>JBBGZY010000102.1:1092500-2383750 GCA_037952925.1 Lithobates clamitans
ATTCATAGTGTGCCGACACCACCGCCATTAAAACAATACTGTGGAACCCTTTATAATTGAAATAGTATGACCCCGAATGGGGTGGTGGCACAATGTGGACATGTTTCCCATCTATAGCCCCTCCACAATTGGGAAAGTCCCAACGGCTGGCAAAATGGGATGCCACAGTCTGCCATTCCTGTGGCGTTGAAGGAAACTGGGGAATCAAACAAGAAAACCAAAATCAATTAATTTGGAAGCTAACATTGCAATAAAATTAGACAATTCAAAACATTATTCCCCAGCATCAGTATAACATTAAATAATTTAATTCTTCTGGAAAAACTAATATGGAAAGGCACACTTATCAGATTGCTCACCCCCTCTGATGGAACATTGATTACATTTTAGGGGGTTGTGAAATCCGTAAAATAGATTTCTTTTAGGACACGCAGGAATTTAGGGACTAAAAAGGCTACAAGACTGCAGTTGTCGCACTCTGCAGTTGCAGTTGCTAACCAGCTTACAGTAAATGAGGTAATGTAAAAAGGCATTCATGTTGCAAGGAGTACACAATCACATGCAAGGGCAATTAATGAAAACACTTTGAGGCTTGCATATGATTTGATGATGGAAATCAGCAGAGCTTCTGCTCATTTACTAAAGCACTGGAACAAATGCACTTGTAGAGTGCACATGCATTTTGCAAAGTGCAACATATATTTTCTTTAGACAAATCAACACCACAGAACATTCAAGCAAATTTTTACGAGGGGGGGGGGGTTGGGAAATCTAGCTAATTGCTAATTAGCAGCACACTATTTGGAGTGAGTTTAGGTGGGGGGGGGTTGGGAAATCTAGCTAATTGCTAATTAGCAGCACACTATTTGGAGTGAGTTTAGGTGGGGGGGGGGGTTGGGAAATCTAGCTAATTGCTAATTAGCAGCACACTATTTGGAGTGAGTTTAGGTGGGGGGGGGGTTGGGAAATCTAGCTAATTGCTAATTAGCAGCACACTATTTGGAGTGAGTTTAGGTGGGGGGGGGGTTGGGAAATCTAGCTACTTGCTAATTATAAGCACACTAAATACACTCAAACAAAATACATTCAAAATGAGTAGACTAGGTAGATATGTTCCCATCACTGCATGCTGGGGAGGTTATTGAAGGAAAATATACATGCATGACAAAAAATAACAGGAAAAAAATCCAGCATGTGTGAGGATAAAAAGGGGACATTCACACTATATTGCAATGATGGTAAGTAGTGTTTGAAGCAAGAAATACATTACATTATCAAAGATTACATAAAAGAACATGTGATGCTAATAAAAGCAAAATATCTTACCTTAATATAGTCCTTCTGCAGGACCTGGATGATGGCAGAACAGGTCTCTGGGATAATGATCCCCAGAGCCTGGGGGGAGATGCCTGTCGAGAACTTAAGGTCCTGCAGGCTTCTCCCTGTGGCCAAATACCGCAAGGTAGCGACCAGCCTCTGCTCCGGAGTGATGGATTGCCTCATGCAGGTATCCTGCCTGCTGATATAGGGGGTCAGCAAAGCCACCAAACGGTCAAAAACGGGGTCCGTCATCTGGAGAAAGTTCCTGAAATCCTCAGGATTATTCTCACGGATCTCACGGAGCAATGGCATGTGACAGAACTGGTCACGCTGGAGCAACCAATTCTTGGTCCATGAACTCCTCCTCGCCCTGTTCATGGACTGGTCTTGGGCTGAAGAATAAACTACAGCACCAAACACATACAATGCACGAGCTCGACGACGAGTACGTACAGGTAACATGGTTTCAAAACGGTCGGCTGGTCAGAACGCACTAAACAGAACGCACTGAAGAACAGCAAGGCCTGTGAAGAACGACCTGAAAATCAGGAACGAGCGGCCAATAAAACAAAGATTTCTCAATGCCAACTGACCAAACGCACTGAAAAGCAGATACAAACCTCACAAGCACAGACTGAACAACAGTTAAAACGAACTGAAAAATACGAGTCTCACAAGCGCGAATCGTCTCTCACCAAACTTCTACTAACACGAGATAAACACGAGATTAGCAGAAGGAGCCCAAAGGGTGTCGTACGGGCTATTGAACTTCCGTTTTATAGTCTCGTCGGACTTGGTGTACGTCACCGCGTACTAAGCTGTCGTACTTTTGTGTGATCGTGTGTGGGCAAGTCCGTTCGTAAGAAAGTCTGCCGCAAGTCCGCCGAAGGTACGCCGGAAGTATGTCGGACAGGCTGTCCGACTTTTGTAGCTGAAAAGTCCGACCGTGTGTACGCGGCATAATAGATAGCGTCGGGTAGAGGATAGTATCCAAGGTAAGAGAGCATACAACGTACCTATAGATGTACACCAGTGAGGTGTTGAAGGCTTCCCTTCCATCCCAGCCCCACGTCAGCAGTCTAACACGGAGAGAGCTCAGATGCTCACTCACAGGCCCAAGGGCCCATTAAGTGAGCTCCCCAACCCGGAGACGCCCACGACGCCGCCGGCCGGCAAGCGTCCATCCACCACCCCCTCCCCGGTGTCCCTCTCGTTCCCCCCCCCCTCCCTTCCCCCTCCCCCCTTCCTTTTCCCTTCTCCATGTTCCAATACCCTTACCCTCCTTTCCCCTCTCCCCTCCCCACCTCTTCCTCTCTCTTTTCCCCCCTCCCCCCCCCTTCCCCAGTTCCCTTTCCCCTTTTCCCTTTAGCCCTCTCTTTCCTTCCCTCCTTCCGCCCCTGCAATATGTGTATGGCTAAATCCATTGTATCCTATTATCAGCTATCCTTGTGGCCCCCTACTCACACTATGCTTTTCATTTAGAGGGCTCTACATTATCCCCCTTGTCCGCCGCGGGGGAGAGTTTTTAGGCGGCCCGGTGCCGCACACGATCACCTAATTATAGGGTAAGCCGAACTAGTAATTATGTTTTTTCTTTCCCTTTCCTATATGCTGTTTTTACGATCACTACTAGTAGTGTACTGTATAATGTTTTGCTTGTATTGCATTATATTATTTGTCTTATAGATTGGTCCTCCTGAGGAAGCGATAATATCGCGAAACTAGTCGAGAACCAGACCAGTCAATACTTTGTAATTTACAGATATTCTTTGGTGAACCCTGAATTTCTGTTTTCGCATTTTAATATGTATACCATGTATTTGCTTTTTGTAATAAATTTCTTTTATACATATTGTTTATCATCGTTTATCTGTACCGGTATAGTCCAGCCATTGAACATTATGGGGGTGTGAACATTATGGGGCCAACATCAGCCACTGTCCCCTATGTCCCCCTCTCTTTTCCTTGTACATATTAATTTGGATGATGGTACGGTTTAAATTCTACTACCCTTGACTACATGAGGCTATACTCACAATTTGTGCAACTTCTGTTCTTTCATGAATCCATGCTGTCTGTTGCTTAAAATATTTTTTTTCAGCAAGAACTCTGTGGTCTTTTATTAAACTCTCCAACTTTAAATATGGGCACCGCATTGGCTCTGCGCCAATCCAGTGGTGTACCATTCCAGTCATTAACAAGTCCCTAAATATTAGAAACAATGGCTTTGAAATGACAGAGCTTAATTCTTTTAGGATCTGTGGGTGGATGCCATCTGGTCCAGGTGCTTTATCCACCTTTTTATTCTGTCTAAATATTTCTGGACCATATCACTTGCGCTATTGTGGATTGTTTGGAGCTGTGTTACTACCACCCCTATTATGGACGTGAGCTCCCCCATGCTGCTTTTGTAGACACAGAGCTGAGGAAAGTATTTCATACGTTGGCCTTCTTTGTCCCCAGTCACCCACTCTAGATTATTTTGGAAAGGGCTTACATGCTCAGACCTGACCACTTTTTTTTACTATTAATATATCCTTTTTTACATATTCTGTAATATTCTTTGTAACATTTAAATAATGATTGCGTTCCTTCATTTTTGTTTTTTAAATGCTCTTCCTTTTTTTTTTTTTTTTACTATTTATAGCCAAATTAACTTTGGCCGTGAGCCATATAGGTTTTATTTACTTAACTTCTTGGTGGATGCTTTGAAAGACCCCTGTTAAAAACTTGTCCTGTACTTACGCATGTGTAGGATCTTATGGCTGAAGTATTGGTCAGCAGAGTTACCCTGAACGAAGCGTGTGGAGATTTTACCCTTTTAGGGGGAGCTTTTGTTTGGTCCTACTTTGGATGCTTACTTCCAGAAGGTTACAGGGTAAGAGTACTTTATTACTGCTTAAAAAGAATGCAAAGTTTAAAAAATTGCTGCTCCTACTTCCAAGAAGAATTTTTTGGACATCGGGCTCCAAGCCCTAGTCCCAGTTCCTTAAGAAGACCTGTCCTCCGCCTCCACAGGCTTTTGAGGTCAAAGTCCTCTTGACAGTGAAGTAGTACTTCCATTTGCTCAAGTGGAGGGGACATCTGATGGCCTTCATGAAAATCTGGCAATGGGAGGTCGTGGAGGAGTGGGTCCAAAAACAGTGGCTTGAGGTTACAAGCAGAAATTCCAGAGTCTTTCCCCCAACCCCCTGCACTTAATTTTTTAAAATGATTTCTTAAAATCCACAATGAAAAAAGATATGCTCTATGATCATCTCCTTAAGGTGTGACCATTGCAGCTCCCGAGCGATTTCAGTATCCAAACCTCTTTTCCGGTTCCAAAACCGAGTTCCAATTTTCGCCATTCTGAGTTTGAGACTCAGCAGGTTTCTCTGCAGAAGTTCTGGATGGAATTGGTGTTGTCTGTGGTGGCCTTTCTTCAGCAGGGAGATTTCCTGGCATTAGTGGATATCAAGGATGTTTTTATCTTTTTCATTCTTTCCATCTCAAAGGTTTTAGCACTTTGCAATGGACAACCGCCACGAACTCCCCGCTAAGGCTGGCCCTGAGCATATTGACTGTGTATCTTCCACTTAATACAAATGGACTGCAATGCTTATAACATTCTTCTGCTTACGCCACAATCCACATGTTTGACTACATCAGTCTGTGGCCCTGCCGTTCTGCCTGTCCACAGCTCCCAGATTATTACACCAAGGTCTTTGCTCTGGTCCTGGAGCTCCTGCATATCCCTTTTGTATAGGGTACTTGGGTGAATTTGCAGATGGCAGCATAAACTTACTGTAAAGGATATGAAAATATCATGATTATACTCAAAGGATTTTAGAGGTAAACCAAAGAATTGCAGTTCAGCAAAAAAAAAAATCGTATTGCCTTTTAGTTGAGCAATAAACATGGCAGTCAAAAGGCTGCATTTGGCCTGTTTTGCATTGTGCAGCATTTCTATGCATGCAGCATGTCTAATATGTTTGCACTGCAGGTCAAATGCAACCTTTTCATGTCAGATGCTGTGTTTGAAAATAATTCCTGGCAACATTGAGGCCAAAAGTGTTCATTCCAACAGGTCATTTTTACTATAAGAGTGTAATACTTGCCTCTTCAGCAGCTCTTTTCTCCTACTTCTCCTCCATTCCAGTACTGCAACTTTGCAAAGCCTCTCTGGCATACAAAGCTCTTTGGAGCTTTTTGGAGCATCAGATGCCCTGCCATGCTCTGGTTCCACCTACTATCCATCTGGCACTTGCAGTTCTGTAAATTATCAGCCCATGGAACCTGTCTTGCCAAACCTAATTTTTCTTAAAGAGTTTTATTACACAGCGCTTTAAATACTGTACATTCACATATGTCCCTGCCCTCTAGGAGCTTTTAAAGCTATTAGACGGGAAGTCCATAGGTGCAAATTGTAGAACTGCAGTTTACCAGTCAAATTTCTTATGAATTCTGACATGTGCCAATCAACTTGCTCATTCCTGTACTGCGCTTTTCTCCTTTATTAACTTTACCACATCTCCCATTTCCTTTTCGCTATGTCCAACAACCTAGCCCCAGACCATTGCCTACACAGCTTCCATGTGGTCACCAGATACTTAAAGTGGATGTAAACCTGAAAAAAACCCAAAACATTTTGTCATAATATAGAGTATAAGATTTCCTATCATTTGAGCCCAGGCTTACCACAAAGTGTTAATCCATCTCTGAGCAATCCTCTTTTATTGTTTAGTGGGATAAATCTTGACAAACTGAGAAACTTTGTCAAATCCTCCCCCTTGCTACGAGTGACAGGTGATTTACATCTCGTGCACTAGCCTAAAAGACATGCATTATTTTTTAATTCCCTCCCACTCCTTTCTTCTGCTGCTCTGCCAGGATTGGACGTTCCACACCTCAGCATGATTTGGCATGCTGAAGTCATGTGGTTACTTTCCTGTCTTTTCACTGGATGTTAGAGATCATAGCAGAAGTTCAGTTAGAAATACACAGGAGACAATGCATATTGACAAGGGGAGTATAGAGGGGGGCGGGGAGTCTACTGACATCACAACTCCACCCACTGAGCTCCAGACAACAGACCTACCCACAGAATATGCAGTTTTTCGGGTCTCATAACAGACAGAGGGGAGACATTTGACAGGTAAAGATACATGCAGGAGGCATGTATATCCTTCTAGATAACCCCTATGGCAGTAGTTTAGGAAGGATGACATTGGGTTTACAGCCACTTTTAAAGCAGACTTTCACATATATACAGTATATACAGTATATACTCGAGTATAAGTTGAGACCCTAATTTACCACAAAAAATGGGAAAAACTTATTGACCCGAGTATAAGACGAGGGTTAGAAATGCACAGCTAATGTAAGTGGAAAAAGAGGGTCAACAATGCCCATCTGCAGCTGTATACCTCCCTGTGTCCTGTGCATATGTGTCATGTGTATATGTACCTGTGTCATGTACCTGTGTCATGTACCTGTGTCCTGTGTATCTGTCATGTGTATATGTACCTGTGTGTGTGTGTGTGTGTGCGCGTGCGTGTGTGCATCCTACCTGTGTCCTGTGCATCTTCCATGCGCGCTCTGCACCGATCACCGTGTAGTATTTGGCAGCCATTCACTGTTCAAAAGCCGCGCCGCCTCCTCGTCCAAAAAACTCAATTTCCCAGCAGTCAGCGGTCAGCCAATCACGGACATTCTCTCATCCTCATACCACGGACGAACACTGACTGCCTATCACAAACAAGGAGGCGCGGCTTTTGAACTGTGACAGCCGCTGCCGAGTAGATTGTATCACATGCTAGCCACCGTCTGCCTGCATGACGGCGGTGACTCGTGTATAAGTCGAAGGGGGCACTTTCAGCCCCAAAAAAGGGGTTTCTAACATCAAGTGGCCCTGAGATACAGGGCCCCAAAAATCAGTTCAGAAAATGTCAAGCACTTTTCTGCAGCAGAGAATGACATTTTCTGAACCGGTTTTGGGGCCCCGTATCTCAGGGCCACTTAGTGCTAGGAACCCCAGCTTTAGATATATTATGGTAACAGTTCCACTGGGTTTACACACCAAATTTGGGTTTCCTAGCACCAAGTGGCCCTGAGATATGGGGCCCCAAAGTCGGTTCAGAAAATGTCAAGCACTTTTCTGCAGCAGAGAATGACATTTTCCGAACCGATTTTGGGGCCACTTAGTGCTAGGAACCCCAAATTTGGTGTGCAAACCCAGTGGAACTAGCACCATAAAATTTCTAAAGCTGGGGTTTCTAGCATCAAGTGGCCCCGAGATACAGGGCCCCAAAAATCAGTTCAGAAAATGTCAAGCACTTTTCTGCAGCAGAGAATGACATTTTCTGAACCGGTTTTGGGGCCCCGTATCTCAGGGACACTTAGTGATAGGAACCCCAGCTTTGAATATGTTGTGGTACCAGTTCCACTGGGTTTGCACACGAAATTTGGGGTTCCTAGCACCAAGTAGCCCTGAGATATGGAGCCCCAAAGTCTGTTCGGAAAATGAAATTTTTTGCTGCAGAAAAGTGCTTGACTCAAGTATAAGCCGAGGGGGGCACTTTCAGCACAAAAAAATGTGCTGAAAAATTCGACTTATACTCGAGTATATACAAAATAATATGCAAAGTGGTTGGAGGGAAGCTTCAGAATTGCAAAGATGGTTTTCATTACAAATTATGGGAGCAAACTGCAGTTCCTCTTTAAGTGGTTGTAAATCCTTACACATTATGTACTGTATACCTAGTGAAGTTACTGGCTGTAGGTGAAACACAAACAGGTACAACTTATCGAGGAGGATTTGTTTCATGTCTATCTGCATTTCTCTTTTCTACTGTACATCTGTTCAAAGTCCAGAATTTTTGCAGCTTGTCTGAGCTGTCGGTAAACTGTGCGGAGAGCTGAAATTACACACTGCAGCGCTCAGTGAGGAGCACACAGGAACATATCTGAGGTTGTAAATCACAGGCTGTGTGCTGGAGATCCCTCCCCTGTCCCACTTTTTCTATTGATGTCAGAAAAACCTGTCAGAAGTGACTCATGCAGATAGCAGAAAAGCATGGCAGCAGGCAGAAATGACACTTAGTGCTCTGGTCTCAGACAAGTACACACTATAGAAGGATATGTTTTGTTCATATTTCATGGCTGAGGGTTATAACCATTAAAAAAAGAAAAAATATAGGGCGTGTACAGTTGCTACACAAGACTGTAGTCCATATAGTAAAGGGATGAGATAAATGCATAGATAGATATATCTTTTCTCTGTATCAAGACATTGTGTTTTGGTACAGAGAAAAGAATGTGCGACATACACACACATTTTAAGTACTCTGCAACAAGAATGTCATTTCTGGTGAGATTCCCCTAAGGGTTAATAACATTTAATAGCATATAGACACTACGGCTTTTTTCATCAGAGCACTCAAAGTGCACCAGATGATAAAAACTAAATAGTCACTCCCATTCAGAATCAGTATCCAAAAACTTGGTGGAACGTACAGCTTTTTCTTCAGAGCAGAAACTGGTAGAAATCTGTAAAAATCTTTACAATGTATGTTGATCATCCAGAGGGGGTTGTTTCTTTCCACACAATTGAAGTTACTCTGTAACTAATTACAATGGGAAGGCAGATGTTATTGAACAGGAGATGTGAAATTTGTGGAACTGCCACCATCTTTAGTGTCCAAAAGCTTTCATAGGTGTTAATCCTTCAATTTACATGATTTAAGGTGTGAATTTTCAAAAAGCCAGGGTAGAGATGTTAAAACTGTATCATATGTGGAAAACAGATGGTGTTGAAGGCCTCCATGCCCTTTCAACGATTGTTCCAGTTTGACGTAATGACCTTTTTCACACCTCACTGTTCTCAACAGCATGTCTCTCTGCCCTTATGAACATATCTATCTAATAATATTAGTAAGGAGCTTGCGCACAGCAAAGCAAGTTGTAAACACCTAGTTAGCAGGGGACGTGTAGCCTGAAAGGAGGCTTCTCTTCAGCAGATATAACCCATCGTATTAGCATTTCTTTTCATGCGCTGTGTAGACAAATTGAAATGTATAATTAATTCAAAGTGAAAGTGTGGCTACAATTTAAACCACCATTTTATTCATTAAAGGTTATGTACAGTTCATGAAAATGAACATCCCCTAGTGTGCTCTATGTTAAACATTAAAAATAAGATGATTCGCGCTATATGAATAGTGAATGTGTGGCCAAATGGTCACACCGACAGTGAATACATAAACCAAAAGTGCAATAGTATATCACAATTAGTGCAAACAAATGTATAAAAAATAAAGTCCAAACAAATGTGTTAAAAAATCCTTGTGAATAGTAAGAAAGTGTCCATGAAAAAGCACCAAAAGGAAAAGAGTAAAATAGCATTCACGGGTCTTTCAACCACGTGGAGCCTCAGATGTGTGGGACCGCCACCAATAATAAGAGCCTGGCCGCTTACCAGAACCCCATGACCCCCCGTTACAGAGGGTCCAAAAGGGCTTATGAGATCCTAGTGGTCCGGATTTCCCAGGAGCGGAGATGGAAATGGAAACTGGAAAGGGCATCAAATGCTGAAGTGGAGATGGATGGGTTCACAGGAAGGGGGCTCAGCCCTCAGCAAAGTGATGTCATCATAGGAGAAAAGAAAGGGAGGGCTCCCATAGTGTAAATCAGATAACGGTTTATTATAAAAAAATGTGTAAAAAACTCACATGTAAAATAGGACAATCAGCATCATCATTGGAAGAACAGACTGTGGCACCGGCCGGATGACCACAGATAGCTCGTCCTGTTAGAAGTACAGCAACAGTGGGAGCTCAGCGGTATCATCGCGCCACATCATTAGGAAGATGCCAAACATTTTTATGCCTCGTACACACGGTCGGATTTTCCGACGGAAAATGTGTGAGGACCATGTTGTCGGAAATTCCGACCGTGTGTAGGCTCCATCACACATTTTCCATCGAAATTTTCCGACACACAAAGTTTGAGAGCAGGATATAAAATTTTCCGACAACAAAATCCGTTGTCAGAAATTCCGATCGTGTTTACACAAATCCGGACAAAGTGCCACGCATGCTCAGAATAAATAAAGAGATGAAAGTTATTGGCCGCTGCCCCGTTTATAGTTCCGACGTACGTGTTTTACGTCACCGCGTTTAGAACGATCGGATTTTCCGACAACTTTGTGTGACCATGTGTATGCAAGACAAGTTTGAGCAAACATCCGTCGGAAAAAATCCTAGGATTTTGTTGTCAGAATGTTGTCAGAATGTCCGATCAATGTCCGACCGTGTGTACGGGGCATTAGAAGAAATGATCATTGTCCATTTTCTAACATAGTATTCCATGCGTTTTGTCTTTTCTGTATTCTATTACATAATATATGCAGATTGTTTTGCTTGATCTCTGAATGTGTTTTAATACATCTTTGTGTAAATGTGTATATATAAAGTACATTATAACTAACTGATAATTCTTTCTTTGACTGCTACTTCGCATTGCCCTTTATTCAAATATAGTACTGAATTTTACCTGCAGATGGCACTGCTCTCCATAAAAAAAAAAAAAAAAAAAAAAAAAAATCTGGTCCCCATTCTCCTCAATTTGAAATACTGAATATATAAAACTTAAGCCTACTCAAAAACTTTCCAGTAATATCAAATGGCAGATTTGCTGGGGGTTGTGTATACAGTATGCAAATTAGCAGCTCTAACCAGCTATACAGAATAATTTGCTTTCCTTGCCCATGCTTCTTTAAACAACAACTGACTTCATACATATACCTTAATTAACATAGTTCATATAAATTAGAACCTTCTCTTGGTTTATACTATCAGTCTGCTCGGGGCCTGGCAATATTTGGAGCTGACAATCCAAGCACTACTGCGCATTAGCAAGCCTCACTCATAAATAGATAAATGGACTACTTCCATAACAAACCATTACTGGGTGAGAGTTTGCTGCCCCAGGGGCAAGCAAAAGGTTCTCTGTAGTGAATTACAGTGCATACAGCATGTAAGCTGTGCTGGGCACATTGATGTCCCATTCATCCTCATTTGGCAAAGCTAGAGGCACAGAAGAAGTGGAGCTTCTCATTTCTCAGGTAAGAAACTGGATTACCAATGTTATAGGGCTCTTCTCCACTGACCACTAATGTAATGGGTGCTGTTCTTTTACTATTTAGGTAAAGGAGGCATTTCTCTCCTGACCACCAGTGTAAAGGGGGCTCTTCTCTAACTCTAACAATGTAAGGGGGTATTTCTCCACTGACCACCAGTGTAATTAAAGTAGAACTATAGGCAAAACTTGTTTCTTAATATTGGATAGAGTAAAAGAGGGTCATAACCCCCGTCAGTTTATTTTTTTGCCATCTGTGTCCCATTGTGGAGAGTTCCCTTCACTTCCTGCCCCATTACCAAACAGGAAGTGAGGAAATCCATGCAAATTAAGGCAATCCCTTGGGAGGGGGGGGGGGGGGGGTTACCAGAACCAGTGTCCTGTCATTGGAAGATTTCCCTTCAATTACTTTTCTGGGGACAACCCAGAAGTTGATTTTACTTTCACTTTCAGTGATGATGGTAAACAGGACAAATAGAGAGGGTAAATCTCCCTAAGGACAGCACAGACAGTAGTTCTAATTCATCTCTACTCTACAACTGAAGGTAAAATTCATTTTTTTAAGTTTTGGATACATTAAGGAAACTCCTCTCACTGACCATCAATGTAATTCTCTCCTGACCACTAGTATAAAGGGGGCTCGTCTCCAACTGACCACCAATGTAATAGGGGCTCTACTAGCAATGATTGTCAGTGTAAGGGTCGCTTCTATTGATAACTAATATAAGGGGGGCATGTCTCCAACTGAACACAAAAATAAGGGGGCACTTTTTACTGTAAACGCAAGCCAGCACTCCAGTAGAGGTCCGTGGACCAAGAATCTCTGCTGGAGTGCCAGTTTGTGTTTATAATCGTTACTGAAGTGGCTTGCCGAGGCTGAATATCCGTGTTACCTGATGAATGAATTTATGTGGGGTGATTGAGTGCATGTTTCTTTCTTTGCAATTTATCACGGACTATAAATGTAATAGAGGCACTTCTTTCTCTGGTCACCGCAAACCAAGGGCACTTCTCCATTGACCATCACTGTAGCAGGGGACACTTTTCATTCACCGCCAACGTATCAAGGGCATATGATCATTATTGTGATGAAGGCAGTTCTAATGACGACCAGTGTAAGGGGGCCACTTCCACTAACCAAAAACATAACGGGGGAAATTTTCCCACCGAGCATCAGTCTAATGGGAATACTTTTCCAATAGACCACCATTGTTACTGGGGCACCTCTACTACTGATCACCATTATAACTGGACAATTGTCTTCCTTCAACTAACCTTGATGACAGAGATAAATGGTCTGCCTTTCTGTAATCTGCCCCAAATCCAAAGGTCATACTGAGCTTGCTGCCTGAAACACTTTTTTTTATTTATTTGCAAAATTTCTGCTCTGGTATCTTGTAACTGTAGCATTAAATTTAACCCTTTCATGACTAAGCCTATTTTTGAAATTTGGTGTTTACAAGTTAAAATCCGTATACTTGGTTACTTAGAGCCCCCAAACTTTATATATATATATATATATATATATATATATATATATCTATCTATCTATATATATATCTATATCTATATCTATATATACATATAGATATAGATATATATCTATATATATATATAATTTTTTTTCAGCAGAGCATCTAGAGAATAAAATGGCGATTGTTGCAATATTTTATGTCACACAGTATTTGTGCAGCGGTGTTTTAAACGCAACTTTTTGGGAAAAGGGACACTTTAATGAATTTTAAAAAAACCAAACCGTAAAGTTACCCCAATTTTTTTGTATAATGTGAAAGATGATGTTACGCCAAGTAAATGGATACCAAACATGTCACGCTTTATAATTGCACGCACTCGTGGAATGGCGACAAACTACGGTACCTAATAATCTCCACAGGCGACGCTTGAAATTTTTTTACGGTTACCAGGTTAGAGTTACAGAGGAGGTCTAGTGCTAGAATTATTGCTCTCGCTCTGACAATTGCGGCAATACCTCACATGTGTGATTTGAACACCGTTTACATATGCGGGCGCGACTTCCGTATGCGTTTTCTTTGCTGCGTGAGCTCGCGGGGACAGGGGCGCTTTAAAACATTTTTTTTTTATTTAAAAAAAAATAAAAAATGTTTTTGATCACTTTTATTGCTGTCACAAGGAATGTGAACATCCCTTGTGACAGTAATAGGTGGTGACAGGTACTCTTTATGGAGGGATCGGGGGTCTACTTCAAAGTATTCAGATCGCTAAAACAGCGATTCTGAATACTGTATATTTTTTTTAAACCGGCGCCATTGGTAGCCGAGTAAACGAGAAGTGACGTCATGACGTTGCTTCCATGTTTACGATTAGGAGGCTGGAACAAAGCTGCTCACGGCTTTGTTCCAGACCATCCCCAGCCGTCGGAGGCGGACGATTGGTCATTGGGCCTCCCGATGGAACGGGAGGCCCAGTAAGAGCGGCCCGGGGGGGGCGTCCCCTCCCGCTCGTCCGGTATAACAGCCGAGTAGCTTTTAGCCGCATCGGTTGTTATAACTGGATAGGCGATCGCCGCCTCTAAAAAACAGTACCGGGATAATGCCTGCAGCTGCGGGCATTATCCCGGTATAACCCCGGAAAGCCGAGTACGCGTACATCTGCGTACGCTCGGCGGGAAGGGGTTTAAAAAGGTCTTGAAGCTTCCCTGCATCTTTTAGGGTATAAGGTTAAAGCGGAAGTAAACCCATTCATAAAACAGCTTCATTTCCGGCATGTGCCGTAAATGTAACACTCCCATTGGTTGTGCTCTCAATCAAACTGTCAAACATCCAATGGCTGGTGTCATAACTGATCACATGTGCAGCATCATGGCAGTTGTAGATTAAACAGAGGCAAAGTTGGCATCTTCCTTGGCTGAAAACAATAGCAGGGTTTACTTACACTTTAAGTTGAACTGCACTGGTTATGACTGGCAGTTAAAACTAGGTAAGGATAATTCCAGCTTGCGTCTTTTGTAGATGGGTAATCTCTCTGGTAAAGGAGGAAAAAGTCAGGTACATACATTGTTAAATTAACTCCTTAAACTGATGGCATGAATTTAAATCAAGTGCCTTGAGGTATCTTTATGTACCTGTAGATATCCTTATGTGCACCCAGGAAACTATGCTTAATTATGCACATACAGAAGGAAGTTGCTGGATCAAGATCATTCTCAGTCTTAAAAAGTGAGGTGCAGGGGTTGGATCTGCCAGAATTATTCAGAAGCTGAATTTGGCTTCTGTATAACGGAGTTCAAAGGCTTCAAGAACACAATGAAATGTTTTATATGCATGTGTAGAGGACCCTTTACAACCAAGCTATTTGTTTTTTCAAGTTCAAAAGGATTGATGTGTACTTTTTCTATAAGGTTAATGATATTCACCCAGTAAATATGGTACAGATTGAACAATTAAAACATTTTAATTTGTGCTGTTAGTTTGTCAGGTATGTAAAGTACTGCTGTCAGTGTGCTGGTATTGTGGTCCTTCTTGAGATGACCTTCCCAGTAGACAGCTTGCAGTCTTCACGGCTGGAAGTACTAAGAGTGAGATGGAAAACTACATGTGCTTTATGGATTTATGTTGTGTTAGAATTGATGTGTTCTTGAGTGGCTAGAATAGAAAGTTGTGATGACATTTTTAACATTTTATTTTAAAATGTATTTGTAGCTCTGGTAATAGCCCACATTGGGTGATATCAAAGTCGGAGGAAAAAAATCCCTTAAAGCCAATTAAGCTTGTACATTTAAGTAGAAATGCTTTTGGGTCACTTCATGAAAAGAACTGGCAGACAAATGTTTTCACAGATGTTTTATGACTGATGGGCATGAAGGAAGGAATTGATAGTGGAAAAAAAAGGGAGAAGACAAATACAATACAAAGATTAATAACTGAAGCTGTAGCAATTTAGTATGAACTAAGACAAGACTATACTTGCGGGTAGGGTTTGATGCAGTACCAAACTGGAACATTTTAGTGTTTAATAGTCAAAGACCTCTCCTGTTTTCTTTCTGACAGATCACATTACAAGGAAGGATGGCAAAAAATAAATACATTTTTGTTAATAGAATATTGTGCCTGACTTGTTCTATAACTGGGGTGCCCCCCATCTAAGAGAACTAATTATAAAAAAGATTTGCAGTGCAAACGCCTCAAGCATTTGCAAAAATGCCATGAATAATAGCTGTAATGTGTGTAGCATGTTTGTTTATTTTCTATGAAATGGTCATCAGCTCCATCTATTGGCCATAATGTGGTATGGCCACAACCAAACAATTTTCAAAGATGAAATGAATAAACGCCGTAATGTGTGTTATATGTTTCTTTCCTATAAAATTATCACCCGTTCACTCTAGTGGCCATAATGCTGTATTTCTCCTTTCGTCTTCCAGGACAGCCTCTGAGACATAGGGCTCCTCCCTCCGTGACAGGAAACACGTATACCCAATTAGTTAAAAGATTGACCTCCAGGCCTCCCTCTTCAGTTTTTGTGTTTCCTGCCGGACGGGAAGGAGCACGTTAGGGACCTAAGGGGAGCTCCTTATCTCAGGGGCTGCCCTGGCAGAGCCCCTGGCATGGACTGTCTTCAGCCTGTAGCACCCCTCTGTCCTGTCAGGGAAGAGTAGGGTCGCTTTAAATCTCCGTTCCTTTTGTTTAGGGAGAGCAGGACCTTGGTGCTGCTGCAGACCCCGCCACTCATGCCCCGCTCAGATACCTGTGTTTGGTCAGCGGGTGGGAGACACACCGCTGACCATGCTGATGCCGAACTTCCAGGTTCAATGTGCGGCTGGAGGGGGCGGGGCTTCTGCGTTCCAGCAGGAGGAAGTGACGAGTACTTCCGCCGGAACCGCGTCATCAATGGGCGCCGCGAGACACGGTCCCGTCTTTTGGGCGCAGCGGTTTTTGAAACAGGCGCTCGGAGCGGTGAATAGAGGCTCAGGAAGGCTGAGTGAGCACCAGTGACCATGGAGGGTATGGCGGTACAGGACTCTGTTTCGGCAGGCTCCGGCACCTCTCAGGTAAGCGTGGTGAGGGCAGACCATAGCTTACACTAGGGGGTCAGGGTCCTTTAGACCTAAAAGAGCCCTCCCTGGGTGGGGAGCCACAGGTCATGGGCTGGGCACTTCCTATGCTTACCATAAATACAGTGGTGGTGTGGGTCAGGGCTGTATTCTAATAGGGGACAGTTTGTTGTGTTTAATTTCAGGTCAAACAAAATAGGATCCAGATACAGCCGCCTAGGATGAAATGTGCTGTATGTGGGGCTAAGTTAGGCACCAATTGGGAAAAGCCACTGTGCCCCGAGTGTGTCAGCAGTTTAGTTAAGGATAATTCAGTGGCAGCGTGTCACAAGATCCTGACATCTGTTAAAGATGAGATTGCATCAACATTCCAGTCCTTCAAGGGTATGATGGATCGAATACAGGGTCCCTCATTATCCTTACCTAAGGCAGCGAGTATGCCTTCCTTATCCGAGCTTAGTCAGGAGGATGAAAGGGAGAGGGTTCCGAGATCACTAGCACCTCTCAAGCGGGTTCAGCATCCGACTCTGAAGGAGACCAGATACAAGTTGTCCCTGGACGATGTGGGAGATCTTCTAAAAGCGATCTATGACACATTGGAAATTCGTGAAGAGCAGGTCCAGCTTTGCAAGCACGACCTGATATATCAGGGGTCAAGTGCACATAAGAACAGGGTATTCCCCGTGCATAAATCTTTGATAGAATCAATTCTGTTGGAGTGGGAGTAGCCGGAAAAGAGGCCTTTCTTTTCAGGCAGCCTCAAGCAGAGGTTCCCTTTCGAGGCAGATGCTTCCCATCCTTGGCTGGTGTTGGAGGTATGTACTGATGTTGTAATCCGCAGATACAGAGCCTCAGACTTACAGCCTGGTATCTGAGGAACAGCTGTTAAGGTCTCAGGGATTTTCAGAAAGAGTGATTAAAACTCTTCTGGAGTGACGACAGCTGAATGTTAAAAAAAAGAAAAAGAATCGCAGGCAAAAAAAAATTAATTGAAAAAAATGGTGGGGTCACCTCCATGCCGAAATTAAAAGAAAAATGGTGTGGGGTCTCCCCCCAAAATCCATACTAGACCCTTATCCAAACATGCAGCCTGGCGGGTCAGGAAAGGGAGGGGATGAGCGAGCATCCCCCCCGAACCATATCAGGCTGAATGCCCTCAACATAATGGGGGGAGGAGCAGTGCAATGCCCCCCCGCCCCAAAGCCCCTTGTCCCCATGCCATGTTGATGGGGACAAGGGCCTCTTCCCCACAACCCTGTCCCCTAGATCCTGCCCCCACCCCTGTGAATGAGTATGGGGTACATTGTACCCCTACCCATTTATCAAAAAAAGTAGTTTAGTGTGACAAAGGACAACAGACAGTTTTTGACAAGTCCTTTATTAAAAATGTCTTCTTCCCCCCGCTTCTTCCTCTGGTCTTCTTTCTGTGGTGTTCTTGTTCCTTCGCCACTGACCCACTGAAAAGAAAAAAAAAAATGAACCTCCCCTGATACTGCGAGGGGGCGGATGATGTCATTCAGAGACTCCACCCTTGTGCTATCACCACCCCTGGCATTATGGGTCAGTGATGTTACAATGGGGTGGGGTCTCCGAATAACGCCATCTGATGGCCAAGCCCCATAGTTATATATGAAATCTGTGACATCAAAACGGACAGATTGGCGGGGTGCAGCATCAGAGGAGGGTTGTGTTTGTTTTATTTTCTTTATTTTGCAGCGGGAGCGGCAGAGGAAGAAGACGACTTGAGGAAGAAGAAGAAGACCGGAGAAAGAAGTGGGGGAAGAAGACATTTTTAATAAAGGACTTGTCAAAAAACGTCTCTTGTCACTCTATACTACTTTTTTGGGTGAATGAGTAGGGGTACAATGTAGCCCATACTCATGCACATGAAGGGCAGGATCTGGGGGCCCCCTATTTTAAAGGGGGCTTCCGGATTCTAATAAGTCTATCTCGCCCGCAGACCAGGGTTGTGGTGAAAGAAGCCTTTGTCCCCGTCAACAAAGCACCCCCCTATGTTGAGGGTATGGTTCAGGGGGCAGAGGAGCACTCGCTCGCTCTCTCGTCCACTCCCTTTTCTGACCTGCCGGGCTGCATGCTCAGGTAAGGGTCTGGATTTTGGGGGGGGCAACCCCACGCCATTTTTTTTTAAAATTGGTGTGGGGGGGTCTCCCTTCCAAATCCATACCAGACCCTTTGGTCTGTATGGTTTTGGGGGGGACCCCATGCCGTTTTTTTCATAGTTTTATTTTTTAGCTGGTAAATTTTTTTTTTTTTAATTTTTTTTTTTTACATTTAGCTGTCACCTTAGCAACCAGCTATATACAGTGTAAAGCCAAAAAAAAACAAAAAAACGTATATCGTGGTAAAAACATAGTACTTGAGTTTTGGATGCGGGTTCATTGAAGTCTATTACATGCAAAACGATGCATTTTGCGGGGAAAAAAAGTCCACGACCCTTTCCAAAAACGCAGAGGCACAAAAATGCATTGATGTGAACGTGTTCCATATGAACCCATGTTAAAAAAAATTAAATGCGTTTCTTCAAAAATCATTAAAAAAACGCATTTGTGTGAATGGAGCCTTAGGCCCTTTTCACACCTGAGCGATTTTCTGCTTGGAGCTTGTAGCGCTAAAACACTTAAGCCAAATTCCAATTATTTCAATGGCCCCTGTTCACATATGAGCGTTCTGTCACCTGAAGCAAAACTCCTGAAGCTCAAAAAAGTACATGAACTTCTTTTTGGCAGATTACAAGCATTTTTGGCCCTATAGACTTCAATAGAAATGCCTGACTTGAGCATTTTCTGCTCAAATAGCAACCCTCCACCCCTAGTTTCCTCTCCCTCTTCCTCCCCCTAGTGCTTTCTATTGACTAAACAAAAATGCCTGAAGCTGTCAAACGCTTGTAATACACTTCTAAAACGCTTTAAAAAAAACTTGTAAAAGCTGCAGAAAAGCTTAAAAAAATGCCAGAAAAACGCTAGTAAATCGATATGTTCCGGAGTGAATGAAGCCTTAAGACAGGTCTGATGTGTGTTTGTGCCCAAAAATTGCTACATACCATAAAACCCTGTGCATTTTTACAGCTAGACCTTACTTGACTATACATGAACCCAATCATCTCAAATAAACTTTAATATGCTAATGTATTTTTTGCTAGAAAATTACTTAGAACCCCCAAACATTATATATTGTTTTTTTTCTAACACCCTAGAGAATAAAATGGCGGTCATTGCAATACTTTTTTTCACACCGTATTTGCGCAGCGGTCTTACAAGCGTGCTTTTTTTGGAAAAATGTCACTTTTTTTAATTAAAAAATAAGACAACAGTAAAGTTAGCCCAATTTTTTTTATATTGTGAAAGATAATGTTATGCTGAGTAAATTGATACCCAAAATGTCACGCTTCAAAATTGCACCCGCTCGTGGAATGGCGTCAAACTTTTACCCTCAAAAATTTCCATAGGCGACGTTTAAAAAATTTTACAGGTTGCATGTTTTGCGTTACAGAGGAGGTCTAGGGCTAGAATTATTGCTCTCGCTCTACCGATTGCGGTGATACCTCATGTGTGGTTTGACCACCGTTTTCATATGCGGGCGCTACTCACGTATGCATTCGCTTCTGCGCGCGAGCTCGTCGGGACGGGGCGTTTAAAAAAATGTTTTTTTATTTTTCGTAATTATTTTATATGATTTTATTTTTACACTGTTTAAAAAAAATGTTGTCACTTTTATTCCTATTACAAGGAATGTAAACATCCCTTGTAGTAGAAAAAAGCATGACAGGTCCTCTTAAATATGAGATCTGGGGTCAAAAAGACCTCAGATCTCATATTTACATTAAAATGCGATAAAAAAAAAAAGTCATTTAAAAAATGACATTGAAAAAAATATGCCTTTAAGACGTATGGGCGGAAGTGATGTTTTAATGTCGCTTCCGCCCTGCAGTGTCATGGAGACGAGTGGGCGCCATCATAGCCTCACTCGTCTCCAGGCACAGCTAGAAGACAGACGCTATCGCCTCTGCCGCTACCGACGGCTCCAGCGAATTCGCCGCAGAGACCACTTTTATCTGAAAGCCGTCCGCCACACGAAAACGGGGTTATGGCAGCTAAAAACTACTTAACATAGATTTACTCAGGAAAGCCCTATTTTGAGTCCATTCAAGTTTCTTAGTTTACCTGAACCCCTGGTGAAAGGGGAATGTTTTCTGGTCCCCTAAATGCGGTGGATAACTTTTAGTGCAAACTACGTCAATCAGTTAGGGTTTACATCTACTATAACAACACTGAAATTTTCATTAAGCAATTTATGTAAAACAGGGACCTAAGACAAATATAAGTAGACGTGGAATTGTGCTAGTAAATAGAATAAGTAAAATAAGAAAATATGTACTTGACATTAAATGATTGAATTCTGATTTAAAGAAAAAAATCACCAGTGGGCATTTGTTGAATCTCCACTCACAAGTTATGATAGTGCAATCTTATCTCTCCAAAATTTCTTCATTTTTGATTTTTTACTTTACTTTTTTTTTTCTCTCCCTGTCAAGCTATAGGGCTACCCTGCCTGAGATCAGTGCTGATAAAAGACAATTAAAAACGCTTAAAGCCCAACTCCAGACATAAATGAAATTTAAATAGCACACTCTGCATCAGTTACCTTACTCCTCATTCTTTCCATCCAGCAATGTAATTTATCAAAGTCAGAGTTTCCTCTATGAGCAAAGCTAATATCCTGCCCTGGGGACCAGGCTTTTTTCCCACTCCTCTTCTTGGACACCAATGCCCTCACCATCTTCAAGAGTTCTGGCAACTGGAAGTGTCGCCTCCACCAGTAGGAGATGTCCACATCATACAAGCAGTGATGTGGACACCAGGAAAAGGACCCCTAAAAGAAAGCAGAAAAATAGAGGTTTGCCACATGACTATGGTTTTAGGTAAGTAAAATAATAGGATTTTTTTACTTACCGCAAAATCCATTTCTCTGAGTTCATTGACAGACACAGCCTTCTATCTTCATAACGATAGGGTTATATTGCCTCCGCAGGAGTAGGACTAGGCAGAACAAAAAACAAAACACTTGGCCACTCCCATGGGCTGTCCACAGTCAGTATATAACCCCCTCCCTGCTCTAGGTATTCAGTTTAATAGCAAGCGGTAATAGAAGTATCAAAAGAACTCCATAGAGGGGTGGGTGCTGTGTCTGTCGATGAACTCAGAGAAATGGATTTTACGGTAAGTAAAAAAATCCTATTTTCTCATTCCTTCATTGACAGACACAGCCTTCTATCTTCATAACGATTGGGACGTCCCAAAGCAGTGCCAACATGAGGGATAGGAAAATGAAAAATCCCAGGGCTAATACAAGAGCCAACAAGGTAACAAGAGCTTCACACAGGACTAGCTGGAACGCAACCTGAAGACTACCCCTTCAAGAGGGAATAGACCCTCTAAATCCGCAGTTGCCAACCCATTCACTTCGTAGAACTTGTGAAAATGTACACAGATGACCAGTGGTCGCCTTGCCAACTTGCACAATAGACACATGATGACAGAAGGCCCAGGAAGCACTAAGCGCGTGAGAGGAATGTGCCATAACAGGGACAGAGGCACCCAATCCCTGACAGAATAGCCCTCCATCCAGAAAAGGGTCGCAGAAAGAAACAAACAGCCCCTTTCTTGGCACGTTCGCAAAAACCCATTCAGGGCAGATAAGGCAAATTCCTTGGAATGTGCTGACCAGGAACACGAGAAAGGCATCACAATGTCCTTATTCAAATGGAAATCCAAGGACGGAACTATGTAAAAAGGGGCAAAGCACCACCTTAACCTGTGTAAGGTGAACGACAAGATAACACCACCCTTTTTGACACCCTGTGAATGGAGGTTATAGCCACCAAGAAGCCACCTTCCGAGACAGAGTAAGTACTGAAATCTCCCGAATATCACGAGAGAGAGATAGAGAGGCTTCTGGTGAACCAAAATTACCAAGTTCAGATCCCACGACGGTAGAAGAACCACACTGGTGGAAACAGACGTCTAACCCCTGGAATAAAAGGTACGCACCAGGAAGTGCAAAACCAGGAGACGCTGAAGAAGATCACCCAGGCTGACACCTGGGCCTCGATGGTATTCAAGGCCCATTCCTTCTATCCCCCTATCAGCAGTGTTAGAAACTGCAGCACCTGGCTCATCACAGCCTGGCCATTAAAAACCAGCGACTCTAAAAACAGGATGGAAGAACGGTCCTTGGGAAAGTAGGTCCTTCCTGAGAGGCAGTCGCCAAGGAAACGTTGGCGACCGGGCGCACCCGGTCGGCGTACCCAGCACACAGGGACCCTTCCGAAGCCAATAAAATGACCGGAATCCCCCCAGCCGTGATGCTGCCAAAAAGCCACAGCAGAGGCTGGAGAGGAGGAAGGCATAGACTAAACGTGGGTCACTAGAGCCGCCAGAAGATCCCGTGACCTTGCCAGAAACCTTGGTACCGTGCTGTTGAGCCAGGACGCAAAACAGATCTACCACAGGCGTGCCCCTGCGGAGACAAATATGATGAAACACGGCCCAGTGAAGGGCCCACCCTGTGGTCCAACCCTAACCAACTGAGGTATCCGTTTTACAGTATTCTACCCCTGGAAAGCGTATGGCAGAGGAGGCCGGAACGAGACGCTCTGCCCACCGGAGGATACTGGCAACAGCCAGGGCTGCCAACAACCTATTTTGGCCCACCCTGGCGAAGGACATAAGCCACCACCGTTGACTTGCCCCACTGGATCCGTACCGGGAGCCCCCGAAGTCGATCCGTCCATGATCCAGAACTAGTCTGTTCACATGAAGCTCCAAGATATTACTCGGTAGTCTGGATTCCACCAACGACCCTAAGCAGAGCTCAGCCCTAGGACCTCTCCCCACCCGACCAGACTGGCCTTGGTGGTCACCCTGCTCAATACAAGGAGAGAAAAGATTTACCCCACCGAAGAACTGGAGAGTGAAGCCACCAGACTAGGGAAACTCTGGTTTCCTGACTAAGCCGAATCCGATTGTCCAGAGACCTTGGGTATTTGTCCCATTTATGCCAGGTTCTCCCCAAAGGTAGCTTGTATGGAACTGTGCAAATGGAATTGCCTCTAAAAATAGATAACGTCGGACCCAACACCCACATGCAGTTCCGCAGAGAAGCCCACCTGCCGGACAGTAAATGAAAAAACTCAGCATGCAACTTCTGAAATATTGTCCTGGAGAAGAAACACGCTGGCCAGAGCTGGAGCCCGGGTCAGGCTCAGATAGTTTAACGATTTGGCAGGGCCAAGCAGACTTCCGATAGTATAGACTCCAACTGAGATCAGTCAAGGTTTGTATAAGAACTAGGTTTCTCCTTGGAGTAGTCGAGGAGTCGGAGAAGATCGTCCAGGCAGCCCAGGATCGCAAACCTCCACCGACGTAACTACGCCAGATCCGGGGCCAACACCTTGTGAACACCCGAGGAGTGGTGGCCAGACCCAAAGGGGCAACGCCACATGCTCATAATGCTCCGCACCCACAGGAAAAAACAGAAGAAGTGCTGGAGTCGGGCACATAACAGAATGCGTAAGTAGCATTCGTGATGGCGATAGAAGTCAGAATATCTCCATGATGGAGTGCCACCACTGTGCGGACTGACTCCATCATGAACTACTGTACCCCCACAAGGCAGGCCAGGGCCTTGAGGTCCAGAATTAGATGTACCATGCCCTCTATCCTGTAGACTGTGAACAGGTTTGAATAAAACCCCTGAAACCGTTCTCAGCACGGGAGCAGAGACCATCACACTCAATAGCAACAGCACGGCCCCCCGCGGAGAACAGCCAGCAGTCTGGCGATAAACGCCCTTGGAAGCAAAAAAAACTCTTTGGAGGAACACAGCCGGAAAACCATCTTGTAACCAGACAAGATCAAGACACGACATGATGCCATTCACCTCTATGTGGGGGAACTGAAGGGATTCCTCCTATGCACTGGTGACCACCAACTTGAATTTAAATGCATTTTAGGGTGTGCCCCCCCAAATATGTTTTTGTATATTGTAATAGACCCTTACCAAGTTTTTTTGGGCTGGAGCACCCCTCCCCCTCCTCATTACCTCTTTATTAGTGATCACCAGTGCATAGGAGGAATCCCTTCAGTTCTCCCACATAGAGGAGTTTGGCTCCCAGGGTTAAGATGCAGGATCTTTCATTCTATTACTAGGGTAGGACCCACTAATTCGGAGTACTTTGTTGCAGTAAGTGGGCTTAGCACTATATGACCATATAGTGTGACCAAACCCCCCCGTATTTTTTTGAATATGTTCAGGTGTTTTTAACTAGCCTTGCAGGATAAATGTCGTTCTTGAATATGTGCGCTGTAATCTGTTTTGTACTGTTTGTTGGTCTTATAGCAGCACCATCTTGAATTTAAATGCATTTTAGGGTGTGGCCCCCAAATATGTTTTTGTATGATGCCATTCAGGGTCGCGCCCCCCAAAATACATGTCTCAGCACCACTGAGGAAACAGAGAGCTCAGCAACCAGGGTAACTGCGGCCAAGTGGCATAGCGGACAACTGCAGCACCTGGACCAACAGGTCTGCCAGTGCGGCAAAGACAGGGGGATTCTGCTCCCCCTCCAGATATGTCAGCTGGACCTTTAGAAGCCAGAGATTCCTCTATTGGAATGATGGTTGCCTTGAGCAGCATAGAGACAGGGGGGGGCCACTACTGGCGGAACAGTCCACTACTGAAGGAGGGACTTCCCAAAGGGGTACCTTACAGCAAGTGTTCTTGGAAACACCCAAGACACTTTGGACACTCCCAGTCCTCATGGACACATTTGTCAGAATAAGAGGGAGAAGGGAACACCTTTGTGGCGCAAAACCGCTTATCCAAAGGAATACCGGCCCTCCACCGCTGCATCTCCCATCTTGAAAAGGTTCCCGCACAGATGCAATAAGTGCGAAAACCAGCGCCCTTTGACTGAGGCCCCGCACAGGGAGCACAGACCAAAGCCCCTCCACAGACCCAGGGCCCCTCACAGTGGGGACAGACCCAGGCCCCCTCACAGGGGGCACAGACCGAAGCCCTTCACAGGGGGCACAGACCCGGGGCCCCTCACAGGGGGCACAGACTGAAGCCTTTCAGAGGGGGCACAGACCGTGGCCCCTCACAGGGGCGTGGCCCCCCACAGGGACAGCGACCAAGGCCCCTCACAGGGGCACCGACCAAGGCCCCTCATAGGGGCCACAGACCAAGGCCCCTCACAGGAGGTGGCCAGCAGGCTGCAGAAGCCACGGCCCAGCAGGCCACAAGAGCCGCAGCCTAGTAGGCCACAAAAGCCGCGGCCTAAATTTTCAGCCATCTGCCGCAAGTGGGGGACCGGACTGATCCGCCTGTAGGCCACAATCCGTGGCCTAAATTACGGGCGTGGTGCAGCCTCCACAGCCGGCCCCAGGGTCTACCACCCGGTACCCGGCCGGTAGGCCGCAAAGCCCTGGCCTAAATTTTCAGCTGCCCGCCACAAGTGCGTGCCCCCCGGACCGAAAAAGAGAACAATGGCGGCTTCCGCCGCCCACTCTGGGGCCACCCCCCAGCGCCCGTAGCGCCCAGTCACCTGAACGCGGATGTCAGGTCACTCACCTCCTGGGCCCCAAAAAGCACCTCCTGGGCCCATGGGATACCCCCCAGTAGCAAACCCAAGGGTGGAAAGGGGGGGGGACAGTGTGTCCACAAAGCGAAGTGCACGGCTAACGCTCCCAGACGGATCCTCCTCGCCACCGAAGTGGGGGGGCTGTCGGCCATGAGGAACGCTGAGACACAGGCCAAGATGCAGTCGTATGCGACCTCGCGAGACGTTCAACTTGTAGGGCCAGCCCCTATCCAGTGGGGCTATGTTGTGGCCGACCTAGCGCGTAGCTGAGGTCTGCACGCGCTTGCTGGCCAGACTGGGGTGACCCCTGGATCTAAGTATCCAGTCCGTCGCCCAGCCCGGCAGTTGATTGTAGATCTCCCCGGAAAAAAAATCTAGGAAAAAGAGAAAATAACAAACAAAAAATTCCCAGAACTAGAGATCCCAGCAGGGAACCAGGTCCTTACTCCTGACTAGGCAGAAAAAAATTGAATACCCAGAGCAGGCGGGGGTTATATACTGACTGTGGATGGCCCATGCGAGTGACCAAGTGTTTTGTTTTTTTGTTCTGCCTAGTCCTACTCCTGCGGAGGCGATATAACCCTATCATTATGAAGATAGAAGGCTGTGTCTGTCAATGAATGAGAAAGGCATTTTTTTCTTTACTTTCATACCGGTGGTTCAGTTAGAAGGGTTTGGCAAGTGGAATTAGGAATTAGGTTTTATCAAAGCTGCGGTTGGAATTACTTAAGAGAACTGAAAGTGACACTAAATTCTGGTTTTAAAAATAAAAAATATTCAAGTTTGTATTGTTAACTCAAATATCTTCTATTGCTCCCATCTTCCTCCAAATTTCCAAATGCCTTTCTCCTAGTGGTCGCATGGCAGTATACTTACATATGGTTGGTTGCTCCACCCACATCAAATTCATAGGACCATTATAACGCTATAATGGAAAGAGATCTAGTCTCATGTAATTTTCTTTTCTGTCCTCAATTTAAATTCTAATGGATGAGGACCTATGCTTAGGCTGCTAAGGGCGCCAATGTGTAGGAACCCCTTTTTCTGTGCATCTTTTTTGGGCATATTATGTGATTCTTGGTCCTTGGTTAACAAACAGTGGCAGTATATGGCTGTTTTCTGTCTTTCAGTTTCCTCTGCTTTTAAAAAGCTGAGCTGGTATCAGGTAGGGCATGTTATCTGTGCACTCTTTCTCATGATGTGCTTTGACGCTTTGTGTGTCTCTTCTTTGTTTGCTTGAGTGATGACGTTGTCACATTGTAGCAACAATTTGGTCAGTGCAGCTATGAGACCGTGGTGGCCAGAGGATAGTCATCTCAGCAGAAAGTAAGGTGTTACTAAACCCAGGACCCTGCATTCACTATATCTGGTATCCTATAGTACTCAGAACATGGAAATGCAATTATTTTAGTAAATATAAACTGCTAAATACCTTTTCTCATCAGCAGTATCTAGAAGTCTTGTGAACTTCTATCAGTGTCCGGCCAAGCACTGGTTAAAGCTTGTAGGAGGAGTTTTCATTCTCCTCTCACTGTCCTATGAGGCTGCATGGCCCCTTACCCTGTCAGGGCTGGGCTCTCAGCCCTTCCTTCTGTGCTCAGGTTGCTTAGCTGTCGGTTAATTGCCAGTACTCAGCATTCCACAGTGGCCCACCTGTTATTCATCTCCTACTCGTCAGTCAAGCCCACATTCAGCCCCTTCTGGCTCTTTAAACTGCCTGGTTCATTTCCTCAATGCCTTTGCATATCTAGATACTCTTTGCTGTGTTCCTGTTGAAGACTTACCTGGCTGATGTCCCTACTGGTTGCTGATCCTGTCTACTGCCTCTGACTATGCTGATCTCTGGCTTCCAGATTTTCTGGCTTGTTCTGACTACCCAATTTGGCTACCGAACCCAGGCTAAGTTTTGACTACATTTACCAGTTGCACCATTTTTACCATTTTATTAAAAGGTGTGATTTTTACTGCATTTTCTGTCTCCATCTGCTTCATGGTTCCTGACGGTAGCCGAAGGCCATGACTTTAGAAGATGCAGGCAATCCACCTAGTGGTAATATTTTTTCCAGGTTGAATGATCAGGATCACTGCATGGATCAGTTTGCCATGGCGTTACAGACGCTCCTGATTCACACTGCTCATCTGGATTCTCCCACTGTGGCTGATCCGGTACAACCTGTGTTGCAGGCGGTCCCTGCTGCTGCTCCAGTCTCTGTGCAGGCACCCGCCTCAAATTTTACCTCTGTAAGAGGTATATCTGGTTCTGCTCCACTTTCCCAGCGATTTGGGGGTGTTCCAGTTCAATGCAGAAGGGTTTCCTAACTTTGAGATGCTGCCCCAGGCATTCCTCACAGACAAAAGCAAAGTATGCTTCATTATTTCTTTGCTTTCTAGAGCCTTGGCCTGGGCAAACCCTCGATGGGAGATGCAAAAACCCATTGTCCTGTGTTACCCAGAGTTTTTGGCTTCCTTTTAAAAGGGTATTTAACATTCCTGCATGCTCCACTTCTGCTGCCAAGAGCCTCATGTCCATCAAACAGAGTACGAGAACTGTTGCCGATTACGCCATTGAATTCCGTAATTTGGCAGCAGAGGTCGCTTGGAACAAGGCCCTCGTGGCTGCTTTTTTCTCATGGTCTCTCAGATACAGTACCTTGAAAAAGTATTCATACCCCTTGACATTATCCACATTTTGTCCTGTTATAAGCAAAAACGTAAATATAAAAGCACATGCGAGTAAAGCACTTCTTCCATAGAGGCAAGTTTATGCGACAACAGGACCTTGCAGCATTATTAAACACTAAATCATTTCCCCTCTGGTCTTATATTCAGTTAAAAGACTTTGTTGATAATCCGGAGAGAAGAGCAGGGTACACAAAGACCCCTACAGTATTTGAGTCCCTGTGTTCGAGCTCATCTCCACAGGGTCATGTGATTTCAGCGCTGTATGCTTCCATGTTTGGGGAACCGTACCCTTTATTGCGCGTGGACCATGCATCCTGGGAATCAGTGTTAGACACAGGAATTGCAGATGTCAGCTAGGACTGCATACACCTATTTATCCATAAAGGCTCTCTGAACGTGAACACAGGAAAATGGGTACAAGATCAAAACCAAATGGTATAAGACCCCGGAGAGGCTTCACAGAATGTTCCCGACAGTCTCAGGCCAATGCTGGAGATGTGAGAGGGAAAGAGGGACTTTTCTCCACATATGGTGGACATGCACACTGATCCAACCATATTGGGAAAAGGTACATGAGGCGACGAAGGCCATTTCCTTGCTCCCTTTAGAATTCACTCCAGCCCAATATCGCCTTCATCACTCAAAAATTTCCCAAAAGAAATACTATAAGTCAGTAGCCATGCACATGATAAACACAGCCAGGCTGTGTATCCCGGTTCAATGGAGGTCCAAGGTACCGCCTTCAATTAACCTCCCTGGCGGTATGATTCTTTCTGATTTTAGGTGCTGAAAGCGGTACAATTATTTTGCATGGAAATTTGGCGTTTTTTATTGTAGGTCTGTAATTCTTAACAATAACACACTTAAATCTATCCAAACAAGAGTCTAGTAGATATCCCGGGTATGATAAAGTTTGAAACACAAAAACATAAATTATAATATAATAAAAAAAAAATAATAATTAAAAAAAATAAAAATAAATAGTAATAAAATAAATTTCCACACGATTCACTATCGCTCGATTCTGCAAGTGTTCTAATTTACTATCGCTGTTTTCTAGCTGGTCTAAAGCCATTTTTGACGTAAAGGGACACTTTTTGGTTGCTATGGACAATCTCCAGTTTCCAGGCAGAAAGAACAGTATATGCAATATAAAACTGCATGCAGGGCATGGGCCAGAGCACTAGGGACAAATGGGATGTGAAATGACACTGTATGTGTTATGCTTTTTACATTTTTTGAATTTGCCGCCAGGCTCCGCCCCCGTGCGTCGCGACGCTCGCAGGGAACGGAGCCTGGCACGGAGAGGCTTCGGAGGAGGACAGAGCCCTCGGACACTGCGGGGGACATCGCAGGATCCCGGGGACAAGGTAAGTAAGGAGGCACCAGGATCCTGCGATGCAATCCCGAGTGTGGCTCGGGGTTACCGCTAATGGTCCTGAATTTTAACCCCGAGCCACACTCGGGAATACCGCCAGGGAGGCTACATCATGGGTAATGCGGATCAATCACATAGTGTCAATGGAAGAGCTGATTTACACTTCGCAGGACAGAATTTCGATCGTCTCAGCTATATGGGAGGCCTGGTTCTCCTTTAAAAAATCTCAACAATATTAAGCGCTGATACAAAATAGCGTTCGACCCCTGACCTAGAGGCACAATTGCCGACATCATTGTACAAGGAGAACCTTTTAGTTCTGGTTTAAGGTTCTACTTCACTTAGTGCGGATGGAGAGGGTTGCTGGTGGGATCACGCACCCCCTCTGTCAGATATCTTAGGTCTAAGTCCCCTTACCTAAACCCCTCCCCCCCTTTTTTTTGTACTTCTTACTTATATTCTTACTGTATATCCGAGCTCTAGGGCAGTTACGGTATGGAAGGAGGGTTGGGTCAGGTAGTACTGATCGCCGGATATTCCAGGACTCGCCAAATAAAGGGCTTATAGTTATTCTGAAGACTTGACCGTTTAATAGACACTTCCCCAGAATGGAAACTAAACCGGTGACGTCTCCCAGTACTGTCATAATCATCCTAGCCGGTTCAGGGAGGGTGATGTATCTTGGAAATACCAATTTGTATTCAACCCTCCAGGGGTTCGTTTTCCTATGTTTTCTCATGCTCTGTTCCTTAAATATGTTAATGTGTCTAACAATAGTTGAATAGTTGACATGACTTACTGCAATTGGAAATGTATCCTTTTTACGCTTTTGCTCTCTGTGTGATCTTTAAAATATACAATAAAATCTTAATGGAAAAAAAAAAAGTTAATATATTTTATGTAATAGACCAACACAAAGTGGCACTTTTTCACTTCCTTGCATGATTGCATGACACTCACTTACCATCCTTAGTTGCAGTGTCAACTTTGGATGATTTATGATATTTATGATTATTCTTGTGTTGAGTGTTACACTTTTTTCATATTTTGAGTGTTTTTTAAAATTATCAGTATTACGCTATGCTTGTGTTATTTATTTTTGGATAAATACCTTTATGGACTGGGCACATGAGACGAGTGCGAATATCTTGATCCGTCCAGGGCATCTATTTAAAGGCCCAGGCTGGGTTTAAGCCATCTGTTTATATTTGGCTTACGTCTGGTAAGTGCAACAATTTGATGTTTTTCCAGTTCCACTGTCATTCATCTCATTGGACGAACTTTCATGATATCTATATATAACAGTTCTACTTCCCTCATCTGTTGTGGACACCTATATGGGTTTATAAGGACTATACTAATATCACACATTTTAGCGCGGTTTTTTGTATATTATTACAAAGTGGCACATAATTGTCAAGTGGAAGGAAAATGATAAATGTTTTTCAATTTTTTTTTTTACAAATAAATATCTGAAAAGTGTGGTGTGCATTTGTATTCAGCCCCCCTGAGTCAATACCTTGTAGAACCACCTTTCACTGCATTTACAGCTGCAAGTCTTTTTTGGGTATGTGTCTTCCAGTTTTGCACACATAGAGAGTGACATTTTTGCCCTTTCTTCTCTGCAAAATAGCTCAAGCTCTGTCAGATTGGATGGAGAGCATCTGTAGTAATTAATGTTCAAGTCTTGCCACAGATTCTCAATTGGATTTAGGTCTGGACTTTGACTGGGCCATTCTAACACATGAATATGGCTATATGTTTAGGGTCATTGTCCTGCTGGAAAGTGAACCTCCGCCCTAGTCACAAGTCTTTTGCAGACTCTAACAGGTTTTCTTCTAAGATTGCCCTGTCTTTGGCTCCATCCATTTTCCCATCAACTCTGACCAGCTTCCCTGTCTCTGCTGAAGAAAAGCATCCCCACAACAAGATGCTGCCACCACAATGTTTCATGGTGGGGATGGTGCGTTATCGGGTGATGTGTAGTGTTCATTTTTGTAACACATAGCATTTTGCTTTTAAGCCAAAAAGTTAAATTGTGGTCTCATCTGACCAGAGAACCTTCTTCCACATGTTTGCTGTGTCCCCCACATGGCTTCTCGCAAACTGCAAACAGGACCTCTAATGGCTTTCTTTCAACAATGGGTTTCTTCTTGTCACTTTTTCCATAAATGCCAGATTTGTGGAGTGCACGGCTAATGCCCCGTACACACGGTCGGATTTTCCGACGGAAAATGTGCGATCGGAGCGTGTTGTCGGAAATTCCGACCGTGTGTGGGCTCCATCGGACATTTTCCATCGGATTTTCCGACACACAAAGTTTGAGAGCAAGCTATAAAATTTTCCGACAACAAAATCCGATTGCGTCAATTCCGACCATGTGTGGCCAATTCCGATGCACAAAGTGCCACACATGCTCAGAAGAAATTCTGAGACGGAACAGCTCGGTCTGGTAAAATTAGCGTTCGGAATGGATACAGCACTTTCGTCACGCTGCAATGTTTTAAATTGTTTAATACAGCGCACACTCTTCTTCTTCATAATGTGAGAAGAATTAAGTCGTTTTGCTGCTCATATTCACACAGACTTCTCACAAACTTCTTTATTATTTATCGTGATTCCCTCAATATATTTTGATTTGTCACATCTGACCAAATTTTTTTTTTGTTGTTTTATTTTTGGTTTGTATTTTTTTCAAGGCTGATTATTTTTTTTTCTGTGTTTTGTATTTTTTTCCAGGCTGATGTATTTTTTTATTTTTTGGGGGTTTCACTCCATAATATTTTTGTGTGTGTTTTGTGTGTCAAGTTACCACAACATCATTATTATCTTGTATTATTTAATCTCAAGGAGGTTGCTTGGTGTTGGTGCCTCTTGTTAATTTCACATTGTATTTTTGAAATGTACCTGCCTCCTCACAAACAAACTGTCCTTTTTGAAGGAAAACACACATGGGCGAGTATAATTGAAACAAAAATATCTTTATTAAGGGCTCACAAACAAACAAAGAGGGAGGCAACGCTGGAGAAACAGCAGAAATTGGCAAAGCCTTTGGCCCCCAGGGCACACATTAATTCTTTTCCAGCAAAATTGGTGGCCTGAGGAGTCCAAATCTAAGGGAGTGCAGTCTGGTCGAGAATTCCCAGAGATCCTGAAAGCAGCAGATGACATCTGTGTCCCCAGGCTGTGGTCATACAAGAGACTGCATCTTTTGTCACATCAGACTGAACCCAGGGCCATCACTCTCTGGTCTTCCTTCCACGCTTCCTTCCTCGCTGTGGCTGTGGTGGTGTAGTTGAGGCAAGAGGAGGAGGAGCATGGTCCAACCAATCATGTCGGTATTGGGTATGATTTCGCCACTCACCCCCTTAGTTAGGACTTTATAAAGAAGGTTCTCACACAGCTGGCGTTGACCCTCCTGCATGCCCTTCAGTTTGGTGGCAACCATGCAGGCAAAGGCCTCTTCAGGAGTGGGTAACGCTCTGAGGGACGCAGAAGCCTCCTGAATCAGCCTGAGTGCTGAATCCTGCACGTGACTCCCCTTCCTCTGTCTTATGTTTGGAAGGTGGAGGGGAGGAACCTGCGATTCAGTCAGGCTCCTACTGGTCCCAGGCTTCTCCTGGCTGCCACTTAGCCCCGCCTCATCCTGGCTGCCACTAACCCCCGCCTCCTCCTGGCTGCCACATTCCACAGCCTCGTCCTGGCTGAGGTCTTCCTGTGTATGAAAAAGGGACATAGTTTTAGTTTTTTCTTCATCAATCACACACAATTTTCACCTCATGACTGTTGCAAATTCAATGTTAACAAATATAACAGACTATCCTTCTGAGCCCAGCATTTTTCATTCTTGTCCCAATTATTTTTGCCCACTACTCTCTATTGATATGTAAAAAACTGTATTAAATCAGCAATTAGTGATCAATAATAACATCTAGTAAAGATCATTTATTTATTGACCAGAAATCTGTAGAACAATGCTATACCTGGCTCAAGCTGGGCTCCTCCACTTCTTCCTGGCTGGAAGTCCTAGGTTGAACATCGGAAGCCTCAGCTGGGGTGGAAGGAAGAGTGGAAGGAAGGGTTGAGAGGGATTCCCTGTCTCCAGTCTGGTCTGACAGAAATCGCAGTCTCTCATAGTACCACAGCCTGGGGACATAAATGTCATCTGCTGCAGCTCTGGATCTCTGGGAATCCGTGACCTTCTTGCGCTCCCTAAGATAAGTGCTCCTCAGGCCACCAATTTTGGCTTTTAAATAAGGGATGGTTGCTGTGGGGACCACCGGCGTCACCAACTCCAGCAGTTTCTCCAGCGCTGCCTGCCTTTTTTGTTTATGATTATAATGTGGATGTTTCACCTGCCACAGACAGGGCAGCTCCCGGTACTTGTCTATGAACAGGTGGAGGAAGTTGTGGTCACTGAAGCCATCCATTTTATCTGCAAGACACAACACGAGACAAACCCTAATGTCAGGCAAAACTTTCCTAATCTTGTTACAATATAGGCCTCAATCTAGAAGCAGTATAGGCCCAAGTTTAGATCTTACCTTCGTTATCACGATCGGCGCCTCCGATACTCCTTCCTCCGCTCACAGAACATACGTACTACGCACGCGTGTTACGCTTTATACACACTGCGCATGCGTGTAACTCCGCCCGCCCCTGACGTTCTTTCTAGTCTATTCTCCGCCCCTTTTCATTTGGCGCAGTGGGGAAAGAGCACATGGCGGAGACACAGCAGGTGCGTGCTAATTACAGCAACGGGGAGGAGGAAAGCCCGGAGCCTGAAACGTCTGGATTCAGAAGGAGAAGATTTAAGGCATCGAATATGTCCTTTGGGGAGATGTTGGAGATGGTCGACATCCTGAAGAAGGCCGACTATGACGGGAAGAATGGACCTTACCCAAACCCCAATGTCAGAAAGGCCAAGATCATGGCGAAAGTGGTCAAGAGTCTGCACCGGAATTTCGGGGTACGACGATCGAAAGATCAGCTCAGGAAATTAAGAGAGCATGAGCAGTACCGAAAGATCCGGAGAGTGCTGCAAAAAAGTAAGTAGTTGTCCTGTGTTCCTATTGTTTATGTTTATTACGTTTCGTGCTGCTCCATGTGCTTTTCTTAACTGTTATCCAGTTTCATAAGGCAACTTTCATGTTCATGGGCACATTATTCGTTCGTATAAAACATTGTTTGTTCGGCCTAGAAAACACCATTGTTTTGGCCATATGCATTTACCCACATTTTTTAGGGCCTACTTGTCTGAAACTAATTTGGTTGTGTAGATGTGTTTGTTACTAGAATGAAATGCAAAATAGATTCTGTGTAAGGAGAGGACACTCAGCAGCTGGTTACACAGCTGGACGCTGGAGCACTAGTGTGGGACACAAGAACACCCTTTTTATTAGGGGGCCCACACAGGTGCTCCAGTGTATACTATAGGGGTGTCTCCATCTGTGAGGTTTGTACAAAACAGGTAAAGTATTGAAGCTTGACAAAGGACACTAAAAATTCTACATCTTGGAACTCTGCCAAAATAGACAATTGTACCCCACTTCCAAGCAATGTCTCATATTTATAGTTCTGCTATCAAATATCTGTGTGCTAAGTATACCAATTCTTTTTTACATAGGGGAGAAAAGACTCGGAGGATAACCCTCATCCGAGGAGACCACAGACCCCCCACCTCTGGAAGAAGGGGAAATCCACCCAAGACAAGCAGAGCAGGAGGAGGAAGACGTGGTGGAAATTGGCACCACAACAGGTGAGTGTCTGCGACCACAGGCTCAGGTAAGAGATGGATGCCGGCATATTTATAATACATGGTGTTTTTTGGTTTCTTTTTAGGGGATCGTGATGTTGTGGATCCAGATCCTTTCACCTCGGAAAGTGCACAGATCCTGATCGGGGAGATCATGGGGTGTAATAGGGACTTGGAAAACATCAAGAAAAACATCAACGATGTCCTTCAAAAAATGAAGAACATCATTGATGTTTTAGGGAGAGTTTAAAACCCCTCCAAATCCCTTTGTTTTTTTGTGTGCTACAAATTTTTGAAATTTTTTGACAAATTTGAGCCAAAGCCAAATTTTGAGGAGTCCCACAGTGTGTCAACATGTGCTATCTGCCACAACGGGAGATCAATGGACGTGTTTTGGGGGTGCAACCCCTTCCTCAATAATAAAGTAGCTGTGAGGAAGGGGTTGCACCCCCAAACACATCCCTTGATCCCCCATGATGGCAGGTAGCACATGTTGACATTCGTAAATTTCAAAATTTGGCATTTCCTGGAGTGACTTCACCCCATCTGAACGCAATATCAAACACAGTTTGTAAATACTCATGTCTGATATTGCCTTCAAGTTCTACCAAATGTGAACTTTGTAAGTTCAAGATTTGTGTCTTTCTTGTTGGTTTTAAACATGCCTGTTTTATCTTAATTGGACATTTCTACTTTTTCTAATGTGACCCCAAAGATTGTTATACAACAAACATGTCTATGCCCACCAAGTCTACGAGGAGTACGTATACGCAACATGACTAGAAAACGGTCGGCTGCCAGAACGCAGTAACAGAACGCACTGAAGAACAGCAAGGCCTGTGAAGAGCGACCTGAAAAACAGTAACGAACGAACAAGAACACAATGACAGAGTCACGCGTAGCTTGCTGCACGCACTGAAGAGCAGATACAAACCCACAAGCACAAACTGAACAGCAGAAAACGATCTGAAAACCAGGAGTCTGAAAAAGCGTGAATCGTCTCTCACCAAACTTTTACTAACACGAGATTAGCAAAAGGAGCCCAAAGGGTGCTGCGCTTGGTTCTGAACTGGCCTTTTCTAGTTTTGTACATGGTGTACGTCACGGCGTTCTTCACAAGCGGAAATTCCGACAACTTTGTGCGACCGTGTGTACGCAAAACAAGTTTGAGCCAACATCCGTCGGAAAAAATCCATGGATTTTGTTGTCGGAATGTCCGATCAATGTCCGATCGTGTGTACAGGGCATAATAGTTGTCCTGTTGACAGATTTCCCCACCTGAGCTGTGGATTTCTGAAGCTCCCCCAGAGTTACCATATGCCTTTTGGCTGCTTCTCTGATTAATGTTCTTCTTGCCCAACCTGTCAGTTTAGGTGGATGGCCATGATGGATGATGGATTGAACAGTGCTCTCTGAGATGTTCAAAGCTTGGGATACTTTTATATAACATAATCCTGCTTTAAACTCCTCCACAACTTTATCCCTGACCTTTCCGGTGTGTTCCTTGGCCTTTATGAGGCTGTTTGTTCACTAAGATTCACTAACAAACCTCTGAGGGCTTCAAGAAACAGTTGTATTTAAACTGAGATTAGTAGTTAGGGGTATCAGAGTAAAGGGGGGCTGAATACAAATGCACACCACACTTTTCAGATATTCATTTGTAAAAAAAACTTTGAAAACCATTTATCATTTTCCTTCCACTTCACAATTATGTGCCACTTTGTGTTGGTATATCACATACAATCCCAATAAAATACATTTACATTTTTGGTTGTAACATGTCAAAATGTGTAAAATTTCAAGGGGTATAAATACTTTTTCAAGGCACGGTAACATCAAAGATGAAATAGCAGCCCTAGACACACTTACAGATCTGGAGAATTTGATCACATTTGCCATTCTCATTGACTTCAGACTCCGACAGAGACCTTCTTTTAAGGAGCACTTGCGGAAGCCTCCTGTACGCTTGGCTCCGAGCTTTGCAGTCCCACCCTTGCCTCCCTCACCTCCAATGCCTCCTGGTACCAAGTCTGCCAGTGAAGTATAACCCATGCTGTTGGGCTTCACACGTCTCTCTGCGGATGAGAGGGCCTTTAGGAGGAGGGAGAGATTGTGCCTTTATTGTGGCCAGGCAAGTCACTTCTTGAAGTCTTGTCCTACCCGTCCAGGAAACGCTTGCACCTGAGGTCCTGTAGGGGATAGACCTTAGGTGGCATTGTTACGTCCCCAGTTACCTTGAAGGATAAGTCTCTAGTTCTGGTTACCCTTTTGTGGTCTGAGTCGTCCATCGATACACAGGCTCTAATCGACTCTGGGGCTGCAGGACTCTTCATAGACAGTGCCTTTGTGTCTAAGCACTCAATTCTGCTGCAGCTTTGTGTCGCTCCACTTGCCATTGAGTCTATTGATGGGAGACCACAGTCTGCCCATGTGACTCATGAGACTGCGTTGACCATGGCCATAGGGGCTCTTCGCTATGAGATAATCCAATTTCAAGTCATTTCCTCTCCTCATTATCTGGTGGTTATTGGTTATTCTTGGTTACAGAGGCACAACCCCTCTTTTTATTGGCTTTGTGCTGAGGTTCTTTCCTGGTTGCCACAATGCAGTAAGACATGTTTTCGGAAAGTGGCTAAGGTCTTGTGCACCTCTTCCCTCTTCTCCTTGCCAGTGGAGTACCGCAAAAATTAGCAATGTCTTTGACAAGGGTTGAGCCATTAGTTTGCCTCCACACCGGTGGTATGATTGTGCACTTGACTTTCCACCTGGTGCTTTGCCTCTCCGTTGCCGGGTTTACCCTTTATCTGTCTCGGAGGATAAAGCCATGGAGGACTATGTTGCTGAGGACGCACTTTCTTGAGGGTTCATCCGCAAATCCTCATCTCACGATGGTGTTTCTTGTAGTTTCAATTGTGTTACTAGGAAAAAAAAAGGAAACCTGAATGGTAAAGAAATGATGGTGAGAAAAAGAGGAAGTAGGTTTATGTTTCATTTCTTTAACTTAACATTTTTTTTAAATATTACATGTATTAATTTGCTAGTGTGGTGTTATGTTATGCTAATGACATGGATTTGTCATATTAATATAAAAGGAAAATATATGAGAATGCATTCTGAATGTAGTGAATGAATGTAATTGCCAATGAATGAAGGAATGAGAAGGTGTTTTATTGTGTCAAGGAAAACAAGAATCAAGACAGAATAATAATACAACAGTGTTGGGTTATGTTTAACCACTTCCCTACCCGCCCATTGTCATATAACGTCCGCAGATGGGATCTCCCAACCTGGGTGGGCGTCATATGACGTCCTCGGCTTCCCGGCGGTATAGGGGGCGCACCGCGTCACTGAGGAGCTGATGCGCGTGCCAGGGGGCAGTGATGTCCGCTGGGCATTCGCGATCGCTCGTTACAGAGCAGGATCGTGGATCTGTGTGTGTAAACACACAGATTCACGTCCTGTCAGGGAAGAGGAGACAGATCATGTGTTCATACTAAGTATGAACACCGATCGGTCTCCTCCCTTAGCCAGTCCCCTCCCCCTACAGTTAGAATCACTCCCTAGGTAACACATTTAACCCCCTGATCGCCCCCTACTGTTAACTCCTTCCCTGCCAGTGACATTTATTAAGTAATCAGTGCATATTTATAGCACTGATTGCTGTATAACTGTCAGTGGTCTCAAAATAGTGTCAAAAGTGTCTGATATGTCTGCCGCAACGTCACAGTCATGATAAAAATCACAGATTGCCGCCATTACTAGTAAAAAAAAATAATGATAAAAATGCCATAAATCTATCCCCTATCTTTTAGGCACTATAACTTTTGCGCAAACCAATCAATATATGCTTATTGCGATTTTTTTTTTTTTTAACAAAAATATGTTGAAGAATACATATCGGCCTAAACTGAGGAAAATTTTTTTTTTTTTAAATGGAGTATTTTTTATAGCAAAAAGTAAAAAATATTGTTTTTTTTCAAACTTGTCGCAATTCTTTTGTTTATAGCGCAAAAAAATTAAACCGCAAGGTGAATAAATACCACCAAAAGAAAGCTCTGTTTGTGGAGAAAAAAAATTATACAAATTTTATTTGGGTACAGTGTTGCATGACCGCGCAATTGTCATTCAAAATGTTACAGCGCTGAAAACTGAAAATTGACCTGGGCAGGAAGGAGGTGAAAATGCCCTGTATTGAAGTGGTTAATGAATGCACAAGATTTACCATTTAATTGAAATACATATGGCAAGGTTATTCCGTGTATGCCATAGGATGTGTACAAAATTAGGTGTTTAAAATAAGGGTCTTCCTATGGTATTCATAAAGAAAAGTTGGATATTAAGCCTAATATCCCCTCCCCTAGGGTTTGGAGCTGAATTAAAATGTGTATATATATTTATATATACGTGTGTTTGTGTGTGTGTGTGTGTATATTGTGCATCGCTAATAATGTAATATATATATATATATATATATATATATATATATATATATATAATAGTATTATCATAGTGTGGGTAGTGCGGGCAGCTGATTACTTTTTGTGTTTATTCAGGATATTTAGGTTTAGGGTGGCAGCTCACAAGGTTTCACCTATTGAATTAAAATTTGGTAATGGGATTTTGGTAAAGAAAAGGGTGAAATTATAAATACTTTTGAATTTACTGAGATTAAGCAACCATGACCAAAATAAAGTTGCAAGTGTTACATACAGTCAGATCCATAAATATTGGGACATCGACACAATTCTAATATTTTTGGCTCTATACAGCACCACAATGGATTTGAAATGAAACAAACACGGTGCTTTAACTGCAGACTTTCAGCTTTAATTTGAGGGTATTTACATCCAAATCAGGTGAATGGTGTAAGAATTACAACAGTTTGTATATCTGCCTCCCACTTTTTGAAGGACCAAAAGTAATGGGACAATTGGCTGCCCAGCTGTTCCATGGCCATCTCTCTGATGGGTTTGTTTTGTTTTTTTTAGCCTAATGATGGTTTGCTTCACTGTGTGTGTTATTCCCTCATTATCCCATTTACAAGGAGCAGATAAAAGGTCCAGAGTTCATTTCAAGTGTGCAATTTGCATTTGGAATCTGTTGCTGTCAACTCTCAATATGAGATCCAAAGAGCTGTCACTATCAGCGAAGCAAACCATCATTAGGCTGAAAAACAAAACAAACCCATCAGAGAGATAGCAAAAACATTAGGTGTGGCCAAATCAACTTTTTGGAACATCCTTAAAAAGAAAGAAAGCATTGGTGAGCTCAGCAACACCAAAAGACCCAGAAGACCACGGAAAACAACTGTGGTGGATGACCAAAGAATTCTTTCCCTGGTGAAGAAAACAACCTTCACAACAGTTGGCCAGATCAAGAACACTCTCCAGGAGGTAGGTGTATGTGTGTCAAAGTCAACAATCAAGAGAAGACTTCACCAGAGTGAATACAGAGGGTTCACCACAAGATGTAAACCATTGGTGAGCCTCAAAAACAGGAAGGCCAGATTAGAGTTTGCCAAACAGCATCTAAAAAAGCCTTCACAGTTCTAGAACAACATCCTATGGACAAATGAGACCAAGATCAACTTGTACCAGAGTGATGGGAAGAGAAAAGTATGGAGAAGGAAAAGAACTGCTCATGATCCAAAGCATACCACCTCATCAGTGAAGCATGGTGGTGGTAGTGTCATGGCGTGGGCATGTATGGCTGTCATATTCAGCAAAATGCTTCAGACTTCGTTGGACGGCGCTTCATAGTGCAAATGGACAGTGACCCGAAGCATACTGCGAAAGCAACCAAAGAGTCTTTTAAGGGAAAGAAGTGGAATATTATGCAATGGCCAAGTCAATCACCTGACCTAAATTGGATTTGAGCATGCATTTAACTTGCTGAAGACAAAACTGAAGGGAAAATGCCCCAAGAACAAGCAGGAACTGAAGACAGTTGCAGTAGAGGCCTGGCAGAGCATCACCAGGGATGAAACCCAGCGTCGGTTGATGTCTATGCATTCCAGACTTCAGGCTGTAATTGACTGCAATGGATTTGCAACCAAGTATTAAAAAGTGAAAGTTTGATGGATGATTGTTAATCTGTCCCATTACATTTGGTCCCTTGAAAGTGGGAGGCACACATACAAACTGTTGTAATTCCTACACCGTTCACCTGATTTGGATGTAAATACCCTCAAATTAAAGCTGAAAGTCTGCAGTTATATCTTGTTCGTTTCATTTCAAATCCATTTTGATGGTGTATAGAGCCAAAAAGATTAGAATTGTGTCAATGTCCCAATATTTATGGACCTGACTGTACATGCCCATGAAGAAGATGCTAAGGTTTTTGGTGGGAAAGTTTGTTTGAATACAGTCTTAAAGTTGACTACCTTTTTGGATAGTTTTCTTTATTCATTTGTAATATTGCTTATATTCATTACTGTTTTATTTTTCTTATGATAGTCATATATTGCAAAGTTAGGAAACTAAGTTCTGTGAGTCAGAATATATGTTTAAGTAAGGTGTTCTGTTCTGGGACCCCTGGTTCCAATCCTGCTGCAATATTGGGTTTTGAGAAAGATGTTCAGTTAAATAAATAATACATGCTTAATGGACTTATGGACTTATGTTTGAATTAATGAAAGAATATTATTTTTAACACCTTCTATAGTAAGAAAGGCTTTATCTAGTAACTTAGGTGATTCTGTGGTTATTCATGTTGGCTGGAGAGTATCCCCCCCCACCCCCATTCACGTGAAGAAATGACCCCCCCCATTCATGCCTCTATCCGGATGCTCTACTTGAAGAAATGACTACATCTATGCATGGAAATCTTTGTTGTTTTAAAGCCACACAGGAGGTCCCGAAATGACTCCAGAAGCTTTGCCAAACCATCATTTCAGTATGACAACTCATACCTTTTAAGGTTGAAAGGAGACTCTTGCTGGGAAAATGTTCCTGGGAATGCCTAGAGGAAGAGCCATGATGCCAACCCAAGGCCTGAGAGTTCCAGTGAACACCACAAGAGAGAGAGATCTGAGGTACCAGCCCAAAGACCCAAACCTAGCCTAAATGCAACTGTTCCAGTCTGTCTGTGGAAGTCAAGTTCTGTCCTTACCAAGAGGCAAGTTTTCATGGGGGGGTAAACCTCCTGGCTGCATGAGTGGGTACAGAAAAATGGAGGTGTGTTAGAAGTTTAGGAAATTAACTTAAGGAGTGAAATAATGTGTACTTTGTGTAATCTGGAATTTTATGGATATTTACAAGCCATACAATAGAGACTCTTTTTGTGTTTGCTTCTATTTTTGCTGAAGACTATTTTATTAACCTAAAGACTGTCATGTTCTCCTTGTTTTTTCATTGACATTTGCTATACAGTTGAGATAACGGTTTAAATGACCTTAATTTATGTATTGTGGTCTTGTGATATGGTAATTTTAATGTGTCTATTGTTTTTGTATTTTGAGATATAGATATATAGATATCTATAGATATACCGTACTTATAAAGATGGGCCAGTACATTTATAGGAAAGCAATATAGGAAGATGCATAGTGGAGATGGGATTATTGTCACTTTGTGACAAAAGACGGAAGTGAAGTGTCAAATAATTGTTTAATATAATTATGAATAATATTTCAGGCTGTAGAGTGCTACTTTAGGTTTTGTTTGGAAGCTGTTTGTTCTAAGCATATCTAAGAAAGTTATATAGTAAAAGTGAAACTTAAAATGAGGAACTTGTCAGTGCAGATATGTACTGGACCAATGTCTCGTATGTTAGACAGAGGAAACTTCTTTAGTTTTTTATAAACTCTTCTAAATAACATTATAGTTTTGCCTAGCTACTAATACGTAAAAGAGTCTAAATATGTGTATCTCTGATTGGTTAATTGAATAAAGGAGGTCTTCTACTTATAGTAAAGGAAATCTGTCACCTGAAATGCACTTATAATATGCATATGCATTATATTTGTATCTGATTGGTGGGCAGGGATGTTCCAACCCACCTGCTTTTGGATACTTAACATGATGAGCTGCGCCCAATAAACAAGTCTCTGCTCTTCACTCCAGTGTGTGTGTCTGAATAAGCAGGACTTCCAGGACCCCGAGCCAAGGTAAGGTGAAGGGGAGGCCGACGGTAAGAATTTAATCCCTACAGCTCTCCAATGACAGATAACCGTTGTGGTCTGTTTAAAAAAAAAAAAACATTTTTCATTCAGTCATCCTTCCTATAAATCACAAGATCCAAAAAATGTATTTCAACTTTACTCCACTCATTGGTGAATCTAATCCCCCAGTTACCGCTGTTCAATGATGTCATAACGGCATGCAAGGAATCCACATCCCCACCCCACCACCAAAGAAAGAAGGCATCATCAATATAGGGTAAATCATGGGGGGGAGGATTTTTATGAACAGCCTATTCCTCCCACCACACCATAAACAAGTTGGTGAGGCTGGAAGGCCAGTGCCTTGCAAATAAAAAGCGCCACCATAATAAAAATAGTTGTTTTCCATAGCAAATTTAAGTAACCTCAGCACAAACTGTTTTTGAGTGGCAAGCAAACAGTTATCAGATTCCAGGTAATGCTTCAGTTCCTCCAAGCCCTTAATGTGAGGGATAATAGTATATAATGATGAAACATCAGCTGTCACTAGCTTATTTTGCACAATTATCAGGTCTCCTCCATGTCCCACATCCCCCATGTCTCACACTTTGCCATGTACCACATCCCCCCTCCCCACCATGTCCTGCACCCAGTATGCCAAATATTCTCAGAGGCTCAGGCAGCTGGGAGGTACAGCTGCTTCTTGCCCTGCATTTAAATCTGCTGCCTCCACATTCCCACACAGAAACCACTTTCACTGGGAGTGTGTGCACGATATGGGGGTGGAGTGTGGGGCAGGGCAGACCCAGCAGGGATAGGACAGGAGGGGGAGCAATCCTTGCATCCTCGAGGCAGGGATGGGGTGATCACGCTCTCAATCAGAATTTTCAGCTCTCTCACTATGGACGATCCAATATGGATATCTAATCCGACCATAATATAAGTGATTCCTTCCACCTTCCCTGGAGGGCAGACCTACCTCCTCTGCACAGAGCCTGGGGCACCAGCATGGCACAGAGTGCACAGATCCAGGGGTTCAGCTCCATCCAATCAGTGCCCCCCCCACTATACTGTCCACCCCCCTCCTCTCCAGCCTGGCTGTTTTTTGCCCGGTTCTCTGGCCAATCACAAGTTCACCAACTTCCGGAGCTGTTGACACTCCCCGAACTTCATTCATCAACCACTTGTGTGTGGGGAGAGCTGAGTCAGCAGAGTAGTGTTCTACTGCATCTATGTCCTATGGTTAATACGGCCCTGGCTAGGTTCACACCTGTACGGGTGGTGCCGTCGCGGGACCCGCACAAATTTCCACAGCTGCAGCCTGCCTCTTACAGTATTGCAAGGGACAGTACCCAGCAGCAAGCAGAAGCAAATAATAACCATTACCCAGGAGAGCCCCAAAAAGCTGAATAGTCAATGCACCTCAGGATGATTGGCAAATACAAAATTTAAATAGACACTCTTTCTTAAATCACTTTTATGCCCAATGGAAGCCACCTGACAAATAGCAGTGCTTTGGGACCTTCTGATGTCTGTTCACAACGGGCCCTAAGAAAACCCACCCAAATGCAGGAGTAAGGTTAAATATTTCTGTTAAGTTTTCCTCCTTAGCACATATTGGGCCCAGACTCTGCCCAGGCTTGTATGCTCAGAGGCAGTTACATCCCTTGGTCATCCTTTGCCAACATCTATGATCAAATAATTTTGTCAGTTAATATTACCTTGGCACTACTTTTCTCATCCAAATACTTTTCAATCTTTTTTGGCTAGCAAGCTATATCAGCTTGTTCTGTGTGTCTATGGGGTATACATATCCTTAATTAATAATGTGTCAACCCTCTGAAATTAAGATGTATTTGCTTTATTGAATTGGTGTTAAAAGTAAAGTTACCTGGCTGCCTTTCAAATTGTTATAGGGACGCAAAATGGGAACTTTCATTTTTTTAATACTACGTATAAAACAATGGTTTGTCGAGGCTGATCTTATTAGTTGATGCTCCCACGCGACCGATCAAACACAAAAGTAAATCAGTAACTATAAAAACAAACTCTTCAGATGAAATGGTGATGTACAGCATTTTATATTTTATCTCAAATAATTTTGGCAGGCCAACAAATTCAATCACATATTTCAGAGAATGAACCTAAATTGAAATTACCCTGCACATTGCTAGTGTAATAGTCTATTGATCTAGGCTGCATATTGTCTTCCTTGGTAATTGAATTGTGACTGGAAACATAGGACGGTTTTAATTTATGGGGGTAAGAGATGTATGAAAGTTACCAACAGCAATTTTGAAAGATTCTAACACTTTCAAAGTCCAGAAGAAAGTGGAAAATCCAGTTATGCTGAGCTTGTAAACAGCCTGTAACGACAATCTCAATTTTCTCCTGATTTGCTACAGACATAAAAGTTTTTAATCCTAGCTCTTCTACATTCTTCTCATGATGCTAGGCATATATTATTTATCAATCCATGTTCAGGTTTTATTTCAGTGTACTAAAGACAAATGAATGCTTTTTTTTTTTAAAGAGACCCTGTCAGAACTGGGCTAAAGCAAGATTTTGAGCTTTTAGTATTCAAGGTGAAATGTACGCGTGTATCCCATCTAGCCCAGGTACCAGTACCTCTGACTCTATTAGTGTGCCTATTAGGTGCAATTGATGAGGAAATGTATCGGAAGTGAATGTTTATTATGATTACTGGAATACTGTACCTGGCTAGAAAACTCATAGCTCGTTATTGGATGGCTTCTACAGTACCTTCTGGGAAACAATGGATTGCTTATGTTAATTTCCTTCATCTCAGTGGGCTAACTGACCTATCGGCATAGAAATGCAGTGTCCAAATGTAACCTTATCTGGCAGCCTTGGTTAAATAACCCTAGCTTTGCCCCACCACAGTTAGTGATGGATAGGTTATTGAGACTTTAGCCCACTAGGAATCATAAGTGAGGATATGTTGAAGGAGAAAAAAGAATAAGATTGTATGTTCTAACTTTGTTTTGTTAAGTACTTTGTTTATGATTTAATGTTTTTTTAGTTAAAAAAAAAAAGACGCTATAGAAGTTGCTTCAAGTGCTAATTTTCTACTAATTGTTATGTCATTGTAAATGTTAATCTATATGATGTGACTTATTGATGCTTAATCCGTGTGCTGATGAATAGTTTTGAACACCTGATATGACTATAACTATGCGCAATTGTACAGTCACTTTATGCAACAACAAATAAATACGTTTTGATTAAAAAAAAAGAGAAGTGTACAATTTGGAATAAAAATTAAAAATTTATATTCACCTCCATGCTTCAGCATCGGTGTGATGCTACAGCTATCCCAAGTTGGCCCCGACTCCGAGAACTGGGTGATCACATGACCACTGATCATTCAGTTCTCTGTCTGCTCGGAGTGGAGAACGGTGGCTGTGAGTCACCGCTCTCCGCTCTGCTTTTTAGTGCAGAGTCCTGTGTGCAGATGCAAACTACATAAGTTAGCTTTTTTTTGTTTCAAAATGCTGGATGTTTTTTTGTTCAGGAAACTATTCTAAACAGATGAAGGATGCTGCTCTATATCTATCTATGTACTTTTGCCTGAAAGTTTACATGAGCCAGCCTGTGTTCAAATGCTTTCTCAACTGAACCTCATTCACTGAACTTTCAGTACTCTGATGACATTAAGATTGGCATTAGGATTTTAATGTTTCACATTACATACTACACTTAATGCTTGAATATACTTGTAATTCACACAAATTATGTGAACATAAATTTGTTTTAATACACTCCCTATTTCAGCTATAGTAAAAAGCTAATGTTTTCCTGAATCCATGATTTACCTTTGGCTTCATTAAAGGAACTGACAGCCAAATTAAATATGTCTTGCTACGGCTAACAATTAAGGTTTGTATATGCTATAGAAAATGAAACTAGATCAGACTTGTGTTATTTCACCACTTTGCGCCTGGATTTTATTACTCTTTTAGGGAAAATAAGGAAGTTACAGCTTTTAAGGTTTACTCTGAAAAACGAACGAATGGTCAGTTTATGACCATATCCTGGGTAGAGCAGTAGTGTATTGCATTAAAATGGAGCATTTTTTTAAGGAGCACAGTATAATAGTGACAGATGTTTTTATTGTGTTAACTTGTCACATTATGGTCCTCAAAACATTTTGGCACTATACAGACAATAATGTCAATACACATATTGCTCTTGTGCATATGTTGCTTTGAGAAGATCACCCTTCTAGTTCCCAGCTCTAGTCATTTGCCCCTAGTCACCTGTCCCTGACAGCACAGGAGAGAGCATGAATTCACCCCTAGAGGCAGGAAACACAATAGGAAAGACTTTAAAGGGCTACCCTCCATCCTAGTCCATTAATGTTTATTTTCTTTACAATGGAACTCTGGTTGGAGGGGGGGGGGGGGTGGCATTTTGTCTCTGCTCTTACCTCCTTTTGGTAGGATGTTTATCTCACCCAGCCCCTGGTTTAGCAAAATAGGTCAAGCTTTAGGTCTGGGGCCCCTCCTTCAAGATCCATGGGGATCCAGGATGTTTCAGGGCCCAGCTCCCCTATCCTTCAGTCCTGTGAATGGCAGTGCTGTGTGTCATTTCCAGTAGGGGTGGGGCGTGAGAATGGCATTGGACCTTGGAGTTCCGATCACAGGAGGAAGGGGCAGGCTTCTGCTGGGCCATTTCCGGTTTTGGGTCCTGCATGGAGTGAGGATGCCAGAGAGCAGGCAGATTATTTTAAAAGGGTACCAGCTCTTCCTTCAAAATATTAGACTTTTGGATCCAGTTGCATCTTGCTGAGCCCTCTGCAAAATTAATCCAGAGGTGGCAGTGTTGGTAGAAGCAGGCCCCAATGGCAACAGCCCAGCACAGGTAAGCATGATTTCATGGATGTACACTGATTACCTGTCTTAGAGAGAAGGATTGTTGGTTTTTCTCACCCCCGAGTCCCCCTCCCCATCCTGTTGGACTCTAGGACTATGTATTGTTCCTTGTTGGCGCATTTGTGCACCTGGGTGTTACTAACCAGGGAGTAGTGGCTGAAATGTTCTCATCTCTGTCACTTACCTTGTAGCAGAGCCTGACGTGTAGAGGGAGACCTCTGGACAGTGGCTGTGAGAGAGCGGTGAGGTAAGAGTGCCTGCAGGATCTCCCGTTGGTTGCAGAAGTGTTTGGCAGGTGTGTCACCTAAGCTGGGCTGGATGGCTGAAGCAGCAGATGGCAACAGGAGCAGCAGATGCAGGCACACAGCAGATGTAGGACCAGCGTCACAGGCACTATGCAGAGCAGGACAGATGGATAACTGATGCATAGTCAGACAAGCCAGGTTAGCAGCAGAGGATCAGGTATAAGCATAAACAGCAGGCAGAGAATAGTTAAGGTGCAGAGGTTGGCAACAGGATATCAGGTAGATGGAAGATATAACAAAGTCTTTAAGGCAAGCCGAGGTCAGGATAGGAGCAGAGAGCAAGCATGGTCAGGATAAGCTGGGTCAAACACAGGAATCAAGCAGAGATCACAGGAACAGGTATACGGGTAAAGCTGCAGATCAGACAGCAATGCACTAGTGCAGCTGCTGCCCTTATATAGGCCATTTGGCGCCAGCATTAATGGCTAACGTGTGCGTGCATGCGCATATGTGTTAGCCTTTGCCCAGCAAGACCTGCAGCTGCACGTCTGCGCATGCGTATCTGCCTCTGCCTAGGAGCTTCGGCTGCACTATGGCCTATGGCCAGCACATCCCTGACAATTTCCTATATTTTTCAGGCTAAGGCTCCACCTAAAAATTTGCCACAATCAGCTGCTAAAAAGAAATGTCCCTTGCGTATGCTCATATACAACTTCTGTGCCCAATGCCCATTAATACACATTCTCCTGTGCAAAAACAATTATGTGTAATCTGAATGTAAAAAAAACAAAAAATGGTGCTGCGCTCTAAGAGATGTAAACAATTTTATAAGTGTTCAGTGACTAATATACAGTGCAAAGGATTGTATAATAAACTTAAAAAAATATTTCAGCAAAGCACAGTGTGAACAACCTACATTCTAAAGTGCTAAGTACTAAAATATATGTGTAGGCTTCCAAAGTGCAATACAAATGCAAATAATGAAAAATCAAAGGAGTAACACCTGGAACGGTGCTGTTCTAAAAAATTATTTACATTGTTCACACTGTGCTTTGCTGAAATATTTTTTTAAGTTTTTTTATACAATCCTTTGCACTGTATATTAGTCACTGAACACTTATACAATTGTTTACATCGCTTAGAGTGCAGCACAATTTATTGATTTTATTACGTATTCATTTTCAGCTAGTGTTTGCTGCAACTAAGCACCCAATCATTTTAGGTTAGGTAGCGCGGGAATATTATATTCATCTAGTGTAATCTGAATGGTCGCAGTGAAATAGCCCATACATAAATCAATCAGCATCTAATTTTCATTGGTGCAATTTGTACTTCTTGTAATGGTGCAATCTGAGTGCTAAACATGCAGGGCCAAGTGCAGGAAAACTCTACTTCAAGGGACGTTATCACAATATACGCAGGGATCACCCAGTCCATGTGTATATTACCGAAATAAAATTACCCTCTAGGAATGAGTGGTCATTAGCGCTGATGGGTATGTACCTATTAGTCCAGGAAAAGACTCATTCAGCTCTTCAATAAGAAAACATACTCACAAAGACACAGGATAAAAAAAACATTGCCCATAGTATAGTAGGTACTTTATTAAAATAAAAGCGTGCACTCACATGTAAATAGAAGCAATACCACATATAAGAGTAATCATCCAAAAAGCATAATAAATCAGAGAAACACAGATTTTCAGTGAATGTGCGTGACGTCACATCTGGCCTTGCCATAAGTGCTTCATTGTTGATAATGTACTCAGGAGGTTCGGCAGTCTCTCTGGAGATGGGTACCCCAAGACAACAAATCAAGAAGTCTTTTACTATTTTATTTAAAGCAGGAGGGTTTATGACAGACACCTCTGTTGAATCAGTTAAGCTTTCAGCCAAAGTGGTGGCACTGATTACTGTCTCCTGCAGGGCTTTATGGTTAAAGTCCTGGCCAAGAGATCCGGCAACTAAGATTCATGTTTCTGGCATCCTATTAGCTGAAGACTTGCTGTTTGGACCTGACATGTAAACAGTGTTAGACCACACGGTGGACAAGAAAAATGCCTTTTCAATCAAGAAGAAGAAAGTGCCAGCGAAACATTTTTTTCGTGGTCAAAAAATCAATTGCAAGGATCACTTATAAAAAAAAAAGAGAGGGTAAAATCAAGCCAAAAGTAAGAATGCTTTTCACCTCTTGTGCAGAATCAAGAAAGCCCCAGTGATTTGCAAGTCCCGGTAGGAAGAAAATTGGGGCTCTTTCTACCACAGTGGCTAAATCTTACCCCAAATCTTGTACATACAGAGGCTCATAGCTAAAGGCTACCACGTAGAGTTTTGGACTGGTCTCCTTCAAGGTTTTTTCTCACATCTCTTCCAAATGACCTTGTGAAGGCCTTGGTGCTATTATCCTTGTTAGAAGAACTAGCTGATCAAAGGGTATTAATACCAATACCATCAGTAGAAATTAATCTGGATTTCGCCTTTAACATTTTTGTGGTTTAGGAACCATCTGGATAATTTTATCTCATTCTGAATCTGAGACCCTTGAGCAAATCCAGAAAATACAAAAAAAAAAGTATCAAAACCATCTGCTCTGCAAGGACAATTCTTCTTCTGGATTGTTTTATTGCAATGCTTGATCTTAAACATACTTGAACATTTCCATCCACCCCATTTCCCTACACTTTCTGCTGTTGGTGATCCTGTGGAAGGGGAAAGTAGCACACTTACAGTTCAGGACTCTGTCATTCGGGCTATCTTCTGCTCCCAGGATTTTTGCAAAAGTAGTGGCATAGAATATCCATGATCCATTATCTGGACGATCTTCTCTTGTTTGCATCCCATGAGGAGCAGCTCAAATAGATCTGTTCATAGCCATTTTATTTTTGCAGAACCTATAGTGGTTTGTAAATTGGGAAAAATATAATTTAAGTCATTGTCAGAGAATCATTTTTCTAGGATATGTGGTAGACTCAGCTTCTCCAAAAATTTACGTTGACATGACCGCCTCAGCAGTGCTCCATTGCAACTTTCCCATCTTCATTCGAATGACTATGTCCCTCCATTCTGGCTGTTCAGTGGGTGAAAGCCTACCTCAGGGTTCTGCAGTTATGCATTCTCAAGGACTGGGACAGTGATCAGAATTCCTTGGACAGGGAAATTTTTGTGCTACAGAGGGCGAAAAGATCTCTTTGGTGGTGGAGAGACAGGGAGAACCTGTCCTACAGTCTCCTTTGGTCATTTAGTGTAAATATGAGATCTGAGGTCTTTTTGACCCCAGATCTCATATTTAAGAGGTCCTGTCATGCTTTTTTTTCTATTACAAGGGATGTTTACATTCCATGTAATTGGAATAAAAGTGACATAATTAAAAACAAAAAACAAAAAACATTGTAAAAATAAAATGAAAAATAAATAAGAATTTTTTTTTTAACGCGCCCCGCCCACCTGAGCTCGTGTGCAAAGGCGAACGCATATGTCAGTAGCGCCCGCATATGAAAATGGTGTTCAAACCACACATGTGAGGTATTGCCATGATCGGTAGAGCGAGAGCAATGATTCTAGCACTAGACCTCCTCTGTAAATCAAAACATGCAACCTGTAGAATTTTTTAAACGCCGCCTATGGAGATTTTTAATGGTAAAGTTTGTCGCCATTCCACGAGCGGGTGCAATTTTAAAGCGCGACATGTTGGGTATCAATTTACTCGGCATAACATTATCTTTCACAATATTAAAAAAAATTGGGCTAACTTTACTGGTGTCTTATTTTTTAATTAAAAAAAGTGTATATTTTTCCAAAAAAGTGCACTTGTAAGACCGCTGCGCAAATATGGTGTGGCAGAAAGTATTGCAACGACCGACATTTTATTCTCTAGGGTGTTAAAAAGAAAAAAGTAAAGTATAATGTTTGGGGGTTCTAAGTAATTTTCTAGCAAAAAAAACAAACTGTTTTTAACTTGTAAACAACACATGTAAAAAAGAGGCTCGGTCCTTAAGTGGTTACTAAAATGGTATAAACAGAGCAAACGTAGTCAAAACATAGCCAGAGTTCGGTAACCAGGACAAGTAGTCAAAACAAGCCAGAGAAACAGGAGTCCAGAGAACAGTGAAGTTGGGTGCAGTAAACAGGATCAGGAACCAAAAAGGAAGTCAAGCAGAAGTCTTTCACAGGAAAACACAGCAGAGAGAGTCCAGATATGTTGACCAAGGCAAAGGCACAGAAGATCTGATCCAAGAAGTTTATATAACCAGCAGCTCTAGCTGACGAGCAGAAAATGAAGACTAGGTGAGTCACTGTGGCAATTAACCGAAAGCTGAGCACAGAGCTCTGAGAAGGAAGCCCTGACAGGTTGGAGCACACATCTAATGCTGAGGGTAGCACAAGGTTTCTTATCCAAGACAGACTCCAAAAAGTCTTCCAGTTGGAGGGTGTTGAGAGCTTTATGGGAAGCTCTTCAGGTTTTTGGGCAAGATCTAAAAGGACAGTACCTTCAGATATTGTCAGACAACGTGTCGACAGTAGCCTACCTAAATAAGCAGGGAGGCACTCACAGCCAAACAATAAATTTCCTAGCAAGCAGCATCTTTGCTTGGGCTGTCTGTCAGCAGTTCATCTCAAAGGGTTCTTCTGGCCAACAAGTTCAATGCCAGGGTCCCAATCTTCTTTTCTCTCAGCAGGGATAGTGCAGCATTCTGTATAGATACTGTTGCTCACCCTTGGTCTTTTTGACTATGTTACGCATTCTCACCTTTTAGACTCATTCCTCTATGTCTGAGGAAATTTGAACAAGAGAACACTATGCTAATTCTGGTGGCTGCGCATTGGCCCAAGATGCCCTGGTGTTAGGGCTGGCTCAGCCCTTCCTTCTCTGAGCTGGCCGCTCAGCTGTCAACTCAGCTTGTCAGTGTCAGTGCTGTCAGAGCAGTGCAGACTACAGTCGTGGGTGCTAGAAGCACCGGCCATCCAGCCATCCAGGATTCTTCTAGGCTCCCCAGCTCCCAGCGGACCTCAGCTGACTGACCTGGTTCCCCAGCAGCCCTAGCAACACCAGGAACGGTAGCGGCTCACCTCGGCTCCCTCTCTCCATGGCGCCGGCCGCTACCGCCGCCGCTGCCTCGGCTCCCCAGCAGTTTCTCAGCCGTCCGACCGGGTCCCCCAGCAGCCCCCAGATGCCCCAAGCTCCATCCAGGAATGGTAGCGGATCAACCCGGCCCCCCCTCCATCACGCCGGCCGCTACCGCCGCCGCTGCCTCTGGACGTCTGTCCAGCCATCCAGCCTCCAGTCCAGGACTCACCACGGCTCCGGCCTAGCACGCTGCCCAGCCCGGCCTGGTTGCCTTCCTCCCCTGCTTCCCCCGCCTCCACCAGATCAGCAGCCCCCCTCTCCTTACCCTAGCCACCAGGGCTGACACGATCTTTGTTGCGTCTGGGATCACCACCTAGGATAGACCGCGGCTCAGGCCTAGTCCGGCGGCCATCTTGGGACACCCAGACGCGGCGGCAGCACCCCCCAGCTACCCTGAGCGCTCCTCACACTCACAGAAGGACCCACCGGGACCCCGGTCCACCTCACCCTCTCCCAAACCTCTACCCTTCAGTGCTCCTCTACAGCATTGATCCCACCACGGCTCGGGCCTAGTCCGGCGGCCATCTTGGTAACCCCAGTTGCACCGTAGCTCCCTACCGGCAGCCCGGAGCCCTTCCTGACTCCACAGCAGTACTCCACAGGGACCCACCAGCCCTCCCACCGGTGCACCGCAGCCGCCGTCTAGTCGCCTCGTCCCTAGCCGCTAGACTCGGGGGACAGACCATGGCTGCGGCCTAGCTCTGGCCCACCTCCTCAGCTCACCCCTCTCTCCACGCGGGCAGCGAGCCATCCATACCCCTAACACCACATCCAAAACACTGGACCTCACCGCAGAGCACGGGGTGATACTGAGAGCAGGACAATCCTCAGCTCAGGCCTTGCACCGGCGTTCTTTATGATCCTTCCAGACGTGGCACAATACCAGTAAGTACTAGCCTAGGTCAACCCTAGTGCCCGCTCTTGCCCCGACATCCACCCCCCCCTCTCATCACCGACCAACTCGGGTCAGGTAAGTTCGCGGGGCCCTCCAGCAGTTGATCCAGGGACCTCGGTCCGATCGCCTCCGGGGGTCAGGAAGGAATTTTTTCCTCTGCTGTAGCAATTGGCTAGCTCAGCTAGGGGTTTTTTGCCTTCCTCCGGATCAACAGGAGAGCGGTAGCCCCATGTGGCCCCCTCCACCACCACAGTCCCATTCGCACCATTATCTACGCCATCCTGAAGCAGCGGCATCCTTTAGACCATCATCTTCTCAGCAAAAGAAGCAGCGGCACCCTTCAGGACCACCAATTCCTAAACAACCTCACCATCGCCATTTCAGTATCATCACCGAATCATCCTACCATCAGCAATTTTCTCGCCATGTGCAACTTTAAGTACTCAGCGGACGCTCTCCACAAGCTAAGAAATACCACCTCAACATTAACAACTTCCGTACATAAAATACTACAGAAAGAACAACTTCTAAGGAACAACCTACAATCAACCATCAAATATATGAAGACAACAATTCAACCACAACAATTAGCATGCGCACTGATCAACACCAGATCTGCAGTCAAGCACAGACTGGAGGTACACGACTTCATCACCCAAAACAACTTAGATTGGCTCTTCATTACGGAAAGTTGGCTAACACCCGACTGCAACGCCATCCTAACCGAATTAGTACCTGAAAACTACAGGATCCTAACGGAGCACAGAACAGGAAAAAAAGGAGGAGGCCTAGCAGTGATCTTCAAATCTCACCTTGCGCTCACCAAACCAACTGTACAGAACTCAGTGCCTTTCATGGAGACACTCACCCTACATCTTCAAACAACACCCCAAGACACTATCCACATACTTCTATGCTACAGACCACCAGGACCGAAGACCAATCTCCTTACACCCCTCACAGAATTCATGTCAATGCACACCCTAAAAGCCAAAAACTTTTTGGCACTTGGAGATTTCAACCTCTGGGCAAACTCCACCCAAGACCCTATCGCCACCGCCTGCATTAACCAACTGAAAGAACTAGGTCTTCAGCAACTGATAAATGCTACACATGGTTCAGGACACATTCTGGACCTCATCTTCAAACAAAATATGGACGTCAACATATTCAACAACCTACCACTACCATGGACGGATCACCACGCTATCAAATTTGAAATCGCCACCAACACCACTCTCCAAAAACAGAAACAGGCAAATACAACACGATGGACAAGATCGCAGAAGAAACTACACTCCGAATTCTTCAAAACCACACTATCAAACAAAATAGCAATGCTAAAATTAAACCACTCAACGGAACAAACACTCAACTCCTTAAACAAGGCATTACTACAAACAGCTGACTCAGTGGCTCCAAAACGTAGAACACACAACCGCAAAATAAACTCTGGATGGTTTAATGGCACCCTCACTTTACTAAAGCAGGAATGCAGAAGAGCTGAAAGCGGAGTTCCACCCAAATTTTGAACAATATCTGTATGTATTCTCCTCCTTGCCTAGATGCTGACATGCCGTTTAAAAAAATTTAAATCGCCGTAATTACCTTTTATTTTTCTATTCTTCTTTGCACTTCCTGGTTCTCCTCCCGTGGGAGTAGGCGTGTTTCTAGCCTCTCCCAGACTCCTGGGAGCTAGTCTCAGGATTCCCAGGATGCCACTGAGCATGTGCGGGAACGAGCGGTGAATGCTGGGAGCACAGCATTCACCACATCCAGGAAATAAATGCTTGTGGGCTTCAAATGCCCACAATGAAGATGGAAACCGCCTGCAGTGAATAATATAAGTTATTCTTTCCGACGAAATCTGACACAGGTGGACATATTACACACAATATGTGAGTATGTAATGCTGAGAAGAAAAGTTTGTGAATGAACTCAAAATAAAAAAACGATAGATAGGTGGACCCCCGCTTGAAAGAGCCTGGAGAAGAAACTCCACAAAGGAAAACCACACAAACTACAAAGCACTCACGGATAAATATCACAAAGCAATCTTCAGAGCAAAAAAGGAACACTTCTCAAACACCATCTCAACAGCCCTAAACCGCCCTTGGGAACTCTTCAAAATAGTCACTAAGACTATGAACCCTACCTGCCTAGAGCCCCCAGGAAGCGAAACCCAAGAATTCTGCAATGAGTTATCAGATTTTTTTATCAACAAAATCGACAACATCCAGAAATCAATTAAACAGAAAAAAACAACCAACCTCATCCAACTAAAGCAAAAAGAAAAAATCGATATGATCATCACACAAGCACCACATTTTTCACTGATCCCAAACACCACTGACACCACCAAAAACATCATCAGAAGCCTCAAAGACAGCACATCACCAAACGACATCATTCCCACAAAACTCCTAAAAGAATGTTCCGACATCTTGGCTCCTACTATAACTCACCTCATAAACCAGTCATTCAAAGAAAGGACTGTCCCAACTGCCTTCAAACATGGCATCGTCAAACCCCTCTTAAAGAAACCCAACCTCGACCCTAAGGACCCTAATCATCGCAGACCGATAACAAGCCTCAACACCATCTCCAAGATCATGGAGAAAGTAGTAGTACAACAGCTACAACACCACCTGGACACACACAATCTCCTGGATCCTCTGCAATCAGGCTTCCGCCCAGGCCATGGAACAGAAACGGCACTCCTCAAAATATGGGACAACGCCCTCGAAGCAGCTGATGATGGAGAATCTTGTCTCCTGGTACTGTTGGACCTCAGTGCAGCGTTCGATACAGTGGACCACAATACTCTACTCATCCGCCTCACAGAGGTTGCAGGAGTCACAGGTTCAGATCTACAATGGTTCACATCCTTCTTAGGGAATCGCTCTCAGACAGTGAAATTAGGAGAATTCTACTCTGAAACCCGCGCAATCTCTTGTGGAGTCCCTCAAGGTTCACCCTTGTCACCAGTGCTCTTCAACCTCTACATCCGCCCACTCCTCAAAATCATCAGAAAATCGGACCTCTGCTTCCACTCATTTGCTGATGATACCCAACTCTACCTCCGCATCACCGGGGAAAAAAACCATCTTCAGCAACTAGAAAAATGCCTCACTCTGATAGATGACTGGATGACTACTAGCTCTCTCAAACTCAACGGATCAAAAACAGAGCTTCTTCTCCTACACGGAAACCAAAATTCCAAAATTAAGACCCCATGGACACCTCCCACCATCTTTGGACAGACCATCTCACCAAGCACCAAAGCCAAGAGTCTCGGAGTCATTTTTGACTCAGAAATGTCAATGGATGCACAAATAGGATCAGTAGTCAGCGGATCTCACCATCTCCTCCTCCTGCTACGTAGACTCATCCCATTCATGCCAGAAGAGGACAAAGCAGCAGTAGTTGGAACAATCATCAATTCCAGACTCGACTACGCAAGCTCCCTCTACATAGGACTACCCCAATATCAGCTTGCGCGCTTACAACTCATCCAAAACACGGCGGCAAGACTGTTAACAGGAAAAAAACCCTGGGAATCCATCTCCCCTTCCCTGCGGAACCAACATTGGCTAACCGTAAAGAATCGGATCACTTTCAAGACCCTCTGCCTCACCCACAAATGCATATACGGAAACGCTCCTCAATACCTATGCGAGAAAATAAAACGCTACACACCGAATCGCAGTCTACGATCTTCTAACCATAACCTCCTCCTTATTCCAAAAACCCGCTACAAAACAAAGGGAGAACGAAGATTCGCAGTCCAAGGGCCATGGCTATGGAACGCGCTACCTACTCACATTCGCATGGAAGAAAACCTTCAGGCCTTCAGAAAGAAACTCAAGACCTACCTCTTCTGAGAAGCTTGACAACACAGGACGGTTCCAGCGCCTTGAGGCGATTCAGTTCGCAACTGCAGCGCTATACAAATCATTCATTCATTCATTCATTCATTCAACTAATTGCCAGCTCTCATCTTTCTCCACAGTTAACCAGCTGTTGTGGATCTGCTCATCAGTCCCGCCTACTTAAAGATCTCCAGCTCACTTCATTCCTGCCTTCGCCTTGGTCACATCACAAGAAACCATCTCCTGCATTCCTGTTTAACCACTTGCTTACTGGGCACTTAAACCCCCCTCCTATCCAGACCAATTTTCAGCTTTCAGCGCTGACGCACTTTGAATGACAATTGCACGATCATACAACACTGTACCCAAATTAAATTTTTATCATTTTTTCCCGTCATATGACGGCCTCCCGGGAATTCAGGTCCGCGCTGTGGCCGTCATTCGGCCATAGCGCGGATGTCAAGTGGTTAAAGACTGGCTTTGCTGACATCCCTTCTGGCTCCTTATGCTGCTTGCTGTTCCTCTACTTGGATCCCTGACTTCTGGCCTGGCTGATTACCCGATCTGGTTACTGAACAATGGCTTGGCTGGCTACCCGATTTGGTTATTGGACTCTGGCTATGCTTTGACTATGCTTACTTATTTAACTTTTTATTTTTATCAATAAACAAGTGTGATTTTGCTGTACTTCTGTCTCGGTCCGGTGGAAGGAATCTTGACCATTCAGGATCTTCCTGTTCAGGGGGCCAATCATTTCCTGAAGGTGTAAACCCTGAATTTTGCAGCTTAGTATCTGAAGAAAGTATCTTGAAAAGCAAGGGGTTGTTAAAAAAAGGTAATCAGCAACCTCCTTTCTAGCAAGAAAAAAAGGTAAAATATGGAAGGTCTTCTCTTCCTGGTGTTAGGACAAGGAAGTATTGACAGTTTCCACTCTATGTTAGATTTTCTACAGGATGGAGCAGATCTGGATCTTGCCATTAGCACTCTAAAAGTACAAGTGTTACAGATCCTCTTATAGCAAGATTCTTTAAAGCCCTTTCTAGATTGAGACCAGGACCATTTAGTGATTTTCTTAAATGGGATCATTCTGTGGTCCTTCAAGGATTAATCAAGATTTTACTAGATTCAGGCGGGGATTTTAAGATGGCTCTTCTGGTTGCTGTTACTTCAAGTAGATGGATCAGGGACTTGCAGTCCCTGTCATAAGAAAGCCGTTGCTCAAATTTTTGATGACAGGTAAATTTAAGACCAAATCCTGGGTTTCAACCGAAGGTATCCCTAGCTTTCATCGATATAGTTTTGCCTTCTTTCTGCCCTCATCCTTCCAACAGAAGGTTGGAAAAATTCAACTTCTTGTTGTTAGGGTGTGTGTTAAACTATGTGGAGTAAACTAAAAGGTAAAAGATAGAGGCTGTTTTCATGATACACTCTGTAGGCTGTAGGAAAGGATGCCAAGCCTCCAAGAATTTGATTGCTTGCTAGATTAAACAATACATGATCAGACAAGACATGTCCGTTTTCCCCTATGGCCCATTCTTCCAGGACATTATTTACTTTGTGGGCAGAGAGAGCTAAGTTCAATCCAGAACAAATCTGTTGGGCTGCAATATAGTCAAGCTACTCTCTTTTCCAAACGTAGAGTGCCCCTTTGACCTGAAAGTGAATAACTCTACACCAAGTTCATGATGTGAACTACTGTACTTATGTATTTATACATGTCGATCAGTTCAGTTGTCCGTCTCCGCACTTTCTCCAGTTTTCCAATATCCTTTTTGTGAACTGGTGCCCAAAACTGAACTGCATGTTCTAGATGAGGTCTTACTAATAAATTGTACAGGGACAAAATGATGTCTCTCTCTTTCTCTCTCTCTCTCTCTCTTTCTCTCTCTCTCTCTCTCTCTCTCTCTCTCTCTCTCTCTCTCTCTCTCTCTCTCTCTCTCTCTCTCTCTCTCTTTCTGCAGTACATACCTCTTTTACTACAAGAAAGGATTTTGCTCACTTTGTAAATCACAGCTTGACATTGCATTCTATTATTAAAGTGATTAAAAATGCTCAATTTTTTAAAATTAAAATAACAAACATGTTATACTTACTTGTGCTGTGCAATGATTTTTCACAGAGCAGCCTTGATCCTCTTCTTCTTGGGTCCCTCTCCAGTGCTCTGGTTCCTCCCCCCTGGCCAAGTTACTCTGTAGTAAGCTGCTTTTGGTCACTCCTGAGCCCCCCTCTGTGTGTCCGTTGACACACTGAGCAGGGCTTGGACCCATCTCCCACTTCACTGGCTTTGATTGACAGCAGTGGAAGCCAACACTCTGAGCCAATGAGGAGGCAGAGAGCTGAGAGAGCTTCCGCTCTTGTGCACATCGTTGGATCAAGATCGGGCTCTGGTAAGTATAGGGGGGGTAGGGGAGGAGTTATTTGCAAAATGTTTTTTTACCTTAATGCAGAAAATGCATTAAGGTACAAAACCTTCTGCCTTTACAACTACTTTAAACCTATGATCAACCAGGGCACCCAGATCCTTCTCCACCATTGATTCCCCCAGTTGTACTCCTCCTATATATGATGCATGCATTGTTTTAGCCCCCAAGTGCATAACTTTACATTTATCAACATTAAACCTCATTTACAAATAGTTCCCCAATAGCGCAGTGAAGTCGGTTTATAAGTTGGAGACATCCTGTAAGAACGTAATTCCATTGCATAGCTTGGTATCATCTGCAAAGACTGAAATGGTGCTTTTAATGCCAGACTCCATATAATTTATAAATATAATAAAGTAAGTGTCCCAACACTGAACAACACAGAATACACATACACACACTAAAAAGGTACTGGAGATGCGGGGCAGCTATAATCTTAGGATTTTTAAAAAAACACAGATTTTTACATACTGTCCCTGGTTTTAATGAGGCTGGCAACCCTGATGGGGCCCCTTAGTGGCATGGGGCCCTTGGGCAGTGCCCAAGTGCCTGAATGGTCAGTCCGCCCCTGGGTACACCACTAATAACCTTAGACCATACTTTCTAAATATGCTCTTTTAGACAGTTTTCTATCCATTTATAAATGCTTAATAGTTTACTATTGTTACCCAGAGCTTCTGTGTGTATATATGTATTTATTTAAAGACTGGTAACAGAAGTGTGTGTGTATGTGTGTGTATATATATATGTGTGTGTGTATATATATATATATATATATATATATATATATATATATATTATAAATCACTTAGAAGTTATATTTTTCTGTTTTTTTGAGCAAGAGTGTTTAAAGTAAAGTGATTAAGAATGGCAAGGATGTACAAGAAAGATTTAATATAAAACGCTAATATAAAAATTAAAATGGAGTAAAAATACTTTCTCAAAATGTACATTAACAACACAAATTTAACAGTAGGAAATAGATAAAACTTACAAAAACTTTCCGTTTGAGAAAATGGCTGAAACATGCAGTGAAATACATTCTGCTGTAATAAATATATTTTATCTTTTTGTAACAATGGAAGTTTTCTCCTGGCATGTATACAAAGAGGCTTTTGCATTTCCAATCTTTTTTTAGAGTTTAGATTTTATTTTCATTTTATGCAGAGTGTTTTATAGATACGATGTGCAATGAGTCTTGAAAAAAGCAGCTTCCCGCATAAATGTTTCCTGGGATGTTTGCCAGAAACAAAACTCTTTTATTTCTAAAATATTCTCAGATAAAACACAATTTTGTTTAACAGCCAAACACTTAACAAACTGTCTCTCAAGAATGGTCTTATTAAGGAAATGTATGGAATACTAAGAGCACTAATTCTAATTGTGTAATTTTTTTGGCTTGCTGTTTATGTGGCTAATGATAGTTTTCATGACAGGGCTATTGTAGACTCCGACTTAAACGGAAGCTGCAGACAGCCTTGAATAAATAAGGGCTCAGAAAAAAACACCTGCTTCTTGGATTGCATTTAAAGTAATCTCCGTTATAGTATTGTAATCTGATTGCCATTTAAATCATCCAAATACATTATCTGTTGGACTATTTTTAATCAAGGAATAGTTACTTTTGCTTGATGCTTTATGGTTTTACCATAAACAGAATAATTAATCAAATTTATTCTACTTTCAAAGAGTAGTAAATATAAACACGGCTTTGTCCTATTCTTTTAACATATTCTTATGTGATTGTGGGGGCAAGTAGTGGTTAGTTCATGAATGTTTTACAGGACAACTTCATGTCCCAATTGGTGGATTCCCCCAACTAGAAAGAATGCCCTGTTAGATCTATTAATTACGAACGATCCAAGTCTGTTCTCAGATGTGGGGATAAGCAACAACTTGGGATCTAGCGATCAGAGGATGATCGCGTTTAGCATAAATCACAGAAAAAGGAGGCATAAAGGTAGTACAAAAACACTAAATTTCAAATAAGCCAATTTTCTGAACTGCAGTCATTGCCACATGACACAAATTGGGACCAAATCCTGAGAACATTGAACACAGAAAAGAAATGGGAATGCTTTAGGAACATAATAAATAAAGGTATCAAACAGTGCATTCCAATGAGCAATACATATAGAAGAGCGAAAACTAAACCTGCGTGGCTAAACAGTAATGTGAATAGCCTCATCAAGGAGAAAAATATGGCCTTTAAAAAATATAAAGGGAATGGGTCACCATTAGCATTCCAGCACTACAAGGAAAGCAATAAGAAATGTAAAATCGCAATCAGCGAGGCTAAAAAAGATTACGTGAAACACATAGCGGAAAAGTGTAAAAGAAACCCAAATACATTTTTTAGATATTTTAACAGTAAAAAGACAAAATTGGAGCACGTTACACACATAAAAGATGAGGATTAGAGGATGGTTACAGATGACACAAAGAAGGCACTTGTACTAAATGCCTTCTTCTCCACAGTTTTTACTCAGGAAAAAGAAGGGTTTACAGACAACGACTGGAGTGTTAGTGACACAACACATGACATACCCTTGTGGCTAACAGGGGCCGGAGTTAAGGAAAGACTTAATAAACTTAACACAAATAAGTCACCAGGACCAGATGGCTTACACCCGAGAGTCCTCAGAGAACTCAATCAAGTTATAGCCAGGCTATTATTCCTGATCTTTGTGGACAGCATAATGACAGGATTGGTACCAGCTGATTGGAGAAAAGACAATGTGGTACCAATATACAAAAAAGGGCAGAGAAATATTCCTGGGAATTACAGACAGTCAGCCTAACATCCATAGTGAGTAAATTATTGGAGGGAATGATTAGGGACTATATCCAGAGATTTACTGAGGAAAATAATATCATTAGTGGTAATCAGCATGGGTTTACGAAAGGATGTTCCTGCCAGACTAATCTTCTAACATTCTACAAGGAAGTGAGCTGCCATCTAGATAGGGGGAGGCCTGTGGATGTTGTTTATCTGGATTTTGAGAAGGCATTTGATACAGTCCCCCATAAATGCTTAATTTACAATCTGAGATCTGCAGGCATGGACCATAGGGTTTGTGCTTTGGTAAAAAACTGGTTACAGGGACGGGTCCAAAGGGTGTTGATAAATAAAATGTACTCTGACTGGTCTGGAGTGGTGAGTGGGGTACCACAGGGTTCTGTCTTGGGACTAATTCTATTCAATTTATTCATACATGATATGGAGTATGGGATAAATTGCTCAGTCTCAGTTTTTGCGGATGACACAAAGATGAGCAATAAACTCCAATCAGGATATAGAAATTTTGCAGAATGACCTGAATAAAATAAAGGAATAGGCAGACAAATGGCAAATGAGGTTTAATGTGGAGAAATGTAAAGTAATGCATTTGGGGGCAAAAAACATAAATCCAAAATATTCACTAGGTGGAGAACTTCTGGGAGAATCAAGGATGGAGAGGGATCTAGGGGTGCTAATAGATAACAGATTGAGCAATAGCATGCAGTGTCAAGCTGCTGTTATCAGAGCAGGCAGAATATTAGCATGCATAAAAAAGGGGATATACTGCAGGGATAAAACTATAATTCTGACACTTTATAAAACCCTGGTTAGGCCACATCTGAAGTATTCTGTCCAGTTCTGGTCACCGGTCCCCCGAAGGGATATGCTGGAGCTGGAGAGAGTCCAAAGAAGGGCAACAAAACTAATAAGGGGACTGGAGGACCTCAATTACGAGGAACGACTGCAAACACTAAGGAGGACATCCGGTTTAACCTTAAAGTGGATTTAAACCCAATGTCATCCTTTTTAAACTACTGCCATAAGGGGTTATCTATAAGGATATACATGCCTCCTGCATGTATCTTTACCTGTCAAATGTCTCCCCTCTGTCTGTTATGAGACCCGAAAAACTGCAGATTCTGTGGGTGGGTCTGTTGTCTGGAGCTCGGTGGGTGGAGTTGTGATGTCAGTAGACTCCCCGCCCACCTCTACACTCCCCTTGTCAATATGCATTTTCTCCTGTGTATTTCTTACACTGAACTTCTGCTATGATCTCTAACATCCAGTGAAAAGACAGGAAAGTAACCACATGACTTCAGCATGCCAAATCATGCTGAGGTGTGGAACAGCCAATCCTTGCAGAGCTGCTGAAGAAAGGAGCGGGGGTGGGAATTAAAAAATAATGCATGTCTTAGGCTAGTGCACGAGATATGTAAATCACCTGTCACTCACAGCAAGGGGGAGGATTTGACAAAGTTTTTCTCTGTAAAGTTTTATCTCACTGAACAATAAAAGAGGATTACTCAGAGCTGAATTAACTCTTTGTGGCAAGACTGGGCTCAAATGATAGGAAACCTTATACTCTACATTATGACATCTGCACAGGGGGTTCTTCACTGTCAGGGCAACAATGATGTGGAACTCTCTTCCACAATTGGTGGTGGCTGTGGGGAGTATGGGTATTTTTAAAAGACTCTTGTATGTACATCTCAAAGGACACAACATACAAGGTTATGGGAAATAATTATAGATACTGATACATGTGCACCTACACAGGCTAAACTGGATGGACTATTGTCTTTTTTCGGCCTTACCTACTATGTAACCTACTATGTAACTATGTAGTTAGATTCAGCTTTAATGTTGAAGATGTTTCCCCACTCATTTAAGTGTCTTCCTCTGTTCTAATGATCTTCAGGAATATCCCTTACTAATTCTAGTCCTATGGGTAACTTAGTTGCCTAGACCCAGTCACCATGGAATATGTCAAAGCAGACATTGATTGTCCAAAAACAAGGTGCAAGGTGTGTTAAACCACCCTGTTCTAATGATATAATTCAACCACTATGTCTGGAAACACAAAGGTAGAGATCCGAAACAGCATTTTAAGCTGGTTTGTAACTGCATACTACTTGCTATACCTTAAAGTAAATGAGAACCTTCACAGACATGCATGATTTTGGGAAGCATGGTGGCTAAGTGGTTAGCTCTCTTAGTATTCCAACTCAGTGTCCTGAGTATGAAACCTTGGGCACTTTTTAAGTGCAATTTCAATGATTTCTGTGAGTATGCTATTTCTGTAGGTACTCTGATTATCAGTACACAGAATTTGAAAACATAGAGTGAAAGGCCAGTCATGGCTTCTTGTTCCACACAGATTCTCCAGCACACTTATTATCTCCTTTTAGTTATCACACAGACTGCCCAATTATAAGAGAGAGTGTCCGCGCTTAGGATAAAAGTAAGGGCTGCTGCCTATCTCTAATTGGTACCCATAAGGGTACAATTATATAGTAGATAAATGGAAGTGAGACAGTAAGCGGCGCTGCCCTCTAAAAATTAGTGAGTAGCAGGAAAATATCATAAGCTCTGCATCTAGTGCAGATATTTCTGATATGTGAGATTTCACTAAGAGCAATGAAAAAACGTGTTCTAGGCAGTATAGCGTCTCAGACCATTAATGCTTACAAGTAGATAAATAAAATATGTTCCCCCATCAGGGCATAAGTGTTAGCCAAAATGATAAAAAACCAAAGTGAGTAAAAATATCAAAAATATTGGGACAAAGTGACGTCAGAGGGGACGTAATCCCTATATAAAGATCTGTGTTCCACGTGATATCAAGGTGGTGTGTGTATGTCACTTTAATGTGAATGTGCAAAAATAATTAAATAAATATTCAAAAGTATTGGGACACTAATAATAGATAGATAAAAGGTGGGGAAGATAAAATAGCTATTGTAAATCTGTGTGGTGATTATGTATCCCCTGGCGTGTTCAACAGACCATAATAATAATTAATAAAGTGAAATATAGTGCTCAAATAACCAAAAGTATTGGGACAATATGGCGCTAAAAAGTGTGGGTGATAACAGCTTAATCCTCCTATACAGTAAAACAGATAATACTCCTATGTGCTAATAGCCAGGTATTGTTCATCTACTGCCATATGTAAATAATATTTATATACTGTTGTTTCTAATTAGTTCAAAATTGCTCTTGTTTAAAACTGGTATTAAGGTTAAAAATCCATATATAAAATCCATGGGGATCACATATTATTAGGCAGGTGGGAACAAACAGGGTTCAGCTGAAATGCTTATTTATTTCATCCAGGAAGGTGCAAAGTGGTGACTTCTGTGCAGTTTTCATAAGGTGACTTGAAGTGACTTGCAGTGCTCGCCCCCTATGCTGCCCCACTCACCAGAGATAATCACCCCCACAGGGGTACCAAGCGACAAAGTGGGTGCCTGAGGGTGGATGGTTGTTCAATTCCAAAGTACTTCCGTTCCTCTGCTGCTTTCAATCCTTATGGCTGTCCTTGGTATGTTGTGTGCTCTGATATATCATACTGCTCCAGCAGTGTAACCTTAAGATGTTAATTACTCCAGGTATCCAGGGAGAAAGAGAAACACAAGGGGCTGCCTTCGTGAAGTATGTCAAAGCTTTTATTCCATCACAACAAATCCAATCCACAAAAATTTGTAAGCCACAATGAACAAGAAAGACAGCGCTGTGAGCAAGAAGGGAACCGGCAGCGGACTAACAGCATGCGTCCCAGCTTGCGTTCCAGCGTTCACTTCCGGGTATGACGTGTGAGCGTGACTCCGCCTTACGCGTTTCGTCATAGGACTTTGAGAACGTCCTATGACGAAACGCGTAAGGCGGAGTCACGCTCACACGTCATACCCGGAAGTGAACGCTGGAACGCAAGCTGGGACGCATGCTGTTAGTCCGCTGCCGGTTCCCTTCTTGCTCACAGCGCTGTCTTTCTTGTTCATTGTGGCTTACAAATTTTTGTGGATTGGATTTGTTGTGATGGAATAAAAGCTTTGACATACTTCACGAAGGCAGCCCCTTGTGTTTCTCTTTCTCCCTGGATACCTGGAGTAATTAACATCTTAAGGTTACACTGCTGGAGCAGTATGATATATCAGAGCACACAACATACCAAGGACAGCCATAAGGATTGAAAGCAGCAGAGGAACGGAAGTACTTTGGAATTGAACAACCATCCACCCTCAGGCACCCACTTTGCCGCTTGGTACCCCTGTGGGGGTGATTATCTCTGGTGAGTGGGGCAGCATAGGGGGCGAGCACTGCAAGTCACTTCAAGTCACCTTATGAAAACTGCACAGAAGTCACCACTTTGCACCTTCCTGGATGAAATAAATAAGCATTTCAGCTGAACCCTGTTTGTTCCCACCTGCCTAATAATATGTGATCCCCATGGATTTTATATATGGATTTTTAACCTTAATACCAGTTTTAAACAAGAGCAATTTTGAACTAATTAGAAACAACAGTATATAAATATTATTTACATATGGCAGTAGATGAACAATACCTGGCTATTAGCACATAGGAGTATTATCTGTTTTACTGTATAGGAGGATTAAGTTGTTATCACCCACACTTTTTAGCGCCATATTGTCCCAATACTTTTGGTTATTTGAGCACTATATTTCACTTTATTAATTATTATTATGGTCTGTTGAACACGCCAGGGGATACATAATCACCACACAGATTTACAATAGCTATTTTATCTTCCCCACCTTTTATCTATCTATTATTAGTGTCCCAATACTTTTGAATATTTATTTAATTATTTTTGCACATTCACATTAAAGTGACATACACACACCACCTTGATATCACGTGGAACACAGATCTTTATATAGGGATTACGTCCCCTCTGACGTCACTTTGTCCCAATATTTTTGATATTTTTACTCACTTTGGTTTTTTATCATTTTGGCTAACACTTATGCCCTGATGGGGGAACATATTTTATTTATCTACTTGTAAGCATTAATGGTCTGAGACGCTATACTGCCTAGAACACGTTTTTTCATTGCTCTTAGTGAAATCTCACATATCAGAAATATCTGCACTAGATGCAGAGCTTATGATATTTTCCTGCTACTCACTAATTTTTAGAGGGCAGCGCCGCTTACTGTCTCACTTCCATTTATCTACAGACTGCCCAATTGTCTGCAGATTGTCACTCGCAATATTCAGATCTGTTATAGTGCTTGCATCCTATGGCCACCTAAGACTAAAGCTTTCTAACTTTTAATAGGCAGTTGACTGGCTCCTTACTGAATGACTGGAGTTGTACTTTAAAGTAGGACTTAATTTGGTGAGGAGTTCTTGCCAACTGCTTGATTAACCAAACTGATCATGTGTGCGTGGCCTAGTGTTCCCTGGTCCTTGGTTCATGTGCTGTGGTTCCTCCTGTCATCCCCTACATCACTTACAAGACAGTAGTAAAGCAGGGTTGGAAGGCAGCAACCACAGTGAGTGATGAGGGACCAGGTACTGTACATACCCAAAAGTGTTGAATGCTAGTGGCGATCTGCAGACTTGGAGATCTGCAATTCAGCAAAGTTTTCAGACATTGCTCCCCAGAAAGCTGTTTGTCTTCATCTTTAGTCTTAGGTTAATTTGCTGCAGTTAGCAACACTGTTATATTAATAAAGGTATACACTTATAAGAAAAATTAAGATAAAAAGACCAAAAACCATTCTGTAGCTAACCCTTTCTTGTCCATCATATGAAAATATATGTTCCTCAGAATGATGCCCTATGCTGAGGAAATATATAAAGAACCTGTTTGAAAACAAACTTCTGTCATCTGTCTTTGCCACTAGTTCTAATACAGTGCTGTATCTAAAACCACGCTGTCACATACAGCCTTCAAGAACCATTCACCATTATTCCTGATCACATAATCTCAACAACATCATATGGGGCATATAACATCATTTACGGACAAGCAGTCACCAACTGGCTGAATTGTCATTGTATCTCACAGAGAGGGGCTCTTTGACAGAAGCAGTCAGCTGGCTCTGGCTATTACATTAAAAACACACCTGTAAAAAAAATTAACCTTGCAGGCGCATTAGGTGGGTAATACCCATAAATTCAAGTGAATGAGGCCACGCTACATCCGCTGCACTGCATGGGCTTAAACAGATTGCGAAGTGGTGACATAGTGCCTTCTTACCACCTGTCAAATGTCCTCTGAAAAGAGATCCACTGATCCATCTGTCATCAGAGAGCGACACGTATAAACTGTTAGTAGGATATTGAATTATGCGATGGAAGCTTCTTGTATACAGCAATACAGCAATTTACTTTCATGGAGAAATAGCAAAACATGTCTTAATCATGAAAAACAGGAAGAGAACACAAACAAGTGCACATAACACAATAAGGATGTTCCTCTGATTACCTCATATCATAGAATACATGAACTATACACTATAATACTACAGCCCCACCTGCTGCATGGATAGGTATAATGCATACAGTATATAATCAGTTTATTAGCAACCATGCTGTTGTTCTATTCAACATAAATAAGCCCTAAAATAAATGCTCATTCATCTCTGTATCTTTAAGCATTGTAAAAAAAATAGTTTGCAAAGTCTATAACACAGGCACTGTGATTTTCTATGAGAGAGGAATGTGTTTCTGCTGTTTGCATTGTTTTAAGGAAAAAGCTAATTGGATTTCATTACTACAAAATCTAAGTTTTTATGCTACTTTGTAGATCTTTATAACAATGAAATATTTATAGCAACCAATCCTCTGGGCACCAACAGTGAAATGTGAAATTTGATGGTAATTGAAGCCAAAGAAGTTATAAATTACAGAATTTTTTGGGTGACTTTGGGACATTTATATCTAAACAAAATATAATTCCCCTTGACTTTTGTTTGTGTATCTTGTTTCAGGAATTAATTGTATTTGTTTTATACCCCAGACCAGTGAAAAACTTTCAGAACAAAGTACATCAAAATTACAAGATCCCACATGCCATTGCAAATCATTTGTTCTCTGTAACCAGCAACTTTAACTACCTCAGTTCCAGAAGGTTTTACCCCCTTTATGACCAGGGCATTTTTTGCTATTTAGCACTGTGCTACTTTAACCGGCAATTGTGTGATCCTACAACACTGTACTCGAATAATAAAAAATGTTATAATTTTTTTTTTTTTCAAATAGAGCTGTCTTTTGGTGGTATTTGATCATTACTGGATTTTTTATTTTTAGGATATAAACGAAAAAAGACAGAACATTTTGAACCCCCCCCCCCTTATATTTTCTACTTTCTGTTATAAAACATATTCAATAAAATCAAATTTCTTTATAAATTTAGGCCATGTGAAAGTTATAGCTTCCACAAACTATGATATATATATAAATTAGAAAATTGATCAATTCTAAAACTGACAGCCTATCTCATTTCTTGCGGCACTTAAAATGCCAGTACAGTACAAATATCCCCTAAATTACCCCTTTTTTGGAAAGTAGATAGTCTGAGGTATCTAGTAATAGGCTTGGCAAGTTGAAGTTATAATTTTTTTTTGTCACAATTTTAGTAAAAATTAAGAAATTGAATATATATATATATATTTTTTGTCACTGTCACCAGTGCAGTACAGCATCATTATATGGCTGGTGTGGCTGTGATCAGGGACACTGACTGGTGACAGTATGTTAAAATATAAATAAATAATTTTTTAACTCAATTTTTTACATTTTTATTTTAATTTTTTTGCATACTTTCTTCAGAGTAGTTTAGTGTCACTATAGTAACACTATACTACTTGGAGGGGGTGATCATGGATTTTTTTGCTACACTTCATTACAGCTGTGATTACTAGTGATCTTTCATTGGCTACAGCTAATTACATGACATAGGGTGCTGTGATTGGCCCAGGTACCCTGTCTATCAGGGGGGCTTCCTATATCGTAAAAGAGAGGAGAGCCGCTGCCGCCGCCTGTTGGATCACAGCGCTGGGAACATCACAGCTTGCATTTCAATAGTTGTGTGTTCCCCGCTGCGCGCCGTCCCCCTTGTCCGGACACTTTGATAGACAGATCACCCGTTCAATCCTGGGACGGGTGATTTGTCTATCGAAGTGCCCGGACAAGGGGGAGGGCTGTATGTGATGTCGCGCAGCAGGGAACACACAGCTGTTGAAATGAAAGCTGTGATGTTCCTGGTGCTGTAATCAAACAGGCGGCGGCGGCTCTCCTCTCCCTTCACTGGCTGCAATGGGGACACAGGCTGCACTTCTGGGGACACAGGCTGCACTACTGGGGACACAGGCTGCATTACTGGGGACACAGGCTGCATTACTGGGGACACTGGCTGCAATGGGGACACTGGCTGCACTACTGGGAACACTGGCTGCAATGGGGACACTGGCTGCACTACTGGGGACACTGGTTGCACTACTGGGGACACTGGCTGCACCACTGGGGACACTGGCTGCACCACTGGGGACACTGGCTGCACTGCTGGGGACACAGGCTGCACTGCTGGGGACACTGGCTGCACTACTTGGGGACACTGGCTGCACTACTGGAGACACTGGCTGCACTACTGGGGACACTGGCTGCAATGGGGACACTGGCTGGCTGCATCTGACGGGCACTGGTGAGGCTGCATCTCTTGTATCATGTCCGCAGTCTCTGACTCTCTGACCATGTCCCCAGTCTCTGACCATCTCCTGTACCATGTCCGCAGTCTCTGACCATCTCCTGTACCATGTCCTCAGTCTCTAACCATCTCCTGTACCATGTCTGCAGTCTGACCATCTTCTGTACTATGTCCCCAGTCTCTGACCATCTCCTGTACCATGTCTGCAGTCTCTGACCATCTCCTGTAACATGTCCCCAGTCTCTGACCATCTCCTGTACCATGTCTGCAGTCTCTAACCATCTCCTGTACCATGTCCTTAGTCTCTGACCATCTCCTGTACTATGTCCTCAGTCTCTGACCGTCTCCTGTACCATTTCCCCAGTCTCTGACCATTTCCTGTACCATCTCTGCAGTTTCTGATCATCTCCTGTACCATCTCTGCAGTCTCTGACCATCTTCTGTACCATGTCCCCAGTCACTGACCATCTCCTGTAAAAAAATATTTTTAAAAACAGTCACTTTCGGTATCGGTGTTGTTTCCATATCGGTTTTCGGGATCAAGGAAGATTTATTTTCGGTATCGGTTTCAGCACCAAAAAACCCATTCGGTGCATCCCTAGTTCTTTACCTAAGGAAGGATTTGTGCTATGGTATTTGTCTGGATTTTTTCCTTAAAGTGTTACTAAGCCCAGGACCCTGCATTCATTATATATGGTCTCCCATAGTACACAGAACATGGAAATGCAAATATTTTAGTAAATATAAACTGCTAAATACCTTTTTCCCATCAGCAGTATATGGGAAGTTTTTATTCTCCTCTGACTGTCCTATGAGACAAAAACAGAATGGCGTAGGGAGGGTACCGAAAGACACTAATAACACAACTAAAAGTCTGTAAAGTCCAGGAAGTATACGTATGAAACATTAGTGGCAGCTCCCTTGAGAGCGAAGCAGTCTCTGGAAGAACAATGGGAGAAAAACAAGTTGTGTTAAAAACTAAGTGCAGCAGAAGATGCAACGAATAGTATATTTAATTAAAATCAGCCAAAATGACTACTCACACTAATATAAAGATCAATAGGCATATAACAGTATAATACTGTGGTCACTTAGCGGGTCCCCGGTGGATGGTGGTGTGTAGTTGTTAACATGAGAGGAAAGGAGAGGAACAACTGGCCGGACATCCATCTTATCGTCTCGGAACGAGCATGGGACACAATCACAGCCGCATTGGAAGATCCAATATATCTAGTAAGATCTAATAGATCAATAGCCATTTATATCTGATGAAGAAGCGGATGCTTTGAAACGTTAACTTCATGTTCTGACGTCACTTCCAATGCGACTCAGAGTGTGTTCCACGCTGGTTCTGAGACGACAAGACGGATGTCCAGCCGGTGGTTCCTCTCCTCTCATGTTAACATCAACACACCACCCACCAGAGACCCTCTGAATGACCACAGTATTATACTATTATATGCCTATTGATCTTTATTTTAGTGTGAGTAGCCATTTTTGCTGATTTTATTAAATATACCATTCGCTGCATCTTCTGCTGCTCTTAGTTTTTGGCGTACCTTGTTTTTCTCCCACTGTCCTATGAGGCTGCGTGACTCCTAACTAGGGATGAGCCGAACAACCCCGGGTTGGTTCGCACCAGAACCTGCGAACGGACCGAAAGTTTGCGTAAACTTTAGAACCCCATTAAAGTCTATGGGACTCGAACGTTCGAAATCAAAAGTGCTAATTTTAAAGGCTAATATGCATGGTATTGTCCTAAAAAGGATTTGGGGACCCGTGTCCTGCCCCAGGGGACATGTATCTTTTTTTTATTATCAAATGTTTATTTATTTTCCATTGTATACATTACTTCATACTTTGAATCAGCAATATTCAAGTTTATCCAAATAGACACATTTATCTTAACAATTAACAATTCTTAACAATTCTTCCCCCTTTCAAGCACAAAAAAAACAAAAAAAACCCAATAAAATTTAAACACCTTCCTCCTTCCTTATTTCTCCCACCCCTACACCAGTAGTGCTCCCTCCCCCACTCGTCTCATCTCTTCCTCTAGATATAGTGTTTTCATTGTGCTCCACACTTCCCTTCCAAATCCACAAAAATGAAAAGTCATTCCTTCCTTGTGATAGAGAAAAAAAAAAAAAACCCTCAGCCTGTACAAAAAAAAATCTGTTTAGGAGGCTACTAAGCCAATTCAAATCACTCTTAAGTGTCAACCTTAATATCCCCCCCCCCAAAAAAAATAGAGAGAACTATATGAGGCTTCTATGAGCCATACATCCTTCATAATCAGTGAGTAAATATGCCCTCTTCCCTTTACTATATCTGTTCAAACTATCCCTTCTCTTCTGTGCCCCCCTTCCTCCCTAGGTGTTCTATCCCTTCCCATTTCCCCACCTCTTATCCCTTCCCTGTATTCAACCCCAGGTGACAGGTGAAAAAAACTAATAAGGGAGAAGAGGAGAAAAAAAGGGGACATGTATCAATGCAAAAAAGTTTTAAAAACGGCTGTTTTTTCGTGAGCAGTGATTTTAATGATGCTTAAAATGAAAAAAAAAAGTGAAATATTCCTTTACATATCGTACCCGGGGGGTGTCTATAGTATGCCTGTAAAGTGGCGCGTGTTTCCCATGCTTAGAACAGTCCCTGCACAAAATGACATTTTTAAAGGAATAAAAGTCATTTAAAACTGCTTGTGGCTTTAATGTAATGTCGGGTCCCAGCAATATGGATCAAAATCAGTTCGACAAATGGCATGGGTACCCTCCCAGTCCATTACCAGGCCCTTTGGGTCTTGTATGGATATTAAGGGGAACCCCGCACCCAAATTAAAAAAAGGAAAGGCGCGGGGCCCCCAGGCCCTATATACTCTGAACAGCAGTATACAGGCGGTGCAAACAAGACAGGGACTGTAGGTTTGTTGTTAAGTAGAATCTGCTTGTAATTTTGAACTGGTACTTTTTTAAAGTGTAGCTCCAGCCAAAAAATCTATTTTTAAGCTTTTTGGAAAACATAGGAAAGGGTTATTACCCCTGTGACATTTGTTTTGCTGTCTGTGCACCTCTTCAGAAGATTTCACCTCACTTTCTGTCCTAATGACAAATGTTTTTTGAAAATTTGGGGTTTTTATTGAAACAAGCATTAGTGAAGAGGAGACACATTTTTCCCATATTAACACTTACAGGAGAGAATTTCCCTTCCTAGGGGTAGATTTCATCTCACTTCCTGTTGTCTCCTTACGTTTGCAAGTAGGAGTCATTTGTAAGTTGGATGTTTGAAAGTAGCGGCCTGCCCTATATACTCTACATAAATTGGGGCCTTAGGTGTTGGTGTTGCCACAACACTGTAAGCCCTCACAGTTACTCTTGGTGGGCGCAGGAACGGGCCGTGCTGTGAAAAATTAGATCAAGAATTGTAATTACATGTCCCTGTTGAACTGGGGAAGAAAAATTGGGCCTTTGGTGGTGGTGCCACAACACTGCAACCCCTCACAGATACTCTAGTTGGAACGCAGGAATGAGCCCTGCTGCAAAGTATTGCATAGAAAATTGTAATTACACGCCCCTGTTAAACAGGGGCAGAAAAATTGGGCCTTAGGCACTGGTGATGGTGCCACAACACTGCAATCCCTCACAGATTCTCTTGTTGAGTGCAGGAACAAGCCCTGCTGCAAAGTATTGCATCAAAAATTGTAATTACATGCCCCTGTTAAACAGGGGCTGAAATATTGGGCCTTAGGCACTGGTGCTGGTGCCACAACACTGCAACCCCTCACAGATACTCTAGTTGAGCGCAGCAACGAACCCTCCTGTGAAAAATTGCATCAAAAATTGAAATTACACGCCCCTGTTAAACAGGGGCTGAAATATTGGGCCTTAGGCACTGGTGCTGGTGTCACAACACTGCAACCCCTCACAGATACTCTAGTTGAGCGCAGCAATGAACCCTCCTGCAAAATATTGCATCAAAAATTGTAATTACATGCCCCTGTTAAACAGGGGCTGAAAAATTGGGTCTTAGGCACTGGTGCTGGTGCCACAACACTGCAACCCCTCACAGTTACTCAAGTTGAGCGCAGCAATGAACCCTCCTGCAAAATATTGCATCAAAAATTGAAATTACACTCCCCTGTTAAACAGGGGCTGAAATATTGGGCCTTAGGCACTGGTGCTGGTGCCACAACACTGCAACCCGTCACAGATACTCTAGTTGAGCGCAGCAACGAACCCTCCTGCGAAATATTGCATCAAAAATTGAAATTACATGCCCCTGTTAAACAGGGGCTGAAACATTGGGCCTTAGGCACTGGTGCTGGTGTCACAACACTGCAACCCCTCACAGATACTCTAGTTGAGCGCAGCAACGAACCCTCCTGCAAAATATTGCATCAAAAATTGTAATTACATGCCCCTGTTAAACAGGGGCTGAAAAATTGGGTCTTAGGCACTGGTGCTGGTGTCACAACACTGCAACCCCTCACAGATACTCTAGTTGAGCGCAGCAATGAACCCTCCTGCGAAATATTGCATCAAAAATTGAAATTACACGCCCCTGTTAAACAGGGGCTGAAATATTGGGCCTTAGGCACTGGTGCTGGTGTCACAACACTGCAACCCCTCACAGATACTCTAGTTGAGCGCAGCAACGAACCCTCCTGCAAAATATTGCATCAAAAATTGTAATTACATGCCCCTGTTAAACAGGGGCTGAAAAATTGGGTCTTAGGCACTGGTGCTGGTGCCACAACACTGCAACCCCTCACAGATACTCTAGTTGAGCGCAGCAATGAACCCTCCTGCAAAATATTGCATCAAAAATTGAAATTACACGCCCCTGTTAAACAGGGGCTGAAATATTGGGCCTTAGGCACTGGCGCTGGTGCCACAACACTGCAACCCCTCGCAGATACTCTAGTTGAGCGCAGCAACGAACCCTCCTGCAAAATATTGCATCAAAAATTGTATTTACATGCCCCTGTTAAACAGGGGCTGAAAAATTGGGTCTTAGGCACTGGTGCTGGTGCCACAACACTGCAACCCCTCACAGATACTCTAGTTGAGCGCAGCAATGAACCCTCCTGCAAAATATTGCATCAAAAATTGAAATTACACGCCCCTGTTAAACAGGGGCTGAAATATTGGGCCTTAGGCACTGGTGCTGGTGCCACAACACTGCAACCCGTCACAGATACTCTAGTTGAGCGCAGCAACGAACCCTCCTGCGAAATATTGCATCAAAAATTGAAATTACATGCCCCTGTTAAACAGGGGCTGAAATATTGGGCCTTAGGCACTGGTGCTGGTGTCACAACACTGCAACCCCTCACAGATACTCTAGTTGAGCGCAGCAACGAACCCTCCTGCAAAATATTGCATCAAAAATTGTAATTACATGTCCCTGTTAAACAGGGGCTGAAAAATTGGGTCTTAGGCACTGGTGCTGGTGTCACAACACTGCAACCCCTCACAGATACTCTAGTTGAGCGCAGCAATGAACCCTCCTGCGAAATATTGCATCAAAAATTGAAATTACACGCCCCTGTTAAACAGGGGCTGAAATATTGGGCCTTAGGCACTGGTGCTGGTGTCACAACACTGCAACCCCTCACAGATACTCTAGTTGAGCGCAGCAACGAACCCTCCTGCAAAATATTGCATCAAAAATTTTAATCACATGCCCCTGTTAAACAGGGGCTGAAAAATTGGGCCTTAGCCACTGGTGGTGGCGCCCAGAACCAAAAATGTTCTTACAAGCTATCAGCATGATCATTGAGGAGGAAGAGGATAATCACTCAGCATAACAGGATAGTAACTCAGCATCAGCATAGGCAGTCTTGAAGGGATCTGACATTTCAAAAAAAATTATTTGGTTACATCAGCATCAGGTGCCTGGTAGCTGGTGGTGATCCAAGACTGATTAATTTTTATGAAGGTCCGTCGATCGACCGAGGCGGTGGACAGGCGCACCCTGTGATCAGTTACAAAGTCTTCAGCAGCACTGAATGTGCGTTCCGAAAGAACGCTGGATGCAGGACAGGCCAATAGCTCAATTGCATACTGTGCAAGCTCTGGCCAGTCATCCATCCTCAAGACCCAGTAACCCAGAGGATTTTCGGTGGGAAAGGTGTCCAAGTCAGATCTTGCCCCTAGGTATTCCTGCACCATGTAAAACAGACGCTGGCGATGGTTGCTGGAACCGATCATACCTTGGGGCTGTGGACTAAAAAATTGTCTGAACACATTGTCAGACGGCCACCTTCTCCACCGCTCCTTCTTTGACCGAAGCCTCAGCAACACGTTGTCCAGGAACAGGAGTTTGTAACCTCCCAGTCTCTGGGAACGCGTTGCACAGACCTGTCTGCAAGGCCTCCCGAAGATGTTTCATCCTCTGCTCCCTCTGCGACGGCAAGATAAGGGCCGCAACCTTACCCTTGTAGCTTGGATCAAGGAGGGTTGCCAGCCAGTATTGATCCCTCTCCTTGATACCACGAATACAAGGATTCTTCCGCAGGCTTTGCAGGATCAGGGAGGCCATGCAGCGTAGGTTTGCTGAGGCATTCGGTCCAAAGTCCTCTGGATCACTAAGGATGACATGATCCGCAGCCACCTCCTCCCATCCACGTACAAGTCCATGGGTTTCTTGGGACTGCAAATGATCCCTTGAAGACTGCTGCTGATGCTGAGTGCCAGGCTCCACCTCCATGCTGACACAATTCTCCTTCTCCTCCCTCTCATCCTCTTCCTGTGTGATCGGCAGTCAGTTGTCGCTGTCGGAGGGCGGAGAGGAGGTTGGTGCCATTGTCGCAAACCACCATACCTGCCTTAAGCTGGCGTCAACCACCTCTGAACCTGCCCCTGCAGAGCTGACAGAATCTCTGCCCCAGTGTGGCTTCTGTCCCCCAAGCACACCAGCTCAAGCACCGCATGGTATCTTTTTGCCTGCGTGCTTGCGTAGCCCCTTGAACGCCTACGGAGCACCGCTGGTTCAGAGGAAAAATCAGCACAGTAAGAGGCCATGGAGGAAGAAGAAGAGGAGGGGGTGTAGGAGAGAGGTGTGGCAGAATCACCACTAGTAGAATTTTGGAGGTGTGGTGGCGGAACAACCTCCAACATTACTGCACCCTGTCCTGCATCCTTCCCAGCTGCCAGAAGAGTCACCCAGTGCACGGTGAAAGATAGGTAACGTCCCTGTCCATGCCTGCTGGACCATGAGTCAGCGATAATATGCACCTTACCGCTGACCGCCCTGTCCAGTGAGGCCAAGACATTGCCTTCCACATGCCGGTAGAGAGCCAGAATCACCTTCCGTAAGAAAAAGTGGCGTTTGTGAACCTGCCACTGAGGAACCGCACATTCCACAAACTCACGGAAGGGGACAGAGTCTACCAAGTACTTGGCTGTGGCACACCTAATTCTACACCTTCATTCATCTCAGTGCAGGTCTCAGAGATGACTGAAGGTATAGTGGGGTTGGAGATCCCAGCTGATGAGGAGCAAGGAGAGGTCCTCTTTGTTCTTTGGTGTTGGGCCTTTAGGTACGCTTGACAACGAACTGCATGGCAGGTCGACATATGTCTGGTCAAGCATGTGGTGCCCAAGCTGGTGATGTTTTGGCCACGCGAGATACTCTTGAGACATATGTTGCAAATAGCAGTTGTGCGATCTGATATACTCGTCTCATAAAAGGTCCACACCAAAGAACTTTTAGAATAACATGCAGAGACAGCAGCGCCCTGCACATGCAGAGCTCGGCGGTGTGAGGCAGTCGGTGTGCTGCCCTTAAGCTGACCCCTGGAGGGCATCCTGCCTCATTGGTGATGTGCCTCCTCCTCCTCTCTCCTATCAGGCACCCACATGGAGTCGGTGACCTCATCATCCCCTCCCTCCTCATCACTGGAGCAAAGCTGGAAGTATGCTGCAGCTGGGGGAACATGACTGCCAGATTGCTGTCCTTCTTGGGCACCCCCTCTCTCTAGGATCACGTTACTGCCTTCCTCTAGCTGGGTACCATCATCGGAGCCTTCAAAACGCTGGGCATCCTCCTGGAGCATGTACCCAACACTGTGGTCAAACAGTTCGGGGGACTCCTCAGAAGGACATGGTGGGGCTAGGGAAGGAGTGACTGATGCCATTGAGCCAAGGGAAGAGGCCGGGTTGGCAGCTGCTTTGCCAGACAAAGTACCCTGAGCCTGGGTGAGAGAGGATGAGGAGGATGAGGATGGCATGGTCATCCACTTTACCAAGTCTTCCAAATGTTGCGGCTCAACACGGCCAGCTGCCGAAAAAAAGGACAAGCGTGTCCTACGGCCACGTGCTGATGAAGATGCACCGTCTCCACGACCAGCACTGTTGCCTCTAGACACAGAGCCTACTTGCCCTCTTTTATTGGCTTGTGACTGTCTGCCTCTCCTTCTTGGCCTTCCAGACATACTAATGGCCTGCAGTGAGATGTAGCTGCACAAAGCTGGGATGTATATATATATATATATATATATATATATATATATACTGATACTGCAGCTAGCAGAATCAACTGCCTACCTGTAGTATTATTAGTATGAGAACACCAGCAATTGTCTTCAGGTAGCTTTAGGTGCACACTGTGCAGAGGGCACAGTACATTAACTGTAAATACTGTAGCTGCCTGCCTGTGGTATTAATAGGAGCAGAACAACAGCAATTGTCTTCAGGTAGCTTTAGGTGCACACTGTGCAAAGGACGCAGTACACTAACTGTAAATACTGTAGCTGCCTGCCTGTGGTATTAATAGGATCAAAAGAACACCACCAATTTTCTTCAGGTAGCTTTAGGTGCACACTGTGCAGAGGACACAGTACACTAACTGTAAATACTGTAGCCGCCTGCCTGTGGTATTAATAGGAGCAGAACAACAGCAATTGTGTTCAGGTAGCTTTAGTTGCACACTGTGCAGAGGACGCAGTGCACTAACTGTAAATACTCTAGCTGCCTGCCTGTGGTATTAATAGGATCAGAAGAACACCACTAATTTTATTCGGGTAGCTTTAGGTGCACACTGTGCAGAGGACACAGTACACTAACTGTAAATACTGTAGCTGCCTGTCTGTGGTATTAATAGGATCAGAAGAACTCCACCAATTTTCTTCAGGTAGCTTTAGGTGCACACTGTGCAGAGGGCACAGTACACTAACTAAATACTGTAGCTGCCTGCCTGTGGTATTAATAGGATCAGAATAACACCACCAATTTCTTCAGGTAGCTTTAGGTGAACACTGTGCAGAGGGCACAGTACACTAACTGTAAATACTGTAGCTGCCTGCCTGTGGTATTATTAGGAGCAGAACAACAGCAATTGTCTTCAGGTAGCTTTAGGTGCACACTGTGCAGAGGATGCACTACACTAACTTGTAAATACTGCAGCTGCCTGCGGTACTAATAGGATCAAAAGAACACCACCAATTTTCTTCAGGTAGCTTTAGGTGCACACTGTGCAGAGGACGCACTACACTAACTTGTAAATACTACAGCTGCTTGCAGTACTAATAGGATCAAAAGAACACCACCAATTTTCTTCAGGTACCTTTAGGTTCACACTTTGCAGAGGACGCACTACACTAACTTGTAAATACTGCAGCTGCCTGTGGTACTAATAGGATCAGAAGAACACCACCAATTTTCTTCAGGTAGCTTTAGGTGCACACTGTGCAGAGGACGCACTACACTAACTTGTAAATACTACAGCTGCCTGCGGTACTAATAGGATCAGAAGAACACCACCAATTTTCTTCAGGTAGCTTTAGGTGCACACTGTGCAGAGGATGCACTACACTAACTTGTAAATACTGCAGCTGCCTGCGGTACTAATAGGATCAGAAGAACACCACCAATTTTCTTCAGGTAGCTTTAGGTGCACACTGTGCAGAGGACGCACTACTCTAACTTGTAAATACTACAGCTGCCTGCGGTACTAATAGGATCAAAAGAACACCACCAATTTTCTTCAGGTAGCTTTAGGTGCACACTGTGCAGAGGACGCACTACACTAACTTGTAAATACTGCAGCTGCCTGTGGTACTAATAGGGTCAGAAGAACACCACCAATTTTCTTCAGGTAGCTTTAGGTGCACACTGTGCAGAGGACGCACTACACTAACTTGTAAATACTGCAGCTGCCTGTGGTACTAATAGGATCAGAAGAACACCACCAATTTTCTTCAGGTAGCTTTAGGTGCACACTGTGCAGAGGACGCACTACACTAACTTGTAAATACTACAGCTGCCTGCGGTACTAATAGGATCAGAAGAAAACCACCAATTTTCTTCAGGTAGCTTTAGGTGCACACTGTGCAGAGGATGCACTACACTAACTTGTAAATACTGCAGCTGCCTTCAGTACTAATAGGACCTGAAGAACACCACCAATTTTCTTCAGGTAGCTTTAGGTGCACACTGTGCAGAGGATGCACTATACTAACTTGTAAATACTACAGCTGCCTGCGGTACTAATAGGAACAGAAGAACACCACCAATTTTCTTCAGGTAGCTTTAGGTGCACACTGTGCAGAGGACGCACTACACTAACTTGTAAATACTACAGCTGCCTGCGGTACTAATAGGATCAGAAGAACACCACCAATTTTCTTCAGGTAGCTTTAGGTGCACACTGTGCAGAGGGCGCACTACACTAACTGTAAATACTGTAGCTAATAGGACAAATAGGATCAGAAGAACACCAGCAATTTTCTTTAGGTAGCTGTAAATACTGTAAAAACACCTGCCTGTCTGTCAGTAGGAACAGAATAACAGGAACGGATCTAGCTAAACTGAATACAGTGTATATATATTTATATATATATACAACACCTAGGATGTATATATACACAATACACTGTAAGTGCAGCTAACTGACTCGCCTGCCTACTCTATCTAACTTAAATCAAATGACACTGTCTCTCTCTCTCTCTATCTCTCTCTCAACGTCGGAACACACTACACAGGGCTGACGTGCAGGCGGCCTTATATGGTTTGGGGCGTGTAGTAAACCCCCTGAGCCATAATTGGCCAAAGCCACCCTGGCTTTGGCCGATTATGGCTCTCTGTACAGACGGCACTGTGATTAGCCAAGCATGCGGGTCATAGTGCATGCTTGGCCAATCATCAGCCAGCAATGCACTGCGATGCCGCAGTAAATTATGGGCCTTGATGCGCCACTCGAATTTGACGCGAACAGCCCATATCATTCGTAATTCGATGAACGGTCGAACAGGCGATGTTCGAGTCGAACATGGGTTTGACTCAAACTCGAAGCTCATCCCTACTCCTAACTCTGTATGGACAGTGCTAATTGGCCCTCTGCCAATCACATGCACCGCCCCCCCCCCAAAAAAAACTCCCTGCACATGCTCAGTTTTGGTGTGTATTGCTAGAGTGCTACCAAGGCTCTGTCTTATCAGGAAATGGATTGAGGACTGTGGAAGAAGGGGAGGATCAGAGAAGACAGGATCATACAAACTGTTTACACACTGCAGAGGATTAACCCCTTAGGTTCAACAGTGAGTATAACAAACATGCTTATACAGACTGATGTTACTGTTGTGGGTTTAGTAACACTTTAAACTGATCCTGCCACTAGAACATAATCATAACAATACTGACTGATGAGATACACCACGAGATGTGTTTACGTACTACTCATTCTATTAAAATATTTTTTTCCACGCCAAATGGAAGCCCCAACTTTAGCTCCAGGGCTTAGTCTAGAAATTCCCCCACAATGCAATGCAAAAATATTAAAGACATGAAATGTGATGGGCATGGCCTTATTGGATGTGGGGGTGTGACAATCCCTGACCTGGAGGTAAGTCTAGATTTGCATAAACTGTGCATCTGTATCTGGGGTCTCCCAGCTTTGTCTGCCCCCATGTTGTAAAGCGCTGCACAGACTGTTGGCGCTATATAAATCCTAAATAATAATAATAGACAACTTTAAAAGAATGGCAGGAATGAACAAATATCTTATGATACTTCCTGTTCATGATTATAGTCTGTGTTTGATTTTTGAATGATAGGATCAGTTCAAGTATATTTCCGTTTTAGTTTTCATTAGCCTTAGCATGTCTCAAAATACTCAGACAGAATGAAGATATATTTTGTCCCTGCACATCAAGCTTTGTATCCAGAATGTCTGTAAGTTACTGACACCTATTCATCAGACACCTTTTCATCAGATTGCATAGCAATTAACACTACATGACTTTGTCAGCCTATTATTAAAGCGCAACCAGCATGTGGCCCTCTCTTTGCTTAAAAGGCTGTTGTACTATTTGAAATAAATATGAAATTTTCTTACCTCTATGCTAACCTCTGAAGAGGTTAATATGTCACATGCTGTGCCTGCTTTGCAGCTTACTGGAGTTAAAACAATACAAACTCATACCCTATTTACATGTGCTGAAAAGTTTTTCCGTTGCTTTTTAATTACTGCACATGTTTAGGGGCAATTGATAAGCTTAGTTTTAAGTGATTGTTCTGCTTTAATGATAGCATAAGACTCGTATGAAATAATGAAGAAAATTATGCTGTTTATGGGCAATAATCTTATTCCTTTCAAAGCTAGTTTTAAACTTTTTCTAAATTCTTGTGATCATTTTTCAATATCTTGAGAGGATACTTTGTTTGAAAAATTAATTAAAGGGAAACAATAATGATTTAGGGATGACTGAATTTTTATTTTTTTTAAAAGCTATACATTTTGAAACGGATATGCTATATCTGTTTTTTACAATATGTGTACAATCTATGATTTACCATTAAACATGTAATACATGACAAAGGATTCCCAGAGCATTACGGGTTATTTAAACAGAAATCAAAGCTGTCTGCTTCACCTTTGAGTTTGTGAATAGAAGCTGTAACCTGCACAAGTAGGAATTTCTAATGCCCCGTACACACGATCAGAAATTCCACCAGCAAAAGTCGGATGTGAGCTTTTGGTCAGAAATTTCGACCGTGTGTATGCTCCATCTGACTTTTGCTGGCAGAATTCCAGCCAGCAAAAGATTGAGAGCAGGTTCTCCATTTTTCGGTCGGAAAAAGTTCCTATCTGAAAATGCATTCGTCTATGCAATTCGGACGCGCAAAAAATCACGCATTTTTGGAAACAATTCGACGCATGCTCGGAAGCAATGAACTTAATTTTCTCGACTTGTCGTAGTGTTGTACGTCACCGCGTTCTTGATGGTCGAAAGTTCTGAGAACTTTTGTGTGACCGTGTGTAGGCAAGGCAAGCTTGAGCGGAATTCCGTCAGAAAAACCATCCAAGTTTTTTCTGATGGAATTTCTGATTGTGTGTATGGGGCATAAGAGTCAAACTTGCTGATAAGTAGTTCATATCTGTAATTTAACAAGGTACACAATTTACTATTTCCACTATTACCTCAGACAATTTTGACAGAAGAATTTCATTTACAGGGACCAAGAAGTGAAGGTTTGCTCTCCTATTAAGAAATTTCGAAGGGGTTAATTATATCTAACCAGTAGCATGAAAACTCGACTCTTCTCTCGATTTCCTCTTGAAAAATAGCAATGCACTTGCTGAGATGTGACAGAGCCAGGTACTCTTGATTATAGGCCTTATAGCTGCAGCATGAGATCATCTAAGGCATAAAGTACCCACCCTTTTCTCTGATGGCTCCTTTTTTATCAAGATTTCAAGTGAGATTTGTTGATATCACTAATATGCTTCCCATTGTTTTTCTTTAAGGGGCTGCTAGGGAGAAAGTTGTACATGAGGCAGTAGCGGCTAGTGTTTTTTTTTTTTGGGGGGGGGGGCGGCAAACAACCACCCATCCCCCTGAGCAGCACCCACCCCCCTGCTGTTTGCCGGTTGGTCCGGCACTTACCCCATCGGCGGCGGTGGGTGGCAGGCAGCGTGGTGCAGCGGCTCCGTGTCCTCTCCTCCATGGCGGCTTCCAGCTCCTCCCTTCCTCCTCCTAGGCTTCCAATAGGATTGCCTGTCCACAGGTGACCAGTGTCAGAACCGGCTTCCTGATTGGCTGGGAGGAGGATCAGTGTTACAACAGTGAATATTCATTTGCTGTTGTAACACACCTGGGTGGGATCGGAGCGCACTCTCTATGACCCAAGCCCACTCTAAATTGAAACCTATTAGAGCCTCTGGCTCTAATCGGTGCTTCAAAAAAACAGTCCCACTGCATTGGAATCCATGCGCTGGTGTCCTAAAAGGGGCCGGATGCATGGATGGGGGGTGGCGATGAACAGGGGGGGCAGAGCCCGTGCACCTTAACCAGTTGCCGACTGCCGCATGCCAATGTACGTCGGCAGAATGGCATGGGCAGGCATATGGGCTTACCTGTACGTCCCTGCCTCACAGCGGGCGGGGGGCCCGGTTGGGCCCCCCGTGCCTGCGGCGGTTGGAATAGCTTCAGGAGCCCTCCGTGCTGAGGGGGAGGCCACTGATTCATGGCCACCCCCTCGCGATCGCTTATGGCTCATGAGAAGCTTCCTCTGCTTCTGTAATGTAAACAGAAGCAGAGGAAGTGATGTCATCGCTCCTCGTGAAGCCTTTTCGTTCCGGCTTCCGAGGAGAGAAGACATCCAAGTAAGACTGTACCAACACTACACTTACAGTAGAACACGCAGGCACACTAATTACCCCCACCCCCCTGCACCCCCTGTCACAGTGACACCAATAGCAGTTTTTTTTTTTTTTTAACTTATTACTGCATCTGTGTCATTTGTGACTGTTATAAGTGGTAGGCCCCTTTAGGTCTAGGGTACCTCCCTAACCCCCCCAATAAAGGTTTAACCCCTTGATAACCCCCTGTCACCAGTGTCACTAAGTGATCTTTTTTCTGATCGCCGTATTAGTGTTACAGGTGACGCTAGTTAGCCAGGTAACTATTTGGGTTCAGCGTCAGCTTTTTATAGCGTCAGGTACCCCAAGATACTACTTAGTAAAGGTTTTAACCCCCTGATTGCCCCCTAGTTAACCCTTTTACCAGTGATCACTGTATAACTGTTACGGGTGACGCTGGTTAGTTAGTTTGTTTTTTATAGTGTCAGGGAACCCACCGTTTATTACCCAATAGAGGTTTAACCCCCTGATCACCCGGCGGGTGATATAAGTTGGGTTTTAGGGTCAGATAGGGTCTACATCACCCCAGGTAGCGTCAGGTTAGTGCCAGTACCGCTAACACCCACGCACGCAGCATACACCTCCCTTAGTGGTATAGTATCTGATCAATATCTGATCAGATCTATACTAGCGTCCCCAGCAGTTTAGGGTTCCCAAAAACGCAGTGTTAGGGGGATCAGCCCAGATACCTGCTAGCACATGCGTTTTGCCCCTCCGCCCAACCCAGCCCACCCAAGTGCAGTATCGATCGATCACTGTCACTTACAAAACACTAAACACATAACAGCAGCGTTCGCAGAGTCAGGCCTGATCCCTGCGATCGCTAACAGTTTTTTTGGTAGCGTTTTGATACAGTCGCTGACAGTCAGGAGCTTTTTTTACCTGTGAGTCTCACTAGTGTACCAGTAAATTTAGAGCTCAAAATGGCAAATCAAAGGTACACTAGTGAAGAGGCCTACACGTTTCTGAGCATGACAGATAGTGAAGAGGAAGTCAACCATCTGTCAGATTCAGGCTCAGAATACCATCCTTTAGACGACAGCTGCTCCATGACAGATAGCTGTGACTACGGAGTTGTGGTCCCTTGCCAAGGTCAGGCGTACCAGACCCCAATCTTCTTCTGCTGTTGAGGTGCAAGAACCGCAGGGCTCTCGTATGGAGCAGAGAAGTACTAGTGCCGCTATTGCTTCTGGTGAACTGACAAGCACCAGCGGCCTAGTACAACCTGATCATACATCCAGCACTGCAGTAACACTTAGTGAAGCGGCGAGTCCCATAAGTGCAGTTCATGCTGGCGAGGTGGCAAGCACAAGTAGTGTCCCACTGCCACCAAGAAGACAAAGACAGGCCTGTCGAGCCCATAGTGCCCTTCCTACTGCATTCGCCAATCCTAATTGGGAACCCACCACTTCTGCAGCACCTGTACTTCCCCTGTTCACTGGCCAACCCGGTATTCAGGTGGAAACAGTTGATTTCACGTCGCTTAATTTTTATTTGCTGTTTTTCACCGAAGATCTCTATAGATCTGTTGTGGACCAAAGCAATTTGTATGCTGGTCAATACATCGCCACTAATCCCCAGTCCCCCCTTGCCAGAGATTGGAAACCAATTACGGTTTCCGAATTTAAGATCTTTCTGGGCCTATCCCTCCTCATGGGCATAACCAAAAAGAGTGAGTTGCGGTCATATTGGTCCACTGACCCAATTCACCATATGCCCATGTTCTCTGCTTTCATGCACTTCAACAACAATGAACTATGTCATCCTCGTGGAGACTCTGGATACGATCGGCTCTACAAAATTCGGCCCCTCATAAACCACTTCAACCAACGTTTTGCAGACTTGTTTACTCCCCATCAAGTTGTCTGCGTTGATGAGTCCCTGATTAAGTTTTCTGGCCGCTTGTCATTCATATCTTCCCAGCAAGCCTGCCAGCGTGCCAGGTCAAGATGTATAAGCTCTGTGACAGGGCCACAGGCTATACATGTAATTTTATGGTTTTGCGAGGGAAGAGATAGTCACGTAGAGCCAACAAACTGCCCTGACTACATAGGAAGCACTGGCAAGATTGTGTGGGGCTTGGTGTCACACTTATTCGGAAAGGGCTACCACTTGTACGTGAACAATTATTACATGAGCGTGCCACTTTTTAGTCACTTGTTTGATCATCAGATTGGAACATGTGGCACTGTGCGATCTAATCGCCGGGGCTTTCCCCAGCGGCTTGTAGATTCCCGTCTTAGGCTGGGGGAGAGAACCTGCTTGAAGTGTAATAACTTGCTCGCTATGAAGTGGAGGGATAATAAGAATGTTTTCGTTCTTACCTCTTCATGCAGACACGACGGTCCAAATTACTACGGCGACTGGTGTTGTGGAGAAACACCTCTGTGTCCACGAATATAACCAAAATATGGGAGAGGTGGACCTCAACAACCAGTTGTTGGCGCCGTACCTAGTTGCCCATAAGGCCAGACGCTGGTACAAAAAAGTGTCTGTTTATTTATTTCAGTTAGCTTTGCAGAACGCTTATGTGCTATACAGAGCTTCAGGACAGACTGGATCCTTCCTTAAATTCCAGGAAGAGATCGTCAGAGGCCTTCTGTTTCCAGATTGTGCTCCACCTCACCTCTCCAATCCAAATGCAGTAAGCCGGCTGCATGAGAGGCATTTTCCTTATGTCCTCCCGAGTACCCCTACACAATGAGCCCCCCAAAGAAAATGTTGTGTCTGTAGAAAGCGCGGATATAGGCGTGACACCCGCTATTATTGTCCCTCCAGGCCTGACAATCCTGGTCTTTGCATTGGTGAATGTTTTGAGCGCTACCATACACTAGTTGAGTTTTAGCGTAGGGTACAACATTGCAGAGACTAGGCACACTAACACAGGGTCTCCCAAGATGCCATCACATTTTGAGAGACCCGCACCTGCAACCAAACCATTACAGTTACAAATAAAAGAAAAAAAGTAAAAAATAAAAAATACACAAAAAAAATATAAAATAAAAAAAACAAAAATAGTTGTTGTTTTATTGTTCTCTCTCTATTGTTCTGCTCTTTTTTACTGTATTCTATTCTGCAATGTTTTATTGTTATGTTTTATCATGTTTGCTTTTCAGGTATGCAATTTTTTTACACTTTACTGTTTACTGTGTTTTATTGTTAACCATTTTTTTGTTTTCAGGTACGCCATTCAGCTGCAGCACGGAATTATTTATCTTGATAGCAACAGCGATTGCTCCCACGATACATAAAGCCGTGACTCCAGAGCTGTCAGAGGTGATTTCACCACCACAGTTAAAAAAAAGAGCATATATGCCGAAGCATGGGGGCAGCAGGGGTGGAAGAGTGATTTGCTCCTAACTTTTGGGGCAGATGCCCCCATGCTTCGGCATATATATATTTTAGGCACAGGTTGCGTTAAAAAATGTTTTATTTTTTACTATTTTTTTTAATTTGCTTTGCAGGTATGGTAAGTCTTACTGTTATACTGTAATGTTACTTTATTTTATTGTTAACCATCATTTGCTTAGGAGGTACGCCATTCGTCTGCAGCGCGGATTTATTTATCTTGACAGCAACAGCACGGAATTATTTATCTTGATAGCAACAGCGATTGCTCCCACGATACATAAAGCCGTGACTCCAGAGCTGTCAGAGGTGATTTCACCACCACAGTTAAAAAAAAGAGCATATATGCCGAAGCATGGGGGCAGCAGGGGTGGAAGAGTGATTTGCTCCTAACTTTTGGGTCGGATGCCCCCATGCTTCGGCATATATATATTTTAGGCACAGGTTGCGTTAAAAAATGTTTTATTTTTTACTATTTTTTTTTTATTTGCTTTGCAGGTATGGTAAGTCTTACTGTTATACTGTAATGTTACTTTATGTTATTGTTAACCATCATTTGCTTAGGAGGTACGCCATTCGTCTGCAGCGCGGATTTATTTATCTTGACAGCAACAGCGTTTGCTCCCACGATACATAAAGCCGTGACTCCAGCGCTGTCGGAGGTGATTTCACCACCACAGTTAAAAAAAAGAGCATATATTCCAAAGCATGGGGGCAGCAGGGGTGGAGGAGCGATTTTCTCCTAACTTTTGGGGCAGATGCCCCCATGCTTCGGCATATATAAATGGTGCATGTATGCCCATCATTAGAAGTGGTTGGATGAAGGGAGGTATTCTAATGGTGGGTATACCCACCGATCAATCTCTTTTTTTCGTTCAGCCCACAGGCTGCATGAACAAAAAGATTACAATATATGCCCAACAAGGACCAGCAATGTACTGGTATGTTGCTGGGACTTTGAGTGGTTATACCAGAATGATGCCTGCAGGTTTAGGTATCATCTTGGTATCATTCTTTTCAGCCAGCGGTCAGCTTTCATGTAAAAGCAATTCTAGTGGCTAGTTAGCCTCTAGACTGCTTTTACAAACAATGGGAGGGAATTTCCCCCCCCCACCGTCTTCCATGGTTTTCTCTGGCTCTCCTGTCCCAACAGGGAACCTGAGAATGCAGCCAGTGGTCTGACCATAGAGCTGATCAGAGACCAGAATGGCTCCAATCATTTCTGTGGCCTAAGAAACCGGAAGCTACAAGCATTTCATGACTTAAATTTCGTCGGATATAAACAGCGCCATTGGGAAAGCATTTTATCACACCGATTTTGGTGTGGTCAGATGCTTTGAGGGTAGAGTACCTGTCACTACCTATTGCTATCATAGGGGATATTTACATTCCCTGAGATAACAATAAAAATGATAAAAAAATATATAAATGAAAGGAACAGTTTAAAAGAAAAAAAAAAAAGCAAAATAAATAATTAAAAAAAAAAGCGCCCCTGTCCTCCCCTGCTCTTGTGCAAATGCGAATGCAAGCATCGGTCTGGCGTCATATGTAAACAGCAATTGCACCATGCATGTGAGGTATCACCGTGAAGGTCAGATCAAGGACAGTAATTTTAGCAGTAGACCTCCTCTGTAAATCTAAAGTGGTAACCTTTAAAAGTGGGAAAAAGACAATTTTTTTTTTTTTGCACAAAGTTGTCACTAAATGATATATTGCTCAAACATGCCATGGGCATATTTGAAATTACAGATAATAAAAAACGATGCAGCGCTAGAGATAAGTAATAATGTGACAAAAATAATGAAAAACTATAAAAGAAGCTTACAGCACCAAATAAAAATCTGAATTGATTAACAAACGCAATGTGTCATGAATCAGTGCCACAAAGAATTAATGTAGTTCACCAAAACAATCAAAGTATACAATTAGTGAAATTATACATATCAAATAATAATCAGGTAATATTAATCATAATATATAAAAAAAAGAATACATAAAAAAGTCCCATCACACTTAGAGCAAATAAACAGAAAAAAAGTCCATAGGCATAATAAAGAGGCTGATCCAAAAATCGTGATGAAAAGAATCCAATCTCCCAACATCTTCTTTTGATTTTGATTATGTTTCTCCCTATACAGCGAAACATTTGTTTGTTTTTTTTCTGACCAGATGACCAAGGGACAGATGGTAACCCTGTGAGAACATACTATGGCAACGCCATTAGAAGATGTTGGGAAACAGTTATGCAGATTTAGCCGAAAACACTGATGCCAGTATAGGTTGGTGGGAGACCTTAATATCCCCTATGCTTGGTTAGACCACCGTTGTGGTCTTTTGAGTCGGTAAGGAGCCTCATTACTCACTCGGGTGCATTTAATTATTGGGCGTTTGGATTCTTTTCATCACGATTTTTGGATCAGCCTCTTTATTATGCCTATGGACTTTTTTTCTGTTTATTTGCACTAAGTGTGATGGGACTTTTTTATGTATTCTTTTTTTCATTTATTATGATTAATATTACCTGATTATTATTTGATATGTATAATTTCACTAATTGTATACTTTGATTGTTTTGGTGAACTACATTAATTCTTTGTGGCACTGATTCATGACACATTGCGTTTGTTAATCAATTCAGATTTTTATTTGGTTCTGTAAGCTTCTTTTAAAGTTTTTCATAATTTTTGTCACATTATTACTTATTTCTAGCGCTGCATCGTTTTTTATTATCTGTATCTGGAGTTTTTGTGTCTGACTCTTTGATGCTGGCTGCTTTGGTGTTATCGGGTTAATTCTCAATTTTATTTAGTATTCATTATTTTAATTAGGCTTCTAGCGCAGCGTTAACCCTTGTTGGTTTTTATACATATGTGAAATTACACCCCAAAATACATTCTGTTACTTCTCCTGAGTACGGGGATACCACATGTGTCAGACTTTTTGGGAGCCTTGCCGTGTACGGGACCCCGAAATCCAAGCACCGCCTTCAGGCTTTCTAAGGGTGTAAATTTTTGATTTCACTCCTCACTACCTATTACAGTTTCAAAGGCCATGGAATGCCCAGATGGCACAAAACCCCCTCAAATGACCCCATTTTGGAAAGTAGACACCCCAAGCTATTTGCTGAGAGGTATGGTGAGTATTTTGCAGATCTCGCATTTTTCTTTTCTTTCTTCATTTTCAAAAACAAATGAGAGCTGCAAAATACTCACCATGCCTCTCAGCAAATAGCTTGGGGTGTCTACTTCCCAAAATGGGGTCATTTGGGAGGGGGTTTGTGCTATCTTGGCATTTTATGGCCTTCGAAACTGTGATAGGTAGTGAGGAGTGAAATCAAAAATGTATGCCCTTAGAAATCCTGAAGGTGGTGCTTGGTTTTCGGGGCCCCATACGCGGCTTGGCTTCCAAAAAGTCCCACCCATGTGGTATCCCTGTACTCAGGAGAAGCAGCAGAATGTATTTTGAGGTGTAATTCCACATATGCCTATATTGCAAAAAATGAAAATCTCACAGGCAATTAAATACCATCAAATGAAAACTCTCTTTGTGGGAAAAAAGGACCCAAATTGCATTTGGGTACAGCATTGCATGACCACGCAATTACCAGTTAAAGCAGCGCAGTGCCAAATTGTAAAAAGTCCTCTGGTCTTTGGCCAGCCGAATGGTCCAGGGCTTAAGTGGTTAATAGACGGCCCGTCCCTGACATGAGGTGACACCAACCTGCAGTGCATCTCACTGCTTCTGTTTCATTCATTCGGTGAATCTCTGCTTCCTCCATCTTGCTGCTTCTTGATCAACATTCCACCAGCCACCAGCCATCAAAAGAGCAACTATGAAATGAGGAAAATAAAAAATGGGTGCGTTGTCCCTTTTAATTACGAAAACATCAACTAAATATATCATGATTAGGTGAAAAAGCAAATGTGTATGTGCTGACCCCTCAGTCATGCATGGATTGGTGCAAATAAACAGATATAAATCAATGTACGGTTTTCTACAGTGAATAATTCAAGTGCATCAAACAAAACTGCTAAAGAGCAACTTCATCTTTCAGCATGACAACAACCCAAATCATACATCCAAATTAACAAAGAAACGGCTTCACCAGAAGAAGTTTAAAGTTTTGGAATGGCCCAGACCTGAATCTGATTCAAAATCTGTGGGGTGATCTGAAGAGGGCTGTGCACAGGAGGTGAATCTGACAGATTTGGATTGTTTTTGCAAAGAATGGGCAAATATTGCCAAGTTAAGGTGTGCCATGCTGATAGACTTGTACCCAAAAAGACTGAGTGTTGTAATAAAATCAAAAGGTGCTTCAATGGCACTGGCGAGCATCTCCTGGGCTCAATCAGTGGTGTTATCCTCACCTCAGGGAGTGTGACCTAACAATTAAGTTTGGTCAAACAGCGCTGATGAGCCTGGGCTCAATCAAATGGATAGGATCTCCAGGCTTTTAAACTAATCCTTGGATCAGTTTCCCCACCATTAGATATCATCAAGGTACATGTGGATGAAAACAAGCTCCAATAGTGCTTATACCTTTAAAACATATATTTTATTTATAAAAGCAAGTAAGGTACTCGCATATTCCTGGTGCTTCCAGCGCACCAAACTACATCAAACAGTCAGTGTATGGTATCCCCAAAGAGCCGCACATTCACTAACTGCCCGTGAACTCCTTGTGAAGGTATGGGTGCCTCCACGCCCCTCCCCTACACTTGTGGACACAGGGTCTTCCTCAGGGGGATTCCTCATATGGTCCCTGTGTCGACATGCGTAGGGGAGGGGTGAGGACGGTGGAGGCACTCATACCCTCACAAGGAGCGAGGAGTTCATGCGCAGTTAGCAATTGAGTGGCTCTTTGGGGGGACTGTTTGATGTAGCCTGGTGCGCTGGAAGCACCATCAATATGTGAGTACCTCAGTTGCTTTTATAAATAAAATATATACTTTAACGGTGTAAACACTATTGGAGCTTGTTTTCATCCACATGTACCTTGATGATATGTAATGGCGGGGAAACTTATCCAAGGATTCGTTTAAAAGCCTGGAGATCCTTTCCATTTGATTGAGCCCAGGAAAGGCTCATCAGTGCTGTTTGACCAAACTTAATTGTTAGGTCACACTCCCTGAGGTGAGGATAACACCACTGTGGGGGAGCACGAGTGTGGTGGCACATGGTTTTTGAATTTGGAGCACTATCGTATAGAACAAATAGATCAAGAAGTCTTTATGGGATATGGTTTGCTGATGAACTCACGTTTTTAGATACACATATGATTGACTTTCATTATTTGCATGGAATTTTTTCACATATATTTACAAAATTTTTTTTTCTTTTTCACATAGAAATGTATTATATGCATTGATTTTTATTGCACGTAATATATTTCACATGTATTATTTGGGTGAAGGGTAGAGCATGGCACTTATATTGATTTGATTGTATTCAGCACATGCATATGGGAATGTGAACAGTGTCAACAGCTGACTCTTATATGATCTTGTGAACACACACAGTAGTGTGCAAGCTTTTTATTCCATTTTAGCGTTAATAAATCAGTTTTGGGAAAAGATAAGCTGGTGACAAATAAATTCAACAGTATAGGTCCTCTTTAATGTCCTTCAGTAGAACAATGGACTTAAGCTTGGCTGCTGCTTTTAAATGTTTAACTGTGGTTTACCATATTATTTGTATAATACCATATTCTACAAATATGGTACCAATATATAATATAATACAAATATAATTACCATATTATCTTTGTACAATATTGTTATATTTACTGGGCTGTGAAATTTAAAGTATTACTACTTGTAAAGAGTGGAAATTACTTTTAAAGCATATTTGGGGCTAGGATAAGGCTTAATGTATTCAAGCTACTGACAAATGCAAGTCTAAGGTACAGTTAGACGCTAACATTGAAAGAAGAAAACATGTTTCCTATTAATATAGAGTATACACATTTTGTGCTACAATGAAAAGCAATGGAAGGTGAGCTGTGTAGTTTCACCTAGAAAGCAAGGCTTTTAGAGTCTTTGCCATTCAACACTATATAGTTATACAACATTTGAGTAATATAACAGCAGGTAGCCCTGGGGTAATAGCAGTAGAGAATTTCTACTACCCAGCAATCTCCATGTGGTTTAAAAATCTTAAATTCTATCCCACTATGTCAGCTTACAATTTGTATTTTTTCACAGGTAAAATATGTATTTTACCAACCACTTTCAGTCAAACCACTTTGTTTCCTGCTTACCTTACTGTTTCAACTCCAAGTAAAAAGTTAGTAACAAATTGTTGCCCATGAATCTCTTAAACAAGACAGAACTTTTGCAGACAAAAGCTAATTGCAACAGTTGAAATAGAAATGTACCTTTAGAGACAGACAATAGGCAACAATTTCATTCTCCTGGCTAGTTTAGTAGCATAGTATTATGATGGCATTGTGTTGTATTGTATGTGTCGTACTTATGTTAGACAAAAGTTGTAAAATTATTATGTCAATTTTAACATAGGTTTTTCATATGTAATTGGTTATATATTACAGCCCACAAAAAGGCAATTGTTAGCGTTTTCTATTGCTTTTTAACCCAGACCATAGATAGGTATATAATACATGTACTGTAGATCTGAAACATTTGGTGTGTGATATAATTTAGGAAAATCTTATACAAAGACAATCTCTTTCTTTTTCTTAAGGCACATTCTACTAGGCACAATAGAAAATCCACAACTAATTTCTATTTGATTTTTGATTCTTTTTACAGCATTTTAAAGACCTTGTTCAGTCCCACTGATTTGTATTTTTGCTATGTTTTGTTGAACTGCATCAGATTACTATTGCTTTGATGTATGATATTTAATGCCAGTTAAAGAGGAACTGCAGTTTGCTCACATAATTTGTGATTATTTTACTTGCGTAACATTTTCTTCTTGTTTTCTTTTCTTTCCTCCCATAGTCACCTTTTTTTCATTGGTACAGGTGTGAAGTGTCCAGGTCTGCCCCAAACATGGCAATAGAATGAAAAAATCCAAAGGGTTTCCTCCTTGTCTTCCAAACAATAGCTAATAGGATGAATACCCTGTAGGGATTGAATAGTGTAATTATGTAGTATAGCCATAAAAGCTTTAGTGCATAAATTGAACACCAGTGTTCATTTATTCTTTCTAGGGTCCATAATAGTTTAATAAAGGTTTGGATTAACTGTTTTGCAGGCCACATTACCCTGAAAATGATACAGTATCATTATAGATGTTTTAATTTCTTAACCTTTGTTGATGTTACATACAGGGCATTGTTGACAAATATGGGACTCTACTGCAAGATTAACACATTAAGCATTTGCTTTGAACTCAATACAAAGTTTTCTCTGACCCCCAGTGCTGTTTTTTGTTGTGAACTTGTTCCAGTATAGAATACCACCGAAGATCTGGAGCCATGGTCAATGTCAAACCAATTTTAAGCTTTCTTTGTCCTATCTTTGCCTCTTTTTATCAGACCATTCTTGCTTGCAAAATGGCTGTCCTCAATGGTACCATGAAGAAGTTCTTGCCCTCTAGTTCCTCCTACTTTAAACCTTTATGCCAATACTTTTTACCTGCTCAGGACCTAGATTTGTTTTATGAGTTAGTGGGAATATTGTGATAGAACAGCATCATTAGTGTGAGGAGAGTCACTTTGGGCGGGGGGCATGTAGAACCCAGCTTAATTTAGAGGGGTGGGGAAACTTCTTTTACAGCTCCCCAGGCTCCTCTTATGTGTAAGTTACTCTGTGTCTATTAGGGGCACATGAAGACTTAATAAGTCTTCATGTTGGTCTGCACTCATCAGACTCAGTACAATCACACTGGACTCAGCATTTCATTTTACCCCTGAACCAGCCAGGTTGTCCACACTATGTTTAGAACACTGACTAAGCGCGACATTTGGACTGTGTGCAGGCACGCATGCCCAAGTCATAGGAGAGGAGAAGTTCCTTTAACAGGTTTCTCCATGAAAGAAGTGATCTGCGTGCTCAGTTACTGTTTTAAATAGTTGTTGAAAGGTTAAATGTTTCAGTACCACTAGTTGTTGGCTGCATGCCCAGTTTTTGTTTATAAGATGTGTTGAAATGTTTAAATTTACCTGTGTCTCATGTGATTGGATGTCAAGTTTACTCCACCCTGTGACTCTATGCCAACAAGAAGGGGAGATTGTCTCCAGAAATATATACTTGTCTCTGTTCTTCAATAAAGTTGTATGCTTTTATGCACCCTGCACTGAGTTACGGCTAGTGACTGGGTGGGCTAAGGGATCTTGGATCGCGCTGGTACCGGGCAAGGAAAGCTTCAATGGCAGACATACTCCTCAGTAGTATGGGGTCCCCCACAATTAGCATAAGACTTGCCTGGCAATATATTATTAGTACATTGTAAATTGAAACTTTTCTAGGCGATCTACCCACCTTTGCTCCAATGTTCTCAATTAATCTAGTTTTTAGACAAAAAGCTAATTTGGGAGGTGTGGGACTTTAAATGTGCTTAATACTACAAACACATATAACACAATAATTGTGTAAAAAAGGATATTTTTATTACATGAAAAGACATGGTTAAAAGTCACTATATACATTATATCCACAACCGAATGAAAGAAGGGATAGCTTTATGTACGGGTCAAACACGAGTTCGACTCGAACATTGGCAGTTCACCCGTTCGCCGAATAGCGAACAATTTGGGGCGTTAGCGAAAGCCGCGGAACACCCTTTAAAAGTCGATGGGAGAAATCAAAAGTGATAATTTTAAAGGCTTATATGCATGGTATTGTCAAGAAAAGTGTTTGTGAACCTGGATCTTGCCCCGGGGAACATGTATCAATGCAAAAAAAAGTTTTAAAGACGGGAGCAGTGACTTTAATAATGCTTAAAGTGAAACAATAAAAGTGAAATATTCCTTTAAATTTTGTACCTGGGGGATGTCTATAGTATGCCTGTAAAGTGGCGTATGTTTCCCGTGTTTAGAACAGCACGAGAGCAAAATGACATTTCTAAAGGAAAAAAATCATTTAAAAGTACTCGCGGCTATAATGAATTGTCGGTCCTGGCGATACACATAAAAGTTCATTGATAAAAACGGCATGGGATTCCCCCACAGTCCATTAAGGGGTATGAATATTAAGGGGAACCCCGTGCTAAAATAAAAAGAAATGGCGTGGGGTCCCCCCAAAAATCCATACCAGACCCTTATCCGAGCACGCAACCTGGCAGGCTGTAGGAACAGAGGGGGGGACGAGGGAGCCCCCCCTCCTGAACCATACCAGGCCACATGCCCTCAGCATGGGGAGGGTGCTTTGGGGTAGGGGCCCCCCAAAGCACCTTGTCCCCATGTTTATGGGGAGAAGGTCCTCATCCCCACAACCCTTGCCCAGTGGTTGTGGGGGTCTGCGGTGGGGGGCTTATCGGAATCTGGAAGCCCCCTTTAACAAGGGTACCCCCAGATCCCAGCCCCCCTGTGTGAAATGATAACTGGGTATAAATGTACCCCTACCATTTCACAAAAAATGTGTGAAAATGGTAAAAAAACACAAGACACGGCTTGGGACAAGTCCTTTATTAAAAAATAAAAAAATAAAAGTGTCCCAGGAAGTCCATTCATCTTCTTCTCTCGCTCCGACGGACCGAAAAAGCCGCACACTCCATGGGAGGCACCCGCCGTAATGACCGGCCTCTCAAATGACAGCTCTTTTTATAACTTACGTAACCGAGTGACCTCGCCCCCCTCTGGCACTCCAGGGAAGCCATAGGGATGTCCCCATGCGTCAGAGGGGGGCGGGGTCACCCGGCAAGGTCATCGCGTGGCCCCACACTCAGTTATAAAAGAGCTGTCACCTGAGAGGCCGGTCATTACGGCGAGTGCCTCCCATGGAGGCAGATCGTAGGCGGTGTGCATCTTTTTTTTTTCTTTTTCGGTCCCTCGGAGCGAGAGAAGAAGAAGATGAATGGACTTCGTGGGATAGTTTTATTTTTTTATTTTTTGATAAAGGACATGTCCCAAGCCTTGTCTTGTGTTTTTTTTACCATTTTCACACTTTTTTTGTGAAATGGTAGGGGTACATTTGTACCCCGTTACCATTTCACACAGGGGGGGTGGGATCTGGGGGTACCCTTGTTAAAGGGGGCTTCCAGATACCGATAAGCCCCCCGTCGCAGACCCCCACAACCACTGGGAAAGGGTTGTGGGGATGAGGCCCTTCTCCCCATCAACATGGGGACAAGATGCTTTGGGGGGCCGCTACCCCAAAGCACCCTCCCCATGTTGAGGGCATGTGGCCTGGTACGGTTCAGGAGGGGGGGCGTTCTGTCTTCCCCCCTCTTTTCCTGTGGCCTGCCAGGTTGCGTGCTCAGATAAGGGTCTGGTATGGATTTTTGGGGGGACCTCACGCCATTTAAAAAAAAAAAATTGGCACGGGGTTCCCCTTAAAATCCACACCAGACCTGAAGGGTTTGGTATGGATTTTGAGGGGGATCCCCACGACATTTAAAAAAAAATGTTGGCACGGCGTTCCCCTTAATATCCATAACCAGACCTGAAGGGCCTGGTATGGAATTTGGGGGGACCCCCACACATTTTTTTTTTAAATTTTGGTTCGGGGTTCCCTTAATATTCATACCAGACCCGAGAGGTCTGGTAATGGACTGTGGGGTAATCCCATGCCATTTTTTTCAATGAATTTTATGTGTATTGCTGGGACCGACAATTCATTATAGCCGCGAGTACTAAGTAAAAAGTAAATGACTTTTTTTCCTCTAGAAATGTCATTTTTGCTCTCAGACTGTTCTAAACACCAGAAACATGCACCACAGTCATACTATAGATAAACCCCCAGGTACAAAATTTAAAGGAATATTTCACTTTTATTGTTTCAATTTAAGCATTATTAAAATCACTGCTCCTGAAAAAAACGTCCGTTTTTAAAACTTTTTTTGCATTGATACATGTCCCCTGGGGCAGGACCCAGCTCCCCAAACAATTTTTAAGACAATTACTTGCATATAAGCCTTTAAAATTAGCACTTTTGATTTTTCATGTTCGTGTCCCATAGACTTTAACGGTGTTCGCGTGTTCAAACAAATTTTTTGCCTGTTCGCATGTTCTAGTGCGGACCGAACCGGGGGTGGGGGGGTGGGGGGTGTTTGGCGCATCCCTAATTGTCAGAGGTTATGTTTGTCATTTCCCACGCTATTATTCTATATGTTTCACCATATGGCTTCCTCAGGAAAAACGTGGACTCTCATCTACTGGATAAATAAACAGATATATCAACTAAACATAGTTGCATCCGCATAAAGGGCAAATATCCCCAACCAGTGGTTCCTGCCTCAATGCTTTGAGGTTGGGGATACTTGCCCCTTATGTGGATGCATCCATGTATATGTCAGAAACCATGTAATAAGACCGAGACAGAAGTACACTTAAATCACACTTGTTTAATAAGAAAATAGAACAAACATAGTCAAAACATATAAAAATATGTATATACATAGCAGAGTGACCCACTGATACCAAATTAATCAAAAATGAAAATGTATATGGAACAAATAAATAATGAGAGTGAAAATTCAATCGATAAATGGAAAAACTGTGTGACCAAGAACTTATATGCAAACACAGCAAATAAAAAACACAAATATGTGTGTAAAAATAAATGTGATAAAAACTCAGTCCATAAGTGAAATAATATATATGAGAGAAAGGAAGAAAGTCTCTTAATATAAAATATCCATATTTCCAATAAAGTGATTTGTAATGGTTCTTAAGTGATGCGACTTTATCTTGACTTCTGTGCAACAAACAAGGTGACTTCTCGTGCTCCCTCTTAGGTATATGCACTCACTAGAAGCACTCACCCCTGCTGGGGTAAAGAGCACGTAGTAAATGGTATCATCAGTCCTGGTGTCCCTGGAACCAATACATTCTCTCACTCCAGAACAAGGTGAATATAATGCGGTATCCACACAAAAATCAGAAATGAGCATCCATAGTGTAAATCCGAAAAAAACATTTTATTTGATACAAATAAAAGTTAAAAAACGGCTTTCCATAAGCATAGAAGATAAAAGGCTCCAATTACCCCAATTAAATACAAAGTGTATGGACAAGTTCTTAGGTCTGGGCGGCGTGCGCTCCACAGACCATAACCAGAGAACCGGAAACGACCAGAAAGGACGATGACGTGTATCAAAGCGCGGGATGTCAGCCAAGCAAGTCTTTAACAGGAATGCACGAGATAGTCTCTGTGATGTTTACCAAGGCAAAGATCCTCTGGGCTGGACGGCTTAAGTAGGCAGGACTGACAAGCAGGATATCATCAATAGCTGAGTAACTGTGGAGAGATAGGAGCTGGCAATTAGCCGACAGCTGAGCAGCCAGCTCAGAGAAGGAAGGGCCAAGCCCATCCTTAACAGTATGTACAATTATATTGTGTTATATGTGTTTGTAGCATTAAGCACCTTTAAAGTCCCACACCTCCCAAATTTCCTTGTGTCTATATAGGGATATAAGGGATGTTGGTCCCATCTATTTGACCCTGGTCTTGATCACTTAACCTTTTATACTAATCTAGTTTTTAGATTTAGTCAGAGGGCTGTGAGCAGTGATGATTTCAAAAGTGACCCCTAACAGATATTTAGCAAATTTCTCAGTAACATCCCACTAATGCAAAGCGTTCCAGTTTGAAGACATTGTAATTTGTTGGGTTTCTCCCTGTGGTCCTTAAGCTTCTACTGCCATAAGCAATTAGGACCCCCCCTAATTCTCTCATGTTACATTTTATTGCAACTATTCTGTCTGCCTTTACTTTCTAAACTGCTGCACAAACAGATGGCACTGTCCTCTTGTTGCTTGCCTTGTAGTAAAGACAGGAAGGCTGCCTAAAGTCAGCTTAATGCCCTGTACACACGAGCAGACTTTTCGACCGGACTGGTCCAACGGACCGTATCCGACGGACAATCCGACCATGTGTGGGCTTCATCGAACTTCCGACGGACCTTTTCGGTCGAAAATCACATGTTTCAAATCTTTCCGCCGGAACTCCACTGGACCCAGTTCCTATCGTCTGTATGCTGCTCCCACAGACCAAATACGACCCAAGGGCAGTTACAGCACCTGCCCGAGAGATTGATAGGATTGCGCTGGTTCTCGGCAACAGGGTACTACACATCTCGCGCTTGCTGCAATTGGAGAAGAGGCCGGAGAGCGGGAGAAGAACCGGACACCAGGGGAAGAGGCCGGAGAGTGTGGAGAAGTCAGAAGGGACCCCCGAAGTCGGAAGAAGACCCCCGGAGCTGCCTAATAAATTACTTTAAAAACCTGTCTAGTGTGTTTTTTATTGACACTTTTTTCCCCAGGTGAATGGGTAGGGTACAATGTACTCCATACTCATTCACATAGGGTGGGGGGCCGGGATCTGGGGGCTCCTTATTAAAGGGGGCTCCTGGATTTCGATAAGTCCCTGCCCGCAGACCCCGACAACCAACAGCCAATGTTGTCGGGAAGAGGCCCTTCTCCTCATCAACATGGGGACAAGGTGCTTTGGGGTGGGGGGGGCCTGGACCTGAGGGCCTGGTATGCTCTGCGACGGGGCTCGCAAGGTGTTAATCTCGCCAATAAAAGCGGCGAGATTGACTTCCTTTTCTAGTCCCGTCGTACCTCATCATGTTCAAAATGAATGAACTTTAGTCCGTGTGTGGGCAAGTCTGTTCGTTTGGAAGTTCGCCGTAACTCCGTCGAAAGTCCGTCGGGAAGGCCGTCGGACCTATTCTGCCGGAAAGTCCGGTCGTGTGTGCGCGAGTCCGTTTGTTTGGAAAGTCCACCAAAAGTCCATCGGGAAGACTGTCTGACCTAGTCTGCTGGAAAGTTCGGTCGTGTGGAGTGTACAGGGCATAAGCCAATACAGGTGGGATATTTTTTCTTTAAAAAAGAAGTATGGGAATCATTTGTGGAATTAGACTTACCTAGCTGGTTGCAGCATCAGTCCGATGCTGCACTGGTCCCCGCTGGCTCTAACACTGAGAACCGATCTATCAAACTCCGCTGATCGCTCGGTTCTCAGAGCTCCATGTTAGTCACTGGCTCTCTGCTCTCCCGTGCTAACTAGAGCGCTAGGCTCTAGAGGGGTAGGAAGCAATCTTGCCCGAGCCTGGATCGGCTCTGTGACATCAGCCTACAGCAGGCTTCATCCAACTGTCAGCTGAAAACGGGTCACAGGAGTGCAGAGCAGATGCCACTCCAGTGATCCACAGGAGAAGTACAGCCAAATGAACTTTGACTGTACTTCTCCTTTATTGATTTTTCCAGCAAAAGTTTTTAGATAGGGAAACGATCCTAGTAAACCCTCTTATGAATCTTCTATAATAACTCACCAAGCTGAGGAAGTCTTACAGTTGCAATAAAAAGTATGTGAACCCTTTTGGAATGATATGGATTTCTGCACAAATTGGTCATAAAATGTGATCTGATCTTCATCTAAGTCACAACAATTCACTCTACGTAGGACTACCCCAATATCAGCTTGCGCGCTTACAGCTCATCCAAAACACGGCGGCAAGACTGTTAACAGGAAAAAAACCCTGGGAATCTATTTCACCATCCCTAAAGTGCCTACACTGGCTAACCATAAAGAATCGGATCAAATTCAAGACCCTCTGCCTCACCCACAAATGCATACAAGGAAACGCTCCGCTATATCTCCAGGAGATAATAAAACACTACACACCTAATCGCAGCCTTCGATCAGCTAACCGAAACCTCCTCATCATTCCCAAATACTGCTACAAAACAAAGGGAGAACGAAGATTCGCAGTCCAAGGACCTCGACTATGGAACGCTCTTCCGACCCACATCCGCATGGAAGAAAACCATCAGGCCTTCAGGAAAAAACTAAAGACCTTCCTTTTCTAAGAAGCTGGCAACAGAGAACGCATTCTAGCGCCTTGAGGCGATTCAGTTCGCATTTGCAGCGCTCTACAAATCTTTCATTCATTCATTCAACAATAGACAATCACAGTCTGCTTAAACTAATAACACACAAAAAGGAAATTGTTACCATGTTTTTTGAACACACCAAGTAAACATTCACATTGCAGGTGGAAAAAGTATGTGAATCCCTAATGAGATCTCCAAGAGCTAATTGGAGTGAGGTGTCGACCAACTGGAGTCTAATCAATGAGATGAGATTGGAGGTGTTGGTTACAGCTGCCCTGCCCTCTAAAAAACACACACCAGTTCTGGGTTTGCTTTTCACAAGAAGCATTGCCTGATGTGAATGATGCCTCGCACAAAAGAGCTCTCAGAAGACCGACCTACGATTAAGAATTGTTGACATGCATAAAGCTGGAAAGGGTTATAAAAGTATCTCCAAAAGCCTTGCTGTTCATCAGTCCACGGTAAGACAAATTGTCTATAAATGGAGAAAGTTCAGCACTGCTGCTACTCTCCCTAGGAGTGGGCGTCCTGTAAAGATGACTGCAAGAGCACAGTGCAGACTGCTCAATGAGGTGAAGAAAAATCCTAGAGTGTCAGCTAAAGACTTACAAAAGTCTCTGGCATATGCTAACATCCCTGTTAGCGAATCTACGATACGTAAAACACTAAACAAGAATGAATTTCATGGGAGAATACCACAGAGGAAGCCACTGCTCTCCAAAAAAAACATTGCTGCACGTTTACAGTTTGCACAAGAGCACCTGGATGTTCTAGAGAAATACTGGCAAAATATTCTGTGGACAGATGAAACCAAAGTTGAGTTGTTTGGAAGAAACACACAACACTATGTGTGGAGAAAATGAGGCACAGCACACCAACATCAAAACCTCATCCCAACTGTGAAGTATGGTGGTGGGGGCATCATGGTTTGGGGCTGCTTTGCTGCATCAGGGCCTAGACGGATTGCTTTCATTGAAGGAAAAATGAATCCCCAAGTTTATCAAGACATTTTGAAGGAGAACTTAAGGCCAACTGTCCACCAGCTGAAGCTCAACAGAAGATGGGTGTTGCAACAGGACAACGACCCAAAGCATAGAAGTAAATCAACAACAGAATGGCTTAAACAGAAGAAAATATGCCTTCTGGAGTGGCCCAGTCAGAGTCCTGACCTCAACCCGATTGAGATGCTGTGGCATGACCTCAAGAAAGCGATTCACACCAGACATCCCAAGAATATTGCTGAACTGAAACAGTTCTGTAAAGAGGAATGGTCAAGAATTACTCCTGACCATTGTGCACGTCTGATCTGCAACTACAGGAAATGCTTGGTTGAAGTTATTGCTGCCAAAGGAGGTTCAACTATTAAATCCAAGGGTTCACATACTTTTTCCACCTGCACTGTAAATGTTTACATGGTGTGTTTAATAAAAACATGGTAACATTTAATTCTTTGTGTGTTATTAGTTTAAGCAGACTGTGATTGTCTATCGTTGTGACTTAGATGAAGATCAGATAACACTTTATGACCAATTTGTGCAGAAATTCATATCATTCCAAAAGGGTTCACATACTTTTTATTGCAACTGTATATCTGCTGTAAAGGTCTAGCGACTTCCTATTTGTCATTTGCTTCTATTTTAGTTATTTTTTGGCCCTACCCCTGCTCGGAAGATCTCATGTCCCCAATACATAATAGAAGTTTTCAACAGATGACATTTTTGTGGCTTTAACTTTAATCCACGCTTTTCTAATCTCAAGAGGACTGTCTTTAAATGTCGAAGTTGTTTTTAAAATGAAGAAGAGAAGATTATAATGTCATTTAGATATTCAGTATATGTAAATGTTCAAATTTAAGTCACTCAGATTATATTCAATAGCTCAGTGAAAAGTGGTGTGCATGTTCGTGAACATTAGTTTGTTTTGAAAAATCCCAGGGGGCCTTATAAAGGCAGTTTTTGGATGATTTTTTTTCTGAATTTTGGATTTTCCAATAACCACTTGCCAAGTCTAGGATTAAGAAGCATTGTGCCTTCCCTAACACTGCCAGTCACTCTTCAGTTCTAGGTAAAGGATAAGCAAGTTATGTCATTGTTGCATTCAGCTTTTACACAAGACCGGATAGTGCCCTGTTTATTTTAAACTAACACTATAGGGGCACTCCAGGGACACTTAAGCTGGCCTACATGGTTTGCAAATTTGTCCAGTTCAAAGCACTGTACACCCATATTAGATTACAATAAACTCTTCTCTGTTATCTTTAGAAACTTGTTTCCAATATGCTTAACAACTTAACTTAATACTTAAAGCAGAGTTCCACCCAAAAGTGGAACTTCCACTTTAAGGAATCTTAACCCCCTGACATGCCACATTTGGCATGTAATTTTTTTTTTGGGGGGGGCAGGGAGCGGGTACCTAGTTTTGACAGGTACCCAGCTCCCACTTCCGCTCGGGCTGCCTAGGCGGGCCCTTCCTCCCTACAATCTTCTGGGACAGGTCAAAGGTCCCAGAAGATTGCCCGCCAATTCAGGATGTGCAGCATGACTCATGCATGCACAGTGCGCACCTGGCTGTGAAGCCGAAAGCTGTCACAGCCTGATGCCCACAGTAGTGTTGGCGGCGCCGCAGAGAGGAGAAGGAGAGAACCGAGGCTTCGGGCGGCCGCATGGCTGGACCGAGGGACAAGTGAGTGTATAGTTATTAAAAGTCTGCAGCGACACTTTTTGCAGCTGCTGACTTTTAACTGGTTATGCCAACCAGCCACCGTAGTTTTACTGCGGCAGAATGCCACGGCTGGGCGAAACAACGTTACCTTACATCACTTTACCTTTTGACCACTAGGGTTAGAACACAGTGAGGGAACACAGTTAACCCCTTGATCGCCCCCTAGTGTTAACCCTTTCCCTGCCAGTGACATTTATACAGTAATCAGTGCATTTTTATAGCACTAATCGCTGTATAATTGTCAATGGTCCAAAAAATGTGTCAAAAGTGTCCAATTTGTCTGCTTCAATATTGCAGTCCCAATAAAAATCGCAGATCGCCGCCATTACTAGTAAAAAAATAATAATAAAAATGCCATAAATCTATCCTCTATTTTGTAGACGCTATAACTTTTGCGCAAACCATCAATATATGCTTATTGCGATTTTTGTTTACCAAAAATATGTAGAATAATACATATCGGCCTAAACTAAAGAAAAAAATAGTTTTTTTGAAAAAAATGTGGGATATTTATTATAGCAAAAAGTAAAAGATATTGTGTTTTTTTCAAAATTGTCACTCTTCTTTTGTTTATAGCGCAAAAAATAAAAACTGCAGAGGTGGTCAAATACAACCCAAAGAAAGCTCTATTTGTGGGAAAAAAAAGATGTCATATTTGTTTTTGGGTACAGCGCCGCACAACTGCGCAGTTAATAGTTAAAGCGATGCAGTGCCATATCGCAAAAAATGGCCTGGTCATTGAGCAGCCAAATCTTGATGGGTTGAAGTGGTTAATAAACACAGAAATGGTTGGAACTCCTCTTTAGCATTGACCATCTTAATTTTAAGAATGTTCATGGCAATTATGATAGGCACACCATGTGAAGATGGGCTTTTAGTGACAAAAATATCCTTTTGTCTTAACTCCATGACCCATTTTATCACTCATCCATCTGACACCACTAACAGAAATGAGCAGATTGTTAGCAGCCACCAGTTTGACCCATGAAGCATTCATCGAAGACTATCTATTAGGAAATATTTCCCTATAAAATTCCTGAGTTATTGTATTTACCAGCGTCTAACAAGCATTTAACCCACTGTCCATTCACACAAGGGGTAATTGGGCACTGACCATAAAACTCTTTGGCCCAGAACCTAAACTTTCATTTCCCTGCCTCATAATTTGGCCTATGACCATTAGGCGTTTTAGTTTAACTGACTCCTTCTTCATCCTTCCCTGAGGCTCAAAATCTAGCTAAACACTCTGTTTTCCTGGAATTCCAGCTTTCAAATTACAGGCAGTGAAGCAGCGGCTTCCTAAATGCCATATAATATGTGTGTGATTTTATCAATGCTGGAATGTTCCTCAATGGACGTATTAATAATTGTTCTGCAGGCTTCTCTTTTTAGTAAATTTAAAGCCACCTTCACTTAAAACTCCTGAACAAATTGCACCCAGTGCTGTTTCAGTCCAGTCACTCTTTATAGCTTTGCTATAACCATCATATTTTGGGATTTGGGGTGCTATTGCTCCAGCTGGCATTAGCAAGATACAGATTAGGCTGGAAGCTGAGGGTGTTACTGAGCTGCTTGATGATTGCATCTGTTCGTACATCCTGTTGATTGAAGCCAATTTGGTAACAATAATAATAAATTAGTCTCTTTTCTAATTCAAAACAGAGTCTTTTTAGAATGGGAAAAGTCTCTTGCGGAGAATATAATGTTCTGTAACTTTAAGTGCACATTGGCTTTAATATTGCATTGTCTATTTCCTTTACAGGTATAGATGATGCAGAAATCAATTTTTTCACAATATTGAGGGCTGAAAATTTATTTTTAACTCAACAGGAAATGTAAAGAGTAATCTGGTATTAAAGGTGTCCACTTGTTTCCAGTAAGAGTATAATTACTGAAAAAATGTATCAAAAGTCCTAAAATGTACTGGATTTGAGCTGCTCCACCAGAAGATCGTTAACACCTTCCTGCCTCCTTCTTCTGGCCCATTAAGAGATTTTAAATGCAGAGGTGGGCATTCTGATCATGAGTTGTGACCTTGTGATGAACAGTCACAGAGGTCACATGATTGGAAAGCTCCCGATCGCATTTATGCACCCAGAGCATGCAGGGAGCACGGATTCGGCACACTAATGTGTTTACATAGGACCGCATATATGTGGCCTCTCAGCATTAAAGCCCACCCACCGAGAGGCTGCATATATGCGTATGGCCGGCGGGAAGAGGTTAAAGAGTCTTCCTTCTTCCTCCTTGTCCAATCAGTGGGTAGATAGTTTGTACTTGATGAAAGTGAATCTGGATGCTAAATGTGTTTAGCCTAATTAGTCAAGCCTAAAATATGTAAGAAGCCTTGAAATAAAACAAGTCCATTCATTCAGCAGTTTTCATCTTTTAATATTGTATAGGACTCTTTTTAGGTGTTGATACGCATCCTTCATTTTGGATTAAAAAATACTAATACCAAATCCAAGCCTTCCAGGAGTTTCTTTTTTCAAGAAGCAAATAAGGTTGCTACTTGCTACCTAAGCCTTCTGAACAAAATCTGTCAAACTGTAGGTGATACATTTGTTGAGAAAATGGAGCTTCAAAAGGCAAGTTGTCGTGACTAATAAGACTATCATTTTATCCCAACAATTTTCTTGACAAACAGTATTTCCAGCAGAACATTTGAAATAAACAATACTGTCAGCTTCTAACATCATAAAATAGCGGAGGAAAATATTGTCTTTGAATGTTTTGCCGTAGCATGAATACCTGGGCTATCCCAATGTTCCTTCTGAGATGTCCTGTCAGGTTGGATTACTCTGCGTGTAGGAAGGGTTACACAGACAGGGTGAAAAGGACATTTTCAAAACAAAAGTGAAATATTTCAACACATGAAAATGTATCACCTATGATACTACATATGTAGAGAAAGTGAAATGTATGAACGCAGGTAAGCATAATATGTTAATCTAAAATAATGCATAATACATATTTAAGGTTTGTTTCTGTGATGCCCTGTTTCACATTTCCTGCTATCTGAAAAGTAACTTTAACCAATTGCTGTCCTTAGGCCATTTATAAATGGTCTAAACCTCAAGTGGCTAAAACAGACTCATAATCAAACTTGGTATCATGTTTTTGACCAATGATCGGCTGAAGATCACTTTTATGGTCTGTGCTGCAATGGAGGGCAAGGGACACATTAGAGGTTTAATAGACCCCACAGTGTCTCCTTAATGTGAACCTTTCACATGTCCATGCTATCACATAGGGTTCCTTAGCCTCCTTGTGAATAAAGTTAAATGAAAAAAGTGTTAAATAAATAAATAAAAATTTAAAAATGTAAAAGCACCCTCAGCACAACAACGAATGCATAGGGCACGCAAGTGTTTGTAAACAACAATTGTGCCACACACAATTTTGAATAAAAGAAATCATCAGCCCTGAAAAAAAACAGGTGTAACTAGTGTCCCAGTGATTGATGAAGTGAAACAAAATAGCAGATCTTTTTGAAAACATGCTCTTCAGAGAAAACGATTCTTCACTGTATGCAGCAATCAACAATTGTGTCCAAACAGTCCATTATAAGTGTAAAGTGACATGTCTACACTAGCACTTCCCTTCACCCGACAAATGGAAATACACTCACCAACTTTATATGACTATCTTTCTCAAATAAAAAGAGAAGACTAGTAAATAATGGCATTTTTTGTGTCACATTAAAGTTTTTTGGGAAACTTTAGAGAAGTACAGAGTGTTGCATAATCAAACATAAACATATAATATATTTCGGTACATAAAATAGTATGATGATAAGAAAAACAGTGTACCTCATATCAATACTGTACTCATTTTATAATAATGAAAAGGTAATAATATGCAATAATTAGAAATAAAGATTTCACTGTAATCTACAAAACATTTATCTGAGAACTGAAAACTCCTAGATAAAGAGAAGGATCCATATCCTGATCTATAGGTATTGACATTATGGATATGTAAGAATTGAATAATGGCATTTTTAATTTAAGCCAAGCTACTCTGAATAAGTTAAATATTTTGAATCTCGATCTTAAAGCGTTTGTTAACCTTAAAAAAAAGGATCCTGTTCCTTTAAAGCATGAATAACAGCACAATGCTTGTGCTGTGTAATTTGGCCCACTGTATAACCTGAAATACCTGGTTGATCCTGCCAGTTTCTGTCCTACTCCCTGTAAACTGACCACAGTATATTATGGCTGCTGAGCTCTGACACTGTGGTCAGTTTACGTGCCTCCGTCATCCGCAGCCCTGCTCTTTGCACTCCTCTGTCTCCTGTGTCCTCCTCCCCCTCCCCTCCCTGCCTGTCAGCTAGTCTGTATGTGAGCCGCCCCTCCACCCCCCTTGCAGCACTGCTCTGAGCAGAGCACACATTACTGCACACAAGCACTGCCAGCCCCTCTGCTGGTATACCATGTAGTGTATACCGTATGCCTTTTTGTAAAATTCTTCGAAATACCTTATTCTTTCTCCCTGATCAGTGGTCATGTGACCGTCCGTCATTGTCTTCCTCTGATGTATACACTAGGGAGGGAGGTCACGTGACCACCCAGCAGAAGTCAGAGGAAGATCCCCCTCCCTCCCTAGTACATACATCAGAGGGAGAGAGCGACGGGCGGTCATGTGACCACTGATCAGGGAGAAGGAATAAGGTATTTAGAAGAAGAATTTTACAAAAAGGCTTGCAGTATATACTACAGGTTATTATGCCAGTGGGACTGGCAGTGCTTGTGTGCACTGCCTTAAAAACCCCTTTAAGTGTGCCCCTAGACAATCATTAGACAAATTGGAGGTGTTTATTGATACACACAAATATATTAGAAAACAAAACTTAAAAAAATGTTTTTGGGTAACCCATTAAATTAAAAGGGTTTAGAAAAAAAACAGTACAAGATGGACTAGATGGTGATTTAAAAAACAAAAAAAATCTAACACTCAGATTAGCAATAACCATTATGTGGCAAAACCCTACGATTAGCAGAGATAGCTTAACCTATTTTTTATTTTTTTTTTATCCAGAAAAAAGTTTTTAATAAATTAATAAAGCCCAAAACAACCTAGCAGCATACTTCAAGAATTTGCACAGAAACTTTTAAAAGCAATAAAATCGCAATCAAAAATTACAAAGTAAATGCCACTGGGGGCATGCTTAATATACTGTATATAAAGGTCAAGCATATACAAAAACAGTATATAACCATATTGCCATTACAGCCACCATTAATGACTTATGAGTAATCCTCCAACGTTAAGTCTAAGCAACCTGTCCATGATCCGCTGGGCGCTCAGCCTATTTAAACTAATGGTGGGCTGACAGCAGCTGCTGCTGTTCACATGTAGTTACACATAGTGGTTAGCTGAGGTTAGTGACAGATGTCCAAGCCTGGACGCAACTGATGGCATCCATTTCAGACATCCATCCATAACCACAGCTATCCACTCTATGTGTGGCTACATGCAAACAGCAGTGCCCACTGTCAGCCCACAATTAGTTTAAATAGGCTGAACAGTCACTGCTAATGTCATGCTCCAGTCATTCCAGCTGCAATAATCTACTGATTCCTGCCGCTGGAATCTAGTGCCCGCATGTAACCGGCCGTTGGAATGTGGCCTTATTTTGATTTCCTAGATAACAAGTAATTCTATTCTATAGCTAAAGTGTATTTATTTATTCTTGGGATACAGCACCAAACACATTAGTTACGTGTAATGATGTGTATCGCATTACCTGCAGCTGGCTGCTTCTTGTAAAAGTCTTTGATACAGTGGTTCCTTCATTAACATTGGATATTACCCTGAGCAGCTTTCTTCCAGCACTGTGAGAATTAACAGCAGCCACTGCTACTGAGAAAAGTTGCACCTACTCGCCTCTCTCCTTCTGCTATGTTGCTTGTATTACTACTCTCACACAGTGCATTTTGTTCTGTAAATGGAGAAGGAACAGTTGAATAACAGGATATCCATCTCCCCCCCGTTTAAAAAAAACCCAAGCAAAATAAAAATAATAAACTTCAGCTTTAAATGCTAAATAATCTACTGTGTTAAAGACAATATCGTTTCAATAGAACCTCCCACGTTGGCTCTTAAAATTGAAAACTTTAGCAACCTGTAAGAACAGTGATATGTGTAATATCTTCAAAATAGGAACTGGTAGGGAGTTGCAATTATCACAATTGATGCAATAAATAATAACAGAATTGTTAAAACCCCTTTTTTTTTGTCTGTATCCCCCTACAGAGATTCCTCTTTTATTTCCTATTGTCTAGACATACCAGGAAGTAAGAAGACGCAAAAACAGTTACAGGTGTCCCCACTGGAATATTTTACCTAACCAGGACAAATCATGAGGGTAAACCTTCCCAGCAGCGATAAAGACAGCAATAAAATCTAAATGCGTTTTTAACATTTCTGTATTCTTTCCAAAACCAAAAAAAAAAAAAAAGTTTTGACTTTAGATATACTTTAAATAGTTAAAGCTAAATTCTAGGCAGACAAAAAAAAAACAAAAACAAAAGCAAATTCATGCAGACCTGTATTATAGTGATTATAAACCCTTGATTTATTTTTAAATACCAAACATGTTATACTGACTTACTCTGTGTAATAGTTTTACACAGAGAAGCTCCGATCCTCCTCTTCTTAGGTCCATCACCAGTGCTCCTGGCCCCACCTCCCGCCGAGTGCCCACCATAGCAATCCATTTGCTATGGGGGGCACTCGTGCGGGCTCGCTCACTGTCTGTAATTGACAGCAGTGGGAGCCATTGAATTGGACCTGGTGTCAGCCTTTTGCAGACCCTGTACAGCAGAGCTAGAGTGTGAGAGGAAGAAGCAGCACATGGAGCCAATCAATTAATGTGCCGATAGGAAGCATGCTAAGAAAATAGAGCAGATTAATAGAGACCAGCTTTTAATTCTGCTGCATCTCCTTTCACTGTCCACTCGCAGGCTGGGGTTTGTCCAGGATTACCTGGGCTTAGAGGATTTGGGTTTTAAAAGCCGGCCATCAGTCTTAGGACTTCCAATGGCAGAAAAAAGTATTGCAGGGTAAATCTCTGTAGTAAAGGTAAATGTTAAAGTGAACGCTTGTATTGTGTACCTTTTAATAGGCTACTCATTTTAACTTGTTATTTTTGACTATAATTCTGCTTTAATTTTACAGTTACATTTTCAGAGAGTTAATTTAAACAATTTTGTTTAATATCTAAAAATGTATGTAAAATATTAAAATATACAAATGGATATTCTTACAGCCTACATTTAGGACGTTCTGATAGAAAATCAAAGCACTCTGTCTTTGCTTTTCATCCAGAGTGGGGCACTTTAATAAGGAGGTGTGCTATTAGCAGGATCACCAAGTGAAAAATGAGGGGAAAAAAGCCTTAAAAAAAAAAAAAAAAAAAAAAAAAGGCAGCCACCACATCTAATGATTTTTTTTTAGCAGTAAATAGGTTTTTATTTAGCAGTATTAGAATTGACAGTGTACAGGCATTGGATATATGCATAAGGTCACAAGAACAGAAGCAATGGATCAAGTGAAGCTGGTAATAAGTGTCATGAATAAAATACAGTTGTAAGCAAATTGAACATTATGACAATCACATCCAACACACTACCCCAGAGTGAGATGCGGGGGGGGGGGGGGGGGGAGGGGGGAAAATGAGAAGGTTATGAGGCTGTCAGAATGAACATCGCAAAAATTAGAATGTAGGGAGCAATAGACTTCACAGGGCTCCGGGCCGTTTGCATCGATCCATTGCGACCAGACCTTATCAAATTTTCTAGGACAGTTTCTGCTCTCATAGGTCAGCTTATACAATGGTAGGACAGAGTTAATTGTGGTCACCCACATGTGGTACGTAGGTGGGGTGAGTTGCTTCCACTTGAGGAGAATCTCTCTTGTAACGTAGAATAGGACATAAATAGAAATAGTTTCACATGCCTAGAGGCCTCAATATTCTCCACATTGCCAACCTCACGGCACACCCAGGCTTAGACAGGAGCAGAATTACCCCCTCCTCCAAAGCCTTCCCTAAATCACTCACCAGCAGCCTGAATGCACTGCAACTTATTGATGCATGGCGAACACATAACATTGAAAATAGAAAATAAATTTCGCGCAATATTAGGTGAAAATAAAATTCAAGTAGAAATAGGTGTATATATATGTATTGTGGAACACTGTTGTCTGTCAGGTGGTAGTGTAAAAATCTCTCTGGTATACTAAAATAATCGCTGTTTTTTGCTCAAAAAGGTGAGGTTTAAATAGCAGTATATACTAAATTAATCCTCATACCACCCATACCTAACATGCATAAATAAATATTGACATGGTGCATAAAAATTGTGCATAAAAATATTTCCAGTAGTGAGTCGTGTATGGTCTTCTCAAATCCACAATTCAAAAGTGTGCAATAAAACTAAAAGTGCAACCTTAAAAATTATATATAGTGCAACCTCTAAAAAATATATATATATTCCAATTTATGTGCAAAGTCCGTTTTGTTGCTACAGTAATTTGTAGATTTTCTAGTGTCCAAGTGATAAAAATACACTAAAAAGATATAACATAAAGAATAAAAAATAAAAAATAAAAAATAAAAAATACACAATAAAAAATAAAAAAAAAAAAATAAAAAATAAAAAAAAAATAAAAAATAAAATATAAAAAATAATAAATAAAAATAAAAATAAAAAATAAATAAATATAAAAAAATAAAATAAAATAAAAAATGAAATTAAAAAATAAAAAATGTAAAGAGGTGAGTCTTTATATGAAAAACAACTGTGAATAATTCTTCTGGTATTGAAAAATAGATGTGGTGAAAGTTTATCTTGCTGCTGCTGGTGTCTCTCCGTATGGTCTCACAGAACTCTCACCTTGCATTTGTAGTAATCAGGCATTCTGTGATATGTCTTTAAGGTGTGGGGATAGTCTCTGGCAGCTTTCTCTTTCTCTGTTATTTTCTCTCCTCCAACACTCCCTCTCTCCAGCTCCACTCTAGTGAACTCAGTGTGGGGGAAATAGAATAGGGAGGGGGGAGAAGAAAAAGGCTCCACTAGTGCATTAAACTTTTAAAATCAAAGGGGGAATATTTATTAGCTGTTACTCTTACATTTCTCATATTAAAAACAGGCAGAGTGAATATAAAAAAATGATCTGGCGTTCTCAGCGCCCTCTCACTTGTGCTTCAGATTCAATGTGTTGTTCCAGCCAATCCCTACGCGTTACGACACCGTCACGTGTCTTCATCTGGGGAGTCCCCAGATGAAGACACGTGACGGTGTCGTAACGCGTAGGGATTGGCTGGAACAACACATTGAATCTGAAGCACAAGTGAGAGGGCGCTGAGAACGCCAGATCGTTTTTTTATATTCACTCTGCCTGTTTTTAATATGAGAAATGTAAGAGTAACAGCTAATAAATATTCCCCCTTTGATTTTAAAAGTTTAATGCACTAGTGGAGCCTTTTTCTTCTCCCCCCTCCCTATTCTATTTCCCCCACACTGAGTTCACTAGAGTGGAGCTGGAGAGAGGGAGTGTTGGAGGAGAGAAAATAACAGAGAAAGAGAAAGCTGCCAGAGACTATCCCCACACCTTAAAGACATATCACAGAATGCCTGATTACTACTAATGCAAGGTGAGAGTTCTGTGAGACCATACGGAGAGACACCAGCAGCAGCAAGATAAACTTTCACCACATCTATTTTTCAATACCAGAAGAATTATTCACAGTTGTTTTTCATATAAAGACTCACCTCTTTACATTTTTTATTTTTTAATTTCATTTTTTATTTTATTTTATTTTTTTATATTTATTTATTTTTTATTTTTATTTTTATTTATTATTTTTTATATTTTATTTTTTATTTTTTTTTTATTTTTTATTTTTTATTTTTTATTTTTTATTTTTTATTGTGTATTTTTTATTTTTTATTTTTTATTTTTTATTTTTTATTTTTTATTTTTTATTCTTTATGTTATATCTTTTTAGTGTATTTTTATCACTTGGACACTAGAAAATCTACAAATTACTGTAGCAACAAAACGGACTTTGCACATAAATTGGAATATATATATATTTTTTAGAGGTTGCACTATATATAATTTTTAAGGTTGCACTTTTAGTTTTATTGCACACTTTTGAATTGTGGATTTGAGAAGACCATACACGACTCACTACTGGAAATATTTTTATGCACAATTTTTATGCACCATGTCAATATTTATTTATGCATGTTAGGTATGGGTGGTATGAGGATTAATTTAGTATATACTGCTATTTAAACCTCACCTTTTTGAGCAAAAAACAGCGATTATTTTAGTATACCAGAGAGATTTTTACACTACCACCTGACAGACAACAGTGTTCCACAATACATATATATACACCTATTTCTACTTGAATTTTATTTTCACCTAATATTGCGCGAAATTTATTTTCTATTTTCATTTAGACATAAGTGTTTGGTGTGAACACCCATATTTTGCAGCAATATTATTTTACACAGCACTTTAGTTCATTTGAGCACTTCACCATTTTATATCCACCAGCGCAAAGGATAATTTTACATATATTTTTACTTGAGAGAACACATAACATTGGATGCAGATCCTACACTTTCTATTCGAACCCACAGGACAGCTTTGCTCACATAGATTATATTTTTTGTACCCCTACAGTTTTAGCAAACTCATCTAGGGCTGATATAGATGTCTGTCCCTGGTTAGACCATCATATGGTCTCTTTCATGGTGTCCAGAATAGGCCTTAAACCTACTACCTTTACCTGGAGACTTAACAATTCTTTACTGACAGATCCCCCCACCATGGACACCCTCTCAACACAACTCAATGACTATTTCACGGAAAATCACTTCCCAGAAGCCCCGCCCTGCACACTCTGGACGGCTCATAAAGCTGTTATGCGAGGTCATCTTATTAAAATAGCCTCCAAAAAAAATAGGGCTAAATTAACCAAGCTCCGTTCTCTTACAAAAACACTGGACAGACTATATACAACTGTAATAACTGATCTCCCTTCCCAGACCTCCTTCAACAAATCAATGACAAGAAGCAGGCTTTAGATCTCCTGCTCTCAGATAAAACAGAGAAAGCCTTGAGACGGGCTAACGACAAATTTATGTTAAATAGCAACTCAGCATCTACGATGTTTGCACGGAAACTTAACCAGGCTATGAAACCATCCCACACCTTTAAACTACGCAACTCAGCTGGGGTCTTGGTCACTCTTTCAAATGATATAATGGACATATTTGTAGACTTCTACAAAAATGTTTTTGCAGTCTCCCAACTAACTAGCGACCCAACATCCCGATCTTGGTTCTCGAACCTGACACTACCCACTTTGTCCAACCTACAGACAGAGGAATTAAATGCTCCCTGCACTGAGGTAGAACTAACTACTAATATTAAAACACTCAAAACCTCCACAGCACCGGGCCCAGATGGTTACTCTGCCTCCTACTATAAAAAATTCTCACATATTTTACCACCTAAATTGGATACTCTTTATAACTACATCTTAAAAGGCAATAATTTCCCCGCAGAAATGTTATTAGCCAACATGTCCCTCATCCCCAAATCCCACAAAGATCATTCGCATCCCCAAAACTTCCGCCCAATCTCTGTCATCAATAATGACTTGAAGGTTTTTGGCAAATTTCTAGCAAACAGATTGGCCTCTGTCATAACGTCCCTAATCTCCCCTGACCAAACTGGGTTTATTCCAGGAAGACAAATAACAGACAATATCCGCCCACGTACCAACATAATACAAGATGCCAATTTACATTCTAAGCAGGCACTTCTCCTCAGCCTTGATATACATAAGGCGTTTGACAGCGTTAGTTGGTCGTAGACCATTTATTACCCAGATTTGGCATCACTGGTGAATTCCTGCAAGGTTTTCACGCCTTATATAGGGACCCCCAAACTAGGATAAAGCTGCCAGGTAATAATTCCCAATTTTTCTCACTACAGAAAGGTACCAGACAAGGGTGCCCTTTATCTCCCATTCCTATTTGCTCTGGCTATAGAGCCCTTATCCCATGCTATCTCAGGTAGGGATGAGCTTCATGTTCGAGTCGAACCCATGTTCACCCGTTCGCCGAATTGCGAACGATATGGGCCGTTCGCGCCAAATTCTTGTGCATCGCAGTGCATTGCTGGCTGATGTTTGGCCAAGCATGCACTATGACCAGCATGCTTGGCCAATCACAGCGCCATCTGAACAGAGAGCCATAATTGGCCAAAGCCAAGGAGGCTTTGGCCAATTATGGCTCAGGGGATTTAGTACATGCCCCACATTATATAAGGCCGCTTGCACGGCGGCCTTGTGTAGTGTGTGTTCCGGCATTGAAAGAGATAGACAGAGAGACAGTGCCATTTGATTTATGTTAGATAGATTAGACAGGACAGTGAGTTAGCTGCACTTACAGTGTATTGTGTATATATATGCATCCCAGGTGTTGTATATATATATATATATATATATACACTGTATTCAGTTTAGCTAGATCCGTTCCTGTTATCTTCCTACTGACAGGCAGGCTTGTCTTGTTACAGTATTTACAGCTACCTGAAGAAAATTGCTGGTGTTCTTTTGATCCTATTAGTACCACAGTCAGGCAGCTAGACTATTTACAGTTAGTGTAGTGCGTCCTCCTCACAGTGTTCAGTTAAAGCTATAAGTTAGTTTAGTGTGACCTCTGCACATTGTTCAGCTAAAGCTACAAGTTAGTGTAGTGCGTCCTCCTCACAGTGTTCAGCTAAAACTACAAGTTAGTGTAGTGCGACCTCTGCACAGTGTTCAGCTAAAGCTACAAGTTAGTGTAGTGCGTCCTCTGAACAGTGTTCAGCTAAAGCTACAAGTTAGTGTAGTGGGTCCTCCTCACAGTGTTCAGCTAAAACTACAAGTTAGTGTAGTACGAGCTCTTCACAGTGTTCAGCTAAAGCTAACTGTAGAAGGTTGGTGGTGTTTTCCTGATCCTATCACTACCGCAGGCAGCTAAATAAGCTACAAGTTATTTTTTTGCGAGCTCTGCACAGTGTTCACCTAAAGCTACCTGTAGAAGGTTGGTGGTGTTTTCCTGATCCTATTTTTATAAATTACATTAACATGATTAATCCTATATGAAATTTAGGTGATTTCATTTACATTTACCTTAAATATATTCACATGGAGTATAGAAGCCTCACAAAAATGGATGATTAGATACTGAAAATGATTGTAACATGGCATGATTAGCTCAGTTTTAGTGGACTTCGGATTAATAGCCTCTAAATAAGAACTGTGTGTTCTACAGATCCCATCTATCGTGATCTAATGCTGACTCTGCTATTTTCTCTTGTGATATATTAAGTCTGGCAGAGAACAGCAAGACACAACTCATATGCAGTGCACCAAGCTAGTTTAGAAGAGCAGAGTTTTTCTAAATTATTGGAGATTGCCCAAAAGAGCTTCAAAATAATGTTCATCTTGACTGATCAGTTACAATAAACTTGCTCTCTTTGGATCAATTTAATACATCAGATGCATGATCCAACTCATGCCAGACTAATTTTCGGTTTGATGACCCTTCATGTGCCATTTAGCCAAAGCCATTTTTCACTTAAATAACTTGTGACAAAAGTTATCTGTCTGAAAACACATGGTCCAGCAAATCTGAAGTTTTATAAGTGCCTATCACATCAAAGTGATGACAGCACGTACTGGTGTTCCATACATATCAAACTGTGACAGTTTTATGGAAAGTTATGCTATGCTACATTGTGCTATTTCAGCATACTGCACTTACTAAGATTTTGCCATCTCCCCTGGCCTGTGTTGCTGTGCATGTGTTTGCATACTAACAAACCGCAAATGAGGACTACGAAATCACAGCCAAGCTAAAATCAAAAGGAGGGGATTAAGCAAACCTTTAGCTGACCTAAACCTCCAGAGCAAGCAAATTTACAAGACCACTGGGAATATAAATTAAAGTCACTGCATATAAAAATGCACAGACATACACATTTTATGGCATAGCTTTTCTTTTCATGTATAAATGTTGAGCAAAGTACAGGTAAGTATACTGTAGTTCTTTGTTTTTGTTTTAAACTGAGAACACAAAATCTCTATTAAATTGGCATTACTGGAATACTATAAAAATAAACAAAATTATTGGGGTATTTACTGCAATATACTGAGTCATTTTATTAAAGAGCAGAAATTCTTTAAAGGGACACTGTCATGAGAGATTACTGGAAGCTGCCATTGTCTGAGTCACTTATGCCCCATACACACTGGTCAATTGCCGGGCGACATCGGACGTTTTTTATTAACCCTTCAGCCCATTGAACATTCGGCCCATGTGTACGGCAGCCGGTCTGACAGAAGCTGGACGTTTGGCCAGCTTCTGTTGGACGAGCATGCTGGAAAACCAGCAACTTACCAGCTCCCGATCAGCTCTGATCAGGGTGTTCTGGTGGGGGAGGGTCGCTGTACTAACATTGGATTGTTAGTACAGCGGCTCTGACTGGAGCTGACAGTTTTTTTTTATTTAACCCGCTGGGTTGAAAGGAAAAAAAAACTCATAGTGTGTACCAAGCTTTACCCAGAATGAATATAGAGATAAATAGTCCTGACACCCATTTATAGCATTCTTGTTCAAGAACTGTGACTGAAGCTTATCGAAGTCAGACACAGCCAAGTATTTAGCATTTTCAGAAGTAAACTTGTAATGGCAGTCCCCATGCTTCTCCCATGACAGAATCACTTTAAGACAACAACATTGTACACAAAAAAGGGAATTCTCCCCCAGGAGGAAGGTGTTTTCTAGGCAGCAAGTAATGTATGGGGGTGACACTCAGTTTGAAAGGAATAATTTTTATTGAAACATAGGACAATAGAGTAAAAAACATGAGCTGTGGTACAGAAGAAATTTTAAAATCGCAGGAGCGCATTTAAAACTACACACAATTATACAAATATTCAAGCGCTTGGATAGTGCTGACGCGTTTCAACCCCATCGGCTCTTCTTCAGAGGCTATGTATGCACTGTAGAAAAAGTTTACATGAATAAAAATTGAATGAATAAAAATTTTTCTTTAGAATTTGTTTCTTTTCTTTTTTTCTTTTTTCCCTTTTCTTTTTTTCCCTCATGTTTCTTCCCCACACTTCTTTCCCCCCTTGTCCCTTCCCCATTTATTTATTTATTTATTTATTCCCCCCCCTTCCTTCCCCACCCATCCCCACAGGTCGCTATGTGTCTCACTCCCCTCAACATTCTTCTTCTTCTTCTTTTTCTTAATTTTCTCCCCTTTTTTTGCCACTTGCACCATTTTTGTTGTTTTCCTGGGTATACCTGGATACATGTTATTATTTCTTGACTACCAAGTACATATAATTATCATTTTAATTGCTGTGACAATGAGGCACAACAGCCTCAACTTGGTTAAAATTATGATCATTATCATTTAACCAACTCAAGTATACACATTTTGAATTAAATCATAATTATATTCCTTTTATAAGCACTAATTAGTGCCATTGCTTGATGTCCAGGTCGCAGGTGCCGCTAGCCGACACGCCCCTTACCAACTATAGGGCATTCCACAAGTGTAATCCACCGTAAGTTGCACAGTTGTGCTCGGCCTTTTCCCTTGGGGTACTGACAGACCGGGGGGATCCGGGCCGGGGCCAGATGGTGGAGGTCTTTTGAAAGTTTCAGATTCAGGAGAAATGGCTATACACACGTGATTGGTAACTATGCTTTAAATTGTTTTTTGCATCTTCATATCTATTGTACATAATTTTGATACAATTGATTGATATAACTGATATCATTTTTATGCATGTAAACTTTTTCTACAGCGCATCCATATCCTCTGAAGAAGACCCGATGGGGTCGAAACGCGTCAGTACTATCCAAGCGCTTGAATATTTGTATAATTGTGTGTAGTTTTATATGCGCTCCTGCGCTTTTAAAATTTCTTCTGTACCACAGCTCATGTTTTTTACTCTATTGTCCTATGTTTCAATAAAAATTATTTGTTTCAAATTGAGTGTCACCCCCATACATTACTTGCTGCCTAGAAAACCCCTTCCTCCTGGGGGAGAATTCCTTTTTTTCTGAACTATCCGGGGTGTGCAGCCACTTCCTCCTCTCGAGTGTTCCCTTTTATTCACAACATTGTACACAAAGGCAGGCATATTGGCAATTAAACATGGAGGGCCTATTTTAATGAAACAAACAAAATATGGATAAAGTGCCTGCTTTACATGTGTGCAGAGATGTGTATACACACTGAACAGAATCCCTGATCCAATCTACCAAATGGCACATCAATTCTTAATGCATACAGCTTAATTTTAGTTTGCTGTGCGTGCTGAACAACTAGATAATGATGTTTTTGTACATTGCATTCTAATAAAGTGTACTAATATTATTTCTTACAAATAAAAACACATAAAACAAAAAAAAAAACAAATAAAAGTATAGCCCTTTTTTTTGGGGTGGGGGGGGCGGTTTATCTAAACCCTCCTCCTAAGCGGCGGAAGGGTCCGCTCAGCAGCCGATTACAAGGAGAGGAGAGAGGTGGCTGTGTTTTAGGCGCGGACTTGTTGCCCAGGTACAAAAGATTAGACGGCTGGCCAGCGGAGCAGCCGTTCGCCGCCACAGCGTCCTTCCGCTCCCCCCTTCGGCTCGGCTCCCTGGATGCTCCCCGATCCATCCCCCTCAGCCCTGCAGCAGTGCACCATCAGTATGTGGAGTGAGTGCGAGCAGTGCACTCAGTGAATGGCGGTTCTGGCACAGCTAAGCGTGGACAAGTGAGGACAAGGAGGAGTGGGGATCCCCTCTCTCTAGGCTGCGGTTAGTCCTATTAAGGGTGAAGAAACCCCCAGTGAAGCCCCGGGAGGTGCCTAGGAGGTCTACAGGACCCAGGTAGGACCAGCTCTACGGAGAGAATCTCATCTATTTAAACTGAATTTTTGGTGACTGAGATAGCCTACCCCAGAAATGAAAATTTAAAGGCACAGAGGGCCCAAGACATCTAGAGGGAATTCAGTGTATTTGCTCCACCAACAAACTAATAAATCAAGTGTGTGCGGTATAGCCCAGAAGGAGAGTGGAGACCCTTTATAGCCCTCTGTTATGAGCTACCAAAGCAAAGGAGGTGAGGCGAGGGGTGGAAGTGACCTTGGGCTGTGCTGTTAAAACTGTACGGGTAAAGTGATTTGAAGCAAAGCTCAAAGGGGCTGCCTGGGCGAATTTGAGTATAGACATATGTAAACTGCCAAACTGCCAAGCTGATGAGAGCCTGAGGTGGGCTCTCCCTGCAGAAGCGACAAGGCCGGTGTAAAAAGTGAACGAGCGGAGAGCAGGGGAGGGAGGAACATGAGAGGGCGCTCTCAAAAGCAAGCAGATCTAAATAAGCCTAGAGACAGCTTAAACTCCAGCACAATCCAAAAATATCTAAAAAGCCCAGGTATGGACAACAAACAGCAAGAAGTCAAGGATAAAAAGAAGGCCGCAGCTAAAAATAAAGGGGCGCAAGGGGGGACTCCCAATGCAGGTACCCCTTCCAAAGCAGAACCAGATTTAAGCATGGTGGCTGACACGGCTGCAGAAGCACTCCCAACCAAACTGGAGATACAATGTTTTTCAGGCTTGAAAATTCAATTAAGGCAGAAATCCTCAATGTAAGGACAGAATTGGACATCTCCTAAAGCGTGTAGAAGAAGTAGAAATGGTGGTGGAACAGCATGTCCAGGAAATAGCGGCTCTTAAGAAGCAAGTAAAAACGCTACAGGGGGATCAACGCGAGTTGATGTACAAATTAGAGGAACAAAAAAATCAAAACTGGAGGCAAAATCTAAGAATTAGATCCCTACCAGAGCAGAGAGGAGAAGATTTGACTACAGTGATGAAATGAATCTTTAATCCACTCCTGGGAAGAAATCCAGAATGTGAATTAAAGATCGATAGAGTCCACAGGATAAGAAAACCCCCAAATCTGAGAGAAGATGAGCCTAGGGACATCATAGTCAAGTTTCATCAATTTGAGGACAAAGCAAAGATTTGGAGCAATTTAAGAGGGGCCCAACCGGTGAAATTCAATAACCAGGGGGGGGCGGGTTAGGGTCGCCCTTGCAGATTTATAATAAATGGAGAGGTGGAAGAGAGATATAGGAGTAGTTTTAAAGATTTGTGGTGATGGAGGTTAAGTGCCTGTCCTATAATGTGAAGGGGTTAAATTCACCGGGGAAGAGGCGAAAAATCTTAAATGAATTGCAGAGTTAGGTTGCAGATATTGTCTTTTTACAGGAGACCCACCTGGTGCATGAGGAGAATATTAAGTTGAACTCAAAGAATTTTCCGGCTTGGATTTATTGTGATACACCAATCAAAAGGGCGAAGGGAGTGGTTATCGGGTTCTCGAAACTGATTAAATTTACATTGATCGAGAAGAGGGTGGACGTAGAGGGGCGGTTTTTGTTTGTAAAAATCAAGCTAGGGGATAAGATTTACACATTGGCCAATGTTTATTGCCCGAATAGAGACCCGATAAAATACCTCTCCCGGACCCTGGATAGTTTGGCTGTATTTAAGGAGGAGGAAACGATTTTAGCTGGCGACTTTAAGTATTGTTTAGATCCAGCCTTGGATAGGTTATCTGGAACCCAGGAAGTAGGTAAAAAGTCGCTGATGGGTTTAGGAAGAAAGCTCCACGATAGCCAACTGATAGATGTTTGGCGGGTGCAGCACCCTAAGGAGAGGGATTACTCTTTCTTCTCCCCGGTCCACAGGACCTATTCAAGGCTGGATTACCTGATGGTTGACCATAGTTTACTGGACTCGATAGTAGAGTCGAGGATTGAGACTGCGACTTTGTCAGATCACGCTCCTGTAGCGATGATGGTAAAGATCAGGGCCTCCAGAGGGTCCCGTTCTCATGGCGGTTCAACGAAGATCTGCTCAAGAATGACAATGTTGTTGACAAAATTCAGCAGGAAATCGATGAGTTCTTCTCTAATAATGAGTCGAGTGAGATAGCGGGGGCAGTCCTATGGGAGGCCTTCAAGGCATATATAAGGGGGGTCCTAATTTCAATAAGTTCAGATGAGAAGAGAGAAAGGGGAAAAAAGAAAGAAAGTCTTATTGCTAAAATACACCAGTTAGAACAGCTCCATAAAGCCTCTAGGGGAAGTGAAGAACCTATATTTAAAGAACTGATATTAAAAAGAGAAGAGCTAAGGGAGTTATTAGAAGAAGAGTTGGTGAAAACCAGGAACAAGTATCTAAAAAGTTTCCATCAGAAGGGAAATGAAGTGGGGAAACACTTGGCAGCAATCAGTAGGCAAAGAAAGGATGAGAATTTTATAGAGAAGATCAAAAATAAAAAAGGCGAAATGAGACACACTACCAGAGAGATAGGTGAGGAATTCAGACAGTTTTATTCATCTCTCTACTCGGTTGGGCAGAGGGAAAAACGTAGTGGAAATAAGGAAGAAAAGATGAGAGAGTTCTTAAAAGGGGCGGGACTTCCTACCTTGTCAGAGTCAGATACTTTAGAGCTTGAGAGTCCGATAACGGAGTAGGAGGTAGACTTGGCCCTAAAGTCATCCTCCCCGGGCAAGAGTCCGGGGCCAGATGGCTTTACAACCAGCTTTTATAAAAAATTTAGTGTCACTCTGGTCCCCCGGTTGTGCCAAATTTGGAATGGCCTGGGGGGGCAGGGAGAATTATGCAGAGACGCCTTGTTGGCATCAGTGACACTTATTCCTAAGGAGGGGAGGGACCGTACCTCGTGCGCGAGTTATAGACCGATTGCACTTTTAAACGCGGACACCAAATTATATGCAAAAGTGTTGGCATTATGGCTCAGGGAGAAAATGACCTATCTGGTTCATCCGGACCAGGTGGGATTTGTTCCCGGGGAGGGAGGGAAGAGACAACGGGGTGCGGTCTCTCCTGATAATGGAGGCATTTAAATCGAGTGGATCCCCTAGTCTACTTCTGTCGATAGATGCCGAGAAGGCATTTGACAGAGTAGACTGGGGATTCATGTTTTGTACACTCAAAGTAATGGGAGTAGGGCCAACAATGTTAAAATGGATAAAAACTTTATATAATCAACCTACGGCATTTGTAAAGGTCAATAATGTACCCTCAGCACAATTCGTTATGGAAAATGGAACGAGACAAGGGTGTCCGCTGTCCCTGCTCTTGTTTGTCCTACTCCTAGAACCTCTGCTAGCTATGATCAGGAAAAATCCAGATATAAGCGGCTGTTTAGTGGGTGAGGAGGAACATAAATTGGCTGCCTTTGCTGATGATGTACTTTTTTATGTCTCTAAACCTAGAATTACGATACCAAATTTGTTGTCCACACTGAGGAAATATAGTGAGCTCTCAAACTTTGAAATTAATATAGAGAAGTCAGAAGCCCTAAGGATCAATATCAATAAACAGGAAGCGGGTAGACTTGGTGAAGTGTTTCATTTCCCATGGAAAGATAATATAAGGTACCTGGGGGTCAATTTATCGGGTCACAGGGAGAAGTTGTATAAGCTGAACTTTATTCCTCTATTAAATGAAATTAAAGCAGAAATAAATAGAATAAGGTATCATCCCGTCTCATGGATGGGGTGAATTAATATAGTAAAGATGGTGTTAGCCCCAAAAGTGCTATATAAGATGCAGATGCTCCCGATTCCCTTACCGCAAAACTTTTTCAGAATACTGACTAGCTTAATAAGTAAATATGTTTGGGATAATAAGAAACCTAGGATAGCACATACAGTGTTGAGGAGAGAAAAAGTATGTGGGGGGTTGGCCTTATCAGATTTCAGGATTTATTATAAAGCAATTGTGATAGCACAAGCACTGGACTGGGAAAAAAATAGTGAAAATAAAAGGTGGGTTAATATAGAAAAAGGGTTAAGCAACACACAGGTAAACCATTTGATTTGGAATCCCCCTCACCTCAGGAATTTGGGTAAGGACACACATTATATAACACACCTCACATTTAAAATTTGGGATCAGATGCACTTGAACAATAAGTGGGAGTACAACTCACCCTTAATTTTTTTTAAAGAGAATATGTACTTCCCTCCGGGGATGGAGAAAGTAGGTGGAAATTGGATATTGGATGGAGAAGCACAAGTAAGGGGTATTATTAAGAGAGGGAAAATTTGCACATTTCAAGAGATAGGGGCACAAGAGGATTTATTGTTACTAAATGGGTGGAGATACGGCCAGCTCGCGCACTTTGTTAATAGTCTTCCTGGCCCCTTAAGGGAGGAAGCGGATTATAGATCGATAGAGAAGTTATTTTGTAAGGATTCAGCAAAAAGGAAAATCTCGGAGATTTACAAAATTTTGGTGAAGGGAGTGGGGCTGGAGTCACCACCTTTTATCAAAAAATGGGAAGAGGAATTGGGAGCATGCTGTGATGGAGAAATGGTGAGGAGCATCTTGGGGGCGACGCACGGAACAGCAGTTGATACAAAAACGGTGATCAGTTGTGGGAAGCAGAGTGGATGCTCTAGTCTCCCTGCAGCAGTGGTGCAGGTGCTGCAATGTGGGTGGCGCTGCACTGCCCCAGTGCCCTACCTTCCAGTCTAAGGCTCAGACTTCTGCTTGTTTGGTCTCCAGCTGGCAGGTGAATATGCAGACAGAGGTGCTCTCCCTCTAACTCCCTCAGTGCTAATTGGAAGAGCTTTCCCAAGCAGTTTCATAAAAATAAACTCTCTGCTTCTCCCACTGCACAGTGCATATCTGTAGTGCAACCATTATAGTGTAGTCAATATATGGCTGTTGTCTCAAACTACCTGTCACGTACCTTATCCAAGGCCAAGATGCTGAGAAAGGCTCCCCTTGCAGCTGAGGGTGGAACAGTGGGTATAATGCTCAAAGAGGCACAGGTTGCCAGCAGGGTGTGAAGGACTTGAACTGATGATCACTTGCAGGCTACTTGTGGATGTAGCAGAAATGCTGGAGATAGTCCTTAATGAGTGATGACAGGATTGTAGGGTATCCAGAGGACTCAGTAAAGGCCTGGCTGAGGATCCAACACTGGTAATCAGCTGGGACTGCTTTAAGAGAAGTTGGTGTGGCAAGCCAGGGTCATACACATGTAGACAGACAGGTTTAGCAGTAGTAAAGTCTCTCAGGCAAGCCAGGGTCATTCACAGGTAAACAGGTGGGTTTCAGGCAGAGGCAAGTCCGTATGGTAAGCTGGGGTCATACACAGGTAACAGGTGGTTTCAGGCAGAAGCAAAGTCCTTGAGACAAGCCATGGTCATACACAGGCAAGCAGGCAGGTTTAGGCAGAGGAGTAGTCCTTTGGATAAGCCAGGGTCAGAGCCAGGAGAAGATCAGAGTAGGTCAGGGAACAATCCGGGTCACAGCAAGATAACAGGAAACAGATGCGGGTTCAGGAACTCAGAGAGAGCTGAAGACAATCCAGCAATGAGAGAAGATCCTGGGCAGTCTTTTATAGGCCATCAGAGGTCAATCACGTTATGCACGTGCCACCACGAACCGTCCCGTTCTGTCGCGCACCCGCATGCACCAAACATTTCTACCATGCATGCGCACGGGAACTCATCGGTAATGTCTGTTAGCAGCCCCACCATGGACATCATTGTTATTTCCCTGACGCTACCACCCCAATGCCGTGTACACACAATCGGACAGTCCGACAACAAAATCCATGGATTTTTTCTGACGGATGTTGGCTCAAACTTGTCTTGCATACACACGTTCGCACAAATCTTGTCAGAAATTTCCGAACGTCAAGAACACGGCGACTTACAATGAGCCAAGAAAAATGAAGTTCAATAGCCAGTGCGGCACTTCTGCTTGATTCCGAGCATGCGTGGAACTTTGTGCGTTGGAATTGTGTACACACGATCGGAATTTACGACAACGACAATGTTGTCGGAAAAATTGAGAACCAGCTCTCAAATTTTGTGTGACGGAAATTCCGATGGAAAATGTCCGATGGAGCCTACACACGGTCGGAATATCCGACAACAAGCTCCCATTGAACATTTTTCATCGGAAAATCCAACCGTGTGTATGAGGCATAAGAATTCTCAATGCTCTGCATTGAAGTCTATGGGCTTGCGTGGCTTTAGCTCTCCCCTTGCTGGTTGGAGGAGGATGGTGCAGCAAAACATCAGTATCTCAGTAGAGGGAGAGTAGAATTAAGAGCAATGTCTCCATCTCCATATTGCTATAGCCCAGCACCTGGCTACACGAACATGTACATGCTTAACCCCACTATTTACCCCTCAAACACCCTGCCAGTGGCTAAGCTGCACTAGGCACGTAGAAAACTGTGTGTTGATAGATCTCTGGCATTTGTTATGAATGCAAGAGAATATACTTGCAATCCAAAAACTCAACACTCATTTTTGAGGATTACCTGGCGCTGGGAATGGAAGCCATTGTTCCCTTTGTCTGCTCTGTAACCAGGGGTATCATGGATCACTTTCCCCAGGGAGTGACCATTTACAGGGAATGACCTGTATATTGTAGAAATTAAACTATTTCTGGCTAATGCCGTTTCCCACTTACTCTCACATATCATTGAAACTAACCCGCTTTAAGCACGCAAACACCTCTACGGCTTCCCAGAATACAAATTAGGACACTTTGAAAGTAGTGTTGGGTGAACGGTTCGGGCCAAGCATAAGTTTAGCCCAAACATTGGCTGTTGCGGCGAACACCCGAATTGGCAGGGCGTTCAACTGTTTGTTCGGCCCGCCGAATGCCTCACAGTGCACTGGGCACTGCCAGTGCATTCTAAGCCCTGATTGGTTAAAGCAATGAAGGCTTTGCCCAATCAGTGCCCAGAACACTGTCAGAGCCATGATTGGAGAAAGTTATGATGACTTAGGCCAATCATGGCTCATTGCTCATAGACCCACCCCACACTATAAAAGGTTCCGAGGAGCCATTTGCAGTGTGATATTGGAGTGGAGATAGATAAAACAGGGCTCTGTTTATTGCTGCTATCAAGTTAGTATGCTATTGTGATTCTATTGTGGGTGTAGAGTGTCAGTGTAGTGTGAATATAGTGGTAGTGCAGCGTCAGTTTAGTGCATCCGTGCAGTTTTACTGCAGTATATTGAAGTGTGTCAGTGTAGTGTGTCAGACCAGTTTTACTGCAGTATATTGAAGTGCATCAGTGCAGTTTTACTGCACTACATTGTAGTGCATCAGTGCAGTTTTTACTACAGTATATTGAATATTGAAGTGTGTTAGGCCAGTTTTACTGCAGTATATTGAAATGTGTCAGTGCATTTTTACTGCAGTATATTGTAGTGCGTCTGTGCAGTTTTACAGCAGTATGTTGAAATGCGTCAGTGCAGTTTTACTGCAGTATATTGTAGTGCCTCATTGCAGTTTTACTGCAGTATATTGTAGTGCAGCAGTACAGTTTTACTGCAGTATATTGTAGTGCGTCAGTGCAGTTTTACTGCAGTATATGGAAGTGCGTCAGTGCAGTTTTACTGCAGTATATTGAAGTGCGTCAGTGCAGTTTTACTGCAGTACATTGTAGTGCGTCAGTGCAGTTTTACTACAGTATATTGTAGTGCGTCAGTGCAGTTTTACTGCAGTATATTAAAGTGCGTCAGTGCAGTCCTACTGCAGTATACTGTAGTGCATCAGTGCAGTTTTACTGCAGTATATTGTAGTGCATCAGTACAGTTTTACTGCAGTATATTGTAGTGTGTCAGTGCAATTTTACTGCAGCACATTGAAGTGCATCAGTGCAGTTTTACTGCAGTATATTGAAGTGACATTTCTGTCAGCAGCAGTCCTAAAGTTAAAGTGCCCCAAACATCACTTTCCATTGATTAAAGTGCATCCAATTACATATTTCCCTGTCTCTATTACATTTTAGTAATAAGCCCCCCCATCATGTCTGTGAGGACAACAAGGAGAGGCAGATGTTCCCATGCCACTGTGAGGGGCCCAGCAGCGCATGTGTCCACAGGCAAAGGTGGACGTGGTCTGCCCTCAGGCAGGGCACCATTTTCTCTGTTTATTGATGTTGCCAGTGCTATCCAACCACAGCATGCAGAGGAGGCGGTGGACTGGCTTACTATACTATCCTCATCCTCCTCATCCTCTATCACCCAAGCAAAGACGTTCTGCAGCAGGTTCTATACAGAAGACTGATGCACCACTTTACAGGCAGATTAAGGGACCCCCCAGACACTATATTTAAAGGAGTTTTTCATCTTTATCTTTTTGTTTTACTTTGTTTTGCGTTGATACATGTCCCCCAGGGCACTACCCAGACCCCCATACCCTTTGTATTCCCAATAACTTGCATATAAGCCTTCAAAATGGGCACTTTTGCTTTTCCCAGTTCAAGTCCCAAAGACTTTAATGGGGTTGTTGCTTGGCTCTGAACTTTTGCGATGTTCGAAAGTTCTCGCACAAACCGAACCAGAGGGATTTGACCCATTTCTATTTTAAAGCATACCTTAGTGGAGAGGACATTGGTCAGTGGGCCCTGGTGGCTAATGCGGCCTGCATCTCCAATTCCACTCCCGATATTCAGTTCACCTGAACATCTCTACAGTCCAGTCCATGCTGAACATTGTCTCTTGGCAAAAGACCTATAACAAACATTATTTTTCAGAGATAAGTGTGTTGGTCTGAGGGAAAGAGTGAATAGCTTGGAAATGTGCAACACCAATTCTTAGTAATTGAAGGCGCAATTTCAGATGCATATAGGGTGGAGTTAAATGACCCTTTTGAGGTCCAAATGATCTTTTGGAACAATTATTAATCCAGATATGCAACATATTTATGATACAACATAGAAGGACTTGAATTCTTCTTGAATAGCTTTAGTTTACCCCAACTGTCCTCTAAGGACATGGATACCCCCCCTCACTCTGAATGAACTGGAGGCTGCAGTGGCTAGTTTTCCTAACAGGAAAGGCTTCAGGTAGACAGCCTCCAGATATAAACAGTATAAAGAGTAACTTCTCTCTACTTTACTTATGATTTTTAATGAGGCAATGCATATCAGCATTCTGGCGACCTCTCTGTGAGAGGCTATCATTGTGGTCCTACTAAAAAATTACAGAAATCCTCTTTTGCAGGCATCTATGGGTTTATTTCTTATTCTTATCTCTAGTATTGTTGACCTGAAACAAAACTGGGTTTTTGTCAACCAAGTCCACCACGATCAACACCTTCAAGGTCTTTTTTAACCTACAGATCCCCAGAGAAAATTAAGTCAATAAGCCTTGTTAGCTTTAAATGTTACCAAGGCATTTGATAGCATAGAATGAGGGTGTCTCTAGAGAGTACTGGGGAAATATGATTTTGGTCCCCATTTCCTACAATGGGTACAACTGACATATGCAAATTCAGAAGCCTCTGTCAGAGTCAACAACACATTCCTGCTATTTTACACTTCAAAGGGGCACCTGTCAGGGCTATCTCCCATCTCCAATATTAATGGCTCTAGCAATCAAACCCCTGGCTACTCATGGGTCATGGGTCAATCTAGGTAGGTGGAGGGTTTCATTAGAAGGACATAGAATGTGGAATAGACTTCCCCAAGAGCTGGTTCTGGCCAGCTCAGTAGATTGTCTTAACCGCTTGCCGGCCACCTTGCTTAGAAGTATGAAGACAAAGCGGCCTCACAGCACTGGATCACGTATCTGACACATAATTCAGCACTTCTGGGTAGGGGGTGTGCGCACACTTGCCCACCAACTCGGCTGTGCTGTGATAAGTCACAGCACAAGCCGATCAGTGGTTGCTGGCCAATGATTGACCGCCGGCTCCCACTGATCAGCTCCATCATCCAGGGAAAGAGAGCTCTGTGTTGTAAAAAACACAGAGCTCTGAATAGTGACAGGTGATCTTGTTTTTTTTTTTATTCCCTGCAAAGCAAGGAAAAAAACAGCAAGATTGCTTAGTAAAAGGTCCACATAAAACACATATCACACATAGTTGGGCACATATTTAACCCCTTGATTGCCCCTAGATGTTAACCTCTTTCCAGCCAGTGACACTGTATGTAAATGACATAAATGTTATTTACATTTACATACAGTGTTGCATGTCTATGCAATTGCCAGTTAAAGTAGCACAGTGCCAAATAGCAAAAAAATGCTCTAATCATGAACAGAGTAAAATCTTCCTGAGGTCAAGTGCTTAAAAAAGGCCTGAATTCTTTCCAAAATGCACAAAATATAACTGGATACTAATACTTATAGGTAAAGTTGATTGAAGGAATATCCGATTGCCTCTCATGAGATCAGGAAGGAAATTGGAAAATTGGAAAATTGGATCATGCTGAATTGGTTTTTCAATTTGTATGTGTTTTTGTATTTTCTTTTTTCTGTGGGTTTAATTGGATGGACTTGTGTCTTTTTTCAATCAGATTAACTTTGTAACAATATACTGTAACTATGTACTGTTGGCTAACACTCCTTCCTCCTTGCTCAGCACTATGTCCAATATTGAAGAATTCATGAGTTACTGCACCTTATTAGCCTTGGCAAATCCACGAGTTTGCAATCGATCTCATGTCATGCCCTTTTAAAGGCCTGCTGCCTTATATTCAAGAGGTTACTGAATTCAAATATCTGGGCATTCATATTTCTTCATAAATTACAGAATACTTCTTTTAAAGGCCTGCTGCCTTATATTCAAGAGGTTACTGAATTCAAATATCTGGGCATTCATATTTCTTCATAAATTACAGAATACTTCTCTTGAATCTCCTTTTGCTCAAATGGTTTAAAAATAAAAGCACTACCTGGTACAATCTCCCATTCATAGTCTGCTCAGAATGGTATGTTTTCCACAATGCACCTTGCTGAATTCCACTGTAGTACTTTGTACTATGGACATTCAGCGATATGGTCGAAAAAGGCTCCAAAAATCAGTTTCAGAACTCTTCAATATTCATGTGATCAGAGAGGCCTTTCTGCCCTCAGTCCATGGATACTTTGTACTTTCTTGCCTTTCATTTACAACACCTTATGGATTGGGAGTCAGCAGCTGCTCATCTGCATCTTAAATTTTATTTTTACCATATTTTAGGGTCAAAACCCTCTGCACCTCCGTAAAAACAATAATTACTTTCAATCTATGCTAGCCACCCTGCATGGTATCCCATGAGGAATATGTTGGATGCCTCTAAGCATCTTTGTGGTTGTAAACCCTCACATATACCCAGTGTGTATCCACCAAGTGAACAGCCTCAGATGATACACAGAGATAAAACAAATCCTCCTACACAAGGTGTACTTGTTTATCTGCAGTCTTCTCTTCCCTACACCCATTTAAAAGGGCAGAATCCTGTTAAAATCCTTATTCATCTGTTAGTATCACAGAGGAGGGTGTGGAGAGCTGCAGTTACAGTGTATGAGAGCTTATTGGAGGAAAGGCACACAGCCTCCTTCCCACAGCACACAGAAGCGAAGGAAGGATACAGAGCTGTGTTCTAAATAGACAAATGTATCTCATTTCTCAGGAAAACTTCTCAGAAGTGACTCATGCTGATAACAGAGGATAACAGAGGAATGAAGCACCAGAGAGAAACCACACCTAGAGCTTTGGAGAGAGCAAAGTAAGCACTATAGATAAATTTGCTTTGTTCAGATTTCATGACTGAGGTTTACAACCATATTAAGCATTTCTCCAGATTTACTCCTGTATGGCATAACAAACTCTCTCTCTGAAGGTTATCCACTAGAGGCATTCCTAGTTTGGAACATTGTTTCATCACTATATAAAAATAGGATCCTAAAATCTTTCCAACAGCTTTGGAAGGGTTTAAAACCTAGCAATAAGTCCTTTAGAGATACCTACAGCTACAGCACACTTTATCAGCACAGAACAAATTGCAAGCCATAAAAATACCTTGAATCCAGAGGCGGTTCTAGGCGTTGTGAAGCCTTAGGCAAAACTTAGACATGAGGCCCCACTCACGCCCATAATGGGAAAAAAGTTCAAGCGATAAAAAATAACTGTATTCAAAACTGTGTTTACTCTGCTTCAGTTTATGAATTAACAGGAGCATCTGTCTCCTGTTCATTCATCTGCAGTGCAGAGAAATGGACTGGGGAATGTGTTTACTCAGTCCCTTTCCCTGTTTCAAAAGTGAGACTTGAGGGGGCTGTTTAGACCTCTGATATCTCACCAAAGAAACCAAAAACTCTCACCAAAAATTGTAAATTTTTTTTTAAATTATATAAAAATAATAAAACAATTGTAAAAAAAAAAAAAATCAGACTAAAATTTCTAATCAGACTAAAAAGCCATGCCCAATATGTAGCATAATTTAGCCACACTACTGTATATGCCACGGGTCACCATCTCCCTAGTAGGAGCCCCAGTGCATTACTTTGCCCATGATGCTTTTATGATGGCACTGTACAATGGTGTGTAGGAGAGGATAGTGGAGGGTATGACAGTGGGTAGTATGTACATGAGAGGGGTGCGGAGTGTATGGTGGGTTGGTAGTATGTACATGTAAGGGGTGCAGAGTGTATGTTGGGGGAGGATAGTATGTACATGAGAGGGGTGCAGAGTGTATGGTGGGAGGTAGTATGTACATGAGAGGGGTGCAGAGCGTATGGTGGGGGGTAGTCTGTACATGAGAGGGGTACGGAGTGTATGGTGGGAGGTAGTATGTACATGAGAGGGGTGTGGAGTGTATGGTGGGGGCTAGTCTGTACAGGAAAGGGGTGCAGAGTGTATGGTGGGTGGTAGTATGTAGATGAGAGGGGTGCGGAGTGTATGGTGGGGGGGAAATATGTAGATGAGAGGGGTGCAGAGTGTATAGTGGGGGGGTAGTATGTAGATGAGAGGGATGCGGCGTGTATGGTGGGGGGTAGTCTGTACAGGAGAGAGTTGCGGAGTGTATGGTGGGGAGTAGTCTGTACAGGAGAGGGGTGTGGAGTGTATGGTGGGAGGTAGTATGTAGATGAGAGGGGTGCTGAGTGTATGGTGGGGGGTAGTCTGTACATGAGAGGAGTGCGGGATGTATGGTGAGGGGTAGTCTGTACAGGAGAGGGGTGCAGGGTGTATGGTGGGGGTAGTCTTTACAGGAGAGGGGTCAGAGTGTATGGTGGGGTGGTAGTATGTAGATGAGAGGGGTGTGGAGTGTATGGTGGGGGTAGTCTGTGCAGGAGAGGGGTGCAGAGTGTATGGTGGGGGGGTAGTATGTATATGAGACGGGTGCGGAGTGTATGGTGGGGGGGAAGTATGTAGATGAGAGGGGTGCGGAGTGTATGGTGGGGGGGTAGTATGTAGATGAGAGGGATGCGGAGTGTAGGGTGGGGGGTAGTCTGTACAGGAGAGAGTTGCAGAGTGTATGGTGGGGAGTAGTCTGTACAGGAGAGGGGTGTGGAGTGTATGGAGGGAGGTAGTATGTAGATGAGAGGGGTGCGGAGTGTATGGTGGGGGGTAGTCTATACAGGTGAGGGGTGCGGAGTGTATGGTGGGAGGTAGTATGTAGATGAGAGGGGTGCGGAGTGTATGGTGGGGGGTAGTCTGTACATGAGAGGAGTGCAGGGTGTATGGTGAGGGGTAGTCTGTACAGGAGAGGGGTGCAGGGTGTATGGTGGGGGTAGTCTTTACAGGAGAGGGGTGCAGAGTGTATGGTGGGGTGGTAGTATGTAGATGAGAGGGGTGTGGAGTGTATGGTGGGGGGTAGTCTGTACAGGAGAGGGGTGCAGAGTGTATGGTGGGGGGGTAGTATGTATATGTGATGGGTGCACGTGGTAGAAAAGTGGTATATGGTGTGAATGAGCCCTAATTTATTGCTCCATCACTGCAGAGGCCATCTTGCAGTGGCATGCATGGAGCAACTGAAATAAGCAGCACAGCACCAGAACTGGCCTCCCACCTTGCTGCAGACACTGCTCTCACCGCCCCTCCCCCATCTCAAGTCCCTGCACACAAGTCTCAAGTTCTCCCACAAAGTTGCCAGCTCACCTCCTTCCACACATGCGTTGTCCTGTCACAGAAAGAACTCCTGCATGTGCATGCATCCCTCCTGGGTTCAGCAGTGGCTGGCAGCTCCACCTCTATAATCTGTCTGCAGGCGGCGATTGGAGGACACTGAGAGGGGGCACTGGAGAGTGTCAAGAGTGGCAGAGGGAAGAGACTTCAGATCGGCGCGGCGCTGGTAATATAGCAGCGCTGCGGCTGTATAATAGAGACTCTGTACCGGCCTGGCTCGCTCATCCATCCGGCTCGCTCAGTGGAGACACTGACCGGGGGACATTCCGCACACCTTCCACTCCCACACACCTCAGGCAAATTAAGCGGCCGCAAGGCCCCTGAGAGTGCGAGGCCTAAGGCGACTGCCTAATTTGCCTAATTAGAGAGCCGCCTCTGCTTGAATCATTGTATCTGACACTGTGGCTAGCACAGAAAACACCAAAGGCCTAATCTCACACATTTGTGATCAACTTTTAATCAAGCATTTAATACATTTGCCTCAACAGAGTAAGGGCCACAGGAAACATGTCAAATATATAGAAAAATCTGCGCTATACCATAGATTGAATGTGAATATACATAAATGAATCCTACATGTCATGAGATGATGAAATATTCCTCTCATGGAATACCAACACTAAAGAAATCAAAAAGGTGCAATGATCAAATAAATCATAAAGGATCAGTGACAAACAATGCAAATAGAGCTGTGAATCAGACACTGCATATTGTGAAAACTGCATTAAAACACCGCTCACAGTGATCCTTCACCACAGAGATTTTGCGCTTGGGTCTGCACACAAGCCTTTACTGCTTGCTTTGTGGTAAGAGCAAAATCTATGTGGTGAAGGATCACTGTGAGCGGTGTTTTAATGCAGTTTTCACAATCAAGTCCTCTCCGTAGAGCATTGAGGGGCTTTTTCTTTGGGACTCTCCTCACTTTCACTAGCGGTTTCTGCTTTTCTTCTGTCAAGATCACTCATAAACTCTGATATGCATATATTGATTCACAGCTCTATTTGCGTTGTTTATCACTGATCCTTTATCATTTATTTGATCATTGCACCTTTTTGATTTCTTTAGTGTTGGTATTCCATAAGAGGAATATTTCATCATCTCATGACATGTATGATTCATTTATGTATATTCACATTCAATCTATGGTATAGCGCAGTTTTTTTCTATATACGGTATTTGGTATTTTTTGGTGTGTATCCCACAGTTAAACTGCTGCTCTTTGGGGTTTTTTTTTGTATAGTGGCAGCGCAGTATTTTTTTTCCTATTTCCACAGGAAACATGAACTGGGTGACATCTGTTAAGATCAGCGGGAGGAGATCCTATGTTACTAGGGTATCACTGTCTTCACAGTAACTACTGTACATTCAAATTTCTATTCCAAATAGTGCTACTGTCAGGGTCTAGTAACGGTATTGTACCTTCGTGTGCGCTGATGCGCGTTAGGACCTTGCCTGTGCTGGTTAGCTGACCTTGTGGAACTGTGCATGGGGATGCACCTGTTTCCCTGACAGTGCCCCCCCCCAAGGGGTAGCCTCCGGATGCCTAAACGTGCCCATTTTCTGGGGTACCTACTGCGGAACCTCTGTATCAGCCTAGGAGCGTGCACATGTCTTGCAGGCTCCCAAGAGTTCTCTTCTGCAGAATACCCCTTCCACTTAATTAGAAACTGAATTGTCCTACCTCTCCGACGACAGTCAAGGATAGATTCAACTTCGAATTCAGCTTCATCTCCAACCTGGACCGGAGGTGGGGGCACTTCTTCTCTCCCTGGAAAAGGGCTAGAAACAACATGTTTAAGGAGTGAAACATGAAAAACCGGATGGATTTTGAAAGACTCAGGTAAGACTCAGGTAAGATAAGTTCAAAAGCTACAGGGTTAATTTCACGTTTGATCTCAAAAGGACCCAGGAACTTGGGTCCCAATTTCCGAGATGGGCATGGTAACTTGAGGTTCACTGATGAGAGCCACACCTTGTCCCCTATCTTGAAGGTAGGGTTCACTCTTCTTTTTCTATCGTATTGTCTTTTATATTCTTCTTGGGCCTTCTTCATGGTGTCCTGGAGCATTTGGTAATTTGTATGGATGTGGATGAAATCTACTCTGTCCTGAACTGCTGGGACTGAAGATTCCGGAATGACGTTGGGTAAAAATGAAGGATAAAAGCCGTAATTCGCCCAGAAGGGTGATTGGTTGGTAGACGTGTGTACCGAGTTATGTGCAAATTCTGCACAAGGTAATTGTTGAATCCAGTCATCCTGAGAGAAAAAACAGAAGCACCACAGATATTGTTCTAGCGTCTGGTTGGTCCTTTCAGTCTGACCGTTACTCTGTGGGTGGTAGGCTGTGGACAACCATATCTCAAATGAAAGTAGTTTGCAGAGATTTTTCCAAAATCTAGAGGTAAATTGTATCCCTCTGTCTGATACCATGTTATCTGGCAATCCATGTAATCGGACAATTACCTTAATAAAGATCTTTGCTGTATCCAGAGGGGGTACCTTTCATAGGCAAAAAATGCGCCATTTTGGACAGGCGATCTACTACTACCAAGATGGTAGTAAATTCTTCTGAGAGGGGCAGATCCACGATGAAGTCCATGGAAATCTTCTTCCATGGTTGTTCTGGGACTGGCAGTGGTCTTAAAAAGCCCCAAGACCTGGCGTTGGACCCCTTGTTCCGTTGGCAGATTATGCAAGAGTTAACGTATTTTTTACAATCAGATCTCAAAGTGGGCCACCATAGGGACCGCTGAACCAGCTCAGTTGTTTTTCTGACCCCGAAATGACCAGCTAGCTGATGGTCATGAAAGGTCTTCAATACTTGTAGTCTGGCTTGCTGAGGAACGAAAATCTTGTATTGGTGCCATAGGAGTCCCTCTTGGCTTCCACTTCTGTACATTGACTAGAGGCCTGCTCGATTGAGGATCTTAGGTCAGGTTGGATTAGTAGAAAGTTCTGGGGAGACAAAATTGTACTGGGTGCAATTTCTTCAGGAGTGTCCAGGAACATCTGGGATAAGGCATCCGCCTTTCCATTCTTCGACCCTGGGCGATAGGTTATGTGGAAATTAAACCTAGAGAAAAATAGAGCCCATTGAGCCTGTCGGGGTCTCAAGCATTTGGCCGTGCGGAGGTACTCTAAGTTCTTGTGGTCCGTGAAAATCAGGATGGGATGAGTGGCACCTTCCAGGAGATACCGCCATTCCTCGAGAGCTGTCTTAATTGCCAAAAGTTCCCGGTCCCCCACATTGTAATTCCTCTCTGGACGGCTCATTTTTTGTGAGGAAAGGCCACGGGGTGCAGCAATGCCTTGGGACCCTGACGCTGAGATAGAATCGCCCCTGTGGCGACTTCTGAGGCATCAACCTCCAGGACATAGGGTAGAGCAGGGTCAGGGTGTCGTAGAATTGGGGCAGAAGTGAAGAAGGTCTTAAGCTGATCGAAGGCGGACTATGCCGCTGCGGACCACTGAAACTTGGTATGTTGGCGGGTGGTCTGAGTAATGGGTGCTACAATGGTGGAGAAATTCTGTATAAATCTTTTGTAGAAGTTTGCAAAGCCGATGAATCTCTGTACACCATTCCTGTCCGAAGGGGCCGGCCAGTCAAGGATAGACTTCACCTTTTGAGGATCCATGGCAATTCCACCTGCAGTGATGATAAGTCCCAAGAACTGAATTGAAGTCTTTTCGAAATCGCATTTTTCAGATTTAACCAATAACCCGTGGGTTCTGAGGATGCACAGTACCTTCTTAACATGTATTCTGTGGAGTTCCAGAGTGGCTGAAAAAATAAGAATGTTGTTGAGGTAGACCACAACAAAGTGATCTAAATGCTCCCGGAAGATATCATTAATGAAATGCTGAAGGGTTGCCGGGGCATTGCACAACCCAAACGGCATGACCAGGTACTCAAAATGTCCAAATCTTGTTCTGAAAGCCGTTTTCCACTCGTCCCCCTCTCGGATACGGACGAGGTTATAAGTGCCACGGAGGTCAAGTTTGGTGAAGATGTGTGCTGTGCGGAACCTTTGAAAGAGCTCGGGGATGAGCGGGAGTGGGTAGCGGTTCTTAAGGGTAATCTTGTTTAATTCCCTGTAGTCCACACATGGTCTCAGTGTCTTATCCTTCTTCTCGACGAAGAAAATGCCGGCACCGGCAGGGGAAGAGGAAGGACGGATAAATCCCCTTTTCAAGGTTTTCGTCAATATATTGTCTCAGGGTCTCAAGCTCAGTCTCGGAAAGGGGAAATATACAGCCAAAGGGAATAGTAGCTCCTGGCAGTAACTCGATGGGACAATTGTAAGGACGATGTGGCGGTAATGTGTCTGCTTTCTTCTTATCAAAGACGTCAATAAATTCCAGGTAAACTGCTGGTATATTAGGATCCGGACTGGGTGTGGATTGTACAGTCAAGCAACTGGAAAAGTCCTGGTATTCGGGGGCCAAACAATGTTGTTGGCAATAGGAAGATGTAAGAAATACCTCCTTCTTGGACCAATCAATCTGAGGATTGTTTGCTTGTAGGCATGGGATTCCTAGGATGACCGGGAAAATAGGGGAACTTAAGACATCGAATCTAAGAAACTCCCAATGACCTGAATTGGTAATGGTAAGGATAGGTACGGTTTCCTGGGTGACATAACCCGAGCTCGGCATGGAGCCATCAGCCAGATGGACTGTCAGTCTCTGTTTCTTATGGTTCAGCGGAATAGCAAGATTTTTAGCTAAGGTCAAGTCTAAAAAACAACTACACGCCCCAGAATCCAGTATTGCTTGGAGGTGAACTTCTTTGCCTGCCACTAGCAATGTAACAGGGAGTGAGATATGAGCAGAGGAAGACTTGGCTACTTGAAGATGAACCGGAATGCAGAGGGTTAGTTTTCTTGGTCTTGTGGGGCAGTTGTCTATGAAATGTCCTGATTCCCCGCAGTAGGCAATGAAGTTTTACCTCAGAGGTTAATGCTGGACGGAACATGCCGATTTGTATGGGGGCTGGTGCAGACTGGACTTGGGGCAGTGTCCGGGTAGAGCAAGAGGCCCCATCACGTTCAACCTGACGTTCCCGTAAACGTCTGTTAAGCTGAACTGTTAACTGGATGAGATCTTCTAATGTGGATGGAACCTGTAGCCTGGCTAGCTCATCTTTGAGGGCCTCAGACAACCCCATTCGATACTGGTACTTTAATGCTGCCTCATTCCAGCCAGAGTCTGTGGACCATGTGCGGAACTCTACCTTATAGTCTTCTGCAGGGCGCTGACCCTGATGAAGGGAATGTAGAGTTGCTTCGGCAGTAGCTACCCGTAGAGGATCATCATATAACCGGGCCATGACTTCAAAGAACTGGCCCATAGTGTTGATGATGGGGCTGCTTCGTCCAACAGGCCATGGGCCCAGGTCTGCGGCTCACCACGTAGTAAGGAGATAGTGAAACCCACTTTGATTGTTTCACTGGAAAAAGTCTGTGGTTGCAAGGCAAAGTATAAGTAACAGGAATTCTTAAAAGACCTAAATTTCTTTCGATCGCCACGGAAACATTCTGGAGCTGCGATTCGTGGTTCAGGAGGGGCCATAAACCCGGTAGTTGCGGCTAGAGGCGGGCTTTGAACTGAGAGAGAGGGTGACTCAGGTAGGTGCTGCAGACGTTCCTTCAACCGGAAGTATTCCTCCTGAAGCTGTTGGATGACTGGCGTAAGAGCCGTGATCTGCTGGAGAACAGCCTTCATCGGGGAGTCACCTCCATCGGCCTCTGACATGGCTGGATTATACTGTCAGGGTCTAGTAACGGTATTGTACCTTCGTGTGCGCTGATGCGCGTTAGCGCGACCTTGCCTGTGCTGGTTAGCTGACCTTGTGGAACTGTGCATGGGGATGCGCCTGTTTCCCTGACAACTACGCAATGACTCCAGCTGTACTAAGTAGGGAACTGGCCAGGGAGGCCTGCTGCACCTCCTTTGGAAATGTTCCAAACTTTTTAGGTACTGGAATGGAGTGATTCAAACTTTGAATGCGGTATTCACTATTGGTCTGCAAAGAGAGCCCACTGTCTGTTTGTTGGAAGTTCTCCTTATAGTCAAACAGCGAGGGAGATCTTCTAGGCATGGTCATAGACAATAAAGGCCTGGTGGGAGGTCAGGCCTCGCCAATCTTCCAAAACATAGGGAAATATTTATAAAGACTTTGGTAGATTGTATGCCTCTATTTTATATTCTTTAGTCTGGCTGTACCAAGTAGGGTACTGGCCAGGGAGGCCTGCTGCACCTCCTTTGGAGATGTTCCAAACTTTTTAGGTACTGAAATGGAGTAATCCAAACTTTGAATGCCTTATTCACTGTTGGTCTACAAAGTGAGCCTACTGTCTGTTTGTTGGAAGTTCTCCTTATAGTCAGTGGGGGAAATCTTTCAGGCATGATCAGAGACAATAAAAGGCCTGGTGGGAGGTTAGGCCTCACCAATCTTCCAAAACATAGTAAACTATTTACTTTGGTAGATTGTGTGCCTCTATTTTGTATCCTTTAGTCTGATATACATGGTTGAAATAATATAACCTATTTATACAGGTTGTTTTTACAACTGTGGTACATTTGTAATCCTGTACACCTAAATTACACCACGCAAACAGGTTTGAGTCAGTACATTTTTATTTTACACAGTTTGCACTGGTTCACTTATATATACTGTATATAGATTAGATAGGCAGGTAAACATAAAATATTGCTTGTGAAAATGTCACATTTACTGCATAGTAAATGTAAGTGACAAGTAAAGTAAAGTAAAGTAAAGTAAAGTAAGTGACAAGTGTGAAGTAACAGAAACCTCTTATCACCTCTCTGAACTGTGAATATTCTGTGTTGTCAAAATGCCTGAATAATTGGATATCAAGTTATACACTCATCTGTGTTTATTTTTTTCTGCAAGATCAGTGAAGTGCAGAGCTAGTGCTGGGTTTTCCTTTTAAAAAGCCCCACATGCACTGAAAACAGAGTAATATGGATGCACCTTGCATTAAATAATAATTTGTAAAATAAAGATTTTAAAAAGGATTGTGTAAAACTCCACTTTACACATTTGTAAACATTTTAAAACAAATGTCAAATAAAACTGAAGAAAAACCATGATGTTATATATTCATAAAAGGGAACCTAACTGATGCATCCAGGGATTTAATTATAATATGGGGATGTGACACTTACGTGGTATACACATTTCATTATTGTTGACATAATACTTTAGCCTGTTATGGAGGGACTACGTTTAATCTCTGCATTATTAACAGACAGGTGAAGAGTGTGATCTGTTGGCATGGTAACCGCATGGTATTTAAGACGTGAGGTGCACCAAGATACATACATTTAGCCAACAATTGACAGAGTAAATGCAGTCTCAAAATGTATTAAAATAGTCATGCAAACATAAACATGAATCATAGCCAAGCTACTGAAATGATACAAACAGTAGAAAATGTCATTATATGTATCAAGGTACAAAATGTAAATTGCAGAGTACACATGCATAAAAAGTATCCCAACGCATTTCGCAAGACCATTCTCGCTTCATCAGGGGTAGATGCGTGTGCAGTACATCTGTAGGGGGTATAATGAACCAAATAAGTATCAACACAGACATGGTATCATGACAATTAGTCAAGAGGGTCCAAAAACGCATGGCCCTATACTCACCAGAGGCTGGATCAGACTACCAATTGCTTGCTACCCAGAGGCAGCAGTAATGAGCTCCAGGTATTTAGCCACTAGACATTCCTTAATTCCCCATGCCCAATATTGGTATCTCATAAGAATTAAATATTTATCATTGCGCAGTATGTTTATAAAAGAGATTTATTTGTAGCCAGTAAAAACACATAAACAATGCTTACATCCAGCATTCTGTTATGGGGCTGTTATGGGGCTCTGTTGCGCCGCTTCATTCCTCATTTCCGGCTTGTACTCCAAGCCTCGTTTTGATTCGCGTTAGTGACAGGAAGTGATGTACGTAATTACCCAGAAGCCTCTATGCGTTTCGCATACACACATGCGTCATCAGGAAGCTGGGTGCGCCATCTTTAAAATGGTATTTATGCCCTTAGTGTTAATTATTTGGCCAATCTGATCGTGTAATAGAAATGGACTCACCTCCTCCCATTACCCTCATTGTTAACTAACCGGAAACATAGTAACCACCATTTTCTTTACTGGCAATCCCAACCCACGCTGTTATATGTATGTTTTAGGGGCCATTAATTGTCGTTTCCCTTACTATTTGAATTTATTCTTTACATACTTTGGATCCCCAAAACAGGAAGCTGGGTAGACTTTTTCATTTTAATTCAAACCTTTAAAACAACAATCAATTAAAAAAAAAAATATATATAAAAACTCCACCAAGAATGAATTTAGCTTTTCACGAGTTTTATATCTGATCAATATTTAAAAAATATGAAAAAATGGAAAAAAAAAAAAAAAAAATATATATATATATATATATATATATATATATATATATATATATATATATATATATATATATATATATATATATATATATATATATATATATATATATATATATATATATATATATATATATATATAATAAAATAAAATAAAATAAAACAATAAAAAACAAAAATGATAAAAATAAAAATAAATATTAAAAATTAAAATAAAAAGTGAAATACATTAGAAATCCTCTATGAAACAGTTAATATCAAGTTCTATGTTCAACCCATTTGGTTGCATAATATTCAGTTTAAAAATCCAATGCGTCTAATTTCTTGATATTTCTCTTTGTAACTTGGAATTTCTCCAATTTCGGTCTATCTTATCTATGGCATAAAATTTTTAATTTTGTGGATCTCTATTATGGGAATTTCTAAAATGCTTTGAAACACTATGGTGTTTGAACCCCTTTTTGATGTTTCTAATATGTTCTCCTTACACTTACCTGTCTTGTTGTTCCCCCCATATACTGCAATTCGCAGCTACATTCCAGTATGTAGGATACATGGGTACTGCTACAAGTGATAAGTTTATCTATTTTATATTTTAATGCGGTAGTGTTTGATTGGAATTCTGTATTTTTCCTATTCCCTTTACTTGTGGTCCTGCAGGGTTTACACTTCCCACATCTATAAAAACCCTTATGATCAAAAAAAGTCACAATTTTTTTAGGGGGTCAGGTACATTCTTTACGATTACATCTCTAATTCTTCTTGCCCCTCTATAGATGAACCTAGGTTTAGGAGGTAAAATCTTACTCAGATGTGGATCATTACAAATAATTGGCCAATTCTTCTTTATTATGTTCTCTAAAAATCTATATTCAGTATTAAAACCTGTTACAAATGGCACTTCACTGTTTTCCCTTCTTTCCTTATGTTTATTTTTTTCCCGTAGTAAATTTCTGTCTGTGCTGCCCACCATCAAGTCACAGTTTCGCCTAATTCTAATGAATTGGCCTTTAGGTATGACCTTTTTCCACTGGGGGTGGTGAGAGCTACTAAAGGGAATATATCAATTGCGATCTGTGTCCTTGAAGTGTGTTCTAGTATTCAATCTTACCCCGTTTTTGAAAATCTCTAAATCAAGGAAATTAATGGTTTTATGATGGGATCTTACAGTAAATTTAATGCCATATTTATTGTCATTTATATGTCTAATAAATTGACTTAGATCTTTTTTGCTGCCTTTCCAGACCACCAGGATATCATCTATAGATGTTTTATATATTTGTATGTGTGGCCAACATTTTCCAAATATCTCCTCACTTTCCCATTTATTGAGGAATATGTTGGCGACAATGGGGGCGTATTTGTTACCCATACCTACTCCCTTTATTTGCTTGAAATATTTGTGTTTATGCCAGAAAAAAATATTTCCCATGGCCATCCTAAGACCCTCCAATATGAACCTTCTCATTTTTAACTTTATATCTGACTGATTTTTTAATTCCCAAGCCACTGCTGCTAGTGCATCAATTTGCTTTATATTAGTATAAAGTGACTCTACAGCTATAGTTATCAATATTGTGGAATCATCCACATGTACCAATTTGAGTATGTTAATTATGTCCTTACTATCTTTAATGAATACCTGCCCTTTCCCTGCCAGGGGTTGTAGGAATACATCCAAATATTCCCCTAGTCTGGAATGGACTGATCCAATTCCACTTTTGACTGGTCTACCCGGTGGTCTAGTTTTATTTTTGTGCACATTTGGAACTTGATAAATAACTGGTACCTTTGGTGCTTCTGTTAATATATATCTACCTTCTTTTTTGTTAATGATTCGGTTAGCAATCCCATTATTGAAGAATTCCTTCAGTTTATTTCTCAATTCTCTATTGGGGTTTCTTTTTAATGGTAAATAAGAAGTTGCACCATTAACCAATCTATCTAGTTCCTGCATATAATCTTGTTTGGTTATGATAACCAAACAAGATTTTGGGTTAAATGTAGATCTATTTTTCAACTGACTATGTGTATGTTCAGTAATTTTTTGTTGTTTAATTGTTTCTCCTTTCTCAATAAAATGTTTTTTCAAATTTAATTTCCTCACAAACTTTTGTAAGCCTATTAATGTTTTGAACTTAATTTATCCCCCTGTCCAAAACTAGTTATTCTTTCTGGGTAAAGACTATATCTGTTAAGTTAAATATTCCCTCGCCTAATTTTCTCTTTTTCTTTTTGCTTCCCCCTCTGCAACCTCTCCATCTTGTGGGTTTCTGTTCCATCCACCCCTGGTTCCCTGATAGGTGGGTGTGGGGGGCTTGTAGGGCTCCCTCCAATCCTTCCATTCCCCCTGCCATTGTGGGAGAGCATAATTTTGTGGAGGTCCATAATTTTGGGGGAGTCCATAATGTTGACCATAATATGCCCTCCCCTTCCTCTGGGTGCTCCTCTCCATGGTCTAGAGTATTGGCCCATTGGTGGATGATATGGATACTGATTTGTTCCATTTCCTCCACCTTCTGGTCTATTCTGTATGCCCTTATTTTGTACTATTACAGTATTGGTGCTTGTACTAGGTGTGGGTGTTTTGATCCTATCGCCAGTATTCTTATTTGCTATATTTGTTGTTTCTATTGTTGATAATCTTATTTCTGTTTCTTCATTCAAAGATGTGTTATTTGAATGAATCAAAACATCTTCCTGCCACTTATACACTTTTCCGGCCAAATAAACTTATTTGCCTCTCTAGTATTTTTTAACTTTCTTATTTTTTACCTCATTATCTAATTTTGCTAGGTATTCCTGTAACTTACTGGCTCTAACTTTATAATCGTTGGTTTGTACATGTGGGGTCATGTTATCCTTTTACTGTTGATGTTACTTTCAATTTTACTCAATTTTGCCCTTCTCTAGATAATGACATCCAATAATCTATATTCACAACCATTAAAAAACCATACCAGGTTTTCATAAGCTCCTCATCATTTAATCCATCATTTGGGCCTACATCCCATCTCAATCTCCTTGGTGTGATATTGGCATCTCTATATCTTTCCAGTGTGGTGATATCCTACCAGGGGCGGACTGACCATTCAGCCACTTGGACACTGCCCGAGGGTCCCGGGCCACTAGGGGGCCCCATTAGGGTTGCCAGCCTCAGTAAAACCAGGGACAGTATGTAAAAATCTGTGTTTTTTTTACATCTGTCTCTGAAATGTCCCTTACCGACATCCTTTTGGTCTAAAAATCTTGAGATTATAGCTGCACCACCTCTCCAGTGTACCTTCTCAGCCAATAGAAACATATCTGTGTATATTGTGTGTGTGTGTATACTGTATGGCCCCATAATCTCTGATTGCCTGGGGGCCCCATAATCTCCTATTGCCCGGGGGCCCCATGAGTTGTCAGTCCGCTCCTGTATCCCACCACACTCGAACCTGTTTGTCCACAGCATTTTTTAATTGTTTAAAACTTTGTTCTAGGTTCACCGCAGTGGTATTATCAAAATTTTCAAATAATTCACTTAAATCCAATCTTCTATTGGCTAAAAATGAAAATACCTCCATGTTGCCCGTGAAGTGTTCTTTACCAACAGTAAAAAATATAAAAATGTGAAATAGTGTCACTGGCGCAAAAAATAGTAAAATAAAAAATATATGTATTTACAGAGTTGATCTGCTGCAGTTAAGATATCCTATACCTTGTATAGGGAGGGATGTATTTAAATGGTGTAACTGCGCTAATCCAAACAAATGCTTACATACTATTACCACTAATACGGTGTTTATACCCTTATATTTTATGTGCCAACCTAACTCCTTAAAGTGCAACGTGACAATAAAAGTGCCAATTATTGTAAAGTGCAATCATAAAAGAATCACAATTTTGAACCATAGACATATAATATTAATCTCCAATGTCCATTTGCCATTTAACATGTATGTTCAAAGTGCTTGTGTGCTTCAAATCTCATCCATGCTGAATAACCATGACTTTTCACCACTTCTTGTGCCACCACCACCTTATAAAACGGTCACTCACCAGAGCCTAGAAAAAGCTTTGCCTTTGGTTCATACATGAATGCTACCTGGTCCCCGATGGTTCTTCACCTGCTGAGTGCTACCAATCCTGCCGCACCTGCCAGCTGCCTGTCAAGCCACCTGCTGTCTGCCCTGTCCTGGGTCTGCTGTCTCTGCTGCTATCCGCTGTTCCAGTGATCTGACCTGTCTCTGACGATGCATCTGCTACCTTTGACCACGGCAGACAGAACATCTTACAGGCACTCATACATCGCCGTGCTCTCGTGGCCACTTTTGCAACATCAGTAGTCTCAGAGCCAGGGCTGTATGAGAGGCCTCCCTCTACACAACAGGCTCTCCCACAAGGTACATGACACTAATCTTAAAAATGCCCCCCCAACACCTATTCTAACTAACCTGTGTAAGAAAGAGCTGCATACTTACCTATTTTCCAGCCACTCCGGTCCACTCACATAATCGGACCTTCTATTCCATCTAGCAGCGGCTTCAGGGTTTAGTAGGCAGTGCCGACAATGGATGGGTAATAGGAGCCTTTGGGTGACGTCACCGCTCAGGTAATATCAGCACTTGTCATGTGCTCCCTCCTCTCTTCTGCAGCCGGCGCTGGCTGTCACAGGAGAGATCAAGTGACCAGAGTGGAGAGGCCTGACATTAGGTAAGTATACTGCTCTTTCTTACAAAGCTTAGTTAAAATAGATGTTAGGAGGGGGCCAGGGAGTGTTTTTAAGATTAGTTAGCTTTATCCCGGAATTCTCCTTTAATTTCTGGTTGCTGTGCATTATTCTAATTTGCCTATTACTATTTGCCTATTTAAATAAATGAGTTAGAAGTTCCTAAATGCACAATTTTATACTTGCTTTGTAAGCTACAAAAAGAGCACATAGAAGCTCACAGTAAGCTTGTTTACATAAAAAATAAACAAAGAACAAATACATTCATTTAAAATAGGCATGCCCGTGTACACATTGCTGTGCCGGAGCTCTAATGGCAATTACAGTGTCTTGCTTGTGTGGCAGAACTATAGGGTTATTATAGTCATGTCACCAACACAGCTTTTATATTGGGTTATTGTTATTATGTTATCTGTTATTGTTTGAGAATTACTTTTTTCAATTAACTATTTTTTCTAGGTGCATTATCTGTAACAATTTCTTTTAATGATAACAACAAATATGGAAATTAGTTCTGAGCATACAATTAAATCCATTTGAATAATTATACTGTAATCATGTAAAATTACTGATGTCTTTATTTGAAAGTGGATGCCGTTGAAAGGAATATACGTGCTCAACATTCTAATCAACTCTTCATAAGCATCCAACAAAAAGTTTGTATGTACGATTTATTTATTTATTTATGATTGACAAATGTTCCATGGAAAATAATAATACTCATATCAGATGGTATAATTCCTGGGACTTGTAGTTAGATGAAGACAGCAGATCACTTCTAGTAGTGTGTGTAGGGAAAGGTACCATGCCTGATGAAAGGGTCCTGTGAGGCTCTGAAACGTAGCTGTTTGCTGTAATGATGTGATCGCTTAATAAAGCTTTTGTACCCATTTTTTGGAGACCCATTTTTAATCATACTGTATTTTGTTACATATTAGCACTATATTTATGCAGACTTGTAAAGTTGATGTAAGGTCCATGTAAAAAATCTATTTTAGTTTACTTATAGGCAGGGGCGTAACTAGAAATAGCAGGGCCCCATAGCAAAATGTTGTATGGGGCCCCCTGCAAACAGCCCCCCCCCCCACAGCTGCCCTAGTGTCAATGCAGTGTGACCTGTGCCACATACAGCGTGACCTGTGCCCAATGCAGCGTGACCTGTGCCCAATACAGCGTGACCTGTGCCCAATACAGCGTGACCTGTGCCCCATACAGCGTGACCTGTACCCAATACAGCCTGGTCTGCCTGTGCCCCATACAGCCCCACCTATGCAGAGGAAGAGGCAAGCCACCCGGTTTAGCAGAGAGCGGGATTGCCCGCTGTAATAGCTTTCATTTGAATTTCCTGTCTTCCCCGGGCTCATCGTCACATAGCCCCACCTCTTGGCCCGACGCCTTTGATGACGCCACATGTCCCGCATTGGATCGGCGTTCTGTCTATCAAAGGCACCGGGCTAAAAGGTGGAGCTATGTGACGTGAGCCCCGGGAACACTGGAAGTTCTAATGAAAGCTCTTACATTGGGCAATTCAGCTCTCTGCTGATACGGACAGCTCGCCTCTTCCTTTCCTCTCTCTTCCCCTGGCTGGGAGACTGTGCCGGCGGTGCTCTTATCCTCACTGGGCCCCACTTGGCTGCGGGCCCCATAGCGCCCACATGGGTTCCTATGGTGGTAGTTACACCCCTGCTTATAGGTAGTGATTAGGAATTAAGTTTGAGTTCACTAAAAGGTAGAGTTTGTGGAAAAATGTATCCATTTGCAGTCCGCACAGACTGCAAACTTATGTCTTTGCTCACTTTAGGACCAAAAAGGAATCTCCCACAGTTTATTGCATTAACTGTGAACTGTGGTCAGGGGTGGCAGAGTATGTCCAATAATGTGGTTTGGTAAATGTGCTAGCCTACTCCTTACATAAACCAGCTCTCTCCTCAGCCTTTTGTCAGTGTGTGTTGGAGTAGGAGGAGATAGGGACAGCTAACAGCACCATTTCAGGGAGAGATAGTGAATGCTGCTGTGCAATGCTACTTACCTACAGAGCTATATATTGCTATATACAGTGCTGATTAATACTATTACTACATTACAGTGAATTGCAGGGTGGTGAGTTACAGAAAGTGGACCCTTCCCCAAATTATCCCCCCCCCACAATGCATTTACAGTGAATAAACCCAGCAGTCCATTTTAGCCTACCGTTTTGTCTGTGTCAGCAACAACTTCCACTGTTATTTTGCCTTTGCCTTTGCCTTTTGTTGGGGGGGGGGGGGGGGGATTTTTTATTTCATTTTCTTTTCTTTCATGTTTGTCTATTTTTTCATCTTCCTGCTTAAACAAAATATCTAAAAACATTTTTTCTTTGAAGGTAGGTATATTTTATGTCTATATAATTTTGATAGGGTCTTTAAATGTATTTTTCCAGGATCAGCAGTGTAAACCTGATGGTGATGCAGGCAAAGTTGCCCTTTGTTAGCAGGACATCACAGCATACTATTAGGGGTCCAGTTTACAACACAAAATCACCATGCACTTGACACCACAAGTGTCAAGTGCATCAAAGCACATTCTCAATTCCTCTCTTGCCACAGCTGCTTTTACAATTAGGAAATTCCTTATTGTCATCATGCCTTGGAGGCCTTAAGGGAGAGACAGAGTTTCTTCATGTGCAGTTTTAAGGGGGTGAGAAGGCTGTGTATCCGCAGGCCAAAGTGGTGGTTGGGCCGCCCTTTTGCGAGGTAGGAAGAGTCTGACTTTTTTCTGCAAGTGGGTGTGCTATACAGCCAGAGCACACAGAATAGGTGGACTACCATCCTCACCATCCTAGTACTTCTTCTAGCTGCAGAGTAGTGTAGTGTCCTTAACAGCTGCAAACGGGCCCTCTTCTTCCTCCTCTTCTACTGTTAATCACACCACTACCCCCCAAAACTGCTATTAAATTGGCGCTCCACCCAAAAAGGGACATTCTGCTTTAAGGCCCCCCGCTCGAGTTCACTAAAAGGCACTTTTTTCCCGGGGGGGGGGCAGGTACCTGTTTTGCCTAGGCGATCTGAGTGGAAGTTTTCCAATCCCCTTCCCTCCCTGCAATCTTCTGAGACATGTCACAGCTCCCAGAAGACTGCTGGGCCATTCACAATGCGCAGTGTGGCTTGCACTTGCACAGTGGGCACTTGGCTGTGATACCGCAAGCTGAGCACATCGCTGGATTGTGGGACAAGTAAGTTGCTGTACAGTATATTAAAAGTTTTTGTAGCTGCTGACTTTTAATAAACACATAATTGACTGGATCTCCTCTTTAAGGGGTGGCTGAATTATTTCAGCACATCATCAGTCACTTGGTGCAAGAAGATTTGTAGCAAATCTTTTTATCTGATGTTGAGGAAAAGAGCATACGTAACATAGAGGGAGGGGACAACAGGCAGGGAGAAGCAATTGCCAGTAATGTTCTTGCAGTTGCAGCTTACTGCCAAGTGGAGAGGCGCCTCTGGGTGCAGACGTTTTTAACAAGCTTTAATAGACATAAATTAGTCAGACTCACATTTCAGCAGAAAGTGATAGGCATAAAAGTATAGACATGGTTATGTCACGGTGGCGATCCTGAGTCCTAGGCCTTGTAGTTCCTCTGTCAAAACAGTCTGGTCAGAGAGGTGTCCACCATTAAGATGGTTATGCCGGCTCCGGAAGATAAACTCGAGACGAGGCGTGAGGCGCAGGGAACAGCAGGCTGCAGGGGATTACTTTGTTTGATTACTTTGTTTGCATTTCTTTGTAAAACTGTATATCCCAATGCAAGTTAATTGCACTGTTTAGTTGTGCTTGCTCTGCTGAGGTGGCTCCCTGGGAGGTACGGATTAACTCTGCTGGCCAGATATTCCTGGACTTTCTGGGGAAGTACCGCCCTCTTCTGGAGAAAACACATAAAAATGGAGGGAACCACCTTCCAGGGGTGCCAAAGAAAAACACGGCCTGAGGTTCGGTTCCAGGTCTCTCCACTTAACCACTTGCCAACCGGCTCACGCCGATATTTGTTGGCAAAGTGGCACTGCTGCGCAAATCGCCGTACCCATATGGTGGCTCCTTAAAGAGTGGTAGCAGGCGTGCGCAGGGGACCCGATGCACATGGTTGGCGGGCGCGATCGCCCCCTGCCACCCGCGATCATGGGCACAAGAGCCAGAACATGAATTTGTGAATGAAAACACACAAATCCCTGTTCTGACAGGGGAGGAGAGACAGATCGTCTGTTCCTACTAAGTAGGAACAATAATCTGGCTCCTCCTCTAGCCAGTTCCTACCCCCCCACAGTTAGAAACACACCCAAGGAACACATTTAACCCCTTGATTTCCCCCTAATGTTAACCCCTTCCCTGCCAGTGACATTTACACAGTAATCAGTGCATTTGTATAGCACTGATCGCTGTATAAATGTCAATGGTCCCAAAACAGTGTCAAAAGTGTCCGATTTGTCTGCTGCAATGTCGCAGTCCTGATAAAAATCGATGTGAGCCACCATTACTAGTAAAAAAAATGTATAAGAATACCATAAAAATGCTATAAAAATGCCATAAATTAATTCCCTATTTTGTAGACGCTATAAATTTTGCGAAAACCAATCAATATACGCTTATTGTGATTTTTTTTTTTTACCAAAAATATGTAGAAGAATACGTATCGGCCTAAACTGAAAAAGAAATTTATTTTAAAAAAATGTTGGGGGTTACTTATTATAGCAAAAAATAAAAAATATTGTTTTTTTTTCAAAATTGTCAGTCTTTTTTTGTTTATAGCGCAAAAAATAAAAACCGCAGCGGTGATCAAATACAACCAAAAAAAAGGACGTCATATTTATTTGGGTACAACATCGCATGACCGTGCAATTGTCAGTTAAAGCGACACAGTGCCGTATTGCAAAAAGTGGCCCGGTCAGGAAGGGGGTAAATCCTTCCAGGGCTGAAATGGTTAAGCAACAGAATTCTGCTAAGGATGTGAGTTACTTCCTGAACCTGTCACAGCGCCTCAATCCTCTGAAGATGACCCAACGGGGTCGAAACGCGTCAGATATTATCACCCTATTATAGTGCTTGATCATTGTATAAACTTGTGCCAGCTTCATTTGTGTTATCTCCTGTAGCACAGCTCTTATTTTAACCATTACGGTTAAGTCCCACTAATTAAAAAACCCTTTCAAAGTAACTTAATATTTTCATAATTTTTTGCTGCTTTAAAGCCCCACGGGGGATATCTTCTTTTTCTTTTTTACTTCCTGAACCTAACCACCCCTGTGGGAGCCCAGTTGGGGTAACAAGGATATGGACGTATGCCACAGCTAAATGGCCTTTGGGACTTAAGGACTTTCTCCCATTTACAAGGTATGACTACCTCATGGGCATTTAGGGGCACCAGGAGAACAGCTATGGGGCACTTTACAGAACATGTACAGGAATAAGTATTGAGGATACTGAACTGTTTATTTATCAATGCTATTCAACTGGGCCTGGTCTGAGGTCACATTAAGACGGAATGCATGTATGGCATATCACAATGAACAGGGCTTAATAGGGGACAAGACAAGATAGAGAAGATGCAGTACAAATATCTAACATGCAGTGAAGCTTTTTGGAGGAGGCCATATTGCTGTTGCTAATGACTACAGTACTAGTGTCAAGTGCATAACCAGCCAGCTGGTAAGGAAGCAGTGACTCGGCAAAAGCGATGGAGTCCCTGGTAGTGAAGGAGCTTTTGTGTTTAGACTCCTTCCCTTGCAACTTGAACCCCAATACTGGGTCTGACATTGCAGCACAGGGCATCCTAGGGAATCCCAGGGCATTCCCAGCCTGAACGTCACAGAAGATGGAGTGAGGCCTCGGGAGAACAGTAAGCATGGGTTATGTACAAGAGTACAGCTTCCTAGCATTCATGTGAAACATACGATTCAATGTCACTGGGAGTGAGGTAATGGATTACTGAGCTGGTGGAGCCCAGAACAGGCTCAGCAGTACCAGCTCAGAAATGCTGCATAGCTAAAAAGAGAAAAGAATGTGTATTGATAAACAGTTATCCATAATCTATAGAGTGTATTGAGGAACTGATGCCAGTAATAAACAATGGAAAGTGTCACGGAATTCGGGCCACAGATTAACATGTGTAGAAAATTGGCTTTGGCTAGTCTTTTCTCAAGCCACGCCCTTCTGGTGCATTTCACCCTCCCACTGACATAGTCATAGAGGTCACCTCTATGACTAAAAACACATTTGAAAAAAAGATGTGGAAGCTGCTATATATCTTGTTAATTCTCTGAGGCTATCATCCAAACATTTAAGCAAACAAAATGTACAGAAATGCATCTTCATTTTCTACTTGCAAGAGCAGTACACCAAAACTTGTTAATATAACTTGTTTTAAGAAGGGCTTGCTTTTATCATGTAAAGCAATTAGTAATGCTTTGATAAACGCAACAATATGGTTTACTGCTGCAAGTGATGTATTAACAAAACACATTTTTATAACCGTGTAATCACCTGCCACCTAGACTTTTTTTTGACATTGTAAAGCAAACTTGGTGTTTTTTTTTGTAACTGAAAGATGCGAGGGCTAAAAAAGTTTAGCATAAAAGTAAATTGCATTACCTTAATATGCCTTTTAATTTATAACTGTTGATTGGGCCTTAGATTCACACGCTTCATCTACTCTTTTACACTTCAACCGTCTTCTTAGATTTTTATACTGTTCTGATGTAAAAGTTGTTATATGCCTGATGGGATGTCTCTATAAAATCACTTACATCACTGACCATTTACATCACACATCTGCAAAACTCTCTTTACTGAATTTTTTTATGAAAAATGATTAAAACAGAAAAAAGTAAATCGTTCTTTCAAGTTTAAGATCCTACATGATCCTCCACATCAGGGAACTTGCAAGTCATAAGAGATTTGGGTGTTTGGGAGAACAGGCACCTTTCTGTCCTTAATACAGTCAACATGACTGAGAGAAGAGTTTTACGAAGAATGTGCCTCCCTTTATGGCTCTATATTCTTTGAATGTATAGTATTAATTTTAAATGTTGCTATGTTTTTGGCATCCAAATTCAGAGAGACAGAGAACACAATTGGTTTACAAGTGATGAATAAAATGAACTGGAATAACCATCCCTGAAGAGGGGTGGGGGTCTTCAACACTACCTGTCTTCCATAGATCATACCATTTCTACCCTATCCACACATTTAGCCAGGTAAATTGGGGAATTCACTTATATGCAGACTTCCTGGGTGGAATTATGTAACTGGAATAAGGTGTTTCCACAATTTTTATACCTCTCATCCAGCACTGGGACAATCAAAATCTGAACATTCTATGATGTTTAGATTAGGGTGTCTGTGCTATCTGTGTGGATATAAATGCTGGGGAATCTTCCTGATAGTCATTGGAACTAAAGAAGTCACCTGGAGAAGCTATGAATCCTCTTCAACACTACCGAACTGGTCATGTTGATTGTGACTAACTAATACTAGCTAAGCAACACATATGAACCTGATATATGGTAGGGGGTCTTTAAGGGAATATAAGTGGATATGTGTGAGTGCGCTGCCCCCTTTTTATATAACACCACCTGTGTTCCTTATCAACTACCAATGATCAATATTACATGTGCATATATTTAAACTTTAGATCAATAAATCATATATATAACAAAATAAAAGAGTCCTTCAGACATGTTGCAAAATCTTGTATCCTTTATAGTGACTGTCGTGCTCCTATGTTACTTCAATATGTGACTGAGTGGGACCCTCCACCATTCAGATTGGCCACTCACCAGATATTCCACTAGGGGTACGCCTTTGGTTCATTCAGGGATAACCAATCCACACAGGTACCACTTCTCACCAGTATACAACTTGTGTTCAGATATTCCACTAGGGGTACGCCTTTGGTTCATTCAGGGATGACCATTCCACACAGGTACCACTTCTCACCAGTATACAACTTGTGTTCTAATACTCCTCATAGGAAAGCATAGAAACAGATGGCGATCATAGCGCAATAAGTTTAAACCATTTATTTTAAAAGATATCAAAGGTTAAAATCACTCACATTTGAAGGTGCCCTTTTGCCGGCACTAAGCTTATCCAGCAGTTACGGACGAGTGTGTAATAGCATGGTTCCCCTGGTATTGTAAGCGGTCTCCACGCTTGGCTTGCACTCCAAGCCTCGTTTCCGTTTTCGTCCGGTCACGTGATGCGTGAAAATCTCCCAGCAGCCTCTACGCGTTTCGCATCATCAAATGCGTCATCAGGAAGCTGCCGTTTGATTGGTGCCCTTTCTATTTATACTATGTGTGGCTGGAAGTGTGCATTCCGCCATTTTAACTAAGGTAATGCTCCCATCTGTAACTTCCTTTCTGTTATCGCCATTTTGACTAAGGGTATTTCCCTTTTGTATAATACACGCCTATATCACTGATTCCCCTTTGCATTTTCTTAGTTTGTATTCCGATTTATGGGGATATTAACCCATCTATATCTGCTGGAGAGGCTTTTACAATGTCTTGAACACATTACACATTTTAAAAAATTTAAAACCTTCTGCCCATTCCGCCCTCGCCGTTCGTCCATGTACAATATGGGACAGCAAAAAAACCCATTCTTTGCAGTAATCAGACAAAGTTCAAACAGATATTCTAAGAACCGTATATAGTTTATATATATAACCCCTATTTCTATACTTTTCTATATGTAAAACTATTTTATTATGAAAAAATGAAATAGGTCAAAAAAATAAAAAATAAAAAATGTAAAAAATGAAAAGCATGTCAAAATGAAAAAAATGAGAAAAATGAAAAAAATGAAAAAATGAGAAAGAAAGAAAATATAATGAGTAAAAAAATATATAAAAATAGGAAAAGTAGGAATGGAAAATAAAAATAAAAATAAAAATAAAAATAAAAATAAAAAATAAAAAGATAAAAATAAAAAATTTTAATAAATAAAAAAATATTGAAATTTGAAATAAAAAATAGAAAAATAAAAAAATTTAAAATAAATATAAAGATAAAAATAAACCATGTGTCTCCCTGAAGTGTTTAGATACACTATGGTGTTTAAATCCTTTTTTGATGTTTCTAACGTGTTCTCCTACTCTCACCGATAGGGCTCTAGTTGTTCTACCCACGTATTGCAGCCCACAGCTGCACTCCAATACGTAGGTAACATGTGTGCTAGCACATGTTATGAGTTTATCAATTTTAAAGGTTTGCTTAAATAGTAAAAAATGTACCAGACCCCCCTAAAAGGATGACAACCTTCTTTGAGCAGGAAGGTTTTTTTAGGTGTGGAAAATGCAAAGCGTGCAGGTCTACCAATAAAAGTGATAGAAAAACAACTAATTTTGTATCAAGCAGCAACAAGCAAACCTTTAAAATTGATAAACTCATAACATGTGCTAGCACACATGTTACCTACGTATTGGAGTGCAGCTGTGGGCTGCAATACGTGGGTAGAACAACTAGAGCCCTATCGGTGAGAGTAGGAGAACACGTTAGAAACATCAAAAAAGGATTTAAACACCATAGTGTATCTAAACACTTCAGGGAGGCACATGGTAGAAACCCCCAACATTTAAAATTCTATGGAATAGATAGAATAGAAAAAGATTGGAGAAACACTAATATGAGAAGGGAGGTATCAAAAAATGAAACCCATTGGATATTTAAAATGGAAACTATGAAACCCAAAGGGATGAACGTCGAACTCGACATCAACTGCTATCTAGAAAATGACTAATTAGCATGGAAACAATTTTTATTTTATTTTTATTTTAATTTTATTTTTATCTTTATATTTATTTTAAATTTTTTTATTTTTCTATTTTTTATTTCAAATTTCAATATTTTTTTATTTATTAAAATTTTTTATTTTTATCTTTTTATTTTTTATTTTTATTTTTATTTTTATTTTTATTTTTATTTTCCATTTCTATTTTTACTTCCTACTTTTCCTATTTTTATATATTTTTTTACTCATATTTTCTTTCTTTCTCATTTTTTCATTTTTTTCATTTTTCTCATTTTTTTCATTTTGACATGCTTTTCATTTTTTACATTTTTTATTTTTTATTTTTTTGACCTATTTCATTTTTTCATAATAAAATAGTTTTACATATAGAAAAGTATAGAAATAGGGGTTATATATATAAACTATATACGGTTCTTAGAATATCTGTTTGAACTTTGTCTGATTACTGCAAAGAATGGGTTTTTTTGCTGTCCCATATTGTACATGGACGAACGGCGAGGGCGGAATGGGCAGAAGGTTTTAAATTTTATAAAATGTGTAATGTGTTCAAGACATTGTAAAAGCCTCTCCAGCAGATATAGATGGGTTAATATCCCCATAAATCGGAATACAAACTAAGAAAATGCAAAGGGGAATCAGTGATATAGGCATGTATTATACAAAAGGGAAATACCCTTAGTCAAAATGGCGATAACAGAAAGGAAGTTACAGATGGGAGCATTACCTTAGTTAAAATGGCGGAATGCACACTTCCGGCCACACATAGTATAAATAGAAAGGGCACCAATCAAACGGCAGCTTCCTGATGACGCATTTGATGATGCGAAACGCGTAGAGGCTGCTGGGAGATTTTCACGCATCACGTGACCGGACGAAAACGGAAACGAGGCTTGGAGTGCAAGCCAAGCGTGGAGACCGCTTACAATACCAGGGGAACCATGCTATTACACACTCGTCCGTAACTGCTGGATAAGCTTAGTGCCGGCAAAAGGGCACCTTCAAATGTGAGTGATTTTAACCTTTGATATCTTTTAAAATAAATGGTTTAAACTTATTGCGCTATGATCGCCGTCTGTTTCTATGCTTTCCTATGAGGAGTATTAGAACACAAGTTGTATACTGGTGAGAAGTGGTACCTGTGTGGAATGGTCATCCCTGAATGAACCAAAGGCGTACCCCTAGTGGAATATCTGAACACAAGTTGTATCCTGGTGAGAAGTGGTACCTGTGTGGATTGGTTATCCCTGAATGAACCAAAGGCGTACCCCTAGTGGAATATCTGGTGAGTGGCCAATCTAAATGGTTGAGGGTCCCACTCAGTCACATATTGAAGTAACATAGGAGCACGACAGTCACTATAAAGGATACAAGATTTTGCAACATGTCTGAAGGACTCTTTTATTTTGTTATATATATGATTTATTGATCTAAAGTTTAAATATATGCACATGTAATATTGATCATTGGTAGTTGATAAGGAACACAGGTGGTGTTATATAAAAAGGGGGCAGCGCACTCACACATATCCACTAATATTTTTACCCATCTAAGTGAAGGGTCGTTTTTGAGTGCAGCATACCTAATACTTGGTGCTTAGTAGAAGGAATTAAAGTTTGGTTTTGCGCCGGTGACACGCACATAGATATTTAAGGGAATATAGTTAATTTATCTTACAGAGTTCCCTGTATGGCCTGTTCTTTCTTTCATCTGTGTTTTTTCCTCAGAAAATATTGTGTGGTGTGTGGCTCTTTAAAACTCTCCTAGGAGATTGCGGATAAGAAATCACTAAATAGATGGTCTTTCATCCTATGGAGATATAGTACTGATGGCTGTGATCTCCCTGAAAGCTTTCAAGTACTGTATGGAGCTGAGATAAGTAAAAGGCATTTCTGGTCCTTTATGCAGATTGAATAGTTTAAAGAGACAATGCTTCTATTGTTGCCACTGCTTATATTGTAAGACTGACATCTGAATAGTAACGTTGAAAGTACCTAATATGTATACCAGTGAAAAGAAACTTTCCAATAAACTATGTTGTTAATAACTCTCATTATGTGTACTATACTTACTCCTATCTTACAATATAGATGACTCACGTAGACATAATGCAGCCAACTACAAGGGGAAGGATTAACAAAAGCTAAAGTGAGATCAAGAGTGCACAGTTAGTCAAGGTCTAGGAAGAAACAACAAAATGCAGACAACCTGGGAACAGGGTTGACTAGATATGTTGACTTTCTTCAATGGTAATTGTTGTCCCCCCAGAGGAGAGAGATGGTTTGTCATTTCTTCAAGTTGGAGGGGTACTGGTGGAGACATGAGAAGTCTGTAGCCTGTTGGGGTCCTCTCCACTGACAGAGGATGCATTCTGGTTGGGGGGAAGAGTGTGGTACTGGAACATGTGGAACCCATTTGCTGCTGTGAATGTTTGCTAACGGAGAGCACCTTGAATATTGGTAAAAGGATCTTGATCTGCTCTAGTACAATTACAACTTAAAAGAATGCTCTCTCTCTTTCTGGTATCAATAGGTGTTTTTCCATACTTGAAGCATTTTGAAAAAAAACAAATGGGGAAATGTACAAGTATCACAAAGATGCACTGCATATGTTTCTTTTTTTTGCCTAGACATACACTTTAAGGTCCCTTTTACATGAGCACTCTGTCTGTCCTTTTTTCATCTATCCTTTGACGGAAGAAAAATAGACATCTATTCCCATGGACAAATGGATGTAAACGGATGAGCATCCATTTACATTTGTTTACATCCGTGTCCATTCAGTTCCACTTTTTAGACAGAACAGGCAATGTCCAGCTACGTTGAAACAGATCAGAACAGATGTAAACGGACAATGTCCGTATAAGTCTGTTCCGTTATTATCCATTTTTAGGGAAAATATTTTAGTTTATAATTTTTTTTTGTTTATGAACCAAAAGTCAACCTATGACCTAGGTAGTGGTCAGCAAAAGAAAGTTACATCCTCTTTCCTCCTTATTGAATCTATGGCTTGAGATGTCTCCCATGAGGTTCTCATCAATCTTGTGCATGCCAGGCATGGCCTGTGGGACACATCTTGTAGAAATTACAGCAACAGGGTGGCAAAGCAGTGGTTGTGGAATGAGGTATTTAAAACTTTAACACCAGATTGGCCATTGATGAACCAAAAGCAGCAGGATAAACATGGTCAGTTTATAAGCCTACATTCACATTTTATCTTCTGTATGATCATCATTTTTGCTTTGCTTTTATGTATTGTGACTTTGCGTGGTTAAGGTTGTTTTAGGCTTAGGGTTAACCCTAACACCTAACCCTAGGGGTTCTACAGCACACTCCCTAACCCTAATAACCCCTAACCATCACCCTGGTCCTCTTAGATGGACAATTGGAGAATTTGTAGTGAAGGCCTTTTAGGGTTAGGTTTAACCCTAACCCCTAAACATGGCTCCACTACACACTCTCCAATTAGTTATCTTCGTGGACTAGGGTGAGGGTAAGGGGTTATGTTCAGGATAGGAGTGGGGTTATGGTTAATTATAACTGTATACCTTTTAAAAGCTCAATTGGAAAGTTGTGCTGTAGAGCTCCTAGGGTTAGGGTTTCCACTGCACAAGCTCCAATAGTCCCTCTGAGGTTAGGATTGGGATTAACCCAAGCCCTAATCCTAACCTAACCCCTATCCCTAATAATCCCTCAGCCTAGACCTCCTATATGGATACTTGGAAAGTGTGTAATGGAGCCCTTAGGGTTAAGGTTAGGTTTAACCATGACCTAACCCTAAAGGCTTTACTACAAACTCTCCAGTTGTCCTTGTAAGAGGGCGAGGGTGAGTGGTTATTAGGGTTAGGCTCTTCTTTTATGTTATTTAATATAATAACTTTAGTTCATTGTGTCTTACACAAAAAATGTTAACACCAGATTGCATTCTCTACATTACCAGTATTACTGAGATTTAAATAATGAGATTTCAGAGAGTAGAAGTGACGCAGGAGCTTCAAAAAAGAAGAAAAGCATCTACTATAAAATGCTTGTATTTTTAAAAAGGGTCATGGAACTGAGATTGTTACTTTCACACTCTGAAATCCAGCACACATTGATCTAAATTCAGCCGCTCCATCCTGAAACGACTGAATTTAGATCCATCTATGGTCAACTTACCATATGAATAACATATACAGTATGTAACATTCTTTTTTATAGTACCACATCAAACATCTCTGAAGGAGATGAAGACAATTAAGAAAGAGAAGAGCTGGAAGCATTGGAGGGATGTGGGGAATCAGTCACACAGGAGGGAGGTGGCCAGTTCATTCCTGTACAGCAGTTACTATGTGCTGAGGCTTTGCAGAGATCAGGAATCAAAGGACATCATGTGCAGGTAAGAATGCTAGACAACAAGCACCATTTTCAAATGTAAACATGAACTTCATTGCAGTGATCAAAATCAGCGACCATGTGAGCACTGGTGTTAAAATATAGATGGCTATAAAATTGGCATATGTACTAAATATTTTTATTCTTTTCCACAGGTTCATCCTCAAAGTACAACCACATATAGAGCTTCTCACCAGGAAAGAAGGCTATACCATGTCTTATATAAAACACAAATAGAAAGGCAGGTGGAGGTCCACATTGCCATTTTCAATAATGCAGGTGCTTGTGTAAGGACTGCCATGGCGGGAAATCCTATGCCAACTATTGTCACAGCTGATCCCCCTCAGTGCAAATAGGTACAGGAAAGCAGCATTCTATCATCTGAATACTAGACCGAAAACGTATAGAAAAAAGTTGTGCTATACCTTTAAATTACAAACATCACTGTAAACATCATTAAATCACTTCTGTGCAAATACATATGCACAATAAAGTATCAAAATATTTCATAACAATACACATATAAAGTGCAACAAAAAGTTTGTTAAAGTGCTGTGCTCCAATACTGTGCAATATAAATATCTGTCAAAATTATTGTCTTGCCCCTCCGAACTTTATACCATATTCACGTGCAGCATCTACAATTAGGATTATAGATTGGTTTTATAATGCGAAATATAAACAGTGGGTAACCCTTGAAGAAGATATTATTTCTTTACAGCTTAAATCACTCCCATGGATTAAACCCCAGTTTCAACCTGGGAAAAAAGAACTAACAATTTTTGTGACGTCAACATTAAAGATATGGGATACAATGATGAAAAGAAAATGCCTCTCTACAATGGAGGGGCCTATGAGCCCACTATTTTCTAACCCCAAATTCCCACTAGCACTAGAAGCTACACACTTTATTAAATGGAATAGGTCAGAGAATACAAGGATAGTGCAGACCTTAGTGGATGGTAAGATTCCTCGACCAGCTGAACTGGGGTATGAACGAGGACAAAAATGGATGCAATACTATTAATTATATATATATATGTAAACAAGTTTACAAATTCCCCTGCTTGATAGACCACTAACTGATTTTGAGCAAATTCTAATACAAGAACAGAAACCGACTCATAATTTATCAGCTATATAAAAGCTTCTACTTCCTTCTGGGTCTTTGGGGGAAATAACATATATGAAGAAATGGGAAACCGAAATAGACAGGCCAATTTTGTTGCCAGAGTGGGAGAAAGCATTTCAAGTAATACATAAACTTTCGGTAGCGACTAAACATAAGGAAAGAAACTATAAAATTATAATGAGATGGTACTGGAGCCCTGTTGCTCTACATAAAATAAATGGAGATAACTCGGAAACATGTTGGATTTGTCTTAAAGAAAAAGGTACAATGACACATATATGGTATGGGTGTCCATTGGTGAAGGATTTCTGGCTTAAAGTATTTAATATATATCAGCTGATATCAGGAACTGAGATACAACCAAGTAGTGATATCTCAATATTATCAATTATTCCTGGATCAATGAAAGCCATTGGAGCAGATATCCTTCGCCATATGATCACAGCCGCTAGAACAATAATAGCTCGAAACTGGAGAAAAGCAAAAAGCCCTACAATAATAGAATGGGTCTGTGAGATGAACGAAATGCAATCAATGGAGCAAATTAGTAATTTTGAGGAGAGTTTAACCACATACCGGACCATAGCGGAAAGACGGCTACAGTGTGGTCGGCTTATTCCGGGTGGGCACCCATGGACGTCCTTACAGATTTGCGCTCCCGCGTGCCCCCTGGGGCGTGCACCCGGAAACATCCATGACCGCCAGGTCCAGGGGACCCGACGCATCACGGATCACAGTAAATTGCCACTGATAGCAAATGACGGAGCATCACTTGTAAACAAACCAGCGTCATGTCATGACGCCGGCTCCTCCCTCCCCTCTCTGTACCGATCGGTACAGTGTGAGAGGAGAGAGGGAGAGATAGTTTGCAGCGCTGTGGACACTACAGATCCAGCCCACAGCGCTGCTCAGTGCCCATACTATGGCAATACTCTGCAATACTATGGCAATACTCTGAAATACTCTGCAATACTATGGCAATACTCTGCAATACTATGGCAATACTCTGAAATACTCTGCAATACTATGGCAATACTCTGCAATACTCTGCAATACTATGGCAATACTCTGCAATACTCTGCAATACTATGGCAATACTCTGCAATACTATGCAATACTATGGTAATACTATGCAATACGCTGCAATACTATGGCAATACTCTGCAATACTATGGCAATACTCTGCCAATACTCGCCAATACTCTGCCAATACTTTCCAATACTCTGCAATCAATTTTAAAAGAAACAAAGAATTTTCTTTTTTAACCAAATTTTCAGTCAATTTTGATTTATAGGACAAACAATAAAAAACCCAGCAGTGATTAAATGCCGCCAAAAGAAAGCTCTATTTGTGTGAAAAAAAGGACAAACGTTTCAAATGGGTACAGTGTTGCATGACTGAGTAATTGTCATTCAAAGTGTGAGAGCACCGAAAGCAGAAAATTGGTCTGGTTATTAAAGGGATTTAAGTGTCCAGTGGTCAAGTGGTTAAATAATATAAATCAAAAAGCATGGCAACAATGGGAAACATTTTGGGCCTCATTATCTATCAGATGATATTTATAGATGGGACTGGACCATATCCTTCCTTTCCTTCTTCCCCAATTTTTTTTTTACTTCTTCCTGTAGGATCTTGAGTTATGCCCTATACACACGGCCGGATTTTCCGACGGAAAATGTGTGATAGGACCTTGTTGTCGGAAATTCCGACCGTGTGTGGGCTCCATCACACATTTTCCGACACACAAAGTTTGAGAGCTTGCTATTAAATTTTCCGACGTAAAAATGCGTTGTCGGAAATTCTGATCGTGTGTACACAAATCCGACGCACAAAGTGCCACGCATGCTCAGAATAAATTAAGATACAAAAGCTATTGGCTACTGCCCCGTTTATAGTCCCGACGTACGTGTTTTACGTCACCGCGTTCAGAACGATTGGATTTTCTGACAACTTTGTGCGACCGTGTGTATGCAAGACAAGTTTGAGCCAACATCCGTCGGAAAAAAATCCATGGATTTTGTTGTCGGAATGTCCGATCAATGTCCGACCGTGTGTACAGGGCATTAGTGTTTGTGTAATGGGTATGTGATTGAATAGAGGCATGAATGAGAGGAAATATGGGTAAAATGGTGTTTAAGATAGAAATAGAATTGGAAAGTAAAAAAAGAGTATGAGATATGAATAATCTCAAACTAGATATATAAATGTTATCCAATTTTATATATGCGTATAATATACATGTATAAATTTGTTTAAATATTTTAAAAATTAATAAAAAGAGATTAAATACCAAATATTTCATAAAAATACACATATAAAGTGCAACAAAGAGTTTGTTAAAGTGCTGTGCTTCAATACTGTGCAATATAAATGTCTGTCAAAATTATTGTGCTCCAGTGAAATCCAAAATGATTCCCAAAGTGCCAAATTTGGCTCCACACAACACCAAGTGCACACACTTCTTACCAGAAAATATTGACCTCTGGAAACACAGGAGCTCAATAACAGTTGCATAAAGATCCAGAATGCTTTTGCTCACTGAGTAAACTACAATTACGGACCTTACAAAAAAAGCTCTCTGCCCTAAGTCATGACATGACACCATAAACAAGGAAGGACACAGACCAGGCCACATAGTGTGATATTGCACATACTACACTTAACACAAAAAGTGTAGGACGATATGTAGAATTCTGCAGCACTCAGCCAGCGAACGTGATAGCTCCCCCTGCGTATTACACATTGTCCCATACATTTTGTGTTATGTGTGTATCTTTTAAGTATCAAGTATCAAGTAAACTCTGTGGTGTTTTTGCAATATCCTATTCCCTATTTATGGTGCCATGTCATGACTGAGACTGGGCAGAGAGTTTTTTCTGTGAGGTATGTAATCATCAAGAAAAGGCATTCTGGATCTTTATGCAAGACAAAACCAGAAAAATTCCCAGCTTAACTCACCAACCAGTCTGCCTACAAACCGAATTAACCTGTCTAACAGTATGCGTTAAAAACGGGGTTTTAGTTAGCACACATTTGCAAACGCATGTGTAAGCTGTAAGGCCACTTAATGGCACCCTGTATTACCTGCAGTCCTAATTGCTGTAAATTTTTTTAGCATCTCCACAGTGGAAGCACATGCATTCTAATGGATAGATAGGGGGCAGGTGGGCCTGGAGGTAGCCCAATCCTCCATAAAGGCACAGGGGTACACTGGACACCCAGCGCATAGCACTAAGACAGCAAAGGTGTCCAGTGTGTCCCCTCACCAATATTACATCAGTAACAAACAAAATTGCCCTGTCCCCACCTATAACTGGCCTTCACAGCAAGGAGTACATGGAGGGGTAGACATGTGTATTTCGTTTCGTTCCGAATCAAAATTCGGACAAATTTTTCATTATTCGGAAATTCGTCTGCATCCGAATTTCCGAATTACAAAAGTGATGAATTTAAACGAATCCGAAAAAAAGCGAACAAATTCGAATCGAATTCGAAAACAAATTTGAAACGAATTCGAAAACATATTTGAATTCGAAAACATATTCGAATCGAAGTCGAAAACCTATTCGAATCGAATTCGAAAACATAATCGAATTCGAAAACAAATTTGAATCGAATTTGAAAACAATAGAAATCGATTTTCTAAAAAATACAATAAAATAGAATATAAAATCATAAAGCAATAGAATACATATATATAATATTGTTTTTATTCTGTTTTATTGTTTTTCTATGCTTTTCTTTTCTTTTCTATTATTTCTACTTTTTTCTATTAAGTTCCAAAGGTTGCTGCACTTAAAAATGTGTTGCTTTATTCCATCAAATCTTTAGAAAAAGATTACAAAGCAAGTAGAGTCATTCCAAACAGAATCATTACAATCATTTGTTCAGACAAAGATTACGTTTCAGGCTGATTTGTTCGCACCCTTCCTTAGATCAGTCAGAACACATATGAACTTTATTTTTATATATACAAGGTCGGTGGGAGGACCTGTTTGCTGACACTAGATTGAAAGCTATCAATATATATCTATATCTATCTATCTATCTATCTATCTATCTATCTATCTATCTATCTATCTATCTATCTATCTATCTATCTATCTATCTATCTATCTATATATAATATTTCAATTCTGTTCCATTGTTTTTCTATGCTATTCTTTTCTATTCTAAACTTTTCTATTCAAATTTGAATTCATTCTAGACGAAATTCGAGAATGAATTCGAATTTGAATAGAAAAGTTTAGAATAGAAAATAATATAAAATAGACTAGAAAAACAATAGAACAGAATAGAATAAAATAATATATATATAATAATATAATATAATATATAATATATATATTATGTTTTATTCTATTCTGTTCTATTGTTTTTCTAGTCTATTCTCTATTCTTTTCTACTCTATTCTAATCTTTTCTATTCGAATTCATTTTATACGAAATTCGAATTTCGGAAGATGGTTTTATATATATATATATTTATATATATATATATATATATATATATATATATATATATATATATATATATATATATATATATATATATATATATATATATATATATATATATATATATTATTTTTTTCTATGCTGGTCTATGGTTTTTCTATGCTATTCTTTTCTATTATTTTAAATTTTTTTCTAATCTTTTCTATTTGAATGCAAATTCATTCTATACGAAATTCGAATTTCAGAAAATGGTTATATAGAAATAGAATGAAATCGAATTCTAATAGAAAAGACTAGAATAGAAAAAACAATAGAACAATATATATAAAACATCTTCCGCAACTGGAATTTGGTACAGAATGAATTCGAATTTGGATAGAAAAGATTAGAATAGAATATATTATATTTTTTTTCTATTCTGTTCTATTGTTTTTGCATGCTATTCTTATTTTCTATTCTATTTTAATCTTTTCTATTGGAATTCGATTTCATTCTATATGAAATTCGAATTTCGCAAAATGGTTTAATATATAGTTTACTTTTTCAAATTCGGTCAAATTTTTTTCGAATGCGGTAAAATTTTTTCGAATTTGATGTTTTTTTTCGAATGCGGTAGAATTTTTTCGAATTTGATAGTTTTTTTCGAATGCGGTAGAATTTTTTCGAATGTAATCGTTTTTTTCGAATTCGGTAGAATTTTTTTCTAATTCGAATACGAAACTAAGCGAATCCCAAAAACGAATGTAATGAATGCAACTAATTTAACTAAACGAATTTAGGTAATATAAACGAACCGAAACTAAACTAAACTAAACACATTTTTTCATCCTGCACATGTCTATGGAGGGGTAAAGCATGCAAGACAAAACCAGAGAAATTCCCAGCTCAACTCACCAACCAGTTTGCTTACCAACCAAATTAACCTGTCTAACAGTATGCGTTAAAAACAGGGTTTAGTTAGCAATGGATCTTTATGCAAGCATTATTAAGCTCCTGAGTTTTCAGAGGTCACTATTTTTTGGTAAGAAGTGAGTGCACTTGGAATCATGGAATCGTTTTTTTATATTTCACTGGAGCACAATACTTTTGACTGACTTTTATATTGCACAGTAATAGAGCACAGCACTTTCACTTTCACAAACTTTTTGTTGCACTTTATATGTGTATTTTTATTAACTATTTTGGCACAGTGATTGAATGTGAGTGTTGGTAATTTAAAGGGACAGTGCACCTTTTTTTCTAGAAAGTCTAAACCACTTCAACCCCTGATGGTTCTACCCCTTCATGACCAGAGCACTTTTTGCAACTTGGCACTACACTGCTTTAACTGGTAATTGCGTGGTCATGCAATGCTGTACCCAACCAAAATTTGCGTCCTTTTGTCCCACAAATAGACCTTTCTTTTGGTGGTATTTGATCACCACTTGGATTTTTATTTTTTTGCGATATAAAAACGAAAAAAGACCAAAAATTTTAAAAAGAAATTATATTTTCTACTTTTTTTATAGAAAATATCAAATACACTCAATTTTTGTCATACATTTAGGCCAAAATGTATTCAGCCCCATGTCTTTGGTAAAAAAAATTTCAGTAAGCATTTATTTATTGGTTTGTGCAAAAGTTAGTTAGTGTCAACAATCTATGGTATATTTACTGGAATTTACGCAGCTTTTACTTTCTGACTGCTTATGTCATTTCTTTTCTTTTTTTTTTTAATAGTTTTTATTCATTTTTAACAAAAAGTCAGAAACAATAGAACTGTCAAAGCAATTCCATAGTAAGGTATTCGTCTCCATATTAACAGGTACAAAGTAAGATTTGAGACATTTATCTCAGAACTAGATAGAGAATGTAGGGTTGGAAAGGAACTACAATGTTGAATATACCTCGATTCCTACCAACGGTAGGGAGTATCTCTATGCATTGAGCTGGGTCTACTCTCCTTGGACCCCCCATCGGGAACTGTCTGTGTCCGGGAGAGAGCTCAGCGTGTTCAGTGTTACATGAGGTGTTAATAGGATTGTTCAACGGAGAGGGAGTATGCCAGTGTTCAGATACCAGGTGGTCCAGGGAGACCACTGAGTGTTGGAGGTTTGGATTTGTCCTGAACAGGACATCATCATCTGTTCATATGTGCAATGTAAATTGGTTAAGTCTATTACCTCAGCAATTGGTGGGGATGCGTGGTCTTTCCAGTGTCTAGTTAGTGTTAGCCTTGTCGCTAGAAGTATATTTATAATGGTGTTTTGAAGTTTAGGAGGGTATTCTTCAATGCCTATAGAAAGAATTGCTAATGCTGGGTTTGGTGTTGTTTTGGTTTGAGTAATGTCAGAGATGATACTAAAGATCTCCAACCAGTATTGGAGAATGTTGGGGCAGTGCCAAAGAACGTGCAGTAGGTCACCCGTAACCCACATTGTCTCCAACATCTATCACTGCTATTCGGGTTGAATTTGGAGATTTTAGCAGGGGTGATGCACCATCTCAATGTTATCTTAACAGTAATTTCCCACAGTGTGGAACATCTGGTGGCTCTCTGGGTGACCTTGCATGCCCTCTGCCACTGTAGTGGGGAGAAGGTTTGTTTTAAATCTGTTTTCCACTGCAAGTGGGAGGTAGATTTAGTGAAAGTGGTCTTCTGTTGGAAGATATTGTAAAAAAGGGTGAAACCATTTTTCAGTGGTATACTAGATATTAGAAATGCCCATGCTGGAGTCGGTAAAGCTTGATGAGTATTTATTAGGTTTCTAAGACAGTGTTTAATTTGCAGATAATTGTACAGGTCCTTTTGAGGTAGGTGGAATTCTTTTTGAATAGAAGGAAAGGATTTGAGAGTACTTGTGTCATATAGGTTATGTAGATGTGTTAATCCTTTTCTAGTCCAGGATGTGTGGGAGACTTGGGCTATGAGGTGATGTAGTGCTAGTAGAGGAACTTCTATAATTATATTTGGTGTATGTTGTTGGGTGCATTGGAGTAATCTCGTCCAAGTTTTAATAAAGGCAATCGTTGTAGGAGAAAAGTGGGACGGTATTTTTGCTCCCAGTTGAGTGCTGTAAAGCCATATGTTTATGGGGTTATGAGGACTGTACTCCTTCTCAATAGATCCCCATAGCGTGGACGGAGGTGACAAGAACCACTCTTTTAGTTGGGTCAATACCGAGGCTGAATAGTAGTCCTGAAAATCTATGTATCCTACACCGCCGGACAATCTATGTTTGATCAGTTTGGCATGGGAGCACCTGGATCTTTTCCATTCCATACAAACTTTGATAGCAGGAATTGGAGGGACCTAAAGTAGCTGGTTGGGATTGGTATGAGGAGAGATCTGAAAAGATATAGTATTTGTGGAAGTTGAATCATTTTAAATGTAGCGAGTTTTCCCCACCAAGAAAATTCAAATTTGGCAGTTTTTTGAAGATCATTTTGAATTTTGGACTGCAGGGGAATTCCAAAAAGGAATTTGGTGGATCTTGTGAGTTGAATGTCTAAGTAAGTGATGCTGGAGTCTGCCCATATGTAGGGGAATTGATTTTGTAAGAGGATTCTGGTTACCGCATCTATGCCGAGATCTAATATTTGTGATTTTGTTGCGTTCACCTTGTAGTAGGATATATTGCTAAACCAGTTTAGGGTTTTTTGGACTTCAGGGAGGGAAGAGGTTAGTTGTGTTAGGATTAATATTACATTGTCCGCAAATAGACTAATTTTATGTGTTTGATGACCAATGTTAATGCCAGTTATTTTGGGATTAGATCTTATGTGCTCAGCTAAAGGTTCCATTATTAGGTTGAAAATGAGTGGAGATAGTGGGCATCCCTGCCTCGTGCCGTTGCTTATGTCATTTCTTGAGGTGCTAAAATGACAGGGCAGTACACCCCCCCTCCCAAATTACCTCTTTTTGGAAGGTAGACACCCCAAGGAATTTGCTGAAAAGCATGTTCAGCCCATTGAATATAAAAAAATTTTGTCACAAGTGATTGAAAAGTGACAAAAAATAAAAAAAATAACACAAAGTTGTCACTGAAATCATATATTGCTCACACATGCCATCGGTATATGTGAAATTACACCCAAAAATACATTCTGCTGCTTCTCCTGAGTACGGTGATACCACATGTGTGAGACTTTTTGGAAGTTTAGCCATGTACAGGACCCCGAAAACCAATCACCACCTTCAGGTTTTCTAAGGGTGTACATTGCTCATTTCACTTCCTCATTTGGGGGGGAGGGGGTTTGTGCTATCTTGGCATTTCATGGTCTCCGAAACTGTGATAGGTAGTGAAGAAGTGAAATGAGCAATTTACGCTCTTAGAGAGCCTGAAGGCGGTGACTGGATTTCTGGGTCCTGTATGTGGCTAGACTGCCAAAAAGTCTCACACATGTGGTATCCCCATACTCAGGAGAAGCAGCAGAATGTATTCTGGGGTGTAATTTCACATATACCCATGCCATGTTTGAGCAATATATAATTTAAATAACAAAAAAAAAAAACATAAAATTTTCCCAAAACTCACCACGACATGCTTTAAAATTGCGCACGCCCACGCAGTGATGACAAACATCATACATTTTTTAAAGCCTTTAAAAGCCCTTACATGTTACCCCTTTCGATTTGCAGAGGAGGTCTACTGCTAGAATTACTGCCCTTAATCTGACGTTTGCGGTGATACCTCACATGCATGGTGCAATTGATGTTTACATACGACACAAGACTGATGCTTGCATTTGCCTTTGCGCACAAGAACGGGGGGGACAGGGGTGCTTTCATTTTATTTTTTTTCGATTACTATTTACTTAATTATTGTAATTTTTCATAATCCTCTCTGTGACTGTGCTTTATGAAAATAATACTGTATATACCTTGTTTACAAGGTGCTGATCTGTGCTTATTGACCCACCTCTTCTCTCCTCTCTTGGCCCGACAGAAGCAGTGGGTGGGGCCGAGGAGCGGTGGGTCAATGAGCGCAGATCAGTGCTCTGTAAACATAGTATTTACAGCATTATTTTCATAAAGCACAGTCACAGGGGGCCATTACAGTAAAAAAACAGCGAGGACTATATGAAAAGTAAACAGTAATTTGAGCAGCAGGACAGGATGGGGTGGTGGAGACACGGAGCTATCAGGCAGAGAGGGGAGGGGGAGAGGAGGGGGGAGAGCACACAGGAGACACAGAGCAGGCTGCGGATGATGGAGGCATGTACGCTGACTCCGGTGTCAGAGCTTGGCAGCCATGATATATCGGAGTCAGCGTACAGGGGGGAGGGTAGAAACTGGCAAGATCAGCCAGGTATTACAGGTGATACAGGGGGCCAAATGACACAGCACAAGCACTGTGCTGTATAACATGCTTTAAGGGAACAGGATCTTTATTTTATTTTTTTTGTGTTAACAAATGCTTTAAAGCATCTGACCACACCAAGATCGGTGTGATAAGATGCTTTCCCAACTTCCCAATGGCGCTGTTTATATCCGGCGAAACCAAAGTGATGAAATGCTCGTAGCTTCTGGTTTCTTAGGCCATAGAAATGATTGGAGCTGTTCTGGTCTCTGCTTTGCTCCATGGTCAGCTGGCGGAACCACCGGCTGCATTCTCAGATTTCCCGATGGGACAGGAGAGCCCAAGAAAACCATCGAAAGCGGAGGGAGGGGGGAGCGTCTCCTCCCACTGCTTGTAAAAGCAGTCTAGTGGCAGGCATCATTTTGATATAACCACTCAAAGTCCAGCAACATACCAGTACTTTGCTGGTATTTGTAGTGCATATATTAAGAGAACCTATCAAATTCCTTCATTCACATCGATCAATGGGAAATCGAAAAAGTGTGTGGTATGCCCACCATTAGAATACCGCTCTGCATCCACCCACTTCTAATGATGGGCATACATGCACTGTCCATTTTTTTCATTTAGCCAAGATTCCTCCATTCACATCGATCGATATGGATGAAGGAGTCTCTGCCAAAAAAAGTGAAAAAAAAAATATGCCGAAGCATAGGGGCAATCCACCCCAGCCCCTATGCTTCAGCATACAGTATATGCTTTTTTTTTAACTGTGGTGGTAAATGGCGTACCTGCAAAGCAAACAATGGTTAACAATAAAACACGGTAACAGTACAGTAACACAGTAGAATGGCATACCTGCAAAGCAAACAATGGTTAACAATAAAACACAGTAACATTTAAACATTACAGTATAGTAATATTTTTTTCCTTTTTTTTTTTTTTTTTTTACACTTTTTTTGTGACTATAAAAAGACTAGACTGTGCCAAGCTGTACCCTATACTAATAATCCACTAGTGTGTGGTAGCGAAGGAAACAGTGCTCGATGCAAAGATCAGGTTTGCCAGGACAGGAGGCACAAAAATAGCAAGTGCACGCTTATATCCGCATTTCCGACAGGCATGACATCTTCTATGGGGTGCTCTTTGTGTAGGGGTACCAGGGAGGATATCCCGAAAATCCCGAAAATGGCTCTCATGCAGCCGGCTCACTCTGGATTGGGAAATTGTGCCACAGCACCTTCTGGATACAAAAGCGCTGTGATGATCTCTTCCTGGAATTTTAGGTATACAGGCACTTTTTTGTACCAGCGTCTGGCCTTACTGGCAATTAAGTATGGCCCCATCATCTGGTCGTTGAATTTCACCCCTCCCATGTTAAGGTTGTAGTCATGGACACCAGTCGCCATTGTAATTTGGACTGCCGTGTCTGCGTGAATGGAGGACAGAACGAAAACATTCCATTTGTCCTTCCACCTTACTGTGAGCAATTGCACCTCGAGCAGGCTCTCTCCCCCCCGGTCTAAGTAAGGCATTTACAAGCTGTTGGGGGAAGTCCCAGCGATTAGATCGCACGATGCCACATGTGCCAATTCCAAATTTAAAGAGGTGTCTAAAAAGTGGCACGCTTGTATAAAAATTGTCCACGTATAAATGGTACCCCTTTTCAAACAAGGGTGACACCAAGTCCCAAACAAACTAGCCACTGCTCCCTATGTAGTCTGGGCAGTCTGGGGGCTCCACGTGACTATCTTTTCCCTCGTAAATCCGGAAAGTAGATGTATAGCTTGTTGCCCTATCACAGAAATTTTGACCCCATATCTGGCACGCTTGTTGGAGAGAAACTTTTTGAAAACAAGGCAGCCAGAAAATGTAATCAGGGATTCATCTACGCAGACAGCTTGTTTGGGGATATACAAGGCTGCAAATTTTTGGTTCAAGATTTGCTTGTATCTAGTCCCAGCCATGGCAGCAGAGAACATGGGCATATGGTGAATTGTGTCATTGGACCAATATGACCGCAACTCACACTTTTTAGTAATGCCCATAATGAGGGATAGGCCCAGAAAGGTACAAAATTCGGAAAATTTGATACTTTTCCATGCAAATCATCTGACAAGGGTGAAAACTGCCCCTAAATCTAATTAGCGTCAAAAGTGACACCAATACAGCGATCAGTAAAAAAATCTGTACACTGTACTTGGTGACACTGTGACAGGGAGTGAAAGGGTTAACTGGGGGGCGATCGGGGGGGTTAAATGTGCCTAACTATATGTACTGATGTCGTGTAGTGCTTTACTCACTGTTTGATGCTATCTCCTCTCACGCTGGAACCGAAAAAGGGTCCAGGAGACGACATTGCATCATTTCCTGTGCCTTTGTTTTCATTACACAGGCACAGGAGGTTCTGTCATTTGCCATAAATCATTGGCCTGGACCTATAGACTGATCGGTTCTGGAATGAATCTGATCACCATGGGAACGGCGTGCGTGCTCCCCCTACCCACAAGCGGCATACAGGTACATTGGTTGGCGCAGCCGGGCTGTCTTGCCGCAGTAAATGTGCGGAAGGCGGTCTGGAACTGGTTAAATGACTATAGTGCATCACCACAAATCCTTCACTTGGTCTCTTCAGCAGTGGCTATGATGTCTCCTCCTGAAATCTTTCTCTGCATGCTTTGTGACGTCTCCTCTCTGAAATCTTTCTCTGTATGCTTTCCCATCTCCTCACATAATAAAAAATGGCCTAGGATGTCACATTGTTCCAAAAGTTGGCAGAAGCCATCACCCTCAAGAGCAAAACACAGCAAAGACACAGTAAGAACACTGCGAAACATACAGAGTCACTCACCGAGACCACAATGCATCCTGGGGAAAAACAAAGTGTCTTGGGAATTTTCATATACTTTCATCCAGCATGAAAAACTGACATAAATTTATGTAAATGAATGTAAAAACGAATGTAAACGCATAAAAGAAGGATATAAAGAGGTGAAAATTGGGTGTAAATGGAAAGAAAATAACAGAACTAAAATGCAAACAGATGTAGACTGATAGAATTTAAATGTAAATCTAGTGGAGAGATTACTAATCTCTCTATTTGCATTCTTAATTGAAGCTCCCTTCCACCGGATCATTACATATGCCTATTACCTGTGTCCTCCATATGAGTTTTATTCTTTTACTCTACCATTAAATGCTCTACACTCAGAGGCGCCTGTATTTTCTTTCTTTTTTGCATGTTTGGAGACCACTTCTACTCCCCCCCAAGGCTGGCCCTGAGTTCATTAAATGTGTGTCTTCTATCTAATATAGAGACTGCAGCTCATAGGACTATATGATAGACCCTGCATTGTTATAAACGCACCTCTGCTTGCGCCAATACCTACATGTTTTGTACATTCATTTCAGATTGGGGAGAATTACAACAAGCGTGGTATAAACCAACATCCCAAAGTTCGCCAGCAAACCATTTTAACCAGAACTAAAAATTAGCCAAGATATAGGACTCAATATACAATAGGGATATCTCAACTGGGGGAGGGGGTAATAAAGGATGGGAAGGACAAGGTGTGGGAGGGGGAGGGACAAAGGTATACTCAGGAAAGGGTAGAAGGGGGGGAAAAACCAGTGGGGAAGCCGAGGAATGATCCTTTATTGTCACATATACACTAAATATATATCTATCTATGTATATATATACATAGATAGATATATCTATATCTATCTCTCTATATATCCCCACCATAAAAACAAAAAGAAGAAGAAAAAAGAGGGGGGAAGATTCTGAACCCTACTCAAGAGTCAACTGCCACACCTTAACCCATAGAGCCCAAATCTTATTTAATTTTTTCAAGCAATTACATCCCAAATACGTCAGTTTATATAACGGTAGAGCTGCATTCACTAAGGACTTCCATACCAGTATAATTGGTGGTTGAGGTTGGTTCCATTGAAGGAAGATTGCCTTTCTAGCATAGAAGGCTGCATAGAAGACAAACCGTTTTTTGGTCCGAGGAGCTTCTAATGTGTCACAAATACCTAGCAATAGTGGTATAGGGTGACACAAAACCCTTAATTTGCCAATACGGTTGATGCCATTTACCACTCCATTCCAGAAGTCCTGCAGGACCATACCATGTGAAAGAAGGTAGCATTGTTCGAACCACATCTACAGCACACTGCTGTTCTGATGGGGTAAATTCTTGCCAAATGGGTAGGGGAGTAGGCCCAATGTAAAAACTTAAGCTGGGTAAATCTATCATGCGCCAAGCTCATCAGAGGAAGATATTGTTGGATGCCCTCCTCCCAGTTATCTTCTGCTAGTGAAGTTATATCATCCTACAAGAACAACTGAAATACCTTGGAAGTATCAAGAGCAGCTAATATAAAGTAAATGAGTAAAGGGCCGAAAGGTGCTTATCCCCATCAGTTGATCTGAGTAAGCTTTCAACATCAGATATCTCTAATGCCCCGTACACACGGTCGGATTTTCCGATGGAAAATGTCCGATCGGAGCGTGTTGTCGGCTCCATCGGACATTTTCCATCGGATTTTCCGACACACAAAGTTGGAGAGCAGGAGATAAAATTTTCCGACAACAAAATCCGTTGTCGGAAATTCCGATCGTGTGTACACAAAGCCGACGGACAAAGTGCCACGCATGCTCAGAATAAATAAAGAGATGAAAGCTATTGGCCACTGCCCCGTTTATAGTCCCGACGTACGTGTTTTACGTCACCGCGTTCAGAATGATCGGATTTTCCGACAACTTTGTGTGACCGTGTGTATGCAAGACAAGTTTGAGCCAACATCCGTCGGAAAAAATCCTAGGATTTTGTTGTCGGAATGTCCGAACAAAGTCCGACCGTGTGTACGGGGCATAAGAGTAAAGGATGAGAAAACTGGTCTCTAAAATCATGTTGTAGTTGAAAATATCCAAATAACATACGGTTAGGTAGGTTCCGTCTTTTCTTGAGGTCATCAAAGGTGAGCAACCGCCCCTGGGACACTATATCACTCAGGGACATAATCCCATATCTAGCCCACAAAACAGGATCCGGGATGGAGTGAAAGTGAGGGAGCTGTGGATTACTTCATAGCGGAGTGTGTGGGGACCAAGAGTTAGGTTTCTCAACCTTCATCTGGACTGTTTCCCACCAGTGGCGGCCCGTCCATAGGGGGCGCCTGGGCACCGCCCCCCCCCCCCCCTCCAGGCAGCAAAAAAAAAGTCAAAAAAGTCCAAAAAAAATTTTTTTTTTATTACTGGCCCTTTAAAAAAAAAAAAAGAAAAAAAAAGGTCCTTAAGTGCACTGTGTTCGGACGCCGGACACAGTGCGACACCGGACACAGTGCACTTATGGGAAGCGCCACGTCTATGCAATCACGAGATTGCAGACGTGGCGCTGCATTTGCGGGCGTTTAGCCCGCCTTGTGGCGTTTTCTGAAGTGCCGAGTAGCTTCCGCCCAGCCATAGTAATAGATACTACAGGCGCCGGGCGGAAGCTACTCGGCGCTTCAGATTTGATTGACATCTGCCCTGAGTTAGATGTCACTTCCTGTTTCTATCTCTCATTGCGCCCGAGAGAGGAAACAGGAAGAATGCTGCTGCTAGTGTGAAGGAGACACCACAGGAGACCCAAGGTAAGTACCGCTGTGTGGAGAAGGGGGGGTTTGAAGTGACAGAGGCTACATTTGGGGAGGACAGAGGCTACATTTGGGGGGGCAGAGGCTGTATTTGGGGGGAGACAGAGGCTGCATTTTGGGGGGACAGAGGCTGTACTTGGGGGGGGCAGAGGCTGCATTTTGGGGGGGACAGAGGCTGCATTTGGGGGGGGACAGAGGCTGCATTTGGGGGGACAGAGGCTGCATTTGGGGGGGCAGAGGCTACATTTGGGGAGGACAGAGGCTGCATTTTTGGGGGGACGACAGAGGCTGCATTTGGGGGGGATGAGTCTGCATTGGGGGGGGACAGAGGCTGCATTGAGGGGGGGCAGAGGCTACATTTGGGGGGGACAGAGGCTGCATTTGGGGGGGACAGAGGCTGCATTTTGGGGGGCAGAGGCTGCATTTGGGGGGGACAGAGGCTGTATTTGGGGGGACAGAGGCTGCATTTGGGGGGACAGAGGCTGCATTGGGGGGGCAGAGGCTGCATTTTGGGGGGACAAAGGCTGTATTTGGGGGGGGAGACAGAGGCTGCATTTTGGGGGGGACAGAGGCTGTACTTGAGGGGGACAGAGGCTGCATTTTGGGAGGGACAGAGGCTGCATTTGGGGGCAGAGGCTGCATTTGGGGGGAACAGAGGCTGCATTTTGGGGGGATAGAGGCTGTCTTTTGGGGGGACAGAGGCTGCATTTGGGGGGGCAGAGGCTACATTTGGGGGGGACAGAGGCTGCATTTTTTGGGGGGGAGCAGAAGCTGCATTTGGGGGGGACCAAGGCTGCATTGGGGGGACAGAGGCTGCATTGAGGGGGGACAGAGGCTGCATTTGGGGGGGAGAGAGGCTGCATGGGGGGGCAGAGGCTGCATTTTGGGGGGGACAGAGGCTGTATTTGGGGGGGCAGAGGCTGCATTTTGGGGGGGACAGAGGCTGCATTTGGGGGGACAGAGGCTGCATTTTGGGGGGATAGAGGCTGTATTTGGGGGGGACAGAGGCTGTATTTGGGGGCAGAGGCTGCATTTGGGGGGATAGAGGCTGCATTTGGGGGGCAGAGGCTGTATTTGGGGGGGCAGAGGCTGCATTTGGGGGGGACAGAGGCTTCATTTGGGGGGAGGGACACAGGCATGCTGCTATTAATGGGACACAGGCATGCTGCATTTGGGGGGGCAGAGGCTGCATTTGGGGGGGACAGAGGCTGCATTTGGGAGAACAGATGCTGCATTTAATGGGATACAGGCATGCTGCATTTAATGGGACACAGGCATGCTGCATTTAATGGGGGACAGAGGCTGCATTTGAGGGGGAGGGGCTGCATTTGGGGGGGACAGAGGCTGCATTTGGGAGAACAGAGGCTGCATTTAATGGGACACAGACATGCTGCATTTAATGGGATACAGGCATGCTGCATTTGGGGGGGGGACAGAGGCTGCATTTGGGGGGGACAAAGGCTGCATTGGGGGGGACAGAGGCTGCATTTGGGGGGGCAGAGGCTGCATTTAGGGGGGGACAGAGGCTGCATTTGGGGAGACAGAGGCTGCATTTGGGGGGACAGAGGCTACATTTTATGTGACACAGGCTGCATGTAAGGAGGGACACTGCTGGGGATGCCTGATGTAAGAACAGACTGTTGGGGATGCCTGATGGCATCTGGTTGTAGGCGACGTGGCAGGTGACATGCTCAGGGCTCCCACTGATTCTGCATTATGGTGAGTTGAATGATTTAATTTTATATTACAATGTAATAATAGAAATAATGTGCTTCCGTCATCCTGACACCATAACAACCATGGTGCCGGGATGATTGAAGTGCTAACACCAGGTGTTTGGAGTATCTTTATCTGCTGATTGTTAAACTTTCTAGAATACACATATTTCTATTGTTGTGTAGGATCTGGGCCTGCTGTCCCTCTCTCCCTCTCCCTCCATCCCTCGTTCATCTCAGACGCTAACCACACCACCTTAGAACCTCGCCCACTATTTTGCTGAAACCACTCCCATTTTCACCAAGTGGGAGGGGTCAAAAAGGAAGGGCGGGGTCTGGCGCCCCCCCATCCTACAACTTCACCAGCCGCCACTGTTTCCCACACTCGAAGAGTTGTTCTCATAAAGCCAGTTATATTAGGGTTAGATCAGGGGCCCTGCTGAACCAGATTCTGTAGCTCGGAGTAAGAGCCAAGCAACACCACCTCTAAAGTGGTAGCGCGATTGGCCAGCTCCTCCGAAAGCCACCATTTGACCGTGACCAGAACCGCAGCCCAATAATACCTAATGAAACAAGGTAGCATGAGACCCCCAAGAGTAATAGACATTTGCAAGGTAGTTTTCACCACTCTAGGGATAGCCCCTTGCCAGACAAATGAGATGAGGATACTATCTAATCTCCTAAAAAATGCGTTTGGTATAGGTACCGGTGTTTGCCTGAAGAGGTACGTAAACTTGGAAAAAAGGGACATATTAATGAGGTTCTCACGTCCTACTGGGGTGAGGGGTAGAGACTTCCAGACAGTGCATCTCTGAGTCAGGAAGAGAAATTGAGGGGAATAAATTGCCCAAGATTACAATGGATCTCAACTCCCAGAAATGGGAATTGGGCCACTCTCTGCAGCTGTGTATTTGCCTGAAATGGATCAGCTAAGGGGTGAAGGGGAAAGAGAACAGATTTCACCTAATAATACACACACCTGAATAATACCCAATGTTATCAGTAACCGACAAAGCCGCCTTTAAACAAGCACTCTCATCTCTAAGGTACAATAGGGTGTCGTTGGCATACAACAAGACCTTTTCCTGGAGGGGACCTATGGTTATGCCCTGTACCTCAGGTGAGGAACGTAATAAAATAACCATAGATTTGATTGCCAAGGCAAAAGGCTCAGGGAAGCACCCTTGTCTAACTCCCTATGGAGAAAAAAGGGAGGGGAAAGAGTAGTCCCTGTATGCACCCTGGCCATTGGAGATCTGTATACAGCCCGCACCCAAGAAATAAATGTAGCCCCGAAACCAAAGCGGTGAAGGACCTCCCACAGATAGTTCCATTCCTTGGAATCAAAACCTTTTTCAGCAGCCAGGGAGGCCACAATGCTGGATCTGGCAACACCATTAGTAGAGACCAGGACCGTATACAGTCTCAGAAGGATAATGTCCGTCCCCTTACTTGGCATAAACCCGATTTGGTCCTTGTGAAGTAAGTATAATAAGTCTCTTGGAAAGGACCTTAGTTGAGATTTTAAAATGGAATATTGGATTTCGCTTTAGTAGTATAGTATGACTGCTGCCTACCTCAAGAATACCACTGAAGTGTGACCAACAAAGAAATGTGTAAGAAGAGAGGTAAAAGGTGGTGCTGCCTGAATCTGATGTGCAATGCTCAAGAAAAACAAACCATATACATATGGAAAAAAAAGAAACCATATAAATGTGAAAAGATTAGTGTACTGTCTCTTTAAATCACATAATGTGCATATGAAATCTCCTGGTGCAAACTACTATAAAGTGCACAGTAGTGAATAAATTGTTCTATGTATGCAAACATAAGTAGAACCACTGTCTCATAAATAGAGACTGCATCCAAATACATCAGAAAGTTCTAACAAAAAAAGAAAGTCCATCATTTATTGTGCAAGTAAATAGTCCACAATATATTGTAGGAAATGAATGAATCAAAATTAAAGTTCTCAACGTGCTTAATGTGCAAAATTGTCCAGATATGGAACAGGAAACCAATCAATATATCAAAAAAGGAAATGTCCCAAAAAAAAGGAAAAAAAAACACAAAACAAAAATCACAGTTCATGGATCCATAAGGTGATCCTATTACAAAGTGACTTGTGCCAGGGTAAATGGTGCAGTGTAAATCACTGGTGAAGGGTGGGTGAATTCCACACATGCCCCCCCCCCTCAGATCCACACTCACCATAAAGTTGAACCCCTGCAGGGGTAGAAGGCATCACACTAAGACTGCTTCTGATTCTTATCCAGTGTTTCTTCCTCTTCCACGATAGGTATGGTCGCTGGGTACACTCACATAGGGATGGACGGACAGAAAGGCATCCCATAGTGTAAATCCATAAAAACTAAGTTTATTTAAAACAGATGCTAAAAAAACACACTTACAATAGTGCTAAGGGGCCAGTGCAATGAAATCGGCAATATGTCTGGGGACGCCTTCCATTCCACGAACGAGAATCTCCGAAATCGGAAGTGACGTGATGACGCTCCAAGCTCCGCTCTATGTTGCCACTCCTGATGATGTCTATGTGACTAAACTTGTAGGGAAGAGCTTGGAGCATCATCATGTCACTTTCGGTTTCAGAGATAACCACCCACTGATAATGGGGTACTTTGACACAGTAGTGGGCTTAAGCACTATATGGCCATATAATGTCTGACCAAATCTCCATATTTTTGCTTGTTTGCTGAATATGTTCAGACCCACTGATAATGGGGTACTTTGACGTAGTAGTGGGCTTAAGCATCATATGGCCATATGGTGTGACCAGATCCCCATATTTTTGCTTGTTTGCTGAATAAGTTCAGGTGTTTTAAATAGCCTTGCAGGATTTAAATATAATTTTTTGTATGTGTGTGCTGTAATCTTCTGTTCTGTTTGTATGGTCTTTTACAGTAGCTTTGTCTATTGTATGGGTCCTGACCAGATCCCTTGGGCTGGAGCACCCCACGCCCCGCCATTACCCCTAATTTGTGTCCACCTGTGTTATAGGAGGAGTCCTCTTAGTTATCCCATAAAGAGGAGTGTATTTCTCCCATGGTTGAGAAGCAGGATGATTCATTCTAATAATAGCGTAGTACCCACTGATAATGGGGTACTTTGACGCAGTAGTGGGCTTAAGCACTATATGGCCATATAATGTCTGACCAAATCTCCATATTTTTGCTTGTTTGCTGAATATGTTCAGACCCACTGATAATGGGGTACTTTGACGCAGTAGTGGGCTTAAGCACCATATGGCCATATGGTGTTACCAAATCCCCATATTTTTGCATGTTTGCCACAGAAATTGAGGGTTCATGGGCATTTCAACATAAGGCAGAGGCTGGAGCCAAATATGTATAAAGATATCAATTTACACACAGATCTTCTTAAATTCCTACTCAAAGATGTAAATGGCAGAAGTGAATATCCTTACCAGAGAACATACCCAAATCTAAAATGTGGATCGAAACTGTACTGAGCTCATACGTGACGGTAATGCCCCTGTCATTCTGATTCAGAGTGGCCATAAAGTCATGGAGGGTTTCCTCGTCGCCCTTCCATAGGAGGAGGATGTCGTCTATAAATCTGTATAGTGTATGTACACACAACCTTTGTGGTAACCATAGATCTGTATGTTTTCAGTCTGCCATTACTTCCACTATCTATCAGATTAGACAGTTTGTCACATGTACTACTCGTTACATTGTGTACCTTATTATATACCCCTGCAATATGCAGTATGTAGGTCGCACCATTAGAACATTTAGTATCTGAGTGAATGAACATATAACTGCTATTCAGAAAGGTTGCACCAATCACAGTGTCCCTCGACACTTCTTAGAGTTTCACAATAAGAATCTGAGGGGCTCTAAATTTCAAGTTATAGACAAGTTTGTTCCATCATGGAGGGGGGGTCCACGTACCAGGGGGGTATCACAGCTTGAAACATTCTGGATTTACCAGTTGAAAAGCTACTCCCCCCATGGGTTGAACGTGGAATGGGACATAAACGCATTTATAAACAAGTCCTAACAGCTTTAATTAGCCCTTGTTACTCATATATGCTTTTGTGTCTTTTTCCGTAGGACCCTATAGTATATATAGTCACTGAGTAGGGTCTTACATTATTGAATGGGCATTTCTCCATTTATATATTTTTAAAAAATATTTTAAAAAACTTTTTTATAATCTTTGTTTATGTCACTCTGATCCAATACCAATTCTATTAATACATGAATATACTTTTCCCTTTAAGATATATATATATGGTAATGGAATATAGCTGCTTCTTATAGTTTTCTCTAATTATATATATCTATGCATATTGCCCTCCTCCTGTAACCCAGAACGTTCATTCCTTCTTTCCGGGGACACCGGAAGTTGAGCGCATCGGAGCGCCTCGGACTGACGCGCAATGACGGTCTTCCAGGGCCATTGTGGGTGTGGTTATTCCACCTCCTGGCCTAGTACCTCTATACTTCCTTGAGGGAAAGGGAGGTTTGGAGCGCGGTGGCCGATGCGCGATGACGTCACGCGCAGTGACGCCGTCACATGACTTCGCTTTGGGTGCTACAATTGGAGGATGGCTTTGTGTGTGTTTTAGAACTGTCAGCAATGTAGTCTTTCACATGTAGGTTGTTACTGATTGGCTGCTATGTCCGCCCCTCGGCGGCATATACAGCTGAGAGCTATCATATTAAATTATCTGTGTATATATGTAAGCGTGGTACAGACATTTAGCTTTATGCCCCAGTAGAAGGACTATGGTCCGAAACATGTCGGGTTGCTAAAGCTTCCAGATGCTCTGTTACCACGAGATTTTATTTTATTCTGTGATCACTTTTTATCTACTTAAGTGTGCTGTCAAGATTTTTCTAGCTTTTCAATAAAAGCATTTTTTTATCGGATTCATGCCCTATGTGGAGATTTTTGTTCCTTTCTTCCTTTATGAATGGGACTCCTATGAGTTGTAAGCTGTTTTCCCTCAACAAACTCATTCCCCCTGAGAATGACATCTCGACCTGTTGTTGATCCACACACCATTTGACATCTACGGTTGCCCCGGATGGGACTCTCCGCTAGGATTTTCCAGTCTGACACCCTGGGGATCGTTTGATCCCTCAAGCTCGCATGACACTCCACCGTATGGTGACTGTGTCCATCTCCTCTGGTAAGGATATTCACTTCTGCCATTTACATCTTTGTGTTGGAATTTAAAAAGATCTGTGTGTAAATTGATATCTTTATACATATTTGGCTCCAGCCTCTGCCTTATGTTGAAATGCGGCACTTTACATGCCCATGAACCCTCAATTTCTGTGGACTTTTATACTGTCTATCACATATGAATGGACTTTCTTTTTTTCATTAATTTTTGGTTATTTGTGAATGTTCACTGATTGTACATACCACGTATCCTGGTACCTGATATAGATTATGAACACATTATTTTGTTATTCAACTCACAATACATGATTCTATGCATATATAGGATGTAAACGTACATTCCCATCACCCATTTAGCTCTGCATGTGTTTAGTATCTATTTATTTCTTTGCACTGTACACCACATTGTTACATGCTAGCAGCTACCTCTTGTATTTTCTCCCTGTAATAGCGCAATTATTTATTTGTTTTATTTGTGACTGTTCCTTAGATACCGATGCAAGAAGTCTACCCGTCTTTTCCCCCTGCTCAAGGATGAGCTGTTTGAGCCAGTTGATTTTTTTTGCCTTAGCAACCCTAAAAAGCATCACCTCATATCCTGGTAAGGGGTATGGGGAGCTGTTGAGTGGGGAACCATAGGGGAGCACAGAAGTCACCGGTTAATTTGAGCACAAGAGTCACCACCAGTTTGAACTGCATATAGCAAAACCTTTTTTGCACACAAACTTGGTTGCAATCGCATTTTTATTTCTAAAAAACTCTTGTTTTCAATTTTTCAGCGTTTAATATGCAGTATGTATTTTTTCACTAATATTTTTTGGATTATCTTTTGGAATGTGATTAATGTTATGTTTATCATATTAGATTTGATATGTTACACATGTGGCACAGATTGGCACACCAATGCTTTTATGTTTAATACTACAATTGAGTGGTATCACTGAATTTTATATGTTATGTTGTAGTATTTTTATTTTTATTTGTTAGAGCTATCACTTATAGTGCATCACAGTGGATGTTCATTCACGTTACATTGATTAGCCCTTTAGGGGGCTTATTAGGGGAGGCTGCACACCTTCTTATCTCTCCTAAGCGCGGAGCTTCGCTATTGTATTATAGATTTTTTCGGCAACAAAGGTCCGACAGTCTTTCCGACTGACTTTCGACGGACTTTTGACGGACTTCCGACGGACTTTCAAATGAACTGACTTGCCTACACACGATCACACCAAAATCCGACGGATTTGTACATGATAATGTACGACCGGACTGAAGCAAACAAGTTCATAGCCAGTAGCCAATAGTTGGCCTAGTGTCAGTTTTCGTACTAGCGTACAGACGAGCGGATTTTCCGATAGGAACTGGGTCCGGTGGAGTTCTGACGTAAAGATTTCAAACATGTTCCAAATCTAAAGTCCGTCAGATTTTCGACCGAAAAAGTCTGCTGCAGGTCAGATGAAGCCCACACACAGTCGAATTGTCCGCCGGACTCGGTCCGTTGGACCAGTCCGATCGAAAAGTCACTCGTGTGCACGCGGCATAAGAGTTCAAAAGTAAGGGACTAATGAATTAATACACAAACCCCACGGACATACCCTGAGTAGGTGGCATGGCAGTAATGACCCACCCATGGCTTTTTCAGACTTAGGACCCGACCTCCCACCAAGTGAGTCTTGTGTTATATGCAGACATGGGAGCTGTATTTTTTGAGATAGGCAAAGACCAAAGAACGTTTGATCTTGTCATTCAGTCCCCTAACAATCCAGGAAAGGAGTCTTTCAAAGAAGATTGTGGAGAAATACCGGTTGAAGGAGGGTCCCCGAGACCCGGAGGAAGAAGTACATCACATAGAGTAGGTAAGCATAAAGCATCTCGACCTGTAAAGCAATTGTTGTCTGGCAAAAAAGGGAAGCTCAGCATCCTAAAACGAGAACCACTGAAATTTCTCAACAAACAATAAAAGAACATAAAACCTAACCCCAACCCACCCCACACCTCCATAAAGAAACTTCGGAGTGTTTTTGTACCCAAACCTAAAACAAAAAACATTAACAACTAAACCTTAGGAGAGTCTCCTATGGGGGCAGTCCCTTTTTTGAGTGCTCAGTTCTGTGCAATGTGATCACTCTAGTCTGCAAACTTTTGGCCTGGAGGCCAGAGTCAATAAGGGATCCAACAGAAGGAAGAAAACACTTAGACATTGCTAAAGGCACAAACTTAGTTACATAGAAAAAGGAAAAAAACAAGGGAAAAACTTATACCAACTAAAGAGCCTACTCCACCCTCCGTCCGCCACCCTGTGGAGAGATCAGAACAATACTTAGAAGTCATTATAGTAAGGTAATCACATGATTCAACAAACTGAGTATGTCCCCTCAGCAACCTAACCCTTTGTATCCTGGGGCAAAAGAAGCAACTGGTCCCACTACATAATGTTCAAGGGGTCACTTGCCATCTGTTGCCAAAGCGGATCCCAGGGTAGGACATGTTCCACAGGTGTAGCCAGGATATCCATAAAAAACGGGTCCGAAGGTGCGTTCAAGGCTGAGCAAGGTGCAAAGTTGAATTGCCGCAGAAACATTGTCAAGGTCTCTGGAGGGGTAAGAATCACCAATCCCGAGTACAGGTCATGTTCCATAGTGAAGGTCAGGGATAAGCTTGCATCTGCTATAAACAAGTAGATGTAATTAGGGCAGAACCAACGGATTCAAAATAGCAGTGTGTCAAAAGGGCCAGCGACAGAGATGACAATGGTCCATGGAAATAATAAATGCCCAGCTGCCGTTACCCACTTATGCAAACAGTACATAATGGTCATGAACAAGCGAGGAAGCTGACAGCAAGCATGTGGGGCAAGTAAGCGGGCATGCTGGGGGATCAGCAAGGCACATCTTGGGAAGGCAGTTGGACAAGGAGAAGCAGAACAACAAAAGCAACCATTCAGTTATAACCAGTGGGCTCGTGGCAAAGTCTCAAGTCACTGCAAGGCCTCCTCAGGAGAAGTAAAGTATTGAGTAGACTCACCATCCACCACAAGCAAATGGGCCGTTAACAACATGCTATACTTCATCCCCCGGGTTGCGAAGTTGGGCCTTAATGTGGTTGAATGTTCTTCGGAGCTGCTGTGTTTCCACTGAGTAATCCGGAAAGATCATAAGTTTGGTGTTCTCGTGGCACAGCTCCTCCATCTTCCTTGCCTCCCTCAGCACCAGAACTCAGACTCGGAAATTCAGCAGAATTTCGGAATATAAAAGGTACATGGCGGAGCACCCTGTGGGCATCTGGCAGGTGGCATCCTGTGGGCCCTCTCAATCGCAAAAGGTGGAGGAAATGGCGCATGAGTGAGGAGCATGCGCAGAAGGTGCTCCATGAAGGCCGCTGGAACCTGGTCCTCAACACCGTCAGGTAAACCCACTACCCGTAGGTTGTTTCTGCGATTCCTAGTCTCACTGTCTTCAGCTTGGGACTCCAGGGCTTTTACCTTGACCTGCAATGTGTGTAAAGAGGCATGACGTGCCCGAACCAAATCCTCTGTGTCCTTGACTCTCCGTTTCGCCTCCTTAAGTTGGTCCCTGAACTTGTCCATATCAGGCCTGATGAGCCAGAACTCAGTTTGCATGAGGTCTATGTTCGCCTCAGAGTGGTTTGACACCTGATATGGCCTGCATGAGGGCATTGAATTAGTCCGAGACCATTGGCGATGGTTCTGCCTGTTCAGTCTAGGGTACCATGCTGAGACGGCTTACCACGTCCTGTCCTTTAGCTGGCGGAGGTGTTTTCGGGGCCAAGTTCCACTTGCGTCCAGGGCCAGATCTCCCTTTTCTCATGCCTGGAGATCCCAGAGCAAAAAGGCAGAGGTTAAGGTGTAGTGGATCCTGCTAAAATCGGATATAAGAGCCAGGTAGGAGTGGAGCTCTGATCACACAGTCCTATCAGGTACCCATCTTAGCCACGCCCCCAGACCGATATCAATAGCGTTACTAAACCCACAACAGTAAAATCAGTCTAAACATGCAGTAAACCATGCTTGTTATACTGTGGAACCTAAGGGGCTCTGCATTGTGTTAAAAAGCTGTTTGACCCTGTCTTCCCTGCAGCCCTCTCAACATTTGTTTTTCTTTGGTTGTTCGCTGGGATTTCACCAGGTTGCATGAAAGGCAATGTAAGTTGTTTTGCTTTGGTGCCGTCTACCTTTATATACATATACTGTATATATAATATCAAATATTGTTATGTATAAATCCAGATCCAAACGAATATTTACTTCAACATGCTATGCACCACTGTTTCTTCAGAATCGAGTAGTTGGCAATGCACTTATACATATTTAGTAGGTCTGTTTGTAATAAGAGGCATAGGGGGTTATTTACTAAAGGCAAATTCACTTTGCACTACAAGTGCACTGCAAGCAAAGGCAGTCACTGTAGATCTGAGGGGGACATGCAAGGAAAATAAAAAACAGCATTTTAGCTTGCACATGATTGGATGATAAAATCAGCCGAGCTTCCCCTCATTTCAGATCTTCCCTTCAGTGCACTTGTAGTGCAAAGTGGAGTTGCCTTTAGTAAATCAACCCCATAGGGGTTGATTTACTAAAGGCAAAAAGGCTGTGCACTTTGCAAAGTGCAGTTGCACACTGCAAGTGGAGTTGCTCCAGAGCTTAGTAAATATGCACAAGCTCTGCTGACTCCCATCATCCAATCACGTGCAAGCAAAAATGCTGTTTTGTAAAATTTTCCTTGCAAGTGATTGCAAAGTGAATCCTTACCTCATTTACTAAGCTCTGGAGCAACTACACTTGTAGAGGGCAACTGCACTTTGTAAAGTGCACAATCTATTTGCCTTTAGTAAATCAACCCCATTGCCCAACCTATCTCAACCTATCTCAAACATATGTACATAGGGGGTTATTTACTGAAGGCAAATCTACTTTGCACTACAAGTTCACTTGGAAGTGTAGTCGCTGTAGATCTGAGGGGGACATGCAAGGAAAATAAAAAACAGCATTCTTGCTTGCACATGATTGGATGATAAAATCAGCAGAGCTTCCCCTCATTTCAGATCCCCCCAGATCTAAAGAAACTGCACTTCCAAATGCACTGTCAGTGCAGAGTGGTTTTGCTTTTAGTAAATCAACCCCATAGTCTATTTACATTACTCGGGGTACCAACCAACAAATTCCCAGCCCTGCACAAGCCCCAGGTGCCCGGCAATAACACACAGAAGACGGTGGAAGTGAGTAGTGCAAAAACTTTCTCTACCGTCTTCTGTGTTTAGTGACAGGTTGGAGAGAGACAAGAGGACAGGGCAGTCAGAGGTGGCGGAACGCCGTTCCGCCGCGTTCTGGCTGAAAAAAAGCCCTGGTAATAACTGTACTAAGGCCAATAATAATAACAGCACCAGATATAGCAAACTGAAACATCTGGAAAATGGCTAAAAATAGAATCCTCTGTTTTTCAGATTTACCAAATACTGGATAGTTTTGGAAAACATTTTTTGATTGTAAGCAGAATATTTAATGAGCCTGCTTTTCAAAGTGCAGCTGTGTGACACCATCTGATACTGCTGATTGATTGAAATGCATATAATTAAAATTTTGCTTTAACTTCCTGTGTATCTTATTATTTTATCATAAGACATTGTTCAGATGAATCACATGTCAAATGAAAACCCAATGAAAGACTAAAAAGATGCATTTTATGATATGGGTTTACATAATTGACCATGCCATTTCAATGTCTGGTTGTAAATCTAAATATGAAAGAAAATCTGCACAATTCGCAAAGCTAAATGAAGGTTTCTTTGAAACTGCTTCATCATACCTGGTGGTGATTTCTGTACGCTAAACATAAAGAAAGGTAAAATTATTGCTGATCAACCTGCTTCATATAAATCTGCAATGTAAAGCAGTACAGTTTGATTGCAGCCTGTAAAAGAAAATTTAGACTTTAACCCAAAATGAACATTACAATGAAAAATGTGACTTATTTCACTCTGTACACTGGATTATTATAATTAAACCATCAGTTTGAGGACAATGCCAATAAAGATTTCATAGAATGATCACAGGTGAAAAAGGTCGGTGGCTTAATTAGAACATGTACTGTACAAAAAAATTGGGATCAGAACATCAGAGACAACAGGCAATTTGGTTGTGCTTTTACTGGAAATATTTTAACTCTTAAATGGATTGAAGAATTTTTGGTGATCAACATATAACAAGAATCATAGTTGGGATAATACTGCTAACAAGGAAAACTTTAGCTGCTGGCTTCTTTGTTATCCACTTTTCTCAATTGTAAGAGATTTTCTACAGTGTTTACTTTCAGCCATAATGGTTTGAGGGATGGTAAGGCTCCTGATCAGCATATATGATTTTATTTATCTATTTCAGGTACTTATATAGCGCCATCAATTTTATGCAACGCTTTACATACACATTGTGCATTCACATCAGTCCCTACCCTCAAGGAGCTTACACTCTAAGGTCCCTAACCCACATTCATGCATACTAGGGACAATTTATACAGGATCCAATTAACTTACCAGCATGTCTGTGGAGTGTGGGAGGAAAATGGAGTACCCGGAGGAAACCCACGCAGGCACAGGAAGAACATGCAAACTCCAGGCAAGTAGTGTCATGGTTGGGATTTGAACCAGCAACCCTTCTTACTGCTAGGTGAAAGTGCTATCCACTACACCACTGTGCCACCCATATCCATCTTAGTGAATTTGACAGTACCAAAGCTATTTCCTTTTTGCAAAGCTACTGGATGAGCATGGCCAGTATTTCTGAAATTGGGGTGAGCAGTGAAATTTCCAATCTTCTTAGCTTAATTATTACTTCTATTGAGCTATCCAATATGACCCTATAAGGCTTGGTTCACACCATCGCTGCATCTGTCTCATAGCAGGCAAAAAGGAAAAGGTCTGGTGTCATCCGCAAACTACCTCCATCCAAATATATGCAACACAAAACAGGAAATCGCCCTGGGACTTTAAATGAGGTGAATGCATTTAACCAACAATTGACAGCGTAAATGCAGTCTCAAAATTTATTAAAATAGTCATGCAAACATAAACATGAATCGCCACGGAAATGATACATACAGTAGAAAATGTCATTACACGTATCAAGGTAAAAAAAGTAAATTGTACACATGCATAAAAAGTATCCCAACTTGTTTCGCAAGACCATGCTCGCTTCATCAGGGGTAGATGCATGTGTAGTACATCAAAGGCTGGATCAGACTATCAATTGCTTGATACCCAGAGGTGGCAGTAATGAACATCCGGCTCGGGAGCTGAGGAGGTAGAGGAAAAACCAACCCAACAGAGCACAAACTGGGGGGCAAACATGGCCGGGATGGGGGAATGTGTCACCAAAGATCTCCCAGTATCCATTAGTAATATCAACTTGAATTAAATAAACAGGGGTTTACTTCATTCAGGGGTCCAGTGCGTGCTGGTTCACCATATTAGGTCCAATTTCAGCCTGAATTTTGGGCAGAATTTGTACCTGAAACGGACCAAAAGACGCACAGCGTTTTTCTGCAAAACGCACTGGACCTGCTGTGAAGATATGTGAAGCGGCTCCATAGAGAGACGGTCAAAATCCAATTTGCAATGGTGTGAACCCAGCCTCAGACTATTGATTTAATGTGTAAGAACAAACCTGCATTATATTTTCAAGTGTGTTTATACTAAACATTTGTCTTTACACAGATCTTGTAAGGTGAGAAAAAGCAGCTGTACACCAGGAAAAGAGACTATTTCCTATTCGTCAACCCTTTTTTTTTCTTTTTCTAAATGCAGGCTGTGAACACCGTAATCTTGGCTCAAGTTTGTGACTTTATAAAATATTTTAGATTATATTCCTGTTAGAAAGCATATTGCCAGTCCCCCTGTGTTTGGTTTGGTTTTCATTAATACTGAGCAAGGAAAGCTCGTAGAAAAATAAATTTCAATGCTTTTATAACAGCATAATTGTTTACATTCCCTAACTCCTCTTTGCTATGTAGTAGACATGTGCACACTGAAATATTTGTTTCGGAATTTCGTTTTCGTCTGAAAAATAAATGTATTTAGTTACTCCCGAAATTCGTTTTTATTTATTTTGTTTCGTTAAAAAATACATTCGTACAAAAATCCAAATTAACCACTTGCCTACTGGGCACCCTTTGTGACAGACCAATTTTCAGCTTTCAGCGCTCTCACACTTTGAATGACAATTACTTAGTCATGTAATACTGTACCCAAATGAATTTTTTGTCCTTTTTTTCATACAAATAGAGCTTTCTTTTGGTGGTATTTGATCATCTCCTTTTATTTTTTGCGCTATAAATGAAAAAAGAACGAAAATTTTGAAAAAAACGCATTTTTCTTAGTTTTTGTGATAAAATTTAGCAAGTTATTAATTTTTCTTCATAAATTTTGGCCATAATTTATACTGCTACACATCTTTGGTAAAAATAACTCAAATTAGTGGATATTATTTGGTCTTTGTGAAAGTTATAGAGTCTACAAGCTATGGTGCAAATCATAAAAAATTGATCACACCTGATGTACTGGCGGCCTATCTCATTTCTTGCGACTCTAACAAGCCAGGAGAGTCCGCATACCCCCCAAATGACCCCTTTTTTGAAAGTAGACATTCCAAGGTATTTAACCACTTCAATACAAGGCACTTAGACACCTTCCTGCCCAGACCAATTTTCAGCTTTCAGCGCTGTCGCAGTTTGAATGACAATTGCGCGGTCATGCTACACTGTGCCCAAACAAAATTTTTATCATTTTGTCCCCACAAATAGAGCTCTCTTTTGGTGGTATTTGATCACCTCTGCAGTTTTTATTTTTGCTAAACAAATAAAAAAAGACCGAAAATTTTGAAAAAGATAAAATTTTTGCTTTTGTTTCTGTTAAAAAAAATTGTAAATAAGTACGTTTTCTCTTTCAATGATGGGCACTGATAAGGCGGCACTGACAGGCACTGATACGGCGGCACCGATGAGGTGGCACCAATGAGCAGGCACTGACGGGCACTGACGATGGGCACTGATATGTGGCACTGATCGGCACTGGTAGGCAGCACTGATGGGTGGCACTCATATGCAGCACTGATGGGCATTGATAGGCGGCACTGATGGGCACTGATGGGTGGCACTGGGTGGCACTGGTTGGCACTGATGGGCACTGATAGGCGACACTGATGGGCAATGAAAGGCGGCACTGCTGGGCACTGATAGGGTGGCACCGATGAGGTGGCACCAATGAGCAGGCACTGACGGGCACTGACGATGGCCACTGATATGTGGCACTGATCGGCACTGGTAGGCAGCACTGATGGGTGGCACTCATATGCAGCACTGATGGGCATTGATAGGCGGCACTGATGGGCACTGATGGGTGGCACTGGGTGGCACTGGTTGGCACTGATGGGCACTGATAGGCGACACTGATGGGCAATGAAAGGCGGCACTGCCTGGCACTGCTGGGCACTGATAGGGTGGTGCTGATAGGCAGCACTGATAGACGGCACTGATGGGCACTGATAGGCGGCACTGATGGGCACTGATGGGCACTGATACGTGGCACTGATGGGCACTGATACGCGGCACTGATATGAGGCACTGATGGGCATCCCTGGTCACACTGGCAGTGGTAGGCATTGAAGTGGGCACTGTCTAGCAGCTGCCTGGGCACACAGTGGCATTTCCCTGGTGGTCTAGGGGCATACCTGGTGGTCCAGTGTGGATCGCTTCCTTGGTGGTCCTGGGCGGCTTCCCTGGTGGTCCTGGGTAGGATCCGAGTGGGGGCTGTGCTAATAAACAATCAGCACAGACCCCCCCTGTCAGGAGAGCAGCCGATCGGCTCTCCTCTACTCGCGTCTGTCAGACGCAAGTGAGGAAAAGCCGATCACCAGCTTTTTCTATTTACATCGTGATCAGCCGTGATTGAACACGGCTGATCACGTGGTAAAGAGTCTCCGTCGGAGACTCTTTACCTAGATCGGTGTTGCAGGGTGTCAGACTGACACCCCGCAACAACGATCGCCGCGATGCGCGCCCCCGGGGGCGTGAAGCGGCTCGATATTCCTGATCACGTCATATGACGTCCGATCAGGAATATCAAACCACTTTTCCGCCGTCATTCTGTAATAGGGCAGGCGGCAAGTGGTTAATAAGATGCATGGTGAGGTTTTTGATGTTGTTATTTTTTCCCACAATTCTTTGCAAAATGAAGATTTTTTTTCCACAAAATTGTCATTGTAATAGGTTATTTCTCTCACATGGCATGTGTATACCACAAATGACACACCAAAATACATTCTGCTACTCCTCCTGAGTATTACAATACCACATGTGTGGGACTTATTCACAGCCTAGCCACTTAGAGAGGCCCAACATGCAGGGAGCACCATTCAGGTGTTCTAGGGGCATAAATTACACATCTAACTTCTTGACTACCTATTACACTTTTGAAGGCCCTGGAGCACCAGGGCAATGACACGTGACACTGATGTGGCACTGATGACATATGGCACTGATACGTGGCACTGATGGCATGTGACACTGATGTGGCACTGATGACAGATGGCACTAATACATGGCACTGATGACATGTGACACTGATGACAGATGGCATTAATATGTGGCACTGATGACACGTGGCACTGATGACAGATGGCACTAATATGTGGCACTGATGACACGTGGTACTAATGACAGATGGCAATGACACGTGGCACTGATGACAGATGGCATTAATACGTGGCACTGATGACAGATGCACTAATATGTGGCACTGATGATAGATGGCACTAATACGTGGCACTGATGACAGATGGCACTAATACGTGGCACTGATGACACGTGACACTGATGTGACACTGATGACACGTGACACTTATACGTGGCACTGGGGACAGATGGCACTGACAGGTGGCAAGGGGGACAGATGGCACTGACAGGTGGCACTGGGGACAGGTGGCACTGGGGACAGGTGGCACTGGGGACAGATGGCACTGACAGGTACTGTGGGCACTGTATTTTCTATTTTTTTTTTTTACACTCACACTGTAGCCGGTCGCTCTCCTTCCTCACACACTGTCTCTGTGTGAGGAGGGAAAGCCGGCAATGAGAGATGAGATCATTTCACATTGGACACTCAGATCGAGTGCTAAATGGCCGCTGTGATTGGCCATTTAGCATGTTTTGTGATTGGCTGTGTCCAAGAGACACGACCAACACAGAGTTTCCCTGATGCGCGCCCGTGGGCACGCGCATTGTGGAAGTAAACAAGAGGACGTCCAGGGATGCCCTCCCGGCAATTGGAGTCCGCGCTGTAGCCGCCTTTCGGCTATAGCGTGGATACCTAGTGGTTAAATAAGGTCAAATCTATCAATTAAAGGCTTATGGTGTCTGTCGGATATTTTAAGAAGATTTGACGAAGCAGCTAAACTGTACGACACGGCGATCGTACAATTCCGGTCGAATGCTCCGCCCACAAGCTATAGTAGAATTCTAATGTTGTTTGACTTGTAATAATTATAATTATTCATTATTATTATTACTAGTCAAACAACATTAGAATTCTTCTATAGCCTATGGGTGGAGCATTTGACCGTAAATGTCCGCTCGTGGCGATCATATGTTTTTAGCGGCGTTGTCGAATCGTCATATCAAACGGTATTAATCGTAAGTGAAAGTAAGTTGGCTGTACTTAGGTTCTAGCTATTTTACTGCTCCTCCTCTTTGGTTACAATCAGCCAATAACATTCATCATCATCATCATTTTACTTCCCGGACTCATTTCAGCAGCGACCACTAACAGCTCTTTTACTATTGTCTCTATAATGTGGAATCTTTTCTCTCTATGACAAATAATCTTGGACTATTAGAGTTAGTTAAGGCACATTCGACCGCAGGTCGAAACACACAAATCGCTATTGTCACCGCCATGTCGAATCTTCTATCCATCTATAACGAACTGGTGTCGCAACAATACGAAAATATTATGGATACGAAAATAAAGCATTTTTTTACTATGGATCTTTTGGATTTCGGATTCTGTGCGTTCGTTATCATTTTGTTAAAGCGAACACGGCACAGTGCGGCACAGTGGTGCAGTGGTTAGCACTCTCGCCTAGCAGTAAAAAAGGGTCGCTGGTTCGAATCCCAACCACGACACTACCTGCCTGGAGTTTGCATGTTCTCCCTGTGCCTGCGTGGGTTTCCTCCGGGTACTCCGGTTTCCTCCCACACTCCAAAGACATGCTGGTAGGTTAATTGGCTTCTGTCCAAAATTGGCCCTAGTATATGAATGGGGACCTTGGATTGAGGGTAGTGAGTGTGCGATGTACAGGGTTAGGGACAAGGGTCAGGGTTGTAGACACACACTCACTCAGGTTGAACTGGATGGACTGGTGTCTTTATTCAACCTTACTAACTATGTAACTATGTAACTATGTAACTATGAAAATACCCGAAATTTGGACGAAAACGAATGCACATGTCTACTGTGTAGCTACCTTAATTTCATTCTCAAAGCACATAAACTGAACTCTAGCCTTACCATCAGTCTTGCACTGGAGCAAACGATACACTGTGAGAGACACCACTCAAGGTGGGTGCAAGGACCCACACTACACGTTCACTGCAAAGGTGCTCGCCCGGTTCAACTCCGGAAACAGCAACAAATGAATTGCAGGGATGCATACTCTGCTACATCTTACCAACTTTATTAATTCATATCACAAGCATGTATACAAATGTATTGCACACAGAACAGGGATGCAAATAGGAGAGATGTTAACGCATTTCACACCAAATGGTGCTTATTCATAACATAAATAAGTGCCATGGGGCATGAAACGCGTTAACATCTCTCCTTTTGACAAGGATTAATAAAGTTGCTACATTCTAGCAGAGTGTGCGGCCATCCAGTTCACTTGTTTCAGTCTTACACTGTTGTACTGGCTCATGTGGCTTTACCTGCTGCTGATGGCTTTTCTCCACTTTTTCACTTATTTTTTTCAAACTTGTATGATTATAGGTGGAGACATAGCAAGTATTTAGCAGTACACCGCTTTTTAAAAAGAGGTTCATATTTATGCATGTTTTCATGTTTAAAGAAAATAAGCTTGATGTTCGGTTTCCACCATGTTTCTTCTTATTGGATGCTGAACTGCAATTTCCAGGAGGTGTGAAAGTTTATTCCACACACTGGACAATTCAACTTTATGATGATGCAACAAGGAAAGGGACATCTACCTCTTTTTCAGTTATTGGGAAGACATATTGTTCTGTTACTGTGGAGCATTCCGTGTTTGCTTCCTCTGGATCCTTCTGCATTCTAGATTACTCTGCTGTGACCAAATTCACTGACTATCAGCGTGATGGGTGGTCTCACTGGTCAATGGGGTGATGCAGATGGCACCATATATGGCAGCCTTTTTCAACCAGGGTGCCTTGAGGTTTCTTCAGGGGTGCCTTGGAAACAAAGCCTAAAAATTGCCGAAAAATTATATATGGATGAAGCCTGCCTTTTAGTTACACAAAGCCACAGGTTTTTATTGTACACCATAACAACCTTCTAGCTGCCATCATCTTAATGACCAATGGCATCATCAGTTGATATGGAGGATGTTAGTCGCCTGCATAGCATCCTTGTTTTACCCTCTCCATCAGTGTTGGCGTCACATTAGCTGAGTGATGGAGAAAAACTGAGGGAGAAGAGAAACATTGGAATACTAGTCAGTACCAGTTTGCAAAAGTGTATGTGCTTTGGAAGAATAAATCACCTCTAACGTTGGGTGTCCTACTTGTGTGGATGTTGCTGCGTTATATAAAACTATTAGATGAGTTTTTACATTTTAGAATAAGGTACCTCTAGACTGTCCATAATTTTTAATGGGTGCCTCCAGATTGTCAAGAATTTTTAAAGTGTGCCTTGACTGAAAAAAGGTTGAGAAACACTGATCTATGGTATGCCCAGCTTGTTTTGAAGCCTGCTAGCTTCTTGACTATTTTCTATGAACACCTCACTTAGTATTGCTGTTCTATCCAGTCTCTGGATTGCTGATCCACTTATTAGCCTGAATCTTATCTTTTGGGCCCCATTCACACCTGAACATTTTGTAGCTCGAAGCTCCAAAACTGTCAACATCCAAAATTCTATGGTTTTCAGTTGTGTCTGTTCCCACTTGAGTGTAGTATCGCTTGAAGATTGCAGCTCAAAAAAAGTACATGTGCTTGTTTTGAGCTACAAGAGTCAAGCCTTTTTGACCCAAAAAGACTTTAATGGAAGCTTCCGAAAAACCTGTGAAAATGCATAAAAAATGTGAAAACACATGTTGTGTGTTTTCCCCCTATTAACTAGTTTTCCATTATAAAAAAAAAAGCCTCAGGCTCCTGCAAAAATGCGTATACAGTACAAATCCTCAAGCTTAAAGTAGATGTAAACCCGAATTTTTTATATATATATATATATATATAAATATATATATATATATATATATATATATATATATATATATATATATCATACTGTAGAGTATAAGATTTTCTATCATTTGAGCCCAGTCTTGCCACACAGCGTTAATCCATCTCTGAACAATCCTCTTTTATTGTTCAGTGAGAAAAATCTTGACAAACTGAGAAAAACGTTGTCAATACTCCCCCTTGCTGTGAGTGACAGCCTAAGAGACGGGCATTATTTTTTAATTCCCTCCCCCACTCCTTTCTTCAGCAGCTCTGCCAGGATAGGCTGTTCCACATCTCAGCATGATTTGGCATGCTGAAGTCATGTGGTTACTTTCCTGTCTTTTCACTGGATGTTAGAGATCATAGCAGAAGTTTAGCAGAAGTTCAGTGTTAGAAATACACAGGGAAAATGAATATTGACAAGGGGAGTGTAGAGGTGGGCAGGGAGTCTACTGACATCATGACTCCACCCACTGAGCTCCAGACAACAGACCCACCCACAGAATATGCAGTTTTTCGGGTCTCATAACAGACAGAGGGGAGACATTTGACAGGTAAAGATACATGCAGGAGGCATGTATATCCTTATAGATAACCCCTATGGCAGTAGTTAAGAAAGGATGACATTGGGTTTACATCTACTTTAAGTGTGAATGCAGCATAAAAGCTAGCTACAAAACAGGAAGAGTAAAGCAGTGGGTTAGTATCCGTACCTTACAGCAACGTTTTGTAAACTTATGGACATTATGGACAATATGGGCAGCCTGATGATGTCACATCAATATGACCATGCAGTTTTTGAGCTGTCCTTAAGGTGGAACATCTCTCAATCAACATTGACTATTTTTAATCCTTATTCTGCAACATTAGTAAATAGATAGGAACGTTTATCATATTTACTTATTTTAAACAATTTTTTTTAAATGTTTCTTCAGTTACTTCCTTGTTTCTTGCCTAGGCAAATGACATCATACATCCCAAGAGTCTTCTGGAGGGGAAGAGGGGTTTTCTCAGCTAAGCATGCCCCCCTACTTGTATGTCACAACCTACAAATAAAAAATATTACTGCACACCCATGGGTTGTATGATTGCAGTTCATCTGATATAAGTAAGTGTCATACTGGATATCATCTTGGGTGCCTCTCAAATGGCTAGGGATGCAGTGCATCAGGGGGTGGGGGGTCTATTCCTGTGTAGGTCTGTCTACATATGTTTCGTTCCTTCTGGAACTTCGTCATATGTGTTTTGATGGGTGGGAGGGCTGGCTTTTTCTTGGGGGATTGTGGGGACTATGTGGGGGAAGAGGGATTTCTGAGCGCTGATTTTTTATGCCAATTTTTTACAATAAATTTGAGGAGATAACCCATGGGTGTGCAGTAATATTTTTTATTTTTATTTTGTGAAAGTTTTGCATATTGTATACATACCCTACCATTATTGATGTAGGTCCCCTCAGGTATATAATTTGTCAGGTTCCCAGTTTGGTTTTTGTTTTGTTTTTCCTTGTTCATACCTCTTGCTTGTATGCCTGAACTAACGGCAGATGGATTCCATGAACTCAGTGCTACATGAATCATCTGTCCTTACTCAATTGGCCATGGCCAGAAATGCTAGGGGGTGTTTTTCAAAGTGATTTCTCAGCAAAATAAAACATGGAGACGTGGATGGATGGGGCAGTTTGCTTTGAATATTAAAAATTATTTATATAGCATTTTTTCTTTGTGGTGCTTAGATACAGTGCAGTTCCGCTTTAAATTTTCAGACAGATGTGTAGATAAGAACATAGTTTAGGTTGCCAACCATAATGAGTGTGTCCCAAGAGGATAACCTGCATGAAAGTATGAAAGTTGTGCTTATACTTCATAAGTGGGGAACGTAAAGTTTCATTTTATATGAGAAATCCAAGAAAATGTGAATCTTAACTCTTTTCCCCATTAGAATTTGAAAGTTAGAAAATCTAATTTCAGTGCAAAACAAAACTTTCATCTGATGAATTTCCATATTAAAGTTGACTAAATCGCTCATAACTCACACCATCTTCAAATGCTCCACTATCACAGTAGGTGATTTACACATTATGCTTCGTGCCTGGCTTGTTCCAAGGGATTTCCTGCTGTATTAGGTTATATTACAATATGTTACAAGAAAATAAAAGCTATTGCCTGAGAATGACACTTACATACAATAAGAGCATTTGTCCGCCATGAACTATGAGTTATGATAATGACTGTTATCACTCTGTAATTACATTTTTACCTCACAGCATTGTGTCATCCATTTATTTCCCGATAATAGGAAAAATTTGTATTCATGGAAGATATTTTGGTATATTGTTGAAATATTTGCCCTTCATGTAGAAGTTATTAAACTGAAAAACACAGCACCAAAACACTTTACTAGTTATTACATTGTGAACTCAAGTGCAGTCAGCGAGATTAGAAAAGGAAATAGTTTCCCTTTAGTATTTTCATTTTGTTTTGGACCAGTAATGTATAGAAGGGGCATTATACTAAAGTGTAAATGAAGAAAGATATTTTTCATCCACTTGCCAAAAATTGGGTGTTTCCCATTCATTTTAAAACTGAATTCCAGGTAAATATGAAAACAAAAATGCAGCCGGGTATGCTTTAATACATTATTAAATGTGTTTTTTAATGCAAGCAGAGTAAATACTTGAATTTGAATTAATATCATCCTTTTGTAGTCCCACTACAGCAGAGCTCAGATTAGGATAAGGAGAAGTAGCACAAGGAGCCAGTATACTGCACTGTAGAAGACATGGATTGAAATTCAGCCAAACAATGTATGGGCAGGCTGATTGTGCCATCGAACGACTAGGGTACAATCAGCCTGTTGGATTTTTCCACATCTGGTTACTGCCAGCTGGCGGAATACAATAGCACAGCAGTAGACATACACTGACTTTGTTGGTGGGGGAATTGAGCAATTTTCTTACCTTCCACCTGAAGCCTGTGGCCTGCTTAAAGCGGAGTTCCACCCAAAAGTGGAACTTCCGCTTATATGCTTGCTGCCCCCTCCGGTGCCACATTTGGAACCTCTCAATGGGGAACGGGGACCCGTTTTTGACAGGTCCCTTTCCCCACTTCTAGGAGACGGGCTGCGGCCCGATCTCCCGGACGTTCGGCCCCCCTTCTCCTTCCCCCCACTGCCAGGCCAATGAGAAAGCACAGCGTGCTTCGTACATGCGTAGTAGGGAATCATCAGTGAAGCCGAAAGGCTTCACTGCCTGGTTCCCTTACCAGGAATGGCGGCAGCAGCACCCGGGAGGTGCCAACATTGCAGGCTCCCTGGACAGGTAAGTGCCCTAATATTAAAAGTCAGCAGCTACAATATTTATAATTTTAACAAGGAGCCTGCTAATAAGATAAAAGAGCAGAGTGAGAGCGAGATCAGCTCATGATTTTCACTATACATCAGCGGGTGGCCCCGCCCTTGCTTATATAAGAGCTGTCAAAGTGAAAAGACAGAAGTCGCCGGGATGTTTCCCATAGAGGCAGAGTTTTTTGTTTTTTTCTATTTTTTGGGTCTTTCGGGCAGCGTGATTGAACACTTTTTTTTTCTTTTTTGATAAAGGAATTGTCAAAAACTGTCTGTTGTGGTTTTTCCTTTTTGTTGAATGGGTAGGGGTACAATGTACCCGATACCCATTCAAATAGGGAGGCAGGATCTGGGGGCCCCCTTGTTAAAGGGGGCTTCCAGATTTGATAATCCCCCTGCCCGCAGACCCCGACAACCATAGCCCAGGGTTGTCGGGAAGAGGCTCTTGTCCCCATGTTGAGGGTATGTGGCCTGGTATTGTTCAGGAGGGGGGATGCTCGTTCGCCCCCCCTATCCTGACCTCCAGCCTGCATGCTCAGGTAAGGGTATGGATTTGGATCTTGTATGGATTTTTGGGGGGACCCCACGCAAAATTTAAAAAAAATTTTTGGCGTGGAGTTCCCTGAAGGGCCTAGTATGGACTGGGGGAGGGGACCCTACACCTTTTTTTTTCATAGATTTTTCATCTATATTGCCGGCAATACATTACAGTCGCGAGCAAGTTGAAATTACATTTTTTCCATTAGAAATGTCATTACTGCTGCAGCATTTTCTACACATCTCACAGATGTGCCACTTTACAGGCATAGCAAGGGCACCCCCCAGACACATTATTTAAAGGAATTTTTCATGTTTATTGTTTCACTTTAAGCATTATTAAAATCACAGCCCTTTAAATAAACTATTGTTTTAAAAAAAGTTTTTTTGCATTGATACATGTCCCCTGGGGCAGTACCCGGGTCCCCATACAATTTTTATGGCAATAACTTGCATATAAGCCTTTAAAATGAGCACTTCTGAGTTTTCACGTTCATGTCCCATAGACTTTAATAGGTTTTGCATGTTCGCTAGAACTTTTTGCCTGTTCGCAGTGTTCTGTTGTGATCTGAACCGGGGGGGGGGGGTGTTTGGCCCCCATCCCTAGCTAGGAAGAAAAATATTCTTCTATGCAGATCACAAGAAATAACAAGGACACTGCATTTCTGGCAAGATCAACATGAATTTTCTGTATCTGCTAAAAAATGTTCTTAAAACAAACCAATAATTGCGCTATTACAAAAAATAGTACAGGTGATAGCTACCAGCATGTAACAATGTGGTAAACAGTGTGAAGATAAATAAATACAAAACACATGCAGCGCTAGGAAATGTGCATATACATCCTGGACATGTATAAGTGACAGAGTGCTAGGTACATAACTTATGCCAATTAGGCAATAGGTATGATTAGTGAACGTTTTTAAAAATAAACAGATGAGGAAAAAAGTCCATAAATGTGCGGTGGATCATATATAAGTCCACAGAAACTGGGGGTTCGTGAGCCTGTGCAGTGTCACACCTGCGTATGGGATAGATGCTGGAGCAAGCTGTGTGTGTATGGGGAGACACTTGGCATACAGGTCTTCTGAGAATCCAACTTAAACAACTGAAAACGGTAAAAATGGATGACCTTACCAGAAAAGATGGACACAGTCACCGTACGGTGGAGTGTCATACGAGTTTGAGGGATCCAACGATCCCAAGGATATCTGACTGGAAGAGTCGTGGCAAGGAATCCCATCCGGGGCGACCGTCACTGTTGAGTGGTGTGTAGGTCCACAGCCAATCGGGATGTCTCTCTCAGATAGAATAGACGTGTAGAGAAAGGTGGCTGGGTGTCAGGGAGGTCCCGATCGTGGAAGGAGGGAAGGAAAAAAGTTCTCCACATAGGGCATGAATCCGTTAAAAAAAGGCTTTTATTAAAAAGGTGCTCACCAGCACACTTCAATAAGTAAAACGTGATCACAAAGAATAAGGTAAAAAATTGCGTGGTACTCCATATTGAGAACTAGACTCAGCTGGTCCCTTGTGCAGCTATTGGGACAGATCATGTTAAGCTACTTAAAAAAGCTGTATGAATAGGAACACACAAAGTGGGGTTTTCTCAAATTTGACTGCAAAAGTGAAAATAAAATTTAACCATGCTCGGGTAAACAGATATATACTAAGACAAAAGGTAAAAAAAAAAAAAGAAAGAAAAAATGTGCTGTCATACTCTTTATGTTGGCGTTAAATATGAGTACTGAACAATGATAGCTTATAACTAAAAAGTCCTAAAAAAAGTAATTGAACAGGTATTACTGTATGTATGTCTCTTTTTTAAAATAAGGTACTAATGGAGTTACAATTTCCCAGGAGTTCTCAAATCTTTTAATGGATCCAAAGTGGTTGGTGAGAGACATCAGAATTCCTATGTAAGTTTTGGGTTATGGATAAATATTATCAAAATCAGTAGTCAGGACTGTGTGTTGGAGACGATCATTCGCTCTCAGCACAAACTCTAAAGCCGCGTACACACGATCGTAATTTCCGGTGGGAAATGTTCAATGACAGGTGGTAAATCCGACCGTGTGTATGCTCCATAGGACAATTGTTGTCGGATTTTCCGCGGACAAATGTTGGCTAGCAGGTTTTAAAATTTTTCGCAGACAAGTGTGTGTTGTCGGATTTTCCAAGTGTGTGTACACAAGTTCGTCGGACAAAAGTCCAAAGTACAAACACGCATGCTCGGGAGCAAGGATGAGCCAGAAGCGGTCGGTCTTGTAAACTAGCGTTTGTAATGGAGAATTAACATTCATGACGTGGCAAATTATGAAATCTCGAAATGCAGCGCACATTCTCTTCTTCTTTAATAGGATAACAATGAAGCTGCTTTGCTTGTGATATTGATGGAGTTTTGGCAAACACATTTTCAAAGGCTTTTTTTTTCTAGTGATATCAAGAATAATATTATTATGCTTTTTTTTTTATTTGGGCAAGTTACCACAACACCATTATCCCCTAGTTTTTAAGATCAAAGATACAACTATGTTGGTGTCCCTTGTCAATTTTACATTGTATTTTTTAAAATGTAACTGCCTACGAGCGTCCGTTCAGAAACTGAAAAGCACAAAATGAAAAGCGCAAACTGAAAGTGCTAAATGAAAAGCATGAAAAGAAAAGCGCAAATCAACTCTCACCAAACTTCTACTAACACAAAATTTTCAGAAGGAGCTCAAAGGGTGGCGTTAAAGAGCTGAAAAACCACGTAGTACGTTCGTAATTATTGGCCAACAATTGTGTGACCTGTGTATGCAAGACAAGTTTGGACCAATGCCCTTCGGATAAAATTCGGCCAACAATTTGTTGGCCAACAATCCGATCGTGTACGAGGCGCCTCCGCTTGGAATTTTCATTTTGCGCTTTTCATTTTGTGCTTTTCAACGGCCGTTCATCAACGAGACATGTTGCGGTATCGGAGGAGATAACGTGTTATTTATTATTGGCCTTGGAGTTATTGCTTTGACATTATTTTTTTGGTTGAATAATGATTGGATTTGGTATATTTTCTATATTTTTGGATGAGTAGAATGCTACTTTTTGGTTAAGTTCTATTGGCAGATAGCATGTCTAATTTTATTTGTTTTCTTTTTTTAATGCACAATAAAAAATTGTGTAGAATAATACTTGGCTATGTGTTTTACTTCAAATGACAGTTTGGGAGTAGGCAGTTACATTTTAAAAAATACAATGTAAAATTGACAAGGGAGACCAACATAGTTGTATCTTTGATCTAGGGGATAATGATGTTGTGGTAACTTGCCCAAATAAATAAAAAAAAAAGCATAATAATATTATTCTTGATTAGGGATGAGCTTCGAGTTCGAGTCGAACTCATGTTCGACTCGAACTCCGGCTGTTCGCAAGTTCGACGAACAGCGAACAATTTGGGGTGTTTGTGGCAAATTCGAATGCCGCGGAACACCCTTTAAAAGTCTATGGGAGAAATCAAAAGTGCTAATTTTAAAGGCTTATATGCATGGTATTGTCATAAAAAGTGTTTGGGGACCTGGGTCCTCCCCCAGGGGACATGTATCAATGCAAAAAAAGTTTTAAAAACGGCCGTTTTTTCGGGAGCAGTGATTTTAATAATGCTTAATGCAAAAGAAAAAGGGACTTGGGACTTTATATGAAGCAAATGAATAGTGGAGGAAGATTAGTATAAAGTATTTTATTGGTATTGATCTCAAAACATTGAATCATAGTTCATTTCATATATATACATATAGATACTGTTTAGAGGAGTGGAGACTACTTATTGTCTGCAGCAGATAAATAACACTGTAACATTGTTCTGTTTTTAATTATAATGTTGCTGTATATTTTGACATGTAAGAAATGTATTCATTGAAAACTAGTGGAGCTACTGAAAGGTCCTTTGTAATCTAAAAGTAAAAAAAAAAAATGCACACACCAAGGGTTAAATGAACTGTGGAGCTCAGCAAGTTGTAGAAAAAAGGTTATATTTTCTTGCCAGAAATTGGAAATAAGTGCACAGCTCCACAAAAATGTTCAATATCTTGGCAACGTCTAATGTAGCTAACTGATGAAAGTTTAGCCATTTCTCACAAGCACACTGGTAAAAAAAATGCAGTATGTTTGTAAAAAGTTAGTTTGAAGGCAAAAGGTGAAGAGTTGTGAACATAAACTAAATGAGCCATAAGTAGTATGTAATTGATGGTATACAACATAGATTTCCCAAATGCAACAACAGGGATACAAAAAATATATGTCACAAAGCAGGCTGGAAGCAGCATGCATTAATAATGCTATACATTGCTCTATGATCTACAATTTTTATTGATTCCTGACCATCTCACCTACAGTATGTATGTGCTTTATGGACATAAGGGATGAGCCGAACACCCCCCGGTTCGGTTCGCACCAGAACCTGCGAACAGACCGAAAATTTGCATAAACTTTAGAACCCCATTGACGTCTATGGGACTCGAACGTTCCAAATCAAAAGTGCTCATTTTAAAGGCTAATTTGCATGGTATTGTCCTAAAAAGGGTTTGGGGACCCGGGTCCTGCCCCAGGGGACATGTATCAATGCAAAAAAAACTTTTAAAAACGGCCATTTTTTCAGGAGCAGCGATTTTAATGATGCTTAAAGTTAAAAAAAGTGAAATATTCCTTTAAATATCGTATCTGGGGGGTGTCTATAGTATGCCTGTAAAGTGGCGCGTGTTTGCCGTGCTTAGAACATTCCCTGCACAAAATGTCATTTTTAAAGGAAAATAAGTAATTTAAAACTGCTTGCGGCTTTAATGTAATGTCGGGTCATGGCAATATGGATGAAAATCAGTGAGACAAACGGCATGGGTACCCCACAGTCCATTACCAGGCCCTTTGGGTCTTGTATGGATATTAAGGGGAACGCCGCACCTAAATTAAAAAAAGGAAAGGCGTGGGGCCACCAGGCCCTATATAGTCTGAGCAGCAGTATACAGGCGGTTCAAACCAGACAGGGACTGTAGGTTTGTTGTTAAGTAGAATCTGTTTGTAATTCTGAACTGGTACATTTTTAACGTGTTTAGCTCCAGCCAAAAAATCTATTTTAAGCTTTTTGGAAAACATAGGGAAGGGTTATCACCCCTGTGACATTTGTTTTGCTGTCTGTGCTCCTCTTCAGAAGATTTCACCTAATTTTTTGTCCCAATGACAAATGTTTTTTGAAAATTTGGGTTTTTTTGTGAAAGAAGGATTGGTGATAAAGCATCAGTGGAAAGGAGAAACGTTTTTCCCATATTAACTCTTACAGGAGAGAATTTCCCTTCCTAGGGGTAGATTTCATCTCACTTCCTGTTGTCTCCTTCAGTTTGCAAGTAGGAGTCGTTTGTAAGTTGGATGTTTGAAAGTAGGGGCCTGCCCTATATACTCAGCAGAAATTTGGGCCTTAGGTGTTGTTGTGGCCACAACACTGTAAGCCCTCACAGGGCCCTGCTGTGAAATATTAGATCAAGAATTGTAATTACATGCCCCTGTTGAACAGGGGCTGAAAAATTGGGCCTTAGGCACTGGTGCCCCAACACTGCAACTCCTCACAGATACTCTAGTTGGAACGCAAAAACGAGCCCTGCTGCAAAGTATTGCATCAAAAATTGTAATTACATGCCTCTGTTAAACAGGGACTGAAAAATTGGGTCTTAGGCACTGGTGCTGGTGCCACAACACTGCAACCCCTCACAGATACTCTAGTTGGAATGCAGAAACGAGCCCTGCTGCAAAGTATAGTAGTTGTAGTTTTCGCTGAACACTGTGAGGAGGACACACTACACCAACTTGTAGCTTTAGCTGAACACTGTGAGAAGGACGCACTACCCTAACTTGTAGCTTTAGAGGAGGACGCACTACACTAACTTGTAGCTTTAGCTGAACACTGTGCAGAGGTTGCACTACACTAACTTGTAGTTTTGCTGAACACTGTGAGGAGGACGCACTACACCAACTTGTAGCTTTAGCTGAACACTGTGAGGAGGACGCACTACCCTAACTTGTAGCTTTAGCTGAACACTGTGCAGAGGTCACACTAAACTAACTTGTAGCTTTAGCTGAACACTGTGAGAAGGACGCACTACACTAACTTATAGATTTAGCTGAACACTGTGCAGAGGTCTCACTACACTAACTTGTAGTTTTAGCTGAACACTGTGAGGAGGATGCACTACACTGACTTGTAGCTTTAGCTGAACACTGTACAGAGGTCGCACAACACTAACTTGTAGTTTTCGCTGAACACTGTGAGGAGGACACACTACACCAACTTGTAGCTTTAGCTGAACACTGTGAGGAGGATGCACTACCCTAACTTGTAGCTTTAGAGGAGGACGCACTACACTAACTTGTAGCTTTAGCTGAACACTGTTCAGAGGTCACACTAAACTAACTTGTAGTTTTCGCTGAACACTGTGAGGAGGACACACTACACCAACTTGTAGCTTTAGCTGAACACTGTGAGGAGGATGCACTACCCTAACTTGTAGCTTTAGCTGAACACTGTGCAGAGGTCACACTAAACTAACTTGTAGCTTTAGCTGAACACTGTGAGGAGGACGCACTACACTAACTTGTAGCTTTAGCTGAACACTGTGCAGAGGTCCCCACTACACTAACTTGTAGTTTTAGCTGAACACTGTGCAGAGGTCTCACTACACTAACTTGTAGCTTTAGCTGAACACTGTGCAGAGGTCTCACTATACTAACTTGTAGCTTTAGCTGAACACTGTGCAGAGGTCGCACTACACTAACTTGTAGTTTTAGCTGAACACTGTGAGCAGGACGCACTACACTAACTTGTAGCTTTAGCTGAACACTGTGCAGAGGAACACTAGCAAGGGGCTAATCTCTCAAATATATAAAGTCTTCGTTTCTCCACTCACCCATCTTCCACCAAAACATCTCTTTATTTAAAAATGGGAATAAATTTTGGGAGAGGAGTTACCCTTTGCTACTTACCTAGCAAATAATATGGACTCAGGCGGCTAAGAGCTCCTCTTTGTACCTTACACAAAGAAAACCAATATAAGATACTCTTTCACTGGTATATAACACTAGATAAATTAAGCTCTATATACTCTACCTGATGATAGGTGCTGGAGATGTAAGAACAGTCTGGGTATCAGTGGCGGCTGCTGCTCAATATTTTGGGGGGGCAAATAAACCTGGCCTCCTCACTTGCACTACAGCCCCCTGGCGCTTGCTCACTCAGGAAGGTGGCAATCCACTCACCCAACCCCCCTGGCACTCGATCAGTCGGGAAGGCGACGATCCACTTTCACACTACCCACCCCCGGCGCTCGATTGAACGATCAGGAAGGCGGCAATCCATGGCCTTACCCTATGCTGCAGTAGAGGTGCGGGAGAAGGACAATGAATAGGTGGTGCGGGGGCTGTTGCTTCACCTCCTGGCCGAACAGAAAGCGGGTCCTAAGACCTGATTGGCTGGGAGTCCTAAGGCTCCCGGCCAATCAGGTCCCAGGACCGGCTTCCTGATTGGCTGGGAGGAGAAGCAGGAAGACATTAGTGAATATTAATTAGCTAATGTCACACAAGTGGGTGGGCCCCGAGCACACCCTTTTTTTCTTTTTTTGAAGCCAATTAGAGCCACAGGCTTTACTCATGTGCTTAAATAAAATAAAAAAAAACACTATGAAATCCATGCGTCCAGTGCCCTGCATTGAGATTAGGGGCTTGGGCACATGGATTAGTGGGGCGGCGCCCCTGCGCCCCTAATGAGTGGACTGCCACTGCTGGGTATGCTTCAACATATCTACTGGTTGTGTCCACTCATTGAACCCTGGTGAACAGTACATGTTCTTATCCACCAAGTCTTTGACTCCAGGATTCCATTTACTCCTAAAACATTTATTTTAATTTCTCTAAAACATCTAAAAGCCTGCTATCACATCTCCTTACGGCAGCATGGTGTCTAGTGACGCTTAAATGGATACGGCGTGAACCTCCATGTCTGATGGAGCTTCATGCTATGATCTGAGATGTTTAAAGGATGGAACTTCTCACGGCTACTTTAAATGACTCTTTGCATTGACACAATAGGGTCTGAGAGTTGTGGCACACTGTAGAATATCCACCTTGGCTAAATTCAGACAACACTATCTTTACACTCCACCTTTTTGCCTTGGGGGTGGGAGTAAAATGCGGGTTCCATTGGGAAACGGAGTACATCGGACATTTCTTCTTTCCTTGTTTTCTCTCTCATTCTCTCTTGTCCTATTCCTTTTTCTGATATCCATTTATATCAACATTAAAAGCCTATTGGTTGATGTGAATTTTAGGTTTGTGCGCTCGCTCCATATATATGTTTTTTCTCCTGCACTATGGTATGATAGTTACATGTTTTTATGGTTGTCTTTTTCATATTGTAATTTTTTTTTACTATTTTTTTTTAAATGCATAAAAACATTGTTTTTTTTTTTAAAAAAAGCTATCTTTATGGAGTTAGCCTTCTGCACATGGACACAGTCATGCTGAAACAGAAAGGACCTTTCCCAGACTGTTGGAAGTGTGCAAGGTCAAAACTTCTTTTTTTTTACATAGCATTAACTGCACCCTTGGACTCACTAATTTTGAGGGTTATAATAAAATATTTAATCCTAAATATCAGTTAATACCAAAATAGGTGAACCGACACAGAGGTTAAATGGAGGGCGCTTCAAAGTGTAAACCTTACGGTCTACATAAAACGGTGACAATCTCTTAATTAATATCGGATTATCAAGGTGAAGAAAATAAATAAATCAGTGCTAATTAATGTGCAACAGTGGTGAGAACCTCTACTCCTATATCACTAACCTAGTGTATATAACGTGCACATGAAAATAAATAAACACTAATAATAATGATAACCATTAATAAAGTGATAAATGCGACAGCAATAAATAAGAACACCTAAAAGTGTTTCAATTCGTGCTGTAAATAGGACATGAAATTTCAATAAATCAAAACAATATCCAAACAGGTTGCAAGTGACAGAAAATGGTGACGTTAAAGGTGAAAATCAAATGTCCCACACAGATGATTCCTAGGTGATCATATGTCAAATGCTGGATATCTACGTGCTTCTTTCACCACACCACCGTGCTAGTGAGACACTCTCCAGACCTGCACTCACCGAAAAAACATGCCAGCACTCTCATGCAAGGCAAAACACGCTCTCTTTACCACACTCCAGGGTAAATGGTGTATACGAGGTCCAATGATGGTATTCAATAGGTTCACATAAAAGAAAATAAGTGCTCCAATAGTGTAATTCAGCAAACAATAATTTTATTAAAAATCACTGCAATCCTCACACATCGCACTCACATTAGTGTAATAAAAAACAGGCATCAAACGTGTGGTTAACAGCAAGCCTCAACTTGTGGATAAAAACATAACCAATGGCCGCGGCGGACCCGAGGTGTGTAGCTGCTGGGTATAATCTCACCCCTCCCTCGGGAAACCTCCGTCCTTCAGAGCGCTCGTATTCCTCTCCTCCTGTGTGGCTGACAGCATGTACGTCACAAGTCACAGCCACGCCCCGACATGTTTCCTCATGGATCGACTTCTTCATGGGATTCATAATTTTGAGGGTTGTCTAAATACCTTTGGTCATAAAGTGTATATTATTTACTATTAAATTCTTTCTCAGTAATCATGTTCTCTATCAATCAACAATGTGTTATGAGCCTACATATGGAAACTATAAATTATCCAGTTATTTTGCATTTCTGGATTATAGGGAATGCCTTATTTTTAGATATAAAACCTACAAAGCATCAACTAAGCCATGCTGTCTTATGCCCCGTACACACGGTAGGACTTTGTTCGGACATTCCGACAACAAAATCCTAGGATTTTTTCCGATGGATGCTGGCTCAAACTTGTTTTGCGTACACACAGTCGCACAAAGTTGTCGGAATTTCCAATCGCCAAGAACGCGGTGACGTCAAGCACATACGACGAGACTAGAAAAGGCCAGTTCAGAACCAAGCGCGGCACCCTTTGGGCTCCTTTTGCTAATCTCGTGTTAGTAAAAGTTTGGTGAGAGACGATTCGCGCTTTTTCAGACTCGTGGTTTTCAGATCGTTTTCTGCCGTTCAGTTTGTGCTTGTGGGTTTGTATCTGCTCTTCAGTGCGTGCAAGCAAGTTCCGCGTGACTTAGTCATTGGGTTCTTGTTCGTTCGTTACTGTTTTTTAAGTCGCTCTTCACAGACCTTGCTGTTCTTCAGTGCGTTCTGTTACTCCGTTCTGAGCAGCCGACCGTTTTCTAGCCATGTTGCCTATGCGTACTCCTCGTAGAGTTCGTGCTGTGCGGGGGCTTGGTGTTGGGGTCCTGACCTTGACACAAGTCCAGTCCATGAACAGGGTGGGGAGGAGTTCATGGACCAAGAATTGGTTGTTTCAGCGTGACCAGTTCTCTCATATGCCTTTGCTCCGTGAGATCCGTGAGAATAATCCTGATGATTTCAGGAACTTTCTCAGGATGACGGACCCCGTGTTTCACCATTTGTTGGCTTCGCTGACCACTTATATTAGCAGGCAGGATACCTGCATGAGGCAAGCCATCACTCCGGAGCAGAGGCTCATCGCTACCCTGCGGTATTTGGCGACAGGGAGAAGTCTGCAGGACTTGAAGTTCTCAACAGGCATCTCCCCCCAGGCTCTGGGTATCATCATCCCAGAGACCTGTTCTGCCATCATTCAGGTCCTGCAGAAGGAGTATATGAAGGTAAGATTTTTATCCTTTAATATCACATTTTATTGTATTTAATGTTTGCTAATATCTTGTATTTCTTTCCTCATTCCCTAATTACCATGATTGTAATATGCTGTGAATGTCCCCTTTGTCCTCATGCATGCTGGATTTTTATGTAATTAATTTTTTAGGTCCCTCATACAGATTGTCCTTCACTAACCTCCCCAGCATGCTCTACGGGCCCTATATTCACCGCATGTAGTCACTTAAAACAATGTATTTTATCAGCTCCATAGTAGTGCTTTACCTCAAATGTTATTTTAGCTTTAAATTCAGGTAGAGTGGCAGAGGCTTTATTTTTGTGGTGTCCCCAAATCATTTTTAGTAACCCTACCTCCCCCAACTGCTAAGTCAGCTGATCCCAATTCTCTATCTATCCTCAATCATCTATCTGCTGACTTTGCCAAACCCATACACACTATACCCATCTCTTTTGTGCTCTGATTTATGGATGAATTCCCCAAAGCATGTAGTGCAAGGGCCTGCCTGTATACCTTCAAATGGTACTGTTTGAGTTTTTAAGATCCTATTATTATCTTGAGTCAGGTAATAGAAGAATGTTCAAATGTGCTCAAATGTGTACAGTGTGTATTTATATCTTTGTATTCGGACACTTCTTACCTTTCCAGTGGGCTGCCAATAGTGTAACTAAGGAGGGGTTGTTCCAAGTAATACCCTGTATTTAGGCATTCATCTCTCAATGAAGTGAAGATGGTTACCTGTCCAAGATTTCCACACCCCCCATAATGTTAGAAATGGCCCATGAGAGGGGGGGGGGAATATGATAGGTGTACCTTATACTTTGGTGTTGTTAAATTCCCCTTAATATATGCTATCTGGAGGTAGCCCCAGAATGTTTGTGCCTAATCTGCTTGCCATGTTTCCGAGCAAAAATATTAATTGTTTTTTTTTTCCTCAACAGTTTCCTTCCACGCCACAGGAATGGCAGACTGTAGCCTCCCACTTTGCCCAGCGGTGGGACTTTCCTAACTGCGGAGGGGCAATTGATGGGAAACATGTCCTCACCATCCCACCACCCAACTCGGGGTCGTACTATTTCAACTATAAGGGGTTCAATAGTATTGTGATGTTGGCGGTGGTGTCGGCTAATTACGACTTCTTGTATGTGGACGTGGGGAAGAATGGCTGGATGTCCGATGGTGGAGTCATCGCCCAGACGGAGTTCTACAGGCGTCTCCAGAATGGCAGCTTGGACTTGCCAGCTCCAGAGGACAATGTGGAAGGACTCCCATTCGTGTTTGTTGCTGATGAAGAGTTTGCACTGGGGGACCACCTTATGCGGCCATTCCATATGAGGACCCTCACCCCGGAACAGAGGGTTTTTAATTACCGGCTGGCCAGAGCCCGAAGAGTGGTGGAGAACACATTTGGAATCCTGGCCAGCCGGTTCCGCCTATTTCTGACACCTATCCATATGGCGGAGTATAAACTGAATCATATTATCCTGGCGTGCTGTATTCTCCATAACTTTTTAAGGAAACATTCGGCCAACTATGCTGGCTCAGTTGGGCCTGAGGCCGGAGTGATACCTGAAACAACACTGCCGGCGCTTGAAAACTGCCGTCCTGGCTTGCCCTCCCTGAGTGCCCGTGATGTCCGGTTACGATACATGGAGTTCTTTGCGGGTAGGGGGGCCATCAATATGCCTTCAAATTTGTGAAGCCTTTCTCCAATAAAAAAGCAAAAAAAAGAAATTCTTTGTGGACATTTACTGCTTGTGTTTGTTTTAGCTGACCCTGACAGCAATGTGGGGAGTCCTGAAAATGGCGTGATTGTGTAACCTTATACAAAGCACTGTTGGCTGTTATTTACTAAAGGCGTATACACTTTTTAAACTACAAGTGCTCTTGAAACTGCAATGAAAATGCTCTTGTAGTGCAAAGAGGATTTGCCCTTAGGAAATAACCCCCATTTTCTCAGAAAACAGCAATTACATCACCCCAAAAGTGTTGTAGCGTTGAGACAATAATCCACACATTCTTGATTAACAAACTTTTTTATACCTGCACAATCACATGTGCATTTACCAAAGGTTTTTCAAACAAACCAACATGTTTGTTGTATAACAATTTTTGGGGTGGCATTATCAAAAGTAGAAATGTCCATTTACGATAAAACAGGCCTGTGTAAAACCAACAAGAAAGACAAAAAACTTGAACTTACAAAGTTCACATATGGTAAAACTTGAAGGCAATATCAGACATGAGTATTTAGGAACTGTGTTTGATATTGCGTTCAGATGGGGTCAAATCACCCCTTGAAAAGCCAAATTTGGAAGATGCACAGCAATTTACGAATGTCAACATGTGCTAGCTGCCATCACGGGGGGATCAAGGGACGTGTTTTGTGGGAGCAAGCCCTTCCTCACCGCTACTTTATTATTGAGGAAGGGGTTGCACCCTCAAAACGCGTCCATTGATCTCCCGTGATGGCAGATAGCACATGTTGGCACACTGTGTGCAGCCTCCAAATTAAGCTTTTCGAAACATTGCAAAAATGTTTAAAACATTGTACCACACAAAAAAAAGTGATTTTGTGGGGTTTTAAATTCGCCCCAAAACATCAATGATGTTATTATTTTTTTGCATCACATCATTGATTTTTTTCTGGATGTTTTCCAATTCTAAATTACACCCCATGATCTCCCCGATCAGGATCTGGGCACTTTCTGATATGAAAGGATCTCGATCCCTAACATCACGATCACCTAAAAAGAGAGAAACCAAACAAAAACAGGTATCAAAAATCTGCGGCCATCAATCTCTTACCTGAGCCAGTGGTCGCAGACACTCACCTGTTGTGGTGCCAATTTCCACCACATCTTCTTCCTCCTCCTGCTCCGCTTGTGTTTGGGGTATTTCACCTTCTTCCATAGGTGGGGGGTCTGTAGTCTCCTCGGATGAGGGGTGTCCTCCGAGTCTTTTCTCCCCTATGTAAAACAAAAATGGTATAATTAGCACACAGATATTTGATGGCAGAACTATAAATAGGAAACATTGCTTGGAAGTGGGGTACAATTGTCAATTTTATCAGAGTTCCGAGATGTCGCTTTTTTATTGGCCTTTGTCAAGCTGCAATACTTTACCTGTTTAGTACAAGCTTCACAGATGGAGACCCCCCTTTGGTATACACTGAATCACCTGTGTGGCCCCCCTAATAAAAATGGTGTTCTTGTGTCCCACACTAGTGCTCCAGTGTCCAGATGTGAAAACAGCTGCTCAGTGTCCTCTCCTTACACAGAATCTAGTTTGCATTTCATTCTAGTAACAAACCCATCTACACAATCAAATATTTTGCATCCAAGTAGGCCCAAAAAATGTAGGAAAATGCATATGGCCTAAACAATGGTGTTTTAGAGGGGCAAAAAAAAATGTTTGATACAAACGAATAATGGGCCCATGAACATTAAAATTGACATTTGAAACTGTACAATTAAGAAAAGCATATGGAGCAGCACGAACGTAAGAAAGACAAAAAGAATAGGAACACAGCACAACTACTTACTTTTTTGCAGCACTCTCCGGATCTTTCGGTACTGCTCGGGCTCTCTTAATTTGAGGTCCGACCACCGCTTCCTGAGCTGATCTTTCGATCGTCGTACCCCGAAATTCCTGTGTAGACTTTTGACCACTTTCGCCATGATCTTGGCCTTTCTGATATTGGGGTTGGGGTAAGGCCCATACTTTCCGTCATAGTCGGCCCTCTTCAGGATGTCCACCATCTCCAACATCTCCCCAAAGGACATATTTGTGGCCTTAAATCTTCTCCTTCTGGATCGGGACGTTTCTGTCTCCGGGCTTTCCTCCTCCTCCTCCTCATTGCTATAATTAGCACGCACCTGCTGTGACTCCGCCATGTGCTCTTCACCCACTGCAACGTCAGGGGTGGGCAGAGTTACACGCATGCGCAGTGTATATAAAGCGTAACACACGTGCGTATTACGTACGATCTGTGAGCGGAGGAAGGAGCATTGGACGCGCCGATCGTAGGTAAGAGACAAACTTGTGCCTATACTGCTTCTAGATTGAGGCCTATATTGTAACAAGATTAAGAGAGTTTTGTCTGACATTAGGCTTTGTCTTGTGTTGTGTCTTGCAGTGAACATGGATATCTTAGTTAAAGATAATGACTTCATGTCACTATTCATTGATGTGTTAAGGGAGCTGCCATGTCTGTGGAAGATCAACCACCCGCATTACAAGAACCAAACAAAGAGGAAGGCAGCACTGGATCAATTGTTGCAAATTGTGAAGCAGGTGATCCCCGCGGCAGACATCACCTATTTGAAGATCTTAATTGGTGGCCTGAGGAGCACATATGTAAGGGAGCGCCAGAAAGTCCTGGATTCGCAGAGATCCGGAGCAGCAGATGACATCTATGTCCCCAGGATGTGGTACTACGACAGGCTGCATTTTCTGGCAGGCCAGACTGAACCCAGGCCATCCCTCTCCAGTCTTCCTTCCACGCTTCCTTCCCCCCCGGCTGAGGCTTCTGACGCCCAACCTGGGCCTTCCAGGCAGCAACATGTGGAGGAGCCCAGATTGAGCCAGGTATAGCATTCTTCTAAATATTTCTGCTTGTCTGTTAGTTGGGAGTACTAATTTAGGATTGTGATTGATGAAGCAAAAACTAAAAACATGTCCCTTTTTCATACACAGGGACGTCGCAGCCAGGAGGTGGCCGGGCCGAGCCGGCTGCCTGATATGCTGATCCCTCCACTCCCCCTGGAAAGAGAAAGTGGCAGGAGGAGGAGTGCCCTAGAGGAGGCTGCCAGAGGACTCTTTTGGAGGGCTACAGAGGTCCTGGGAGCACCACACACCATGGAGGAGGACATTGCTGCCACCATTGCCTCTAAAATGCAGAGGATGGAGGAGGGACAACAACTCATGTGTGAGTCACTCATATTGGAGGCTCTTAATAAAGGTATGAGGGGCCAAATTACATCCAGACACACCTTTGAACTCACAGATGGTCCTCCTCCTCCTCCTGCAGGTCCTCCTCCTCCTTCTCCTCCAGGTCCTCCCAGTCCTCCTCCTCCTCCCGGTCCTACTCCTCCTGCCACATCTCCAACAGCACAGCCACAGCCAGGAAGGAAGCGTGGAAGGAAGACCAGAAAGTGAGGACCCTGGATCCAGTCTGGTCAGCCAAAAGATGCAGCCTCTTGTGGTACCACAGCCTGGGGATCTCTGCGAATTCTGGACCAGACTGCCCTCAGTTACATATGGACTCCTCAGGCCACCAATTTTGATGTTCAAGAATTGATGTCTGCCCTGGGGGTCCCAGGCTTCGCTAATTTCTCCTGTTGCTCCAGTGTTGCCTCCCTCTTTGTTTGGTTCTGAGCCCTTAATAAAGGATTTTTTGTTTGAATTATACTTGCCTATGTGTGTTTTACTTCAAAAAGGACAGTTGGTTTGTGAGGATTCAGGTACATTTCAAAAATACAATGTGAAATTAACAAGGGACACCAACAACAAACAATCTCCTTGAGATTAAATAATAAAAGATATCAATGGTGTTGTGGTAACTTGACACACAAAACACACACAAAAATAGTCTGGAGTAAAACTAAAAACAACATTAAACAAAGATCAGCCTTGGAAAAAATACAAACATAAAATCTAAACCAAAAATGGCTTAAAATAAAAAAAAACAAAAACAAAAAAAAAAACATTCTGTCAGATGTGACAAATAACAATATATTCAGGGAATCCCAATAAAAAAACAAAATAATAAGTTTGTGAGAAGTGTGTGTGAATATGAGCAGTAAAACTACTTAATTCTTCTCACATTATAAAGAAGAAGAGAGTGCGCTGTATTAAACCATTTTTAACATTGCAGCGTGACGAAAGTGCTGTATCCATTGCGAACGCTAAGTTTACCAGAACGAGCTGTCGGAATTTCTTCTAAGCATGCGTGGCACTTTGTGCGACGGAACAGGCGACACACGGTCGGAATTGACGCGATTGGATTTTGTTGTCGGAAAATTTTATCTCCTGCTCTCAAACTTTGTGTGTCGGAAAATGTCCGATGGAGCCCACACACAGTCGGAATTTCCGACAACACGCTCCGATCGGACATTTTCCATCGGAAAATCCGACCGTGTGTACAGGGCATTAGTGTGTTGAGTTATGCGGTTGGATAAATTAAGCCTTATTTATTTGGTGGATTATGCACATGATGTATTTTTTACAGTGATTACAAACTGTGAAAATTAGATATGTGAAAATTAATTTTTTATGACCTGTAACTGGATAATTACCTTGCAATGCCGTTATACTGCAATAAATTGCTAAATGTATTTAGTGTGTGCATCCCTGTATTTAATCCATGTATATGATTATCGAGATTGAGAATTATAAAATTAGCATATATGAATTTTGCATAATTATTCTTGTATTTTTTTATTGTTTCCATTATTCAATTGAATAAAGGTACTTTTATTACACGTACTAGTTATGTGTTCAGTAATTGATTGTACAACAGTATTGTAAGTTTACCAGCACTATTAAATGTCAAGTGGTATATTGGAAAAGCAAACAAAATCAAGAGATGTATAAATAGGGAGAAAAATATTTCAATGATAATACAGCATTGTAAAACACTTGTAAGCCACACCGAGAATATAAAAAAGATTGGACATTTCCCTTAAAATTAAAGTTTACAAAAACTGGTCATGTTCAACATGGAAAAATGACATGTTAGAGAAGACATAAAGCAGAGTTCCAGTTTTCATTGAATTAATTACTCACCTGCAGTAGCAGAAAGTACTGTATGTTGTCCAGAAAGCGGTTCCAGTCAAGTAATGCTGCCTATTGTCCATGTAGGGTTGCAGTTTTTTAAAATCTCTTTTTTTTATTTAAAAACTTGCATTGTGCAATTCCTTCTCTAACAGTTCTCTAAACAGTTAGAAATCATAGGGCCCCGTACAGCCTACCTGATGTGGTCCCCGACCCCACCCCTTAGCCTGCCCCTGGGCCCACACCTGATCCCGACCTTGCCCCACCTCAAAAAAAAATGCAGCTTTGTCCTCAAGTGATGTTTATCATCCCTTGTGATACCTTGGGTAGTGACAACTACTCTTTGTGGAGATATCTGGGGTTTATTAGACCCCTGATTCCTCCTCTGCCTTCCAAGGCAACCGATCAGTTTGATTTCCTGCCAGGTAAATGCAGAACCGAAACTGGAAGTGATGAAATCCTAATAGCTTCTTGCTTCAGTTGCCACATAGGGGAGGGAGAAACAGTTGCTGCTCCTTCTGTTTTGTGGACTTCCAACCCGACCTGATGGAAAGGGAGAGCCCAGGAAAACAGGAGTGAGTGGTGGCTGAACGTAACAGCGGAGATAATTTTACCTCCACAAAAAGCATCAGGGCCATGGCATATATTATCTCCCCTCTATGCTTTGCAGTATAAGGGGGAGTGGTTGGGGCAGTAAAAAACACACATATGATGTTTTTAACCAACCCCCCAAACACAAGTGTAAGTGCCCATTCACATGGGGTGCAGACATGCATCTCCTGTGCAGGGACTTTTACCAGCGCGGTGTTGCATGTATCCCCAGGACGACATCTCATTTATTTCTATTGGGACATGCACCTGCAAAACATATTGGATCACAGTGTTGGTGTCCATGCAGCCACGTGTCCCAATAGAGGTAAATGAGACACCAGCATGAGGATGTATGCAAAACTGCGCTGGTAAAAGTCCCTGCACAGGACTTTTACTAGGATGCATGTCTGTGCCCCATGTGAATGGGTCCTAAATGAGGCCCAAGGATGCATTCATTGTCTTTCTATGGTCATCATCATCATCATCACACAGTACAGGTGCTGTGCCTCAAAGCACCTGTACTATTTGATTATCATAATGATAATGATGATGAATTATACAGCAGCTAAATGTGATCATCATCAATGAATTTAGCTGTTGTATAATTCAATCATGGGCAACACCCAGGGCATTGCCTAGGTGAAGGGGGAAGTCTTGACTGTGACTGTACCCTTTAAAAGAAAAATAATCCTCTGCAGCCTTTATGCTTCCCACTTCCCTCACTCAGAAGTAACAGTGGGCTGTGACTGTCTGTGTGTTCACACAGACACTGCACTGATGATAATACTGATTACTCCCACGAAATGCCCCACAGCCCGAGCTTGCTGAAGGGGGCAGGCAATGATGAAGCTGCCGTGACTGATATTACTGCCAGGGCTGAAACTTTATTTTCATTATTGACAAATGTGAGCAGGATGGTGCTTATCCGCCTGCATGCCGAATTAGGAAAAATGATCCCTCCATGATACAGCCTCCTGGTCCCCTGTGAATGAACTGATGGGGCCCAGGGAATATGGGGAACAGGGGAAGCATAAAAAGTCCCTGCAGCTGTATCAGGAGGATCAGTGTCAGCGATATGACAGTACAACTGGCCCTCCTGCTCGACAGGTGCCCAGGGCCCTCCTTTTGCACTGATGGGGCTCAGGCCCGGTACAGGAGGGCCGGGTGTACTGCCTTATCAGCGGCCCTGGATGACGCCATAAATTTTTTTTTTTTAAAGTTGGGAGCTTGTAGTTTACACTAACCAACTAAAGTTTAATGTACACTTAAACTACTTTGACCGACGGCCGGCGGTCAAAATGTTCCTATCCTGAACGAATTCAGGAGAGGCGGTTGAGGGAGGTTGAACCTCACCTAACCTCAGCAGCTCCTAAACGATCCTAAAAGCCTATGTGTACATGGACACATAGACTTTTATGGAGTTGAGTTTGGGAGCTTTGGCAAAAAAACGCCAAAATCTCCTAATTTCAAGTTTAGGAGCTGTAGTGTACATGAGGCCTAACAAGTGCATGTTTACTTAGAAGAAAATAGAAATTAGAACAATAGAATAAAAAAACTGAAAGAAAGAGAGGCTGGTAAAGGACTAGAAGAACTAGAAAGCTGAGAACAGATATGCCCCGTACACACGGTCGGATTTTCCGATGGAAAATGTCCGATCGGAGCGTGTTGTCGGAAATTCCGACCGTGTGTGGGCTCCATCGGACATTTTCCATCGGATTTTCCGACACACAAAGTTGGACAGCAGGAGATAAAATTTTCCGACAACAAAATCCGTTGTCGGAATTTCTGATCGTGTGTACACAAATCCCACGCACAAAGTGCCATGCATGCTCAGAATAAATAAAGAAATGAAAGCTATTGGCTACTGCCCCATTTATAGTCCAGACGTACGTATTTTACATCACCACGTTCAGAATGATCGGATTTTCCGACAACTTTGTGTGACTGTGTGTATGCAAGACAAGTTTGAGCCAACATTCGTTGGAAAAAATCCTAGGATTTTGTTGTCGGAATGTCTGATCAATGTCCGACCGTGTGTACGGGGCATTAGAGTGCCATCTGATGATCAAGTTAATTTATTGACTGTGCAAACAAATAGTTAACCACTTGCTTACTGAGCACTTAAACCCCCTTCCTGCCCAGGCCAATTTTCAGCTTTCAGCCCTGTCACTCTTTTAATGACAATTGCTCGGTCATGCAACACTGTACCCAAATAAATTTTTTTAATAATTTTTTTCCCAGAAATAGAGCTTTCTTTTGGTGGTATTTAATCACTACTGGGTTTTTTACTTTTTGCTAAATGAACAAAAAAAAGACCGAAAAGTTTTATAGTTTGTTATAAAATTTTGCAAATAGGTAATTTTTCTCCTTCATTGATGTGCTCTGGTAAGGCTGCACTGATGGTCACTAATAGGCTGCACTGATGGGCACTGATGGACACTGATAGGTGGCACTGGTGGGCACTGATGAGGCGGCACTGATGGGCACTGATAGGTGGCACTGATAGGTGGCACAGATAGGTGGCACAGATGGTGGCATTGCTATGCACTGACAGGTGGCACTGGTGGGCACTGGCAGGCGTCACTGGTGGGCACAGATACTCAAGTGATATCTCACCCGCTGTCCCTCTGACACAAGCCGGTGATCGGCTTTTTTTTTTGCTCACGCTGTCAGCACGAGCAAAAAAAAAGATGATTACCGATCTTTTGTTTACATCACATGATCAGCTGTCATTGGCTGACAGCTGATCACGTGGTAAGGGGCAGGAATCAGCCGAGACTCATTGACCCGGTTACAGAGCATGCCGTGGGGTGCGCAGGCAGCTCATGCACGGGAGGACGTCATACGTCATTTGTCTATAGCGTGGACGCAAAGTGGTTAATCTGTAATATTACCCTCCAATCAGAGGTGAGTAAATATTTCAAACTACACCCTCTGCAATGGTCCCTAGATTAAGTAAATTTTTGGGAAGACAAAAGAGGGAGCTCAAGAAGGGAAAGCAGGCTCATCTTCATCTTGCTCACCAGCTTGATCCATATCAGCTCCATCCTCATCTGCATCTTGATCATTCTCATCATCAGATCAGCATTGGGTTCATTATCAGACTTCATCTTGAGCTTCAATCATCGTCTTCATTGGCACACTCTCATACAGCTCGCTCTCTCGGTCTGAAACGTTCGATCGACCTTCTTGAAGGTCCTACCAGAGTGTGGCTTTTAACTCCACCAATATCTCCTTGGGCATAATATAATTTGCTCATTATTTTAGAAGTCTTAGTTCTGAGGATAACAACTGTGTGTTATTGTCTGAATGATACATTTTCTTGTTTAATGTAAAATCCTGTTCACAGTATCATAACCCCTAGGGATTACATGACTACATTTTAGTTGTATTGGCACAGCCTATTATATGACAGACCCAGCCCCTTCCTCCTACTGCAGGGGATTAACAGGTACAGTGTATTAAACAAAGATTTAATTGTAAGGAGCATAGGGGTCCACAGGTAGGGCCAAGGGGGGTCAAGTGCCCCCCCTGGAATCAGGGATCGGATCTTAAATTCAGTACAGTTGCGTCGCTAACGGGGTGCAGGCAGCCCGCACCCGGGTGCCACCTGCCAGTGGGGTGACACCATCAAGGTGCTGTCAAGCCCATCTATCAGTGTAATCTGACTTCGGACTCTTTTCCCTGCTCAGTCCAGCAGAGGACTCGGTGGCGCTGTGACAGGAGAAAAGTGAGCTGTGGGCTATCAGAGGTTTCCCCTGCTCACCCCCCCTTTCTCCTGTCAAGGAGAAGAGACGGCGACTCTCACCAGGGTCCCTGCCCAGCTTCCTGCCCACTCCATTCCTTCCCTATTGGCCATAATTGAGGGCCAATCAAAGGAGACTAGGAGAGGAGAGTATCATGGGACATGTAGTCCCAAAGATTGGCGGCCCCCTTTTCCACAGGGAGGAGGCTACAGCTCGATCAAGAGAGAGGTTGAGAGACTGCAGCCTGGAAAAAAGCTGAGGGAGAGAGTGCTACAGGACAAAGAACGAGGAGTGTGCTGGGTGGAAGCCAGAGAGAGAGCCACGCTGCCCAGCGCCACCAGAGAGAGAGCCACGCTGCCCAGCGCCACCAGAGAGAGAGCCACACTGCCCAGCACCACCAGAGAGAGAAAGACTGAGCCACTACCAGGGTACAGACTTGCTACACTACTGACCAGAGTCGCCCCTAGGGAACCCAGAGTGAGCGATCCTCCAGCCAGAGGAATCACTGCTGTCATTTTGCTGGGTCTGGTAAAAGGGCATGTTGGCCATTATCCATGACTCATCCTAGGGACTGTACTATGTCTGCAGTCTCTGACCATGATAATGTGATAATGACATTGTTGAAAAGTGGCGGTGCATGGGTGACCCTAAAATTATGCCCCCCCCTGAAAAAAGTTCTGCGGACGCCCATGGTAAGGAGAATGATGATAATTACACTGTAAACTCTAGTCATAGATACAGCTATTTTGCAAAGATTTTTTGCATCTTGTTTTAAGTTAGGGGAATAAAGGGAGCCACTTAATTGACTCAATGTCCTTCATCTCATAAAACAAGCCTAGGGCCTAATTATATACTATGCTTAGTTGTACAGCTACTTGATTTTGTAATATATTGATTGAAGTGTTTATGTTTTGGGCATCTAGTCTGCTTGGTTTTGGTGAATAAAACATAGGGTTGCATGGTTTAGTTGCCTATCAAGTATTTTGATTAATATTTCATAGACAATGTTTATTTAGTATGGATGCTTGCCTGCAAGGCAACCACTGTTTGGGTTTTTGTCTGGTTTAAGAACTGCAGTTACTGTTGTTTATTTAAAGAATCTGGAAGACTTAGTCTTTGAACATGTTCAATAGCTGTATTATACTGTTTTATTTACAATAAATCTTAATTATTTTTTGTAGGAAAAGGATAGTGGGATTTTAAAGGTGCCACAAACAAATCAAAACCAATATATATAAAAATATCAAATGTATGTATACATGAATAAAATCATCAGGATATCATTATATAATAACCATATATAGAGATGGACAGCAGTATTTTCTTGCTCTACATGTTTTGCCATACATTGGCTTCGTCAGGAAAGAAGTACTGCATGTATGGTCACTACAGATTGAGAACAAAACATAAGTGTCATGTACAACTATTACAATATATATATATATATATATATATATATATATATATATATAAACATCAAAAAACTTTCAAAAAAGCATAGGTCATAAGAGCTAAAAGAATCCTCACCTGATAACAATGTATATCCTGTAAGCATCAAATTGGCGGCTCTGATGTCAAGAGGATATTGACATTAGGAGATATTTGGTGCACCACAGAGGGGGATGTAGGAACTCCAATGGCAATAGGCTTGCAGAGTAGGAGGATATTTAGAAAAGGCTCTCAGTTGTTTCATAAGGAACTTAATCTTCCATAAGGAAAATCACAAGCTGTTATATGTCCTAATTTACAACAAATAAGAGGGATGATTCAGTAATATGCAATCCACATCATTTTCAATCAGAAAAGGAAAGGATTAGAATAAAGCCAAACTTTTCTTTACCTTCATGGAACAGTGCCTCACATGTCTTTCCACTCCAAGAAACCGGCCGCTGCGAAAAGGACAGGCTGGGAGGTCCCTCTCCACCTCCCCCAGCATCCAATGGCGCCGGTGGAAGCGCGGACGCCGGAAAATACACTGCACATGCGCGGACCGCGCCGGAAGTGACGTCACAACTGGGCGTGATGGACTAACGGTGCCATGATTTAAAAAACTGCTCTGAGCAGGGAGTGGCTTCAGGCTGAAGGCCATCAGTCCCTCAACTAGATCTATAATCCAATTTGCTTAGGGCAATGGGGCAGAATTCTGCCAGGGGAAACATGCAGGGCAAGTGACTAGTTGCGCCAACATCACAAACCCCCGGAAAAAATCCCAGAGCGAGTACTGGTGATGCCCTGGGTGTCCATGTGGTCACCTATTTCCAAACAATAAACCTCTATATTAACAATTTACTAGATGCCATCTAGTTGCCAAACATGGGAAATACAATCCCAGCATGAAAAACGTTTTTATATTGACAAAACAGCTATTAAAGTATATATATATATATATATTCCCTAAGAAAAGGAAGAGAAGAAAGAAGACATTAATAGGGGTAGGGATCCATAAAAAGCTCCTCCATCCTACTCAAAAATGAGTTACAATAAATTATATAACAAAAATAAACACATGTCGCATAGTCTTTTGTTAGAACATCGCATAAAGAAGCTTGATCTGAAATAGGCACAGTCTTAAAGTTTTCCTTCAAGAAAAGGAAGAACTTCAATGGTTTAGAGGAAGGGCTTGTAGCTAATGGACTCATTCAATCCTGGTTGTTTCATAGCTGATTTTTGCATTCAGGGTTTACATTCAGCATACATAAATCAGTGACTACAACACTGTAGGAGGTGATTTCACCACACACAAAAGAGCATATATACCAAAGCATAGGGGCTGGGGTGGTCAGAGTGCGGATTGCCCCTATGCTTCAGCATATATTTTTTACTCTTTTTTGGAACAGATTGCAATAAAAAAAGTTTATATATGTGTTGGAACTTGGTGAGCTACTCTGTGTTTGATAACACGTGATCCAAAAACAAATGTAAAATAATTTAAAAAAGTGTATATGTGAATAGTGTTCAGGGGGTAAAGCTGCACTTCCTAGTAGTGTCCCCACATACATAAACAATGATAATTAAAAATGGAAAATGGAAAGGCACTGAATCCATATACAATAAATAATGCTAACATATAAATTAACATGCATAATAATAATATATATATAATACAATAACATAACAATAATAATAATAATAAAACTTCAAGCATGTAAAAAGAAGAATATAAGTGTTATTAAAAGTGCTTCCTGTAGAGAGCTCGATCTTGCAAAGGTCGATACCTCGCCTGCGGAAGCCAGGTATATTCAGAATTCCTCTCCAGATGCCCAACAAGAATGTCTCTTATCCCAAAACAAGGTGAACGAACTGTTGGAATCTAGGGCTAGGAATAAACTCTTCTTTCAGAAGAGACTTTGCTGGGCTGAGGGAGAGACGAATGCTTAATTATTGGCCCAGATAGTAAGGTCTCAATCTAACCCTACACACGTCTCAGCTCTAATGAATGAAAAAGGGGAGATGCTCAATATACTTCTAGGGCTGACTATAATCCAACAGAGCTAACCAGTTATCTGGCCAGTATTAATCTTCTGGTTATCTCAATAGAGGAGAGAGAGATTCTTAATGCTCCACTCACTCTATTGGAAGTGGAAAGTGCGGTGGCTAGCTTCCCTAATTCTAAAGCCTCAGGGACTGATGGTCTCCCTATAGAGATCTATGAAAAATACAATAAAGAGATGCTTCCCGTCCTCCTTAGTACATTAAATGAGGCCTTTCATTTGGGTAGGCTTCCAAACACTATGGGTCAATCTGTAATAGTACTTTTACCTAAAAAGGATAAAAACCTGTTATATCCTGAATCTTACAGACCAATTTGTCTACAATCTACAGACGTTAAAATTATTGCTAAGATACTTGCTACCAGATTAAATAAGGTTATTAAACATATTATCCATTCAGATCAGGTAGGATTTATGCCCAATAAGTCAACTGTATTTAATATTAGACGTGTATATTTAAATATGTAGGTTCCGGCTCTGGGCCATTCAAACCGTGCCTTTTTGGCGCTAGACGCAATCAAAGCTTTTAGTGTTGAATGGCCATATCGTGCCTTTTTGGCGCTAGACGCAATTCAAGGCTGATAGTGTCGAATGGCCATATCTGTTGGCCATTCTTAAAAAATTTGAGCTCGGCTCTGGCTTTTGCCAGTGGGTGCTGTTGCTTTATACCACTCCGGTGGCATCAGTTAGGGTCAATGGCCTTCAATCTCCTGGTTTTAGACTCTGGTTTTAGACTCTCCCAGGGCACTAGGCAGGGGTATCCACTGTCCCCCCTGATTTTTGCTCTGGCTATCGAGCCCTTGGCTTGTCTTATAAGGGAATCCTCTGATGTTACAGGTCTGATTAGGGGAGATATGGATGAAAAGATATCAAATATGCAGATGATCTTCTTTTTTTCTTGACCAATATCTGCTCATCCTAGTAATGAAATATATTGAGGAGTTTGGCAGGTTCTCTGGGTTAGGCATAAACTGGGAGAAATCCATGCTGATGCTCCTGGATCACCTTCCAGACCTATTAGAATTTTCTCTTTCCAATCTTAAGGTTGTGTCCTGTATAAAATATTTGGGTATAACTATTTCTGACTCCCCACAGTCATATATTGTGGATAATATACTGCCATTACTTTCTAGATTTCAAAACCAAAATAAAACCTGGAATAAGCTCCCCCTATTGCTAATAGGCTGTATCAACTTAATCAAGATAATATGGATGCCTCAGCTTCTATATTTTTTACACAATGCCCCGATTTGGATACCCATACGGATTTTTATTAAGATTAATACCATATTTAGGCGATTAATATGGTGGAACAAAACCCCTCTTATTAAACTGGAGACCTTACAACATCCTAAAAATGCGGGTGGATTGGCAGTTCCTAATCCAAGGATACACTTTTTGCATCCCCACTACTGCACTTTGCTGGATGGGTGTCTGAGCAGATACTCTTTCACGCTCAACGATTATTTTAATATGCATCTAAGGGTCGGCTACCACTCCATGTTTTAGATGGCGCTAGAGGGGATATCTCGCTCATTGATATGCCCACCTGTATGCTAATGTGTAAAATATGGGATACAGTTAAAAAAAATGCTAGCTGTCTCTTATCCTACGAGATACACCCCCATATGGGAAAATTATAGACTTCCCCAAATTCCGGCTCTTAGAGGCTTTCAGAGATGGGGGAAATCAGGAATAACAACTTTAGTTCAGCTATACGAGAATGCTATACTTAAATCCCTTGAAGAGCTCAGGGGAGAGTTTTCTCTACAATCTCATTGGTTCTATCAATTTCTGCAATTGCTAGGTGCAAATATGAGCTTGTGTTCAAATAAATCAATACCAATGAACGCTCATGGCGCTGTGCAAAATACAAATATGAATCTGTGCACATATGATGATTTCAGTGCAATAAAATGATATAAATATCAATAATAAGATTCCTATGCATATGCAATATATCAGTGATACACATGTAATTATTATAGATGAATGTAGCAATAATCCGTATAATCTCTCTTTATCATATTGCTGACACAACAAATAGTGGTGGCCTAATGATAGATGATTTAGCACTGTGCGATAATCTGTGCAAAAATTGCTAAAAAATGCGACTGTGCAAAAAACCCTAAAGATGCTGTGCAAAATTGCTCGGTGCAAATAAGATCTGGTGTTCAAATAAATCAATATCAATGAACGCTCATGGCGCTGTGCAAAATACAAATATGAATCTGTGCACATAAGATGATTTCAGTGCAAAAAAAAATATATATAAATATCAATAATAAAATTCCTATGCATATGCAATATATCAATGAGACACATGTAATTTATATAGATGAATGTAGCAATAATCTGTAAAATCTCTCTTTATCACACTGTTGACACAACAAATAGTGGTGCTGCAATAGTTCATGAAGTGAAGATAAATAAAGTCTATGATAAAACAAAGTGAAAGTGTAAGGTCAGATACCCCTTCTGAATCGTTTTCTCTGTACCCTATGCAGTGGCTCCAGAAGCAACAATTAACGTCCTACATCCGAACCTTCCCATCCGTATCAGATATTCTAGCTGAACCGACAGGATTCAAGGATATGCTTCTCCAAGCCGATCCTCCAACGCACATGATATCTCAGCTTTATTCCCTCTTGCTGAATGCTTCTTACCCTGATCTCCCACCCTACATGAGGGCTTGGGAAAAAGAATTACGACACTCCATCTCCCTCATTGAATGTTTTATCCTGATGCACAAATTCTCTCTAGCCACTAAAACTCAAGAAAAAGGGTTCAAATTGGTGACGAGATGGTATAGATGCCCTTCGACTATACATCATTTCAACTCGACAACACCTGATGCCTGTTGGTGGTGTCTAAGCACCAGGGGTACCATGCTCTACGTTTGGTGGGATTGCCTTCCCATACAGAAATTCTGGCAACAGATCTTCCTATTATACTGCAAACCGATGGTGACCTCTCTCTCTCTCCTACACCTGAGGTAGCTGTCTTATCCATGCTCCCGGGAACGTTCAAGTTCATTAAAAAGATGTATTGTGTCACTTTTTGGCCGCGGCCAGAATAGCGATTCCACGTTATTGGAGATCGATGACTGTACCTTCCCCGGGGGAGTGGGCTACTGAAGTAGACCGATTAGGGACCTTGACCATCTGTTGGCTGGGGAATCTAACAAAGGCAAACAGTTCTCTCTCACTTTGACTTCATGGTCCATGTTCCGCTACTCATCAGACTTTATCTCTTGGGCAGAGGGCGACCTAGGCAACACCACCTCATGACCATGTTGGAGCGATTCCTGTTCCTAATCTTTCTGCTTCCCTTGCTTTATCTTAAATAAGTATACCCCTTAGAATCCATTAAACACTTACTCCTAATGCAAAATATGATTCTCACAGCTAACTTCTCTACAGCATAACAGGTTTTTAGAATACGTTTGATTGTAGTACTATATGATGCTTACATGGAATCTTCTCCTTTGAAATGTGAGGGTCCTATATTTCTCCATGTTATGCCTCAACATGTTGTTGCTGTTTTTTGATACACATAACGAACACGATACAATACTACATTTTTGTTACCTCTCAATACATATGTTTTATTATCATTGCTTACTACTGTTAATGATGTTTTATATGTGGACTGCATTTTCCACATTGATCGTTTCAATAAAATAAGACTGAACTAAAAGAAGGGTACTCTTGATAAAATCATGTGACAGTGATGCAACGTGTTGGGAGGAGCCGGGTGACGTCACTTCCGGTCACGGCCAAGACCAGAAGTTGTGATTGTGTCAGCATTCAGTGTGACCCCTTGGTCCTAGATCTTGCTGGATGTCTCAGTTTTTAATGTAAGTTACTGCATTGTTTTAATAAATCTTATCGTTCATACTAAACCATGAGGAGTTTTATTGCTTTCCATATGTACAAACCGATTGAGCACCTGATGGAGTGATGAACAGCACAAGGAGGCCAGTGGTTGATTCATTGCTTATTATTCCCCCCATTAAGGTGAGCGGCCATTGTACTCATTGGTGGACTCTTTATTTGCTTTCTGGGATTAACCACTGGACTGTATGAACACCATTTCCATTACTGGATTTTTAATATACATATTATATATTTGTACTTTTTTCTAGCACCAGCCTATATTGTAAACACTTTGATGTATTGGACTATTACTCTATCACAAAGATTTTTTGATTAGTCATTTTGACACTTTATTCACTGGAATTTTATATACAGTATCTCACAAAAGTGAGTACACCCCTCACATATTTGTAAATATTTTATATCTTTTCATGTGACAACACTGAAGAAATTACATTTTGATACAATGTAAAGTAGTGAGTGTACAGCTTGTATAACAGTGTAAATTTTCTGTCCCAGAATAACTCAACACACAGCCATTCATGTCTAAACCGCTGGCAACAAAAGTGAGTACACCCCTAAGTGAAAATGGTCCAAATTGGGCCCAAAAATATCAATATTTTGTGTAGCCACCATTATTTTCCAGCACTGCCTTAACCCTCTTGGGCATGAAGTTCACCAGAGCTTCACAGGTTGCCACAGGAGTCTTCTTCCACTCCTCCATGACATCACGGAGCTTGTGGATGTTAGAGACCTTGCGCTCCTCCAACTTCCATTTGAGGATGCCCCACAGATGCTCATTAGGGTTTAGGTCTGGAGACATGCTTGGCCAGTCCATCACCTTTACCCTCAGCTTCTTTAGCAAGGCAGTGGTCATCTTGGTGTGTTTGAGGTGGTTATCATGTTGGAATACTGCCCTGCAGCCCAGTCTCTGAAGGGAGGCGATCATGTATGTCTCTGTAGGGAGGCTCTGCTTCAGTATGTCACAGTACATGTTGGCATTTATGATTCCCTCAATAAACTGTAGCACCCAATGCCGGCAGCACTCATGCAGCCCCAGACCATGACACTCCCACCACCATGCTTGACTGTAGGCAAGACACAATTGTCTTTGTACTCCCCACCTGGTTGCCACCACATACGCTTGACACCGTCTGAACCAAATAAGTTTATCTTTGTCTCATAAGACCACAGGACATGGTTCCAGTAATCCATGTCCTTAGTATGCTTGCCTTAAGCAAACTGTTTGCAGGCTCTCTTATGCATCATCTTTAGAAGAGGCTTCCTTCTCAGATGACAGCCATGCAGACCTATTTGATGCAGTGTGTGGCGTATGGTCTGAGCACTGACAGGCTGACCCCCCACCCCTTCAACCTCTGCAGCAATGCTGGCTGCACTCATACATCTATTTCCCAAAGACAACCTCTGGATATGACACTGAGCACGTGCACTTAACTTCTTTGGTCGACTATGGCGAGGCTTTGTTCTGAGTGGAACCTGTCCTGTTAGACCGCTGTATAGTCTTGGACACCGTGCTACAGCTCAGTTTCAGGGTCTTGGCAATCTTCTTTTAGCCTAGGCCATCTTTATGTAGAGCAATCATTCTTTTTTTCAGATCCTCAGAGAGTTATTTGCCATGTGGTGCCATGTTGAACTTCCAGTGACCAGTATGAGAGAGTGAGAGTGATAGCACAAAATTTAACACACCTGCTTCCCATTCACACCTGAGACCTTGTAACACAAGTCACATGACACCGGGGAGAAAAAATAGCTAATTGGGTCCAATTTGGACATTTTCACTTAGGGGTGTACTCACTTTTGTTGCCAGAGGTTTAGATGTTAATGGCTGTGTGTTGAGTTATTTTGAAGGGACAGCAAATTTACACTGTTATACAAGCTGTACACTCAATACTTTACATTGTAGCAAAGTGTAATTTCTTCAGTGTTGTTAACTGTTGTTTGCTTTGCAGGTACGCCATTCAGCTGCAGCACTGATCTGTTTATTCTGACAGCAACAAGGTTTGCTTGCAGAATACATAAATCAGTGACTACAGCGCTTCGGCATATATTTTGTTTACTTTTCTTGACAGAGATTTCTTCATCCACATGGATCGATGTGAATAGAGAAATCTGTTAGGTTCCTTTTTTTTGTTCAGCTCATGGGCTGAATGAAAAAAAGAGCATTGCATGTATGCCCATCATTAGAAGTGGGTGGATGAAGGGCAGTATTTTCTAATGGTGGGCATAACACACACTTTTTCTGGCAGAGATTTCTTCATCCATATCGATCAATGTGAATGGAGGAATCTGTTAGGTTCTCTTTTTTCGTTCAGCCCACAGGCTGCAGAAACAAAAATTAAAATGACAATATATGCCCAACAAGGACCAGCAACATATTGGTACATCGCTGGACTTTAAGTGGTTATACCGGGATGATGCCTGAAGGTTTAGGCATCCTCTTGGTATTATTTTTTTCAGCTGCCGGTTGGCTTTCATGTAAAAGCAATCCTTGCAGCTAATTAGCCGCTAGACTGCTTTTACAACAAGTGGGAGGGGACATCTCCCCCCTCCCACCACCTTCCACGGTTTTCTCTGGCTCTGCTGTCCCACCAGGGGGACCTGAGAATGCAGCCGATTGTTCTGCCAGCTGAACATAGAGCTGATCGGAGATTGGAATGGCTCCAATTATCTCTATGGCCTAAGAAACCAGAAGCTATGAGCATTTCATCACTTCGGTTCCGCCGGATATAAACAGCGCCATTTTTAAATTGGTAATGCATCTGATCACACCAATCTTGGTGTGGTCAGATGTTTTAAGGGCAGAGGAGAAATCTAAAGTCTAATAGACCCCATTTTTTTTTAAAAAGAGTACCTGTCACTACCTATTGCTGTTATAGGGGATATTTACATTCCCTGTGATAACAACAAAAGTGATAAAATAAAATAAAAAAATTAAAGGGACAGTCTAAAAAAAAAAAAAAAGCAAAATAAATATTGTAAAAAAAATTAAAGCACCCCTGTCCCCCCGTGCTCACGCGCAAAGGTGAACTCAAGCATCGGTCTCGTGTCGTATGTAAACACCAATTGCACCATGCATGTGAGGTATCACCGTAAACGTCAGAGGGCAGTAATGCTACTCCTGTAAATCTAAAGTGATAACCTGTAAAAGCTTTTAAAAATGTACATAGTTTGTCACCGGTGCACGTTCGTGCGTAATTTTAAAGCATGTACTCAGCGTATGATCATCGTTTATATTTTATCAAACAATTGGGCAACATATTGTGTTTTTGTGCATTAAAATTAAAAAAGTGTATATTTTCCCAAAAAATTGCATTTGGAAAATAGCTGCGCAAATACTGTGTGACAAAAAAAAAACAACACCCACTATGTTATTCTGTAGGGCCTCTGCTTTAAAATAATATATAATGTTTGGGGGTTCAAAGTAATTTTCTAGAAAAAAATAATAATTTTTTTTCATGTAAACAAAAATTGTCAGAAAAGGCTTGGTCTATCACCGTGGTTAGAAGACCGGGTGATATGTGGCATAAGCATCTTATGTTGTCATAAAATGCCAGGACAGTTAACCCCCCCCCCCAAATTGACCCTTTTTGGAAAGTAGACACCCCAAGGTAATTGCTGAGAGGCATGTTGAGTCCATGGAATATTTAATTTTTTGCCACAAGTTTCTGGAAAATGACAAAGATTCTTTTGTTTTGGTTTTTTTTTACATAAATTTGTAACTTAAAATTTGTCACATTACTCACACATGCCATGGATATATGTGGAATAAGACCCCAAAATACATTCTGCTACTTCTCCTGAGTATTGGGATACCACATGTGTGAGACTTTTTGGCAGTCTAGCCACATACAGGACCCTGAAAACCAATCATTGTCTTCAGCCCTTCTAAGGGCATAAATTGCTCATTTGACTTACTCACTACCTATTACAGTTTTGAAGGCCCTGAAATGTCAAGCTAGCACAAAAAAACCCTAAATGACCCCTTTTTGGAAAGTAGACACCCAAAGGCAGACATGGTGAGTATTTTGTAGATCTCATTTGTTGCCACAAAGAAAACGAAAATTTCTTTTTTCTTTTCTTTTTTCAATTTTCAAATCCTTGTGACAAAAAGTGAGATCTGCAAAATATTTAACATGCTTCTTATCAAATTATAACCAAATGAGCAATTTACGCCCTTAGAAAGCCTGAAGGTGGTGAAGGTGGTGATTGGTTTTCAAGGTTCTGTACATGGTTAAGCTCCCAAAAAGTCTCACACATGTGGTATCCCCATACTCAGGAGAAGCAGCAGAATGTATTTTGGGGTGTAATTCCACATATACCCATGGCATGTATGAGCAATATCTCATTTAAATGACAACTTTTTTTAAAATCCTAATTTTATTTGTCATTTATAAAACACTTGTAAAAAAAATAATTTAAAAAAATACTCAATGGGCTCAACATGCCTCTCAGCAAATTCCTTGGGGTGTCTATTTTCCAATAAGGGGTCATTTGGGGGGGGGGGGGGGGTGTTGTACTGCCCTGCCATTTTAGCACCTCAAGAAATGAGAGGCAGTCAGAAAGTAAAAGCGTAAATTCCAGTATATATACCATAGTTTGTAGACGTTATAATTTTTGCCCAAACCAATCAATATACACTTATTAGGATTTTGTTTACCAAAGACATGTAGCTGAACACATTTTGGCCTAAATTTATGACAAAATTTGAGTTTTTTGGATTTTTTTTTTTTAAACATCAAAGTTTATTGAGAAACAAAAGGAGAACTCCAGCTTCAGAAGCCAGCTCCAGAAGCCACTCTACAGCCCCAGAAAGACTGTGTTAGGCATCCAGGATTAATTATAGTCTGGCCAGGCAGGAAGAGGGTCAGCCTATAATGCCAAGACAACTAGCAGCCTTACATAAATACTTGCTGCTGCATGGAGAATAGTGCTGAAGGCTTCAACTGTGCATCAGCTGTCAGCACTTCTTGACTTTACAGGGAATCAGGGTAAACTGCAGCATCTCCAACCCTCAATGATACAGTATTGGAACTGTGTTATCTTCACATGCACCCATATTTGCTTTGTTTAGGTTCCATAGCAGGCACATTGGCAAGATGACAAGCAGCTGCAGTTTCTCCAATGAGTATACAAGAGAACCAATTATTTAAAGGATTGAATATAATTCAAAGGGAATAAAGATAATCTTCCCTGTTTTCTAGTGCAAATTTGTGTTCCTCTACCAGAAGGTTCATCTGATTTATCTTAACAATCTGAGTTTTTCTGCACAGGACAGGGTGTGGGAGGCCTTTCCAGACTATGCTTCTGATGATAATCAGAAATGGCAAACAAAACCAAAAAGTGATTGTCACCAGAGTAACTAGTAATCAACAGTGAGGAACAGAGAACAAATGATTGCCAATGGAATATATAGTAATCAGTAACGATTCAGGTCAATTAATACCTGAATGGTGGAAAAACAACTTGTATCCATCATGTAGTGTACTCACAAGTAAAGGCAGATTTTTAGTTATGTTGTCTCTTGTGTCCATCTTTGTGTTTAGAAAAAGCTTAGCAAAGAGCTGTAATTTAAAACTTTACTTATATAGTCCTAACTTATTGTTGATGTGCCTAATGCATAATATGTAATATATATACTACTGTATACACATCATGTCAAAAAACGATAAGTGTTTATTTACAACGTTGGTTATAAAAAATGAATAGATGTTCACTACAATCACTAAAACAGATTTTTTGCAAATCAATAAACTGACCACATCAACTAACATGTCTTACATTGTATTTAAACAATTCTAGATTGTGCATAGAAAAATGTCAATACATTTTGTGAACAATGTTAATTTCTCCAGGACAGCAATTTCCATACAGTTAATGCAGCTGACTTTATAAAGATCTATGAAAAATAACCAGTAATGTAAATACAATAAACACAGCAGACATGTCAAAACATGCATTTTCATATAGAGGAGATGTGCATTTGGTTGGATTATCTTATTGTACTTGCAAACAATAATACAGAGAAATGGCCCTCAAAGAAAGGTTGCCATCCCTGGATTTCCATCAGGGCAAGCCAGCCAGCATTGCCCACCAGTATAACAACATGCACATGGGTTTTGCACAGGCAAGGAAAAGACCTTCTACCCTACTCCCCTTTAAACCCACCATCTCCACCATCCAAATACACCACATGCCATATCTTGACCCATCAGCCTGTCAGATGATGTCACCTATGCCATGCCATTGCCTGAATACTAGGAGGGGCATTCCAAGCACGTCAAATGCAGGAGTACAAAGACCATCGACATGAGCCTTTAGTATAATATATATATATATATATATATATATATATATATATATACATTATATAGGGCTGCCATTAAAAAAATGTTATGTTAGCAAAAATGTATACATTACATTATTCACAAAAAGATGGCCTTGGACTGGTTAATACATCAATCGATTTTTTTAAGGTAAATTCCCCCTAAGGCACCAAAATACACCCTTCTGTGTCATAAATATGCAGTTATGCAAAAGTGCCTACCAATTGGGGCTTCATACATGATAGCACAAATGTGGTCATAAATTTGTTTCCAAACTGGTGTCTTTGTATTTTCTACTAAAATTACATTTAATATATATATATATAATAGATTTCCTCCCCACTATTATGTTTAATTAGTAAATATTGTTTGACAGGGGTACTGAGATGAATGATTTTAAATAAGAACTTTTTACATGCCAAATAGTATTTCCTACAGAGTTTCCGATTGTATTATAATTATTTTTAAAAATTGTCAAGCCCAGGATGATTTTGGTCATTGTGTGTCATGGTAAAATTGAATGTTTTGGCAAAGCTAGTGTAAAAAACAGTTTATGCTCGTTTTGCTGTTGTTTTAGTGTTAATAATAATGCAAAAGCACTTTACGTCAATAAAAAAATTATATTAAAGCAATTTATACCAGCTGATTTTCCAGTAAACTTTCTAAAGACAGATGCTAAGCATATTTAGTTTTTTGCTTTTTGAACATTTAAAATATTTCTTTAATCAGAAATCCAGTAAAAAGAATGTACACGTGCCAAGCAATGGCATATATGCTACAAAAAATATAACACATACACATTCCTGGAGATTGAAAAATCACTGATTAAGCAAATTGTAAATTAATGTCCTAAGCACAGTATGTACCTTGGGTGGGTCAAATTCTTTTGCTATTGTCCATTTCTGTTTAAGTTTTGGGTAATGTGTAAAATGTGGGACTGCATGAGTAATTTTCAAAAATTCAGCTGCTTTTTTAGTGATTAGATGGTTTTTTTTAAATGTTTTAGACACATCATGACCCATATGTTGTTATTATTATATAGGATTTATATAGCGCCAACAGTTTGTGCATCACTTTACAACATTAGGGCAGACAGCACAATTACAATACAATTCAATACAGGAGAAATCAGAGGGCCCTGCTCGTTAGTGCTTACAATCTAGGAGGGAGGGTGATACAAAAGCGTAACAACTGTGGGGGATAAGCTAAAGTAGAAAATGAAAGTACAGTTGCTAGGTGGAGTCAGGATAGGCTTCTCTGAAGAAAAGTTTTCAGGGATCGCTTAAAAGTGGATAGAGTTGGAGATAGTCTGACAGATTGGGGTAGGGAATTTCAGCGGAATGGGAGAGGATGGGGAGAAGTCCTGGAGGCGAGTATGGGAAGAGGTGATGAGGGAGCTAGAAAGAAGGAGATCTTGGGAGGAATTAAGAGGACGATTAGGTTGGTATTTAGAGACTAGGCTAGTGATTTAGCTGGGGGCAGAGTTGTGGATGGCTTTGTAAGTTATTGTTAGCATTTTAAATTGAATGCGTTGGGCCAGTGGCAGCCAATGGAGGGATTGGCAGAGAGGGGTAGCAGACACTGAGTGGTTTGTAAGGTGGATGAGTCTGGCAGCAGCAGTCTTGATGGTGTGAAGGGGGGATAGTCTATTTAAAGGTAAACCAATGAGGAGGGAGTTGCAGTAGTCGAGGCGAGAGATAACCAGGGAATGAATCAGGAGCTTTGTGTTTCATTGGTTAGGAAGGGACGTAGTTTGGAGATGTTGCAGAGGTTGAAGCGGCAAGCTTTGGAAAGTGATTGGATGTGGGGCCAAAAGGAGAGTTCAGAGTCCAGGATTACACCTAACACCCTGGCATTTGAGGATGGGTGGATGGTTGTACTGTTGCTCTTGACAGAGAAGTCAGGAGAAGAGGCACGTGGGGGAGGAAATATTATGAGCCCAGTTTTGGACAAGTTGAGTTTGAGGAAGTGGTGTTACATCCAGACAGATATGTCTGTTAGTAAGTTAGTGATGCGTGAGGAGACTGATGGAGCGAGCTGAGGGGTGGAGAGATAGATTTGGGTGTCATCAGCGTAGAATTTATATTGAAAGACATTGGAGGCTCTCAGTTGATCCAGGGAGGAGGTGTAGATTGAAAATAGGAGAGGTCCAAGAACTGAACCTTGGGGGACCCCGACGGAGAAAGGAAGAGGAGAGGAGGAAGTAGAATTGTAAGTGACACTGAAGGTGCGGTGTGAAGAGTAGGATGAGAGCCAGTGAAGAGGGGGTGGTTAACCATGTCAAAGGCAGCCGAAAGGTCCAGAAGTAGGAGTACAGAATAGTATCCATTGGTCTTTTGCTGTTAGTAAGTCATTTGTGATTTTTAAAAGAGCAATTTATGTGGAGTGTTGAGGGCGAAATCCAGACTGAAGGGGATCAAAAAGGTTAATCTTAATGAGGCGGTCACTCAGTTGGTTGTAGACCAGGCGTTCAAGGAGTTTAGAGGTAAAGGGGAGCAGGGAGATAGGGCGTAGATTGTTAAGACTGGTAGGGTTCAAGGATGGCTTTTTAAGTATGGGGGTGACCAGTGCATGTTTTAGAGCATTGGGGAAGATGCCAGAAGAGAGCGAGAGATTGAACATGTGAGTTAGAGAGTATAGGATAGAGTCAGAGGGTGACCATAGTATTTAAGAGAGAATAGGGTCCAGGGGACAGGTGGTTTGGTGGGCTCATTATAAACGAGTTTAGCAACTTCATCTATAGTAGCAGGTTTGAATAAGGGCAGTCTTATTTGTACCTGTTGACATATGGGGACATGGGGATTTCATCACGTGTCATGCATCATGTTATGCTCAGTTTAATGGGTTGCCTATCACTTTCTTGTTCAGGTATTTTTATTAAGGTGTTAATGAAGTGAAGTAAAGAAAAGGAGGGTACTGTTTGTTATCAACCTTCTGACTGAGGAAGCTCTAGCTTAGGCTTCCCTGTATATAGATCAAGACAGCGCCACACAGAATAATTTTAAGACTTTTGTGACTGCAATGAACTATGTTTTTGACGATCCCAACTGCTGCGCTACTGGTGAAGCAAAGTTGCATAGTTTGCAGCAGGATAAGTGCTCTGTTGCTCTGTTGCTGAATTCAGACAATGGATTGCAGATAAAACCTGGAACCCACCAGCGCAAAAGAGTCAGTTCCGCCAGGGGCTCTCTGAATGAGTATAAGGTGAGCTTGCCAGAGTGGAAACTCCTAATGATTTTGATGCTTTCATCCAATTATGTATCTGAATTGATCAGAGAGAAGGAGAGACTGGGAATGCCTGGGAGTAATGGTGGCATGCGTTTCTCTGCTAATCAGTTTGTTCAGAGGGATCCAAAAGTTTTTTCAGAATCTAATGCCGCGTACACACGAGCGGACTTTACGGCAGACTTTGCCTGGCGGACGGGATTTCGTCAGACAATTCGATCGTGTGTGGGCTCCAGTGGACTTTGTTTTCTCAAAAGTTGGATGTACTTAGATTTGAAACATGTTTCAAATCTATCCGACGGACTCGAGTCCGGTCGAAAAGTCCGCTCGTCTGTATGCTAGTTCGACAGACAAAAAGTCACGCCAGGGCAGCTATTGGCTACTGGCTATAAACTTCCTTATTTTATCACGTACGAATTTGACGGACTTTGGTTGATTGTGTGTAGGCAAGTCCGTTCATTCAGAAAGTCCGTCGTAAAGTCCGTCGAAAAGTCCCCTGGACAAAGTCTGCCGTAAAGTCCGCTCGTGTGTACGCGGCATTACACCCCTGAAACCATGCAGGTTAACGCTATTAAGAGATCCATTTCCACCCAGGAGAAAGAGATAAGACACTCTGGGAACTTGTGTCTGTATTGTGGGAACTCTTGGTATTATACAGTTAATAGTCCCAACAAAGTTAAAAAAACAATTGCTGCGACTGATGTTATAGTTACATAGTTACATAGTAGGTGAGGTTGAAAAAAGACACAAGTTCATCAAGTCCAACCTATGTGTGTGATTCTATGTCAGTATTACATTGTATATCCCTGTATGTTGTGGTCGTTCAGGTGCTTATCTAATGCCGCGTACACACGGTCGGACTTTTCGTCTACAAAAGTCCGACGGACTCCGACGGACTAAAGCTGGCTGACAATCCGATCGTGTGTGTGCTTCCCCGGACTTTCAGCGGACTTTCAGCTGACTTTTCCAGCCTCAAATCTGACGGACTTTAGATTTGAAACATGCTTCAAATCTTTACGTCGTAACTACGCCGGACCCAGAAATCCGCTCGTCTGTGTGCTAATCCGACTGACAAAGACCCACGCTAGGGCAGCTATTGGCTACTGGCTATCAACTTCCTTATTTTAGTCTGGTGTACGTCATCACGTACAAATCCGTCGGACTTTTGTGTGATCGTATGTAGGCAAGTCCGTTCGTAAGAAAGTCTGCCGCAAGTCCGCCAAAAGTCTGACGAAAAGTCCGACCGTGTGTACGCGGCATAATAGTTTTTTGAAACTATTGATGCTCCCCGCTGAAACCACCTGCTGTGGAAGGGAATTCCACATCCTTGCCGCTCTTACAGTAAAGAACCCTCTACACAGTTTAAGGTTAAACCTCTTTTCTTCTAATTTTAGAAGTGGCCACGTGTCTTAAACTCCCTTCCGCAGAAAAGTTTTATTCCAATTTGGGGTCACCAGTATGGTATTTGTAAATTGAAATCATATAAGTTCAGTGCCCGTAACCTTTTTTCATAACTAATGTCCTCCAGTCCCTTTATTAGTTTTGTTGCCCTTCTCTGTACTCGCTCCATTTTCAGTACATCCTTCCTGTGACTGGTGCCCAGAACTGGACAGCAGGATACTCCAGGTGAGGCTGGACCAATGTTTTGTAGAGTGGGAGAATTATCGCTTTATCTCTTGAGTTAATCCCCTTTTTAATGCATGCCAATATTCTGTTTGCTTTGTTAGCAGCATGCCATTGCTGAGCCTATCATCTACTAGGACCCCCAGGTCCTTTTCTATCCTTGATTTCCCCAGAGGATCTCCCCCCAGTGAGTAGATTGCATTCATATTTTTGCTACCCAAATGCATTATTTTACATTTTTCCACATTAAACATAATTTTCCATGTAGTTGCCCACCTCGTTAATTTTTTCAGATCTACTTGCAAGGTTTCTACATCCTGCAGGGAAGTTATTGCCCTGCTTAGCTTAGTATCGTCCGCAAATACGGAGATTGAACTGTTTACCCCACCCTCCAGGTCATTTATGAACAAATTAAATAGGATTGGTCCAAGGACAGAACCCTGGGGGACACCACTTTCCACCCCTGACCATTCTGAGTACTTCCCATTTATCAATACCCTCTGAACTTGCCCTTGTAGCCAGTTTTCAATCCATGTACTCACCCTATGGTCCATGCCAACAGACCTTACTTTGTACAGTAAACATTTATGGGGAACCGTATCAAATGCTTTTGCAAAATCCAGATACACCACATCTATGGGCCACCGTTTATCCAGATGGCAGCTCACCTCCCCTTAGAAGGTTAATAGACTGGTTTGGCAAGAATGATTCTTCATGAATCCATGCTGTTTACTGCTAATGATACCGTTTTCATTACTAAAATCTTGTAAATAGTCCCTTATCATCCCCTCCAAGAGCTTGCATATGTCAGAAACCATGAAATCAGACCGAGACAGAAGTACAGTTAAATCACACTAATATTCTGCGGAACAAACGAGTCAGGAAACATGGAAGGTTGGAAACCATAATTCGCTATAAACAGGGACAATCGGGAAGCAGAATTCAAGGCACTGTTGTGAGCAAACTCTGCCCACAGTAATAGGTCTGACCAGTTGTTATGATGGTCAGAAATATAGCAACGTAGGAATTGCTCCAAGGACTGATTGGCTTGTTCTGCGGCCCCATTAGACTGCGGGTGATACACAGAGGAGAAAGCAAGCTGAATACCCAACTATGCACAAAAGCTTGCCAGAACCAGGACACAAGCTGACTATCCCTGTCCGAGACAATCACCTTGGGTAGCCCATGTAAGCGAAAGATCTCCCAAGCAAAAATGGAAGCCAATTCCTTAGAATTGGGCAACTTCTTAAGTGGAATACAATGACACATCTTTGAGAACCGGTCAACCACCATAAGGACAACTGTGTTGCCCTGGGAGTTGGGTAATGCCACAATGAAATCCATAGACAGGTGGGTCCAGGGCCTCTCTCCGTTGGATATGGGGTGAAGGAGGCCCACCGGAAGTTGTCGTGGAGTCTTACTCTGAGCACACGCGGAACAGGCAGCTACGAAGGCAGTTACATCGGCATGTAGACTAGGCCACCAGAATTGTTGGGAAATGGCCCAAACGAGTTGATTCCTCCCAGGGTGGCCAGCAGCCTTGGGAGAATGGTAAGTCTGGAGCAGTATGGAGACTCTCCGGGACAAAGCAGCAGTCCCAAGGTTTCTGAGGTGGAGCATGGACCTGAGCAGCAAGAATTTTTTCACCCAAAGGAGAAATGAGACTGGTGCAAACCGTAGCCACAATATGATCAGGAGGAATCACAGGAACCGGAAAAGACTCCAACTTGTGGCGGAAGTGGAGTGGAGGAAAATTGTCGTGACGAGGCGTCAGCCTTTTCATTCTTAGTACCGGGTAAAAATGAGACAATGTAATTGAAACTTGACAAGAAAAGAGCCCATCGCGCCCTTCTGGGAGAGAGGCATTTAGCCTCAGACAAGAATGTGAGATTCTTATGGTCAGTAAGAATGAGAACCAGTACAGTGGTACCTTTGAGGAAATGTCTCCATTCTTTCAGGGCTAGAATGATCGCCAACAGCTCTCTGTCACCAATCTCGTAATTGCACTCTGCAGGTGACAATTTCTTGGAAAAGTAACCACAAGGATGCATAGCACTCTCAGAGGTAGGACGTTGAGACAGAAGGATGCCAACACCAATCTCGGAAGCATCAACCTCAAGGATAAAAGGTAACGTAGGATCAGGATGTGCCAACACAGGAACAGAAACAAAGGCAGCCTTGAGACTCTCAAAGGCCTTAATAGACTCCGGAGACCAACTCTGTGGGTTACCATCCTTTCTGGTCATATCATTCAGGGGCTTGACCAGAGATGAGAAGTTACGAATAAACTTCCGATAATAGTTGGCAAAGCCCAGAAAACGCTACAGAGGACGTAAACCCACGGGTCGCAGCCACTGTAGGACTGCCAAAAGTTTCTCTGGGTCCATCGAAAAACCAGCAGTGGAAATGACAGCCCAGGAATTTAACCTGTTCATGATGGAACTCGCACTTATCCAGTTTACAATAGAGATTGTTCTCTTTTAGTTTCTGAAGCACGCGACAGACATCTGTGTGGTGGCTCTCCAGGGACTTGAAAAATATGAGGATATCATTGAGATAAACCACCACACATAACTGCAACAAATCTCGAAGGACATCGTTAATAAATTCCTGTAAAATTGCCGGGGTGTTACAAAGGCAAAAAGGCATTACGAGGTACTCATATTGGCCTGTTCTGGTATTATACGCAGTTTTCCACTCGTCGCCCTCCTTAATTTTCACAAGATTGTATGCCCCTCTCCAATCAAGCTACGTGAAAAATGTTGCTCCCTTGAAATAACTCCATAATCAATGGAATCGGATAGGCATTCCGATTAATTCCCCTATAATCAATACAAGGTCTCAGTTCACCACTCTTCTTCTTCACAAAGAAGATACCAGCATCAGCAGGAGACGAGGATTTGCGAGAAAGTGCGTCTGCAACATACTCCTCCATGGCCTTATCCTCCAAGACCGACAAAGGGTAAACCTGGCCACGAGGGGGTATGGCCCCAGGTTAAAGGTCAATTGTGCAATCATATGGCTGGTGTGGAGGCAAACTACTAACCTTTGTCAAAGACATCGCTAAAATCGCGGTACTCCTCTGGCCGGGAGGAGAGTGAAGAGGTGCACAGAACCTTGGCTACCTTCTGGAAGCATGTCTCACTGCATTGTGGTGACCAGGAGAGAACCTCAGCATGGAGCCAATCAAAAGAGGGGTTGTGCCTCTGTAACCAAGGATAACCAATAACCAGCAGAAACTTGATTATCTCATGGTGAAGACCCCCAACGGTCATGGACAACGGAACAGTCTCATGAGTCACAAGGGCAGGCTGTAGAGGTCTCCCGTCAAGAGCCTCAATGGCAAGTGGAGTGTCACTCAGATGCAGCGGAATCGAGTGCTTTGATACAAAGGCAGCATCAATGAACAGGCCTGCAGCCCCAGAGTCGATTAGAGCCTTTAACTCGATGGACGATTCAGCCCAAGAAAGGGTAACCGAAACCAGGGGCTTATCCTTCTGGATAACTAGGGATGAAACCACGCCACCTAAGGTCTGTCCGTGACAGGACCTCAAGGTTCGGGCATTCACTGGATAGGACAAGACTTCAAAAAGTGACCTGCCTGGCCACAATAAAGGGACAATCTCTCCCTCCTCCTAAAGGCTCTCTCATCCGCAGAGAGATGTGTGAAACTCAAGTGCATAGGTTCACTTTTACTGACTGACTCAGTACCAGGAGGCATAAGAGGTGAGAGAGGCATGAGAGGGACTGCAAAGCTCGGAGACAAACGTACAGGAGGCTTCCACAAGCGCTCCTTAAAAGAGAGTCTTTCTCTGAGTCTGGAGTCAATGAGGATGGAAAACGTGATCAACTACTCCAGCTCAGTGGGTATATCTCGGGCTGCTATCTCATCCTTGATGGTATCTGAGAGACCATGAGAAAAAGCAGCCACGAGGGCCTCATTGTTCCATGCAACCTCTGCTGCCAGAGTACGGAATTCAATGGCGTAGTCGGCAACAGTTCTCATACTCTGTTCGATGGACATGAGGCACTTGGCAGCAGAAGCAGAGTGTGCGGGAACATCAAATACCCTTTTAAACTAAGCCACAAATGCAGGGTAGCTCAAGACAACAGGTTTTTGCGTCTCCCATAGAGGGTTTGCCCAGGCCAAGGCTCTCTCAGAAAGCAAAGATATCACGAAACCTAGTTTGCTTCTGTCCGTGGGAAACGCCTTGGGCAGCATCTCAAAGTATATCTCAACCTGATTGAGAAACCCTCTGCATTGGACTGGATCGCCCCCAAATCGCTGGGGAAGCAGAACCAGACATACCTCTCATAGGGGTAAAACTCGAGGAGGGTGCCTGCACAGAGACTGAAGCCCCACGATTCCCTCATGAAGACTGAGGAGATACCTTCGCCATCTCACTATCCTTTGTAACCAGATTCCCTTCCTCATTCTTTATGGGGCCAATATAGTCTGTCCCCCTTTTTTACTGTTATATACTTGAAGAATATCTTGGAATTTTTTTTGCTCTCCTCCGCTATGTGTCTTTCGTGTCTTGGCTTATTCCCTTACTATCCCTATCCTCCTGTTGCCTACTGTGGGTGTGAGCTGGGGGACCATGGGGGTCGCGACCTGGAGCCAGTTGCAGCCCAGTCCATCCTTACCACTAGAGGCTCTGGTGAACACCTGCTAGCTCTTAGACTCCACGCTCCAGGGAATCTTACGCTCTAACTCCGGTGGGATCCGTGTTGGAGTTCCAGCGGCCCTGCCTTCCTTACCACCCTGACTCCCATCCGCAGCAGTCAGCCGTAGGGTCACCAATGTCACTCAACGGGGCATACTTATTGGGATGTTCCAGCCCAGGATCGGCCTCCCTGGCACTTTCCCCTCTACCCTTCCTGACTGTCACCCATCTACTCTTTTCTAGTGCCTGCACCTCTTTGTCTCCACCCGCCTCTGTGCTGGCCCCTGCTGACACCTGCTGGGTACTTTCCCAGCTCTCCTTTAGTATGGAGGGTCTTCTAAGTGCTGACAGTTGCTTTCCTAGATTCAGAACCTGGGCTTCCAGAGAAACAATGTGCTTACATTTTGCACAGCAGTATTCACCCTCCATCGTATGATCAAGGAACGCATACATGCCGCAAGATGTACACCGAGTTGCATCTCCACATCCGCTGGGCATCATACCTACTAATTTAATGAGGATTGGGGATTATACCCTGTCCAAATTAACTATCAGCTAGCTTCAACTCAACAATACACAGAAATTACTATGTAGCTGGGCGGCCCTCAATGTGATACAGCACCTCATCCCAAAAATTAACAATCAAACCAGAGAAAAGGGAATATAGGGATTATGACGGTGCCAGGAAGAACACAACATATTCAAATATTAAAATAAGTAATTTTTATTAATACACAAAAAGTTGTAAAAAATAGACAATAGAATCACAAGGACATGGTGTGCATAGTGTGCATTTATGCACACCATGTCCTTGTGATTCTATTGTCTATTTTTTACAACTTTTTGTGTATTAATAAAAATTACTTATTTTAGTATTTGAATATATTGTGTTCTTCCTGGCACCGTCATAATCCCTATATTCCCTTTTCTCTGGTTTGATCAACAATACACAGGTACTCAGAGCCCACGTGCACTCACAGTCCACGTGCATTCGCAGCCCATGTGCACTCACAGTCCACGTGCACTCACAGCCCACGTGTACTCACAGTCCACGTGCACTCACAGTCCACTGGTACTCACAGTCCACGAGCACTCGCAGCCCACGTGTACATACAGTCCACGTGCCCTTGCAGCCCAAGTGTACTCGCAGTCCACGTGCACTCGCAGCCCACGTGCACTCACAGCCCACATGTAAACGCAGTCCACATGCACTCACTGCCCACGTGTACCCACAGCCCATGTGTACCCGCAGTCCATGTGCACTTGCAGCCCAGTGCACTCAGAGTCCATGTGCACTCGCAGCCCATGGGTACTCGCAGTCCACATGCACTCACAGCCCACGTGTACTCGCAGTCCACATGCACTCACAGTCCACATGCACTCGCAGCACTCGTGTACTCACTGCCCACGTGCACTCACAATGCACAGGTACTCACAATACAGAGGTACACACAATACTCAGGTACACACAATACTCAGGTACTAACAATACACACACACTACTCAGATACACACAACACTCAGGTACTCACAACACACACGTACTCACACACTCAGGAACTCACAATACACAGGTAATCACAATACACAGGTACTCTGAACACTCACAATATTCAGTTACTCCAAACACTCAGGTACTCACAATACACAGGTACTCAATACACAGATACTCACAATACACACACAATACTCAGGTACTTCCAATACTCAACAAAAACAGTTACACCACAGTACACATCGTCCATGCTAGACACAGTCAGTCAGTTCTTTTTTTTAAAGCAAAGTTCTGCCAAATGTTTTTTTTTAAAGTCAGCAGCTACAAATACTGCAGCTGCTGACTTTTAATATGCGGACACTTACCTGCCCAGGGCGCCCGCGATATCCTCACCCAAAGCTGATCTGTCCCACGGCTCTCGTGTGCAGGCACCGGCATCTTTGGTAAAGGAATCAGGAAGTGAAGCCTTGCGGCTTCACAGCCTGTTTTCCTACTGCGCATGCACATTCTCACTGGTCCCTGCTGTCTTCTGGGACCTGTGTGTTTCCCAGAAGACAGCGCGGGGGATGGAGGAGGGGCCGGACATGGTGTTGATTGCCACGGATACTGCGGCAATCTACGCCCGGAAGTTGGAGCAAATACCTGGATTATACAGTTACCTGCCCCCCTCCCACCTGAAAGGTGCCAAATGTGACAATGGAAATGGGGAGGAATCCGAAAAGTGGAAGTTCCATTTTTGGGTGGAACTCTGCTTTAACTGGTTATGATTGCTCTGCTCAATCGCCCATGCAATCTGACACTTGCAGGGCTTGTCAGTGCCTACGGTTTCCCCTGGTCAGCCTGCCTGTTACTGTTCCCACCACACCCCTGTCTGAAAAAACGGTTTTATTGCAACATTTACTGTTATATAATTTGCTTAACTCTTGTTATCATTGTCTGCAGTAAAAATAGAACCTAGAGCTTCACGCACACGTGGCTTTTTTTAAAAGTGTTGCTAAAAGTGATATTGCTAGGAAACATTTAACAAGACTTAAATTGTGCTATAAAATTTCCACTATATTCCTAGCAGGTGCCCCTACTACCCAGATAAACAGAATCATGGTTTATGTCATGCAGTCCTTGTGCTCTGACTGAGGATTACAAAACACTCTGGTCCCAGCAACAGCCTCTGGTTGCCCTGTAAGGTTGATTGTATGCAAAAAATAGCGAAAAAATAATTTTATGTTTCTTTTGTAAAATTTTGTAAATAAGCCATTTTTCTTCATAAATTTGGTCCAAATGTATACTGCTACATATCTTTGGTAAACATAGCCCAAATTAGTGGATATTATTTAGTCTGCGTGAAAGTTATTTCTACAAGCTATGGTGCCAACCATTGAAAATGTATCACACCTGATGTACTGATGGTCTTTCTCATTTCTTGAAACACTAACAAGCCAGGACAGTACAAATACCCTCCAAATGACCTCTTTTTGGAAAGTAGACAATCCAATGTATTTAGTAAGAGGCATGGTGAGTTTTTTTAAGTTTTTTTTTTACACAAAATTGTCATATTAACAAGTTATTTCTCTCACAGAGCATATGCATACTTGCAATTACACCCCAAAATACATTCTGCTACTCCTCCTGAGTATAGTGATACCACATATGTGAGACTTTTACACAGCCTGGCCAGATACAGAGGCCCAACATCCAAGTAGAACCTCCAGGGGTTATAGGAGTATAAATTACACATATAATTTCATGACAACCTATCACACTTTTGAAGGGCCTGGAGCACCAGGACAATGGAAATGCCCACAAAATTACTCCATTTTGGAAAGCAAACACCCTAACGTATTGTCTATGAGGCATTATGTTTCTTTTAACCGTGTAATTTTTTCCCACAGGTTTTTGGAAAACGTGGAAACAAAATTAAAACTTATTTTTTTTACACAAAGTTGTCCATTTATAAGATATCCCTAACACACAGCATGTACTGTACATACCAAAAATGACACCCCAAAATACATTCTGCTACTCTTCCTGAGTATGGCAATACCACATGTGTGAGACTTTTACACAGCCTGCCACATCCAAGTAGCACCTCCAGGCGTTCTAGGAGCATAAATTACACATATCATTTTCTGACTACCTATCACACTTTTGAAGGCCCTGGAGCGCCAGGACCATGGAAATGCCCAAAAAATGACCCCATCTTGGAAAGCAAACACTCCATTCTATGAGGCATTATGAGTCTTTTGAACAAGTCATTTTTTTCCACAAGTTTTCAGAAAATGTGTAAAGAAAATGAAAAGTATTTTCTTTTACACAAAGTTGTTAATTTATAAGATATTGTTAACACATAGCATGTACATAGCAAAAAATGACACCCCAAAATACATTCTGCTACTACTCCTGAGTATGGCAATACCACATGCGTGAGACTTTTACACAGCCTAGCCACATAGAGAGGCCCAACATCTAAGGAGCACCATCAAGTGTTCTAGGGACATAAATTACACATATAATTTCCTGACAACCTATAACATTTTTGAAGTCCCTGGAGCACCAGGACAGTGGAATTACCCACAAACTGACCCCATTTTAGAAAACAAACACCCCAAGGTGTAATCTATGAGGCGTTATAAGCCTTTTGAATATGTCATTTTTTTCCACAAGTTTTCAGAAAACGTGGAAAGAAAATGAAAACTTATTTTTTGTACACAAAGTTGTCAATTTATATGATATTTCTAACACATAGCATGTACATAGCAAAAATCACACCCCAAAATACATTCTGCTACTCCTCCTGAGTATAGCAATACCACATGTGTGAGACTTTTAGACAGGCTGGCCACATACAGTGGCCCAACATGCAGGGAGCACCGTCAGGTGTTCTAGGGACATAAATTACACATATAATTTCATGACAACAGGTACTCTGATGAGCTGGAGACAGGTACTCTGATGGGCTGGTGACAGGTACTCTGATGGGCTGGTGACAGGTATCGGGTGCTCAGATGAGCTGGTGGCAGGTACTCGAGTAATCTGATGAGCTGGTGACAGGTACTCGGGTACTCTGATGAGCTGTCCATAACATGTACAAACCGGAAACTCGACACCTTCTCTATAGAAAATTTTATTGTAGCATTACAGCAGTAACATCATCCAAAATTCTGACACGTGTCGGCCTAAGCCTTCATCAAAAGCATAAAAATATGACATAAAAAACAGGTATATATAGATAAACAACCCTCTTGAAATGAGAGGGGCAGTATTAGCTTGATTAAAAAATCATCTTATTAATTGGTTACAGATGGAGATGATCAAAACCTGGGTCAAACAATCACATGTAACAGGGGGTTGAAACAGGAAGCACAAGATGTTAACCATTAAAGTCCCACTGATGCAACAGTGGAAAAATTGCAATACAAAATAAATAATATATTTCAAAAACTAATTTCAGAAATGAGTATTCTGATAAACAGGTTTCAGGTACTTGGGTATTCTGATGAGCTGGTGACAGGTACTCTGATGAGCTGGGGACAGGTACTCTATGGGCTGGAGACAGGTATCAGGTACTCTGATGATCTGGTAACAAGTACTCGGGTACTCTGATAAGCAGGTGACAGGTACTCTGATGAGCTGGAGACAGGTATCGGGTACTCTGATGAGCTGGTGACAGGTACTTGGGTACTCTGATGAAGTGGAAACAGATACTTGAGTACTCTGATGAGCTGGTGACGGGTACTCGGGTACTCTAATGAGCTGGTGACAGGTACTCTGATGAACAGGTGACAGGAACTCAGGTACTCTGATGGGCTGGTGACAGATACTCTGATGGGCTCACAGACAGGTACTCTGATGAGCTGGTGACAGGTCCTCTTTATTCAGTGGGGCAATCAGGACCCCACAATCTCCTCCTCACACTGGTTCAGTGTGTGAGGAGATTAACCCGGTAACAGGCAGGTACCCCCCGTTTATTGGCATTTGTGACTGGCTGTGATTGGACAGAGCCGGTCAATTTCATTAACTATAATATATATTCATATCTACTTACCCACTGAATCTGGCACTTCTCTTCTACATGTAAAAAACATCTTTTTTTTTTGTAGAAAATTACTCAGAACCTCCAAATATTATATATGTTTTTTTAGCAGAGACCCTAGGGAATAAAATGGCGGTCATTGCATTTTTTTATGTCACACGGTATTTGCGCAGCAATTTTTCATTTTTCATTTTTTTGACAAAAAAACTGTTTAATGAATTAAAAAAAAAACAAAACACTAAAGCTAGCTCAATTTTTTTTTGTATAATGTAAAATATGATGTTACGCTGAGTAAATAGATACCTAACATTTAACACTTTAAAATTGCACGCACTCGTGAAATGGCGGCAAACTTCAGTACTTAAAAATCTCTATAGGCTACGCTTTAAAATTTGGTTACCAGTTTAGAGTTACAGAGGAGGTCTTTTGCTAGAATTATTGCTGTTGCGCTAACCTTTGCGGCGATACATCACATGTGTGGTTTGAGCGCCATTTACATATGTGGGCGTGACCTATGTATGCATTCGCTTCTGCGTGCAGGGACTAGGGTGCTTTAAAAAAAAATTATTATTGTTTATTTTGTTTTTATTTTTTTATTTTTACACTTTCCTCTAAAATCTTTTTTTTTTCTTTTTTTTTAAACAAAATTTAAACATCCCTTTGTTACATAGTTACATAGTTAGTCAGGTTGAAAAAAGACATAAATCCATCTAGTTCAACCATAAAAATAAATAAATAAATAAAAAATAATATCATACAATCCCATATACCCAATCCTTTACCCGCAGTTGATCCAGAGGAAGGCGAAAAACTCCAGCAGAGCATGATCCAATTTACTAGAGCAGGGGACAAAATTCCTTCCTGATCCCTCCAAGAGGCAATCAGATTTTCGCTGGATCTACTTAAATGTTAGTACCCAATTATATTATGTACATTTAGGAAAGAATCCAGGCCTTTCTTAAAGCAATCTACTGAGCTGGCCAGAACCACCTCTGGAGGGAGTCTATTCCACATTTTCACAGCTCTTACTGTGTAGAAACCTTTCCATATTTGGAGATGAAATCTCTTTTCCTCTAGGCGCAAAGAGTGCCCCCTTGTCCTCTGTGATAAGAATAGAGCATGACAGGTCCTCTTTACAGAGAGATCTGGGGGGTTCTATAAGTCCCCAGATTTCTCCTCTTGGCTAAAAAACCTGAGATTCCAAAAAAAAGCAATCTCTGGTCCTTAGTCAGCTCTGTGGTAAACTGCTGCTGCCAACCGATTCATTCTTCGGCTAGCCGATCGCACGGGTGAGCCGGTAGAAGCACCCCGCCGCCTGTAAAAACAATCAAGCGGCTGAACAGCTGCTATGATTGTTTTTACATTGCAGGAAATCGCCTTCGGCTGCAGGCATCATTTATATTTAACCACTTAAAGTCTAGGATGTCATATGATGTCCACCCAAGGAGAAGTGGTTACTAATGCTAGCAGCATAAGAATTAATGTGAATATGGAGACTTTCTTTTTTTTAACAAAACATGACAAAGAGTGGCTGTTGGAATCTCACTGGCTGCTGTGGTCAATTCATTGGGACAAGCTGATAAATGGAGCCAACTGTATCCTCTATTAAATTCTATTCACAACCATAGATCAACTGTTTTCTGTAGTGTTCTGCTCACATGGGTTGATTGCTTCTGTCTCATATCTGTAAGTTATTTGACATGTTTACAGATGATGTGTTTTTGTCTTGTAGGTTGTCTCGTTAAAGCAGACAGTCATAACTGTAGTTTTTTTTTGGCTTACAAAATCACAACAGGAACTTTGCTTAATCAATCCTCATTAAAATGTCAACACATATTTATAAGATGTACACGTAAGACAATTCTGAGTTGGGCAATTTGTTGTCGATCCCTCTTCTGCCTAATTACTTATGCTGTACTTAATGAGGAAAATTATAGGCAAGATATAAGATGCTCTAAATATGTAAATGAAATTAATTCTAGTTAATTAATTAAGCATACCAATGCCAGACACATTTACATAAATTCAGTTAAATAAGTTCTGTATATATTAAGCTGTGCAAATTTTTTTCCAAAACTCGAAATATTTGACTGATACTACAACTTTTGGTGAATTATTTAAACTGTGTTTTCTGTTTTCGGTTTTTTAGTTTTTGATCCCAAGTTTTTTTTTCCATTTGAAAACAACTAAAAGTAGCCCATCATTCTCTTTTAAGTTAGACCCTATTCACATGGACACAGAAGGCCATACCCCATCAAGAAGGAGCATAATTCGGTGTCTGAGAGTCACAGTTTTGCAAACAGCCATTGCCATCCGCATATACAAATGGTTCTCGCCTCCATTCCCATGGAGAGTGAAAGTGAAAGAATATCACAAGTTTTGGACTGCCACCAGAACAGGAATAGAGAGAAAACTGTCAATGGGGACACTCTTTTTAGTTACAACCAGGGATTTCTTCACTTTTGGAATTTCCTCTCACTTCCTGCTTTGGCTATGGTACAGGAAGTGAAGGGAAATCTCCCCAATGAGACACATAAAAAAAAAGATCAAAAGGTTATAACCCTTTGTTACTCTATCCAAAATGAAAAAAAAAAGCTTTTCCTTTATAGTTCTACTTTAAAGGATATGTTCATCTTTTTTAAAAGATATACAGTATATACTTATAAAATTTTCAGCACCGCCACCCCCTTCCATGTTGACAACAAGCAGGGGTTCCTCTTCCCTGCAGCCGCTGTCACATATTAAAATCAATGTGGCTCTGCAGGGCTTAGCTTGTTATTTAATCACATGGATCTGTGAATGAAGAAGTTACAACTCCCGTCTGCCATTGCTGACAGACATTTAGTTTTAACAGGCTGCGAACATGCTGATCACCACGCTCGTAGCATTCACTCTGCCTCCAACGTTCAAAATGAAAGGTACAGGCAGAAAGCTGGAGGGAGAGTGTGCAGGAGCCTGACATTGCATCTGCGATTTGCAGGCTCCTGTAGAAAAAAATAATACATTTCCATTTTTTACCTGCATAAATGTGCATTTATTATTTACTTATTCTGTTAAAGGTGAGCTTAGCCTTTAAAGTGGTTCTAAAGTCAGAAGGTTTTTTTTCAAAACCTTCTGTGTGCAGCAGCCCCCCTTAGCCCTCCTAATACTTACCTGAGCCCCATCTCAATCCAGCGATGTTGCATGAGAGTCTCAGCTGTCCGGGACTCTCTCTCCTCATTGGCTGAGACAGCAGCGGGGTGATATTAGCTCTCACTGCTGTCAATCAAAGTCATTGAGCCAATGAGGAGAGAGGGGCGGGGCCAAGCAGTGGCACAGTGTCTGAATGCACACACAGAGCAGTGGCTTGCCTCGAGTGCCCCCATAGCAGGCTGCATGCTGTGGGGAACTCAGCAGGAGGGAGGGGCCCGGAGCACCGGCGATTGACCCAAGAAGAGGAGGATCTGAGCTGCTCTGTGCAAAACCACTGCACAGGACAGGTAAGTATAACGTTTGTTATTTTTAAACAAAAAAGAGCAACATTTTAATATCACTTTAACCGCTTTAAGACCAGCATGTTAAACTCCCTTCCAATCCAAGCCATTTTTCATTTTCCAGCACTATCACACTTTGAATGACAATTCATGCAACACTGTGCCAAAATTAATTTTATATTTTTTTTTTATCTTTTAGACAGCTTTTTTTGTTGGTATTTAATCACCACCATCTTGTTTTATTTTATTCTTTGTTCTTAGTTTCTGTAATAAAACTTTGCAAATAAAAAATCTTTCCTCATAAATTTAGGCCAACATGTGATCTGCTACATGCTTTGGTTAAAATAACCAAAATCAGTGTATATTATTTAGTGTGCATAAAGGTTGTAGAGTCTACAAACTATAGTATATACAAGTGCGTCTCAAAAAATTAGAATATCATCAAAAAGTAAATTTTTTTCAGTAATTCAATTCAAAAAGTGAAACTCATATACAGTATCTCACAAAATGAGTACACCCCTCACATTTTTGTAAATATTTTATTATATCTTTTCATGTGACAAAACTGAAGAAAGAGCGTACAGCTTGTATAACAGTGTAAATTTGCTGTCCCCTCAAAATAACTCAACGCACAGCCATTAATGTTTAAACCCTGGCAACAAAAGTGAGTACACCCTTAAGTGATGATGTTCAAATTGGGCCAAGAGTGTTAATATTTTGTGTGGCCACTATTATTTTCCAGCACTGCCTTAACCCTTTCGGGCATGGAGTTCACCAGAGCGTCACAGGTTGTCACTGGATTCCTCTTCCACTCCTCCATGACGACATCACAGAGCTGGTGGATGTTGGAGACCTTATGCTTCTCCACCTTGCGTTTCAGGATGCCCCATAGATGCTCAATAGGGATTAGGTCTGGAGACATGCTTGGCCAATCCATCACCTTTACCCTCAGCTTCTTTAGCAAGGCAGTGGTCATCTTGGAGGTGTGTTTGGGTTTGTTATTATGTTGGAATACTGCCCTGTGGCCCAGTCTCCGAAGGGAGGGGATCAAGCTCTGCTTCAGTATGTCACAGTACATGTTGGCATTTGTGGTTCCCTCAATGAACTGTAGCTTACCAGTGCTGGTGTTCTGTTATAATCTCTAACCTGTCAAAAACTCCAACCGTGTGTAATGCACATGCGTGAGCGCGTGCACGAGAAGGGCTTTCTTATGCACGTCAGCTTCTCACGTAAAATCCATCAAATAGACCAACTGCTTCTGCCACCACGCCTGTGCGGCCTTCCTATAACACGAAAATGATTCCATCAAAAACTTCAACTGATATGACAGCAGTGAGCATGCGTGGGAAGACTAACATCCCCTTTCACATCTTCTGACCGTCTCACACATAAACCAAAGGAGATACATGGACAGTTAAGCAAAAATACAGAGTTTTATCATACGAGATTCAAAGCAATGAACATAATGAACTGGGAAGACAATGTACAGAACAATGTATTTGCAGAACTATGTTCACACTATGTTCACACTCACATACATATGCACACAATTATTATTACATAAGACCAATAAAAAAAAGGATTTTTAATACAGAAATGTTGGCTTACTGAAAAGTATGTCCATGTACATTGTTGTTGGGTCTGGTGTCTCTCATCTCCCTCTTGACAATACCCCACAGATTCTCTATGGGGTTTAGGTCAGGTGAGTTTGCTGGCCAATCCAGCACAGTGATACTAAGATCATTAAACCAGGTATTGGTACTTTTGACAGTGTGGGCAGGTGCCAAGTCCTGCTGGAAAATGAAATCAGCATTTCCATAAAGCTGGTCAGCAGAGGGAAGCATGAAGTGCTTTCCTGGTAGAGGGCTGTGCTGACTTTGGACTTGAAAATACACAGTGGACCAACACCAGCAAATGACATGGCTCCCCAAATCACCACTGATTGTGGAAACTTCACACTGGACCTCATGCAACTTGGATTATGTGCCTCTCCACTCTTCCTCCAGACTCTGGGCCCTTGATTTCCAAATGAAATGCAAAATGTACTTTCATCTGAAAAGAGGACTTTGGATTACTGAACAATAGTCCAGACTTTTTTCTCCTTATTTCAGGTAAGACTATTCTAAAGTTGTCTCTGGTTCAGGAGCAGCTTGACACAAGGAATGAGACAGCTGTAGCCCATGTCCTGGATACATCTGTGTGTGGTGGCTCTTGAAGCACTGACACCAGCTTTAGTCCACTCTCCCCCAAATTATTGAATGCCCTTTGCTTCACAATCCTTTCAAGGCTGCTCAAGGCTTCTGTTATCCCTGTTGCTTGTGCACCTTTTTCCAGAGACGTGGACAGCAAACAGACAAATGATTGGTCCAGGCAGCAAGCGAACACATGGTTGATAAACAGGCCGGGGTCAATTCAGGTGGCAGGCAGAGACATGCTCAGTATGCAGGCAAAAGATCAGTCTAGACCAGGGGTGGACAATTCATTTTTCCAAAGGGGCCACAAAATAAACTGGGACTGTTGTGGAGGGCAAACAACACAAAAGTGGACATCCAAGAGGACTTCATCAACACATCCCAAGACTGTGTATACCACTTCAACAACAATGCTGCTGGGTATTGGCAGTGACGTTGCTATGCGGGGTGCAGGGGGTGCGGCCCATGCCTGGGTAACACCAGATTCAGACCGGCACCGGCGCTGCCTTTAGAGAGATGCTGCGGCTCCCTCCTTCCATTCCTGGATCTCCTCTGCTCCATGCAATGTGCGGTGAGAGTGGGGAAGGAGGGAGTGAGGCAGAGATAAATAGGTTGCCCTGGTCCAAACATCCCCCATAAGCCATTGACGCAATCGTATCTCTGTCCCCGCCGGCTGAACTCACTGGAGACCGGACTATAGCAGCCTCCTCCTTGGCTCTGACATTTCAAGTACACAGGTCAGGAGGAAGAGCCGAGGAGGGACACCACGCTACAGCACCTGCCCTGAGGTATGTAATAACAGGAGTATTGCTTAGGAGGAGGACATGGTGATGGGGGGGAGGGGGCATTGGCAGGAAACAATTATGCTGCCAGGAGTGATTTTGGGGTGGTTAGAAGATAGGTGCTAGGGGGTGCTTTGTTTTGGGTTATAGTGGACTTTTACTAAAAGTAGAAGGAGGGGGCAGATTTTAAGTTTGACCCCCCCAGCACAATTCCTCTTCCCTCCCAAAGCACCCCCTAGCACATATCCTCTAACCCCCCCTCCAAATCAAATATCCCAACCTGGCTCCACCCCCCAATCCCATCCCTGCTCCATCCATCCCCGATCCCATCCCGGCTCCATCCATTCCCCCGTTCCTGTCCTGGCTCCATCTACCCCCCAATCCCAATTCGCCTCCATCAATTCCCCCAATCCCATTCCACTCCATCCACCCTCCAATCCCATTCTGCTCCATCCACACCCCGCAATCCTATCCTGGCTCCATCCATTCCCCTGATCCAATGCCGACTCCATCCATTCCCTCCAATCCCATCCCAGCTCCATCCATCACCCCCAATCCTATCCCAGCTCCATCCATCACCCCGATCCCATCCCAACTCCATCTACCTCCCCGATTCCATCCTGGCTCCATAGATTCCCCAGATCCCATCCCAACTCCATCCACCACCCCAATCCCATCCCGGCACTATTCATCACCCCGATCCCATCCCAATTCAATCCACCACCCCAATCCCATTCCAAATCCATCCACCCCCATGATCCCATCTCGGCTCCATGCATTCCTCCCAATCCCATCTCGGGTCCATACATTGTGGCAGGTTAAGGGGGGAGAGCCACACAACGTGCTAGCCTGCATAGTGCCAGGGTGGACACTATGTTTTACCAAACCAGGTGACACCAACCCTAGTAACACCACTGGGTATTGGAAGTCAACACGCAGAGTAAGGAGATGAATCAAAATAATAGCAAATACACAAAAGCCCCAAATTTATTAAAATCAATAAAACTCAATGGGGTTGGTTTACTAAAAATGGAGAGTGCAAAATCTGGTGCAACTACTAGGCATAGCTGCACCAGATTTTGTACTCTCCAGTTTTAGTAAATCAACCCCAATGTGTTTTGGAGCATGCATTGCTCCTTTATCAGAAATTGATACATTATAAAACAAAACATGAACTTATAAATTCAAAACCAATAAAATGACACACCCCACTTTAATGAATTTACCAAGGAACTCCGGATAATTAACCTGGGGTATTTCAAAACACATTGGGGTAATCATCTGGCCAACCATCAAACCCTTGTCAGCTTTCATTATAAAAAAGGTTTGAAATCGGCATAAATTGTTTCAGAAGTGATCCACTAAACATCCACAACATAAATAAAAAGTATATAGATTGTCATCTAGGGAAACAAATCACACAAACACCCAACTGTTATTCTAAGGCCCCCTAATATGTAAATACAAACCCATTAAATTGGGAAACCGCACTGTGATGGAATTACCGAAGAACAACTGGCACTTAGCCGTGGTTGTTCTCAACCACATTAGAATGAACATAAAATTTGGCTAAACACCAAACACTTAGCTTTTGGGATGTGAGATCAGTAAATATCTAATAAATAATATATCAAAAAGGAATCCCCTAAATATCCCCAGTAAAAATAATAAAGTTAGGACTTATGCTTTTTTGGTGAATTATTCATGCAAATACCTGGCTGCTGCTGCAACACCACTCCATGGTTTCGGGGTGGCATTGCAATAAGGTGAAAAGGGTGAAATTCATCATAAATTATATCAAAAATAATCCACTCACCATCCATACTGTATTATAAATGATAAATAATGGGTTATCATCTGGGAGTAGGGATGAGCTTTCTGTTTAGGTTGAACAGCAGTTCGACTCGAACATTGGCTGTTCATCCGTTCGTCGAAAACCGAACATTATGGGCCGTTTGCGCCAAATTCGAGCGGCGCGTAACGACCCATAATGCACTGTGGGAGCTCAGTGCATTGCTGTATGATGATTGGCCAAAGCATGCACCATGACATGCATGCTTTGGCCAATCCCAGTGCCCTCAGCTAAGAGAGCCATAATTGGCCAAAGGCAGGGTGCCTTTGGCCAATCCTGGCTCAGGGGGACCAAGTCCACGCCCCACACTATATAAGGCTGCCTGCACGTCGGCCCCGTGTAGTGTTGGTGTGGACAGAGAGAGAGTGTCATTTAGATTGAGCAGGCAGGCAGGTTATTCAGTTAGCTGCAGTGTATTTAATATACATTTATATATATATATATATATATATATATATATATATATATATATATATATATATATATATATATATATATATATATATGTATATATACAGAGAGTCTTGTGTATCTCTAACCCACATCTTCAATCTCTCCCTCACCTCTGGCATCTTCCCCGATGCTCTAAAACATGCACTGGTCACTCCCATACTCAAAAAGCCGTCCTTGGACCCTACCAATCTTGACAACCTACGCCCTATCTCCTTGCTCCCCTTTTCCTCTAAACTCCTTGAACGCCTGGTTTACAACCAACCGAGTGACCACCTCATTAAAAACAACCTTCTTGATCCCCTTCAATCTAGATTTCGCCCTCAACACTCCACAGAAACTGCTCTTTTAAAACTCACAAATGATCTACTAACTGCAAAAAACAACGGACACTATTCTGTACTACCTACTTCTGGATCTTTCAGCTTTGACACGGTTGACCACCCCCTCCTCCTCAAAAAACTTTACTCCCTCGGTCTCCGTGACTGTGCTCTTCAGTGGCTCTCATCCTACCTATCCCAACGCACCTTCAGTGTCACTTACAATTCCACTTCCTCCACTCCTCTTCCCTTCTCTGTCGGGGTCCCCCAAGGTTCTGTTCTTGGACCTCTTTTATTTTTAATCTTCACCTCTTCCCTGGGTCAGCTGATAGCCTCTCACGGCTTTCAATATCATTTCTATGCTGATGACACACAAATCTATCTCTCCACCCCACAAATCACTCCATCAGTCTCCTCACGCATCACTAATTTACTAACCGACATATCTGTATGGATGTCACATCACTTCCTCAAACTCAACTTGTCCAAAACCGAGCTTATAATATTTCCTTCCCCACGTGCCTCTTCCCCTGACTTCTCTGTGAAGAGCAATGGCAAAATCATCCACCCGTCCCCACATGTCAGGGTGCTAGGTGTTATCCTAGATTCTGAGCTTTCCTTTAAGCCCCACATCCAATCACTTTCCAAAGCTTGCCGCCTCAACCTCCGCAACATCTCTAAACTACGTCCCTTTCTAACCAATGAAACCACAAAGCTCCTGATTCACTCCCTGGTTATCTCTCGCCTTGACTACTGCAACTCACTCCTCATTGGCTTACCTTTAAATAGACTATCCCCCCTTCAGTCCATCATGAATGCGGCTTCCAGACTCATCCACCTTACAAACCGCTCAGTGTCTGCTACCCCTCTCTGCCAATCCCTCCATTGGCTACCACTCACCCCAACGAATTAAATTCAAAATACTAACAATAAGTTACAAAGCCATCCACAACTCTGCCCCCAGTTACATCACTAGCCTAGTTTTAAAATACCAACCTAATCGCCATCTCTGTTCCTCCCAAGATCTCCTGCTCTCTAGCTCCCTCATCACATCCTCCCATATCCGCCTCCAGGACTTCTCCCGAGCCTCGCCCATCCTCTGGAATTCCCTACCCCAATCTGTCAGACTGTCTCCAAATTTATCCACTTTTAGGCGATCCCTGAAAACTTTCCTCTTCAGAGAAGCCTATCCTGCCTCCATCTAACAACTGCACTATTTTCTCCATGAGCTCATCCCCCACAGCTATTACCCTTTTGTATAACATGACTCTCCCTCCTAGATTGGAAGCTCTAACGAGCAGGGACCTCTGATTCCTCCTGTATTGAATTGTATTGTACTTGTACTGTCTGCCCTAATGTTGTAAAGCGCTGCGTAAACTGTCAGCGCTATATAAATCCTGTATAATTATGTATATATATATATATATATATATATATATATATATATATATAGTATATCCATTATATCCAGTTTAGCTATATCTGACTGCAGTCTATTCCTGGTCTACAGTTTCTAATATACTTCAGGCAGGATGGTTATTCAGTTAGCTATATCTGACTGCAGTCCGTTCCTGGTGTACTGTTTCTAATATACTTCAGGCAGGCAGGTTATTCAGTTAGCCGCAGTGTATTTAATACATATATGCAGACAGTCTCATGTGTGTGTATATATATATATATATATATATATCCACTGTATCCAGTTTAGCTATATCTGACTGCAGGTCGTTCCTGGTGTACTTTTTCTAATATACTTCAGGTGGTGCACACAGTACACATTACTGTACACCCATAGTGCAGTTGCTACTACTTTTCTGGTGGTGTACACAGTACACCCATAGTTGTTATTACACTTCTGTTGGTGTACACAGTACCGTGCACCCATAGTGCAGTTGCTACTACTTTTCTGGTGGTGTACACAATACAGTACACCCATAGTTGTTATTACACTTCTGTTGGTGCACAGTACCGTGCACCCGTAGTGCAGTTGCTATTACTTTTCTAGTGGTATACACAATACAGTACAAGCATAGTTGTTATTACACTTCTGTTGGTGTACACAGTACCGTGCTCCCCTAGTGCAGTTGCTACTACTTTTCTGGTGGTGTACACAATACAGTACACCCATAGTTTGTTATTACACTTCTGTTAGTGTACGCTGTACCGTGCACCCCTAGTGCAGTTGCTACTACTTTTCTGGTGGTGTACACAATACAGTACACTCATAGTTGCTATTACACTTCTGTTGGTGTACACAATCCTGTGCCCCCCTTGTGTAGTTGCTACTACTTTTCTGGTGGTGTACACAATACATACAGTACACCCATAGTTGTTATTACACTTCTGTTGGTGTACACAGTACCGTGCACCCATAGTGCAGTTGCTAGTGCTACTACTTTTCTGGTGGTGTACACAGTACACAATACATACAGTTCACCCATAGTTGTTATTAAACTTCTGTTGGTGTGCATAGTACCGTGCACCCCTAGTGCAGTTGCTACTAATTTCCTGGTGGTGTACACAATACATACAGTGCACCCATAGTTGTTATTACACTTCTGTTGGTGTACACAGTACTGTGCTCCCCTAGTGCAGTTGCTATTACTTTTCTGGTGGTGTACACAATACAGTACACTCATAGTTGTTATTACACTTCTGTTGGTGCACGGTACACGGTACACAGTACTGTGCACCCCTAGTGCAGTTGCTACTACTTTTCTGGTGGTGTACACAGTACACAATACATACAGTGCACCCATAGTTGCTATTAGACTTCTGGTGGTGTACACAATACCTTCACCCCTAGTGCAGTTGCTACTACTTTTCTGGTGGTGTACACAATACATTACACCTATAGTTTGTTATTACACTTCTGTTAGTGTACGCTGTACCGTGCACCCCTAGAGCAGTTGCTACTACTTTTCTGGTGGTGTACACAATACAGTACACTCATAGTTGCTATTACACTTCTGTTGGTGTACACAGTACCATGCACCTCTAGTGCAGTTGCTACTACTTTTCTGGTGGTGTACACAATACATACAGTACACCCATAGTTGTTATTACACTTCTGTTGGTGTACACAGTACCGTGCATCCATAGTGCAGTTGTTAGTGCTACTACTTTTGTGGTGGTGTACACAGTACACAATACATACAGTTCACCCATAGTTGTTATTAAACTTCTGTTGGTGTACACAGTACCGTGCACCCCTAGTGCAGTTGCTACTAATTTCCTGGTGGTGTACACAATACATACAGTGTACCCATAGTTGTTATTACACTTCTGTTGGTGTACACAGTACTGTGCACCCCTAGTGCAGTTGCTACTACTTTTCTGGTGGTGTATACAGTACACAATACATACAGTGCACCCATTGTTGCTATTAGACTTCTGGTGCTGTACACAATACTGCTCCCCTCTAGTGCAGTTGCTACTAATTTTCTGGTGGTGTACACAATACAGTACACCCATAGTTGTTATTACACTTCTGTTGCACCCTTAGTGCAGTTGCTACTACTTTTCTGGTGGTGTACACAGTACACAATACACAATACATACAGTGCACCCATAGTTGCTATTAGACTTCTGGTGGTGTAGACAATACCGTTCACCCCTAGTGCAGTTGCTACTACTTTTCTGGTGGTGTACACAGTACACAATACATACAATACACCCATAGTTGTTATTACAGTTCTGTTGGTGTACACAGTACCGTGCACCCGCAGTGCAGTTGCTAGTGCTACTACTTTTCTGGTGGTGTACACAGTACACAATACATACAGTGTACCCATAGTTGTTATTACACTTCCGTTGGTGTACACAGTACCGTGCACCCCTAGTGCAGTTGCTACTACTTTTCTGGTGGTGGACACAGTACACAATACATACAGTACACCCATAGTTGCTATTAGACTTCTGGTGGTGTACACAATACTGTTCACCCCTACTGCAGTTGCTACTAATTTTCTGGTGGTGTACACAATACAGTACACCCATAGTTGTTATTACACTTATGTTAGTGTACGCTGTACCGTGCACCTCTAGTGCAGTTGCTACTACTTTTCTGGTGGTGTACACAATACAGTACACCCATAGTTGCTATTACACTTCTGTTGGTGTAGACAATACCGTTCACCCCTAGTGCAGTTGCTACTACTTTTCTGGTGGTGTACACAATACATACAGTACACCCATAGTTGTTATTAAACTTCTGTTAGTGTACACAGTACCGTGCACCCCTAGTGCACTTGCTACTAATTTCCTGGTGGTCTACACAACACAATACATACAGTGCACCCATAGTTGTTATTACACTTCTGTTGGTGTACACAGTACTGTGCACCCCTAGTGCAGTTGCTGCTACTTTTCTGGTGGTGTACACAGTACACGATACATACAGTGTACCCATAGTTGTTATTACACTTCCGTTGGTGTACACAGTACCGTGCACCCCTAGTGCAGTTGCTACTACTTTTCTGGTGGTGTACACAGTACACAATACATACAGTGCACCTATTGTTGCTATTAGACTTCTGGTGCTGTACACAATACTGCTCCCCTCTAGTGCAGTTGCTACTAATTTTCTGGTGGTGTACACAATACAGTACACCCATAGTTGTTATTACACTTCTGTTGCGCCCTTAGTGCAGTTGCTACTACTTTTCTGGTGGTGTACACAGTACACAATACATACAGTCACCCATAGTTGCTATTAGACTTCTGGTGGTGTACACAATACTGTTCACCCCTAGTGCAGTTGCTACTAATTTTCTGGTGGTGTACACAGTACACGATACATACAGTGCACCCATAGTTGTTAAACTTCTGTTGGTGTACACAGTACCATACACCCCTAGTGCAGTTGCTACTACTTTCCTGGTGGTGTACACAATACATAGAGTGCACCCATAGTTGTTATTACACTTCTGTGGGTGTACACAGTACCGTACACCCCTAGTGCAGTTGCTACTAATTTTCTGATGTGTACACAGTACACAATACATACAGTGTACCCATAGTTGTTGTTAAACTTCTGTTGGTGTACACAGTACCGTGCACCCCTAGTGCACTTGCTACTACTTTTCTGGTGGTGTACACAGTACACAATACATATAGTGCACCCATAGTTGCCATTAGACTTCTGGTGGTGTATACAATACCGTTCACCCCTAGTGCAGTTGCTACTACTTTTCTGTTGGTGTACACAGTACACAATACATACAATACATACAATACACCCATAGTTGTTATTACACTTCTGTTGGTGTACACAGTACCGTGCACACATAGTGCAGTTGCTAGTGCTGCTACTTTTCTGATGGTGTACACAGTACACATTACATACAGTGCACCCATAGTTGTTATTACACTTCTGTTGGTGTACACAGTACCGAGCACCCCTAGTGCAGTTGCTACTACTTTTCTGGTGGTGTACACAGTACACAATACATACAGTGCACCCATTGTTGCTATTAGACTTCTAGTGCTGTACACAATACTGTTCCCCTCTAATGCAGTTGCTACTAATTTTCTGGTGGTGTACACAATACAGTACACCCATAGTTGTTATTACACTTCTGTTGCACCCTTAGTGCAGTTGCTACTACTTTTCTGGTGGTGTACACAGTACACAATACATACAGTGCACCCATAGTTGCTATTAGACTTCTAGTGGTGTACACAATACTGTTCACCCCTAGTGCAGTTGCTACTAATTTTCTGGTGGTGTACACAATACAGTACACCCATAGTTGTTATTACACTTCTGTTGCACCCCTAGTGCAGTTGCTACTACTTTTCTGGTGGTGTACACAGTACACAATACATATAGTGCACCCATAGTTGCTATTAGACTTCTGTTGGTGTATACAATACCGTTCACCCCTAGTGCAGTTGCTACTACTTTTCTGGTGGTGTACACAGTACACATTACATACAATACACCCATAGTTGTTATTACACTTTTGTTGGTGTACACAGTACCGTGCACACATAGTGCAGTTGCTAGTGCTGCTACTTTTCTGATGGTGTACACAGTACACAATACATACAGTGCACCCATAGTTGTTATTACACTTCTGTTGGTGTACACAGTACCGAGCACCCCTAGTGCAGTTGCTACTACTTTTCTGGTGGTGTACACAGTACACAATACATACAGTGCACCCATAGTTGTTGTTAAACTTCTGTTGGTGTACACAGTACCATGCACCCCTAGTGCAGTTGCTACTACTTTCCTGGTGGTGTACACAATACATAGAGTGCACCCATAGTTGTTACTACACTTCTGTGGGTGTACACAGTACCATGCACCCCTAGTGCAGTTGCTACTAATTTTCTGGTGTTGTACACAGCACACAATACATACAGTGCACCCATAGTTGTTATTACACTTTTGTTGGTGTACACAGTACCGTGCGCACATAGTGCAGTTGCTAGTGCTGCTACTTTTCTGATGGTATACACAGTACACATTACATACAGTGCACCCATAGTTGTTATTACACTTCTGTTGGTGTACACAGTACCGAGCACCCCTAGTGCAGTTGCTACTACTTTTCTGGTGGTGTACACAGTACACAATACATACAGTGCACCCATAGTTGCTATTAGTCTTCCAGTGGTGTACACAATACTGTTCACCCCTAGTGCAGTTGTTACTAATTTTCTGGTGGTGTACACAATACAGTACACCCATAGTTGTTATTACACTTCTGTTGCACCCCTAGTGCAGTTGCTACTACTTTTCTGGTGGTGTACACAGTACACAATACATATAGTGCACCCATAGTTGCTATTAGACTTCTGGTGGTGTATACAATACCGTTCACCCCTAGTGCAGTTGCTACTACTTTTCTGGTGGTGTACACAGTACACAATACATACAATACACCCATAGTTGTTATTACACTTTTGTTGGTGTACACAGTACCGTGCACACATAGTGCAGTTGCTAGTGCTGCTACTTTTCTGATTTTGTACACAGTACACAATACATACAGTGCACCCATAGTTGTTATTACACTTCTGTTGGTGTACACAGTACCGAGCACCCCTAGTGCAGTTGCTACTACTTTTCTGGTGGTGTACACAGTACACAATACATACAGTGCACCCATAGTTGTTGTTAAACTTCTGTTGGTGTACACAGTACAATGCACCCCTAGTGCAGTTGCTACTACTTTCCTGGTGTTGTACACAATACATAGAGTGCACCCATAGTTGTTACTACACTTCTGTGGGTGTACACAGTACCATGCACCCCTAGTGCAGCTGCTACTAATTTTCTAGTGTTGTACACAGTACACAATACATACAGTGCACCCATAGTTGCTATTAGACTTCTGGTGGTGTACACAATACTGTTCACCCCTACTGCAGTTGCTACTAATTTTCTGGTGGTGTGCACAATACAGTACACCCATAGTTGTTATTACACTTATGTTAGTGTACGCTGTATTGTGCACCCCTAGTGCAGTTGCTACTACTTTTCTGGTGGTGTACACAAAACAGTACACCCATAGTTGTTATTACACTTCTGTTGCACCCCTAGTGCAGTTGCTACTACTTTTCTGGTGGTGTACACAGTACACAATACATATAGTGCACCCATAGTTGCTATTAGACTTCTGGTGGTGTATACAATACCGTTCACCCCTAGTGCAGTTGCTACTACTTTTCTGGTGGTGTACACAGTACACAATACATACAATACACCCATAGTTGTTATTACACTTTTGTTGGTGTACACAGTACCGTGCACACATAGTGCAGTTGCTAGTGCTGCTACTTTTCTGATGGTGTACAGAGTACACAATACATACAGTGCACCCATAGTTGTTATTACACTTCTGTTGGTGCACACAGTACCGAGCACCCCTAGTGCAGTTGCTACTACTTTTCTGGTGGTGTACACAGTACACAATACATACAGTGCACCCATAGTTGTTGTTAAACTTCTGTTGGTGTACACAGTACCATACACCCCTAGTGCAGTTGCTACTACTTTCCTGGTGGTGTACACAATACATAGAGTGCACCCATAGTTGTTACTACACTTCTGTGGGTGTACACAGTACCATGCACCCCTAGTGCAGTTGCTACTAATTTTCTGGTGTTGTACACAGTACACAATACATACAGTGCACCCATAGTTGCTATTAGACTTCTGGTGGTGTACACAATACTGTTCACCCCTACTGCAGTTGCTACTAATTTTCTGGTGGTGTGCACAATACAGTACACTCATAGTTATTATTACACTTATGTTAGTGTACGCTGTATCGTGCACCCCTAGTGCAGTTGCTACTACTTTTCTGGTGGTGTACACAATACAGTACATCCATAGTTGTTATTACACTTCTGTTGCACCCCTAGTGCAGTTGCTACTACTTTTCTGGTGGTGTACACAGTACACAATACATATAGTGCACCCATAGTTGCTATTAGACTTCTGGTGGTGTATACAATACCGTTCACCCCTAGTGCAGTTGCTACTACTTTTCTGGTGGTGTACACAGTACACAATACATACAATACACCCATAGTTGTTATTACACTTTTGTTGGTGTACACAGTACCGTGCACATATAGTGCAGTTGCTAGTGCTGCTACTTTTCTGATGGTGTACACAGTACACAATACATACAGTGCACCCATAGTTGTTATTACACTTCTGCTGGTGTACACAGTACCGAGCACCCCTAGTGCAGTTGCTACTACTTTTCTGGTGGTGTACACAGTACACAATACATACAGTGCACCCATAGTTGCTATTAGACTTCTGGTGGTGTACACAATACTGTTCACCCCTACTGCAGTTGTTACTAATTTTCTGGTGGTGTGCACAATACAGTACACTCATAGTTGTTATTACACTTATGTTAGTGTACGCTGTATCGTGCACCCCTAGTGCAATTGCTACTACTTTTCTGGTGGTGTACACAATACAGTACACTCATAGTTGCTATTACACTTCTGTTGGTGTACACAGTACCGTGCACCCATAGTGCAGTTGCTAGTGCTACTAGTTTTCTGGTGGTGTACACAGTACACAATACATATAGTTAACCCATAGTTGTTATTAAACTTCTGTTGGTGTACACAGTACCGTGCACCCCTAGTGCAGTTGCTACTAATTTCCTGGTGGTGTACACAACACAATACATACAGTGCACCCATAGTTGTTATTACACTTCTGTTGGTGTACACAGTACTGTGCACCCCTAGTGCAGTTGCTGCTACTTTTCTGGTGGTGTACACAGTACACAATACATACAGTGTACCCATAGTTGTTATTACACTTCCGTTGGTGTACACAGTACCGTGCACCCCTAGTGCAGTTGCTACTACTTTTCTGGTGGTGTACACAGTACACAATACATACATTGCACCCATAGTTGCTATTAGACTTCTGGTGGTGTACACAATACTGTTCACCCCTAGTGCAGTTGCTACTAATTTCTGGTGGTGTACACAATACAGTACACCCATAGTTGTTATTACACTTCTGTTGCACCCCTAGTGCAGTTGCTACTACTTTTCTGGTGGTGTACACAGTACACAATACATACAGTGCACCCATAGTTGCTATTAGACTTCTGGTGGTGTACACAATACCGTTCACCCCTAGTGCAGTTGCTACTACTTTTCTGGTGGTATACACAGTACACAATACATACAATACACCCATAGTTGTTATAACACTTCTGTTGGTCTACACAGTACCGTGCACCCGTAGTGCAGTTGTTAGTGCTACTACTTTTCTGGTGGTGTACACAGTACACAATACATACAGTGCACCCATAGTTGTTATTACACTTCTGTTGGTGTACACAGTACTGCGCACCCCTAGTGCAGTTGCTACTACTTTTCTGGTGGTGTACACAGTACACGATACATACAGTGCACCCATAGTTGTTAAACTTCTGTTGGTGTACACAGTACCATACACCCCTAGTGCAGTTGCTACTACTTTCCTGGTGGTGTACACAATACATAGAGTGCACCCATAGTTGTTATTACACTTCTGTGGGTGTACACAGTACCGTACACCTCTAGTGCAGTTGCTACTAATTTTCTGATGTGTACACAGTACACAATACATACAGTGTACCCATAGTTGTTGTTAAACTTCTGTTGGTGTACACAGTACCGTGCACCCCTAATGCAGTTGTTACTACTTTCCTGGCAGTGTGCACAATACATACAGTGCACCCAAAGTTTTTATTACACTTCTGTTGGTGTACACAGTACCGTGCACCCATAGTGCAATTGCGACTACTTTTCTGGTGGAGTACACAGTACACAATACATACAGTGCACCCATAGTTGTTGTTAAACTGCTGTTGGTGTACACAGTACCGTGTACCCCTAGTGCAGATGCTACTACTTTTCTGGTGGTGTACACAGTACACAATACAGTGAAGTGTGGTTTTGCTAAACAAAATTTACAGCATGTCCAGAAGGCCACCAAGGAGAGGCAGATGCTCACAGGCCACTAAAAGAGGGCATGCTTGTCCTTTTTTTCTGCAGCTGGTCTGTGTTATTGAGGCACAACAGCGGCTACAGCACACAGCAGAGGGCCATCAATGAGTACCTGTGTGAATATGGCACCAGGACAGGGTCAGGGGAGCTTGGCTTTTTTTCGCCACGCCAGTGGCTACTGATTAAGGATGCATGCACTGTCCTGTCACCATTTGAGGAGGCCACGAGGATGGTGAGCAGTGACAGTACATGCATCAGTGATACTGTCCCTCTTGTCTACCTGTTGGAGCACACGCTTCATGGAATAATGGACAGGGCATTTGAGGCAGAACAGCGGGAGGAAGAGGAGGACTTCCTCTCAATGTCCCATTTATCCAGATACTAGTATTCCCGCAGGCCCGCTGATCACACAGGAAGAAGAAGAGGACGAGAAGGAGGAGGATTGTGTCAGCATGGAGGTGGAGGATAACACTCAGCATCAGCAGCAGTCTTTAAGGGATTGTTTGCAGCCCCCAGAAACCCATGGAGTTGTACGTGGCTGGGAGGAGGTGGTTGAGGATCATGTGATCCTTAGTGACCCAGAGGACTCAGGATCGAATGCCTCTGCAAACTTACACAGCATTGCCTCCCTGATCCTGCAAAGCCTGCGAAAGGACCCTAGGATTCGTAGTATCAAGGAGAGGGACCATTACTGGCTGGCAACCCTTCTTGATCCACGTTACAAGGGTAAGGTTGCAGACCTTATCCAGCCTTCGTAGAGGGAGCAGAGGATAAAACATCTTTGGGAGGCTTTGCAGAAAGGTTTGTGCAATGCGTTTCCAGAGCCTGGGAGGTTACAATTTCCTGGTGCTGGGCCACGTGTTGCTCAGGCTTCGTTCAGTCACAGAAAGAGCTGTGGAGAAGTTGACCGGCTTACTGATGCCTTCAGACAAATCTTCAGTCCTCAGCGCCCAGGTCTGATCAGTTCCAGCAACCATCGCCAGCGTCTGAATTACATGGTGCAGGAATATTTAGGGGCAAGATCAGACTTGGAGACCTTTCCACCAGAACATCCACTGGGATACTGGGTCTTGAGGATGGACCACTGGCCAGAGCTTGCTCAATATGCAATTGAGCTACTAGCCTGTCCTGCATCCAGGGTTCTTTCTGAATGCACATTCAGTGTTTCTGGAGGCTTTTTAACAGATCACAGAGTGCGCCTGTCCACAGACTCTGTTGATCGGCTCACATTCATAAAAATTAATCAGTCTTGGATCACCAGCTACCAAGCCCCTGATGCTGATGTAACCGATTGATTTTTCTATGGATGTGGGATCCCTTGAAGATTGCATATGCTGAGTGACTATCCTATTCCTCCTCAATCTTCATGATGATAGCTTCTAGGAATATTTTCGGTTCAGGGCACCACCACCACTGCCTAAGGTCCAATTTTTAAGCCCCTGTTTAATTTTTGATCTAATATTTCACAGCAGGGCCTGTTCCTGCACTCAACAAAAGTATCTGTGAGGCTTTAGTGTTGTGCCGCCACCACCACCGCCTAAGGCCCAATTCTTCAGCCCCTGTTTAACAGGGGCGCGTAATTACAATTTTTGATATAATATTTCACAGCAGGGCCTGTTCCTGCGCTCAACATAAGTATCTGTGAGGCTTTACAGTGTTGTGCCGCCACCACCACCTAAGGCCCAATTTTTATGCCCCTGTTTAACAGGGCCACGTAATTACTATTTGTGATCTAATATTTCACAGCAGGGCCTGTTCATGTGCTCAACAAAAGTATCTGAGAGGCTTTACAGTGTAGTGCCTCCACCACCAACACCACCACCACCTAAGGCCCAATTTTTATGCTCCTTTTTAACAGGGGCGCGTAATTACAATTTTTGATCTAATATTTCACAGCAGGGCCTGTTCCTGCGCTCAACAAAAGTATCTGTGAGGCTTTACAGTGTTGTGCCGCCACCACCACCACCACCGCCTAAGGCCCAATTTTTCAGCCCCTGTTTAACAGGGGTGCGTAATTACAATTTTTGATTTAATATTTCACAGCAGAGCCTGTTCCTGCACTCAACAAAAGTATCTGTGAGGCTTTACAATGTTGTGCCACCACCACCAACACCACCACCACCGCTTAAGGCGCAATTTTTATGCCCCTGTTTAACAGGGGCGCGCAATTACAATTTTTGATCTAATATTTCACAGCAGGGCCTGTTCCTGCGCTCAACAAAAGTATCTGTGAGGCTTTACAGTGTTGTGCTGCCACCACCACCACCGCCTAAGGCCCAATTTTTCAGCCCCTGTTTAACAGGGGCGTGTAATTACAATTTTTGATCTAATATTTCACAGCAGGGCCTGTTCCTGCACTCAAAAAAAGTATCTGTGAGGCTTTACAGTGTTGTGCCACCACCACCACCACCTAAAGCCCAATTTTTATGCCCCTGTTTAACAGGGGTGCGTAATTACAATTTTTGATCTAATATTTCACAGCAGGGCCTGTTCCCGCACTCAAAAAAAGTATCTGTGAGGCTTTACAGTGTTGTGCCACCACCACTATCACCACCGCCTAAGGCACAATTTTTATGCCCCTGTTTAACAGGGGCGCGTAATTAAAATTCTTGATATAATATTTCACACCAGGCCCGTTCAAGCGCTCACCAAGAGTAACTGTGAGGGCTTACAGTGTTCTGGTACCACCAACACCTAAAGCCCAATTTTCCACAGAGTGTATAGGGCAGGCCGAATAGTATATACAGGCGATGCCCTATTTTCAAACATCGGAAACGGAGGGAGACAACAGGAAGTGAGAGCAAATCTACCTTTAGGAACTAAAATTCTCTCCTATAAGAGTTAATATGGGAAAAAGGTGTCTCCACTGATGCTTTATCACCAATCCTTGTTTCCCTAATAACCCAAAATTTTCTAAATCCAATTGTCATTGGGACAGAAAGTGAACTGAAATCTTCTGAACAGGGGCACAGACAGCAAAACAAATGTTACAGGGGTGATGATAACCCTTCTTATGCCCTTAACCCCTTATGTTATCCAAAAAGCTTAAAAATAGATTTTTTGGCTGGAGCTACACTTACAAAATGTACCTGTTCCAAATTACAAACAGATTCAACTTAAGAACAAACCTACCATCCCTATCTTGTTTGTAACCCTGGGACCGCCTGCTGCTGTTCAGAGTATATAGGGCCTGGGGGCCCTATGCCTTTTTTTTTTTAATTCGAGTGCGGGTTCCCCTTAATATCCATAATGGATAATGGGCTGGGGGGGACAACATTACAAGCAGTTTTAAATGACATTTCCTTTAGAAATGTCAATTTGTGCAGGGACTGCACTAAACACGGGAAAAATGCGCCACTTTACAAGCATACTATAGTCACCCCCCCATATTTAAAGGAATATTACACTTTTATTGTTTTACTTTAAGCCTTATTAAAATCACTGCTCCCGAAAAAACGGCCGTTTTTAAAACTTTTTTTTTGCATTGATACATGTCCCCTGGGGCAGGACCCAAGTCCCCAAACACTTTTTTATGACAATAATGTGCATATTAGCCTTTAAAATTAGGACTTTTAATTTTTCACGTTCGAGTCCCATAGACTTTAACAGTGTTTGCACAAATTTTTTGTCTGTTTGCATGTTCTGCCGCGAACTGAACGGGGGGGGGGGACTGTTCAGCTCATCCCTATCTGGGAGAACTAATTACACAAACCTGGCTGCTGTTACAACACCACCCTACAATACAGCGGTAGCGTTGCAACGGAGGTGTAATTGGTAATAGTTTTTAACAAAAATATTTGAAAAACTACCCTTGCTATCAGTTATAATTATATGGGTTACCATTTGGGGAACTAGTTACACAAATCCCAGCCTGCTGTTGCAAAACCACTCGATAGTGCAAAGGTAGCAGTGGAATTGGACATAATTGTTAAACTTTACATCACCTCATAGGACCTGTACACTATCTTTCTTTCTATTATATGCATCTTTTTTTAAATTCCTATGCATCCTGCCTTCTTTCTAGCTTTTTGTTGCACTTGTTTATTGGTGTTTTTAAGGCTATTGTGATCCTTTACTATCTGTGCTCTGAGGCTCTTCTGTTGCTCCTTGCATGTGTCAGGAAGTGGAGCTGAAAATGCTAGAGAAATTATTTAGAGTGGAAGATGATAAAATACTAAAGTTGGCCCAACACACTCATCGGTTTGTTTTTCCTTATGTAGGGATCTGCTGCCCTCTACTTTTACCTGCTAATATCACATTGTTTTGTATAATTATTTATTAGCACTTCCTGTCTCAGACAATTCTCTGTTCTATTGTTATTATCTTACATGCACAGGGCCAGATAACTTGGATTGTGCTACTGTATGAGTGTAGTGGTCACCTTCCAGTACATAATTAGGTGAACCTGTTTATTGCAATAGAGTTTACAGTATATGCAGCTCCTGTTATTTTAGGTAACCTTGTCACTTCTGGTCTGAAATTCTATAGCTATTTTTAGCTTAGGGCTTGATAACCACATAGGCTAGAGCCAAGTTAGGCATCTGACAGTTACGTCTGGTAGTTAAAGGTCCAGGTCCATGTCAGATTAGAAACTACTAGAGAGGGACTAAATTGCAGAGTAGATAGGCTGACTCTGAGTTCCAGTGCTACAACACAGTTTCTGCCAGTGAGAAGCTGCGTTCCAGGCTGGTTGGACAACAGTTGAAGGATCTCTCCATCACTGCTGATCTTGTCTTACAGGTCTTCGACCCAAAGACAGATGCCACATCATGATCCTCTTCAGGAGACCTGCAGCTGAACTTTGCTGCAACATTCATCTGGGGGTATTTCTATTAATAAACAATATATACCTGGGTGTATGTGCACAATTCCACCAAGGCTTTTGTTGGGCCCTTTGCTGATAATACCTGTTTGTACATTAAATGTATGTACTATTAATAATATTTTATTATATAAAGCTTGTATTCTTTCCATATTGGTGGGCATCTATATAGTTATGGCGGTTGCAACAGTTCATCTGCTCCCAATAACTTTGATTAGATTACTGGTTAATTTGCCAGGAATGTTATCCCCCTCCATTCCCTCTGTTGTCTGTCCTGGGTGGAAGCACTGCCAACTTTATTATGAAACCCACTCTTCCACATAGCGAGGGTTCTGGTTCTCTTTTTTTCTTACATATTTAGCACAATACCCTGTTTGGGAAGGGCCATTCTTCATTATTCTGCCCCCCCCCCAAAAAAAAAGAGGTCTACACTTAGATTCACTCTTTTAGATCAGCATGGCTTGCCAGTAATTCTGAAGTATGATGGCCTACGAGATTTAATCTAAAATGTATTGTTTAAGTGAGTGTTCACAATGCAAAGTTATTGGTAAACATTGCTTCTTTAACAGATCATATCTAAATAAACTGGTGTAGGACTGACTTTAGTTTCTCAGCTAACATTTTTTTTTTTTCGCTGATGGCAGCACAGACATAAAAAAGATGTATAAATAAGAAAAAAATACAGGTTGGCAGTAGCAACTTTAAAAACACTTTGATTGTCTTTTCACCTGGTAAAGCACCTTGTTTATGATCTGGTACACATAGGTAGATACGAAAGGCTGTATGCTGCCTTTGCTTTGGCTTTTAAAGTTTACTGCCATATCCAATAAAATTAGGAAAATAAATATGTATTAATGATATTCTCTGCAAATATGGGAAAGGGGTAAAACATAGCAACCAATCAATCATACCAAATGAGTGTAATTATATTCAAAGTCTGATTGATTGCTCTAGGAAATATGTTTTTTTTTCTCTTGTAGTGCTTTATAGATTCCTTAGTGTATAATCCTAGCCTTGTTCTTTTCATGCAGTATTTTTAACATGAACCAGTTATATTATAAAAAAAACAAAAAAAAACCAAAAAATAAAAAATAAAGACACAGCCATTCTGTGACCCTGAATGGACACAGCAGCTGTACTTCATTTTTCATCATTAGTACTGTCAGTGTCATTACATATCATTCCTTCTTTATTACTGTCACTTTACAGCAGTTAACAGCACATTCACAGAGCTAAAACCTTCTCAATCTATGTCTCATTTTATTAGCTAAGCTGCATGTGAGTAAAAACACCAGGCAAACTAAATCTTCTACAGTACAGCTATCTGAATTCTTTTTTTCAAATCAGCACTAAAGCAATGTGCTGCATCCTCAATACCTTCATTGTAAAAGCAATGCTTAAATGTTTTTTTCATACAATATTGAGATTATAAAACACCTGAGTATGATCTGATTAAAATCAAGGAAGAAAGTGCACAAAACTGGATTTTTGTACTTACCATAAAGTATGTTTCATGACGTTCATTAAGGAATACTGGTTTAGTAGTTATTCCAGTATGATTAACTTTAGTGCTGCCTATAGGTGCAATGGGACAATGGTGAACAATAAAAGCTGATGGCCAGCCAGGTATAAACTCTCCAACTCCCAGCATGCCTCAGTTTGGGCAAAAGCAGTATTTATGAGTGGATCACCATAAAAGAGGGGTGGAACCTGGGCCCCTTATATACTCTGAGAAACAGGTTTTAGAGTAGGTAAAAAAAGTCCTATTTTCCTTAGCATTAGGAACACAGGATCAGTAATTATTCTGATAAGATTCTGGTGTCCAAAGCAGTCCTACTGAGGGGTGGGCAACACAGCAAACAAAATGCTAACAGATGCAAAAACAACAAAGGATATAACTATAGGCAGCTTGTAAGAACAAAGAGAAGTGGGGTTGGGACTTTACATGAGGCATGTTGATGTGTATAATAATATATGGAGTATATATGAACAAATTGAATGTCACAATCCCCAATTCATAATAATAATAAGCATAATAAAACCAAAAAGGTGAAACATTTATGATACAGAATGTAGTCTTAAAGAATCAATGTAAATAATACATTTAATAGCGAATAATCAATAAGCATGATTTGTGACAGATAGAATAAATGATAAACAATCAAATATATACAGATAATTGATACATGATTTATATATGTGAAATTGATAAAGATTGTAATATGATACAGTTATTAGGGCAAATTTATATTTGGCACGCATAGATGAACACTCAACGCGTTTCATGGCCTGTTGCCAATCGTCAGGAGTTGGATGCATGAATGCGCTAAAAAATAATAGATAAGTCATTAAATTATCTATAGGGATCCACTATTCCCCATAGATGGGAAAGAGACGGAGAAGAGAAATAGAAAAAGAAGAAGCACTTTCAGTATTACTTGCAAAGCAGCCCATAAATTATGGCCAGCTCCAGGGAATGGGATAAAACAGTGGCCCGGCACAAATGGTCCCAACCGGGGTTGAGGCGGGAGATCCTCTAGACAGGGCCCATGGGAAACAGTTGCCAGGGAGCAGGTCGGACAGCCACTGCACAATGCCATATAGTGAAATGTGTGCATGATTGACATCTGCCCAAATCTGTGTGCAAATATAAAGTGAAATAATAAGAAGCAGTCAATGAAAATAATGAGTTGCTTACTTGTGTGTGGGTGTGGAGTGAATGTGAGTATGAGTGAGTGCAAGTGTAATTGAGTATGTGCAATGACAGGGAATGTGTAATTAATGAAATTGATCACATTAATTAAAAGGTATATACATCAAATATGTGTACCAGGGCCGTCTTTAAGGCAGGGCAAAAGGGGCAGTTGCCCTGGGCCCTGTCATTGTTGTGGGGCCCAAAGCAGCTGCCTCATACTTGCCAACTATCCCAGTTTAAATTCCCTTGTCCCTTGAAGTTTTAGTCCCGTGCTGTGTCCTGATATCTCAGTGTGAAGCGCTGCTACTAATGCTGCCCAGCTTTGCCCAATTGTTGTGTACAGATGACTCACCTGCAGACCCTGTGTTTACATGTAAATAACTGGCAATATGTAAATAGCCGCTTCATTCATATGCTAATAGCTGCATCCGGTGGCATAGATATGTAAATAAAGGTGGCATTCATATGCATATCATGCCCCCTGCAGTGAGGAGATGAGGTGCTGTAACCTCTAGCAACCAATCAGTGAGCAGTATTACTGTACAGTAATCTCTAGCAACCAATCAACAAGCAGAAACCATGTGCCTTAACATCCAGCAGCTAAACAGTGAGGCGTAATATGTGTTGTAACCTCTAGCTACCAGTCAGGAAGCAGTAATGATAAACTGTAACCTCTGGCAACCAATTGCAATCGCTGCCTGATCTGATACAGTAAACTGATTTTAAGATGGGGGGGGGGGCCCAAGAAAACGTTTGCCCAGGGTCCAATCAGTATTAAAGACGGCCCTGATGTGTACATATACATGTCAAAAATAAAGGAATGTGCCAGTAGATAAATAGTGCATATGCAGTAATCATGTATATGAATGTCTGTATGCAAGTTTATGTATGTGTGTGTTGATGTATGCAAATATATATTTTATGTATGTAGGTATATGTGTGTGTATGTATGTTGGCGTATGTGTGTGTATATGTGTGTATATGTGTGTATAAGGTATATGAAGTAGATAAAAAGAATCCCCAATTATCTGAACTGAAAATAAGTGTAACACCAAAAGGGTCTATTCATCATGATAATGGCATGTGGAGTAAGGAATTGTCCTCGGTCCTGGGCGGATTTCGCACCACGGCGTCAACATGGCGCCGGGCACGGGGCACGCTCACATGACATCGATGAGCTGAGGTCTGACCCCGCCCCTGTCGCATAGGAGAGATGAGTGGGGGGAAGGACCTGAGCTCATCGCATGGGAGCACCCCTTGATGGAATGGTCTCTATAACAAATATTATGGGGCAATGGTGTATTAATTGATGATCAACTGTAAATATTAAAGAAAATAGTAATGGGAAGTAAATTACATATAGTATATATGGGTATCGAGTAAAATCAAAAAAGGAGGAGAATTTTGCAAATGAATAAATAAAAAGAATGAATTGATATAAGGTGGGACAGGTCACAGGGGAGCGGATGTCTTCCACCCTAAGTTACAGAAAACTAGAAATGAATGTGACCTGTCTCAACCTAGAACAACAACATCAGCATAATTCCATCCCTTAAAGTAATGCGAGAACAAAGAGAAGTGGGGTTGGGACTTTACATGAGGCATGTTGATGTGTATAATAATATATGGAGTATATATGAATAAATTTAATGTTACAATCCCCTAGGGATAATTCATAATAATAATAATAAAAATAATAATAATAATAATAATAATAATAATAATAATAAGCATAATAAAACCGATAACGGTGAAACATTTATGATACAGAATGTAGTCATAAAGAATCAATGCATACAATCATATTAATACATTTAAAGTGATTGTAAAGGAGCCTTTTATTTTTTTCTTTAAATAACAAACATGTCATACTTAGCCCCACTGTGCAGCTCGTTTTGCACAGAGTGGCCCCGAACATCCTCTTCTGGGGTCCCCTGGAGGCTCTCGCCGCTCCTCCCCACATCAGATAACCCCCTAGGAGAAGTGCTCTCCCGATGGGGCTACCTTGCGGGTGCACTCCTGAGTCCAGCATTTGCGTCCCCAGCGCCCGCGTCATTGGATTTGATTCACAGCAGAGGGAGCCAATGACTGCGCTGCTATCAATCTATCCAATCAAGAGCCGGGACCCCGGGGAGAGAGGGACAGCGCGTTCCCGCCGAAGAGATGAAGGAGCTCAGGTAAGTAAAACGGGGGGCTGGGGCGGCCACTGACTGCCAGGTGTTTTTTCACCTTAATGCATAGGATGGGTTTACAACATCTTTAATAGCGAATAATCAATAAGCATGATTTATATTGTGACAGACAGAATAAATGATAAACAATTAAATATAGGCAGCTTGTAGCTCCAAGAGCTGCCTGATAGATCCAAAGCTGGCATGAGATGAGGCCTGAACATACTGTACATCAGGTAAAACTTAGAGAATATATTAACAGAAGACGTTGTGGCAGCTATGTAAATACAATATCTGGGAAATAGTCACCTGATGCTTAAAAGCCCAAGAGGCACTCACTGATCTAATAGAGTATGTTCCATGACAGGAAAGGTGGAACTTTCCTCTTAAGACCATAAGCTTGAACAATGTTCTGTCTAAGCCACATAAATATGGTGGAACAAGAAGCTGTTTGTTTTTTCTTTACGGGGCCGTTCAGGAATGCTAAAAAGAGAGTCAGAAATAAACTTGCACAGCATGCGCTACATCTGGGCAGCGAAGAGAATTATCCTTCTAATATAATCAGTGAAGGGAAATTTTCTTCAGATATACTTGAGCAGGACAGAGAGTAGGAAGAACAATGGCTCTCCTGGCCTGGAAAGGTTGAAGTTACCTTACAATAAAAAGAGGCTTTAGGCCTCAGAAGTTCTTACCATTGTTTGAGATACACAAGATAAGGCCACCTGTTCAGACACATCTTGCAAGATGAGGCCCCAGGTCAGACACATGTTTTGCAGAGATGATGGTGACAACTAACGCAACCTTGTGAGTGAGATTAGAAATTGGAATATCCCTAACAGGTGCAAAGGACAGCCTTTGAAGAGTTGACAAAACCAAATTTAGGACCACAGGAGTTTGGACAGGAGGAGCCTGAGAAATCAGATCACAAGGGCTAAGATTTGACCCTTGATGGTACTGGCTGATCCAGACCTGACAGTAAAAAGTTCAGAATTTGTCCGTTGGAGTATTTCCTGGGGTGAAATTTCCTTTGCTCGCACCAAGAAAAGTAAGCCTTCTACATGCAATGGTAGACCTTACAAGAGGTGGATATCCTGGCTTTTATAAGTGCAAAAGTCTGAGTAAAAGATACGTCTGTGTTTCAAGACCTGGGCCTTAACAACCATACCATTAAAGCCAGCGAGGCCAGTGAAGCAGGATGGTAGGCCAGGCCATGAGATGGGAGATCTGGTTGATCTTGGAGTACCCTCAGGGCATGTACCTAAAGCTTGATCAGGTCAGAGTACCATATCCACCTGGGCCAGTCCAGAGCAATGAGTAACATTGGAATTCCCTCCATCTCGATCCAGTAGAGTAAATGTGGAAGTAGTTTCAGAGCAGAAAAGTGTGGGCCAAGCTGCACTGATCCCACTGAGCTACCAAAGCATCCACCATTTCCACCATACCATCTCTATACCCGGGGATAATCCTGTCTAATTTCTTGCTGAATCTCTAGGGCAGGAGATCCACATCCAGTGACCCACTAGATACACAGGTCCTTGAACGATGCAATGCATACGAGCACATTATGCCTTTACTTTGCAGGGAAGGGAAAAGAGAAAAAAAAAAAAAAGGAAGAGTTTACTTCCTCTTTAAGGATTTAGAGGCCTAGGGTTTGCAGTGGTATTGGGCCCGTTTAATAGATTTGACTTTTGAGTGTGATGCCTGGGAGAAACAAAATTAACACTTCCTTGGCTGCAGAGGTGGGACATAATCTATCAGTTTAAGCTTCAGCCTTTTTCTCCCGTGGCAAAGCTCCAAAAAGACTTTCACCATCGACAGACATCCGCAGGAAGCATTTTTTGCATTACTGTTCCTTAGATCAACATTTCAGCCAGAGAGCTCTTTGTATCTTAACTGACAGGAAACTCATTCAGACATGTACAAAGCTGGAAAGAAATGTAAGCGTAGGACATACATGACAGGGTGGAAGAAACTACCAGACTACAACGGATTAAGTTAGGTGCTGGTTAGATAACATAAACTTGCTCTTACCTGAATGGAGGAGCTACAGGGAGATGGGCTGGAGCCGGATAGATAGTAGTTGAGGGGAGGAGTGATAGCAGGTTGGAAATTGTTTGAGGAACATCTGTCTAGCCATCTGCTGCGTTTCTGCTGTGGAGAGAGGAGAGGATGAGTGAGCTGGAGAAGCTGCTACACCAGCTCATAGCTGATGTGGAGCTACATGGCCCTGACTGGGTCCAGAACCAGGTAGCAACATCTCTGTAAGGGGTGAGGCAGGACCCCCCTCAGCTGAGGCCTGCCTCTACACAAGCATGGATGTCTAGTCCTCTGGAGGGCCTCTGCCCGGAGCATACCCCTAGGTCTCAGCGCCGGCTTGGGAGCCCCAGTTGGGACCATTCAGGCCCCCCTGCTGAGCAATCATCTGCTGCTGCCAGTGGGGTGCCTGGGAGGAATCCCCAGCTATAGTGGAGTCCATGAGGAGGGGACACTCACCATGCTGCTGCACCTGGACCCTCCCTGGTCGTCCGGTCACAGGTCCATGCGGCTGGCACTACTAGCGAGGATCTGGTCAGAGTGTCAGCTCGGTGAGGGAGAGTGTCTGCAGTGGATGCTGGCCTGTCTCCAGGTGCGGCCGGTGGCCCTCATTGTGCGGGAGACAGCGTGCCTCGTGGAGGAGGCTCTGCGGCCTGTGGAGCTTGTCAGTCAGGAGGACATGCCTCCAGGTCCAGGTCGGGGCCTGGGAGGGATGACCTGGAGCAGTGCCTGTGCAGTGGCTGGGTCAGTGGCGCAGGATGATGACGTCAGCGATGGGAGCCGGTGCAGCAGAGGCCTGAGCCCTCAAGGGGATTCCATTCCACCACAGCGGGGACCACCAGCTGTGCCCAAGAGGAAAGGTCGGTCAGCAGGGAAACAGCAAAAGTTTCACGGGCAGGCTGCGGTCTGCTTGGAAGGAGAAGCAAGCAGCTCAGAGGAATGGGAGCTGGCGGTGGATTCCCTGGAGGCGGTGGGGGTGTTGGGATCTGCTGCTGGAGGCTTCCTGCCCAGTGCAACCTGGTAAGTCCTTGTTTGTTCATGCTGTTTCATCTCAAACAACTACTGTGTCTTCTGTACCTACTGTCGGTTTGGGGGGGGAGTGATCAGGGATTCTCTGCGGGAGTTGTTGCGTCACTTAGAGAATGGAACGTTGAGGTACTCTGCCCCAGTTAGGCCGTGGGCCACCGCTCAGGTTAGGTAGTCTCCTGCTAATGTTAGTTCTGCCCCTCAGAGAGAGCTGACGGTGGTTGTCATGGGCACACAGATGGATAAAGACGCCTCGGGAGTAGTTGCTGCTGCGGCGACCAAGGATAAGGATGCTGAAAAAGTGCACTTGGCAGACGCGGTGGGATGCGAGGTATATGTGCTTCAAAGGAACGCTAGGGGCGCACCTTAAAACAGAGGTTCGGGAAAAGATCTATGCAGTCAAGGGGCTCTAGTAGAGTAATAAAAAAACTGCAACTATGTAATAAGTTCAATCATTATATTGTCATACTTGTGGGCCATTTGGGCCCTTAAAGTGTGGTACAGCTAACTAATATAGTATCCGAATAACTAGATAACTCAGTGACAGAGCCCAGGGCCCATTCCATGGAAGCCCACAATTTTTGGTCCAGCAAGATCCAGGTATGGCCTACAAAATGACGCAGAGGATTATCTAATCCAGATAGCTGCATTGTGACCAGAGCTCAACAGCATGTAGATAAAGTCTTGATTGAAGAAAAATCATCTTGAGAAAAGAAAAAATTGCCAGTAGAAATATAAAAAACAAAAAACATTTCTCAGATGAGGGGAGTCATCCATCCTCCTAGGACACTAGCAAAAACATTGAGGCACAGCAGGAGTAGGAAGCGTTATATCTGGCTGGAAGAATGTATCTATATACAGTTCTGTGAAAAAGTATTTGCCCTGATTTTTAATGTTTTGTATATTTGTCACACTTAAATGATTTCAAACTCATTTTAATATTACACAAAGATAACCCATGTAAATCCAAAATGCAGTTTTTAAATGATTTAATTCATTAAGGGAAAAAAGCTGTCCAAACTTGCCTGGCCCCATGTGAAAAAGTGCCCCCTTATCCTAATAATTGGTTGTGCCACCCTTGGTGGCAACAGCTGTACTCAAGCATTTGCAATAACTGGCAATGAGTCTTTCACATCGCAGTGGAGGAAATTTGGCTCACTCTTCTTTGCATAATTTTTTAATTCAGCTACATTGGAGGGTTTTTGAGCATGAACAGCCTGTTTAAGGTCATGCCATAGCATCTCAATCAGATTTAAGTCCACACTTAGACTAGGCCACTCCAAAACCTTTTTCTTTTCCCCATTCAGAGGTGGACTTGCTGGTGTGTTTCGGAACCTTTTCCTGCTGCAAAAACCCAAGTGCTCTTGAGCTTAAGGTTATGAACTGATGGCCAGACATTCTCCTTCAGGATTTTTTGGTAGAGCACAGAAATCATGAATTATGGCAAGTCATCCAGGTCCTGAAGCTGCAAAGAACATCACAACTACCACCACCATGTTTGACTGTTGGTATGATGGTTCTTTTTATGAAATGCTGTGTTAGTTTTATGTCAGATGTAACACACCTTCCAAAAAGCTCAACTTTTGTCTCATCAGTCCACAGAATATTTGGCCAAAAATCTTGAAGATAATCAAGCTGTCTTTTGGCAAATCTGAGGTGAGCCTTTTGCCGCGTACACACGGTTGGACTTTCCAGCATACTTGGTCCGGCGGACCAGAGTCGCACCGCCGCACAATCCGACCGTGTGTAGGCTCCGGCGGAATTTTTTTTCCCAAAAGTCCGCCGTACCTAGATTTAAAGCATGCTTTAAATCTTAGTCCGCCAGACTCAGTTTCTGATAGAAAGCCCGTTCGTCTGTATGCTGATCCAACAGACCAGATACGACGCAAGGGCAGAGTACTGCATCTCGCGCTCGCTGCAATAGGAAAAACAAATTTTCCTATTGCGGCGAGTGCGGGGCATCCCAGGCCCTTAGGTCTGGTATGGATCTTAAGGGGAACCCCCTATGCCGAAAAATCAGCGTAGGGTCCCCCCCCAAAATCCATACCAGACCCCGATCTGAGCACGCAGCCCGGTCGGTCAGGAAAGGGGGTGGGGACGAGAGAGCGCCCCCTCCCCTCCTGAAGCGTACCAGGCCGCATGCCCTCAACATGGGGGGGTGGGTGCTTTGGGGGAGGAGGGCTCCCTGTGGGGCCCCCCACCCCAAAGCACCTTGTCCCCATGTTAATGAGGACAAGAGCCCCTTTTCCCGACAACTCTGGCCGTTGGTTGTCAGGGTCTGCGGGCGGGGGGCTTATCGGAATCCGGGAACCCCCTTTAATAAAGGGGCCCTCAGATCCTGGCCCCCCACCCTATGTGAATGAGTATGGGGTACATGGTACCCCTACCAATTCACACAGGGAAAAAGTGTCAATAATAAAACACACTACACAGGTTTTTGAAGTAATTTATTAGACAGCTCCGGGGGGGGTCTTCTTCCAGCTTCGGTGGTCCCTCCGGTTCCTCTTCTTGCGGTGTTCCAGTTCTTCGGCCAGCTCCGCCGCTATCTTCATCCCGCTCTCTTGCCAGCGGAGGTCCAGACATCTGGCTTTTTGTCTTCTTGGCTTCTTCCCTCTTCTCCAGATGTTGACATGATGGTCTCTCTGGCTGGACTGGTCTCTTAGCGCTCACCGGGTGATGTTGACCACGCCCCCTAAAACGTCACAGTCCCAGCATGCCCAGGGACTGTGACGGCATAAGGGGGCGGGGTCTCTGCCTATATAAGTCACATCGGACAGCGCTCAGAGACCAGTCTAGCCGGGGAGACCGTCGTGTCAACATCTGGAGAAGAGAAGAGGGAAGAAGGCAAGAGGCCAGAAGTCCGGACCTCCGCTGGCAAAAGAGCGGCATGAAGACAGCGGAGGAGCCGGTCGAAGAACTGTAACACCGGGAGAAGAGGAACCGGAGGCACCCCCGAAGCCAGGAGAAGACCCCCGGAGCTGTCTAATAAATTACTTCAAAAACCTGTGTGGTGTGTGTATTATTGACACTTTTTCCCTAGGTGAATGGGTAGGGGTACCATGTACCCCATACTCATTCACATAGGGTGGGGGGCCGGGATCTGGGGGCCCCCTTATTAAAGGGGGTTCCTGGAGTCCGATAAGCCCCCCGCCCGCAGCCTCCCGACAACCAACGGACAGGGTTGTCGAGAAGAGGCCCTTGTCCTCATCAACATGGGGACAAGGTGCTTTGGGGTGGGGGGCCCCGCAGGGCGCCCCCCTCCCCCAAAGCACCCACCCCCCTATGTTGAGGGAATGCGGCCTGGTACGGTTCAGGAGGGGGGACGCTCACTTGTCCCCACCCCCTTTCCTGACCGGCCAGGCTGCGTGCTCGGATCGGGGTCTGGTATGGGTTTTGGGGGGACCCCATGCTGATTTTTCGGCGTAGGGGGTTCCCCTTAAAATCCATGCCAGACCTAAGGGCCTGGGATGCCCCACGACAGGGCTTGCAAGGTGTCAATCTCGAGATTGACTTCCTTTTCTAGTCCCGTCGTACCCGAGTCACGTTCAAAATGAACGGACTTGTCCGTGTGTGGGCAAGTCCGTTCATTCTGAAAGTCCGCCGCAACTCCGGCGAAAGTCCGTCTAGACTGATACATGTCAATTACTTTGTTTCCCATTAGATCTATGTACCCTTCCTATCTATGTTTGTCTATCCATCTTAATAAAGTCTATTGTATCTCTTAACTTTTGGAGTGTTTGGTGGAGCATGAAAGAGGTCAGACTGTACTGCAGCGCCTAACGTATTGTTATGTCTCCAGAATAATTTGCTTTGTTTAATAAGCATTTCTGCTTTTATGGATCACTGCTTCAGTGGATTGTGCTACTTGAACATTATGAACATCTTGTTGAAGTTAGCCATATGTTCTGACCTATCAGTCATATTGACAGGAATAAAACATACATTGTTCTTTCTTAGGATTACTGCCAGGAACTATGCCATATAAGATCGTGTTATTTTGTTCTTTTCAATAAAAATATCACCTTAATATTTTAGAGATTTTTTGCAAATACTTCAGCTCCCAAATTACACAATTGTCAGATTTAATAATAGCCAGCATTATATGAAACAATTGAGAATTAAGAAAAGCTACAATTCACAATTAACTGTACTTTTAAGTGAAAGAAACTTCAAATTTTTCTATTTAAATTATTCATAGATACAGTTGGTATCCTATTTAAGCCTTTGAAATACAGTCAGTTGTAGAAAAATGCACATTACACATGTTGACTATATTTGCAATAGTATCTGTTCTGGTATCTCTGAACAAGTCAGTGCTGCCTATTCATGCATAACCATTTAATAAGCTTTATTCGTACAACTATTTTTGTACTTCTGGACAATAACAAGCATATTCTCAAGGGCAGTAACAAGCTCCCTGATCAACAAGTCAGTTTCCTAATAATTCTACTTTTTCATTCTGCGCTAACATAGAGGAACTCTGTTTGAATTAATTTAAAGCTTTGATACTGAAATCTCAGTACTGAAAACATAAGTAACTACTATTTAATGTACCAGCTTGGGTTAGGTATCATGCAACCCTTACAAATTTTGTAGAACAAAACTAAACCATTTTAGACTTATTAGACTTTTTTGACAGGGATATATAAAGTTGACCATACATGGAGGGATAGGATCATTTGAAAATAAACAATCAGATAATGAGACAATCCCCATTACTCTGAAAACACGTGAAGTTTTCACTGACTGTAGGACAAGCTATGATATAGTAATGGCGAGTAACTCAGTATAGCCATGTATTATTTCTATATCAGCACAGGTCCATATCACTGTGTCCCTTGCAACCAGTAATGAGCATATTTATTTAAAAATAAGACACATCTGTAAACTGCTAATTTTTAGAATTTTTGTGAATAGGCATGTAGACATATCCACATTAAAGATTGCCATAAAATGAATGAACTGTGATTGCCTGGGTTCTTAAATTTAATACTTCTGTGGAAATCAAACTATATAGGAAAAGGAATGATGAATCTGGAATTTTTTTATATTTATTCATCCCTACTTACTGTGCAGACTCTAATAAGTCATGTTGCATATATAGTGAGATTATGTTTTATTCAACAGTATGCATACTATACAATTACCTCATCCCATGTATGACCACCCTAATATAGCAGTGTTCTCATGTTCTGTTTTATATGAACATCTTCTTTTCCCAAAATATGTAGTCTAAAATATGTAGGCCCCTTCAGGCCTTTTGTGGTAGTCACATATCACTGATATCTGCAGCATGGTAGGCATTTCCCAACAACCCTAATAGTAGTGATAGATAGAGATAGGGGCTTTTGCGCTGACTTTTGCCAAAAAGTCAAAATTTGCATTTGCTACTTTTATGCATATGCAAATTTTGACTTTTTGGCAAAAGTCAGCGCAAAAGCCCCTATTTCTATCGATCACTACTCCTACGGTTTTTGGCGAATGCCTACCATGTTGCAGATATCAGTGATATGTGGCTACCACAAGAGGCCTGAAGGGGTCTTTGACAAGTGGGCTTTGAATGCTAGCCTGGCATGACCTTTTCTATGTAGAGGTGAGATGACAGCACCTAATGGGGAAATAACTGGGCTTTAGGGAATACATTGGAGCGTTCTTTTGCTCAATGATTCTGAGTTTCCAGGAGACACTGTCCACTTGCCAATGCAGGCTGTGTCTGCACTTAGCCCAACTCCCTGGGATTTTATACTTATTGAACCACATTTCCTTTTTGCCTCTCCCTCACTACTGAAAACTAAAATAATTATCCCTCAGGGTGCAAATACCTGCTAGTGCCAGCTGTGAATACATCTATAAATATAAAAATAAACCCCTATACACTTGTAACTGTAAAAAGGGGAGAGAGGGGGAAAAGAATTAGAGTGGAAGCTCTCGGTATCATATCATCAAAAACTCATACCGGAGCTTGCTTTCCAAGTATGTGGGACTTCCCCTTGTGAGAGTGCTCAGGCCTAAAGGTTCAATCACCAGACCCAAACACTGCCTGCAACATCATTCCTAGGTGTGAAGGGAGCATGGCTGGGTAAGTATGATAGGAAGGGAGGGGTAGTTCTATGTGCATACACTTTCACTCCAATTCAAGTGTCTTAAGACTGAAAGTCTGAAATAAAAAGAGACTATAGGGTTGATTTACTAAAACTGGAGAGTGCAAAATCTAGTGCAGTGCTGCATAGAACCCAATGAGCTTTCAGGTTTTTTTTTTCAAAGCTTAAGATCCCTTTCACACTGAGGCAGTTTTCAGGCATTTTAGCGCTAAAAATAGCGCCTGAAAAGCACCCAAAAACTGCCTCCCATTCATTTAAATGGGTGCTTTCACACTGGGGCGGTGCGCTTGCAGGGCCGTAGAAAAAGTTCTGCAAGCAGCATCTTTGGGGCGTGTTTGGAGCGCTGTAAAAAGCACTCCAAAGACGTCCCCCCCCCCCATTGAAATGAATGGGCAGCACTTCCAAAGTGCCTTAAAAGCGATTAAAAAAGCGCTGCAAAACTGGTCTTTTTGGGGTTTTTTAAGGTCACGTTGTTATGCGACCTTAAAAAAGCAACCCGCTAATGCCCGAAAAGCGCCGCTAAAATGCTGCTAAAGCACCGCAAAAACGGCCGGTGCTTTAGCGGCTGTTTTAGCAGTGCTTCAGTGTGAAAGGGGTCTAATTGAACAAGCTGAAGTTAGAAGCTGATAGGCTACCATGCACAGCTGTACCAGATTTTCCACTCTCCAGTTTTAGTAAATCGACCCCTATTGCCTCGTACACACGGTCGGTTTGTTGGCCACCCTTTGGGCTCCTTCTGCTAATTTCGTGTTAGTAGAAGTTTGGTGAGTGTTGATGCGTGCTTTTGTTTTCGCGTTTTTCATTTAGCACATTTCAGTTCGCGCTTTCCATCTCGTGCTTTTCAGTTCTTTCTGAACGGCCGTCCGTCAACCAGACATGTTGCGGAATCGGAGGAGATAACGTGTTATTTGTTATTGGCCTGGGAGTTATTGCTTTGACATTTTTTTTGGTTGAATAATGACTTTATTTGGTATATTTTCTATATTTTTGGATGCACATAATGCACTTTTTGGGTAAGTTCTATTGGCAGATAGCATGTCTAATTTTATTTATTTTATATTTTTTTAATGCACAATGAAAAAATTGTGGAGAATAATACTTGGCTATGTGTTTTACTTCAAATGACAGTTCGGTAGTAGGCAGTTACATCTTAAAAAATACAATGTAAAATTGACAAGGGACACCAACATAATTGTATCTTGGATCTTAAAAAAATTAGGGGATAATGGTGTTGTGGTAACTGGCACAAATTAAAAAAAAAATATATACCGTATTTATCGGCATATAACACGCACAGGCGTATAACACGCACATTCATTTTAAGAGGGAAGTTTTAGGAAAAAAACTTAAATTTTAAATAGGGAACTTTGAAGCAAAATAAGGGTCAGTGCCCATCTGCAGCCTCACCATTGCCATCAATGCAGCCTGATCAATGCCTATCTGCAGCCTCACAAGTGCCATCAATGCAGCCTCATCAGTCCACATCAATGCAGCCTCACCAGTCCACATCAATGCAGCAGCCTCACCGATGCCCATCTGCAGCCTAGAGGGGATAGGGAGGGGGGCGGGATGAGCGCCGACAGATTACAGTGAGAATCTCCTATGATAGACAGAACAGTGGTCCAATGGTGGCCGAGGAGATGGGACTTCCTATTACAGAGGCCACTAAGTAAACAGGAGTTTCTCACTGTATGTAATCTGATGGCACTCGTCCTGCCTCCTTCCCTGTCCCCTCAGAGGCAGCTAAAATTGAAGTATTGGCGTATAACACGCACACGCTCTTTGCACCCAATTTTCATGGTGAAAAAGTGAGTGTTATACGCCAATAAATACAGTATATATTATTCTTGATATCACTAGAAAAAAAAAGCCTTTGAAAATTAATTTGCAATAACTCCATCAGTATAACCAGCAAATCAACTTCATTATTATCCCATTAAAGAAGAAGAGAATTGTGCGCTGCAATTGAAGATTTCATAATTTGCCACATCACGAATGTTAATTCTCCATTACAAACACTAGTTTACAAGACCAACCGCTTCTGCTTCCGAACACCCGTGTTTATACTTTGGACTTTTGTCCAACGGACTTGTGTACACACGATCAAAGAATCTGACAACACACATTTGTTGGTGGAAAATTTGAAAACATGCTAGACAACATTTGTTGGCGGAAAGTCTGACAATAATTGTCCGACGGGGCATACACGCGGTCGGATTGTCCAACAGCCTGACATCCAACATTTCCCGTCGGAAAGTCTGATCATGTGTACGGCCTTGAGTCTGTATGAAGTAACAAATTAGAAGACAAATATGTGTTTCTTAGTGTGCTTTATATCTGATATTAGGACACAGTTTACATTTGGTACCTACTCCTCAAATTGTGATCTTCAATGTTTCAATCACTGCCACTTCACCTCCCCTTGTTCCATAATTATGCTTACACATTTTTGATTTGTTGATTCCATAATGATTCCTCTAATGCCTTGTACACACGGTCAGATTTTCCGACGGAAAACGTTTGATGGGAGCTTTTTGTTGGAAATTTTGTGTGTAGGCTCCATCACACATTTTCCATCGGAATTTCTGTCGCACAAAATTTGAGATCTGTATCTCAAATTTTCCGACAACAAAATCCGTTGTCAGAAATTCCTATCGTGTGTACACAATTCCGGCGCACAAAGTGCCACGCATGCTCGGAATCTAGCAGAAGTGCAGCACTAGCCATTGAACTTCATTTTTCTCGGCTCGTCATACGTGTTGTACGTCATCGCATTCTTGACGTTCGGAATTTCCGGCCAACTTTGTGTGACCATGTGTATGCAAGACAGGTTTGAGCCAACATCCGTCAGAAAAAAACATGGATTTTGTTGTCGGAATGTGCGATCGTGTGTACGCGGCATTAGAAAGCACTGAGTGTAAAGACAGAACAATACAGCTTGCATTTAATTTTCACTGACAGAGAATGTGACTTATAGGAATGCTGATTGTATAGGTGCTTTGCAGTTATGTCAGTACATACTACAATGTAGTGAGATTTAATCTCATATCAATTAGTAGCTATATTCTAACAATTAATTTTAAGTAAAGTTTAAATACATCACAGCATGCAGGCAAGAAGGCAAGAGTTAGTTTTTATATGGTGGACAAAAATTTTAGCTGCAGTGATTAGCATTTTACATGCATAAAATAATGACCAGATTCATAATAGAGCTAAAATCAACCTGACCTGGTCTAAAAGGTGAGTAAGGTAATAACTATGCTGGAGTGCAGGACCATTAGGGTTCCTGCAATTACCCCTGTAATGCCCCGTACACACGGTCGGACATTGATTGGACATTCCGACAACAAAATCCATAGATTTTTCCCGACGGATGTTGGCTCAAACTTGTTTTCCATACACACGGTTGCAAAAGTTGTCAGAATTTCCGAACGCCAAGAACGCGGTAACGTACACCACGTACGACGAGGCTATCAAAGGGCAGTTCAGTACCAAGCGCGGCAACCTTTGGGCTCCTTTTGCTAATCTCGTGTTAGTAAAAGTTTGGTGAGAGACGATTCGCGCTTTTTCCGACTCGTGGTTTTCAGTTCGTTTTTCTGCTGTTCAGTTTGTGCTTGTGGGTTTGTATCTGGTCTTCAGTGCGTGCAGCGAGTTACCATTGACTTGCCATTGTGTTCTTATTCATTCGTTACTGATTTTCAGGTCGCTATTCACAGGCCTTGCTGTTCTTCAGTGCGTTCTGTTACTTCGTTCTGAGCAGCCGATCGTTTTCTAGCCATGTTGCGTGTACATACTCATCGTAGAGTTTGTGCTGTGCGGGGGCTTGATGTTGGAGTTCTTACTTTGACACAAGCCCAGTCCATGAACAGGGCAAGGAGGAGTTCATGGACCAAGAATTGGTTGCTCCAGCGTGACCAGTTCTGTCATATGCCTTTGCTCCGTGAGATCCGTGAGAATAATCCTGATAATTTCAGGAACTTTCTCCGGATTACGGACCCCGTATTTCACCGTTTGTTGGCTTTGCTGCCCCCTATATCAGCAGGCAGGATACCTGCATGAGGCAAGCCATCACTCCGGAGCAGAGGCTAGTCGCCACCCTGCGGTACTTGGCGACGGGGAGAAGCCTGCATGACCTCAAGTTCTCGACAGGCATCTCCCCCTAGGCTCTGGGGATTATTATCCCAGAGACCTGTTCTGCCATCATTCAGGTCCTGCAGAAGGAGTATATTAAGGTAAGATTTTTATCCTTTAACATCACATTTTATTGTATAGAATGTTTGCTAATGTATTGTATTTCCTTCCACATTCCCTAATTACCATGATTGTAATATGCTGTGAATGTCCCCTTTGTCCTCATGCATGCTAGATTTTTATGTCTTTTTTTTGTCCTTCGTACATATTTGCCTTCACTTACCTCCCCAACAAGGGTGGGTGCTCTCCTGGGCCTATATTCACCTTGTGTAGTCACTTAACAATGTATTTTGTCAGCTCCATAGTAGTGCTTTACCCTAAATACCCCCTAAAATGTGTAAAAGTGTGATTTGTGCTTTAAATTCAGGCAGAGTGCCACAGGTTTTTTTTTTTTTGGTCCCAAAATCATTTGGAACCCTTCCTCCCCCCAACTGCTAACTCAGCTGATACCAATCCTCTATCTATCCTGAATCCTCTATGTGCTGACATTGCCAAACCCATACACACTATACCCACCTCTTTTGTGGTCATATTTATGGATGAATTCCCTTTTCAAATGGTAATGTTCAAAGTTTTTGTATCCTATTATTACCTTGATAGGTAATAGCAGAATGTAAAAATGTGCTAAAATGTGTACAGTGTGTATTTATCTCTTTGTATTATGACACTTCTTACCTGTCCATTGGGCTGCCAATAGTGTAAGTAAGGAGGGCCTGGCCAAAGTAACGCACATTATTTATGCATTCATCTCTCAATAAAGTGGAGAGGGTTACCTGTCCAAAACAGCTCACCCCCATAAAATTTCTTAAATGGCCCATGAGAGGGGGGGGGGATCTGATCGGTGGACCTTATACATTTGTCTTTAAATACTCCCTAAAATAAATGTTATACTGATGTTGGCCAAGAATGTTTGTGTCTAATCTGCTTTCCATGTTTATGTGCAAAATGATTAATTTTTTATTCTTGTTTGACTCCACAGTTTCCTTCCAACCCACAGGAATGGCAGACTGTGGCCTCCCACTTTGTCCAGTGGTGGGACTTTCCTAACTGCGGAGGGACAATTGATGGGAAACACGTCCACATCGTCCCACCACCCAACTCGGGGTCATACTATTACAACTACAAGGGGTTCAATAGTATTGTGATGTTGGCGTTGGTGTCGGCTACTTACGAGTTCCTGTATGTGGATGTGGGGAAGAATGGCCGGATGTCAGATGGTGGAGTCATTGCCCACACAGAGTTCTACAGGCGTCTCCAGAATGGCAGCTTGGACTTGCCACCTCCAGAAGACAATGCTGAAGGACTCCCATTCGTCTTTGTTGCGGATGAAGCGTTTGCGCTGGGGGACCATCTTATGCGGCCATTCCCTATGAGGACCCTCACCCCGGGCCAGAGGGTTTTTAATTACCAGCTGGCCAGAGCCAGAAGAGTGGTGGAGAAAACGTTTGGAATAATGGCCAGCTGGTTCCGCCGATTTCTTACACTGATACACATGGCGGAGTATAAACTCAATCACATCATCCTGGCTTGCTGTGTTCTCCACAATTTTTTAAGGAGAAATTCTGTGAACTATGCTGGCTCAGTTAGGAAATTAGGAATTTTGAATTTTGAGGGGTTTTAAACTCTCCCTAAAACATCAATGATGTTCTTAATTTTGTTTTGAAAATCACTGATGTTTTGCTTGATGTTTTCCAAGTCCCTATTACACCCTATTATCTCCCCGATCAGGATCTGGGCACTTTCACTGGTGAAATGACCTTCATCCATAACATCACAATCACCTAAAATTATAGAAACAAAAACACACCATGTATTATAAATATGCCGGCATCCATCTCTTACCTGAGCCTGTGGTCGCAGACACTCATCTGTTGTGGTGACAATTTCCACCACGTCCCCCTCCTCCTCCTCCTGTTGGCTTTGTGGCATTTCCACTTCTTCCTGAGGTGGGGGGTCTGTTGTCTCCTCTGATGAGTGGTGTCCTCCGAGTCTTTTCTCTCCTATGTAAAAAAAAATAGGTATACTTAGCACACAGATATTTGATGGCAGAAATAGGAATATGAAACATTGCTTGGAAGTGGGGTACAATTGTCTATTTGGAAAAATACAAGAAGAGGGACCCTGGGATTGTACGGGTGAGGGGATAGGAGATATTAATGAGTAAATAAGTGTAGGGGGAAGGAAAAAGTAATGGGTAATGTGATTGGTATGACAAGTGCCCAAAGGTAATAAAAAATATATACTTTATTTGAAATATACCAAAACAATATTTAAAACAATGAACAGTCCATACAAAATACCTAGACCATATAAATGAGCATTCTGGCTAAAAGAAGCATACATATATGTGGTACGTAGGAACCCAACATGTTTCGGACAAAAAATGCAATTCCTTCTTCAGGGGTTTCCTGTAAGGATTATTGTATGATCTGAGGGAGGTACATAGGTAAAGCATACCAATCATTAGTATACATGTACAATGGATGTATATCATAGGTATAGATAATGAAGAGTCAGAGTCTATAGAAGCAAAAGAGAAGGAAAACAAGGGACTCTAGAAAGACGAGGAAACCAAAGAACAGTAGGAGATATTGAGGGGACTTACTCAGTTCAAAAAGTTAGCTGCATATCACGGCTGGACTATAGCCTGACAGTCTGTCAAATAGTGCTTTAAAACATCATTGCCATATCATAAGTTGCACATCACAGAAGGCCATGTGTGGATTTGTGTGGTAAAAGGTCAAAAGTTGAGGGTAGTCTGGAGACTTTATGATGTGTGTCAAAGGGAGATCTCCCTTTGACACACATCATAAAGTCTCCAGACTACCCCCAACCTCTACTAGCACCTAACTCAGCCTCTCTTTCTTAATCAGAAGGTGAGTGCTCTCAGCGCTAAAGTAGCACTGGTAAAGGACATGGCATTGCTTGAACCCACAAATTCCATAGTCTCACAAACTTATTGTAATTGCCTGACCTAGTGTAGAATGTCCTTTCGCTCCACACTGTAGAGTTGACATTTCCAGCCCAAACCTCCGGGGTCGGGGGTGTTCTTGATTGCCAAGACTGTGCTATTACTTTTCTAGCTTGAAACAAGCATCTTGCTACCGCTACAGCTGTGCTCCTGTCTCTCACCCCATTGTTGACATACCCCAGCACACAGGTCTTGGGATCAAACTCTAAGTTGGTTTTAAATGTGGTGTTTATTTTCTTTAAGATCTCAGACCAGTACCTAACTTGTTTTGGGCACCTCCAGACCATATGGATTAAATTGCCTGTTCCCCTGCATCTAGGGCACTCGTCATTGGTTCTACGACCAAACATAAACAGCTTTTTTGGTGTATAGTAAGTTCTATGCAGCAACATCAGGTGGGAGGCTTTTTGTGATGGAGAGACCGACACCTCTGATCCAAATTCCAGGATCCTTTTCCACTGCTCGTCTGTTATCTCCCCCACATCAGCCGCCCATCTGTCCCTACCCCCAGGAGGGCCTACCTGCGTGTTTATTCTCTTTGTTAGTTGGGTGTATATCTCTGTGATTAACCCCTTGGTGGTCACCGATTTAATTATTGTTTGTAATAGTGGAATCCTACCCCATGTAGGGGGTTGTCTACTAAGCTGCTTGCTCAAGGCATGCCTAATCTGTAGGTAGCTATAAAATGCTCGATTTGGTAACCCGTACTCGTGCCTCAATTCCTCAAAAGATTTCAGGGTATCCCCCTCGTATAACTATATCGGTCAGCTTATCCCACACCTTTCCCACATCTTATTCCTGTCAACGTATAGTAGTTCATGCAAGTGTTTGTTGTTCCAGATTGGCGAATATTCTGAGATTCCTTTGTATCCCATTATTCTCTTGGTTGTCTGCCAGACCCTAGTAATCATTTTAAGTGTCGGGATCTCTCCTTGCAGTGAGTCTGCCTCCAGTGCTTCCACTATTGAGCTGTGTGGGTTCCCCTGTAAGATAATTTTGACACTCTTGCTTCCCCCTCCATCAGTGGCACATCCCCCTAGTTGTTGTAACTGGGCTGCTAGGAAGTAGATAAACGGGTGAGGAACCCCCAGTCCCTCCTCCGTGGCGGGGCACTGCAGTTTTTGTAGTCCGATCCTGGCCTGCCCTTTTCTCAATATTAACTCCCTGAAGAGGGATTGGATTTTTTGAAACCACTTCTCCCCAATCCAAACTGGGGAGTTGTGGAGCAAATATAGCAACTGAGGCATCCATACCATTTTAATCAGATTGGCTCGACCCGCCACAGATAAGGGGAGTCTACTCCAGATATCGCTTTTTCTCTTAAATTTTAATAAGAGAGGGACCAAGTTGTCCTCAATAATGCACCAGGGTCCTTAGACAACACAACACCGAGATACTTCATTTTCCCCATGACTTTCAGTTGGGGCAGACACATCGAAATAGGGTTGGGCAGTGGGTCAACCGGCAGGAGCGATGATTTCTCCCAGTTGATGGCCAATCCCGAGAACTTTCCGAAGTCCTCAACTAATTGCATCACTTTCCTTAATGAGGAGGTCGTGTCCCCCAGGAAAATTAGGACATCGTCCTTGAAAAGCGCTATTCTCTCTTCCACCCCTTTTCTATGGAATCCCTGCAGTTCGGATGATGATCTCACTGCTCCCGCCAGTGGGTCCATGGCCAAAACAAACAGCAGAGGAGACAAGGGGCACCCCTGTCTTATCACTCTTTCGAGGGGGAAACTTTCCGAGTATTCGTTATTTATCCTGAGCCTTGCCCTTGGGTGGTTGTATAGGGTTTTTAAATAGCTGATAAATACGGGGCCGAATCCAAACCTCTCTAACACCCACCAGAGATACTCCCACTCCAGGCTATCAAAGGCCTTGGCAGTGTCCAAAGACAGTATGGCTCTAGATCCTGCATTCTCTGTTTGTACCTGAAGATTTATGTAGGCCCTTCTAATATTAGTGCTGGTAGACCGACCAGGGATGAACCCCGATTTGTCCATATGCACAAGTTTTGCAATACATTTATTTAGTCTGGTTGCCAACACCCTTGCGACAATCTTGGCATCTGAACACAGCAGTGATATCGGTCTATACGAAGAGACTTCCAATTGGTCTTTCCCCTCCTTTGGTATCACTACTATGTCGGCCTCCGACATTGATAGGGGTAGCCTTCCATCCCTGGTCGTCTGCTCCAGCACTTTTAGGAGCTCCGGGAGCAGAACCTCCCCGTACTTCCTATAGATCTCCAATGGAAGCCTATCCGGGCCCGGAGATTTCTGACCTGACAACTCCGCGACTGCCTTTTGCAGTTCCTCCAAGGCCAGAGGGGACTCCATCTCACTCCTGCCCCTCTCCGACAGTACGGGCAGGTCTACCCCTTCTAAGAACCTGTCCATATCGTGCCGGCCCGAACCCCGGCGCGACCTGTACAGGTCTCTATAGAATGTAGAGAAAGTCTCTAGGACCTCAGCGGGATCAGATGTAATCTTTCCAGCCGGTGTCTTAATTGAGGAGATGGCCGAGGGGGATAGATTGGATTTAGTTAAAAGTGTGAGCATCTGGCCTACTTTCTCACCTTCACCACACCATAGTAATTTTGTTTCTGAAAAAGTCTCTTGTTCTCTACTCTTCTGTTAATTACTGCTTTATACTCTTGTTATTTGTTGAGCCAAATCTCCTGCTTTTCAGGGGTTGGATCCACCACGTATTGTGCTTCTGATTCCATGGCTTCCCTGCTGGCCTTCGCCTCCCATTCCCTTGACTTTTTCTTTACTATGGCAACCTGCTGATATAGTAGTCCCCTAAGGTATGCTTTTTGGGTGTCCCACACTACCCCTACTGGTGCTGTGCCTGAATTAAACGTTACAAACTCTTTTAATTTAGAAGCTACATCTGCTGGGCTGCTTATCAAATCCTACCATAGTGGTTTTATTGTCCACCTTTTCTGGCTAGGTCTAATGTTTAAATTTAGGGTCAAGGGTGAGTGGTCTGATATTCCCCTCGGCTTATACTCTATATTTCCTCTTAATCGCAGAGCTTCACTGTTACCCACTGCCATGTCTATGCGCAAGAGAGTAGAGTATGACCCTGAGTAACAGGAATACTGCCGGGTGTTTGGATTGTGAGATCTCCACAGGTCGCACCATCCAATCTCTTCAAGAAGTCGCAGGGTCACAGGCGGGAACCGATCCCTGTTGTTGTCCAAAACTGCGTTAAAGTCCCCCACCAATATTATCGGAATATCTACCTTACTACCCACAAACTCCAACAGGTCCAAGATAGTCTCTGTTTTAAATGGAGGGGGAATGTATACATTTGTTATCACCAAAGGTTTATTTTCCACAACGCAGCTCAAGAAGACATAACGTCCCAACGTGTCTATCCTGGCTTCCCTGCAGGACAATGAGATACCTCTCCTCACTAGTATGCTCACCCCTCTTGAATAAGAGGTGTGGACTGAGTGATACTGTTCTTGAAATTTATGGCCCCGAACATGTAGTTTAGTATCGTTAGTAAGATGAGTTTCCTGCAGACAAGCCAGTTCAACACCGTAAGCTTCCATCACTGAGAACACTGCTGCCTTTTTAGCAGGGTCGCCCATGCCCCTAATATTCCAAGAGCCTACTTTTAGCGTTTTAAAAGGCATCTAGAGAGAGTAAAAGAATAGAAAAAATAAAAAAAACAATGATAAAAAAGAAAAAAAAAAACGCCCAAAAAAGAGGGGCAATTCGTTTGTGCGTTTGTGTATACAAAACTTGCCGTCATCTCTGTGATTGTGTCAAACAAACACAAAAAATAAATAAATAATAATAATAAAAATGAGGGGGGGGGCAAAGGGCCCCTGCCTCCAGGGACCACTCTCCCCTCTCCCCCCGCACCCCTTAGCTGCAAATATAAATCGCATGTGCCAATATAATTTGTTTTTGTAAACCCCCTCCTCCTAAGTGCGTGTGCCTTACATTCACCCCGTTGCTCAACCCTATATCTCACTGTAAACCCCCCCCCCCCCAACTTCTACTTTATCCATTCCCCTTCTCTCCACTCTTTTTCGTGACCCCCCTCCTGCCTAACTAGGCTAGCCCTAGGGGCTACACTTGTGACCTTTTTCCTCCCTCCCAACCATTCAAGAAAAAAACCCCCACTCATATGCTGAACAAATATATTGTGACTCACATCCAAGCTCCTCCCCCCTCCCCCCCTCCCACGATACTACACCAACCCCGTTTCCAAAACCTCAAAACAATACTTAAAACATACATAACTAGTGAAGTCGCATCCTTCATCCCTGCTTCCATTTATCACACCCCTCCCCCGTGTCATCCGCTATGTGCTGCAGGAAAAGAAAAAAAAAAAAGCACAGAATAACAAAAAAACAAAAAAAAAACAAAACAAAAATCTTTTCTCTTTTCCTTTCCAAGTTTAACTAGCCTTATTCAACCCTTATTCAACCCCTAACTCTGCAGGTCCATTTTATTATCTTCAAGCCATTTTGTTGCCCCTGCTGTTGTCAAAGAAATAGGTAGCCCCTAGGGCAATGATACATAGACGTGCCGAATACAGCAGGGCGTATTCAATTTTATAGTTCCGTAGATTACGCTTAATGTCCCTGAATTCAGCCCTTCGTTTCTGTAGGTCTGGGGAGTAGTCGGGGAAAAATAAGATTTTAGCTCCGTTGTGCAGGATATCCCCCAGCTCTCTGGCCCTACGCATCAGTGTTACCTTGTCTCTGTAGTTAAAAAGTCTCATAATTATTGGTCTGGGATACCCCCCTGATGGTGGGGCCCTAGTTGGCACTCTATGGGCTCTTTCAATAGCAAAGAGGTGAGAGAAGATTTCCGTCCCAAATATTCCCCTAAGCCACTTCTCCAAGAACTCCTCGGGGTGAGGACCCTCACACCGCTCCGGTAGGCCCACCACCCTCACGCTGTTCCTGCGAGACCTATTTTCAATTTCCTCCATTTTAGCTTTATGTAGACCCATCTGCGTTTTCATTGCTTTAAGCTCTTGCTTCAAAGGGGCTAAGTCGTCCTCAACCTGACTCACTCTCTCCTCCAGTGTAGTTGTTCTAGCGGTAGTCCTTTGCAGTTCTTGGCTTACTGTGATTAGCTCCTCCTTTAACCCCTTCAGCTGATCGCGCAGGTCGCTTAGGGAGGCCTTGCAGGAATTGACGGCGCATAGAACGTCTTTCAATGTAGGTTCAGCTGCTACTGATGCGTTTTGCTCGGCGACATTATTGGTTGCTATTCCCGAGGGCTCGCCCGCAGAGCTTTTACTCCTCGCAGTTTTTGTGGTGTGCATTGCCGCCGGTCCTTTTCCTAGGGTCTTCCTATCCCCTAGACCCCCCACATGAGATTTTTCCTGATGTTGCTGGGTGCTTTTAGATGGTGTTGAGGTAAAGGGATGCGCAAATTTTTCCAATTTGGCCGCTGCTGCTGCTGCCTGATTCTCCTTCTCTTTTGATGTACGGGTCGTTTGGGAGCAAGTATTCTCCTGCTGTTGCAACTCCTCTCCCTTTTTCCTAGTCATGACTTATATAGGCCAGAGGAATGTATAAAGGGGCACCCTCCTCTCCTCCTCCTCTACTATCCTCCTTCCCTTCCCTCAATATTGTCACAGTCCCCTAATTATCCTTCTAGTGTTCAACTACCGCTAGGATTATCCCCCAGCCTGGTGTAGCAAGCGGTTCAGCGCTGTTAATTTTTTGCCATAAGTCAGTATCTGTCTTATTTATACAACCCTCCACCAACTGGCAGGATGTCTCTCTCCCTCACAGGGTCAAGCCACTATGTGGTAATGTGTCAGGCTGCCAGGACCTCCACCCCTCCACGCCTGAAGCAGTAATTCAGCCCCTGGAGGGAGAGGGGAGATAGACCACTTTTTTTGATTAGTTACAATAGTTAGTACCTTGATACTGCCAGGTTACCTGGTCGGCGCAGGGATGCTCCTAATGATCTTTTGTTTTACTGTTGGTGAGTGCCGTCCCCGCCGCCTCCTCCCGCTGGTGTCGGAGCCATTGCCCCGGCAACCTCTCCAAGCACGGCGGGTGTCCCGGACTCCACTTCTCCACCCCAAGGGGGGCGCCATTAACGCCGTCCTCCTCTAATCCTCGTCCTCTCCCGCTGTCCAGTAGGCAACCTCAGTGTTCCAGCACCGCACTCCGGCACAGACAGGGTCAGGGGGAGCCAGGCAGCCAAGCAGATGCCAAACTCTGCACGGGAAGAGAGCTCATACAACAGGGCTTAATCCGCCAGGCTGGTGATCACGGAGGCATCGGGCTGGGGGAAGTTCTCTCACACCACCTCTCACTCCAACATCCAGTCACGCCCCCCCAGACTCTTCACAACTTTAGTCATGATCTTGGCCTTTCTCACATTGGGGTTGGGGTAAGGTCCATACTTCCCGTCATAGTCGGCCCTCTTCAATATGTCCACCATCTCCACCATCTCTACAAAGGACATATTTGATGCCTTAAATCGTCTCCTTCGGGATCGTGGCGGTTCTGGCTCCGGGCTTTCCTCCTCCTCGTTGCTGTAATTAGCACACGCCTGCTCTGTCTCTACCAAATGCTCTTCCCCACTGCGCTGAATGGGAAGGGGCGGGAAATAGACTATAAAGAACGTCAGGGGCGGGCGGAGTTTCACGCATGGGCAGTGTATATAAAGCGTAACACGCCTGCGTTGTACGTACAATCTGTGAGCGGAGGAAGGAGTATCGGAAGCGCCGATCGTGATAACGAAGGTAACATTTAAACTTGGGCTTATACTGCTTAGAGATTGAGGCCTATATTGGGTCAAGATTAGGAGAGTTTAGCCTGACATTAGGGTTTGTCTTGTGTTGTGTCTTGCAGAGAAAATGGATATATTGAATGATCAGGACTCTCTCCCCATATTCATTGATATCTGCCCTGTCTGTGGCAGGTAAACCACCCACATTATAAGAATCAAACAAAGAGGAAAGTAGCGCTGGATCAATTGCTGGAATTTGTGAAGCCGGTGATCGACGCACCCCAAAATTACGGTGCAGACTCTTCACAACTTTCGCCATGATTTTGGCCTTTCTGACATTGGGGTTGCGGTAAGGTCCATACTTCCCGTCATAGTCGACTGGTTCGGGTGATCACGGAGGCATCGGGCTGGGGGAAGTTCTCTCACACCACCTCTCACTCCAACATCCGGTCATGCCCCCCAGACTCTTCACAACTTTAGTCATGATCTTGGCCTTTCTCACATTGGGGTTGGGGTAAGGTCCATACTTCCCGTCATAGTCGGCCCTCTTCAATATGTCCACCATCTCCACCATCTCTACAAAGGACATATTTGATGCCTTAAATCGTCTCCTCCGGGATCGTGGCGGTTCTGGCTCCGGGCTTTCCTCCTCCTCGTTGCTGTAATTAGCACACGCCTGCTCTGTCTCTACCAAATGCTCTTCCCCACTGCGCCGAATGGGAAGGGGCGGGAAATAGACTATAAAGAACGTCAGGGGCGGACGGAGTTTCACGCATGGGCAGTGTATATAAAGAGTAACACGCCTGCGTTGTACGTACAATCTGTGAGAGGAGGAAGGAGTATCGGAAGCGCCGATCGTGATAACGAAGGTAACATTTAAACTTGGGCTTATACTGCTTAGAGATTGAGGCCTATATTGGGTCAAGATTAGGAGAGTTTAGCCTGACATTAGGGTTTGTCTTGTGTTGTGTCTTGCAGAGAAAATGGATATATTGAATGATCAGGACTTTCTCCCCATATTCATTGATATCTGCCCTGTCTGTGGCAGGTAAACCACCCACATTATAAGAATCAAACAAAGAGGAAAGTAGCGCTGGATCAATTGCTGGAATTTGTGAAGCCGGTGATCGACGCACCCCAAAATTACGGTGCAGACTCTTCACAACTTTCGCCATGATTTTGGCCTTTCTGACATTGGGGTTGCGGTAAGGTCTATACTTCCCGTCATAGTCGACCCTTTTCAGTATGTCGACCATCTCCACCATCTCCACAAAGGACATATTTGATGCCTTAAATCGTCTCCTCCGGGATCGTGACGTTTCTGGCTCCGGGCTTTCCTCCTCCTCCTCCTCATTGCTGTAATTAGCACGCACCTGCTCTGTCTCCGCCATGTGCTCTTCCCCACTGCGCCGAACGAGAAGGGGCGGGGAATAGACTAGAAAGAACGTCAGGGGCTGGCGGAGTTTCACGCATGAGCAGTGTATATAAAGCGTAACACACGTGCGTAGTACGTACGATCTGTGAGCGGAGAAAGGAGTATCGGAAGCGCCGATCATGATAACGAAGGTAACATTTAAACTTGGGCCTATACTGCTTAGAAATTGAGGCCTATATTGGGACAAGATTAGGAGACTTTAGCCTGACATTTGGGTTTGTCTTGTGTTGTATCTTGCAGAGAAAATGGATATATTGAATGATCAGGACTTTATCCCCAAATTCCTTGATATGTTCAGGGAGCTGCCCTGCCTGTGGCAGGTAAACCACACACATTATAAGAATCAAACAAAGAGGAAGGCAGCGCTGGATAAATTGCAGGAAATTGTAAAGCCGGTGATCCCCTCGAGAGACATCACCTATTTGAAGATCCTGATTGGTGGCATGAGGAGCACTTATCTAATGCTGCATACACATGGGCAGACTTTTTGACGGACTAAGTCTGGCGGACTTTTGGACGGACTTTCCGATGGACTTTCTGAATGAACGGACTTGCCTACACACGATCAACCAAAGTCCGACGGATTCGTACGTGATGTTGTATGACCGGACTAAAACAAGGAAGTTCATAGCCAGTAGCCAAAAGCTGTCCTAGCGTCAGTTTTTGTCCGTTGAAATAGCATACAGTCGAGTGGACTTTTCGACCGGACTCGAGTCCGTCGGAAAGATTTGAAACATGTTTTATTCCTACGTCCGTCAAACTTTTGGGAAAAAAAAGTCTGCTGGAGCCCACACACGATCGAATTATCCGTCGGACTTCGGTCCGCCGGACCAAGTCTGCCGTAAAGTCCGCTCGTGTGTACGTGACATAAGGGAGCGCAAGAAGGTCCAGGATTCCCTGAGATCAGGAGCTGCAGATGACATTTATGTCTCCAGGCTGTGGTACTATGACAGACTGCATTTTCTGGCAGGTTAGACTGAACCCAGGCCAGCACTCTCCACTCTTCCTTCAACGCTTCCTTCCCCCCCAGCTGAGGCTTCAGACGCCCAACCTGGGCCTTCCAGGCAGCAACATGTGGAGGAGCCCAGCTTAAGCCAGGTATAGCATTCTTCTAAATATTTCTGTTAGTTAAATGAATGATGTTAAATATATGTTAGTTTGGATTACTAATTTATGATTGTGATTGATGAACCAAAAACTAAAACGATGTCCCTTTTTCATACACAGGAAAGTCTCAGCCAGGAGGTGGCCGGGCCCAGTAGCCTGCCCGATACCCAGGTACCTCCCCTCCGCCTTCAAAAAAAAGTTGCAGGAAGAGGAGTAACCTGGAGGAGGCAGCAATTGGTCTATTTTGGAAGGCTACTGAGGCCCTCAGAACCCCCCACAGTGTTGAAGAGGACTTTGCAGAACTAACAGCATGCAAAATGCAGCAAATGGAGGAGGACCAACGCCTAATATGTGAGTTTATCATTTTACAAGCACTAAATAAGGGGTTGAGGGGCCAACTCACATGCCAAAGCCACATTTGTGAGCTCACCCATGGTCCTCCTCCAGGTCCTCCTCCTCCTCCTGCCACACCTCCAACACAAGAGCCACAGCCTGGAAGGAAGCGTCTAATGAAGACCAGAGAGTGATGGCCTGGGTTCAGTCTGGTCTGACAAAAGATGCAGGCTCTTGTATGACCACGGCCTGGGGACAATACATGTCATCTGCTGCTGTTCATGATCTCTTGGACTTCTAGACCAGATTGTACTCCCTTATATATGGACTCCTCAGGCCACCAATTTTGCATTAAAATAGTTGATATCTGCCCTGGGGGCCAAAGGCTTTGCCAACTTCTGCTGTTTCTCCAGTGTTGCCTCCCTCTTTCTTTGGTTAGGACCCCTTAATAAAGGTATTTTTGTTTCAATTATACTTGCCTATGTGTGTTTTCCTTCAAAAAGGACAGTTTGTTTGTGAGGAGACAGGTACATTTCAAAAACACAATGTGAAATTAACAAGAGACACCAACACCAAACAATCTCCTTGAGATTAAATAATACAAGATAATAATTGTGTTGTGGTAAGTTGACACACAAAACACACCCAAAAATATTGTGGAGTTAAAAAAAAAAAAAAAACAAGATCAGGCGTTAAAAAAATCAAAACAAATTATTTAATCTAAAAACATAAAAATTTTTTTTTTTTTCGGTAGATGTGACAAATAAAAATATTATATTGATGAAATCACGATAAATAATAAAGAAAGAAGTTTGTGAGAAGTCTGTGTGAATATGAGCAGCAAAACTACTTTATTCTTCTAGCATTATAAAGAAGAAGAGAGTGCCCTGCATTAAACAATTTAAAACATTGCAGCGTGACGAAAGTGCTATATCCATTCCGAATGCTAATTTTACCAGACTGAGCAGTTCCGTGTCGGAATTTATTCTGAGCATGCATGGCACTTTGTGCGTCAGAATTGTCCACACACGGTCGGAATTGACGTGATCGAATTTTGTTTTCGGAATTTTATAGCCTGCTCTCACACTTTGTGTGTCGGAAAATCCAATGGAAAAATTCCGATGGAGCCCACACACGGTCGGAATTTCCGACAACAAGCTCCGATCGCACATTTTCCGTCGGAAAATCCGACCGTGTGTACAGGGCATTAGTCTTCAAATCAATCTATGTAAACTTGTGAATCCCAGCTGAATGAGAGCAGACATAGATGGAGTGGGACTTTATCTAAAATAGAAAGTCATGGTCATATGCCCAAACGTAACCTAGAGTCCAAGGGCTCCATGGGAATAAGGCAAATGATTTGAAGACTAACACAAGTATCTGCAAGCACCTTCTGCATTTCAGCAGTGTTGTTACAATAGGCACTTTTTCATGCTCATTTTAAGCTTTACACTGAAGCTAATGATTATTAGGGTTTAGGGGTTAAGGAAATCCTCTCACCAACTTAAAGTGGATGTAAACCCAATGTCATCCTTTCTAAACTACTGCCATAGGGGTTATCTATAAGGATATACATGCCTCCTGCATGTATCTTTACCTGTCAAATGTCTCCCCTCTGTCTGTTATGAGACCCGAAAAACTGCAGATTCTGTGGGTGGGTCTGTTGTCTGGAGCTCAGTGGGTGGAGCTGTGATGTCAGTAGACTCCCCGCCCACCTCTACACTCCCCTTGTCAATATGCATTTTCTCCTGTGTATTTCTTACATTGAACTTCTGCTATGATCTCTAACATCCAGTCAAAAGACAGGAAAGTAACCACATGACTTCAGCATGCCAAATCACGCTGAGGTGTGGAACAGCCAATCCTTGCAGAGCTGCTGAAGAAAGGAGTGGGGGTGGGAATTAAAAAATTATACATGTCTTAGGCTAGTGCACGAGATATGTAAATCCCCTGTCACTCACAGCAAGGGGGAGGATTTGACAAAGTTTTTCTCTGTTTGTCAAGTTTTATCTCACTGAACAATAAAAGAGGATTGCTCAGAGCTGGATTAACTCTTTGTGGCAAGACTGGGCTCAAATGATAGGAAATCTTATACTCTACATCAGGGATATGCAATTAGCAGACCTCCAGCTGTTGCAGAACTACAAGTCCCATGAGGCATAGCAAGAATCTGACAGCCACAAGCATGACACCCAGAGGCAGAGCATGATGGGACTTGTAGTGTTGCATCAGCTGGAGGTCCGCTAATTGCATATCCCTGCACAACATAAAAAAACATTGCAGTAAAAAAAAGCATAGAAAATCCAGCATTTTAAATGCTTACTTGCAGTGTAGCTGCCTGGGGCACAGCGAAAAGGAATGCTATAGAGTCTCAGTAGAGTGACAACTCTAGTCTGCTGGGGCAGCTAATATCACCTCTTAAGCCGCGTACACACGATTGGACATTCCAACAAAGAAATTCTTTCACATGCCTTTGTTGCGGGAGATCCGTGAGAATAATTCTGATGATTTCAGGAATTATCTCCGGGTGACGGACCCCTTTTTTTACCATTTATTGGCTTTGCTGTCCCCTTATATTACGAAGCAGGACACCTGCATGCGGCAAGCCATCACTCCCAAACAGAGGCTAGTCACCACCTTGCGGTACTTGGCGACAGGGAGAAGTCTGCAGGACATCAAGTTCTCGACTGGGATCTCCCCCCAGGCTCTGGGGATCATTATTCCAGAGACCTGTTCTGCCATCATTCAGGTCCAGAAGGGCTATATTAAGGTAAGATTTCCACTTTAACATCACATTCTATGTATTTAATGTTTGCTAATGTATTGTATTTCTTTCATCATTCCCTAATTACCATGATTGTAATATGCTGTGAATGTCCCCTTTGTCCTCATGCATGCTGGAAGTTTTTAAAGTTTCTTTTTTGTCCTTCATGCATATTTGCCTTCACTAACCTCCCCAGCATGCTATCCTGGTCCCATACACACCTAGCCTAGTCACTTAACAATGTATTCTGTCAGCTCCACTGTACTGCTTTACCCTAAACACCCCCTAAAATGTGTACAAATGTTATTTGTGTGCTTAAATCCAGGCAGAGTGCCAGAGGCTTTTTTTGGGGTCCCAAAATAATTTGGAACCCTCCCTCCCCCCAACTGCTAAGTCAACCATTACCAATCCTCTATCTGCTGACTTTGCCAAACCCATACACACTATACCTACCTCTTTTGTGGTCATATTTATAGGTGAATTTACCAAAGCATGTAGTGAAAGGGCCTGCCTGAATACTTTCAAAGGGTACTGTTTAAAGTTTTGTTCTCCTATTATCTTGATAGGTAATTGCAGAATGTAAAAATGTGCTTCAATTTGTACAATGTCTCGTTTCACTCCAGTTTCCTTCAACGCCACAGGAATGGCAGACTGTGGCTTCCCAATTTGCCCAGGGGTGGGACTTTACCAACTGCGGAAGGGCAATTGATGGGAAACACGTCCACATAGTCCCACCCCCCAACTCGGGGTCATACTTTTACAACTATAAGCGTTTATTAGTATTGTGATGTTGGCGGTGGTGTTGGCAACATATGAGTTTCTCTATGTGGACGTGGGGAAGAATGGCCGGATTTCGGATGGTGGAGTCATCGCACAGACCGAGTTCTAGAGACGGCTCCAGAGTGGTGTCTTGGGATTGACAACGTGGCTGGTCTGCCATTAATCTTCGTCGCTGATGAAGCGTTTGGGCTGGGTGATCACCTAATGTGGCCGTTCCTGATGAGGACCCTCACCCCGGACCAGAGGGTTTCTAACTACCGGCTGGCCAGAGCCAGAAGAGTGGTGGATAATGCTTCCGGGATAATGGCTAGCCGGTTCCATCTATTCCTTACATCAATCAACACGGCGGAATATAAACTTAACCATATAATACTTTCATGCTGTATTATCCACAACTTTTTAAGGAGAAATTTGATGAACTATGTGGCCTCAGTTGGGCCTGAGGCCGGATTCCAAGATCAAACCTTGACGGCGCTTGAAGCTGGCCATCCTGGCTTGCCCCCCCAAAGCGCCCGCCACGTCCCTCTAAAATATATGGAGTACTTTGCGGGTAGGGGGGCCATTAATATGCCAGAAAATGTTTAACAAACATTTTTAAAATAAATTTGTATTTTAAACTGAAAAATATTTCCTTTGATTTACTGCTTGTGTTTCTTTTAGCTGTCTCCTAGGTTATCCAATGGGCTTTTCTTTTTGGCCATTTTCTTCAATAGTGCAAACGTAATTTATTTGATACATGAGGTGACAATCTCTTCTTCAGCTAACTATTATGTTGTGGGTCTGCTACACACACACACCTTGTTTTTGTTGTTAATGTATGTAATGCATTAATGATAAAAAATATTCATCATTTTCAGCACCATGAATTAATTTTTTTGGAGTGACGAAAATGGCCTGATTGTTGCAAATTATAAAGCACTGTGGGTGTTATTTACTAAAGGAAAATCCACTTTGCACTACAAGTGCACTTGAAAGTGCACTGAAACTGCACTGAAAGTGCACTTGTACTGCAAAGTGGAGTTGCCTTTAGTAAATAACCCCTATTGTCACTGTAAACACCAACTTACTCAAAAAACTGCTATTGAGCATTGAAAGAAGAAGCCACACATTGTTGAGTAGAAAAATTTTTACTCTGTGCACATTCACATGTGCGTTTAGAAAAGGGTTTTTGAACAAACCAACATATTTTTAGAGTACAATTTTTTTGACATTAGAAATATCCTTTTTTGTGGTAAACAGGCATGTTTTTAAAACCATAAAACAATACACAACTCAGGAACTTAAAAGTCCAACTTTGATAAATTGAAGGCAATAACAGACATTAGTATGTCCAAACTGTGTTGATATTGCCTTCATCAGATGGGGTGATATCACCCCTGTGAAAGCCAAATTTTGAAGATGCACACAAATTGAGAGTCAAAATGGGGATTTCCCTCCTGATCCCATGCCTAAGGTCAACATGTGCTCTCATCATGGGGGATCAATGGACGTGTTTCAGGGGTACAACCCCTTCCTCTCAGCTACTTGAGTTGCGAGGAAGGGGTTGCACCCACAAAACGTGTACATTGATATCCCGTGATGGCAGATAGCACATGTTGACACACTGTGTGCATCTTCAAAATTTGGCTTTCAAAATTTTTACAGAATTTTAGAAAAATAAAAGCAATTAGTAAAATTTTGGTGTGTTTTAGATTCTGCAAATCACGATTGCACACCATGATCTCCCCAATGAGGATCTGTGCACTTGCACTTGTGAAATATGTTTATTTTTCCACAACATCCACATCACCTAAAATAAAAAAACACTCCATGTATTATAAATATGCAGGCATACATCTATTACCTGAAGCTGTGGTCTCAGACACTCACCTGTTGTGGTTACTATTTTGCCAACTTCATAAACCTCTCTTCCTCCACATCCTCTGGTTGTGGTGTGGGGATTTCCCCTTCTTTAGGAGGTGAGGGGTACTGGTGTCCTCAGATGTCCCGAGTCTTTTCTCTCCTATATGAATAAAAAAAAGGTATACTTAGAGCAAAGATATTTGAGGGCAGAAATAGGAATATGAAACATTGCTTGGAAGTGTCGTACAATTGTCTGTTTTGGCAGAGTTCCAAGCTGAAGACATTATTTTTTCCCTTTCTTAAAGCTGGAATACTTACCTTTTTTGGTAAAGTTTCACACATGGAGACACCCCTAGTATCCACTGGAGCACCTGTGTGGGACACCCTAAAAAGTTTGTTCTGGTGTCCCACACTAGCGCTCCTGCGTCCAGATGTGTAAACAGCTGCTGAGTGTCCTCTCCTTACACTGAATCAAGTTTGCATTTCATTCTAGTTACAAACCCATCTAGACAACAATGTCATAAACTTCTTTGAATACAAATAGGCATGACCAAATGTAGTTAACCTGCATCTGCCAAAAACATCGTATTAGTGGGCGAACAAACGATGTTTACTACGAACTATTACTGTGCCCACGAACCTGAAAGTTGCCATTTTAAACTGTACAACAGTAGAAAAGAAGAAAAGCACATGGAACAGCACTAAAGTAATAATAATAATATGAACACACGACAAATACTTACTTTTTAGAAGCAGTTTCCTGTTCTTTCTGTACTGATCGTGCTCCCTCAATTTCAGGTCTGACCAGCGTTTCCTCAGTTGATCCTTGGATCGTCGTACCCCAAAATTCATCTGCAGGCTTTTCACAACTTTAGTCATGATCTTGGCCTTTCTCACATTTGGGTTTGGGTAAGGTCCATACTTCCCATCATAGTCGGCCCTCTTCAAGATGTCCACCATCTCCACCATTTCTATAAAGGACATATTTGAGGCCCTAAATCTCCTCCGGGATCGGGACGTTCGTGGCTCCGGCCTTTCATCGTTGCTGCTGCTGTCTGCATGCATGTTCTTTCTCCGCCATGTGCTCTCCCACTATGCCGAAAGAGAAGGGGCAGGGAATATACTAGATAGAAGGTCAGGGGTGGGCGGAGTTTCACGCATGCGCAGTGAATAAAAAGCGTAACACGTGTATGTCGTACATACGATCTGTGAGCGGAGGAAGGAGTATCAGAAGCGCAGATCGTTCTAACGAAGGTACAATTTTAACTTGGGGCATCAGTGGCCTATACTGCTTAGGGATTGAGGCCTATATTGGTACAAGATTAGGAGAGTTAAGCCTGACATTAGGGTTTGTCTTGTGTTGTGTCTTGCAGATAAAATGGATCAATTCAATGATCATGATTTCTTCCCCCAATTCATTAATTTGTACAGAGAGCTGCCCTGTCTGTAACAGATAAAACACCCCTTTTATACAAATCAACTAAAGAGGCAGGCAGCACTGGATAAATTGCTGGAATTTGTGAAGCCGCAGATCCCCACGACAACCATTCCCTATTTGAAGTGCAAAATTGGTGACCTGAGGAGCACTTATAATAGGGAGCGCAAGAAGGTTCAGGATTCCATGAGATCAGGAGCAGCAGCAGATGACATTTATGTACCCAAACTGTGGTACTACGACAGACTGCGGTCAGGCCATCACTCTCAACCCTTCCTTCCACGATTCTTTCCACCCCAGCTGGGGTTTCCAACGTCCAACCTGGGCCTTCCACCCAGGAAGAAGATGTGGAGGAGCCCAGCTTGAGTCAGGTATAGCATTGTTCACCATATTTCTGAAAATTGTGAGTGATTGATGAACAATAAACTAAAACTATGTCCCTATTTCATACACAGGAAAGCCTTAGCCAGGAGAAGACTGTGGAAAGTGGCAGCCAGGAGGTGGCAGGGGAAAGTGGCAGCCAGGAGGTGGTGGGGGTAAGTGGAAGCCAGGAGGTGGCGGGGGTAAGTGGCAGCCAGGAGGTGGTCAGACCCAGTAGCCTGACCAAATCCCAGGTCCCTCCCCTTTGCCTTCAACAAAAAAGGCCCAGGAAGGGGAGGAGCGTGGAGGATTCAGCACTTGCGTTAATTCGTCAGACTTCTGCGGCTCTCAGAACCCCCCCGTCTTCTTGAGGCCTATGCCTGCATGGCTGCCAATAAAATGCAGGAAATGGAGGTGGGCCATCGCCTCATTTGTGAGGAAGTGATATATATGGCCTAAATAAGGGTTTGAGAGGCAAACTCACAAGCAAAACCCACCTGTGTGAGTTGGACCATCCTCCTCCTCCACCCCCTCCACCTCCTGCCACAACTCCAACACCAGAGCCACAGCCTGGAAGCAAGTGTGGAAGCAAGCAAATAAGGAAGACAAGAGAGTGATGGCCTGGGTTCAGTCTGGTCTGGCAAAAGACGCAGGCTGTTGTAAGCCCACAGTCTGGGGACATATATGTTATCTGCTGCTGTTCCTGATCTCTCGGAGTCCTGGACCGGATTGCGCTCCCTATTAAATGGACTCCTCAGGCTACAAATTTTGCATGTCAAATAGTTGATGTGTGCCCAGGGGTACAAAGGCTTCGCTAATTTCACCAGTTTATCCAGCGTTGCCTTCCTCTTTATTTTGTTATGACCCCTTAATAAATGTCTATTTTTTTGCACAAATCATTGGCTATATGTTATAATTAAAAAAGGACAGTTTGTTTGTGAGTAGGCAGGTACATTTCAAAAATACAAGGTCAAATTAACAAGGGACACCAACACCAACCAACCTCCTTGAGGTTAAAAGATACTAGCAAAAGGAGGCAGGAAGTGGGGAAAGCCGCAGTTCGCTGCTTCTGTCGGCAATTGTCCCCACCCCCCACACATAGGAAAAAACACAAGGGACTATTTCGGTACTGAAGATAGTTAGATATTAGTACAAAGAAATGGAAGAAAATAGTAGGATAAAAACTGTATTTTTAATAGAAAACCATTTTTAAAAGAAGATATATATATCTAAATATTACAATAATAATAGCATATACAGTTGTAATACAGGACAAAGTAATGTATACAACCACATAAATTGCATCCAGTGATAACAGAGATTGCAAAAGTGACTTGGATTCTCGACCGGTTTCGCGGTATTCACCGCTTCCTCAGGAGAGTAAAGTCTATAATGTAGCATAGGAGACAGGTAATAAATATACAACAATTCACAGATGCATAGAGTTTTTTTGTGTGTGGTAATTACAGCGCAATCATTGGATAATACAATAAACAATAAAGTACAGGTTGAATATAAAAAGGACAGGCTCACCCGTTCAGGTATTCTCTGTAGGCATGTGGGGCCCCAAACAATTCCCCCTGCGACGAACACAGGGGTAACAGAACAGCCTCTGGTGGGTAAAATGTTTAAATAAATGATTTTAGTGTGGATCACTAAACCACAAAACAGGCAGAGTGTGGTAAAGTAAAGGGGTACCCATGAGGTAGCTCTAAGTTTAGAACCCAGTGTGCAAAAGAAAGAAATTGAAAGGGTAGTTGGAAAAGAAGGAAGAAGGGAGGGGGAGGAAAGGAAAGAGAGGGGGAAGGGGGAGGGGAGAGGGGGAGGAAGGGGAGGAGAGGGAAGGGAAGGAAAGGGAAAGGAGGGAGGGGAGGGGGGGGAAGGAATAAGGGGAGGGGGGGGAGAGGGGGAAGGGGAGGGGGAGATAAGGGGAGTGAGTGGGGGGGGGAAAGGCGGGAAAAAAGGGGGGGAGGGGGGAAGAGAGGGGAGGGAGGGAAAGGCCAAGGATTGGGAGAGGAGGGGAGAGGAGGGGAGGGAAGGGAGGAGAAGGGGAGGAAAAGAGAGGGGGGGAGGAGGGGAGGGAGGGCGGAGGAAGGGGGAAAGGGGGGGGGGAAGGGGGGAGAGGGGAAGGGGGGAAAAGGGGGGGAAAGGAAGGGGGGAGGGGGTGAAAAAAAAGGGGGGGGGGAAAGGGGAGAGGGGGAGAGGGGGGGTAGAGTAATAGATAGGACCTATAATATAAATCCAGGTGACAAAGAGTCAGACTGAAAAGAAAATGAAAGATTGCACACAGGTAATGCGGGCCATCACTTACCCCTACAGCATTGATCGACGAGAGAGATGGAGTGAAGTAAGGGGAGAACATACGGTAATGTGGATCGTGGCATTCAATGGATACAAACGATCCGGGCGCTCATCGGTTAATGGTTTAGGCTCCACAGGGCTGAAATCAATGGTATAAGCAAGAGCAAACAACACCGCAGCGGCTGTAATAAAGTAGGGAAATTTTTGTATTCCACAATAGTAACGAGGGAAGGGGGGGGAAAAACAAATGGTTATCCACAAAGCAGAGGGGGACAACAGCGGTAACTCATTGAGATAAAGAGTACCATAACATAGGTAATGAAAGTAGGTAACCAGTACCAGAAGGTGTCAGGGTAGCAGATTACATGTAGTCCGCAGTGAGAAGAGGATATTGGAATGTCAGTAGAACAACACACACAACACACACAGCGCCACTGTGTGTAAGGGCAGTGATAACCAAGCCCAGCATGGATGAGAGGGGAGGTAAAGGAGGGGGAGAGACCAACCAGCGGGGAAGGGGGGTGACCATGGATTCATAAGAAGGCCCTATAGGACACCGACTCATTTAGGCCTGGCGGGGTGGTGGCGTTGAGTCGCTCGATCCAGAGAGACTCCTTCTGTAATATCGAGCGATCCCAAATAGTTGATGTGTGCCCAGGGGTACAAAGGCTTCGCTAATTTCACCAGTTTATCCAGCGTTGCCTTCCTCTTTATTTTGTTATGACCCATTAATAAATGTCTATTTTTTGCACAAATCATTGGCTATATGTTATAATTAAAAAAGGACAGTTTGTTTGTGAGTAGGCAGGTACATTTCAAAAATACAAGGTCAAATTAACAAGGGACACCAACACCAACCAACCTCCTTGAGGTTAAAAGATACACGATCATAATGGTGTTGTGGTAACTTGACACACAAAACGACAAAAAATATTCTGGAGATCACTAAAAAAAAAAAAAAAAAACAGGAGATCTTGATTTAAAAAAAAAAAAAAAGGAGATCACTATAAAATAAATTATAAACATCATTTTGGAGATCTGACGAAAAAAATAACAAATATTATTCAGGAGATCACGAGAAATAATAAAGAAATCAGTTTGTCAGAACTCTGTGTGAATATCAGCAGCAAAACAACTTCATTATTCTAGCATTATAAAGAAGAAGAGAATGCGCTGCATTAAAAGATTAAAAAATTTGCAGTGTAACGAATGTGCTATCTCCATTACGAACGCTAGTTTTACCAGACCGAGCGCTTCCATCTCGTACTTGATTCAGAGCATGCGTGGAAGTTTTTGCGTCGGAATTGTCTACACACGCTTGGAATTTACGAGAATGGATTTTGTTGTCGGAAAATTTGAGAACCAGCTCTCAAATTTTTGTTGTCGGAAATTCCAACAAAAAATGTTCGACACACATTTGGAATTTCCGACAACAAGCTCCTATCGGACATTTGTTATCGGAATGTCCGATCATGTATATGCGGCATTTGAGGTCTCATGGGTTTTTAGGTGTCGATAGAAGGGGAGTTTACTTGCTTCTACAGCCTTGCTTCCTTGCTGGCTAAAACACTGCAAAATCTCTTTTGCCAGTGAGGGAGCAATGGCGGAATGAGGCCCCACTGGTCCAGCCAGCAACAGAAGGATTCTGTAGAAGCATTTTCTTTGCCCTTCTAGCGATCCTGTCATTGGCAAGTTTCCACCAGAGAAAGGATCACTAGTGTGACATAAGCCCAAGAAGCACAAAACTTTTTTTTTTTATTTAAATGGCACATAGAAGAAAAGATGAGCAAAGTATATGAAACATTATCAACAAAAGAAAAAATCAAGTTTCAGATTAATTATAGGTAAACAAAAAGTTTGTCCTTTTACTACAGCCACAAATATGTTTTAGTCCTGGTCCCAATTTACAATATGTATAGGAAATATGCAATTGTGAACCTTAAAGTCACTGGTATATTTTACTATATATATTAAACCATGACATTTACGCATTATGACTTTATGGGGTGCAATAAAGAGAAGAGAACACAATATTTCATAAAATTTCTGTTGTACTGATGTTAGGCAAATATTCAGAAATGGTTTGCACAATCCACAGGACTAATAGCAAATTGTTAATCTGGTAAGCTATGGTGCTCTAAATTCAATATGCACTGTTTCAAAATAACATTAAGGTTACTGGATGGAAATTGCATTTTTTGTTTCACATTTATATTGTACATACATTATTGAAGGCATCCTACTGTGGTAATGAGGATTGAAGGTAAAGTAATGATACAAGCAGTTTTATGTTTCTTTTGAAATATTTCAAATTTCTCAGAAAATATTAAATATTTACCCTTTTCCATAAAATAATGTTTACAGCCATTTACCATTAGGAAAATATGTGTACAAAGGGTATCTTGCTGTGATAAGTGCTGAAGGATATCTCTTTCGATTCTGTACAGCTTTAAATTGGCATTGGCACAGCAATCTACCAACTGTAGGAGGTACTGCCAAGAATGCAAGAACTGCAAATGATCTAGACCCACAAAGATAGTTGCAAGTGCAACTAAGACAATTATCTATATATTGGTCGAGGACTGAACTTGGATGTGGCGTCTTCTGATACAGCAGTAGATTGGTGTATTTAACATTGCACAGACATATTAAAATTTTCCAAAACTGTTTAAAGAAAATCTGTACTGAGTATATATGGGGGCTGCTATTGTCGACCTTTCTTTCTGATAATGCTAGTTGCCTAAGTAGAATGCTCACCCTAAAGTGGTAATAAACCTAAAACCAAAAATTTATATATTGCAATATTCGAATCCTATAAGTGGTTGTAAAGGCTCAAAGTTTTTTTACCTTCATGCATTTTAGGTAAAAGGTGAAGGTAAAAAACCATCTGTGTGCAGCAGCCCCCCAAATACTTACTTAAGCCCCATCTCGATCCAGTGATGTGCATGAGAGCAGCGGCTCTCCAGGGTCTCTGCCCCTTCATTGGCATGAAAACACTTAATTTTATGAAAAAAAAAACAAAGCACTCACATTGATATGTGTCTCCACTAATACAAGTATATCGCATATAATCAGATAATCGGGATGGAGACTGCCCCTGGAAGAAGTCGGATGACGAAAGGCGCAGGGCTGGGCTTGGACGTGACGTCACCACGCACACCAGGCTTGTGCTTGCGGTCTGAGATTGTGGCTGGAGTCAGTCCGGTTATCTGATTATATGCATTATACTTGTTTCAGTGGAGACACATATCAATGTGAGTGCTTTGGGTTGTTTTTATACAATAACTTTTTTTGTTTTTTTTAAGTAATCTATATTTACTCAATTTTTTACCATAACAACAAAAATAAAATCAGAATACTTCTGGTCCCAGCGCCGCATGGTGAGGAGGTAAGCAGAGCAAGCCCCCGCTGCACACCTCTCCAAAATCAGCCTTTAAAGCTGCTAACCACCTCGGGGCCGCCCCCCATCTCCTGTACCAGACGTGACCCTCATAGATCGGTTTGTGGAGCGTTCCCACAACCGAACCCCCTCCGATAATATGCAGCCTCCAGCTGAAACAGCGGCAGCCGCAGTTAAGATGGCGCCCGCTCCCAGCCCCACAGAGACGCTGCAGTTTTACACAGGCACAACAACGGACGATCACATATCCCCTACAGACTTAGCCCAGGCAGTAGTGGCCCTCCTGACACCCACTCTGTCAGCCACAATAGATGCTGCAGTCCAGAAAGCACTGGAACAGCTGCATATGGAGCTCCAGGGACAGGCTCAACGCATCTCACATACGGAGGAATGAATCTCCTCACTGGAGGATGACACCACCGCTCATGCTGCTAGGCTTGCACGCCTCACACACTCCAACAGAGAACTCTGGCATAAATTAGACGATTTGGAGAATCGTTCGAGAAGAAATAATCTCAGGATTATCGGATTACCAGAATCATTCTCTAACGTGCAACTCACGGACTTATGTACCCATACTATCCCTGAACAGCTGGGCCTCCGCACGCCCTGCACCTCTGAGCGTGCTCACCGCATAGGCCAACACGCTGAACACCGCATTAAGCCCAGAGCAGTCATTGTACCTCAACTACGCTGACAAGAACGCCATCTTGCAGAAATTCTGCAGCAAGCGAGCCCTCTCTATTGATGGCACAGACCTGCTACTATTCGCTGATTACTCCGTGGAGGTGATGAAACAGCGCAAAGCATTCTCATCCGTCTGCTCAACTTTATTCAATAACCACGTCAAATTCACCTTAGCCTACCCAGCTGTTCTCCATGTCATATCTCCTATGGATGAACGTCATACTTTTTCATCCCCAGCTGAAGTGGAACGCTACATCAACCACCCCACAGACATGGATACGACACACGACAACTCCGTGGACAACTCTCCCACAAGAGGCATCAAAAATTCCCGGATCTCACATCAGAATCAAACCAGCCCTGAAAAACCCCTGTACAAACGCAGTCGCTCTGCCAAACTAACTCATCGCTCAGAAGCTCGCTGAAGCAGACAGGATGATTTCTGCACTCCTAGACTTAACTGGGGACTGGTAACTTAACCTCCTACTTCATTGGTATTTTTCTTTGCTCCGTTATAAATAATACGTCCTATATTCTACTTGTTGCACTTGTACGCTGACTTCGCTGCACTTAGTTTATTTAGCTCAAGGTGTAACCACATCAATCCCAGCTGCTCCTTTATTCTCCTGTGGGTTTGAACGCTTCACCTTGACCTAACACCCCTGGTCAGGCTTCTCATGCCTGCTATCAACGGGTCTTCCCCCATCCCTCCTCTCTCTTCACCCCTCCTCTACCTATGATAGTTGTCTTGCTAACCCCCTCCCCTCCCCCCTCCCCCCAAGGTTTCAATTCTTCCCCCTAGAGAGGAAGGAGCGCTTAGCAGGAGCTCTGCGTGGGTATAGGTCCCCATGTGGAAAAAGGTGAAGTCAGTATTGCCTACTGGGTGGCGTTTCCACCTGGCTTTGTTGTTTTTGACTTGTTGCTTTTTTATTTTATTATGTTTTCTTGATTTTTTTACCTGTTTTACCTGTATACCCTCAGAAGCTCTCTGACATATATGTACCTCTAACTACGTTAGTGAATTAACTGTCATGGGCTTAGCTGTCATATTTATGTTTACTCAAACCCCTATACAATGGACATGGCTCTCCATACTGACAGGGATCGCCTAAAAGTCATTTCCTGGAACGTTAAGGGGCTTCGTTCTCCCAACAAACGTATGCAAATCCTTAGACATCTAAAACGCCTCCGTGCTGATATAGTCCTCCTCCAGGAGACCCACCTTTCCGCTGATGACTTCCCAGACTTCTAAGCTATGGGTTGGAGATGTGTATGGTTCCCCTGCGATAGGCCGTAAAGCCGAGGTGGCTATTCTGCTACATAAAAATCTGAGGCACACGATTCACGATATCCGGGCTGACTCGACTGGCCGCAAGGTGATGCTGCGTCTTTCCTTAGCATCTAGAGACATAGCTATTACCAACATTTATGCCCCTAACTCTCCTGATAGTAGTTTCTTTCAAGACATGGTGTCTTGGATAATGGCCGCCCCTGAGGTTCTCTACCTGGTCAGAGGGGACTTCAACTCTGTCATGCATCCATCTGAAGATCGTACAGGTCATATACCCCAGCAAACATGAAACCCCATCTCTCTAACTTATAACACGACGCTGCTTGCTCAGACCATTTCATCTATCAATTTTATAGACTTCTGGAGCCTAACCCACCCGACTGACCGCGGTTTTACTTTTTTTTCACCCCCCCCCACAATTCTTTTTCGTGAATAGATTACGATATTTTAAAGCATCTCCAGCCTTGCTGTCAACAATAAGCGATCCGGGGATCGTGATGCAGTGATCTCAGATCACAGTCCCGTTATTATACATTTGACCAACAGCAAACCGTCAGCGCCCTCACTCACTTGGCGATTCCCCTCATACCTAGCTGAAAACGAGGATTTTAAACACATGCTCCATGTCTCTTGGGAGGACTATACCGCCACTAATGGCGCACACGCACCTCACTGACCCGGGTGGGTAAAGCCTTCTTTAGAGGAAAGATTATCTCCTACACAGCACAATTTAAAAACACTCATGACAACAATATGTACAGGCTAGTGAGAAGTTACGAGCCGCTCACTCTACTCTCACACGTGCTCGCACCATGGATAGCATTAAAGCCTGGCAACTTGCCAAACAAAACTTTGGGCTATGGGCTGAACAACAAGAAGCAGCTAAAACTTCATACTTTACGCTTCGTTTGCACAGATTTGGTAACAAGGCGGGCAAACTTCTGTCCCGACTGTGCACGGGCTTTAAACAACCTACTTATATCTCCGCTTTAAAAAACACTGCTGGCTCTCTTGTTACCTCTCCTACAGAAATGAGTAAACTACTTACTGATTATTATACATCCCTCTACTCTGAGGACCCGATCGATCAAGCTATGGCGGAGTCTATGGTATCCAGGGTGCGATTACCTCAACTTACCACCACTCACTTAGATTCCCTTAATGCTCCCATTACAATAGAAGATATCCAAGCGACGGTCAAATCTCTATCTTCCTCAAAGGCCCCAGGCCCTGACGGCTATACTTTGAAACATGTATTTTCCGCCATGTGGGAAGGGGACCCGTACCTTCCCACTGGAACCCAAGCACACATTAAACTAATTTCCAAAAAAGGAAAAGACCTATTACACCCAGGCTCATACAGACCAATCTCATTAATGAATGTGGACGTAAAAATTCTTTCTAAAATAGTCGCCTCTTGTCTAGCTACTCTACTCCCCTCTTTACTTCATCCAGCTCAGTCAGGCTTTGTCTCAGGATGATCAGCGACCTTGAACATCCGCAAAGTATTGATTGCATTAGAGTATGCCAAACTACACCCGGAGCAAGACACTGTTATTATATCACTTGAAAAGGCTTTCGATAATATTAGTTTTAATTGGCTATTTAGGGTAATGACGGCATTCGGCTTTTCGGGTCCGATTATACGCTTCTTACAACAGATGTATTCATCCCCTATGGCCCACTTAGTTACTCCGGACTTTATCTCCGACACCATACCTCTTACTAAGGGAACAAGGCAGGGCTGTCCCCTCTCCCCCTTACTCTTCAACCTAGCAATTGAACCATTGTCCAGAATCCTTAACTCACCTGCAGGTATCAGCGGTGTTAACATAGGCGACCTAACTGTTCATTCCGCACTATTTGCAGATAATATTCTGCTTTTCTCGTCTAACCCCCTGTCAGATTTCGATATGTTGCGTGACCTGTTTGCAAACTTTCGACTCAGCTCCGGATTTAGGATTAATTTTGACAAAAGTGAAGTACTAGCACTAAATTCCTGATTAGCTACTAAATGGCGATTATCCTCTCCATTCACTCTAGCCACCCGCTATATTACATACTTGAGGATACATATAGGTCGAGAACCGTCTTCCTTGTACACTCTTAATTACCCACCTTTAATAATAAAAATTGTAAAGGAGTTGGAAGCTTGGGCGACCCTCCCCCTCCCGCTCTTTGGGAGATGTCATCTATTTAAAATGGTGTCCTTTGCACGGCTTCTTTATCCGATGCAGACTATTCCGCTTTTACTGAAACACCCAGATGTGCAGAAGATACACAAGGCTGTGAATGCCTTCCTATGGGCTAACAAAAAGCTGCGTATAGCTCTCCAAAAGCTCTGTCTCCCTAAGTCCGAGGGCGGAGCAGGGTTGCCCAATTTCTGTTTTTATAACATCTCTTGCCTTCTTAGACAGGGTCTAGATTGGTTGTCGGGTAAGTCGCGATACTCAAATCATAGGCTTGAGGGAGCCTTGGTGTCCCTGTACACCCTTTCAGCCATCCTCCACTCCAATATAAAAGCTTTACCCATACATCTTAAATCTAATGTCCTCATTAGAGACACGACGATTCCCTGGAGGGAGGTGCGGAGGTTGCTAGGGCTACCCTCAAGTATATCTAACTATTTACCATTCAGGGAAACCCTATGTTTCTTCCCTCCACTATCCATTCAGCTTTTAACCTCTGGAGCACACGAGGTCTCACTGCTATTACTCCTTTATATGGTGATAAACTGGGACAATTCAGATCATACCAGGATATCTCACGAGAATACTCACTACCACCATCTCATGCTTTTCACCATCATCAGCTACTCAACTACCTGTGAGCTTGCCATGGTCCTCACAGAGATCCTCTCCAAAAATCCTACTTGGATGTTGTGCTTCAGAATGATGATTGTTCCATTTCCAGCCTCTACTCCCACCTTATTGACCATCAAGCGGATAAATATCATCTTACCCCTTTCCAGAAGTGGTCCTCAATATTCAAGGACATAGAACTGAAAGCTATCGACATGTCCACAAACTCGTCGTGTTGGAAACATGGCGGAAACCCACTTCAAAATCATTCATAGGGCATACTACCCCTTCCGCACCAGCATCTCGGAACCTGCCCAAGCTCACTTCCCTTGGTGCTCTTTCTCCCGCCCTAACCTATTGCATCACCTATGGGAATGCCCCGCAATCTCTACTTTCTGGGACTCGGTGCTTAAATATATATTCAAAGTAAACAATACACAGCTGATTAAAGATCCGCTCTTATGCCTATTTGGCTGCGATCCACCAGCCTCCCCATCAACACCGCTGAGATCACCAACTCTCACACAGTGGACTCATAAATGCCTATTGGCAGCCCGCAGAATGATCATGTCCCACTGGATCAAACCATCTCCACCCTCCTTGCAAGCCATGAAGCAAACAATACGGTCATTGTTTCATATCAAGAGACTGGACATCATGATGTTGAACTGCCGCTCTCTTACCCGTTTCTTTATCCGATGGAGAAAATATATTGAACACACGTTCACCATCGATGAGTTATCCTACATCATATATCCATTTCGGTATACTGACTGGTACCTGAAACGTGATCTCACCAATACCCTGGGAAAGCTCAAAATAAAGGATCGCACCAATTCATCTAACCCCCTTTCGCCCAGATCTCCTCACAGGATGACAGCTTTGCAGAACTATTCATTCACCACAAGCCCCTAGTCCGGGAATAAAACCTCTAGTCATTATCGTTGTGTGTTTTGTTTATAGACTTGAACTATATATGACAGTCTCCACTGTAGTATAAGTTAGGAAGCTTCCACTCCTCCAGGTTACCTGACACGCAATTTGATATGTATCTTTCATGACGGAATCAGCTCATTATTTCTTTATATACAGGTGATTATACTCATATATTCCTTTCCCCCACCCCCACCCTCTCCCCTTCTCCTTCCCCTTTTACTTATCCCCCCCCCTTTTTATTACCTATCCTTTGCATTGAACTGCTACTGTGTTTCGAAATTAATCGATTGTATACTCTTCATTGTCTGTTAATTTCTACTCTGTATCGCAATAATCCAATAAAAATATTACAAAAAAAATAATAAAATCAGAAACATAAGACCAATCCATACAATAACAAAGTCCAAGTAGGAACAGTCAGTTAAGTATTAAGTTTAGCCAAATGAGAGGTGCTGAGGCACAGGAAACATCATAACCGTGTTACAGCTGCTGAACACTAACACAATTTGAAGTCTCACAACCTCCTGCATACAATTGAGCCCATGGTGACTAAATACCTTATACTAGGACATAGGTCCAGATACATTCAAAAGGAGGTGTAAAGTAGAGTGGGTTAAAGGAATGAGGGCAGGAAAAAAGAGGAGGGACATGTGAGAGCAAGCATAGGAAACAATGAAGCACTTGACTACATAATGTAAAATAACATAAGAGGTTTGATTTGTAATAAAGAAAAATGAGGGATCAGGTTCATTATGCTCAAAACTAGTAGTGTTCTGTAAGAATCAGAGGTCTCCGGGAACCCCAACCAGGCTTGATGCAAGGGTTGTAGGAGGCTGAGTCACCTGAGAGCTTGCCACAGTTTTGTTAGCATGGTGTATTCAAGTAGACCAATCACTGTAAAATTTATCATAGCGATCTATACATGTCACCATCCATTCCTCTGCAGCCATGATATCATTTACTAGGTGGATCCAATCTGCTCGACTAGGAATCTGGGGTTTCTTCCAGAAAACCAGAATTTGCCTCCTTGCTGCTTTTAAAAGGTGGGGCAGCATGGATTTGCGATAATGGCTGAAAGGGATGGTCGGGACATGAAGGAGGAGTTCCAATGGGGAGTCAGGTAATTCAATGTCTAGAATATCTTTGACTTGGGTTGATTTAACATCTAATGTCCTGCCAGTAGGGTTGCAGCTTAGGGCACTCCCACCAGATGTGTTGGATTGTACCTCAATGTCCACACTCCCTCCAGCAGGCGTCTGACACAGTTCAATAGATCTGAGCCAATTTAGTAGGAACCCTATACCAACGGATAAGTATCTTATAACCACTGCATTTTTGTATCCACAGAACTGGAATGGGTAAGGAATGGGTACTGGGTATTGTAAAGGTCAACTTGGTGAATACATGCTGCAGGTCTCTTTCCCACTACCTTATATAAGCGGGCTACCCCCTAGTCTCTAATGACTGCAACATCCCATACAGAACAGAGATGGAATGGGGAATCATCAAAGTTAACATACATAATTTTTTGAACGGGGCGCTGAGGTGGGAAATCAAATGACTTAGGGCAGACTCTGCAGTAAATGTTAGATCTGTCTGTAACAACAGTCATCCATTGGTAAACCGCCGTACTGTGCTCTCAGAGTAGCCAAAGGTAATAATCCATGGTCTTGCACAAATCTGACACAGCGCATCTCTCCTTTAGCCGCCCAGGATTGGTAAAAGGCGAGGTGTTCCCCTGGAGCGAACCAGGGGAAGCCCCCAAGGGGCATGAGAGGAGGGAATTAAGGGACAATCCATTCTTGACTATTGAGAGTATCCCATCTCTTCAATGCATTGATAGTTGTGGGGGAGCACAGACAGGCCTTGGCCTTCCCAGGGAGCCAGGGGGTCATTGGAGAGATTGTGTCCTGCGAAGCAATTTTCGAGGGGGACACATGATTTTGTGGATACACTATGGTATAATTCCAAAATCCACTGAAGGGCGATTGCCTCATAGTATTTCCGAAGATCGGGAACGGCCATACCCCCCACCTATTTAGGGCGCTACTGGGTGTGAAGGGCTAAATGGGGGGCTCTTCCCCTTCCAGATGTATGTTATGAACAGGCTGTTGAGGGTTGAGAAGAAAGACCTGGGTAAAGAGATAGGCACCATTTGCAGGTAAAAATGGATACGGGGCAACACATTCATTTGTGTGATCCCAACTCTGTAAATCCGTTCTAATGGTAGAGAGCATAATTACATGTGTATAACTGGTTGCAGTAAGCCGGATGTTGGACACCTAGGTACTTTAGGGAGTTGCGGCACCAGGTAAAGGAAAACGAGGCTTGCAATTGCATGCGTATGGTTAAGGGCATAATTAAAGGCAGAATTTCTGATTTATTATAATTAAGCTTACAGTTTGAAAGTGAGTTAAATACCCGTAATTCCGCCATAATATTAGGGAGGGAAATCAAGTGGTCAGACATGTAACACAAGGATGAGAGCAAATATGAGAGGTGATGGGGCACCCCTGTCTCGTCCCACACACGAGATAAAAGCAGCTGGAAATTTGTGTCAGGAGGGAACTTAAAGATAGATAAGCAGAGAGCTTGTCTATTTTCAGAACAGCTCGGCAAGTTTCTTCGTTCCTCTGTTATTTGTGGAGTGGGGGTGTGTGTCTTTTCTCCAATCAGATCGCACATAGTGTACGCCCAGACTCCATTCCCACTGCTAAAACAGGAAGAAAGATTTGTAACACAATGTGCACTTTCTAAAGAATGTAGAACAGGAAAGACAGCAGATATAGATATAAAACTTATGTAGGGAGATTTGTTTCATCTCTGTGTATCATTTGAGGCTGTTCACTTCACTGGGTATACGTGAGGGCTTACATCCACTATAAGCAAATTAATAGAATCTGTATTTCATGTGTCAAAAAATGACCACCTGCACATTAGCCACATACAGTATTTAAGATGAAAGTGGACCAACTCCTCTGGACGGCAGTGTATGGTTTTGTTATGGGTAAGGCTTATATCTACGGGGGGGGGGGGGGTGACACCGTACATACTATTACCTTGTTGTTATCTGGTCATTTTAAACAATGGCCCTAAATGTTTTATTGTTATCACTTTGACTAATATGATATCCTTCTCTTTTCCATTTTTGTAGTATTATATATTACCTCTGTTTTAAAAACATCATATATATGCAAATAAAGCTCCTGAAGAAGCTGTGAATTTCCAGTGAAACATGTCGAGCATACCAATATGATTGCTACAGGGCGAACTGGTATTATTACCTCTCTCATTTGCACCCTTTATGTTTGAAATGACAGAGCTTCTTTTTTAAATTTGTATGTTTTAAAAATTGTGTTGTAAACTCAATACAATTTTACTTGTTTTATTTACCTTTGTATCTTAAATGTTATGGTACCATTAAAGTGTCAGAAACCATGAATCAGACCGAGACGGAAGTGCAGTTAAAATCATACTTGTATAATAATAATAGAAAAAGGTAAACAGAGCAATGTAGTCAAATCATAGCCAGAGTTCCAGTGGTAATAAGGTATATTGTGGACTCAACGATCTATGATACATGCTTTTATTATTTTAATACATTGTAAGTGTACATCTATATGGAATCACTTTGTTTTTTAAATAAAAGTATTTTAATTAACTGGATTACGCTATGAGCACTTCTATTTCTTCGCTCGTTATGAGCTTAATTTAGATGGAAGTATGCAGAGTGCGCTGACAGCTATCCAAATATCCATTCACGGATCCTGTCCTACTTGAGTGAACTAAGTCCGTCGATATTAAACCAGTGAAAGGCACGCTGTTAACCCATCACCTTCTGGTAAGTGAATTACCTATAAGGGATTCCCATAAAAGCAATGTGGTGAAGGATTTATATGGGATTTTGATCAGCAGAGAGTTGGTGTTCAACATTCTTTATAAATGGATCAGCTACCACCCCACACCCTGCTGTACACAATTAAGACACAAGTGGAACGTTTAATCTTTATTTATATTTTATTTCACATATGAACTTCTTAAGCGCTGCTAATGTTTTAAAGACTTTGGTTCTTTTAACATATTTTTTGATACAGTTTACATTTTTATAGTAGCAGCTATATATATTTTTATTTATCATTTTTTTTTGCATGAGCGCTGAGGGAGAAATACTTTGTTTCTGTTTATTTCTCATTGTTTGTGGATAGTCAGACAAGCCAGGACGTCGGGAAGCCAGAGATCCCACGAACCGTCATAGCTGTATGTCGGCTCGAGAATCGGGATAGCAGGCGCGCACGTGCTCGCTGCACGGCGGGGTTGCCGATGCTTGTGGATGACGGTTGCGATGACCGCTGGCCACGAGTGATCGTGAGCATGAGGGACAAAACACGGAAGTGTGTATGTAAATACACAAATCCGTGTTTTGTTCTGAGAGAAATGACAAATCGTGTGTACCTATTAGCTAGGAACCATGATCTGTCACTTCCTCTAGTCAGTCCACTCCCCTTCAGTTAGAATCACCTCCCAGGGAACACAGTTAACCCCTTGATCGCCCCCTAGTGTTAACCCCTTCACTGCGAGTGACATTTTTACATTAATCAATGCATTTTTATAGCACTGATCGCTGTATAAATGCCAATGGTCCCAAAAATGTGTAAAAATTGTCTGATGTGTCCGCCATAATGTCGCAGTCACAATAAAAATCGCAGATCGCCGCCATTACTAGTAAAAAAAGAATAATAATAAAAATGCTATAAATAGATTCCCTATTTTGTAGACGCAATAACTCTTGCACAAACCAATCAATATACGCTTATTGCGATTTTTTTTTACCAAAAATATGTAGAAGAATACATATCGGCCTAAACTGAGAAAAAATTTGCTTCTTTTTAAAAAAAATGGGGATATTTATTACAACAAAAAGTGCAAAATATTGTTTTTTTTTTCAAAATTGTTGCTCTTTTTTTGATTATAGCGCAAAAAATAAAAACCGCAAAGGCAATCAAATACCACCAAAAGAAAGTTCTATTTGTGGGAAAAAAAGGATGTCAATTTTGTTTCGGTGCAACGTCACACGACTGCGCAATTGTCAGTTAAAACGACTCAGTGCCAAATCGCACAAAATGGCCCGGTCATTCTGCAGCCAAATCTTCCGGGGCTGAAGTGGTTAATAAAACACAGAGACGGGGGCACTATATTAAGATACAGAACGGATAGTATACCACTATATATGTTATTCCTGCAGCATGAGGGGGATGGGGTAGCACTGTAAAAAGGTGACAGGCAGAGAGGGGAGGGAGGGGAAGAGGGCAGAGGCAGGGCCGGACTGGGAATAAAAACCAGCCCTGGAAAAAATTTCATACCAGCCCCAAAGCATTTTTATACCAGCCCAACTGCATAACGTCGTTATTTTTTTGTTCACAAAAGGGAAAACCATGCATTTTAAAGCACATTTGAAGAGTGTATTATATATAGATAAGAGAGACATGGAATTTACAAACAGCAGCAATTTTTAATTTTTTTACTGGCAAAAATCATGGCATTTACTGGCACATTTTTTACTGATACTGCAAAAAAAAGGTGCCGTAAATGGCAGGTTTCAGTGCAAATATCAATATTTAAGCTATAAACTGCTATTAGCAATGTGTTAAGTTAAACAAAAGTCAACCACCATATTTCTCCTCTTACATGAAGGTCAGATTAATATAACCCAACACAGAGTTCCCCCCATACATCAGGAGGATTCCCCTTTACAGTGCAAGGGAACTCTGACATAAAGGGGAACATTGCAGATCATGATCTAAGCAGGAACTCTGATTTAAAAGGGGAACATTGCAGATCATGATCTAAGCAGGAACTCTGATATAAAAGGGGGGCACTGGTGACCAGAGACCCCACTTATATCAGAGTCCATTGCTTTCCCCTTTACATCAGAGTTCTCACTTACATCAGGGTCTGCAGCATTGCCTTTACATCAGAGTCCCCCCTTGCACTGTAAGGTGGAATCCTGCAGACTATGATGTAAAGGGGAACTCTGGGAATGTGGGGAGGACTCTGGTGACCAGAGACCACCTTCTGCAGAAAGAAAACACTAAGGTATGGGGTTTACTGATATAAGGGGGAAACCTATATATCAGTGCCCCCTTACAATATTGTATTGACCCCCCCCCTCAGGCTGGCCTGGCGGCGCTGTCACTGACCTCCTCTCGGGTGCACCGTACAGGGCTCAGTCAGTCGGCTCCAGCTCGGTGGCTCTGGTTTTATCCCATAGTTTCCTCTCCACAGTCCATACATGTCTGACTTCTCCCATGACCCCCATCCCTGAGGCACTCCCACTGTTGACTCCGCTCCAGACTGCAGACGTGATATAAGACAGGAGAGGTCAGAGGCTGCGGATGGTACAGGAGAGGTCAGAGGCTGCGGATGGTACAGGAGAGGTCAGAGGCTGTGGATGATGCAGGGGAGGTCAGAGGCTGCGGAGGGGACCACAGGAGAGGTCAGAGGCTGAGGAGGGGATGACTGGAGGTCAGAGGCTGAGGAGGGGATGACAGGAGGTCAGAGGCTGAGGAGGGGACGACAGGAGGTCAGAGGCTGAGGAGGGGATGACAGGAGGTCAGAGGCTGAGGAGGGGACGACCGGAGGTCAGAGGCTGAGAAGGGGACGACAGGAGGTCAGAGGCTGAGGAGGGGACGACAGGAGGTCAGAGGCTGAGGAGGGGACGAGAAGAGGTCAGAGGCTGAGGAGGGGACGAGAAGAGGTCAGAGGCTGAGGAGGGGACGAGAAGAGGTCAGAGGCTGAGGAGGGGACAAGAAGAGGTCAGAGGCTGAGGAGGGGACGAGAAGAAGTCAGAGACTGAGGAGGGGACGAGAAGAGGTCAGGGACAGGAGGCTGCGGGGGGGGACAGGAGGTCAGAGGCTGCAGGGGGGACAGGAGGTCAGAGGCTGCAGGGGGGACAGGAGGTCAGAGGCTGCGGATGATGCAGGGGAGGTCAGAGGCTGCGGAGGGGACCACAGGAGAGGTCAGAGGCTGAGGAGGGGACGAGAAGAGGTCAGAGGCTGAGGAGGGGACGAGAAGAGGTCAGAGGCTGAGGAGGGGACGAGAAGAGGTCAGAGGCTGAGGAGGGGACGAGAAGGTCAGGGACAGGAGGCTGCGGGGGGGGGGACAGGTGGTCAGAGGCTGCAGGGGGGGACAGGTGATCAGAGACTGCGGGGGGGGGGCAGGAGGTCAGAGGCTGTGGGGGGACGCAGAAAGAGGCACAGGCCACCAGACGCCAGACACTGAGCGCTGCAACCGCTTTACCTTTAAAAATGGCGCCGCTCGGCGCCATCGTGTCACTGAGCATGCGCCCGCATTTCCGAAAATTGCCGAGCGGGTTTTCCGGAGCACGGCTAACCTCAGAACAGCGCTGGCGCCTGCGCAGTTGCACGTCGGCCCGGCCCCCGCAGCCATTTTTCTTTCAGGCGCCGCTGCCCTCACAGCGGCCGCAGCGGTAGCCAGACCACCGGCCCACCGGGGGATTTCCCGGTATCCCGGTTGGCCAGTCCGGGCCTGGGCAGAGGTGACAGACACAGGAGAGCAGGCTGCGGATGACGGAGGCACGCAAACAGACGACAATGTCAGCGGCTCAGCAGCCATGATTATCGTGGTGTGTTTGCAGAGGGGAGGGTATAGCCAGGCAGGATTGGCCAGGTATTACAGGTGTTACAGGGTGCCAAATTAGACAGCAAAAGCACTGTGCTGTGTAACATGCTTTAAAGGAGCAGAATCTGTGTTTTATAATGGATCAGTCTGTAAACATGCATACCACTATTATCAACTCAAGCACTATAAAAAGACTAGTCTTACACTCCAGGTAGTTGGCTAATCTTTGTGAAGCAACAGCATTTAGCCTCCAAAATCCAGAATATGGGCACCATACTATAGCTTTGACTAATAATCCTTTGTGGAATACTCAATCTGTTAGAAGTTGCTCAATGTACGTAGTAATAATTAATATTAGAGATGGGCCGAACACCCTTCTGTTCGGTTCGCATCCAGAACATGCGAACAGGCAAAACATTTGTTCGAACACGCAAACACGCATGACAAATCAAAAGTGCTAATTTTAAAGGTTAATATGCAAGTTATTGTCATAAAAAGTGTTTTGGGACCCGGGTCCTGCCCCAGGGGACATGTATCAATGCAAAAAAAAGTTTTAAAAAGGGATGTTTTTCCGGGAGCAGTGATTTTAAAAATGCTAAAAAGGCTTAAATAATAAAAGTGAAATATTCCTTTAAATTTCGTACCTGGGGGGTGTCTATAGTATGCCTCTAAAGTAGAGCATGTTTCCCGTGCTTAAAACAGTCTGAGAGCAAAATGACATTTCTAAAGGAAAAAAAAGTCATTTAAAAGTGCTAGTGCTAGTGCCAGCTATTATGAATTGTCGGTCCCGACAATACACATAAAAGTAATTGAAAGTCATTGAAAAATAAAAAAAAAGGGGGGGAGAGAGCGGCCCTCCCCTCCTGAACGTACCAGGCCACATGCCCTCAGCATGGGGAGGATGTCCCCATGTTGATGGGGACAAGGGCCTCATCCCCACAACCCTTGCCCGGTGGTTGTGGGGGTCTGCGGGCGGGGGGCTTATCGGAATCTGGAAGCCCCCTTTGACAAAGGGGACACCCAGATCCCGCCCCACCCTATGTGATTTGGTAAGGGGTACATTGTACCCCTACCATTTCACAAAAAGAAAGTGTCAAAATGTTAAAAAACCACAGTAGATGGCTTGGGACAAGTCCTTTATTAAAAATAAAAAAAAAATAAAATAAAAAAGAGATTCCAGCAATGTAATCCAATAAGTCCATGCTCCTACTTCAGCGATGTAATCCAATTCTCGATCTCCAGCGATGGATGATCTCCAGCGATTCCAGCGAGGAACACGCACAGGATCCTGTCTCCACCGGAGGCACCCAGCCAATGACGCAGTGCCAGCTTGACAGCTCTTATGTAGCTAAAGGGCGGGGCCACCCGTCACGTGACCCCATCCCCCTCTAACAAGGGGAAGCGCTGGGGTTTCCCTGTGATGTGTACGGGTGACCCCGCCCCCCTCTGATGCAACGGGAATCCTGTAACATCTATGCAACATTATAAATGTTACATAGATGATCTGTTCATGATATGGAAAGGGGAGGAGTCTGACCTCAGGTCATTCATGAACAGATTAGATCAGAATAGTAAAAATATTGTATTGTCTTGGCATGTCAATCAAGAGGGAGGTTTCCTTTCTAGATTTAGAAATCAGGAATATTAATGGGTGTCTAAGCACTAGGAATCATTTTAGGCCCACTTCTCGCAATAGTTTTAAACCTCCTGATAGTTGCTATCACAAGTCGTGGCTTTTTAATATACAGAGAGGGCAATTTATTTTCTCTTCGTAGGAATTGTACTGATGGAGGGGAATTTTTAAGAAAATCTGAGATTTTCCAAAAAGGGTTTATAAAGAAAGGGTATAATCAAACAAAGGTTAGGAAAGAAATAGAAAAGGTTAGGCGTATAGACAGAGAGATTTTCATTAGGGACAAACATGCAAGAGACGAGAGTACAAATAATTTAGAATTATTTTAAATTATAATGCATAGAGTAAAAAAGTAGAAAGTATCATTAAGGAGTATTGGAATATTTTACAGAGAGATAAAGTATTGGGCAATGTGTTACCCTCCCAGCCCAGATTTATTTACAAAAAGACACCTGCACTGAGGGACATATTATCCCCAGGGGTTATAGCTGCTCCTAAGAATACCACCAACAATAGACTGTTTTCATCCCTAGTAGGGTTCCATGCCTTTGGCAAATGCAAGGCCTGTAGGACCTTGAAGAATAACAATAAAAGCCCTTTCACACCAAGCCGCCCATAGCGTCGGCGGTAAAATGCCGCTATTTTTAGTGGTGCTTTACCGTCGGATTAGCGGTGCATTTCGGCTGCTAGTGGGGCGCTTTTACCCCCGCTAGCGGCCGAGAAAGGGTTAAAAACGCCCGCAATGCGCCACAATAGCGGTGTTTTGCCGACGGTATCCCAGCGCTGCCCCATTGATTTCAATGGGGAGCAGCGGTGGAGGAGCGGTAAACACACCTCTCCTTCGCCGCTCCAAAGAAGCTGCTGGCAGGACTTTTCCTGACGTCCTGCCAGCGCAGCGCTCCGGTGTGAAAGCCCTCGGGCTTTCACACAGGAGACAATGCTGCAGCTGTTTGAGGGCGGATTGCAGGCGCTATTTTTAATGCTACAGCACCTGCAAAACACCCTCGGTGTGAAAGGGGTCTAAAAAAGAAAAAAGAGTTTGTGGCTACAGCCACAGGTAAATCATACAAAATTTAAATGATAATAAATTCACATTTTTTTTGTTAAAAATAACAAACATGGCACTTTGCTGCTGACTCAGCCAATGAGGTGGGAGAGTCCCGGAGAGTTGATTCTCTCGTGCAACATCACTGGATCGAAATGGGGCTCAGGTAAGTATTAGGGGGTCTGATGGGGCTGCTGCACACAGAAAGCTTTTTATCTTAATGCATAGAATGCATTAAAATAAAAAAACTTTCTGCCTTTACAATCACTTTAAGGATTTTTTTAAACATGTTTTGCTAAAGGGCTGGTGTACATGTTGGAATGCCCTTGTGGCATCCAATATGTAGGACGCACCTGGAGGGAGATACAAGTGAGAATTAGAGAACATATGGCTAATATTAGAAATGATTAAAAGGAGCATTGGGTACCTAAACACTTTAGAATGGCTCATAACCATCAGGTCTCAAATATTTGGAGGTGGAGAAAGTGGTTAAACAGTGGAGAGGAGGCAAATTTATAGGCAACTGAGTAAACGGGAATCCTTTTGGTTCTTTGAAACAAAAGTATTAGCCCCCTTTAGTTATGAATTCAGAATTTGATTTGGACTGTTTCATTATTAGGGCTGAAACAACTAATCGATTAATCATCAACTAATCGATTATGAAATTAATCGATTACTATTTTTATAATCGATTAATCGGCCAGTAACATAATAGGGTTAAAAAAAAAATGAGTCCTTTATAGTACAAAAACAGCAAATAATCGCTACTGTATTATAATATTACTTTCATAGTTCTACAGTAAAAAAAAATTAACCCCTTACAGTAGTGATTATCTGCTTTTTTGTACTATAAAGGTCTAATTTTAGTTTTTTGTAACCCCATTATGTTACTAAACGTCTTAGACCTGGTTAACATCTATGTGTTTTTTGGTGCTTTTTGCAGAAACGCACTACAGTTCATTTACATGGTTTCCTATGGGACACGTTCACATCCATACTTTTTTCAGCCGCTGTGTATTTGGAAAGGGTCAGGGACTTTTTTTAACGCAAAACGGTGCTTTTTTGGTTCGATATACTTCAATGGAGAAGTTGCAGAAAATCATGTAATGCGTATTTGCAGCAAATTGTGTTTTTTAATCTGCCCAACAACAAATTGGCCAAAAAAATGCAAAAATGCAAATCGCAGCAAAATCACATGCGCAAAAATCAAAATGCACTGCAGAAACAGTTCAAAAGCAAACTGTATAGTTGTGTACCGAGCCTTATGCTGGCCACACGGATCAATTTTCAGACAAGAATATTCATGCGAAAAATCTTTGTACATTCGCTGAATGAAAGAATGTTCTTTGAAATTTTTTACTTGTTTTTAACATTCTGTTTTTAAAATGAATGTAATTTCTGAACGAAAACCACATACACTGTCTAAAAATTCCTTTTGACCAAGAAGTTTTCTATTATTTTCAAATTTTCCCGTCACTGTGTTTGAAAATGAACATCGATTTGACCCCACTAATAATTAGAAAATCATACAAACGTTCTTAAAATGAAATTTTTTTTGAAGGAAGACATTGTTTCTTTTTTTTAATAAAAAAAATGTAATCTCAGAGTCTGATTTACCAGATTCACCCTTTAGTAGTATATACAGTATATCTCTTCTAATAGTATATACAGTATATCTCCTCTAATATTATATACAGTATATCTCTTCTGTCTGTTATTCTCAGAGTGGATTAGATATTTTGCTCCCTAACCATATAGTTGGTTATTTATATTTACCACTGCATAGAGATATATAAGAATAAATTGCCTTTTTTTAAAACTTTACATATTAACTAAATTATACACCACACTTTTTATTAAGGTTATTAACCGATTAACTAAAACAATAATCGGCCAACTAATCGATTATGAAAATAATCGTTAGTTGCAGCCCTATTCATTAGTGATAAGTAGATTTACTAACCATTTTGTCTTATATGGGGCGTTTTATGATAATAATTTTTACATAATAAATTGTATACATATTTTACTATATAGGTATTCTATTGTTTATTTTTTTTATAATTTGTATATATTTTACATATTTTGGTATCATTTGATATATGTAAGGGATGTAGATATATTTTTATGCTGACATGATTTCACCATGAAGGTCTTAACATGTTTACTCATGATTATTTTGCATGAGCAGAGAGGTATTAATTCTGCCGCGTACACACGATCGGACTTTCCGGCATACTTGGTCCGGCGTGTCGGAGTCCGTCGGACAATTCGATCATGTGTGGGCTCCAGCGGACTTTGTTTTCTCAAAAGTTTGACGGACTTAGATTTGAAACATGTTTCAAATCTGTCCGACGGACTCTGCTTTCTATCAGACAAACCGTTCGTCCGTGTGCTAGTCCGACAAACTCAAACTGACGCATGCTTTGAAGCAAGTACAAGACAGAAGCACTCGGTCTGGTAAAACTAGCCTTCGTATTGAAGCTAGCACATTCCTCTTCTGTGATCTTTTAATACAGCGCATTCTTTTCTATAATGTGAGAAGAAGGAAGTTGTTTTGCTGCTTATATTTACACAGAGTTCTCACAAACTACTTTTTTCATGATTTATCCTCATGCCATGACTTGTATTTGTGAAAAGCCAGATCTCCAGAAATAAAGTAGCAAATTTTTTTTTGGACTCATCTTTATTTTTGACAGATTTCAACAATATAGATTTTACAATGTGTGCTAAATTATCCAAAATGGTTTTTTTTTTTTTTTTTTTTTTTTTTGGATTTTGAGTTGCAAGTTACCACAATAACCTTAATATTTTTTAGTGTTTTAATGAACCTTAATGAGGTTGGTGTCCCTTGTTAATTAGACATAGAGTTTTTTTTTCAAAAGGCCAAATAATTTTTCACTACAAGTGCAAATTGTACTTGGAATTGCTGTGAAAGAGCATTTGGAAGTGCATTCGCTGTGGATCCGAGGGGCACATGCAAGGAACCCCCCCCCCCCCCCCGCAAAAAAAAATTACTCTTGCACATGATTGTATGATAAAATCAGCAGAGCTTCCCCTAATTTCAGATCTTCCCCTCAGATTTACAGCGACTGCACTTCCAACAAGTGCACTTGCAGTGCAATTTATCAAGTGCACTTTGCAATAGTACTTTGCACTTGAATTGCAAAATGATTTAGCCTTTTGTAAATAACCCACATATAGTCTTTTTGACCTGTACCTGCCTACTCACAAACCAAATGTCCTTTTTGAATCAAAACACATAGTCAATAATGTAAGGTAACGAAAATATCCATTTATTTGGGTCAAAACAGAAATGAGGAAGGCAACACTGGAGACACTTTTGAAATGTGTGAAGTCTTTTGTCCCCCAAGACACACATCAAGTTAGAGGACAATAAAATTGGTATCTTGCGCCTAGGGAGCACAGGGAGCACAGTCAGAAGTCAGACCAGACAGAAGCCAGCCAATCACTTTGAGTCTTCCGTGGAGCCTTCCCTGCACGCTTCCCTGCAGCCTTCCCTCCACACTTCGCTGCAGCCTTCCTTGGAGGCTGTGCCTCTGGTGGTGTACTTGGGGCAGGAGGAGGAGGAGTAGCAGGAGGAGTGGCTTCATCTGCTATATATGTTTTTGCAGTAAGCTTCCCTCTCAAGCCCTTCTGATAGGCTTGAAAAATCAGACTCTCACAGAGGAGGCGTTGCCCCTTTTCTAGTTCCAGCAATCTGGTGGCCATATAGGTTCCATACGCCTCTTCCGCATTGGGTGGTGTGCTGAGGATTTGGCTAGCTTCGCGAATGAGGGCTAGTGATTCCTCCTCTGTTCAGGTCATCTTTCTGGGCCTTTTGGTGGTAATGCGGAGGTGAGGCACCTGACACTTGAAGTAGAATAGTAAAGTATCGAACCAGGCAGAAATTCAGCAATGCAGGTTTATTAACAGCTGATAACATACAGGTTTGTCAAGGTCTGCCTGGGGGACTCGAGTCTTCACAAATTCCAAAAGTGTGCCCAGTGTTGCCTTCCTTGCCTCTCTATTTGAATATAATGGATGCTTGACCTCCCACAGGTTTCTGTTTTCTTCATACAAATCAATAAAACATGTCAAAATTTCTTGCTCCTTAAAAGGATTCATTTTTGCTGAAAGACAAGACACAAGATAAAAACTGTAATGTCAGTCCAAACTCCCAGTATTATATTTGGCTCAATCTAGGGTACACACACACACACACCAAACATATTCCCCAAACACACACCCACGTTTAACCTTACCTTCGTTTCTGACGGTCGCTACTTCCGCTCGGACATACGTAGGCCAGCGTAATAGCTTTATATACACTGCGCATGTGTCATGCTACGTCGCCCGCCCCGGACGTTCTTTAGAATGATTTGTCCCCGCCCCTTCACTCTTCGTTGCGCAGTGGCAGGATATACAGAAAGATGGCGGAGAGATTATCTGCAAGTAGCGTGGAGGAAAGCCCGGAGCCACAACCATCCAGATCCAGGAGGAGATATAAGGCCACCAACATAGCCTTTGAAGAGATGGTGGAGATTGTGTCCATATTGAGAAGGGAGGACTACGATGGCAAAAAAGAACCGTACATCCGACCCAATATGCGAAAGGACAAAATAATGTCCTCAGTTGTCACAGCTCTTCAACATAAATTTGGCACTAAACGGGTTAAAGAACAATTGAGGAAGCGGTGGTCTGGCCTCAAAAGTAGGGAGCCTGAACAATATTGGCGAATAAAGAAGCTGCTTAAAAAAAGTAAGTACTTGTGTGTTCCGAATGAGATACTTAACTTGCATGCTGATCCATATGCTTTTCGTTTATACAGCATCGTTCGTAAAGACCGTTTTTTTGATAAAACATGATACTAAGAAAATGATGGGTTTTTTTCGCCAAATACGATGGTACAGGGTTTGGACATACATTTAGGTCTTGATAATTTGTCGTATTCCAAAAATGTGGTGATGTTGTGTAGATGTGTTGGAAAATATAATGCTTCTTCAAAAATGATTCAGTGTAATGTAAGGACACAGCAGCTGTTTCCACATCGGGACTCACGAGCACTAGTGTACTATGTGACACCAGAGAAAATGTTTGTGGGTAATACACATAGGGGCTCCAGGGGATACTTGAGGTCTCTGCATCTGTGAAACTTGCATGAAAATGTGTATTGTTTGGCATTTTTTTTCAGCAGAGTGAATGTAAATCCTGTCTTCAAAAGTTTTGGGGCCAAAAAATTACAATTGTCCACAACTTCTAACGAACGTTTCATATTCCTTTTTCAAGACTGAAATATCACTGTGTTTTAACTATACCTTTTGTTTAATTCTCATAGGGGAGAAAAGACTCAGACAACAGTCCAAGGATCCCAGGACCCCCCCAAGTCACCAGCCTGAAGCTGACATTACCCCAAGCCCCAGCCCAAGACCATGCCCACCCGACGAGCTGGAGGAAGGAGAGGTGGAGGAAGTGTGTGATATTTCCACCCCACCAAGTAAGAGACTGACACCCCAGCTTAAGTTCATCTATTTAGGTGTGCATATTTTACAATAATTTTTTATCCACAAATTTTAGGTGATGTTCTGTTTGTGGAGGGCCAAGCAGCGGAGCCATTTAGCACAGACAGTGCACAAAGACTCATTGGCAAGATAATGGTGTGGAATAGCCAAATTGATCGAATGCGTGACCAAATTGACAGCATGAGAAATCGGCTGGACAGCATGCAACAGGAAATGAAGAACATGATTGATGTTTTGGGCAGAACCTAATAACTTTTTTCCTAAAAACATCAATTATGTTCTTCATTTCATTGTCAAGTTTTATTTTTCTCAAATGTTTTAATTTGCTAAATACTAATGTCTAAATTTTGCAGATGCACACGGTGTGTCATCATGTGCTATCTTCCATTGGGGATATCAATGTACTTGTTTTGTGTTTGCAACCCCTTCATCAGAATAATGTTAGTTTGTGAGAGGAACAAAGGGATTGCACATCCTAGGATGGCTAAATTTTTTGCACTCCCCAAAGTGCATAAAAACCAGACCAAACCCCCGGGAAGACCGATAGTGTCAGGCATTGGGTCCTTAACAGAAAACGCCAGCCGACTAGTGGATTCAATACTCTTACCACATGTGCTGTCCCTACCCTCATACATCAGAGACACAATGGATCTCTTGAAGCAGATCGAGGGGATGGTCGTGCCTCCTGATGCCCTGCTCGTGTCCTTGGATGTCGAGGCCCTATACTCGAGCATCCCTCACGAGCAGGGCATCAGGACAGCACGCACCTTCCTTCGTGAACAAACGCATCATCGTTGGGAGTATTGTGAATTTATTTTGAAACTGCTACACTTCATCCTCACGCATAACTGTTTTACATTTGATGGGTCCCACTTCCTCCAGGTACAGGGCGTAGCTATGGGCACCTGTTGTGCGCCCACCTATGCCAACCTGTACCTGGGGGGGTGGGAGCGTACAGTATTTTCGGATGACAGTTTATCATATTTTACAAGTCAGGTGATGTGTTGGATGCGCTTTATTGATGACATCTTCATTGTATGGTTAGGTTCTATGGAAAGCTTAAACACCTTTGTTAAAAGACTTAACTGTAATTCATTCAACTTGAAATTTACAGTATGTAGTGATCATTCTACCATTACTTTCCTTGACCTTACAATTCGCAAAGATGGAGACGGCCGACTGGCCACCTCTTTGTTCCGCAAAGAAACAGCAGGCAACACCCTGCTGCATGTGGAAAGTGCCCACCCACACACCCTCATACGTAGTATACCATACGCTCAATACCTCAGACTCCGTAGAAACTGTACTTTCACAGAGGATTTTAAACTACAAGCCAATACACTTCGCGAGCGTATAAGGGCAAGGGGATACAGTAAATCACTTCTTCGCCGCGCTTACAATAAAGCATTGTGTCAACCACGAAATTTTCTCCTATACCAAAATAAAATCCCTAAACCTAATTTGACGGTAAGATATATCACCAAATACTCCCAACACCATTCAGAATTACGTGACATCCTAACCGCACATTGGTAGCTACTACGTGAGGACCCGATCCTGGCCAAATATGTAACCCCCACCCCAACTATTACTTTTCGGAGAAGCAGATCCCTTAGGGACAAACTTACATCTAGTCATTTTTACAATGAACCTACAGTTCAACTCTATCCAAAAGGAATTACCAGATGCGGGAGATGCTCCTTCTGCCCCTGGATCCGCATAGGGACCCGCTTCAAACTTCCCAATGGGGAAATATTCACCCCCCATTTCCATGCCAATTGTGAAACTCAGGGCATAGTCTACCTCATGACATGCGACTGCCAAGCCTTCTATGTTGGAAAAACCATCAGAAAATTCAGTTCGCGTATCAAGGATCACATATACTACTCTGGAGGAGGGAAAATGATTACATCAGTGAGTAGGCACTTGGACCTTTATCACAGATTTGACACCTCGGTGGTTTCCTTCATTGCCCTTGCGGTTATTCCAAGGAGCCCCTGAGGTGGCGACTGGGACAAACAAATTTTGAGACAAGAAACTCTCTGGATAGAACGGTTGAATGCGACTCGGGCCCCTGGCATCAACGAAGCGCAGTCCTATAAACCTTTCCTGTGATAACCATTTAGCCATATAGGCTCGGATCACAGTCTATGTGGGATCCATTTCTTTGGGAGTAATTAGTAATGGTCAATATACATATGGGTCCATTTCCCTATTCTTGCCCATAGGAGCTATTTTTCCCTCCCCCCCCTTTTCTTCCCCCTTCTGTTATTCTATATTTCTCCCCCCCTTACCTATACCGTTATACATGCCCTCCAATAGATTGCTGCTACGAAGTTCATATCCTCCTACGTCCAAAAAATCTTTCCATAGATAGATCTACTTACATATACAGATTCGACTAGAGGTCTATTGGTGCTTGAGTGCAGAGCAAATATATTAACAATATAGATATTGAGGTATATATACGCATTAATAGAATTATCTGCAATGCCTTAATGTATAAAGTTTGTCTTAATCCTTCCATTGTATACATTTTCCCCTTGTTTGCTGAGTTCTTACAGTGCGGTTCTATTGGAGCGCCACCTGGCGGTGCGTTCTTGGCTGCTATGCACCCATCAGGCTTCCTTGATGTGGCGCGTACATCAGCTGGTCTAATGTGCTGGCTGTTGTAGCTTGTAGTGGGCGTGTGCTGCTTCCCCCACTGGAAGCGCCGTTGTCCTTGTTGACGGCGCTCCTGGCTGGCTTGGGCGCATGCGCACTGTGAGCATTCGGCCGGTCCGGATGACGTCACGTCGGCGCCGCCGATTGTATGACGACAGACGGGACGGGCGCACAAATAGGACAGCGTCCTAACATAGTGTGTACTCCGCTCCAGTCACAGGAGGATATCGCACGCTACAGGTCCCTTCTCACCACATCCAGGTACTTTTTACTACAGTATCAGCCACTAGGAATATGTTACTGCCGGATGCCTGTTTACTTTAGGTTATATACTAGCTTACCCTTCCGTTTATTTTATCCATATCCTAGGATAAATTACCTGTAGGCCATCCTTGACAATACAGTACCTGTTGGTACTTGTGTAATCATCTATGACTGCCTGCACCCCACCGCGGAACCCAGGTGCATACAGACTATAGATTCTTATTTACAAGATCAATACTGGTGAGTGTCCCACATCATAGTAAGGACTAGATCACCAGAAATTTACACGTTTTACACTCTTAACTCCTTATTTTAAAATCAACTATTTCTCCTTCCAGGAACAGGCTTATATAAATAGCTAGTACCAGTTTACATCTACCTTGACGTGCATATATACACCATACTGCCGGTTATCCGGTTCCTCCTGACCTGCGGACTATTACCCTCTTCATGATTTTATATATGCTTTAAATGTGAGCATCCCCTCTCTTACACTGTGTTTCTGCCCTTTTTCTTCCCATCTCTTTTTCTGGTCTTTCCCCTCCCCCCTGCCCCTTTTTTCCCCCCCTCCCTTTTCTTCTATCGCCCCTCTTCCCCCCCCTTTTCCTTTCCCCTCTTCTCCCCCCTTCTCCCTTCCTTCCCCCCCCCCTCCTTCTCTCCTTTTCTCTGTCTGTCCCCTTCTTGCCCTTCACATTTCCTTTTCCTCTTCTCTATTTTTCTCCTTTTTCCTTTGTCTACTTTTCTGCTTTGTCCTTCTTTCTTTTCTTCTTTCTTTTTCCCCTCCCCTTCTCCCCCCCTCCCCCCCCTCTGCCCCTCCTTCCCCCCCTTTTTTCCTCACTTTTTACTCTTTTTGTTTTTCTTTTCTCCCCCCCCCTCCCCCCCCCCTTTTTTTCTCTTTCCTCCTCACATAATGGGGTTACTTCAATTCCATCTAGTCCATAAACTTTCTTTACCGTATCACACCTTTGAGGCATCATTCAAAATTATGTTGGGCACGCCCCCATCGCAGCCTTTCAGCACCGTTTGGGTCTTGGCGCCCATCACCGCCCTGTCTGAATCAGCACACATTCTCTTTTTGTACAGTATATGTGGCGTCACTATAGATGCCTGTTTTCTATGTAGACGTATATATGTATATACTAATCATGTATTTGTAATGTTATGTACTTTGATAGCCACAACATACATTGTCATCGCTCTTGAAGAAGCGTGGTTTACACGCGAAACATGTCGAGCATCGAACAATTACGTGACATGAGCTGATTGCGGATTTGCTATCTAACCACCTCTTCGGACCGATCTATATTTGGAGTGACCATCCAGATGTCCGAACAATCATATACTTTAGATGGTGTATAGCAAATGTTTGAACATATACACATGTTGTGCTTTTAATATTGTCTCTTTTTTTGCTACGTATTTTTCTAAATCAATAAAATAATATTTTATATAACTAGCTGTTTTGAAGTTGTGCCTATAAAGTCCAAAAGTCCCCCCCCCCTTTTTTGTTTTTTGTATACGAAAGGGATTGCACACACAAAACACATCCATTGCTCCCCCATGATGGGAGATAGCACATGTAGCACTTGAACCTTTTTTCACCTGCAATTGTGAGCATCTGCAATTTTTTTCGTTTTACATGGGTGACATCCCCAGCACCGTTATTATCATGTTGAACTTTGTAAGTTCCTGTTATTTTTTGTTCTTATGGTTTTTCAAACCCTGTTGTGAAGCCCAATTTTGTAAACAATGTATATTTTCGACAAATATGCCTAAACTAAGAAAAAAAATATTTTTACAAAAAAAACAAACAGGTTCAAACAAAATGCAACTTTCAATGTGCACACAGTAAAATGTTTTTACTACTACAATGTGTGTGGCTTATTATTTATCAATAATAGTTTTTTTTTTTGTGGTTACGCTGACAAAGGGCCTTGCCTTATTAACTAAAGGGAAATGCACTTGCCACTACAAGTGCACTAGGAGACAGACAAAACAAAGTGCAAACAGGAATCAAAACCAGAGATTGTTGCCAACATTTTTTTATTTTTTATATTAAAAAAATTAAAGATCTTGTTGCATTGCAATGGCCCCCCAACCATTAAAATAATTGACATATCTGTCACGCACTTCACAGGTGGATTGGGGGGCCAAGCCAATACGGCCACTTTCCAGGCCTGTGAGTGGTACATCAACACCAAGTCCCGCCTCAGGCCCAACAGAAGATAGATATGTTAAAGAATGTTGTCTCAAAAAATTATGCAGAATGCAGCAAGCAAAGATCACATAATTGATTTTGTATTCAGCTAGATTTATTGTGGAGAGGAACAAACGGAACCGGCTGGCCAGAATCCCAAAGGCATTCTCCACAACTCTTCATGCTCTGGCCAGCCGGTAATTAAATACCCTCCACTCAGGGGTGAGTGTCCTTTGGGGGAATGGCCTCATCAAGTGCTTGCCGAGAGCAAACGCTTCATCAGCAATAAAAACTGAGGGGAGTCCATCCACATTCTGGTCATCAGTTGGCAATCCCAGGCCACCAGTCTGGAGACGCTGGCACAGCTTGGTCTGTGCAAAGACTCCTCCGTCAGACACCTGGCCGTTCTTCCCCACGTCCACGAACATAAATTCCAATTGTGCCGAGACCACCGCCATCAAAACTACACTATAGTTGTAGAAATAAGACCCCGAATGGGGTGGTGGCACAATGCGGACATGCTTCCCATCGATCGCCCCGACACAGTTGGGAAAGTCCCAACGGTCCACGAACTAGGAGGCCACAGTCTGCCATTCCTGTGTGTTGGAAGGAAACTGTGGAGTCAAACAAGAAAAAAAAAATATAAGTACTTTTAAACATAACTTGGATATCAGATTACACAAAAACATTCTTGAACAACAGCAGTTGAACATTATTAATATGTGTTATTTTTCAAATAAAAAAAAAAGGGGCCACTTATAAGATTACTTACCCCCTCTGATGGACCATTGATCAATTTGTATGTGGGGGGAGGGGTACTAATTGGGGCCAAGAACACACCTGACAGTTGCAAACATTTGAGGGGGTGGGGGAGGGTAAAACAGTACAATGGAGCTTACAATATACATTGTTCAAAGGACTATAGGCTAGAGGTATAAATGGACCCAGGATTGCATGGTGGGGAGGTTATTGAAGGGAAATATGCATGTAGGCCAAAAAATGAATAATGTAAAAAAACAGCCATGCCTAAAGATAAAGGGGACATTCCCAGCATAATCAAAGCATGGTAATTAGGTAACGAGGACATTTAGACAATGCATTAGCAAACATTAAATACATATCATGTAATGTTAAAGGATAAAACTTGCCTTCATATAGTCCTTCTGCAGGACCTGAATGATGGCAGAACAGGTCTCTGGGATTATGATCCCCAGAGCCTGGGGGGAGATGCCTGTCCAGAACTTCAAGTCCTGAAGACTTCTCCCAGTTGCCAAGTAACGTAAAGTGGCAACTAGCCTCTGCTCCGCAGTGATGGCTTGCCTCATGCAGGTATCCTGCCTGCTGATATAGGGGGTCAGCATAGCCAGCAGACGTTCAAAAACGGGGTCCGTCATTCTGAGGTAATTCCTGAAATCATCAGGATTATTCTCACGGATCTCACGGAGCAAAGGCATGTGCGAGAATTGGTCACGCTGGCGCAACCAATTCTTCGTCCATGAACTCCGCCTCACCCTGTTTATGGACTGGACTCGGGTCAAAGTATCAACCCCAACACCAAGTCCCCACGCAGCACGAACTCAAGAACGAGAATGTCCATGCACCATGGCTTCAAAACGGTCGGCTGGTCAAACAAACAAACTTAGAACAAACGCACTGAAGAACAGCAAGGCCTATGAAGAGCGACCTGAAAATCAGGAACGAGCTGACCAGAACGGACTGCTAGGCAGGTTATGAACTGACCAACAAGCACTGAAAAGCAGATACAAACCTCACAAGCACAAACTGAACCACAGAAAACGATCGAAATAAGCTGAAGTGTGAAAAGCGCTAATCGTCTCTAACCAAACTTCTACTAACACGAGATAAACACGACATTAGCAGAAGGAGCCCAAAGGGTGGCGTAGTGGGGCTTGAACTTCCTTTTTCTAGTCCCATCGTACGTGCTGTACGTCACCGCGTTCAAAACCATCGGACTTTTGGAGTGATCGTGTGTGTCCAAGTCCGTCCGTTTTTAAGTCCGGCGCACCTAGCCTACAAAGTCCGTCGAAAAGATCGCCGGACCAAGTATGCCAGAAAGTCCGATCGTGTGTACGCGGCATAAGGCATTCGGATGTAGGATGGTCGGTAAAAGTATACAGAATAAGATACTAGTGAATATTTATTGAGCACTCGCTGTTTCAGGCATTTCTACAGTGAAGTGGAAGTGTCTCCATAGGACACAGGCAGTTTTTTCTCACTCACAGAGGCCGGGGTGACCACTTAGAGTGCCATAACGTTACTTCTGGTTCCACAAAGGGCGGAAGTCACTTCATCATCCAAGCATTGCTGGAGGGAGGTTTGAGTGGGGGTTCAGTCTAACATTGACAGGCAATGATCCAATCAGGAGAGTTTACACACATTGATAACGTCACGTCTGGATTCCAATGTGGTTAAATATTGCCATATAAATTAATCTTAGAAATTATTTAAGGGCTGGTTTAGTGTCTGCATCCCACCTACTGAAGAAGCCCAATCACTAGGCGTAAGGCGTATGGGTGGGTGGGAGGAGAAGAGCCTGTGACATCACACAAGCAGCTATCCGAGTTTGAGGGGTGAGCCAAGAGTATCTATTGCTTTCTTTTTATACATTTTTGTAAGCGTTTTTAACCCCCTTGAACATTGTAAATAAAAGTTTGAAAATAGAAAGAGCACTATGATTCTTCTCCCTTTTGTATTTTCTGACATGTGGTCATGCTGGTGACTGAGGATGGAATAGGGAGAGATCAAAAGTGCATTCCAAGCCAGGAGGAGAAGTGTTGCTGAACCTTTCACAGGAGGAATAGATCAGAGGCGAATGGGACTCTGTAGTGGGGTCTCTGTAGTGGGGTCTGATTCTGATCCTATAGGTGGAGGTTTACAGGACACATTGAGAAGATATTTGCACTGTCACGCATTTATTACACAGTAGTGTGGATCACTTGATGGGACTGTTGTTCTGAGATATGTGATGGATATTTAATTACACAAACTTTTTTATTTACTTATTTATGTTATTGTCTGTGGAGAGTTATTAGCACCCGAAGAGGTTTTATGATTTAATTGCAGTGCGCTTATTTTATGCATCTAGGGTTAGAACAACCGTGAGGTTTTTATTGCTGTTTTTGCCTTGTTAGGCAAACCTTCCAACATTTGAACTTGACAAAGAGGGGCACTACCTAAAAGAGCTAAATGTGGCAAGCTGTGCACGTTGTGGCAAAGAGTTGGCGTCGCCACTAAAAGTGGGCATGAGCAATGGGTGTAGTTTAATGATATAGATGCAGCAGTTTTGATATGAATACCACCTGCAACTCCTGAAGCCAGTACATGCTGTAGGATTGTAACTTTGATGGTGACTTAAATTGGAACTCCAGGAAAAAAATAGTTTTGACTTTGCTGCATACAAATATGTTGCCCCTATTGTTCATTATCATAGGTCCACGTGACTGCTGTGTAAGTTAAAAAAATCTAGTATTAATGCTGGATATTACTTCTGCAGTTCTGTTACCAGTAGTGCCATTAGCAACATAGGTGTATAAAAATAAAATTGATACACCAGCATGTAAGGCAAAGCTTCATGCACAAATAAAAGAAAATAACAATATTGGTAGATTCGCTAAAGGCAAACAGACTATGCACTTTGCAAGTGCAGTTACGCCAAAGCTTAGTAAATAAGAGCAAAGCTCTGCTGATTTCCATCTTCCAATCATGTGCAAACAAAGATGCTGTTCTTTTTAATTTTCTTGCATATGATTGGGTATTCTTTGCAAAATGAAACTTCATCTCATTTACTAAGTTCTTGAGCAACTGCACTTGCAAAGTGCACAGTCTATTTGCCTTTAGTAAATCCACAGCACTGAGAAAAACTTTATGGGGTGGATTTACTTAACTTTAACCACTTGACCACTGGGCACCTAAACCCCCTTCCTAATCAGACCAATTTTCAGCTTTCGGTGCTCTCACATTTTGAATGACAATTACTCAGTCATGCAACACTGTACCCATATGAAATTTTCGTCCTTTTTTTCACACAGATAGAGCTTTCTTTTGGTGATATTTGATCACCTCTGGGTTTTTTTATTTTTTTGTGCTATAAATGAAAAAAGACCGAAAATTTTGTAAAAAAATGAATTTTTCTTCATTTTTATTATAACATTTTGGAAATAAGTAATTTTTCTTCATAAATTTGGGCCAAAATGTATACTGCTACATATCTTTGGTAAAAATAACCTAAATTAGTGGATATTATTTAGTCTGTGTGAAAGTTAAAGAGTCTACAAGCTATGGTGCCAATCACTGAAAATTGATCACATCTGATCACACCTGATGTACTGAGGCCTATTTCTTGAGACCATAACAAGCCAGGCAAGTACAAATACCCACAAAATGACCCCTTTTTGGAAAGTAGACATTCCAAGGTATTTAGTAAGAGGCATGGTGAGTTTTTTGAAGTTGTTATTTTTTCCCACAATTCTTTGCAAAATTAAGATTTTTTTTTATTTTTATTTTTTTTCACACCAAGTTGTCATTATAACAGGTTATTTCTCTCACATGGCATGTACATTACACAAATGACACCCCAAAATATATTCTATTACTCCTCCTGAGTATGGCGATACCACATGTGTGAGACTTTTACACAGCCTGGCCACATACAGAGGCGCAACATTGAAGTAGCACATTCAGGCGTTCTAGGAGCATAAATTACACATCTAATCTCTCAGCCACCTATTACACTTTTGAAGGCCCTGGAGCACCAGGACAATGGAAACGCCCACAAAGTGACCCCATTTTGGAAAGCAAACACCCCAACCTATAATCTATGAGGCATAATGAGTCTTTTGAATGGTTCATTTTTTTCCGGAAGTTTTTGGAAAATGTGGGAAAAAAAATGAAAACACATTTTTTTTACACAAAGTTGTCCATTTATCAGATATTTCCAACACATAGTATGTACATAGCAAAAATGACACCCCAAAATATATTCTGCTACTCCTCCTGAGTATGGCAATACCACATGTGTGAGACTTTTACACAGCCTGGCCACATACAGAGGCACAACATTGAAGTAGCACATTCCGGCGTTCTGGGAGCATAAATTACACATCTAATCTCTCAACCACCTATTACACTTTTGAAGGCCCTGGAGCACCAGGACAATGGAAACGCCCACAAAGTGACCCCATTTTGGAAAGCAAACACCCCAACCTATAATCTATGAGGCATAATGAGTTTTTTGAATGGTTCATTTTTTTCCAGAAGTTTTTGGAAAATGTGGAAAAAAAATGAAAACGCATTTCTTTTACACAAAATTGTCCATTTCTAAGATATTTCTAACACATAGCATATACATAGCAAAAATGACACCCCAAAATATATTCTGCTACTCCTTCTGAGTATGGCGATACCACATGTGTGAGACTTTTACACAGCCTGGCCACATGCAGAGGCCCAACATTGAAGTAGCACATTCAGGCGTTCTAGGAGCATAAATTACACATCTAATCTCTCAACCACCTATTACACTTTTGAAGGCCCTGGAGCACCAGGACAATGGAAACGCCCACAAAGTGACCCCATTTTGGAAAGCAAACACCCCAACGTATAATCTATGAGGCATAATGAGTCTTTTGAACGGTTCATTTTTTTCCAGAAGTTTTTGAAAAATGTGGAAAAAAAATAAAAACACATTTTTGTGACGATAGTAAGTCTTCGGAGAAAATCAAATAAAAAAAACCAAGCATGACAAAATCATTGGTGTTCACCTGGACACCTGGCTGGGTGGTAAAAGGGGGGATATTTGCTGCTCCGGAATGAGGGGGAAACCACAGGGGGTTTTGAAGGGCATAAGGAAGGGTGGCATGGCCTCTATCCTTTTGTGGCTGAGAGGATACCCTACTGGTACCTGGCCTTTGTTGCAGTAGCACTGCGCTTGAGGTGGACGGCACTGCGCTTGAGGTGGACGGCACTGCGCTTGAGGTGGACGGCACTGTGCTTGAGGTGGACGGCACTGCTCTTGAGGTGGACGGCACTGCGCTCGAGGTGGTAGTAGGCTGCTGCTCCACGCCAGAATGCCTTCTTTTCACGGGCACACGTTCCTCTTCCGATTCTGTATCAGACCCGCTGCTTGTCACGGGTTCATAGGCTGAATCCGAATCGGACTGAGACTCAGAGAGCTCTCCGCTGCTCTCATCGGTCATGCTGAGACGCTGGTAGGCCTCCTCGGCCGTAAATAATTATTTTGCCATACTGGTGGCTGGTGAGGTTGATGTGGCGCAGATGAGCACTGATGGGCACAGGTGGCACTGATGGGCACAGGTGGCACTGATGTGGCACTGGAGTGGCACTGGTGTGCACTGTAGTGGGACTGGTGTGGCTCTGGTTGCACAGAGGTGGCACTGGTGGGCTCAGGTGGCACTGGTGGGCTCAGGCAGCATTGGTGAGCACAGGCAGCACTTGTGAGCACAGGCGGCACTGGTGGGCACAGGCGGCACTGATGTGGCACTGCAGTGGTGCAGATGAGCACAAGTGGCACTGATGGGCACAGGTGGCACTGATGGGCACTGGTGGCACTGATGGGGCACTGGTGTGGCACTGGTGTGCACTGTAGTGGCACTGGTGTGCACTGTGGTTGCACTGGTGTGGCTCTGATTGCACTGGTGTGGCTCTGGTGGCACAGAGGTGGTACTGGTGGGCTCAGGCGGCACTAGTGGGCACAGGCAGCACTGATGTGGCACTGCAGTGGCGCTGATGAGCACAAGTGGCACTGATGGGCACAGGTGGCACTGATGGGCACAGGTGGCACTGGTGTGGTACAGGTGTGGCACTGGTGTGCACTGTAGTATCACTGGTGTGGCTCTGGTGACACAGAGGTGGCACAGGTGGTACAGATGGCACAGATGGCACAGATGTTGCACAGTTGTGGCACAGATGACACTGTTGTGGCACAGATGACACTGTTGGGCACTGTTGTGGCACTGTTGGGCACTGCTGTGGCACTGTTGGACACTAATATATATGGAAAAACTCACTGATTGGCACCGTAAGGCTCTCCTCTCACGCTGCATTGGTGTGAGGAGAGGAGAGCTGTAACCTCCTGATGACCCTGCTTTCCCTGGTTTGTTTACATTTGTGATCGCTCCGTCATTGGACGGAGCGATCACATGGTAAAGGGCAGCTGTCATTGGCCCTTTACCGCGATCCGTGTTGCGCCGGGTCCCGTGGACCCGGCGAACACAGATGTTCCCGTGTGCACTCCAAAGGGGGCGCGCGGGAACGGTTTTCCGGGATCACGTCATGTGACGTGATCCCAGAGTTATCCAACCGCCCTGCAGTCATCATTCGGCTATGGCCCGGTTGGCAACTGGTTAAACTCATAATAAAAAAAAAACAAATGAAGAACTATGGCAAAAAATATGATAATCAAAATACTGACACAACCAAACATACATGTGTAACATTTAAATAAAGACATCACAAATGTAATAAATATTATGTGGTAACAAATCATGACAAAAATATAATCATACTCACACATCCAGGAGAAGGGTATGCCTTTCAAACCTAAAGTAGAGAAAACATACCATAGTGCTTACTGTAATAAAACCACTTTATTAAAACTTTAAATTGCACTCACACATGTATGGCAAATAAAATCGCCCCTCTCAGTTATAAAATATTGTTCACAGATAATGCTGTCTGGGAGGAGAAAGCCAAAATCCACAGTAAGCACCATTGTCTGTTTGCTTTGTAGTTTGGGCTTTGTGGTTCCATAGAGTCTTTACTCTGAGTTATATAAGATATAAGACAGCATTTGCATCGGGGGTTGGTGGAGGCTTTCTTCTAGTTGAGCATCTTTGACCACAATTGAAAAGTTGAATTTTTGCACATTTAAGATTTTTCACTTTTTAGGACTTTGTCATGAATTGTTACCACAGGATACGTATTACAGTGTATTTGTGATGTTTTTATTTGAATAATACACATACACTTTTGGTTGTGTCAGCATTTCGATTATCATATTTTTTTACATAATTCAGTTATTTTTTTATTATGGTTTTGAAGTTTTAGATAGCACATTACATTTTTCTCATACCATTGGCAACATAGTTTAGATTTAATGTAGCCAATAACTTAAAAAGTGATTAATACAAATATTGGTATAACAATATGACAAGAATAAGCACACAGTTTAGCACTAAAATAACCAATTTCTACTTAAAACAAATAAAACTATTATTTCACAATATTACTAAGCAATTAAAAAAGAAAATAATACCAAAACAAACCAAAAAAAAGAGAGAAAAAGTACCTTAGATCATATAAAACCTTAATCGCTGGACTCCATTGAATCTGAAATAATAATTGTGATCTGAAGGAGGTATAAAAAAGATACGTGCAAAATAAAAAGACTATATCTATTAAATGAATAGTAAAGCTAAATAATGAAAAATAAATGTGCAAAATGATGAATAAATCCACTTAGTAAGCTCATAACTGCAAGCAGCATTTGCTGTATGGAGCTAAATGGCAATGAGCATGGCACTATTTAAAACAAAAAGTCATCAGACTTAAAGAGGTTCTTCACCTTGTTTCAAAATAAAAGTCAGCAGCTATAATTTGACTTTTAAAAAAAGGACAGTTACCAGTCCAGGAATCCAGCAGCATCCTCATCCGGGCTGGTTGTCTTCTGGTTTTCGGGTCCCCGGAGCTTTTTGGCCTCACAGCCAGCTTCCCACTGTGCATGTGTGAGCCACACTGCGCTTTGTGAATAGTCCTGCAGGCCTTCTAGGACCTATGACATGTCCCAGAAGATTGTAGGTGGGGGAAGAACTTCTGGTGGAATTGCCCAATCTGACCAAAAATTTTAAAAAAATCCAAAAGAAGAAGAGGAGGGGGGAGGGCATAAGGCAAAACTTCCCCTTTAGGATGAAGTTCTGCTTTAAACTGAGGATGGGGCTGAACAGACAGAAGGAGAAGATGGAAGATTGACAAGTGGGAAGGGATGCAGAGATAATGAATGCTAGGTGGAAAGAGTTGTGACTGAGTGACAAGTGGGTGGAGTGACGTTTGACAGGTGGGAGAAAGTTAATGATGGGAACTAGAGGAGGAGAAAGAATGACACCTGGGAGGAGCTAAACAACGGGAACTAGAAGAGGAGAAAAAATGTGGTGGGTGGGGATAAATTGCCTCAAAATAACAAGTGGGAGGAAAAGAATGTGAAAATGAAGTGAAAGGCATTAGGATACAAAAGAGAAGAGGGTGACTAGTGGGAGGTGCAAACACTTATGGCCAGAGGACAGAGAAACAGCAAACATGAGGACACATTGATAGTGGGGGCAAGCACTGGAGATAGGCAACATGTGAAATAAGGATGGATGCAAAATGATGACAAGTGGGAAGAGAACAGCGTGAGAGGTGGGAGGAATTGAAAAACAGCTGGTAAAGGATGGAGGAAGTAAAGTAAGTGGAGTGAAAAATTGAGAAAGCACAAATGTAATACCAGTGAATGGAGAATAGGTGAAAGAAGAAGGGTATGGCAGGGTAAAGCTTCTGTACAGGGGGCCATGGGACTAAAGCAGGGATTTGGGATAGTCCCACACTATCTGGGACTGTTGGGAGGTATGGGCATGGTGTTGAGTCATGGGTCTACTAAGGAGCAGCTGTGCATAGTAACCAATCAGCATCTACCTTCAGGTTGTTCAGTTAAGGTTGAATTTTAGTCACAAAATTAAGTCCTGATAGATCACTTCAAGCTGGCTCCTTTTGTAGATATAACTATGTAAAACATTAAACCGTTTGTTAACACCAAAAAAAGGATCCTTTAAAGCATTTTATACAGTGCTTGTGCTGTGTAATATGGCCTCTTCTATCACCTGAAATACCTGTCTGATCCTGCCAGTTTCTGCCCTCCCCTATGTAAATTGACCACAGTACATCATGGCTGCTATGCCCTGACACCGTGGTCAGTTTACGTGCCTCCGTCATCCGCAGCTCTCCTTTGTCTTCCTCTGTACTCCTGTGTCCTCCTCCCCTCCCTGCCTGTCTGCCTCTGTGTCAGTGCACGCCCGCTCTGCTCCTGCTGGTTCCCTAATGATAGGAGCTCCTGTCTCTGTGTTTTATGAAAAAAATACCTCCTTTACCAGATGTCAGAGCGTCTCACCGCTGTCACATGACCAGCCGGCTCTCTCTCCTCCTCATGTCCCGGCTCATGTCAGCGGGGGAATCTCGGCCCGGACCACTGCATCTGTCAGCCGGGCAAAGGAGAGAGCCGGCAGGTCACGTGATCGTGGGGAACAGCTGTGAAATCCAAGAAAGGAGGCATTTTTTAATAAGACACATGAACAGGAGCTCCTGTCATTAGAAAATCAGCAGAATTATGTAAATTGATATAAGTGGGTTTACAACCACTTTACAAAATAAGTGGCTAATCTGTTTAACCACTTGCCAATCAAAATACACACACAGATATATATATATGTGTGTATATATATATATATATATATATATATATATATATATATATATATATATATATATATATGTTGCAGTTTACAAGTGGTTTACAGGGATTATGGCCGAAGCTATCAGCACAATCCCGGTATTTTTTCTTCAGCCGGTCGCTGGCCTTTTCTAGAAAGTTTTCCGAGCAGCTCATGAGCCACTGGAACGCTTTCAGAAGTGGCAGGAGAGGACATCAGTGTTTCTTGGGCGTACTGTTTCCACCATCTCGCCTGAGAAACGATCCAACGATGCGGCTGGCTGGTCAAAGAGGCAATAAAAGACTAGATCATATTTGATCGCCTCTATGGCCTTGGAGGACAGGAGCAACATCATGACGTCACTTCCGGTCCAGGGTGGAAGTAAATATTTTTATTTTTAAAGCAAAAGATCAAATTTTTTCTTTAAATCTTTTGTTTTTGAAGATAAAGGAGAGATTTGAGATCTTTTTGACCCAAAATCTCTACATAAAGAGGACCTGTCATCCTTATTTCTATTACAAGGGATGATTACATTCCTTGTAATAGGAAAATAAGTGCTAAAAAAAATTTAAGGGACAGTGTAAAAATAAACAGTAAAATAAATAAGGAAAACGTTTTTTTAAAGCTTCCCATCCCAGCATGCTCACGCGCAGAAGCAAACGCATACATAAGTCGAACACAGATATGTACACGTTGTTCGCACCACACATGTGAGGTATCGCCATGAACCTTAGAGTGAGAGCAATAATTCTAGTGCTAGACCTTCTCTGTAACTCTAAACAGGTAACCAGTAAAAGAATTTAAAGCACTGCTTACGGAGATTTATAAGTAATGCAGTTTGTCGCCATCCCAAGAGCATGCGCAATTTTAAAGCATGACATGTTAGGTATCTATTTACACAGCATAACATCATCTTTCATGTCATACAAATAATTAGGGTATATATATATTTTTTAATTCATTAAAATATATATATTTTTTAAAAATTGTGTTTGAAAAATCACTGCGCAAATACCGTGTGACATAAAAAATTACAGCATTCCCCATTTTATTCCCTAGGGTCTCTGATATATATATATATATATATATATATATATATATATATATATATATATATATATATAATGTTTGGGGGTTATAAATAATTTACTAGCAAAATATACTGATTTAAACTTGTAAACAAAAAGTGCCAGAAAAGGCCTGGTCTTCAAGTGGTTAAAACCCAGTAATGCTCTGCACATACTCAGTTGCTCTCTGTTATTGGCATTGTGCCTAAAATCAGAGCCACTAGAGTCCAATCAGCTGACAGCTTTAAGATTTACTGTTGCTGATGGGGAAAGAAAGTAACAGGAATGACACAGATTGTGTGGAGGGAACACAGATTAACGGCTTGCCGTTGGCACTGGTGGGCAAAAGGGTGTACAGGTACGTCCCCTTTAAGAAGCGGTGTTGTGGGTGCGTGCTGCTGACGGCGCGCATGCGCCCGCCGTGGTCTCTATGACCGCGGGTCCCGCGGACTCGATGTCCGCCGGCTGCCCGCGATCATGTCACAGAGAGGTAGAACGGGGAGATGCTAAACAAAGCATTTCCCCATTCTGCCTAGTGACAGGACCGAGATCACTGCTCTCTGTCATTGAGAGCAGTGATCGCTGTCATGCATGGTGTAGCCCCTCCCCCTCACAGTTAGAATCACTCCCTAGGACACACTTAACCCCCCTAGTGGTTAACCCCTTACTGCCAGTGTCATTTACACAGTAATCAATGCATTTTTATAGCACTGATCGCTGTATAAATGACAATGATCCCAAAATAGTGTCAAAAGTGTCTGATCTGTCCGCCATAATGTCGCAGTCCCAATAAAAATCGCAGATCGCTGCCATTACTAATAAAAAAAATTAATAATAAAAATGTTATAAATCTATCCCCTATTTTGTAGACGCTATAAATTTTATGCAAACCAATCAATATACGCTTATTGCGATTTTTTTTACCAAAAATATGTAGAAGGATACGTATCGGCCTAAACTGTGGAAAATTATTTTTTTTTATATATATTTTTGGAGGATCTTTATTATAGCAAATTTATTGAGCCCAGGTTCATACTGAGCTGCGTGAATGAAGCCGTGCAAGTTCAGCTGAACTCGCACGATTTCACTCCTGCATGTCAGTCCCGATTTCGGTGGCGATTTTACAGACATCTGTGTGGGTTTCTGCACAGATGTCAATGGAAATTGCAAAAAGTAGTACAGTAACTACTTTTTAAAAAACGAAAATGCAGCGTCGCACCGATTAGGACAGTGTCATTTCCGGAAATTGCCACCAATTTGACATGCGATTTGATATGTCAAATCGCATGTCAAACCGCACCAACCAGGGCTAAAGGCAAGACATTTTACCACCTAAGGCCTTAGCCTTTTCTGGCACTTTTTGTTTACTAGTAAAATCAGTATATTTTGCTAGAAAATTACTTAGAACCCCCAAACATGGCATGTTTTTTTATTTTTTTTAGCAAGGACCCTAGAGACGAAAATGGCGATTGTTGCAATTTTTTTTGTTGCACGATATATATGCAGTGTTTTCTTTTGTAAAATATAAAAGATGATGTTATGCCAAGTAGATAGATACCTAACACGTCACACTTTAAAATTATGCACATTTGTGGAATGGCGGTAAACTATGATACTTAAAAATCTCCATAGGCAGTGCTTTAACATTTTTTACAGGTTACCTATTTAGAATTACAGAGTTCCAGTGCTAAAAGAGGGAAGTGACTTCTCTGGGCTTCAACAAAATGGTGACCTCCAGCAAGAAGAAACAGGAGCAATGCCGGAGGCAATTTACAGCACACACTAATTTTGGTTGCATAATTATTAATGTGGAATGCGTGTTCTTTTGTTAAAGAACATTGTTATCAAAGCTTTAAGCTTTGAAAATGAAAAGTAGAGGATTCTATTTGCTCCAGACTTAGAAAATTCCAGTTCATGTGCTTTTGAATTCAGAACTCAAAAGACACTGGGGAAATTAAACATGCAAATTAGTGGCACAATTACTCCTAAATCAGGCTCTTGTTCATTAAAGCCTCTTCAACATGTTTACAGCCCTGTGTATCTGTGCTTCTGGACAGCCAAGTGCGACAGTTTGCAAAGTTTTTATTTACCAAAGATGAGACAGATTTTCATTCTAAAATTCATTCAAATTATGACCAAAAGAGGGCCTCAAATGGGGCCCCTGATATCACCAAATGGCCACACATAATGTTCAATATATGTAAGACTTGAAAGGGCTGTCAGAAACTGCAGACCTAATAGAGAAAATGAGGGTAAGAGAGCGTGGGCACATTACAGAAGTCAGTACGAAACTAGGAACATGTTACAAGAGGCTAGTAAAGATTAACGCTATTGCCCTAATCAATGTTCTCACTACATATTGTTTAAGTCTGGTGGCCGCACATCACATACCAAAAGGCCACATGCCCTTTGGTATACATAGATGCATTTTAAAAAAAGTGTCCAGGGTCAGGTTTTAATCTTTTGCAGTACAATTAGAGCAGACAAAGGAGGAATTTAGGACTGTAACATTGTAAGAAATCTATTGCATGATTTGTCTTGCTGCTTCTGTTTATCACTGTATAGCACTGTCTTTGCTGTGCGACGAAATTTTAAAAAAGGCCCCCAGGGTGTTTACCTTGTTTATATTATACCTTGTCTTGTGAAGTGCTAAGTTTCACATTTGCCTCTTGAAGACCTCATTTTCTGTGGTCGTTTACTGTGATTTCTTAGTATAACAGCAGAACCTCTCAGTGCTGCCTATCAGTGTACCTGTCACGGCAGCCGTCAGTGCCACCTATCAGTGTATCTGTCACCACAGCTATCAGTGCAGCCTATCAGTGTACCTGTCACCGCACCCATCAGTGCAGCCTATCAGTGTACCTTCACCACAGCCATCAGTGCAGCCTATCAGTGTAACCATCACTGCATCCATTAGTGCATTTTATCAGTGTACCTGTCACCACACCCATCAGTGCAGTCTACCAGTGTACCATCACCACAGCCGTCAGTGCAGCCTATCAGTGCACCTGTCACCGCATCCATCAGTGTAGCCTATCAGTTTACCCGTCACCGCATTCATCAGTGCAGCCTATCAGTGTACCTGTCAGCGCAGCCATCAGTTCAGCTTATCAGTGTACCTATCACTGCAGCCATCAGTGCAGCCTATAAGTGTCCCTGTCACAGAGCCTCCATCAGTGCAGCCTAATCAGTGTTCCTGTCACAGAGCCTCCATCACTGCTGCCCATCAGCAGTGTACCCATTAAAGCCACCTGAAGGTGCTCCTTGGGTGTTCAGCCTCTCTATGTGGCTAGGTTGTAAAAAAGTCTCACATGTGGTATCTCCATACTCAGGAGTAGCAGAAAGTGTTTTGGGGTATAATTGCAAGTATGCCTATGGCATGTGTGCGAAATAACTACTCAGAGTACAAAAGTGTGCATGAAATATGTATACACCACTCTATGTGTTTTTTCTTATTTCATGCACACTTCTGTACTCTGAGTAGTGATTTTAGTGTTTTAATAAAGTGACCTACAGTTCAAAATGGAGAACACTATTGGGTCCCTTTTTATGTTTTTGAATTGGCACTCCTGGCTCCTCCCTCCCTGAAAGCAGCTTGCTCTGGGGGCACCTGAGCAGGATCACACCCAAGCCGCTGCTCTGTGTGTCCTTTCACACACAGAGCCGTGGCTCGGCCCTACCCCCTCTCTCTCCTCATTGGTCAACTGGCTGTGATTGACAGCAGTGGGAGCCAATGGAGCCCACTGCTTTCTCAGCCAATGAGCAGGGAGACAACGAAAAACTAGACCAGAATGTGTCTGTAATGGCTAGGCTGACGTGTTTCCAGGAGAACCCTCTTCCTCAGAGCCTAGGGATGGACATTTTATAGTTACACATCCTATCACATTGCTATAATCTTACTACATGGACTATAGACTGAAGGACTTATGAATAAATGGTTGTGGAACGAATCATCTGAGTTTTCATTATTTCTTATGGGGAAATTCGCTTTGATATACGAGTACTTTGGATTATAAGCATGTTTTCGGAACGAATTATACTCACAATCCAAGGTTTTTCTGTATAAACAACGCGTACAAAAGTTTTGAGTTTGTAAGCAGTTGCAAGATTTTCTCCTTCTTATGAAGTTCCAAGATAGACAGGTTGCTGAGTATGTTGTAATTAATCTGCTGGAGGAACGTGCAATAAGCATAACAATCCAAAAATCAAATAAAAGTGGATAGGTAAGCTCAAGCAAATGAACTTAACCTATACAGGTTTTCAATCGTGAAAATAGCTGGTCAGTTAGACTCGGCAGCTGTGGCAACCTAGGTTTACATCATATCTGTACAAATGCTTCTGAAGACATCTTTATACATACCTTCTTCCGTGGGACTTCAGTCTGGTCATGTGGCATCACAGGTCCTTTTCCTCTTCATGTTGTTAGGCAGGTCCTGAATGCTGCAGAATGACTACACGTTCTGCAGTAAAGGCTGCAATCTTTCATTTTAACCTGGCCTGGGCCAAGTGAATACAAAAAGGAGTTGGGCTATAAAGAAGAACTAAAATGGCTATATAACCTTAGTTCCTCACCACCCATTTAGTTGGTAATCTATTTACCCTTGAACTTGCCTGTTTCAGATGCTAGAATAACCTCTGCAGCTCCCTTGCTACATCTCACAGGTAGCCTGGATAAAAAAAAAAAATCAGTACTGGAAAGTTACATCCACCAATAAAACTAAAACCTACTTTGGATATTCAACTGTGGTTGAGAAGAGAGAGGAAGTTAAACAGCACAGGCTCCTGAAAGTGCACTCCATGGGGTTGATTTACTGAAATTTGAGCACTCAGAATCCGTAGAAAAGGTGCATGGCAGCCAATCAGCTTCTAACTTCAACTTGTTCAATGAAGCTTTGACAATAAAACTTGGAAGCTGATTGGTTTCTCTGCAGAGACACCAGATTTTGTACTCCAGTTTTAGTAAATTTCCCCCACACTGTCTACCTACAGACCCCTTTAGATGGTCTGCCAAAACCTTTTTACAGTAGATTACAGAGAACCCTAAATACCAAAATTGCAGGTATTTGATGATCCCTCTTGTACAGCATATTGGTACTTTCAAAGAATTTCCGCCTTGGCTCCCATTTTTGTTTTCATAAAATCAGCAGCATGTGCTTCAGAAAGTCCCTATAGACCTGACTACATCAATAAGCATGTTGCAGAATGAATCCCACAGACTGGAAGTATGCCAGGACCAAATGCAGAGCGGAATTTAACAGCAAACAATCCCTGAATAGCGACCACTTCTACTTTATTACTTTTCCTTCTCCTAGATCCAGACATCACAGCATCAGGCAGCTCAATGGTAAAAATATATAAAAGTTCAAATACAGAATAAAGAAAATAACCTCAAAATAACATGAAAACATTAAATAAAACACATGGCTTTGCTGACAGCTTCTGTATTTCTCCATTAATTAATTTTTAAAATGCAATTTATTTGTTGTGTCTCACATTTTGCAGATTAATTTAGAAGTCCTACCAATGTGTTAAATTTTGCGCAAGCTGTAATGGGCTATGTAAGTTATCAAAAACTTAATCAACATAGACTATAATTATCGTAATGTGATTACTGCAATACAAAATTAGAAATGCTGCAAAAATGTAATGCTATTACCCTTATGCTACACGCACTGTTACACCCATTACCTGTTTTTGATCAGCATAGAATTGACAGTCTATGTTGTTCATCACACGTTTTAAAGAATTCACTTAGTTAAAGGATAACTCCACTTTTGTGGGGAAAAAATAGCAAAAAAATAATATGGCATGTACATTTGCCATATTGTAATTAGATGTTGAATGCCTTTCCTTTTCATTCTACAGCCACTGTAATTTCCTGTAAAATGCAATGCAATATGGCAACCCGGAGGTGTTCCTGTAATGTAATTTCCTGCTTATGTGATTGGCTCTTCATTTTTCCCAGAAGGGAGTTGGTGATATGGCTGCCGGCCCACTTTGTCCTGTTATCAGGAGAATCATAGCATGATAGCACCCTCCATAGCAATCTGGTATTCTGTAAATTATGCACATATGGCACCTTTCTCAACTCAGGGTTGCGGTCATATTACATCATTATTTCTTATCCCTGTCTTGCTTCTTTTATACCCTGTATTGAAATGAGCTGCACCTGTTGTCATCTTACTGCTTGCACCAACGTTCATTCAAAAGGCCCCAATATAAACAGGTGGAAGATTAACTTTAGGGACTGCCCCTAATATTTGCCTTACTGGTTTACCTTATAGTCCTCTATTTCATTTATATTGTTCAAATGTAACTGTGCTTACCTAGTTGGTGTAGGCCTAGAAAGGCCATCATTAGTGCACATTGGAAGTATAGCCCTTGTATTGGTAGATCAAGTCTCACTGCTGCTCACTCATTGTATTTTGTAGGACATTGCTACTGCTTATGCTGATTTGGACGGCCCATGTCTTTTATATTTAGCTCTCATGATTAGCGACCCTCTGCTAAACTGCACTACAATAGTTGTCAACTTACGTGTATTTGCTTGGTTTTTAACATTACTGGGTGATGATATATTGAGTCTAACTTGCTAACTGGTTTGGCTTCTGCTTTTTGTATAGCACATCATTGGATTATAAGAATTATTTGCTGTGTTTCAATGTGTTTACTTTCCTTTGCACTCAATCTGGTGTGCCAGAAGGGCTCAGGCCCTGGGGAAGGTGAAGGCAAAAAACAGAGGACCTATCTTACTCAGGAGCTCCTCTAGGGGTAGCGCTACATGTGGGGGCTCATCTAAAATACCTATGCTTGTGCCAGTGAACTAGATGACGAGCTAGAGCACCAAATCCAATGAAGCAGAGAAGTTACTGCAGGAGCCCAAAGCATCAATGCAAGCCTCCCCCTTGGCTCCTGATCAGTGGCCTGACTGTCACTCTTTGCCATTCGAAAGACAGGCGTGGGAGCCAATGTACACCATTCCCCCAGAATCGCAACGGAATGGCAGGGGAAACAGAGGCCAACCAAGAAAAGAGTAGTGGTCAGGGCTGCTGAGTCTACACCAAACAAGTTTCCTGATCAACTGGTGGGCACTTTGCCTATAGTCCCTATCCAAGTAGAAGAGGTTATCACCAAGGCCTTACTAGACACAGGGGCAAAAGTGATGCTAATGTATTGGGATTTTTATAATAAGCATTTGAAGCATATATACCTATGGAAGTTGGAAAACTTGGAGATTTGGGGTATTGTAACAAAAAAAGTTTCCCTATGATGGGTAACAGTAGTGTATCCTCGGCCACCTGGGGTGAGACAGAACTCTTTGCTGATAGGGACAGAAACCAACCTTGTGAGAAGACTACTCACCTCCATATCCACAGAGAGTGAATTAAAAAAATGTATATGGTGGGGGGCACTAAGTCCATACTTACTGTTAGCTATAATGTATAAAAATGTGGGACCCAACAGCAATTTTTAAATACACATCAATGTGCTGTACAAAAAAACTATATGTATATAAATATAATATTAAGTGCAAATAGAGCATATTAGAAAAGGATAACATCCATGCAGTTTGAGCATGTATTAAAAAATAATGTCCTTTGTGAAAAAAGAAAAAAGAAAATAGAAAAAGTCCACATGCGATTTCAAAAAGTTGATGAAATAAACCAAATAAGTGACTCTTCTGCTGTGTAGATGAACAACCTTCACCAGCAGTGTTATACACCCAAACTGCTCTGTGTATGGATGTCCGCTTACCAGAAGTTGTTAACCTTTTTAATTAAAAAAAGATCAAATGGGCTTTTAGCAAGGAATGACTTTGTGTAATGATATGGATAAGCGGTGCTGGGTAGCCTTTTCCTCTCCCCCGGTAGAGTATCAGGAAATATGCATAAGGATAAAAGAAGGGCTACAATAGTGTAATCCCATTTATTGATAAAAGCAATTAAAAACAAAAAGCCAAATGGCTGCTTACATATCAGGGTGCCCTCGCCCGGCACTGAGGGTGTACCGCACGTAAGGGGCTAGGAGCTCTGCTCTGCGCGTGGTGACTGGCGTGCGTTCCACCATCAGCCGCCGACAACCACAGGAACCGGAATTGGAAATCGAGAGATTGCGTAACCAGGCACGCCTCAACGTACGTTTCGTTTCCCATCTTCAGTAGGCATATATCCCATAGTTTGTAGACAGTATAACTTTTGCGCAAACCAATCAATATACACTTATTGGTAATTTTTTTTAACCAAAAATATGGAGCAGAATACATATTGGCTTAAATTGATGAAGAAATTTGATTTTTTAATTTTTTTTATTGGATGTGTTTCATAACAGAAAGTAAAAAATATATATTTTTTTTGTTTATAGCGCAAAAAAAAAACCCTGCAGAGGTGAGCAAGTGGGGAAAAAAGGACAAAGTTTTTATTTGGGTACATCGTCGCACAACCGCGCAATTGTAAGTTATTGTAACGCAGTGCCATATCACAAAGAATGGCCTGGTCATGAAGGGGAGTAAACCTTCCGGAGCTGAATTGGTTAACGAGAATATACATATACAGTTGTGCTCAATAATTTGCAAAACCATGGATAATTGATAACATATGTACCATTTTTAAAGAAAACATGAGTGAGCAGGCAAAACACATTTCTTTTATTTCTTATGGAATTCAAACTGCAGGTCATAACAGAATGGCACAATCATAAAAAAAAAACATGGCAACAAGTAAACAAATGAAATGACCTCTGTTCAAAAGTCTGCATACCTTTAGTTATTAATACTGTTTATTGCCCCCTTTAAGCATCAATGACAGCTTGCAGTCTTTTGCAATATTTGTCAACGAGGCTCCGAGTTCTTGTAGGTGGTATAACTACCCATTCATTGTGGCAAAATGCCTCCAGATCATGCAAAGTCTTTGGTCGAACCGCACATTTGAGATCTCTGCAGAGTGGCTCGATGATATTAAGTTCAGGAGACTGTGATTGCCACTCCAGAACCTTCACCTTTTTCTGCTGTAACCACTGGAGGGTCAACTTGGCCTTGTGCTTAGGGTCATTTTCGTGCTGGAAAGTCCAAGAGTGTCCCATGCGCAGATTTTGTGCAGGAGAATGCAAATTGTCTGCCAGTATTTTCTGCTAACATGTTGTAATCATCTTGTCATCAATTTTTCACGTGTCTCTGTGTTAGAGCTCACCTCCCAAAACATCAGTGAACCAGCACCATGATTCACAGTGGGGATGGTATTCTTCATCTGCAAACATAGAGCTTCTGGTTGTGACCATAAAGCTATATTTTGGTCTTGTCACTCCAGATTACACTGTGCCAGAAGCTGTGAGGCATGCCTAGGTGATGTTAGGCATATTGTAACTGGGCTTTTTTGGCATTAGCACAGTAAAGGCTTATTTCTGGCGACTCAACTATGCAGCTCATTTTTGTTCTAGTATTATCGTTTTGTGCTCCTTGAAACAGCCACACTGTTTTTCCAGATCAGCCTGTATTTCTCCTTAGGTTAACTGTGGAGTTTTCTTTGCATCCCAAACAATTTTTCTGACAGTTGTGGTTGCAATCTTTCTTGGTCTACCTGACCTTAGCTTGGGATCAAGAGATCCTCAAAATTTCCACTTTTTAATAAGTAATTGAATAGTACTGACTGGCATATTCAAGGCTGTGGATATCTTTTTATACCCTTTTCCATCTTTATAAGGCTCCATTACCTTGTTACGCAGGTCTTTTGACAGTTCTTTTCTGCTCCTTATGGCTAACAAACTCATTGACTATTTATGCACAGACACTAATTGCAATTTAAAAAGCCACAGATGTAGGAAATTAACCTTTATTTGCCATTTTAACCTGTGTGTATCACATTGTGTGTCTGTACCAAGGCCAAACATTTCAGGGCATTTAAACTTTTGATCAGGGCCATTTGGGTGATTTCTGTTAATATGATGATGAATGAGCCAAACAACTATGCATGTGATAAAAAAGGCTTCATATGATCACTACCCTTAACTAAAAGACATTCTTTTGACATGATCAGTCATATTTTCAATATCAATGCCAAAATTTCTGCCAGGGTATGCAAACTTTTGAGCACAACTATATTATATAGTCAGGATACAAACAGTATAACCAGCTTTAGAAACAAAATAGCACAATGCAAAGAAACAATGCACACTAAAATACAATAAAATGTACATAATGAAAGCACATGTGTGCATAAGTACTTACGGATACAATACATCATGGGCAATAAGCCATCATGGACTTTAAAGTTGGAATTAGCCATTTATTACAAAGCACTGTGTTTGACATACCAAATTAGTAGTAAGTGTGAGAAGCTTTGTAAATTACAATATCTTAGTGTAGAAGTCAGATTAACAAATACAATGTTTTCTTATATACCGATTCTGAAATGTAATGCTTAGGTATCTGTTTATTACATATTTCCTTAGAAATTCACTCAATGCATCTCTAACCAACATTCGACGAATTTGGGCAAGCTCCTTGATAGACATGATCTAGTCAGACCTTGTCAGTCTCTTGTGGATCTATAAGCTTTTTTGAACGATTTGATGTAGGATTTTATCTAACTGAGTTATGAAGCCAGAAAGCTTCTCCCCTCTTAGCTGGTGAGTGTGTTTGAACTTAATAATAAATCTGAGTTTCTCTATTCATTCAAACACAGCATACAACGCCTCAGTATAGTCTAAGGCTACACAGTCCTGCTTCCCCAGCTTTAAGTTACGAATTACTTCAGTAGCAGGGCCCCTGAGACTCGCACTAATGCTGTTTCTTTAAAGCTTCAGTGATGTTCCATTTTTCTAGTACTTGTGAAGCCAGGTCCATCCATGTTTCAAAGTCTTCTTCTCTAGATGGAACTGGGGTCTTCCCTGAGAAGAACTGTAGCTTGCACTATTCATGATTGATGGGACCCTTTAAGAACAACAGTCCCTGTTAACCTGCATGTACAGTATCTCACAAAAGTGAGTACACCCCTTACATTTTTGTAAGTATTTTATTATATCTTTTCGAGTGACAACACTGAAGAAATGACACTTTACTACAATGTAAAGTAAAGAGCATACAGCTTGTATAACTGTGTAAATTAGGGGGGGGGCGTGTCCGCATGTAGGCCGAGGAGGACGTGTCCCTGTAGAGCTCCGTCCATCCTGAAAAGAATCCTGCACCATCCTCTGCACAGAAAGGCCCGGTGAGCACACACAGCTGCCCTGCCTGTCCCAGCTTGACTCCTGCAGTGATATCGCCCTTTATTTAGGAGTCCAGAGGCCCGGTTGTGTGGATACACGGCCTCCGGCCTTCCACCCCTCAGCAAAGACCCGCCGCCATCTTGAGGCCTACAAAGCCTCCTGAAGCCTCCGCGCTCGGGTGCCGCGATCCGTGGAACGAGCTATCGCCCCACGCCAGCGCATCCACGGCAGCTTACTGATCGACGGCCAGCTCCAGAGGTGCCCGAGGGACCCCACACGTCCAGCCGCACACACCCGCGGACCGCCGCCATCTTGCGGCCTACGAGGCCTGCATTGTTCTCCTCAGCCAGGTACTGTGACTAGTGGAGGGGCGGCCGGTGTACACCACCCCCCTTTGTGACAACTTCTCTGGGGGGACAGGTGGTGACTGCTTCATCTGGGGACTTTGGGCCAGCATCATTAGGCCTCAGTGGGAGAGCTCAGTATTGCACCAGCCACAGATGTTTATTGCCCCTGCATGACAGTCTCTCTCACTGCTACTGCAGGCTCTTAAAGGGAACAAACCATCCATCCTGAATTTCCACTCTGCGTAACTCCAGATTGCTTGCTCATGCCATCAAAGAGCAAAACAGCGACTAAAAAGGCGCCAGCACAGCCTGCCCAGCTCGCCCAGTGTCCCAGTGCCATTTTGGATCAATTTAAAGTGCTTTTAGTGGACATGGAACAGGCAGCGATTCCAACGGCCTCTACATCTCCTCAAGCACCTGCACCAGTAAGTGATACCACTGTCATCCTTGCAGCCAGAGAACAGAGCAGAACCTCCTTGCTGGTCCGCATTGACCATTTGGCTGCGGAATGTAACCTCATCAGGGCAGACCTGGACAAATTCAGGGGCAGACTTTCTGAGACTGAGTCACGAATTTCCGCCACAGAGGACCTCACTACCCGCCATGATGATGCCATCCACACATTGCAGCGCACTGTCCAATCCCTGGTGGCTAAATCGGACGACGCCGAAAATCGTCTTCGGAGAAATAATGTGAGGGTCCTGGGTCTCCCGGAAGCATTCTTTAAGAAACTTCTTAACTTGACGGAGGTCACCCCAACTTATGTGGTTGAAAGGGCCCATAGAGTCCCGACGGGCCGGAGCATCCCTGGAGCTCCCCCAAGGCCTTTCTTGGTGAGATTCCTCAATTTCAGAGACCGTGACCGCATCCGCCATGAGGCCCGTAAACATGCCACCCTTCCTTTTGAGCACACAGTGGTGCATCTCTATCCTGACTTCTCTGCAGACCTACAAAGACGTCGCAAAACTTTCACCGAGATTAGAAGACGACTTCGGGAACGTGATATTAAATATTCAATGCTCTACCCAAGTCTACGAGTTCAGCATGGCGGTTCGGTGAAGTTTTTTGACTCCCCTGACGAGGCCAACACCTGGTTACTATCATTACAATAATTTTTGAGCCTTCTCTCCAGTCTGCAATCCTGGCTTCTGTTCCTGTCCCAAGGCTCATCTGTTCTAGTTCCGTGGCGGTTTGATTAACCTAGCATATTACTCACTATCATTGGTTAATACTGCTCTGGGGTTTTCTGTACAGTGCAGGACTTCTCCAACCTGGCCTCTGTTTGCGCCATGTAACCCCCCTCCTTTTTTTTTTCTGGGAACATTTACCATTCATGGGGGTAGGGAAGGGGCGCTAACCAACAATGTATCCATGTGAACAACTGACGGATATCCTTGCGGAGCCATGGAGCCCTACAGATACAGAAACCGTCTTCAGAAAGATGGACCTTAGAACAGTTTTTTTGTGTTTTTTTATGCATTTTTTGCATTTTTTTATTTTAAATTTTTCTATGGTCATGCCTTCCAGGACTTTTTTTGGACAAGTTTTGGGAAAAAGCTGCATGTACTTTTTGTTTCGGTTTGCTACACAGCAGCAGGGAGTTAATGGGGTTTTGGGATGTTTCTACCTGGCAGGTGCAGCCTTTCACTGTGGTCCCTTCGTTATGCAGATGGTGTGGTACACACATGATTTGCATAATCTACTTTGTTTTTTCTCTTTGATACAGGTACACTATATAATATATGTTAAGTTAAAATGTGAATATGGCAGGATCAAAGGTTAATGTGATATCTTGGAACGTCCGAGGCCTAAACAACAAATTTCGCAGAGCCTTAATGTTTCAATAATTAAAGACGATAACACCGCACGTGGTGTTTTTACAGGAGACACATCTGGATGGGAGCAGGGTACTGGCATTGAGTAGAGCCTGGATACAGAGGGCGATGCACGCAACATACTCCACCTATGCCAGGGGAGTGTCAATCCTGATTAGCAAGGCGGTACCCTGCACCATACACCATGTCATCTCAGACCCGGGCGGCAGGTTCCTGATAGTTATAGCTGACATTAGTACATGCAAGATGGTCTTAGTTAATGTCTATATACCTCCTCCTTTTCAGGTACAGATTCTTTATGATCTCCTTGGTAAATTAGCCCCTTACATGCATCTTCCTCTTATTATAACAGGAGATTTCAATGCCATACTCTCTGCCGCTCTAGACTCATCGAATGTAGCTAGGGTGGCATCTGCTGACCTTTCTGCCTGGGCGGCTGTGGCCTCCCTGACAGAATTATGGCGATGGAAAAATCCCACCACCAAAAGCTATTCACACTTATCAAAAACACACAGGTCCTCCTCGAGAATAGATTTGGCATTCGCTAACGCGCCAATGTTACAATTAGTGGGAGGAGCTAGTTACCTAGCTGGGGGCATTTCAGATCACACACCACTATCGGTGCATATTAGTATTCCCTCGGCTCTTAGAGGGGTGGCATGGTGGTTAAACCGTGGCTGGTTGGAGGTGGAAGAGGTGTCCTCCCATGTGGCGCCACATTTCACTGACTACTGGAAAGATAATATAGGCTCGGCAGACCCCACCACAGTATGGGATGCGTTCAAGGCTTGTATGCGTGGACATTATATCTCGGCCATTAAGCAGGCCCGCAGGTCTCACAATAAAAAAGAACAGGAATTGCAGGAAAAAGAAAGGGTCTGTGAACTTGCTCACGCAAATGATCAGTCCGATATAACATATGAAGAGCTGCTAGAGGCAAGACGCGTGCTGGCACTTCACTTTACCGAATTAACACATACATCCAGGGCAAAAAGAACTGAATCCATTTTTGAGCAGGGAGATAAGAATGGAAAGTTGTTGGCAATGTTAGTGGCAGAACAGAGGATACAAACAAACATACCATGTATTAAAAACGACCGGGGAGACATTCTCACAAATCCAACTGATATTATGAATACGTATGTGGAGTACTACAAGGCCTTGTATGCTCCTATACCAGTCTATGATAATCAAGAATTAGATGCATTATTGACGTCACTGAATGTGCCGGTACTGACTGAGACTGATAGGGACGTTTTGGAAGCTGACATAACTGACTAAGAAATTGAAACGGCTATTAGGGCCTTCCCTCCTCATAAATCACCCGGACCAGATGGTTTTTGTATTGAGTGGTATAGACTACATATAGAGGACATGGTTCCCAGACTGAGAGCTCTGTTTCATCACTGTCTTAAACATAAATGCCTCCCAGACTCATTCTTAGAAGCACAGGTGATTCTATTGCCAAAACCAGGCAAGGACCTTTTGACTTGCTCCGCCTACAGACCCATAGCACTATTAAATCAGGATCTAAAAATTCTAACAAAAATCTTAGCTACAAGACTGTCCCAAGTTATTACTACCTTAGTAGACATAGACCAGACCGGTTTCATGCCTCAAAAATCGACAGACACTAACTTACGCAGACTGTTTACTCATTTGCAGATTGAACATGATAAGTCGGGAACTAGGGTGGTAGTGTCTCTCGACATGGCCAAAGCTTTTGACTCTGTGGACTGGAAATATATGCTGGCGGTACTGCGCTACATGGGGTTTGGGGACGTGTTCATGACCTGGATCTCATTATTGTATAGCAATCCCAAAGCGGTCATAAAGCTGGGCACCTCGGTCTCCTCCCAATTTACAGTGGGTAGAGGTACACGTCAGGGGTGCCCGTTGTCACCATCTCTATTCGCCCTAGCGATAGAACCTCTGGCCATAGCACTGAGGAGATCCCCTGACGTGGGAGCATTGGAGGTGGGAGGTATACGGGAATGCATTGCACTCTATGCAGATGACATGCTACTTTTCCTAAAAGATGCAGGGCCATCGCTAGAGGCAGTGTTTGAAATACTGGATAAATTTGCCATCTTTTCAGGACTGCAGGTTAATTGGGAGAAATCCAGTGCTATGGCTATTGACGCAGACACCCAGGCCTCGGCAACCAAACGGGTTCCCATTTCATGGGTAACGGAGTTTAAGTACCTGGGCATATGTATTTCGCCCAGGGTTGGTGATTTTATGTCCATAAATTTACTCCCTGCATTGGTCAAGGTCAAATCGCAGCTTGATGCCTGGAAACATCTCCCATTGTCCCTAATTGGTAGGGTCAACCTACTTAAAATGAAGATTCTCCCAGTTTTCTTGTACTTCCTGGGGAACACACCAATTTGGATCCCCTGTTCTTTTTTTAGGAGGGTAAACAGCTTATTTAGCTCCTTTATATGGGCCACTGCACACCCCAGAATTGGTCTCCGTACTTTACAGGAGCCATGGGGTCAAGGTGGACTGGCGATGCCAGATCTTTTCAAATACTTTATAGCAGGACAGATGGTGGTTGCCAGACGCTGGTTGATGAGGGACGATGGGGACTCAGCAACAGTATTAGAAGCAGCTCTCATGGGATCGTATGAGAGCCTATCCTATTTAGTTTACAGGGGACCCCAGGCCTCCCCATCCCTGACTGCCTCAATGCGTGTCACTGTCTGCGAATGGGACAGGGCACGAGTTTTGATGAAAGTCGAAGATGGGAGCTGGTCACAGGACACCCCCCTATGGTTCAACCCTAGACTAACACACTTTGGTGTGATCCCTGAGCCGGTGATTTGTGCCAGGGTTGGCATTAAACAACTGAAGCACATAGTGGGGGGGAAAAAATTACTCACATTTGACCAACTTAAAGATAAATATAATCTTCCTAACTGGTATCTATTTAGATACCTCCAGTTGAGGCATGCTTTTCTTACTCAGTTCAGTTCTGACACACTAGAGCTGGGAACATCCCCATTGGAGAACATGCTCGGGGCTGAGGACCTACCAAAACTGCTATCAACAGTCTACAAAGAACTATTTGTGGAAAGACCCAAAATGCTTAACAAATGTAAAGATACATGGAGTGCATTAGTAACAGATTTTGGGGGGGAAGATTGGGACGACATGTGGGATCACCCGTTCCGGACTCGGTGTCAGCCAGGGATAGGCTCATTCAATTCAAAATACTCCACAGGGTGTATTATACTTCTGCAAGGATAGCCGGGATATATGGTACAGGTGCAACAGAATGCTGGCGATGCACGGTTAGCCATGCTGATTTTGACCACATATTTTGGCAGTGTCAGCCGATAAGGGAGTTCTGGAAGGGGGTATCACGCACTATACAGAAGGTACTTTCGGTACCGATTCCTGTTATGGTCGCAGTCTGTTTGCTTGGTCTAGTGGAGGAGCTGGCGCACCGGAGGGCACAAAGAACTATGATTTCTCTCTCCCTTTTTTATGCATGTAAAGCTATTTTATTGTGTTGGAAAAAACCTGAACTGCAAACAGTGTCTTATTGGAAAGGCATAATCAATAAAGCATTACCTTTTTACAAAGCAACATACTTAAGCAGGGGTTGTCCAAAAAAATTCGAAAAAGTATGGCAATGTTGGCTGGATAACAAGGACACTTTGAATTGATCTGCTACGGTGGGGGAGTGCTTCAGCAAGCACTCTAAGTATTGGGTAAAATGATGATGTAATCCTGGTTAGATAATTATTTGACTGTGTGAGGATTGGGTGTGCCATTGGATCTCTAGCAAACTAAATATTTTATGAGTATGGAATGTGATTTAGCCATAGTGAAAGCAATATTTAAAGGCTGTGCAAGAGATTCAGTAACAGTGAAGGGCTGCACAAGGGTAAGGGTTAGGGGGGAGGGAAGGGAGGGAGAGGGGGGGAATTTTGGTACACGTTGTACTGTACTGTATGAGCTGTTAAAATGTTAATAAACAAAAATTTTCAAAAAAAAAACTGTGTAAACTTGCTGTCCCCTCAAAATAACACAACCATTAATGTTTAAACCGCTAGCAACAAAAGTGAGTACTCTCAAAAGTGAAAAAGTCACATGACTCGTTAGTGTTACAAGGTCTCAGGTGTGAATGGGGAGCATGTGTGTTAAATTTGGTGTTATCATGCTCACTCTCTCATACTGGTCACTGGAAGTTCAGATTGGCACCTCATGGCAAAGAACTCTCTGGGGATCTTAATAAAAAAATTGTTGCTCTACATAAAGATGGCCTAGGATTTAAGAAGATTGCCAAGACCCCGAAACTGAGCTGCAGCATGATGGCCAAGGGAGTGTCATGGTCTGGGGCTGCATGAGTGCTGCCGGGACAGGGGAGCTTCAGTTCATTTTGGGAACCATGAATGCCAATGTGTACTGTGACATACTGAAGCAGAGCATGATCCCCTCCCTTCAGAAACTGGGTCGCAGGGCAGTATTCCAACATGATAACCATCCCAAACACACCTCCAAGACAACCACTGCCTTGCTAAAGAAGCTGAGGGTAAAGGTGATGACTGGCCAAGCATGTCTCCAGACCTAAACCCTATTGAGCATCTGTGGGGCATCCTCAAATGGAAGGTGGAGGAGCGCAAGTTCTCTAACATCCACCAGCTCCGTGATGTCTTCATGGAGGTGTTGAAGAGGACTCCAGTGGCAACCTGTGAAGCTCTGGTGAACTTCATTACCAAGAGGGTTTAAGCAGTGCTGGAAAATAATGGTGGCCACACAAAATATTGCTGGAGGAGAATGGCACAACATTACATTAGTATCTAAGTAGAGGTAGAGAAGAATAAAATGCAAAGTCTCCTTCTCCATATTGCTATAGCCTAACACCTGGGCTACATGTTTAAAAAATAAAAAATAAATCTAAGTGCTAAACCTGTATTCAAATGTAGGTTCAGCACTCTTCATAGACTAATTTTCATGCAGTGATCTAAACCAATCTAAAATGTTGGGGGAATGTTGGGTAAATGTGCAGGGAAGGTTATGATCACCCTTTTGTTACATAGGATGAATATTACAACAAAAGTGCTTTTCTTATTGAAGAATAGTTTCTGTCACATGTGAGGTAATGTAATTTTTACTGAATTAATCGTGGGCAAATTCCTCCAATTTGACCTGATGCATGGAGTGGATGTTCATCAAGAAATTGTAGGTGAATACTGGGAAAATATCAGGCAAAATGATTGATAAATATGTATTGTGGCGTTTGTAGATTATTGAACAGTAAATTTATAGAACATGTAAAATACCTGAAATATGGTAGGGTTGTGTGAGGACATTTTAAATCTTTCAGATGCTAAACAATATTGCAAGACATAGAAATCTGCTTTTTGTTTCAGTGCATTATTATGGTATATCAGTCAAGTGAGCATTCGATGGCCTGTGTTAATGTGAGCTAAAAATAAAATGCCATCTGTTCACCTTTCAAACTGTATCAAGACTCTGAATATGTGATATACAGCATAATAAGGCAAATACAGTTTTCCATTTCTAAAGGAAAGAAAACTTTTGCACTCGTGATGCTTAGTTTAGTATAAAAACGACATACTGTATGTCCTGAAAATATTTTACTTGATGTTTGCTAGAGGTTTTCAGGTGAAAGGATTTCTGAACTCAAGAACAAAAATGTATTATATTGCAACTTAGATGCAATGGTTGCATTCTCTTTTCAGCAGGTAAAAAAAAAATGCCTATTATTGTGCCAGAAATGCAGTGTCTATCACTTCCTGCGAACTGATATGGTAGCATAAAACTTTATCTTTTTTTTGGTAACAAATAATCCCATCACTCCCCATTTAATGAAGATAAACAAAGGTATACATCTAGCCTGGGTGGCAACTTCGCTTCCTACATAAATACAGTAAAGGAGTGTGTGAAGCCAGTGAAAGTGTTATCTGTAGGATTACCAGGTAAAAATAAAGTAAAATAGCCTGAAAAAAGTAAAACTAATGCAGCCATCTCATCTAAGGACTAGTAAGCTTTAATATATTGCATTTTTGTTTTGGTTGCAGATACTAATCCTAGCCTAGTATGGTATCGATGCTCAGGAAATATAGGCACACAGATACTTAAAGGAGAAGTAGAGCCAAAGCTCATTTTGCAGTTTTTTTCCTGTGGATCACAGGAGTGCAGATCATTCTGCACTCCTGTGACCCATTTTGAGCAGATAGCAGGCTGAAGCACGCTGTCGGCTGATGTCACAGAACAGGTCCAGGCTCGGGAAGGATCGCAACCATATGGTCGGGATCTGCCCACATGCCTCAGCCAGCACTTGGCTCACCCTCTCAGCAAACCGCTGAGAGCCTGAGCTGGCTGCTAATGCCCCCCTTCACAGCCCAGCACTCCAGTGAGCGAAGAGGGGGCAGAGCAGAGAGCAGTGACTGATAGTCACCAGCTCTCTGCTCAGGGAGCCCTGAGAACCGAGTGATCAATGGTGTTTGATCGCTCTGTTCTTAGTGTTAGAGCCAGCAGGGGAAAGATGCAGCATCAGACCGATGCTGTATCCACCTAGGTAAGTATGATTAGAAAAAAAAAATTCCCATACATCGCTTTTAAAAAAAGAGTTAAAAACAAAACTTTTTTCATTTTGAAGAGAGCAAGGGTAGGTTATAACCCCTGTCCGATTTTTTTTTTTTTTTGCCATCTGTGTCCCATTGATTAAATATCCCTTCACTTCCTGTCTCCTACCTACAACAGGAAGTTAGAGGAAAATCCTCCAAAAAGAGGAAATCCCTGCATGTCACCAGAGCTAGTGTCCCCACTAGACAATTTTCTATATATTCCTGTTCTGATGACAACCCACATTTTGTGATTTTCTTTCACTTTTACTTTCAGTGATACTGGCATAACACCCTCCTAGATAGATGCTAGGTTAGGTAAATGTAGTTACTGGCTCACTGTAATCATTTTAGCTGCATGTGACTGTTTTGGTCTGTTCTGTTTTTCACTAGCAGCAGGTTTAACTGTTTTCCTCTGTTTGTCTGGGAAGGTTCTGAAAAATAGTGGGCCGGGAGAGTCAAATCAGCAGCTGAATATTTATGCAGCCCTGACCAATCACTGGGGAGAGATGTCCAGATGGTGGCTGAGAGGGAGCATAAATAGTCTGATACCTAGAGCAGATGGGTTCTTTTTACAGAGGATTAGATCTTAGCCTGGAGAGCTGCTTCCCTCCAGGGCAGGCTTGTCATATGCCTGCTGTTCATCAAGGTGCCAGCTAGACTAGCTGGAGGGCTATTGTCTACTAAAAGTTGCTGGAGCTGACAGAGGGAAAAGGTGTCTGTAAGATATTGGAAGGAGACATCCACCTATTCAAGGACATTAGTGAGTACAGACTGGAGAGAGAGAGATTCCTGAGATTGTGTGCTACTGCTATTTCTCTTAGTGCTAGAATCAGTGTTGCTCAAAAAGGGGACATTGTACCTGGTATCTTGGTATAGCTCAGTCCACTAACTGCTTGTGCAAGGACTCTGCTCACAATATTAGGAGGAAGATTAGTGGTTAGTTAAAATAATGTTATTTACATGGGGAAAATGCCCTTTGCGTTGGGGGTCATTGGGAGGAAGAATCTCTCTTACACTGTCTTGAAAAATACTGTAGCTTTTATGATAGTTTCATGGGAACAAGGAGACCCCATCAAAGAACCCCTTACAAATGTACCTCATGGGCTTCCACATTGTGCCTGAACAATTTAAGCTCTTGGAAAACACTGGGTACATTTTGTCACTGACCATTGCCTTGTTAATATTTACCTGAAGAGCAGCTCCCAGACTCTTCTGTCCTTTGAAGTGTAACCATCTCTGAGCACCCACATCATTGGGCAAATTATTATCCTTCCTGACAGTGTCTTTAGAGATTAACCCCTAACCGCCTAATGGTAAAACAAATGTTAATGCCTAAGCACAATTTTGCAACTTTGACATGTGCTAATAAAACATATCATCACAAATACTTTGTGCATCCAGGTGGATTATACCTTGTTTTTTTTTAGGACAAATTGGGCTTTCATTTGGTGGTAGATGGTAATGGATATCTCCTGATTTTTATTTTTTTCTTACCAAAGGAAAACTGGGCTAAAATAGTTAAAAAGAAATATTATTTTTAAATTTAGCTGTATATTTCTTGCCACTACCATAACTTACCACCAAAGAACAACCCAAAATAAATGTTCCTGATCCCGACCATCGCAAAGTTACCACATATGTGTATTTGATTTGTTGTATGTACCCGTAGTACGGCCCAGAAACAATAGTGCATATTTTGCTTTTTTTTTATCCTACCTAAAACACACTGACACTAATGCCCTGTACACACGGTCAGATTTTCCGATGGAAAATGTGTGATAGGACCTTGTTGACCGAAATTCCGACCGTGTGTGGTCTCCATCACACATTTTCCATCGGAATTTCCGACACACGAAGTTTGAGAGCTTGCTATAAAATTTTCCGACAACAAAATCCGTTGTCGGAAATTCAGATCGTGTGTACACAAATCCGACGCACAAAGTGCCACGCATGCTCAGAATAAATTAAGAGACGAAAGCTATTGGCTACTGCTCCGTTTATAGTCCCAACGTACGTGTTTTAATTCACTGAGTTTAGAATAGTGCACTTGATAGTGAAGTATGTATTAACCAGGTAATGCTTTATTAAAAATCTTTAAGTAGATGTACTCACATAAAAACAAGGCAGAGCAAACCTCTCTCCTATGAGCAGCAAACTCGTTCTGTGTCTAACAATGTGAAACAGCCTATTCCGTTCCTATGCGTGACATTACCGATCACGTGACTTCCTCAGGGGAACTGAAGAAGTCACGTATATTATATAATATATTTTATATCACTATTATTGGGACATTTATTTATATTATTCATTATCCATATTGTGTTGGATTGATGTGTTTTATTTGCGATATCTAGATCAGTGTTTCTCAACTCCAGTCCTCGAGGCGCACCAACAGGTCATGTTTTCAGGATTTCCCTCAGATGAAACGGCTGTGGTAATTACCAAGGCAGTGAAACTGATCAAATCACCTGTGCAAAATAGTGGAAATCCTGAAAACATGACCTGTTGGTGCGCCTTGAGGACTGGAGTTGAGAAACACTGATCTAGATCACCTTTAAGCACTGGCACTTTGTACGTTTTGCACCATTTATAAGGATATGTTTTTGATGGTTATTTCTGATTTATTCTATGTATTTTTATTTAGAATTATTCACATGAAGTAGTGTTTATGTCCCTTTGTGCACCAGCACATGATTATCTAGATTTATATGTTTTTAGTGTCAACACTTATTTATGCGATTTAACATTTTTTTTGTCATTTAGTATATACCATTTGAAAAGGATTTTTTATGCACTTTTTTCACATACACATGATGCTGATTATTAATGTGCATAAAAAACCTATAAACCATGCGCTTACTCCAAAAAAGTCATAGATGTAAGCAGCTAACACAACAAATAGAACATTTGTAATAAATCATATGTAACCAAGTGTAGCGCTAAAAAATGAGAAAGAAAATATTGCTATACCACATATAATAGCAAAATGAATTGTGAAAAGATAGTGTTTTGTATACTTTGTGAACATTCATACATATAGAACACTTATATTATAAAGCCTTAGGGTCACCAAAAGTGATAACAGGATGTAAAAATGGCAATAAAGTCCAAAACTGAATATGCAGATACGATGAACATAAATTTTGCAATGGTGATAAGTTCCAAAACATATACTCGTGAGAGATTTCTGTACTTAATCCAACATGTGCTAACAGACACTTGTGCGAAACCGCCACCTAGGATGACTGGAGGCTTACCAGAAAGTTGGGACCCACCTAGCATACGCTATATGGGTCAAACAGGCTTGGATTGCTCACTGGCAATGACGGTAGGGAACCAAGGGCTGGTGAATGGTGAAGTTGTAACGTTGCTATCCCAAAGAGGTCTTCTTCATATGGAAGCTCGGACACCAATGGACATTACCCACATGTAATGAAGAAGGGGCTCATAGCGTAATTCCGTAAACCATAAAAAAATTATTAAAAGGAAAAACACTTACATTTCAGAATAAAAAGCGCTTGCAAGTAAAATGGCGGCAGTGGAGTCCTCCCGACGCGTTTCGTCATACAAGACTTCATCTGGGGTCTTGTATGACGAAGTCTTGTATGACGAAACGCGTCGGGAGGACTCCACTGCCGCCATTTTACTTGCAAGCGCTTTTTATTCTGAAATGTAAATGTTTTTCCTTTTAATAAATTTTTTATGGTTTACGGAATTACGCTATGAGCCCCTTCTTCATTACATGTGGGTAATGTCCGTTGGTGTCCGAGCTTCCATATGAAGAAGACCTCTTTGGGATAGCAACGTTACAACTTCACCATTCACCAGCCCTTGGTTCCCTACCTTCATTGCCAGTGAGCAATCCAAGCCTGTTTGACCCATATAGCGTATGCTAGGTGGGTCCCAACTTTCTGGTAAGCCTCCAGTCATCCTAGGTGGCGGTTTCGCACAAGTGTCTGTTAGCACATGTTTGATCACGTACAGAAATCTCTCACGAGTATATGTTTTGGAACTTATCACCATTGCAAAATTTATGTTCATCGTATCTGCATATTTAGTTTTGGACTTTATTGCCATTTTTACATCCTGTTATCACTTTTGGTGACCCTAAGGCTTTATAATATAAGTGTTCTATATGTATGAATGTTCACAAAGTATACAAAACACTATCTTCTCACAATTCATTTTGCTATTATATGTGGTATAGCAATATTTTCTTTCTCATTTTTTAGCGCTACACTTGGTTACATATGCTGATTATTAAGACTTGAATGTTTTTTAGTGTCAACACTTATTTATGTGATTTATTATGCGATTTTATGTCATTTTATTAATTGACCACAGACAGAGATTTACAGCTTTCTTCTGGTTAGTGCAGCACCTCCCCCCCTATACCTCAGTTTGATTTTGGGCTTATGTCTGACCCTTGCTTCAGTGCATGCAGCTGTCCAGTCGCATACATGCGTTTTTACTATTTTTCTGAGTTCTTGTTTTCTTTTCTTTTTCCAATTGGGTAGCGCAGGAATATTTTTATTACATTTAACAATATTTCTTGATTAGGATATTAATAAGAACATTGGGTTTTCAATGAAAATATATACCATATTTATCGGCGTATAACACACACTTTTTCCCCTTAAAAAATCAGGGGATGTCTCTGAGGGAAGATGAGCGAGCACTGCTGAATTACATAGAGCCGCGATCTCCTGTGTATCTAATGCTCTGTCACGCACAGCCACGCCTCCTGGCCCCGCATTGGGCCACTGTTCTATCTATCATATGAGCAGGGCCCGGAGGCGTGGCTGTGAGTGACGGAGTACCGGGTACACAGGAGATCGCGGCTCTGTGTAATTCAGTGGCGCTCGCTCCTTCTCTTCCCTTCAGAGACAGCAGGGACAATCCTACACTGTGTAATCCAACACTGGCGAGACTGCAATGATGGGAAAGGTGAGGCTACAGATGGGCACTGAACAGGCTGCATTGTTGGGCAATTTAATGGCTGCAGATGGGCACTGAGCAGGCTGCATTAAGGATTCTAACTGAAAGGGGAGGGGACTAACTAGAGGAAGTGATGGATTGTGGTTCCTAGCTAATAGGAACACATGATCTGTCACTCCTGTCAAAGCAGTACAGGGAAGTGTGTGTTTACACACACTCGTCCCTGTTCTTTGTCTCCTGCTCATGATCACTCATGTCCAGCGGTCATCGCGACCGTCGCCACGAGCACCAGCACTCCCGCTGTGCAGCGGGCGCACGGGCGCCTGCTGTCCTGACCCAGCGAGCCGACGTATAGCTACGACGGCTCGTGCAGGGGAGCCAGCTTGCACGAATGCTGATGATTCGCATTCTTTATCAGTTGGTTTAAGATCACTGAATAAATGTATTACAAATAACAAACCTATTGTTCCTAATTTAATTGTAATGTCACACCTGGATGCCAAGGTCAAAGTATTTTCTGTACTGGAAATCGCCAATATCATTTTTTTATATCATTAGCTAAAAGCTGTCAATATAAATTTGCCTTCAGCTTTAATAAAGAAACGTATGCATTCACTAGAATACTTACAGGATTAGACATTAGTTACGGTATAGTGCACAAGTGTTTAAAGAAAGTATTATCAAAATTCTCTAGACCAGAATGTATTTTCCAGCATGTGGACAAGTTTTTGTCGTCTACACAGAGTATAGAGGAACATGTCACTCTTTTGTCTGAGTTATTTACTCTTTTACAAACAGCAGGGCTGAAACTGAACACAGAGTCAGTTCAGTTGATGAAAAGTCAGGTAGAATTTCTTCATATGCAAATTAGTCATGGACAGAGACAGTTATCATAGGAAAAAGTTAGAAACATTTCTGCCATTCCAATTCTAACATCTTACAAGGCATTATATCAATTTTTGAGCGAAGTAAATCGTTACAAAGAGTTTTTACAGAAATGTGATGATAAAGTTAAACCATTATTTGATTTTTTGAGACAAAAAGATGTTGTGTTTGATCAATGGGGTCAAACCCAGACAGATGCCTTTGAAATGTTGAAAAGGGATCTGCAGAATATTCCTTCATTGAATACAATTGAAGTTGGTCCGTCAATGTCTGTTGTTTTGCATACTGATGTATCTGAAAATTCGATTTCAGTAACTTTGTCTCAATTAAAATAAGGTGATCAGAAAATAATAGGCTTTTTCTCCAGAGCTTTGACAAATTTGGAAAAGACCTTTGACACACATATTAAGCAATTGTTAAGTATTTATTTTGCAGTCAAAGTAGCAGAAAAGATTGTAAGATCTAGTAAGATCATATTACAGACACCTGATTTATCACTAAAACTTCTTCTAGAGAGAATTAATTCAGGAGAATTATATGACAAATATTGCCCATTTTTTAAAACTTTACAATTTAAATCTATACAGGTAGATTTGGTAACAGAACATTATGTTTGTACAAATGAATCCAGGAAACCTGTAAATGGTAGTTTTAGAACAAGTGCTGAGAGAGGCTTTAAGACAGTATTTGTTAATGCTAGTAAGAGTCATTCAGCAAGTCTTCCTATGTGTTACCCAAAGAATGGATATGCTATTCAGCAAAGATTCTACAGAAAATGCTGAATTGGAAGATGCCAAAAATTAGAGTACAGCACGCATGATTCTAAATCTTAAAGAGGAGAAGTGAATGGACACAGTTTGATTTAGTCTTCTGAAAATGAGGTTTCGAATTATGACAAAAAGTAGAAATTGCATCAGGAACCATGAATCAGACCGAGACAGAAGTAAAGTTAAATCACACTTGTTTATTATTAATAATAATAATAATAATAAAAATAAGGTAAACAGAGTAAGCGTAGTCAAAACAAGCCAGCGTTCAGTAACCGGATCGTGTAGTCAGCCAAGAGAGCCAGAGATAAACGTAGTAGTACAGCAAGCAAGATCAGGAGCTAGAAGGAACGTCAGCCGAGCAAGTCTTCAACAGGAATGCAGGAGAAAGTCTCTGTGATGTTGACAAAGGCAGAGATCAAGTGAGCTAGACAGCTTTAAGTAGGCAGGACTGACGAGCAGAATCAACAACAGCTGTGTAACTGTGGAGAGAGAAGGGAGCAGGCAATTAGCCAACAGCTGAGCGGCCAGCTCAGAGAAGGAAGGGCTAAGCCCAGCCCTGATAGTACCCCCTCCTCAATGACCCCTCCCCCTCAGAGGACCACCGGCTTGAGGGGAAAACATCTATGGAAATCACGGAGGAGGACAGGTGCATGTACGTCCGAGGATGAGACCCAAAAGCGTTCCTCCGGACCGTACCCCTTCCAATTCACCAGATACTGTATGCGCCCACGGAACCTACAGGGGTCAACAATGGATTGTACTTCATACTCCTCATGGTTCTCAACCTGTATAGGTTGAGGATGTGGCACGAAGTGGTAAAGCGATTGCAGACCAAAGGTTTGAATAAGGAGACATAAAACACATTTGAGATGCACATACTAGGAGGAAGGTCGAAGGCATAATCCACTGGGTTAATCCTGCGAAGGATACGGAAAGGCCCAATAAACCGAGGTGCGAACTTCAAAGAAGGAACATGAAGTCGGAGGTTGCGAGACGATAGCCAGACTCTGTACCCAACCTGGTAGGAAGGTGCAGGCAGGCGTCTGCGGTCAGCATGGAGTCTGTACCTATCGTTAGCATGTTGCAAAGCCTCCTGAACTTGTGCCCAAATGGAATGAAGACCACGGAGATGCTCCTCTAATGCAAGAATACTCTGTGGAACAAACAAGTCAGGCAACATGGAAGGTAGGAAACCATAATTCGCCATAAACGGGGACAATCGGGAAGCAGAATTCAAGGCACTGTTGTGAGCAAATTCTGCCCAGGGTAATAGGTCTGACCAGTTGTTATGATGGTCAGAAATATAGCAACGTAAGAATTGTTCCAAGGACTGATTGGCTCGTTCTGCTGCCCCATTAGACTGCGAGTGATACACAGAGGAGAAAGCAAGCTGGATTCCTAACTGTGCACAAAAGGCTCACCAGAACCGAGAGACAAATTGACTACCCCTGTCCAAAACAATCACCTTGGGTAGCCCATGTAAGCGAAAGATCTCCTGAGCAAAAATGGAAGCCAGTTCCTTAGAAGTGGGCAACTTCTTAAGTGGAATACAATGACACATCTTTGAGAACTGGTTAACCACCATAAGGATAACTGTGTATCCTGGGAGTTGGGTAACGCCACAATGAAATCCATAGACAGGTGGGTCCAGGGCCTCTCTCCATTGGGTATGGGTTGTAGGAGGCCCACTGGAAGGTGTTGTGGAGTCCTACTATGAGCACACACGGAACAGGCAGCTATGAAGGCAGTTATATCAGCCCGTAGACTAGACCACCAGAATTGTTGGGAAGTGGCCTAAAAGAGTTGATTCTTCCCAGGGTGGCCAGCTGCCTTGGGAGAATGGTAAGTCTGGAGCACAGCAGTATGGAGACTCTCTGGGACAAAGCAGCAGTCACAAGGTTTCTCAGGAGGAGCATGGACCTGAGCAGCAAGAATTTTGTCACCCAAAGGAGAAGTGAGACTGGTGCGAACCGTAGCCAGAATACAATCAGGAGGAATCACAGGAACCGGAACGACTCCAACTTGGAAGTGGAGGAAAGTTGTTGTGACAAGGCGTCAGCCCTTACATTCTTAGTACGGGTAAGAATGAGACAATGTAATTAAAACTCAACAAGAAAAGAGCCCATCGCGCCCTTCTGGGAGAGAGGAGCTTAGCCTCAGACAAGAATGTGAGATTCTTATGGTCAGTAAGAATGAGAACTGGCACAGTGGTGCCTTCAAGGAGATGTCTCCATTCTTTCAGGGCTAAAATGATCGCCAACAGCTCTCTGTCACCAATCTCGTAATTGCACTCTGCAGGTGACAATTTCTTGGAAAAGTAGCCACACAGATGCATAGCGCAGAAGGGTGCCAACTCCAGTCTCAGAAGCATCAACTTCTAGGATAAAAGACAATGTAGGATCAGGATGTGTCAACACAGGAGCAGAAACAAAGGCAGCCTTGAGACTCTCAAAGGCCTTAATGGTCTCCGGAGACCAACTCTGTGGGTTACCGCCCTTTCTGGTCATATCAGTCAGGGGCTTGGCCAGAGACGAGAAGTTACAAATAAACTTCTGATAATAGTTGGCAAAGCCCAGGAAACACTGCAGAGGACTTAAACCCACGGGTCGGGGCCACTGTAGGACTGCCGAAAGTTTCTCTGGGTTCATCGAAAACCAGCAGTGGAAATGACATAGCCCAGGAATTTAACCTGTTCATGATGGAACTCACACTTCTCCAGTTTAGAATAGAGATTGTTTCTGAAGCACACGACAGACATCTGTTTGGTGGCTCTCCAGGGACTTGGAAAATATGAGAATATTATCAAGATAAACCACCACACATAACTGCAACAAATCTCAGAGGACATCGTTAATAAATTCCTGGAAAACTGCCGGGGCGTTACAAAGGCCAAAAGGCATTACGAGGTACTCATAATGGCCTGTTCTGGTATTAAATGCAGTTTTCCAATCGTCACCCTCCTTAATCTGAACAAGATTGTATGCCCCTCTGAAATCAAGCTTCGTGAAAACCGTTGTTCCCTTGAGGCGGTCAAATAACTCAGTAATTAATGGAATCAGGTATTCTTAATCATGAAATGATTGAGACCCCCATAATCAATACAAGGTCTCAGTTCACCGCTCTTCTACTTCACAAAGAAGAAACCAGCACCAGCAGGAGATGAGGATTTGCGGATGAAACCTAGAGAAAGTGCGTCTGCAACATACTCCTCCATGGCCTTATCCTCCAAGACCGACAAAGGGTAAACCAGGCCACGAGGGGGTATGGCACCAGGTTGAAGGTCAATTGTGCAATCATAAGGCCAGTGTGGAGGCTAACTGCCGACTTGACCTTTGTCAAAGACATCACTAAAATCACGGTACTCGTCCGGCAGGGAGGGGAGTGAAGAGGTGCACAGGACCTTGGCTACCTTCTGGAAGCATGTCTCACTGCATTGTGGTGACCAGGAGAGAATTTCAGCACGGAGCCAATCAAAAGAGGGGTTGTGCCTCTGTAACCAAGGATAACCAATAACCAGCAGAAACCTAGGTGAGGAAATAACTTGGAATTGGATTATCTCATGGTGAAGGGCCCCTAAGGCCATGGACAACGGAACCATCTCATGAGTCACATTGGCATGCTGTAGAGGTCTCCTGTAAAGAGCCTCAATGGCAAGTGGAGTGTCACGCAGCTGCATCGGAATTGAGTGCTGCGATACAGCATCAATGAATAAGCCTGCAGCCGCAGAGATGATTAGAGCCTGTATCTCGATGGACGACTCAGCCCAAGAAAGGTGACTGAAACCAGGGGCTTATCCTTCTGGATAACTGGGGATGAAACAACGACACCTAAGGTCTGTCCATGACAGGACCTCAAGGTTCGGTGTTCCCAGGACGGGTAGGACAAGACTTCAAAAAGTGACCTGCCTGGCCACAATAAAGGCAATAAATAATCTCTCCCTCCTCCTAAAGGCTCTCTCATCCGCAGAGAGACACATGAAGCCCAAGTGCATGAGTTCATCTTCACTGACCGACTCGGTACCAGGAGGCATGGGAGGTGAGGGAGGCATGGGTGGGACTGCAAAGCTCAGAGGCAAACGTACAGGAGGCTTCCGCAAGCGCTCCTTATTAGAGAGTCTTTCTCTGAGTCTGGAGTCAATGAGGATGGCAAACGTGATCAACCTCTCCAGCTCAGTGGGTATATCTCGGGCTGCTTTTCGTAATCAGCAACAGTTCTCATGCTCTTTTTAATGGACATGAGGTACTTGGCAGCAGAAGCGGAGCATGTGGGAAGGTCAAATACCCTTTTAAAGGAGGCCACAAAGTCAGGCTAACTCAAGACAACAGGTTTTTGCATCTCCCATAGAGGGTTTGCCCAGGCCAAGGCTCTCTCAGAAAGCAAACATATCATGAAACCTATTTTGCTTCTGTCCGTGGGAAACGCCTGGGGCAGCATCTCAAAGTAAATCTCAACATGGTTGAGAAACCCTCTGCATTGAACTGGATTGCCCCCAAATCTCTGGGGAAGTGGAGCGGTACCAGACATACCACTTATAGAGATAATACTCGAGGCGGGTGCCTGCACAGAGACTTGCGCAGCAGCAGGGATGGCCTCCAACTCAGGTTGTACCGGAGCAGCCACAGTGGGAGATTCCGGGTGAGCCGTGCGACTCAGGAGCGTTTGTAGCGCTATGGCAAACTGATCCATGCGGTGATCTTGCTCATCCAATCTGGAAAAAATATTACAAATAAGTAGATTGACTGTATCTTCTGAATTAATGGCCTTCGCCTATTATCAGGAACCATGAATCAGACCAAGACAGAAGTAAAGTTAAATCACACTTGTTTAATGATAAAATAATAATAAGGTAAACAGAGTAAGCGTAGGCAAAACAAACCAGAGTTCAGTAACCAGATCAGGTAGTCAGCCAAGCTAACGTCAGAGAGCCAGAGATAAACGTAGTAGTACAGCAAGCAGGATCAGGAGCCAGAAGGAACGTCAGCCGAGCAAGTCTTCAACAGGAACGCAGGAGAAAGTCTCTGTGATGTTGACAAAGGCGAAGGCAGAGATCAAGTGAGCTGGACAGCTTTAAGTAGGCAGGACTGACGAGCAGAATCAACAACAGCTGTGTAACTGTGGAGAGAGATGGGAGCTGGCAATTAGCTGACAGCTGAGTGGCCAGCTCAGAGAAGGAAGGGCTGAGCCCAGCCCTGACAGCAATCTGTTATATTTAGAATACACAAAATAATAGCATAAGGAGTATAGGCCAGTTTAAGAAAAATAGAGCAAAGTAAGGTAATTAGAGATGTTATTACAAAAAATGTCTTTCATGTCATGATAAAATATTAGGATTGTGGTATGTAAAATGAATAAGTAAATGAAGGTATATTTTGCATAACTAAATTCAAAATAATGATACTGCATTCTGTTTCAGGATCTGACTTATAAGTCACGGAAAGAAGAGAAATGTAATATTTCTAGACCTTCCAGATGAAAAACAAACCCTTGAAGCTTTAAGAATATCAGTTCTGGGAGAAGATTTGACACAAGAGATTCATTCATTATAATTATTGTTGTCTTTTTATGTTCAATAAAGTTTTTCCAACTTTACAGAGTGCAGGAAGAAGAATAAAAAAAAGAAAAAAACATGAAGACCTCTAACAAGAGAGACACTTGTAAAAAACAATTGACTTTTTGTTATAGTTATGTTAAAGTTATACCGTATAAGTTAAAAACTTTACACATAGCTATTCCTGCCCATCCCCATGAAATGTTGTGAATTGGGATGGTGTTGTATTTCAACATCTGGCGTTAGACTGTAAAAGTTATAAAACCATTTGCCACTAAGTCTGTGGAACTATAAGACAAACCAACCTTTTTTACGAAGGTGGGGGCTATTTTCGTGGGTTTGATTTGTGGAGTAAAAGCTTTTGAACAAAAGGTTTGTTGGGCAGACTGATTCAGACCGATTTTACTGCAAACACACCACGAGACATTGTAGGAAGCTGCCACAGCTTCACACACACAAAGATACACATCTGATTCAATCTTCATTTTAAGAATATAATCTTTTATTGATGTTATTTTTACATTCTACATTTTGATATTGTTCTTGTAATATTTAGCTATTTTATTATTCAATCAATTTTTGAGTTTTTACACGAGAACTCAACAGATTTTCTTGGAACTTTCCTTATCAATATAATTTACAGAATATCAGTATTAATACCATAATAACAGTATTTCAACAGTATCTCAATGGATGACTGAGCCCAATAAAGGGTAACTGAAATCAGGGGCTTATCCTTCTGGATAACTGGATTATTGATTTTTGTTTCCAAAATTCTCTGTCTATTTTTGTTTATAACGCAAAAAATAAAAACTGCAGAGGTGATCAAATAACACAAAAAGAAAACTCTATTTGTGGGAAAAAAAGGACATCAATTTTGTTTGGGTACAGCGTCGCACGACCGGGCAATTGTCAGTTAAAGCGACGCAGTGCCTAATCGCAAAAAATGGGCTTGTCAGGAAGGGGGCAAATCTTCCGATCCTTAAGTGGTTAAAAATGATATAAGCACTACTTGGAGCTCTTTTTCTGTCATATATATCGAGTCATAATGGAGGCACAACAATGGAGCATCGAGGAGAAAAGCGTGATCTGTTAGTCTGAGGTGACTAAAAAGCTTTATTTGACCAAACTTAAGTGTGAGGTCACACTCTGTGAGGTGAATGCGTTTCTTATGGAGAAGCACTGAGGTGAATAGATACAAAGCATGGATTTTTGAGAGTTTGTGAAGACAACAAGTTACAACTTTTTTCTGACATTTTCATTAATTAAATATTTGACTGCACTCAAGCACGGGATTTATATTTTTACAAAAATAAATACACATGAATGTATCATATTATTGTATATTCACATGTTATTATGTTGGCACTCATATTTGCACAGGAGAATTGATACACTAATGCCCCGTACACACGGTCGGATTTTCCGATGGAAAATGTCCGATCGGAGCGTGTTGTCGGAAATTCCGACCGTGTGTGGGCTCCATCGGACATTTTCCATCGGATTTTCCGACACACAAAGTTGGAGAGCAGGAGATAAAATTTTCCGACAACAAAATCCGTTGTCGGAAATTCCGAGATGAAAGCTATTGGCCACTGCCCCGTTTATAGTCCCGACGTACGTGTTTTACGTCACCGCGTTTAGAACGATCGGGTTTTCCGACAACTTTGTGCGACCGTGTGTAGACAAAACAAGTTTGAGCCAACATCCGTCGGAAAAAATCCTAGGATTTTGTTGTCGGAATGTCCGAACAAAGTCCGACCGTGTGTACGCCCTATAAGTGTTTTTTTTTATTATCACTAGCACAGCATTATTTGTTGTGGTTAAAATTCATTCTTTTAATAAATCCGTAAAATGTAATTGTATTTTTCTTGTAGCAATACAATTTCAAAGCAGATATATTAAAGCCCTTTATTCAACGTGTTTCGTGGTCATTTTCTGCTTTCCCAGGACCGAGTCCTTGATAATATGTATTTGCAAGTTATGTTGCCTTATCTTTGATCCTTGCACCCTGAAGTTTGTATTTCTAGCCCCTGCACACTGTGTATACTCCTATACTCAGTACTCTAAGCCTTAGATACTCCTGACCCCTGAACCCTGTGCATTACATACTCCTGACCCCTGCATCCTGTGCATTACAGATTTCTGCACTATATACAGTACATTGCATACTTTGTTCATTTCCTCAACAGTTTCTGGTTCCAAAGCACAAAAACATACGTAATGGAAGTTTTTCATTTTTTTTTTTTCATTTAAAAAAAAATATGAGTACAAAAAACTGTGGGATATGTGTACCATTCATACAGCAACTGGGTTCATGTTTTATTTAACTATGGCCATTAAAGCCTCACCAACTGTTGTTGCAATTTGGCTACATCCAATATCTCACCACAATGAATTGATACTATCCTTGTATAGTCCAAAGATTCCCCAGGTCTTTTACAATCCTACCAACACCCCTGTAAAAACTAGTACCACCTTTATCTTCCTTTTATTTGCAGTAAAGTGGGGCCACATTTCATTTGTTGTCTCAAATCCAGAAATATATATTGTCTATACCCTATTCCTCCTACATCATATTGTCTGAGAGCATGTTTAAAGCACAACAGAGTTGTGAATACTCCCACTGCACCATACTTTTTTTGTCCCAACTAGCAGTTCACATCTTTTTATTTTTCCTTATGTGTCTGTTAGAGAGGTAGGCGCCCCATAAAAAGCATTTGTTTTTTATTTTACTGAATTTTCTTTTAAGTTGCATTGTTTTTTCCTATGTGGCCATTTTAGATGCAAATGTGGCTTAGCAGAGTTTAAATCTAGCTGATTATCCACTTCATATATTGCTGTAACTGGCATATTTTATTATCTGTTAGTGCCTATTAAACAACGCCTGGTCTTTGCTCTGCATGTTTCCTTTCAGGTGGCCTCTGTCCAAAATATCCATCTAATGTCATAAAAGCAATTTGAATTGCAGGTTCCGAATCTCTCAGTGTGAAGTCTGACTCATCATTTTTACCTTCTAAACAGCATCACATTATGTGCAGTGATAAATCATTATAAGTAAGTATAAGTATTGCATGCATCTCAATCATGAATTATTGCAATGCCTGCATTGAATTTCACAGTGCTTAAAGCCCAACTCCAGGAAACTTAAGCCTTGTATACACAATCGGATTTTCCAATGGGAATGGTGTGATGACAGGCTATTGGCAGAAAATCCGACCATTTGTACGCTTCATCAGACAATTGTTGACGGATTTTCCGCAGACAAATGTTGAATGGCAGGCTTTAAAATTTTCCGTGGACAAATGTCTGTTGTCGCATTTTCCGATCGTGTGTACACAAGTCCGTCGGACAAAAGTCCAAAGTACAAACATGCATGCTTGGAAGCAAGGACGAGCCAGAAGCGGCCAGTCTTGTAAACTAGCGTTCGTAATGGAGAATTAACATTCGTGACGTGGCAAATTATGAAATCTCGAAATGCAGCGCACATTTTCTTCCTCTTTAATGGGATAACAATGAAGTTTCTTTGCTGGTGATACTGATGGAGTTATTGCAAACAAATTTTCAAAAGCTTTTTTTTTCTAGTGATATCAAGAATAATATTATTGTGCTTGTTATTTTTTTGGGGCAAGTTACCACAACACCATTATCCCATAGTTTTTAAGATCAAAGATACAACTATGTTGGTGTCCCTTGTCAATTTTACATTGTATTTTTTTAAATGCAACTGCCTACTCCCAAACTGTGATTTGAAGTAAAACACATATCCAAGTATTATTCTCCACAATTTTTTTATTGTGCATTAAAAAAAGAAAACAAATAAAATTAGACATGCTATCTGCCAATAGAACTTAACCAAAAAGTGCATTTTGTGCATCCAAATATATAGAAAATATACCAAATCAAATCATTATTATTCAACCACAAAATAAAATAAAAGCCTCATGCATGTGTCCTGCTTCTTAATATAGGGGGTCAACAATGCCAAGAGTTGGTGAAAGCAGGGGTCCGTCATCCTGAGATAATTCCAAAAATCACCTGGATTATTCTCCTGGAGCTCCTGGAGCAATTAGATTGCTGAGCACATAGATCAACAAATTTCTTTTTTCACAATAACACTAGTTCTAAAGGGCACATAATTGCTTCACAATTCTGAAAAGGATTTCATTTAAATATGTTGGTATTAGGTTACTAGTATATAGAGTAACTTAGTTGCTCTTTATTTGTGATATATAAACACTAGGTACAACAGTGTATCACAATTTTTTATTTATTTTTTTCATTTATTTTTTTACAAAAATAGTGGTAAATCACGTGGATAAAGTTGTTGTATACATTGTATCACGATATATATTCATTGGTGGCGTGCTTGTAATTTTCAATTGAAAAAACTTCTGCCACTGTCCAGCCCCCCAGCCCCCCCGATTTACTCACCTGAGCCCGTTCGTTCCCTTGGCGGAGATGCGCTCTACCTCTCTGCCCGGGGTTTTCGGCTCTTGATTGGATAGATTGATAGCAGCACAGTCATTGGCTCCCGCTGCTGTCAATCAAATCCAATGACGTGGGCGCCAGGGGCCAGGGCCGGGGCCGAGTCCCGCTTTCTGTGTGAATACATGCAGAAGCAGGGCTCAGGAGCATGCCCGCACGGTTGTTCACAAGGGAGAGCGCATCTCCAACGTAGACACCTGTTGCGGGGAGGAGCTACCAGCGCCGCCGGAGGACCCCAATAGAGGATGTTCAGGGCCACTCTGCAAAACTAACTGCACAGTGGAGGTAAGTATAACATGTTTGTTTTTGTTTTTTTAAACTAGGGTTTACAAACCCTTTAATGGAGCGGTCCCCCACTGAGCAAAGCAGAGTCTGCCAGGCAAAAGGACCTTAAGGCTTCAACAGTCTAAGGCAGTGTTTCGCAACTCCACTCCTCAAGGTGCAACAACAGGTCATGTTATCAGGCCTTCCATTATTTTGCACAGGTGATTTGATCAGTTTGCCTTAGTAGTTACCACAGCGGTTTCATCTGAGGGAAATCCTGAAAAAATGCCTAGTTGGGGCGCCTTGAGGACTGGAGATTAGGGATGAGCTTCGTGTTCGAGTTGAACTCATGTTCGACTCGAACATCGGCTGTTCGGTCGTTCGCCGAATTGCGAACAATATGGGCCATTCGCGCCAAATTCGTGTGGTGCGTCACGGCCCATAATTCACTGCGGCATCGCAGTGCATTGTTTGCTGATGATTGGCCAAGCATGCACTATGACCCGCATGCTTGGCCAATCACAGCGCCGCCTTAACAGAGAGCCGTAATTGGCCAAAGCCAAGGAGGCTTTGGCCAATTATGGCTCAGGGGATTTAGTACACGCCCCACACTATATAAAGCCGCCTGCACGGCGGCCCTGTGCAGTGTGTTCCGGTGTGCTGAGAAATAGAGAGAGAGAGAGACAGTGTCATTTCATTTGAGTTAGCTAGATTAGGCAGGACAGTCAGTCAGTTAGCTGCACTTAAAGTGTATTGTGTATATATATGCATCCCAGGTGTTGCATATATATATATATACACTGTATTCAGTTTAGCTAGATCCGTTCCTGTTATCTTCTAGACTATTTACATTTAGTGCAGTGCGTCCTGCTCACAGTGTTCAGCTAGATCCGTTCCTGTTATCTTCCTACTGACAGGCAGTCTTGTCTTGTTACAGTATTTTGAATAAAATTACTGGTGTTCTTTTGATCCTATTAGTACCACAGTCAGGCAGCTAGACTATTTACATTTAGTGCAGTGCGTTCTGCTCACAGTGTTCAGCTAGATCCGTTCCTGTTATCTTCTTACTGACAGGCAGGCTTGTCTTGTTACAGTATTTTGAAGAAAATTACTGGTGTTCTTTTGATCCTATTAGTACCACAGTCAGGCAGCTAGACTATTTACATTTAGTGCAGTGCGTCCTGCTCACAGTGTTCAGCTAGATCCGTTCCTGTTATCTTCCTACTGACAGGCAGGCTTGTCTTGTTACAGTATATAAAGCTACCTGAAGAAAATTACTGGTGTTCTTTTGATCCTATTAGTACCACAGTCAGGCAGCTAGACTATTTACATTTAGTGCAGTGCGTCCTGCTCACAGTGTTCAGCTAGATCCGTTCCTGTTATTTTCCTACTGACAGGCAGGCTTGTCTTGTTACAGTATATAAAGCTACCTGAAGAAAATTGCTGGTGTTCTTTTGATCCTATTAGTACCACAGTCAGGCAGCTAGACTATTTACATTTAGTGCAGTGCGTCCTGCTCACAGTGTTCAGCTAGATCCGTTCCTGTTATTTTCCTACTGACAGGCAGGCTTGTCTTGTTACAGTATATAAAGCTACCTGAAGAAAATTGCTGGTGTTCTTTTGATCCTATTAGTACCACAGTCAGGCAGCTAGACTATTTACAGTTAGTGCAGTGCATCCTGCTCACAGTGTTCTGCTAAACCTACAAGTTAGTGGGGTGCGTCCTGCTCACAGTGTTCAGCTAAACCTACAAGTTAGTGGGGTGCGTCCACCTCACAGTGTTCAGCTAAAGCTACCTGTAGAAGGTTGGTGGTGTTCTCATACTACAGGCAGGCAGTTGATTTTGCTAGCTGCAGTATCAGTACATATATATATATATATATATATATATATATCCCAGCTTAGTGCAGCTACAGGCCATTAGTATGTCTGGAAGGCCAAGAAGGAGAGGCAGACAGTCACAAGCCAATAAGAGAGGGCAAGCAGGCTCTGTGTCTAGTGCTGGTCATGGAGACGGTACATCCTCATCAGCACGTGGCCATGGATCACGCTTGGCCTTTTTTTCGGCAGCTGGCCATGTTGAGCCGCAACAGGCGGAAGACTTGGTCGAGTGGATGACCAAGCCGTCTTCATCCTCCTCATCCTCTCTCACCCATGCCCAGGGTACTTTGTCTGGCAAAGCAGCGGCCTCTTCCCTCGGCTCAATGTCATCAGTGACTCCTTCCCTAGCCCCACCATGTCCTCCTGAGGAGTCCCTCGAACTGTTTGACCACAGTGTTGGGTACATGCTCCAGGAGGATGCCCAGCGTTTGGAAGGCTCTGATGATGATACTGAGCTCGATGAAGGCAGTAACATGAGCACGGACAGAGGGGGTGCCCAAGAAGGACAGCAATCTGGCAGTCATGCTCCCCCTGCTGCAGCATACTGCCAGGTTTGCTCCAGTGATGAGGAGGGAGGGGATGATGAGGTCACTGACTCAACGTGGGTGCCCGATAGGAGAGAGGAGGAGGAGGAGGAGGAGGCGGCACATCACCAACGAGGCAGGATGCCCTCCAGGGGCCAGCCTAAGGGCAGCACATTGACTGCATAACACCCCAAAGCTCCACATGTGCAGGGCACTGCAGTCTCTGCGCATTATTTAAAAAGTTCTTTGGTGTGGGCCTTTTTTGAGACGAGTGCATCAGATCGCACCGCTGCTATTTGCTACATATGTTTCAAGCGTATCTCACGTGGCCAAAACATCTCCCGCTTGGGTACCACATGCTTGACCAGACATATGTTGACCTGCCATGCAGTTCGTTGGCAAGCGTATCTAAAAGACCCACACCAAAGAACAAAGAGGACCTCTCCTTGCTCCTCATCAGCTGAGATTTCCAACCCCACTAGACCTACAGTATTCTCTGAGACCTGCACTGAGAGGAATGAAGGTGTAGAATTAGGTGTGTCACAGCCAAGTACTTGTGGGCAATCTGCTTTTGGTACATCAACGTCAGATTGTAGCAGGCAAATTTCCCTGCCCCAGCTGCTGCACCGCCGAAAGAAGTTTGCTCCCAGCCATCCACATTCCCAGCGGTTAAATGCTAGCTTGGCAAAATTGCTAGCACTTCAACTGCTGCCTTTTCAGTTGGTAGACTCTGCCCCCTTCCGTGAGTTTGTGGAATGTGCGGTTCCTCAGTGGCAGGTACCCAAACGCCACTTTTTCTCACGGAAGGCGATTCGGCTCTCTACCGGCATGTGGAAGGCAATGTCCATGCTTCGCTGGACAGGGCGGTCAGCGGTAAGGTGCATATTACCGCTGACTCATGGTCCAGCAGGCATGGACAGGGACGTTACCTAAGTTTCACGGTGCATTGGGTGACTCTGCTGGCAGCTGGGAAGGATGCAGGACAAGGTGCAGTAGTGTTGGAGGTTGTTCCGCCACCACGCCTCCAAAATGCTAATGATTGTGACACACCTCTCTCCTCCACCCCCTCCTCTTCTTCTTCCTCCATGGCCTCTTCCTCGGAACCAGCGGTGCTCCGTAGTCGTTCAAGGGGCTTACGCAAGTACGCAGGCCAAAAGATGCCATGCGGTGCTTGAGCTGGTGTGCTTGGGGGACAGGAGCCACACTGGGGCAGAGGTTCTGTCAGCTCTGCAGGGGCAGGTTCAGAGGTGGTTGACGCCACGCCAACTTAAGGCAGGAATGGTGGTTTGCGACAATGGCACCAACCTCCTCTCTGCCCTCCGACAGGGACAAATGACCCATGTGCCCTGTTTGGCTCACGTCCTTAACTTGGTGGTGCAGCGGTTCTTGAGCAGGTAGCCGGGCTTACAGGATGTCCTGAGGCAGGCCAGGAAAGTCTGTGTGCATTTCCGCCGGTCATATAATGCCAGTGCTCGGCTGACGGACCTCCAAAAGGAGTTTAACCTGCCCAAGAACCGCCTAATCTGTGACATGCCCACCAGGTGGAACTCAACGTTGGCCATGCTGCAGCGGCTGCACACCTGTGCGACTATGGCACCAGGACAGGGTCAGGGGAGCTTGTTTTTTTTTCCCCACGCCAGTGGGCCATGATCAGGGATGCATGCACTGTCCTGTCACCATTTGAGGAGGCCACGAGGATGGTGAGCAGTGACAGTGCATGCATCAGTGACACTGTCCCCCTTGTCCACCTGTTGGAGCACACGCTGTGTTGAATAATGGACAGGGCACTTGAGGCAGAACAGAGGCAGGAAGAGGAGGACTTCCTTAGCTCTCAAGGCCCCCTTTATCCAGACAGTGTTCCTGCGTGCCCGCCGATCACACAGGAAGAGGAGGAGGAGGAGGAGGAGGAGGAGGAGGAGGAGGAAGATTGTGTCAGTATGGAGGTGGAGCCTGGCACTCAGCATCAGCAGCAGTCTTTAAGGGATCAGTCCCAAGAAACACATGGACTTGTACGTGGCTGGGAGGAGGTGGCTGCGGACCATGTCGTCCTTAGTGACCCAGAGGACTCCGGACCGAATGCCTCAGCAAACCTACGCTGCATGGCCTCCCTGATCCTGCAAAGCCTGCGTAAGGATCCTCGTATTCGTGGTATCAAGGAGAAGGACCAATACTGGCTGGCAACCCTCCTTGATCCACGTTACAAGGGTAAGGTTGCGGACCTTATCTTGCCATCGCAGAGGGAGCAGAGAATGAAACATCTTCGGGAGGCCTTGCAGAAAGGTCTGTGCAACGCGTTCCCAGAGACTGGGAGGTTACAAACTCCTGTTTCTGGACAACGTGTTGCTGAGGCTTCGGTCAGTCAAAGAAGGAGCGGTGGAGAAGGTGGCCGTCTGACCGATGCGTTCAGACAATTTTTTGGTCCGCAGCCCCAAGGTATGATCGGTTCCAGCAACCATCTCCAGCGTCTGTTTTACATGGTGCAGGAATACCTAGGGGCAAGATCAGACTTGGACACCTTTCCCACCGAAAATCCTCTGGGTTACTGGGTCTTGAGGATGGATCACTGGCCAGAGTTTGCACAGTATGCAATTTAGCTACTGGCCTGTCCTGCATCCAGCGTTCTTTCGGAACGCACATTCAGTGCTGCTGGAGGCGTGGTAACCGATCACAGGGTGTGTCTGTCCACTGACTCGGTCGATCGACTGACCTTCATAAAAATGAATCAGTCTTGGATCACCACCAGCTACCAAGCACCTGATGCTGATGTAACCGAATAATTTTTTTTGAAATCTCAGATCCCTTCAAAGACTGCCTATGCTGATGCTGAGTGACTATCCCTGAGTAATTATCCTCTTCCTCCTCAATTATCACGCTGATAGCTTGTAAGAACATTTTTGGTTCTGGGCGCCACCACCAGTGCCTAAGGCACAATTTTTCAGCCCCTGTTTAACAGGGGCGTGTAATTACAATTTTTGATGTAATACTTTGCAGCAGGGCTCGTTCCTGCGTTCCAACTAGAGTGTCTGTGAGGGGTTGCAGTGTTGTGGCACCAGCACCAGTGCCTAAGGCCCATTTTTTCTGCCCCTGTTTAACAGGGGCGTGTGATTACAATTTTTGATGCAATACTTTGCAGCAGGGCTCGTTCCTGCGTTCCAACTAGAGTGTCTGTGAGGGGTTGCAGTGTTGTGGCACCAGCACCAGTGCCTAAGGCCCAATTTTTCAGCCCTTGTTCAACAGGGGCATGTAATTACAATTCTTGATCTAATATTTCACAGCAGGGCCCTGTGAGGGCTTACAGTGTTGTGGCCACAGCAACACCTAAGGTTCAAATTTCTGCTGAGTATATAGGGCAGGACCCTACTTTCAAAAATCTAACTTACAAACGACTCCTACTTGCAAACGGAAGGAGACAACAGGAAGTGAGATGAAATCTACCCCTAGGAAGGAAAATTCTCTCCTGTAAGAGTTAATATGGGAAAAACATTTCTCCTTTCCACTGATGCTTTCCAATCCTTGTTCCACAAAAAAACCCAAATTTTCAAAAAACATTTTTCATTGGGACAAAAAGTGAGGTGAAATCTTCTGAAGAGGAGGAAAGACAACAAAACAAATGTCACAGGGGTGATAACCCTTCCCTATGTTTTCCAAAAAGCTTACCATGCAAATTAGCCTTTAAAATTAGCAATTTTGATTTCGAACGTTCGAGTCCCATAGACGTCAATGGGGTTCTAACGTTCGTGCGAACTTTCGGTCCGTTCGCAGGTTCTGGTGCGAACCTAACCGGGGGGTGTTCGGCTCATCCCTACTGGAGATGAGAAACACTGCTCTGATGCCGCGTACACACGGTCAGACTTTTCGACTACAAAAGTCCGACAGCCTGTCCGACAGACTTTCGATGAACTTTTGTCGGACTTTTGTCGGACTTGCGGCAGACTTTCTTACGAACGGACTTGCCTACATACGATCACACAAAAGTCCGACGGATTCGTACATGATGACGTACACCAGACTAAAATAAGGAAGTTGATAGCCAGGAGCTAATAGCTGCCCTAGCGTGGGTTTTTGCCCGTCAGACTAGCACACAGACGAGCGGATTTCTGGGTCCGGCGTAGTTACGACGTAAAGATTTGAAGCATGTTTCAAATCTAAAGTCCATCAAATTTGAGGCTGGAAAAGTCCACTGAAAGTCCGGGGAAGCCCACACACGATCGGATTGTCAGCCAGCTTTAGTCCGTCGGCGTCCGTCGGACTTTTGTAGACGAAAAGTCCGACCGTGTGTACGTGGCATAAGGAACTGACATAGTCAAAACCAATGCAGGTTCCATAGCCCTGTTTGATGGCACCAAGGGACAGTCCACTGTCAGAGCATGGGGAAGCACCATCGGCCAGGGGTTTGGTAGGTTAAAGTACAAAAACTCTCCCCTAGACTAAACACACAGTTAAGCATTGTAGTAGAGCTGTCCAATCACGGCTGATCACAGTGTAAACAGGAAGAGCCGTTGATTGGCTCTTCCTCACTCGCGTCTGTCAGACGCGAGTAGAGGAGAGCCGATTGGCTGCTCCTCTGACGGGGGGCGTCTGTGCTGATTGATTATCACCACAGCCCCCCCTGAGGATGACCACATTGGACCACCAAGGATGCCACTTGGACCACCAGGGATGTCACCACCAGGTATGCCACCCTAGAGCACCAGGGATGTCAATCAGTGCCCACAATGGATGCCAATCACTGCGCACAATGGGCATCACTGATTGGCAGGCATTATTGTTTGGCACTGATTGGCATCCATCATAACCATCTATTAGTGTACATCAGTGCCACCTATTAGTGCCCATCCATGGCCATCTGTGCCACCTATCAGTGCCCATCTGTGCCACCTATCAGTGCCCATCTGTGCTGCCTATCAGTGCCCATCTGTGCCGCCTATCAGTGCCCATCCGTGCTGCCATTTAGTGCCCATCAGTGCCACCTATGTGTACCTATCTGTGCTGCATATCAGTGCCACCTATCAGTGCCCATCTGTGCTACCTATCAGTGCCCACCCGTGCTGCCTTTTAGTGCCCATCAGTGCCACCTATGTGTACTTATCAGTGCTGCATATCAGTGCCACCTATCAGTGCTCATCAGTGCCGCCTATCAGTGCCCCATCAGTGCCGCATATTAGTGCCCATCATCAGTGCCCATCAGTGCCACCTCATCGGTGCACATCAGTGCCGCCTTATTAGTGCCCATCAGTGCAGCCCCATCAGTGCCCATCAGTGAAGGAGAAAACTTACTTATTTACAAAGTTTTGTAACAGAAACAAAAAAAAAACATTTTTTTTCTAAATTTTCGGTAATTTTTTTAATTGTTTAGCAGAAAATAAAAATCCCAGAGGTTATCAAATACCACTAAAAGAAAGCTCTATTTGTGGGAACAAAATGATAAAAATTCAGTTTGGGTACAGTGTTGTATGACCACATAATTCTCATTCAAAGTGCGACACCACTGAAAGCTGAAAATTGGTCTGGGCAAGAAGGTGTATAAGTGCCCTGTATTGAAGTGGTTAAATAAAAAAGGGACAATGCATTTTCCTTAATAACCGGACAATGTAGCTGTTAAAGTAACAAAATATTAATATATTAAAGGAGAAGTTTGGGGTATATAAAAAACAAACATCCATATTCACCCCTAAGCTGTAGGATCTGTGTAATGCTGCAGCTGTCCCACGTCGGCTCTAACGGCCGGCTCACACTAGATGTGGTGCGAATTCACAGCGAATTTGCAACAAATCTGCACCGCATCTAAATCGCAACCTGTACATGCAAACTGATTGCGGAGTGTATGTTAAAGAGGAGGTCCAGCCTTGGTAAAAAGAAATTAAAAGTCAGTAGCTACAAATACTGCAGCTGCTGATTTTTAATATTAGGGCCTTGTGTCCCTTGGTGCTCATTGCGATCATCTGGTAGGTATCTATCTATCCATCTGGGGGGCTATGGTTGGACCCAGGCATTAGTGAGAGGGGATCATTCTTAGTCATGTCCAGCATTCATTCATTGATTAATATCATTGACAAATTAGTTAATTGTTTATTATTAGCAAATACTGTTATATGTTTTTTCTTTTCTTTATAGAACTTATAGAAGTGTACAGGTTTTATCATCTTTCCCTGAGGAAGCCAATGTTGGCAAAACATGTAGGAATTTATTACCTGACATAAAAAACCTGCCTGTTCACACACTGGCTGGTTCCTGCTGTATTTTCTATACGTCTGTACAGTAATTTTATATGTATTGCACCCTTGTACCTTACATATTTTTTTTGACTTTGTATACCAATAAAATTATATATTTTTAAAATAATTTTGTGCAACATATCCTCAAATTCCTTGGCATCGCTATAATCCCCTTCTCTATCCCAAATTGTTGCTCTTTATTGATCATTGGGATGAGGTGCCGTTTTCTGTCGAGAACCCTCCAGCCATACTGATTTTTGGTGTTTTACTACACATCAATTCTGGCTGGTGTGCTCTCTATAAAATATTTTTGGAATTTTTCTTGTAAACATTTTTATAATACTGTTGTTTGATGTATTTTGTCTAGCTTTTTTGTCCCCTCCCTTTCTGGACTTTTGTATTTTTCAATTATAATCTTGATTTTTGCTTTATTATTCTTTTTTATTTTGGATACCATGGCCGAATTTTGTGGTGAGGCTTGGGAGGGCTTAATGACTAAAATTCAAACTTTTCAAAATGCATCAAATATTTCTGATGCTGAACTCGATAGCATTCATGAGGCTTCAACGCCTTCTTGAAAAGAAAGTCTGCATTTATTGGCATAAGGTCTTCTTCGAAAAATATGTTGAAAATCAAATTGTACCTTGGGGCTTAAGGATACAGATCTTCCCCAATGTTAAAAAAGTTAATGATTCTCTGAAAACATCATGGGAGGAAAATCTCCAATCATGTTCTTTCAATATGATCTTGTGTAAAAAATATGAACATGAATTGGACCTATTGGACACTTCCATCAATGAATGGAACGTAGATCGCGCTGTCGATGTGTCCTCCCCAAGGTTTTCCCTTAGGGATAAGGACTTACGTGCCCACCTGGAGGAGTACACATTGAGCGTAATCAGTGCCAAAGAAAGAAAAATTCTACGCGACAAATTGGCACATGCAAATGATCAAATGGGATAATACCACTTACAACAAACCTATGGCTAAACCTTCTACTAACAATGTACCTAAAACCAATAACGATGCACCAAATGTTTTTTCTGCTTCTTTTTCCTCTAGCACTTCTACCACATATCGGGACCTCTCCCAGGACAGGATCCCCAAAAAGAGAAAGGGAGAATTACCCACCACCTCCACGGACTCACTTCGTCGCACTTTAGGAACCACCACTGTGTTGAAATCTTCTAATGTTCGGCCTAAGGCCACTAACAATTCCACTCCTCCCACTCACGCACCACCTATATCCTCCTCTACGTCTAACTTGACTGTGCACCATGCACTGGCCACTATTACTTCTGCACTTCTTCCTCTTCCTTCGTTAACCACCAGAAGGGTAAGTGAGCCAACTTTAACATCAATGTTTCCCATTAGTACACAGTCAATTGACCCCAAAATTGCTCTCATTTTTTTAGTTCAGACATTGGACTCTCCCCAGAGTCCCACGCCATATCTTCCCAGTATTCTACAATTTAGATGTAGTCAATCTCTCCTCGTTTCCATTAACTGATGATCGGATCAAAGTGTTACAACTTGGTCTTACTATTTGCCCTTCGACAGACTTTGACAAATTCCAATTTATTAAAGATATCCACCTCTTCGCCAGAAAATTAATATATAAAGTGATTTACGACAAACCTTCCCCTTCTACTGTCATCGATCCTTTATCCAGCAATGCTGCTCCCAGGGGTGTTGCTAGGTCAACAAAAGATTTGGGGCTAGAGCCCATAGCAGCGACGTAAAGAAAGTCATACGCTTGGGCGGGCATACACGTGTGTATGTGTATATGTATGTATGTATGTATGTATGTATATGTGTGTGTGTGTATATATATATATATAAATTTTTTTTTTTTTTTTTTTTTATTATTATTACAAGGTCCCCAAAGCCCCCTCATTGCATCAGGGTCCCCAGAGAGCCTCCCCATTACATCGGGGTCACCAGAGAGCTTGTCACATTACCTGCCACAAGATGCAGATTGTCACCTACCACCATATGCGGATTGCTACATACAGAGAGGCTGGGTATATACAGAGAGGCTGTGTATATACAGAGAGGCTGGGTATACAGAAGATAGTCTAGGGTAGTACAGAGTTCCCCCCCTCCCCCTCCCCCATGGTCTGCACTCACCTGCTCAGAAGCTCTGTGTGAGAAAATTCCTCCCGACTCTATGGTATGGGCAGAGCAAGGAGGAGACTCGCTCTTACACTCATCTCCCTTCTCTGGCTGTCACTGAAGCACGGACGGCGTGCAGACTCAGTGAGAGTGCCGCGGCTGTGCAGGAAGCACTGTGTCAGACAGCCCAGGACACTCTCATGGTAAGGCCAGCCCTGGACACGGGACTATGGGCCCCAGATTCGGGGCTCTAGCCTCAATAGCCACCCCCTAGTGATGCCACTGGCTGCTCCTACACTGGCTGAAATTCAGGCCATTGAGGAACTGATGTCTTTACTGGAAGAGGGGGGCATCAATGACGATGACCTATCATCAGTTGACGATGCAAACATTGTCGTCTGCCTTCCAGTGTCTCCTTCCCTCCCCCTATCTCTTCCAAATCACAAGCATTCCCTACACTGTCCACTTATAAAATATTCAAATATTTTGGCCTTCGTCCAACAAATGACCAGCACCATCAAACATATGCAGTTGGATAACTCTTAACCATCTAATTTATCTGTGCCACTCAGAAAAGCCCTTAAATCTCTGCAAAATCACCCAGGGCTGGTCATCAAACGAGCCGACAATGGGGTTGTTGTTCTCATGGATGTTGCGGCCTATGAAATCATGTGCCGCAACATCCTTGACAACAAGGACTGGTATCGATCTATATCTCGGTCATTGGTAGACAATTTTACATCCGAATATTATGAGCTGATTTTTTTCAGCCTATCAACAAGGAACCATTGACTGTAACACTTGGAAGTTTCTGAATGTTAAAGAGCCAAAAACACCTACATTTTATGCCTTACCTAAATTACATAAGTCACTTGACTCTCCCCCCGGCCGTTCTATCGCATCCGGATGTCAATGTCTCACTGAAAGTGCGAGTGCCCTCGTTGACAAATATTTGAGTCCCCACGTCACATCTCTGTCTTCATATGTTAAAGACACTATTCACCTCCTCTGCATTCTTGAAGGCATACATTTACCTCAGAATGTTTGGATGGTGGCCCTTGACATTGAGAGCTTGTATAATACGATCCCACACAAGAAAGGCAGTGAGGTTGTGGCCAATCAACTCCAAGAGAGAGGCCCTGAATTTGAATCCTATGGCAATTTCATTTTGAAATTATTGCAATTTATTCTAACGCGAAATTTCTTTATGTTTGGCCCTTCCCACTTTCTCCAGGTACAGGGTGTGGCCATGGGGACCAAATGTGCCCCCTCTTATGCCAACATGTACCTGGGGAGTGGGAAAGGGAACTTTTTGCCAATCATGATATGTCCCACTTATTATGCAATGTTGTTTCTTGGCATAGATACATAGATGACGTGCTTTTCTTCTGGTCAGGCACTCAGGAAGATCTCTCTCAGTTCTTTAACTCACTGGCTATTAACACCTACAATTTAAAATTCACTATGGAGTGTAGCCAATCTAAAATTACATTTTTAGATCTGGAAATTAATTTGAACTCTGATGGAACTCTCCACTCTGCCCTATATCGAAAGCCTTCGTCTGGCAACACCATCCTCCATGCCGGTAGCACATATCCCAAGTCCAAACATGATACCGGGGAGGGAAAATGGCTAATGTAGCCCAATTTGGATATTTTCACTTAGGGGTGTACTCACTTTTGTTGCCAGCAGTTTAGACATTATTGGCTGTGTGTTGAGTTATTTTGAGGGGACAGCAAATTTACACTGTTATACAAGCTGTACACTCACTACTTTACGTTGTAGCAAAGTGTAATTTCTTCAGTGTTGTCACATGAAAAGATATAATCCTCACGCATCACTAACTTACTAACAGAGATATCTGTATGGATGTCACACCACTTCCTCAAACTCAACTTCCAAAACCGAGCTTATAATATTTCCTCCCCCATGTGCTACTTCCCCTGACTTCTCTGTCAAGAGCAATGGCACAACCATTCACCCATCCCCACATGTCAGCTTGCTAGGTGTTATCCTGGATTCTGAACTCTCCTTTCGGCCCCACATCCAATCACTTTCCAAAGCTTGCTGCCTCAACCTCCTCAACATCTCTAAACTATGTCCCTTTCTAACCAATTAAACCACAAATCTCCTGATTCACTCCCTGGTTATCTCTCGCCTTGACTACTGCAATTCCCTCCTCATCGGCTTACCTTTACCTTTAGAAATAGACAGGAGGGAGGTGTCATCCCAATAGGCACTGTATGTTTCTAGAGGTGAGCCCCCATCCCAATTTTTTGCCAAACACAAGCACCCCCTATCGGAGTGCAATTCCTCTAACGGGACTTTTTACGTGGGGTTACCTCTAATAAAGTAGAAAGTAGTAGAAATTTTTAGTTTTTGTATAAAAGTATTGTAGTTTATTGGTTTAACATCTAAAAATCATTACACATGACCTAACCGTATATACAATAAAATGGATGTATGTAAATGGGAAGAAGTAATTCTATGAGGAAATGACCAATTGCAATGATACAGGTAAGTAGAAAACCAATGATCATAGAAACCCGACGTTTCGAGGTAAGCAAAAGGGTTGACCTCTTCTTCAGGGGTAATGACAATTGGTCAGAGTGGGTGTTTCATCTAAAAAGTTAACAAAAAGCAGAGCAAACGTAAGTGGATGAATATCTCAGGCATTCACAGCAGGAGGCAGTAGAGAGCATTTAGTTTACATTACAAAGGTCAGTTCACATTTAACATATGTTACATCATTAGTAAATTCTAGGCATATACATGCAGAAATTTCACACTGACCCCTTAAAATTCATGTAAGCATTCCCAAGGACATTTCCAGCATCCAGTGCGAATCAAGAGTTTGCCGTCCGTCACGGCCACACAGGGATCACAGAACCAAAGTTCAAGGAGATAGAGAGGAGACCAAGTAGATCAGAGGTGTAAGAGCCAGGGTGGACTGAGGTTGCTTCACAAAGGATATCCCTCATAAAAAAGGAACAGACACAGTCCCCCCCTTTTTCCCACTACGAGGGCTTAAAAACAGCCTGCTCGATGGAGTTTGGAGGGTGGAGGGTACGATCCCGCTGCAATAAAAATACTTCAATGAGAATCTCAAGGGAGAGCCTAGTATGAATACAATACTATTCTCCAAAATATAAGTAGTATTGGGGTAAGCAGATAAAATCCACCCAAAATTGTAAGTATAACATATGTCAAACTCATACCTAAAAAATGGAGGTGCGTGGAATCAGATCATAGATCCCAATATTAAGCCGCAAGGAGATATTTAGATAAAACCCCAGATTAAAGTGGGCCAGAGTCCAAAAAGGTATGCAGGTTCCCTGGTTGAGTGTAAGCCCGCATAGGTCTGCAGATTATAAAACACATCAGGGAAATATTGTAAGTGAATTAACGGTTAATCATCTGTATAGTTTACAAAACTCCCAACCAGAAGTGATCCATAAGTTTACCTGCCTGTCTTTACTTCCTCCAAGCACGTCTGTATGGTGTCAGAAACGGCTGATAAGTGCAGCACCAGAGGAGTTTTAAATGTGTGTTTGCTGCAGTGGGTGTTGATGTCCAATCAGTGACCTGATTGGCTGAACCAAGAGTAAGGGGCGGTCTAGAGCAGGGAGGACATGAAGTGTCTGTAAAGGATATCCCCCGGGCGAAGCGACGCACAGCGTCATCTCCACGGTGCACTCCCTGGAGTGAAGACATCCACAGCAGGGCAGAGATGGGCGTGTGCAGAGGCGCAGCGCTCGGCGGGGGGCAGAGCCAGCGCGACGTGGAGGATTCCCCCATGCGTCTGGAAGTCCCGCAGCGCAGAGCTGGCGTGCCCGTTGTCATGGGGATCCATGACACAAACTGCCAGAGAAAGGGGGGGGCGGGCGAGCTCTGAAGAGAGCGCTCCTCAGTCTCCCCTGGGTGCGCTGAGTGAGCTGACACACAGCCCAAGCCTGGATGGATTAGGGGGGAAGGAATGAGAGTGATTGGGTGAATGGTGAAAAGGGGGAGGGAAGAAAGGCTGCCAGAGGGAAAATACAGACATGAAGGAAGAAATAAAGAAAAGAAAGAAGTGACAGTGAATGGAAAGGTAGACGGTAGAACTGAACAGGGCACAAGAGGTCCCCATCGCTACCCCCTGCACCTGGAGGAAGTGGGAGCCATTGAAAGTGAAGTGGTTATGCTGTAGGATATAATCCAATGAGTCCAGCAAAAAATCACCCATTTTGGGATTAAATCTATTGTCTTGTAAGATGACCTGTCGAATACAGCTTAAACCCTTGGTGTGGGGAATCGAGCTGTATAAAGCCTCCACGTCGATTGCCACCAAAGTCGATGTGGGGGGGATGGTCATTCCATCCAGGATCTGGAGTAAGTGGGGGGTATCATGAAGGTAACTGGGAAGATTGGTCACAAATGGGTGAAGATGCCCATCAATGAAGGAACTGAGGTTCTCTGTTATTTCTCCTCAGGAGGATCTGAATGGGAATCTTTACAATAGGATCACCCCCTAAATCAAACTGAGGTAGTCCTTTGTCCAACTCGGACCCTCTGTACTTTTTGATTATTTTTTATCCACAATATAGCAACCTCGTATTTGTACGGGACTGGATAAATACACACACTCTGTCAATATGCCCTAGGTTTTTGGGATGGTCCTTGGAACTGACAGGACATAGAAACTAATAAGACTATAGCTCTAGTTTGAATATGTTTTTCCTGTTTAGCCCATGATGCAATATATTGTTTAAAACATATAATGTAACAACCTTGTTTTATCATTCCAGGACCTTTTCCGATCCGGTGGGACCGTCCCTCCCGACTACACAGAAAACTCACTAAGTGTTGGTGTTCTCACTGCATGCACTTTCAACCCCTCCTTTCTCTTTTCTTTGTTTTTTCCTTCTCCCTCTTCTAGGAGGATTCTCCCCCCTCCCCCCTCCTCCTGCATGACTGCATTGTTTCTCCTTTCCTCCCCTGTTCAGTTCTACCGTCTACCTTTCCATTCACTGTCACTTCTTTCTTTTCTTTATTTCTTCCTTCATGTCTGTATTTTCCCTCTGGCTGCCTTTCTTCCCTCCCCCTTTTCACCATTCACCCAATCACTCTCACTCCTTCCCCCCTTAATCCATCCAGGCTTGGGATGTGTGTCAGCTCACTCAGCGCACCCGGGGGAGACTGAGGAGCGCTCTCTTCAGAGCGCGCCCGGCCCCCCCCTTTCTCTGGCAGTCTGTGTCATGGATCCCCATGACAACGGGCACGCCAGCTCTGCGCTGCGGAACTTCTAGACGCATGGGGGAATCCTCAACGTTGCCCTGGCTCCGCCCCCCGCCGAGCGCTGCGCCTCTGCACACACCCATCTCTGCCCTGCTGTGGATGTCTTCACTCCAGGGAGTGCACCGTGGAGATGACGCTGTGCGTTGCTCCGCCCGGAGGATATCCTTTACAGACACTTCATGTCCTCCCTGCTCTAGACCGCCCCTTACTCTTGGTTCAGCCAATCAGGTCACTGATTGGACATCAACACCCACTGCCGCAAACACACATTTAAAACTCCTCTGGTGCTGCCCTTGTCAGCCGTTTCTGACACCATACAGACGTGCTTGGAGGAAGTAAAGACAGGCAGGTAAACTTATGGATCACTTCTGGTTGGGAGTTTTGTAAACTATACAGATGATTAACCGTTTATTCACTTACAATATTTCCCTGATGTGTTTTATAATCTGCAGACCTATGCGGGCTTACACTCAACCAGGGAACCTGCATACCTTTTTGGACTCTGGCCCACTTTAATCTGGGGTTTTATCTAAATATCTCCTTGCGGCTTAATATTGGGATCTATGATCTGATTCCACTCACCTCCATTTTTTAGGTATGTGTTTGACATATGTTATACTTACAATTTGGGTGGATTTTATCTGCTTACCCCAATACTACTTATATTTTGGAGAATAGTATTGTATTCATACTAGGCTCTCCCTTGAGATTCTCATTGAAGTATTTTTTTATTGCAGCGGGATCGTACCCTCCACCCTCCAAACTCCATCGAGCAGGCTGTTTTTAAGCCCTCGTAGTGGGAAAAAGGGGGGGACTGTGTCTGTTCCTTTTTTATGGGGGATATCCTTTGTGAAGCAACCTCAGTCCACCCTGGCTCTTACACCTGTGATCTACTTGGTCTCCTCTCTATCTCCTTGAACTTTGGTTCTGTGATCCCTGTGTGGCCGTGATGGACGGCAAACTCTTGATTCGCACTGGATGCTGGAAATGTCCTTGGGAATGCTTACATGAATTTTAAGGGGTCAGTATGAAATTTCTGCATGTATATGCCTAGAATTTACTAATGATGTAACATATGTTAAATGTGAACTGACCTTTGTAATGTAAACTAAATGCTCTCTACTGCCTCCTGCTGTGAATGCCTGAGATATTCATCCACTTACGTTTGCTCTGCTTTTTGTTAACTTTTTAGATGAAACACCCACTCTGACCAATTGTCGTTACCCCTGAGGAAGAGGTCCACCCTTTTGCTTACCTCGAAACGTCGGGTTTCTATGATCATTGGTTTTCTACTTACCTGTATCATTGCAATTGGTCATTTCCTCATAGAATTACTTCTTCCCATTTACATGCATCCATTTTATTGTATATACGGTTAGGTCATGTGTAATGATTTTTAAATGTTAAACCAATAAACTACAATACTTTTATACAAAAACTAAAAAGTTCTACTACTTTCTACTTTATTAGAGGTAACCCCGTGTAAAAAGTCCCGTTAGAGGAATTGCACTCTGATAGGGGGTGCTTGTGTTTGACCTTTAAATAGACTATCCACCCTTCAGTCCATAATGAATCCTGCTGCCAGACTCATCCACCTTACAAACCACTCAGTGTCTGCTACCCCTCTCTGCCAATCCCTCCATTGGCTGCCACTCGCCCAACAAATTAAATTCAAAATACTTACAATAAGTTACAAAGCCATTCACAACTCTGCCCCCAGCTAAATCACTAGCCTAGTCTCAAAATACCAACCTAATCTTTCCTGCCAAGACCTCATGCTCTCTAGCTGCCTCATCACCTCCTCCCATATCCGCCTCCAGGACTTCTCCCGAGCCTCGTCCAACCTCTGGAATTCCCTACCCCAATCTGCCACACTGTCTCCAAATTTATCCACTTTTAGGCAATCCCTGAAAAACTTTCCTCTTCAGAGAAGCCTATCCTGCCTCCATGTAACAACTGCACTATTTTCTCCATGAGCTCATCCCCCACAGCTATTACCCTTTTGTATAACTTGACCCTCCCTCCTAGATTGTAAGCTCTAACGAGCAGGGCTCTCTGGTTCCCCCCCCTGTGTTGAACTGTATTGTAATTGTACTGTCTGCCCTAATGTTGTAAAGCGCTGCGCAAACTGTCGGCGCTATATAAATCCTGTATAATAATAATAATATAATAAAATATTCACAAAAATCTGAGTGGTGTACTCACTTTTGTGAGATACTGTATGTAGACCGCGAACGTACCACACATGTGACACATCTCCATGAATGTCAGACTGAGAACCATATTTCTAGCATATGAGTCCCTGTTTAACTCTAAACTGATGAGCTGTAAAAGCTTTTAAAGCATATTTCTAGCATATGAGTCCCTGTTTAACTCTAAACTGATGAGCTGTAAAAGCTTTTAAAGCATTTTTGGGTATCATAGTTTTTTGTGATATCACGGATGTAGGCAATTTTGAGACTTGGCATGTTTGGTGTCTGTTTTCTTGGCACAACCTTATCTTTTATATTTTACCAACAACTGGGTAGTATATTGTGTGTGCTTGCACTAAATGTAATTTTATTACATTTATTTCTGAAAATTTGCATTTGATAAACAGTTGTGCAAATATCATTTGGCATAAAAATTTGCAACAATCACCCTTTTTTTTTCTATGAGGCCTCTGCTTTTAGAAAATATATAATGTTCTTGGTATTTAGGTAATTTTTTCTGCCCAAAAAAAAAAGATTTTTAAACGTGTGCAAAAAATTTGCTCTAGAGCCGAACTGGTTAAAGTACTATAGCTAATGGATCATCATAACAGCCAGGAAATTGGCATCTTGACTTTAGCAGCACAAACAGAGCTGAGTGTTCCATGGGGCATCACTGATTAAGTGGATTATAGGATAGATCATAGAAGCATCCAGCCCAGTCACTGTCCATATCTACATATCCACTTTCAGTATATTTTTAACTGATTAAGCCAGTTTTTTTAAAAGGACAGAGCTTACAGTTTGGTGGAAGGTCCACTTTAAGTCATTTGTAGTCTTTGTACTATGTTTTGTTCATGTAGGTCACGGTGTCTGTAAAGCACAAAGCCCAGACAGACAGGGAGAGGTGATTGCTGACTGGTTGCTATGAGTACTTTGTATTACAAGATGTCATATTGATGCCCAAGGTTATTAGACCCAGTAACCAGAGGGCAAAGACTGTTCACTGACTAGCTGACTGAACCCCTTGGCTTTGTTTTTTCATGTTAAAGCTGCTACTAAGGATTGACTTTTGTGTGCATGAAAGTGATCTGATTCATCAAGTTGGCATGTACTGCTGATATCTAAGCCCTACTGAACTTGCAGAAACAGATGAGACATTCAAAGTTCTTTGTAGAATCAACAGTTTCACTTTTATGTTTTTTCCTTTTTACAGTTTCTTACTGCATTACACTAGATTTTACCTAACCGTTTTATCTTTTGTCTGCATAGTCTTTTGTCTAATACTATTTCATACTATATTATTTCATACTTTTTCATACTTTTATTCAACTTTTTTTATACTTTTTCATGGAATAGGAAAGGTCAAACTTTGTCTGTTTACTTTTGCTGTGTCCCATTATGGAAAATTATTTTCACTTCTATTCCTAAAAGCCACAATTGCCAGAAAGTCAGAAAATGAGAAAAAAAAAATATAGGTGAGAAGAATTCCCCTCTTAAACTGGCCATATAATTTTGTCTGGTTCCTTAAATATGATTCTCCCACCCCATATGTCCTGTTGGCCCCTCTCCTCCAGACATCCTTCGTTTGAAAAAATTGAAGGAGCCAGGGTGGAAATTTTTCATCTGAACAGCTTCCAATCAGTTGCCGCCCTTGTTCTAGCATTCTGACAGCCACTGGCATTAACTATCAGTATGATGTTCAGCCTGCAGTGTGTCTTCGGAAGCCAGTGTGCAGATGCCACTGTCATGAGCTGTATAGGATGCCAAAAACAAAACCAGAATTCCCAGAGCAACCACAGAGCGCATAATCTACGGAGGACCGGAAGTGACGTCATACATAGTGTAGCGCTATTCTTTTCACTCCTTGCGGCTACTGATGATGCCACCTGTATAGCATTTAGGAGCAGTGTGTTTATAATCTGTGTGATCAGGACAGGATCTCTAACAAGTGCTAGTGCCTCCACTCAATTGGGGCTTATGAATAGCAAGTGAAATCCCAATTGAGAAATGTATAATCCACATAGACAGTAATCCACACAGCATTGTATTTGAAAGTCCATATATTGAAGAAATAACATTCATTGAACCATCCAACATAAGGTATTTTCCAAACAGGAACATGAAATTATTAGCAGTCTCTATGTACAGTATCTCACAAAAGTGAGTACACTCCTCACATTTTTGTAAATATTTTATTATACCTTTTCATGTGACAACACTAAAGAAATTACACTTTGCTACAATGTAAAGTAGTGAGTGTACAGCTTGCATAACAGTGTGAATTTCCTTTCCCCTCAAAATAATTCAACACAAAGCCATTAATGTCTAAACCGCTGGCAACAAAAGTGAGTACACCCCTAAGTGAAAATGTCCAAATTGGGCCCAAAGTGTGAATATTTTGTGTGGCCACCATTATTTTCCAGCACTGCCTTAACTCTCTTGGGCATGGAGTTCACCAGAGCTTCACAGGTTGCCTCTTCCACTCCTCCATGACGACATCACGGAGCTAGTGAATGTTAGAGACCTTGCGCTCCTCCACCTTCTGTTTGAGGATGCCCCACAGATGCTCAATAGGGTTTAGGTCTGGAGACATGCTTGGTCAGTCCATCACCTTTATCCTCAGCTTCTTTAGCAAAGCAGTGGTCGTCTTGGAGGTGTGTTTGGGGTCGTTATCATGTTGGAATACTGCCCTGTGGCCCAGTCTCCGAAGGGAGGGGATCATGCTTGGCTTCAGTATGTCACAGTACATGTTGGCATTTTTTCCCTCAATGAACTGTAGCTCCACAGTGCCGGCAGCACTAATGTAGCCCCAGACCATGACACTCCCACCACCATGCTTGACTGTAGGCAAGACACATTTGTCTTTATACTCCTCGCCTGGATGTCGCCACACACGCTTGACACCATCTGACCCAAATAAGTTTATCTTGGTCTCATGAGTCATCAGACCACAGAACATGTTTCCAGTAATCCATTTCCTTAGTCAACTTGTCTTCAGCAAACTGTTTGCAGGCTTTCTTGTGCATCATATTTAGAAGAGGCTTCCTTCTGAGACAACAGCCATGCAGACCAATTTGATGCAGTGTGCGGCATATGGTCTGAGCACTGACAGCCTGAACCCTCACCCCTTCAACCTCAGCAGCAATGCTGACAGCACTCATACATCTATTTCCCAAAGACAACCTCTGGATATGACGCTGAGCACCTGCACTCAACTTCTTTGGTCGACCATGGCAAAGCCTGTTCTGAGTGGAACTTGTCCTGTTAAACTGTTGTATGGTCTTGGCCACCGTGCTGCAGCTCAATTTCAGGGTCTTGACAATCTTCTTATAGCCTAGGCCATCTTTATGTAGAGCAGCAATTATTTTTTTCAGATCCTCAGAGAGTTCTTTGCCATGAGGTGCCATGTTTAACTTCCAATGACCAGTATGAGAGAGTGGGAGTGATAACACCAAATTTAACACACCTCCTCCTCATTCACACCTGAGACCTTATAACACTAACGAGTCACATAACACAGGGGAGGGAAAATTGCTAATTGGGCCCAATTTGGACATTTTCACTTAGGGGTGTACTCACTTCTGTTGCCAGCGGTTTAGACATTAATGGCTGTGTGTTGAGTTATTTTGAGGTGAAAACAAATTTACACTGTTATACAAGCTGTACACTCACTATTTTATATTGTAGCAAAGTGTAATTTCTTCAGTGTTGTCAAATGAAAAAATATAATAAAATATTTACAAAAATGTGAGGGGTGTACTCACTTTTGTGAGATACTGTATGTTTAATTGAGGGGAACCTGCAGCACTTACAGTCTATTCTCTCAGCAGGAATCCACTGTTCTCTCTGCCACATGTGCTCTCTCCTCCTCCCACTTACCCAAGAACCCTTGCCATACCTCTGCTGCTCTTGATGACCCCATCCTTGGTGAGCGAGAGAGAGACAGAGAGCATAGCATTCATATTGGGAAAAGGCAAAACAAACACTGCATAACAGGAGTATACACTTGGCAAATGGGCAAAGAAATTACCACATCACTACAATAGGAAGGCCACAACCTGGGATAGGGGGGTGGTGGCTGGCTTCCTAAGGCACACTGCAGGCTGAACATCATACTGCACTGGGTGGTTTACATGATTTTATTGTCATATATTCTGTGAATTGCCACTTGTTATTTTTAATAAAGTCTTCTCTTATATGCTTCACTTAGTTGGCGCCCTTTGCTGTTCCTCCTATATAGAAGAAGAGTCTACTTCACTCTTCCTGAGGAGCTGCCACAAATTACTCTAATATGGACTTATGGACTTTTAGCATTTTTATATCCCCCCAACATATTAACTTTTATTATACTGTAGTGTGGAGTTTTCTTTGTCATATAGAACTAAAGAGAAATTCTTTCCTCTGTGTGTTTTCAAAACAATCTATAGAAGAAATGGCAGCAGATACACAGTTACAGGAGATTTGTTTTATCTCTGTGTATCACCTAATAGTAGCCACTTTACTGGGTACATGTGAGAGTTTACAGTCACCTTATGACTCATTCATTAGTTCCAGATCAGTGTACAGATCAGGGTACCAGCAGATGCAAGATATTCAAGCTATCACCCCTCACACTGATTCCGCGTCCAGCGTCACCAATGGGGAATCAGTGTGAGGGGTGAAGTCTCGCGGAGAAGAGCCGGGCTGGTGATTTACAGTGCATTACACAGACCGGACTCTCTATTCCTAATCAGGATACCGTGGAGGAATTTATTCTACGTCCAGAGTGCCCAAGGAGGACGGAGGTTCGTCTTTTAGACCCTGCAGAGGGCGAAATCTGCTCGAGCAAACGACCTTGCTCTTTAGGGGGTCCACCGGTTCCGGTAAGGGTCCCCACACACCGAGTGGGACGGTGTTTGTGTCCTTTGACTTGAGGATCTTCCTCCCCTTCTTCTTGGCTTCTCCTCCTTTTTTCTTCATTGGTGAGGTGGAATTTTGGATTTCATCACTATATATTTTTTGGGATTACTGTTTTTTCCGTTTTTCATTCACAAACTCAATTGCCATTTTTAACTATTATCTGTACGATTAGTATTATTGATCGATGAAGAGTTTTTCATACAGACGTTCACACAGACTTTTATATTCAGAATTTTATTTTGAGTTTGTTTATTCAGAGTTTGTTTTTTCAATAGTGTATTTTTCCGTGTGCTTTTCTCATTTGTTCACAGAGGATTACTCACATTATAAGCGCAACTTATTTACACACATTTTTTTGCACTATAGAGATATTTGATAGTTTTTTTGCAGCTGTACATATTTGTAAACTCTAGAGTGGTATAACCACAGATTTTTTCTCTACTATACATCTAAACTCCATACTCTGGAGCAGGGGTCTTCAAACTGTGGCCCTCCAGGTGTTCAGGAACCACAATTCCCATCATGCCTAGTCATGTCTGTGAATGTCAGAGTTTTACAATGCCTCATGGGATGTGTAGTTCTGCAACAGCTGGAGGGCCGTAGTTTGAGGATCCCTGCTCTGGAGTGACCTGTATAATAACCTTTCATCTCCCATATCCTGCACATTAGAAAACTTGGAGAAAATGCCCCAAGGGATAGTGTGGGTAAGAGAATTGACAAGATGTTGAGGACAAAGATACTAGAGAAGTATAAAAATGTATGAATTTTTTTCAGTAAGTAAATACAAAATAGTGTAGACAGTAAACATCTAAAAACAATGGAATGGAAGGCATACAAATAGAATTTAACAGCTGCTAGATGTTGAGACACACAAGAATTCTCGACAGATTCCTCATTGGTTGGTTCTTCTTTCTTCAATAATTTCTATATCCTGCACATTAGCCCATTCATCCCAATCCTCCCAATGTATGTGACTTGCACATTACCCCCTCACCACCTCCTCTCATTGTGTATGACCTGTATGCGCTGTGTCTATATCACAATTGCCAAGCTCCATGTTTTAACCACCTCAAAACCAGCATGTCTCCTAATTTCCCCAAAATGTGGGCAAAAAATTAGCTCAGTTTTTAGTGTCTACTTTCCATAAAAGGGGTCATTTTAGGGGTGTTTGCACTGTCCTGGCATTTTTACTAAACCCAGGACCCTGCATTCACCATATCTGGTCTACCACAGTACATAGAACTTGGAAATGTAATTATTTTAGTAAATATAAACTGCTAAATACCTTTTCTTGTCAGCAGTATATAACAGTCTTGTGACTTCTATTGGTGTCTGGTTAAAGCTTATAGGAGGAGTTTCATTCTCCTCTGACTGTCCTATGAGCCTGCATGACCCCTGACTTTCTGTCTGGACAGTGCTGATTGGCCCTTTGCTGATCACATGCACCCTCCCAAAAGAAAAAAACCTCTCTAGCAATACACACCAAACTGAGCATGTGCAGAGTGCCCCCAAGGCTCTGTTCTATCAGCAGATGGGTTGGGGACCGTGGAAGAAGGAGAGGATTAGAGAAGTCAGGATCAAACAACCTTTTTACAAAATGCAGAGGATTAACCTCTTAGGGTCCACAGTGAGTACAACAAGCATGCTATACGGCATATACAGACTGATTTTACTGTTGTGGGTTTATTAACACTTTTACAGAAAATGAGAGAATTTGTTTTTTTACTTTTATTTAAAATGTGAAAATAAAAAAAGCTGTTATCAAATACCACCAAAAAGCTCATTTGGGTACAGTGTTGCATGACAGAGTAATTGTCAGCCAAAGTCTCCCAGTGCTGAAAACTGAAAAATGGCCTTGTAAAGAAGAGGTTACATAGGCTGGTAAACAAAAACAATAATTGCCACACGAAGGATCATTCAATCTGAGTTTACTAGTACTTTTGTTTATTGTAGGCAAACATTTTTTTCTTATATGCCAGTCTCTCTGCTATGCTTTCACATAAAATAGAGTTCAGTCTCTACTTTTCGATCTCATCATCTCTTACTAAGTTTAAAGCTACTTGAATCTCACACAACACACCGCTTTCCTGGGAAAATACTGGATGCTGCTGATTGGCCATGTGATGCTTTATCCCTGTCTCCTGCAATCTCTTTATCACCATGACAGTCCCTGATTGGCGGAGGAAACTCTGGTGACTTCTAGTCACTGAAGTCACCAATCATAGGGAACTAACAGAATCTTTCTAGAACTCTAAAACAATTGGCATGTAGAGCTAAATTAAAAGTTATTATGTTTTTCTGATAGAACCTGCCAAGCTTATGAGTAGCTATGGAGGTAAAAGATCTTTTCTTAAACACACAATATTCAAAGAAATGTTGGGCCGATTCCCCTTACAACTGCAATCCATTGACAAGGCATGCTTCATGTACAAAATTGCTAGGTAAAGACATCTTGCTATTCTTCCACAGTTTACAAAGTATTTTGGGGAAAGTTGCCAAGGCAACAGACTAGGTGAAAGAACTGAAGTCATACGTAGAGCTTAGGTGTTGTGGGAGAAGCACTGATAATGAAATGAATGGATATAGTACTGCTTAGATTTTATAAGCATATCCAGTCAAGCGGGCTAATTTGCAGAACATCCGAAGCGAAAATAGTATCCATGTTTATATCTGGCTATAATGCAAACATCTTGTTGAGCATGAAATTGGAATTTTGCCTTTTGACTCCAAGCATAGTGATGCTATTTAAAAATGACATGATTTTCTAGTCAACTTTGTCTGAATAATATAAATATATAAACACACATTACTAAATGTAAATGTATGTTAATAATAGTAAAATAATCATTAAAATAATAAGCCATTCTATTTGAACTTCTGTTTATACATCGTCATGTGAGTTCTAGACATCAGTTTTGTGAACTAGTAATAGGTATCACATTTAAAACATCCTTTAATATAGTAGAGAAAAAGTCCATCAGGTATAAAGTGCTGGCACCTAAAGGAAGTTGGGACCTACTCATCATAACTGCAGCAGCCTCCCAGGCCCACTGGGATCAGGAAAAGGCTTGTAGTGCCGCTCAAAGCTGGAGGCTTGAGTGTTTCCCTGTCGGTGTTCAGAATGTGGGCACAGGCCTTTGAGTTCACTGATTCAGAAGTGTTGGTGTACCATAGATGAGACTTCCTTAAGTGAACTCAAAGGCCTGTGCCCACATTCTGAACACCAACAGGGAAACACTCAAGCCTCCAGCTTTGAGCGGCACTACAAGCCTTTTCCTGATCCCAGTGCTTACGCAGTGTATGGTGTCAGCCAGCGTTGCTCCAGGCATGCACTGATGCATTTCGCCCCGCCCACCGGGGCTTGCTTACAGGGCCTCCCAAGCCCAGCCATTATGTATACCAGGCTTTTCAAAGGTCCAACACCTACCAGTAGTGTCAGAGTAGGGATGAGACGGCGGTTTGGCCCCCTCTTCAGCAGGAACAGAGCATTCTATATAAAACTGGTATATTTACCGCGTCTATATATGACAGTTTCCCACTGTCACTGGCTCCTTAGGAAGCCATTGGTGCTTGCACCTGCTGCATCTCTAGGAACAAAGATAGGGAAGGTATACACTGCGCTAAAGACAAACAATGGTGCAGAGCAGCTACATACAGGGTGACAAAAACCATAAAAACATATGAAAAGAGAAAATGTAGCGCATAAAATGTACAAACAATGTTAAGGTCAAGGAAATGACTGACAAACGAATGTCCATATATGATTTGAACACTGGTATAGAAACTAATAGGTCTCTAAATGATGGTAGATGAAGTCCAATGAGTGAAATGGAACAGCAGAGGAGCATGGGATATCGCCCTAGGTAGATGTAGAGATGTAAAACGATGAATATTCCAACTGGATGTATCATCGGATCTTCCCCAAACATATATCTCGCAACTGCATGTAACTCAGTGAAGGTGGTGTGTGAGAAACTCTTACCAGAAATGGTGGACTCTCTAGTCAGCGACTGAGAGTCATACGGGCAGGTTGCCTCTCAGGGCCTGAAACACGAACATCACAGCTCTGCGAACCTTCTGGGTCAAACTCTGTGTGGATCTCCCGGGGTCGCCAGGTGGGTCCTCCCAAAGGATGGCCGAGGTGCAAATCAGAGGGAATGGTGCTTCACGTGGAAGGTTGAGGTGAAGACGGATAGGATCTCTCAAAAGGTATGTGGAGAAAAAACAAACAGGCTCCACATGGCGTAGATAAAACAAAATGGGATTTTTATTGCTAAAAAAGCCAGGCAATAATAAAATGTGATCACAGGGTATAAAAACAAAGAGTGGGCAACAAAAAGGATGCTGAAAGCGCCCGACGCGTTTCGATCGATAGATCGTCTAATGCCCCATTAGACGATCTATCGATCGAAACGCGTCGGGCGCTTTCAGCATCCTTTTTGTTGCCCACTCTTTGTTTTTATACCCTGTGATCACATTTTATTATTGCCTGGCTTTTTTAGCAATAAAAATCCCATTTTGTTTTATCTACGCCATGTGGAGCCTGTTTGTTTTTTCTCCACATACCTTTTGAGAGATCCTATCCGTCTTCACCTCAACCTTCCACGTGAAGCACCATTCCCTCTGATTTGCACCTCGGCCATCCTTTGGGAGGACCCACCTGGCGACCCCGGGAGATCCACACAGAGTTTGACCCAGAAGGTTCGCAGAGCTGTGATGTTCGTGTTTCAGGCCCTGAGAGGCAACCTGCCCGTATGACTCTCAGTCGCTGACTAGAGAGTCCACCATTTCTGGTAAGAGTTTCTCACACACCACCTTCACTGAGTTACATGCAGTTGCGAGATATATGTTTGGGGAAGATCCGATGATACATCCAGTTGGAATATTCATCGTTTTACATCTCTACATCTACCTAGGGCGATATCCCATGCTCCTCTGCTGTTCCATTTCACTCATTGGACTTCATCTACCATCATTTAGAGACCTATTAGTTTCTATACCAGTGTTCAAATCATATATGGACATTCGTTTGTCAGTCATTTCCTTGACCTTAACATTGTTTGTACATTTTATGCGCTACATTTTCTCTTTTCGCATCTCTAGGAACCACTGATATCACTGGGAATTCCCACCCCTTAAAGTGGATGTAAACCCTCTCCTATGCCCATTCTATTTGAACTTCTGTTTCTACATCATCATGTGAGTTCTAGACATCAGTTTTGTGAACTAGTAATAGGTATCACATTTAAAACATCCTTTAATATAGTAGAGAAAAAGTCCATCAGGTATAAAGTGCTGGCACCTAAAGGAAGTTGGGACCTACTCATCATAACTGCAACAGCCTCCTAGGCCCACTGTGATCAGGAAAGGCTTGTAGTGCCGCTCAAAGCTGGTGGCTTGAGTGTTTCCCTGTCGGTGTTAAGAATGTGGGGGCAGGCCTTTGAGTTTACTGATTCAGAAGTGTTGGTGTACCATAGATGAGACTTCCTTAAGACTGACCCAGCGCTTACGCAGTGTATGGTCTCAGCCAGCGTTGCTCCAGGCATGCACTGATGCGTTTTGCCCCGCCCGCCGGGGCTTGGTTACAGAGCCTCCCAAGCCCAGCCATTATGTATACCAGGCTTTTCAAAGGTCCAACACCCACCAGTAGTGTCAGAGTAGGGATGAGACGGTGGTTTGGCCTCCTGTTCAGCAGGCACAGAGCATTCTATATAAAACTGGTATTTTTACTGCGTCTATATATGACAGTTTCCCACTGGCTCCTTAGGAAGCCATTGGTGCTTGCACCTGCCGCATCTCTAGGAACCACTGATATCACTGGAAATTCCCACCCCTTAAAGTGGATGTAAACCCTCTCCTATACCCATTCTATTTGAACTTCTGTTTCTACATCATCATGTGAGTTCTAGACATCAGTTTTGTGAACTAGTAATAGGTATCACATTTGAAACATCCTTTAATATAGTAGAGAAAAAGTCCATCAGGTATAAAGTGCTGGCACCTATAGGAAGTTAGGACCTACTCATCATAACTGCAACAGCCTCCCAGGCCCACTGTGATCAGGAAAAGGCTTGTAGTGCCGCTCAAAGCTGGAGGCTTGAGTGTTTTCCTGTCGGTGTTCAGAATGTGGGTGCAGGCCTTTGAGTTCACTGATTCAGAAGTGGTGTACCATAGATGAGACTTCCTTAAGACTGACCCAGTGCTTATGCAGTGTATGGTCTCAGCCAGCGTTGCTCCAGGCATGCACTGATGCGTTTTGCCCTGCCCCCTGGGGCTTGGTTACAGAGACAGCCAAGCCCAGCCATTATGTATTCCAGGCTTTTCAAAGGTCCAACACCTACCAGTAGTGTCAGAGTAGGGATGAGACGGTGGTCTGGTCTCCTGTTCAGCAAGAACAGAGCATTCCATATAAAACTGGTATATTTACCGCGTCTATACATGACAGTTTCCCACTGTCACTGGCTCCTTAGGAAGCCATTGGTGCTTGCATCTCTAGGAACCACTGATATCACTGGGCATTCACCCCTTAATGTGGATGTAAACCCTCTCCTATAACCAGTGAAGTGAACAGCCTCATATGATACACAGAGATGGAACAAATCACCCCACATAAGTTTTACATGTATATCAGCTGTCTTCCTCTCTCTCTATTCTTTAGAAAGTGCACATCCTGTTAGAATTTTTACTTCCTCATTCAGCAGTAGGAGTGGATTCTTGGCATACACTGTGTGACAGCTGATTGGAGGAAAGGCACCCCCCCCCCCCCCCTCCACATAGGCAGAGAAAGGAAGGAATGTGCAGAGCTGTCATGTTAATAGTTAAAGCTACATGTTTTTTTTTTTGTTAAATTGTAAAACCAAGTTTGGTTAGAGATTATTACTTTTATGACAAAAGTGTAACGTTAAAATAAACAAAAATTAAAAAAATAAAATAAAACTCTTTGCCTGTGATGCCTCCAAGCACATTTACGTGAACTTTAACAATTTAAGTAACTGAACACAACAAAAAAAGTCAGCAGCTACAAGCACAGGCACTGCCACTGGCACAGCATATAAAAACCAATTCCCAAGGGTAATGCTTATTTCTACAATAAGAATTAGTTTACTGTTCACAGTTTATTATTTATACCATTCTAATTCTCAGATACATTCAAAGAAAAATGTGCACAGTCTATAATGCCATTAATGTGCTGATTATACCAATCACAACTTTTTATCAACATCTTTATCTTAGCGTTGACAATAAAGGTAAATATCACACTAAGAACACACTATTAACTTATAGTGAGATAAATATTGTTGCTATAGGAAGTGTTGCTGTCAATAGCAGAGAATATCATTCAGTGTATTGACAGCACATGAAGAGTGAGCACCTATAGTCACTACCACTTCTGGATTTACATTTCTGGCATCACATCGTGGACACACTGAACAGGTGTAAGGTTCACATCCTGCCGGCTCCCCTAAGGTCAGGACCCCGACGTGAGGTTGCCCTATACAACATGCTGGCAGGCATTGTATAGGGCAGCCTTGCGCTGAGGTGTGTGGTGTCCTCCGGGCCAGGACAAGGAGTAGGCAGGAGGGGCAGCTGCCCTGGGTGCAATGGTATAATGTGAGGTGGGGGGGGGCAAAAGGGGTAAGTATTGTTCTAGGTGGGGAAATTTGGTGGGGGGGAGTGCTAAGAGTGTCGATTTAAGGGTATTTGTGTTTGGAGGGGGGTGGAGGGAAAGAAGATTCATGCTAAGCATGCTAGGAGAGGGATTTGGGGAGAATTTGTGTTGGGGGGGATTTGAAGTGGTGGGGAGAAGATGTGTACTAGGAGGGGACATTTTCAGGGGTAGAGGATTTGTGCTAGGTGGGGGGGGGGCATTTGGGGGATGAGGGGCAAATATTTCTGTTTAGAGGGGGATTTTAGCAGAGGGGGATTTGTATTGGGAGGAAGGGGATTATATGCTTAGTAAGCTTGCATATTATTTTTCAGTGTTTTTGTGGGGGGATTTTTGCTGACACATTATGCTCATACATCTTGAGGAGGGGGGGGGGAATCACAGTTTAGCATGTGTGCCCTAGGCTCTAGGTGACCTTGTCCGGCACTGGGTGTCCAGTCAATGAGCACCAGATCAAAAAATATAAGGAAGGCCTTTTGCAACAAGTTGCCATCACTGAGGACACCAGAACAGATTTTTGGCTGGCAAAGATTGACAGATTTTATCACCAGTTAAGACATTTTGCATTAGAACTGTTGGCTATGCCAGTTTCTCAAGCTTTGCAGAGAGGATATTCAGTGTCACAGGTGGCCTCTCTAGAGGCCGATGGAATAGAGCAAGGGTCATGTAGGAACTATGTGCTCCCCCTAAAATGAATCAAACCAAATAGAAGTGTTTTATTCCTCGATAGGAAGAATCAATAATTCAACAACAGTTCTAATTGTCTATTAAATCCATAGAAATACAGTGGGGACGGAAAGTATTCAGACCCCCTTAAATTTTTTCACTCTTTGTTATATTGCAGCCATTTGCTAAAATCATTTAAGTTCATTTTTTCCTCATTAATGTACACAGAGCACCCCATATTGACAGAAAAACACAGGAATTGTTGACATTTTTGCAGATTTATTAAAAAAGAAAAACTGAAATATCACATGGTCCTAAGTATTCAGACCCTTTGCTCAGTATTTTAGTAGAAGCACCCTTTTGATCTAATACAACCAGTCTTTTTGGGAAAGATGCAACAAGTTTTTCACACCTGGATTTGAGGATCCTCTGCCATTCCTCCTTGCAGATCCTCTCCAGTTCTGTCAGGTTGGATGGTAAACGTTGGTGGACAGCCATTTTTTGGTCTCTCCAGAGATGCTCAATTGGGTTTAAGTCAGGGCTCTGGCTGGGCCATTCAAGAACAGTCACGGAGTTGTTGTGAAGCCACTCCTTCGTTATTTTAGCTGTGTGCTTAGGGTCATTGTCCTGTTGGAAGGTAAACCTTCGGCCCAGTCTGAGGTCCTGAGCACTCTGAAGAAGGTTTTCATCCAGGATATCCCTGTACTTAGCTGCATTCATCTTTCCCTCGATTGCAACCAGTCGCCCTGTCCCTGCGACTGAAAAACACCCCCACAGCATGATGCTGCCACTACCATGCTTCACTGTTGGGACTGTATAGGACAGGTGATGAGCAGTGCTTGGTTTTCTTCACACATACCGCTTAGAATTAAGGCCAAAAAGTTCTATCTTAGTCTCATTAGACCAGAGAATCTTATTTCTTGCCATCTTGGAGTCTTTCAGGTGTTTTTTAGCAAACTCAATGCGGGCTTTTATGTATCTTGCACTGAGGAGAGGCTTCCGTCGGGCCACTCTGCCATAAAGCTGGTTGACTTTCTACAACTTTCTCCCATCTCCCGACTGCATTTCTGGAGCTCAGCCACAGTGATCTTTGGGTTCTTCTTTACCTCTCTCACCAAGGTTCTTCTCCCCCGATAGCTCAGTTTGGCCAGATGGCCAGCTCTAGGAAGGGTTCTGGTCATCCCAAACTTCTTCTATTTAAGGATTATGGAGGCCACTGTGCTCTTAGGAACTTTAAGTGCAGCAGAAATTTTTTTGTAACCTTGGCCGGATCTGTGCCTTGCCACAATTCTGTCTCTGAGCTCTTCAGGCAGTTCCTTTGACCTCATGATTCTAATTTGCTCTGACATGCACTGTGAGCTGTAAGGTCTTATATAGACAGGCGTGTGGCTTTCCTAATAAAGTCCAATCAGTATAATCAAACACAGCTGGACTCAAATGAAGGTGTAGAACCATCTCAATGATGACAGCACCTGAGGTAAATATATGAGTGTCACAGCAAAGGGTCTGAATACTTAGGACCATGTGATATTTCAGTTTTTCTTTTTTAATAAATCTGCAAAAATGTCAACAATTCTGTGTTTTTCTGTCAATATGGGGTGCTGTGTGTGCATTATTGAGGAAAAAAATGAACTTAAATGATTTTAGCAAATAGCTGCAAAAAAAACAAAGAGTGAAAAATTAAAGGGGGTCTGAATACTTTCCATCTCCACTGTAAATGCCCAGGCTACAAATGCCATTAGTATGTGGAACTATTACAACCACCACTTTTTATCAACTCCTGTCTCTCTCTTAGGATTGACACATTTCACAATAGAGGTAAATATTACACTAATGAAAAAGAAAAATAGTCCAGTAACAGTCAATTAGATGCATATTGTTGCTATGAATGCTGTTAATAGCAGTGAAGAGTATTTACTGCTATTGACAGCACTCCCCAAACCTATACGCAGCAGGGTCAGATTTATAAATAGGCAGAGTAGGCACGTGCCTAAGCGCCCTCCATAGAGAGGTGCTGCACAGGTGCCTTCTCTTCCTATTTGCTGAGATTTCTGGTTTAGTGTGGTGCGATGCTGTTTGGGGAGATCCGCTTGGTCTTCTGCAGCATTTTGAAAGAAACTGAAAGACTGGCTGCTATGATTTAAATAATGCTTCTTCCACATCCTGTGATTTTTCAAAATTATCCTCTTCCACATCATCTTTAGACAGATCCTCATCTTGTGTGTGGGGCAATGTGAATTTTCTTATGGCATACACCTCTGCCTTTTTAAGCAGTTCCTGAATATTATCATCAGCCACATCACAGACAGTAGGGTTTACAAAACAAGCAGGGCCATCTTTAACGCAGGGCTAAAGGGGCAGCTGCCCTGGGCCCTGTCATTGCTGTGGGGCCCAAAGCAGCTGCCACTTAAGCCCTGCGCTGCCCGCAGTTTTTGCGGAGTAGCGGGTGCAGCCGATCCCCCCTGCTCTCTCAAGTGGCGGCCACATTAATTATACAGGAAAGTGGGACAGCTGCGGGCTTCATGTGTTTGAGCCCGCTCGTCCTGCTTCTCCCTCTGTCAGGAGCTGTGGACCGGAGTCAATGACAGAGCAAGAGCGGCGCTCCGCGTTCCTCCCAATCCCCGCCCCCACCCCTGCCTGGCAGACCTGTGTAGCACACAGCCGAGTGAAGTTTTCTGGCTGTGTGCTGGGTCTGATAGGCGGAGACTGTGTTGCACCGCCGTGTGATCAGGTAAGAAAAAACAACATGGAGAGAAGGGGAACTGGATTCATATATGCAGACTGCAGAGAATTGCTGGTACAGAGGTGGACATGGGGGGCGGTACAGAAGTGAGAGGTGGACATGGGGGGTACATAGATGGACATGGGGGGTATAGAGGTGGAGGGGGTACAGAGGTGGACATGGGGGGGTACAGAGGTGGAAGGGGTACAGAGATGGACATGGGGGTACAGAGGTGGAAGGGGTACAGAGGTGGACATGGGGGGAACAGAGGTGGAAGGGGTACAGAGGTGGACATGGGGGGTACAAAGGTGGAATGGGGGGTACAGAGTTGAACACAGGTGGTCGGGGGAACAGAGGTGGTGGGGGGGTACAGAGGTGAACACAGAGGTGGACGGGGGTACAAAGGTGGAGGGGGGGTACAGAGGTGGACATGAGGGGGTACAGAGGTGAACACAGGTGGACGGGGGTACAAAGATGGACTGGGGGGATACAGAGGTGGACATGGGGGTATACAGAGATTTTTTTTAGGTTTTTTTTATTTTATTTTTTTATGGTTGAACTGCATGGACTTGTGTTTTTTTTCAACCTGACTAACTATGTAACTATGTAACCCAGAGGTGGACGGGGGTACAAAGGTGGACATGGGGATGTACAGAGGTGGACGGGGGGGTACAGAGGTGGACAGAAGGATATAGAGGTGAACGTAGATAGGGGGATACAGAGGTGGATGGGGGATACAGAAGTGAGCTGTGGATGGGGGGGTACAGAGGTGGAGGGGGGGTACAGAGGTGTACACAGTGGTGGAGGGGGGGTACAAAGGTGGAGGGGGGTACAGAGGTGGACATGAGGGGGTAGAGGTGAACACAGGTGGACGGGGGGGTACAAAGGTGGACATGGGGTACAGAGGTGGACATGAGGGGGTACAGAGGTGAACACAGGTGGACGGGGGGGTACAAAGTTGGACGTGGGGGGGTACAGAGGTGGACATGGGGGGGTTCAGAGGTGGACATGGGGGGGATACAGAGATGAACCCAGAGGTGGACGGGGGTACAAAGGTGGACATGGGAATGTACAGAGGGGGACGGGGAGGTACAGAGGTGGACGGAAGGATATAGAGATGAACGTGGATGGGGTGATACAGAGGTGGATGGGGGATACAGAAGTGAGCTGTGGATGGGGGGATGCAGAGGTGAACACGGATGGGGGGTACTACAGAGGTCGATGGGGGGTACAAAGGTTGACATGGGGGGGTACAGAGGTGGACAGAAAGATATAGAGGTGGACATGGGGGGGTACAGAGGTGGATGGGGGATACAGAAGTGAGCTGTGGATGGAGGGGGGTACAGAGGTGAGCTGTGTATGGGGGGGCAGAGGTAGACAGGGAATACAGAAGTGAGCTGTGGATAGAGGGGTACAGCGGTGAGCTGTGTATGGGGGGAGGGGTGGGCAGAGGTAGACAGGGAATACAGAAGTGAGCTGTGGATGGAATGGTACAGACGTGAACGTGGAATACAGAGGTGAGCTGTGGGTGGAGGGGGGTACAGAGGTGAGCTGTGTATGGGGGGGGCAGAGGTAGACAGGGAATACAGAAGTGAGCTGTGGATAGAGGGGTACAGAGGTGAGCTGTGTATGGGGGGAGGGGGGGACAGAGGTAGACAGGGAATATGGAATGTGGAATACAGTGGTGAGCTGTGGGTGGAGGGGGGTACAGAAGTGAGCTGTGGATAAGGGAGCAGAGGTAAGCAAAGTGATATGCAGAGGTGACCAATAGATGGTTACTTTGGGGGAGGGGGGAGGATATGCAAGTACTGCCCCTTGTGTTGATTTTTTTCTGTGCCCTGTATGATACAAACACCTCAAAGTACACACCCCAATCCCTGTGTGTCATCCTGGACTCCTATCTCCCCCCTTTCCCCCATCTTGAACTACCGCATCTCTCCCCCCCAATCATCCTGGACTCCCGTATCTCCCCCCCACCCATCATCCTGGACTTCTCTATCTCTACCCCCCATCATTATTATTATTATTATATAGGATTTATATGGTGCCAACAGTTTGTGCAGCGCTTTACAACATGAGGGCAGACAGTACAGTTACAATACAATGCAATACATAAGTTTACGTGTGTGTTTTGTTTTTTCGAATGTTGGGGTGGAGAGACAATTTGCATGGGGGGGGGGGCAAGAATTTTTTTTGCCCAGGGCCCAATCAATAATAAAGACGGCCCTGAAAAAAAGCAGCTGCTGCAAGTGGCGAGAACATTTCAGTTGGAGCTAAGAATGAAGCAAACCGATGGTTCACATTCCCTTTCATTTTCTGTGCAATTGTGGCAAGGTCTTGGTAGCTAGAGGTCTGTTAAAAGTCCTCAAGGTGGCTGAATAGATCAAAGAGGGCAGGGACATGAACATGGTGTCACTCTGGAGGGTTTTAGTATGTTCCACAAAAGGCAGTAGTAGGTCGTGCAATGATATGAGCTTTTGACTAGGGAACAAGCTGTCTCATCCAATGTTATTTGCGATTTGGCAGACGGACTCTTTCACACAATGCTCTGGACAGAATGAGGAGGCCTGTAATGCACAGTGAGTGCTTAAGATGGTCTGAGGAGGCCTGTAATGCACAGTGCTCTCGACAGTCTTAAGAGGCCTATAATGCATACAGTGCTCTGGACTGAATGAGGAGGCCTGTAATGCACAGTGAGTGCTCAAGACGGTCTGAGGAGGCCTGTAATGCACAGTTAGTGCTTTGGATGGTCTGAGGAGGCCTGTAACATACACAGTGCTCTGGACGGTGGTCTGAGGAGGCCTGTAATGCTTGCTCACAGTGCTTTAGATGGTGGTCTGAGGAGGCCTGTAATGCACACAGTGCTCTGGACTGTGGTCTGAGGAGGCCTGTAATGCACAGTGAGTGTGCTGGATGGTCTGAGGAGGCCTGTATTGCACACAGTGCTCTGGACGGTGGTCTGAGCAGACCTGTAATGCACACAATGCTCTGGAAGGTGGTCAGAGGAGGCCTGTAATGCACAGTGAGTGCTTTGGATGGTCTGACAGGCCTGTAATGCACAAAGTTCTCTGGAAGGTGGTCTGAGGAGGACTGTAATGCACAGTGCTCTGGACGGTCTGAGGAGGCTTGTAATGCAGACAGTGCTCTGGATGGAATGAGGAGGTCTGTAATGCACAGTGAGAGCTCTGGATGGTCTGAGAAGGCCTGTAATGTACGCATTGCTCTGGATGGTGATCTAAGGAGGCCTGTAATGCTTGCTCACAGTGCTTTAGATGGTGGTCTGAGGAGGCCTGTAATGCACACAGTGCTCTGGAAGGTGGTCTGAGGAGGCCTGTAATGCACAGTGCTCTGGACAGTCTGAGGAGGCCTGTAATGCACAGTGCTCTGGACAGTCTTAAGAATCCTGTAATGCACACAGTGCTCTGGATGGAATGAGGAGGTCTGTAATGCACAGTGAGTGCTCTGGATGGTCTGAAGAGGCCTGTAATGCACACAGTGTTCTGGATGGTGGTCTAAGGAGGCCTATAATGCACAGTGCTCTCAGTGCTTTAGACAGTGGTCTGAGGAGGACTATAATGCACACAGTGCTCTGGAAGGTTATCTGAAGAGGCCTTTAAAGCACACAGTGCTCTGGATGGTGGTCTAAGGAGGCCTGTAATGCACAGTGAGTGCTCTGGATTGTCTGAGGAGACCTGTAATGCACAAAGTGCTCTGGAAGGTGGTCTGAGGAGGCCTGTAATGTTTGCATACAGTGGTCTGGACGGTGGTCTGAGGAGGCCTGTAATGCACACAGTGCTCTGGATGGTGGTCTGAGTGTAGTGATGTAGAAGTGGGTAAATAATTAATTAGTTGTTATTAGTATGATGAAAATCATTTCCAGCAGCAACCCGATTCTTCCAGATAGATGCGTTTATTGAAACTTCAGAGAGAACAAAGTCCATAAGATACTTGCAACTGATGACAAAATCTAACAGAGTAAATATAAAATAGGTGACAGGCTATTTGTGCAGCATTCATACACCTTCAGAGAACCCAGTTCCTTCTGTCACACAACTTAGGCAAAAAGGCTCCCCTCTTATACACATTTCCTCCCCACATGGGTGACAAGAACTGAGCAATTTGATTGGCCGTTTCTATTAGGCCTTTGATCTGCTTCTGTCTTTCAGAGTGACAGATAATGACCCCTAGCTGTAAACAGCTGCAGTCATAAAACTACCACCTAGGTTGACCATTTCCCATGGATACCCCCTCAAGTCTAATTACCATTAAAACTAAATTGAAATTTGACGTCAAAATTAACACTGCCAGTGCCGACCCCATGTGTACACACTATTAACTCTTCTGTACCATAAGGCTAGGTCTCTAGGGTCTCCGCCACAAGGGTCCTTCCTTCACCTTCAAGCAGGCTAAATCTATTAGTATCTAGCGAATATTCTGGGGGAGGTGTGGGCAAACGTGATCCCTGCAAACGCCCTGGTACCTTTCGGTGTGGCGGATGCCCGTACTGTCAATTTATGAATATCTGAATATCAAGTCCAACATCAAACTACCAAACGGCCACAAGTATGCTCCCAAGCATTTTGCAAACTGCAAAACATTAGGTGTGGTATACTTGTTAATATGTGACTATATGGGGTGATTTTGCTTCCCTAGGTGAACCGAGGCTGTGCCACATCCAGTTACAAATATATATAGAATAAAGAAATTCCCCTAAATGGACTTTACTGGCACTTGCTAAAAAATATGTGTATCTTTACGTAATAATTGTATATGACAGAGTATAAGAAATAAAAGGATTTTTTATTTAAACACTACATGGCTTAAAAACATAATGTTTCATAGATGCAATGGAGCATATCACATAATTACATAATCAACAGTATGGTATTCTTCACAGACAGTGAGTTATGCAAGGGCTCTTTTTCACACCCAACGTGTTTCGGAATAAACAGTGTTTTTGTCCTTCTTCAGGGATGTAGCAAAAAAGAGAGCAATTCGTCTAAAACGATTAGAATATAGGATAAATGAGTGAATTGTCACGAATTATATATATGGGTATATATTTATCCAATCATAGTCAAGTAAGAGTAAATCACTCACTTTGTAATATGCTAAATTGGGTTACTTTAAAAATTCAATGGGGCATAGTATCTCACCTATCCCTGTCCCTCCCGGATGCGTGCAGGCCAGAGTAACTACTGAGGCAAAACAGGAATGATCCCCTAGAGGTGACACAATATGAAGAAGTAAGTATTGGAAACAAAAATGAAATAAAGATCCATGATATACATAGTCTCTCATAAAAAAAGGGTAGTGTTTAGTATCATATGGATATCCAGTTTCCGCCAAGAGTAAGATGTGTGGGATACAGTTAAAGCTGTACATATATGTTTACAAGGGATATATCCGCATAGGAAATGATATTAAAAAAATTAGAAATGTCGTGTAGTTTTTTCTAATTTTTCTAATTCTAGCATGAAGTATATGTATGATACTGAAATACTATTGAGCAATGGATATTATTAGTATCTGTATAGGTAAATGCATTTACCCACCGACACACGGTCGGATTTTCCGACGGAAAATGTGTGATAGGACCTTGTTGTTGGAAATTCCGACCGTGTGTAGGCTCCGTCACACATTTTCCATCGGATTTTCCGACACACAAAGTTTGAGAGCAGGATATAAAATTTTCCGACAACAAAATCCGTTGTCGGAAATTCCGATCGTGTGTACACAAATCCGATGCACAAAGGCGTCGGACTGGTCGCCTAGCTCGCCACCTCCAAAAGGTAAATAAGTTTAGTCCTACTTTTTATATGTTACCTCCACACATGACACTTTGCTAGCATTTGAAATGCCAGCACCTGTGAACCCATTCATACACTGCACGGCAATGTGGACTGCCTATACAAGACACCACTTGCTGCAGTGTGGGCTCTATGTGCTGGCTGTTTGTGATTTTAATTAATCACATAGTACTTTCCCTCTCTCTTTTCAGCCACTATATGCAGACGGGCTAAACAAACCTTCCTCTCCCTCTGGTGTGTGATGATCTTTTTCGCATGGAGGGAGTAACATCCATCCCCACCCAGATAGTGTCCAGCATTATTCCCTTCTTTCCCACCAGGGGTGCTTCATTCCTTATGAGTTAACAGGTATGTATAAGACATACCGATATCCTTACCACATTAAAGTACAGCAGATGCACGCCCATTGTAGTCTCTCTTTTGGGTTTCTTTTCATGGGCTGGGCTTTATTAGATTATCCCCTTTCATTCTCTAGGTGATAGACATAATCCATCACAGCTGTTATCAGTAGTGTCACTCTGCGGTTGGTAGGACGCATTTGTGTTCTGCTCTGAGGTGCTCACGCGTGCGGATTCCTCTGTGACAGCATTGGCTCATGGGTACGATCCCTGTCGGCACGTAATTCTGCCAAGTTTCTCTTGAAGTTGGATGCCATTCTAATACTGGTTTAAGAGTAACATGGTGAGAACACTTTCTAGACATACGGAGGCATCTCTGACTCTTAAGCTTTATGATTATATGTGAATATGATACCATGTCTGTTTCTTAAGATATTTTGCTTTCTTTTTTGTGAAATGTTTAGATAACCATTCACCTTATCATCATCCCCTGAAGAAGAGGTTCCAACCTTTATAACCTCGAAACTTGTCGGGCTTCTGTTGGTGCAGTCCCCAGCTGGAACAGTCTATGTGGGGGTTGTTTTGTGTTATCACTGTATCTTGATATGTATATCGCTGTTGTCACTACCTTTTGAATTGTCGGCATCCTCTTTTTTATTCAAATTATTACATTTTAATGTTTTAATCTTTGATAATAAAATTATATATATATTTTTTGATACATTGTTTGAAGACTCCTGCCTTTCAAAGTCCCACTAGAGGAAAACAACATTTTACTGTATAGTCTTACAGGGATGTGGGCAGGTTGTCTTCTTCCACAAGGCTCTCGTCACTACTTTTGTCCAGTCCTGGTTGTTGATGCACCAACTGCTCAGGAGGTAGGCCCTGAACCTCTCCCCACACTATACACGAGACCCGTCACCTCTGCTGGTACCATTCTTCCGCTGTCTGGCTGTCATATCATTCTTCTCTTGTACGTGTTGCTCCAAGCAAAGGTATGTCACCACTTTACCCCATGTGTGTGCATTACAGGCCCTGTTCTTCCATATGCCATTACTACCATGCACCCCTTTAAGTAACTTCAGACCAGGCATAGACAAATTTCAACATTTTACTTGAATAGTGCAGCATGATGAAAAATACAAGATAGCAGTTTAACAATAAGTGCAGTCTTTTCCTAACATCCCTAATCCCCAACTGTCCATTGCTGACATCTTCTAGGGATTGCAAGTCCCAGCAATCTCTCAATACATGGAAAACTCCAGGACATAGATTTGTAGCAGCTTTACTGGAATCAGGAACAGAGGCACTCTCTCACACCCTTTCTCTCCCTGCTGGGCAGCAGCTAACTAACACACTCCAACCTGCTTACACGCCCATGTGAATGAAGCCTTACTAGACCAATCTGTGTAGCAAAAGCGGAAGTTAGAGGTTTGAGACAAATCAAGTAACACTGACGGGGTGCTTACAAAAGTCAGGTTTTATGTAAAACCTTTACCCCAAAAGGAAAATAAATCTGTTTCTGTAAATGCTTAAAAAGTATGAGCTAGAGTTCAACCTAAATTTTTTTTGTCACATACAGTATCTCACAAAAGTGAGTACACCCCTCACATTTTTGTAAATATTTTATTATATCTTTTCATGTGACAACACTGAAGAAATTACTCTTTGCTACAATGTAAAGTAGTGAGTGTACAGCTTTTATAACAGTGTAAATTTGCTGTTCCCTCAAAATAACTCAATACACAGCCATTAATGTCTAAACCGCTGGCAACAAAACTGAGCACACCCCTAAGACCCCTCTCACACTGGGACATTTTTCAGGCGCTTTTGGGCTAAAAATAGTGCCTGTAAAGCGTCTCCCCTGCAGCCCCAGTGAGAGAGCCCGAGTGCTTTTACATTGGGGCGGTGCACTTGCAAAAGTCCTGCAAGCAGCATCTTTCAGGCGGTGTGGGAGCGGTGTGGGAGGGGTGTATACACCGCTCCTCAACCGGCCCTGCCCATTGAAATTAGCAGTGCTTTGCGGATGCTTTTAACCGCTATAACAGCGGTAAAGCGCCATTAAAATTAGCGAGACTTTACCGCTAACACCCCCCGCCCCAGTGTCAATATTTTGTGTGGCCACCATTATTTTCCAGCACTGCCTTAACCCTCTTGGGCATGGAGTTCACCAGAGCTTCACAGGTTGCCACTGGAGTCTTCTTCCACTCCTCCATGATGACATCACGAAGCTGGTAGATGTTAGAGAACTTGCGCTCCAACACCTTCCATTTGAGGATGCCCCACAGATGCTCAATAGGGATTAGGTCTGGAGACATGCTTGGCCAGTCCATCACCTTTACCCTCAACTTCTTTAGCAAGGCAGTGGTCGTCTTGGAGGTGTGTTTGGGCTCGTTAACATGTTGGAATACTGCCCTGTGGCCCAGTCTCCGAAGGGAGGGGATCATGCTCTGCTTCAGTATGTCACAGTACATGTTGGCATGGTTCCCTCAATGAACTGTAGCTCTCCAGTGCTGGCAGCACTCATGCAGCCCCAGACCATGACACTCCCACCACCATGCTTGACTGTAGGCAAAACACACTTGTCTTTGTACTCCTCACCTGGTTGCCACCACACACGCTTGACACAATCTGAACTAAATAAGTTTATCTTGGTTTCATCATACCACAGGACATGGTTCCAATCTTTAGGAGAGGCTTCCTTCTGGGATGACAGCCATGCAGACCAATTTGATGCAGTGTGCGGTGTATGATCTGAGCACTGACAGACTGACCCCCCACCCCTTCAACCTCTGCATCAATGCTGGCAGCACTCATACGTCTATTTCCCAAAGACAACCTCTGGGTATGACGCTGAGCACATGCACTCAACTCCTTTGGTTGACCATGGCGTTGCCTGTTCTGAGTGGAACCTGTCCTGTTAAACCACTGTATGGTCTTGGCCACCGTGCTGCAGCTCCGTTTCAGGGTCTTGGCAATCTTCTTATAGCCTTTGCCATCTTTATGTAGAGCAACAATTCTTTTTTTCAGATGCTCAGAGAGTTCTTTGCCTTGAGGTGCCATGCTGAACTTCCAGTGACCAGTATGAGAGAGTGAGAGCGATAACACCAAATTTAATACACCTGCTCCCCATTCACACCTGAGACCTTGTAACACTAGCGAGTCACATGACACTGGGGAGGGAAAATAGCTAACTGGGCCCAATTTGGACATTTTCACTTTTGTTGTCAGCGGTTTAGACATTAATGGCTGTGTTGAGTAATTTCGAGGGAACAGCAAATTTACACTGTTATACAATTTGTACACTCACTAGTTTACATTGTAGCAAAGTGTAATTTCTTCAGTGTTGTCACATGAAAAGATATAATAAAATATTTACAAATATGTGAGGGGTGTACTCATTTTTGTGAGATACTGTATGTAAAGTCCATCTAAATATAAAAAGTCCATCTAACACTACCCTCTTCAGACAGTGCTGCTATCCAAGGGTGACTCAGGTGCTCCTCCACAGATAGAGGTGACACCCTAATATAACAAGTCTGTTGCAGGCTGAATCTACAAGTGCACATTTGAGGGTTTAATACTGCTTTAAGCTTACATTGGTCCGGCTTAGTTAAATCTAATTCTCCTTTTTTCAACAAACAGAAGGTGTTTGCTGATTGGACAAAGCAGAGAGGAGGGGTGGATGATGTCACAATCCCTGCCTCATCCAATTAGAGAACACCTTATATTATTTGAAAAAAAAATACAAGATGTTTTCTGAATGGTGAAAGTTGCAAACGAGTCACTCTCTGTGTTTATACAGATGACAAGTTGCTCAAGCAGTACCCAGGAGAGACCAGCACTGACAGTGGGTAGTACAGGCTACTACAGCAGCTCTCCAGATCTCAGATATAAAGAATTCCATGTAACAAAGCTGGACCAATGTATGTTTAAAAAAAAAAAGCTTCTGGAGTTCACCTTTAATTTGTCTACTATAGTACAGATTAACTCTAAATAATACACCTACGCTGTACTGACTTTATACTGCTCAGTTTACAAATGCTGACTGTGTTATATTAAAAATGAATCTTTAAAACACCCGTCCTCTGACATAATAAATTATAATCACAAAGGTCAGTTTCAACATCTTTTAATCTCAACTTCACATCATTATGTCTGGGGTCAAAGTTGCATTCAGTGAGAATAAGTACCATGATGAAAGCCTTTACTGGCCTTCCGTGAAGAGCAACTTCATAAAATGAGGCACTCTGTAAAAATAAATATGTATTCCATTATTGCTTCAAAAGAAAGTAATATTACAGAGGATTCAGTGAGAACAAACATCTTGGACAACAAAGGATGATAGGATGATGTGCATTTTTTTTATCTTTTCTCTATTGTTTAGGTTCTTTTTGTAAATGATTGTTTCTTTTTTAATCCTGAATATATATATATATATATATATATATATATATATATATAAATATATACAGTATATATGTATATTAAAGAGGAAGTAAACTTTTTGTTTGTTTGTACCTATACAGTAGGTACTGTATATATCTCCTAAACTTGCACTGTTTAGGAGATATTTACTGTATACACCGCCGATTATGTAATCAGCGCATGTGCTCCAAAGGATCAGCCATTTCCTCAGAGCCCTGTGCTGTAACTGGTGGATCCCGCGCACATGCGTGGGAGTGACATCATTGCGTCTCCGGCCACTCACAGCGCCGGAGACCGCAAACCCAGAAGAAACACCAGGGAAGATGTTAGCTGTCTCAGCAATGTGTGTGGGCGCCACTGGAGGGCTTCGTTCTAGGGTAAGTATTTCATAATGAGCTAGTATGCGATGCATACTAGCTCATTATGCCTTTGTCTTACAGGTTTTTTTTTGTTTGTTTTTTTTTTTTTTATTGGGGTTTGCAATCTCTTTAAAGAGACATGGGTTTGAAGCACAGAGAGTAATATTTATTGACCTGTTCCCGCTGGCATAACACATTAATTTGGCAAAAGAGTCACTCAACTTGCATCCAGTTGGCACGCTATTCCCAGCACAGTGACTGAGCTGTCACTGGCAGCTCCCGGTCACTGTTTATAATCAGGAGCTAGTGGCATGGTCCTTTGATCATGTAAACACTGTGACAACCAACCACCGGTGCCAAGAGATCAAACAGCATAAAAATGGAGCAATGTTTCAGCCACCCCTTATCTTTAAAAAGCTAAAGTTAAGATTTCAACATTTCATTGAAATGTTTCTAGATTTATATGCTGTTATATAATGCGCCCTCTGCTGCAACTCTTCTTTTTTTTTTGTTTACTTCTGGTAACTGCTGGGAACACACCTGGTTGCATGCATAGATTTTACATGGTTATCTTGCTGGTCTGTCCACCCTCATAAACTATATGTATATATTTTTGGAAGAGACCCAGAGCTTAAAAATGAAACCATGTACATTTTTTGAATAAAATGATAAAATATTACAATCATCAGGGTATGAGGATGGAAGTGAAAGTGCACATGTACCCATAGCAACTATCATTTTTTGTAATACAGGTTAGATGAAACCCATGCCAAATGTGGCTGGCTGCTCTTGGAGCTGCATATAATATCCATTTTGTAATACCCTATTGACACTAATATGCATGCTATGGTTAAAAGCAGTGATTTTGTAAAGATAATTGGCTTTTTATATTTTTAATTTAAATGTTTGTGTAAATGAGCTTGGTAGAAATAATGTTCTCAATCTGTGTTATTTTTTTTTAAATACCTTGTTGATGTTGTGAGGCACTGGCTGCCAGGATTGTGCCAGGATGCCAGGATTGTCGCTAATCTGTATGTCTCACGCACAAATGGTAAAGGGGTTCCAGGACTAATGACTGATATGGAGAAAAATGCCTGTTGTTTCTCTGAATTTTAATATTTTCTGTTCTAAGTCCTGGAGCTCACAGGCTTTGTAGAGCTTTTGGGTGGAAATAAGCTTTTGTTCCTAGGTCTATATCTGATGTAGTAGCCAGACCTCATTATTAGTCTCTGCACAGGCCTTTCTATACTGTATACGTGAGCTGACTTTTGCTAAGGTAGAGTTGCCACCTATCTGGGATTCACCTGGACAGTCCAGGTTTTGAATCCTGTGTCTGGGTTTCAGGCGGACTGAAACCTGGACACATTATTCAGACCAGGCTGTGGCTCCCCAAGTTACCAAGATAGTCACACACAATTTTTTTGCCATCCGGGAGCTGCGGGCGGCTGTCTGGAGGCAGGTTCGGCATCACTGGGGGGCAGGGTGATGATGTCAGCAAGTGCAATTTGGCTTTACCCACATTTTGCTGCGGCACACTATGCGCACCGCATTACTAACTCTCCTTGGGGCACCCAAAGGTGTCCCAGGCCATTAAAGTATTCGGGTTTGGCTTGAAGAAAAGGTGGTAACCCTATGCTAAGGGCTCTATCCCTTGCTCTCTTTGCTGTGGGAGCCTGCTACTGGGTGAAAAGGCTGACTGTTGACAGAACACTAAAAGGTATGTGTTCTGCTTTTTTTGCTTTGTGGAACTTATTAGGAAGCACCCAGCTAGACAGGAAATGACTTGGATTTAGTTAGTTAGGACAAGCAGATGTTTTGCTTGCTTTATGCTAGAACTTCCTGTAAACAGCCCTCCTGTGTTTTCTATCTAGCTAAATAAAACCCGGGACAAACCTGTTTGGACTGTTCCTGGGTGCCCCATCTCTTGTATGGTTTACCACTGCCACTACCAGTTGTACCTGTTCCCCTTAATACTTGGAGGAGGAAGAGAAGACACACAATCAAGATGGATACAGGAATCCTCCAAGCTCAGACATTGTTTTCTGACAGCAAGGACTCTGCACTGTCAGAATACACTGATCAGTGGCTGCATCTCATTGGCTGCAGCTGCTAATCCAGAAATATTTTCCAACATGCCTGTCAACAATCAACTTCTGTCCACACATGACCACGCTTGGATCCAAATTCGGCTGGTCTGCTGAACTAGCTAAATTTTGGTCCATCCATGGCCAGTTTAGGTCTAGTTATGAGATCCAACCTGCCTCCCTCCCCTCCTGCCGCCTGCTGATCTGACAATAGCTAGGAAGGAGACAGATGCTTCATAATGGGGTACCCAGAGGGGGGGAGGGAGACAGATAAGCGGAGCTTCCCCTTTTGGGCAGTGCTTCGCTTTAAGTAATGCTAAATTAAGGGGACAGTAGTAAGCAATGCAGAGATCAGAGGTCAGTAGTAAGTAATGCACAATTCTGGGATAAGTAATAATTAAAGTAGTTCTAAAGTCAGTACTCCCTACTAATTGTCCCCCCTAACCCCCTCCCAAAACACTTACCTGTCCAGACCCATGTTTGTCAAATCCTGTGAGGATAGAGCAAGGGCATGGCTGAGCTGTGCTGTGTGTGTCTATGGATATACACAGCCAAGCTTGGGAGCCGCCCGCATGGGTGCCCCCATAGCACCTGGCTTGCTATGGGGGTACCCAAAGGAAAAGCGGAGTGGAGAGAACTGGCAGAGGACTCCTGAAGAGGTGGTAAGGGCACAGAGCAGGTAAGTATACATTTTTCTTATTTTGATAACAAATTAGGCTATACAATCAATTTAACCCAGAGTTCAGTAGTCAATAGTAAATAAGAGGCCAGTAGTGAGTAACACAAAGTTCAGGAGTCAGAAAACAATAACACAGAGTTCAGAGGTCAGTAGCAAGTAATTCAAAGGTCAGTGGTAAGTGATGTAAAGTAAGTAAGTAAGTAGAGTAAGTAACGTAGAGTAAGTAACGTAGTAGTGAAAAAACCCACAGAGTTCAGAGGGCAGTATTTAGTAAGTAACTCAGGGGTCAGTATTTAATGATGCAGAGTTCAGGTGGCTGTAGTAACTACATTACTATTAGGGGTCAGTAGTAATGTAGAGTACAGGGGTAAGTAGTAGGGATCGACTAATATCGTTTTTATGGGGCCGATATGATACCGATAATTCGGCCACCTCTCAGGCCGATAGCCGATATTCTCTGCCGATATTCTTTACATTTAAAATGTTTACTTTTACACTATCCTTTTACATTTTTTATTTTTTTTATCACTGTTATCGCTGTCACAAGGAATGTAAACATCCCTTGTGACAGTAATAGGCAGTGATAGCTACTCTTTATGGAGGGATCGGGGGTCTATAAGACCCCAAACCCCTCCTCTGCACTTGAAAGTATTCAAAATGTCAAGATCGGCTTTCAGATCTTCGGCCAGCCAGTGGATGTTGCGGCTGGTCACTCGGGCCTCCCGGTGGGATGGGAGAGCCTGGGCGAGTTGGAGGGGGGCTGATGTCCCCTCTGGCTGCTTGCAATACCAGCCGAGCGGCTGATGAGCCGCATCGGTTGCTATTACAATAAAGCTAACTGTCCGCTCTAAAGAACGGTGCCAGTGTGATGCGTGCAGCTGCATGCATCACCCCAGTAAAACCCCTTGAAGCAATATCGGTAATATCGGGCACGCTTGTGATGGATACCGATACTTCAAAAAAAAAAGTAAATATTGGCCGCTGATAATCAGACGCACCGATAATCGGTCGATTCCTAGTAAGTGGTAAGCAATGCAGGGTTCAGTATCAATTAATGCAGAGTTCAGAAGTCAGTTGTAAGTATCGCAGAGTTCAAAGGTCAGCAGTAAGTAATATGGAGTTAAGGTGTCAGTAGTTAGTGATGCAGAGTTCAGGGGTCAGTAGGAAGTAACACAGAGTTTAGGGTGAGTCAGTATTAAGTAATGCAGAATTTAGGGGTCAGTAGTAAGTAATGCAGAGTTCAGGAGACAGCAGTGAATAATGTAGAGTTCAGAGATCAGTAGTATGTAATGCAGAGCTCAGAGGTCAGGAAAAAGAAGCATAGAGTTCAGGGGTCAGTAATAAGTAACACAGAGTTTAGAGGCTAGTGGTATGTAAATCAGAGTTCAGAGGTCAGTAGTAAATAATGCAGAGTTCATAAGTTAGTAGAAAGTAATGCAGAGTTCAAGGGCCAGTAGTAAGTAATGCAGAGTTCAGGGGTCAGGAACAAGTAATGTAACGTTCAGGGGTCAATAGTAAATTATGCTGGGTTCAGGAGTTGGTATTATGTAATGCAGAGTTCAGTAGTAAATGAAGCAAGCTTCAGCAATCAGCAGTAAGTATCACAGAGTTCAGAGGTCAGTTCAGTAGTTCAGGGGTAAGTAGTAATTAATGCAAAGATCAGGTGTCAGTAGTAACACAGAATTCAGGGATCAGTACTAAGAATCAGAGAGTTTAGGGGTCAGTAGAAGTGTAGAGTACAGGGGAAAGTAATAACTAATGCAAGGTTCAGTAGCAGCTAATGCAAAGTTCAGAAGTCAGGAGTGAGTATCACAGAGTTCGGAGGACAGTAGTACGTAATACAGAGTTCAGTGGTCAGTAGTAAGCAATGCAGAGTTCAGAGGCCATAGTAAGTAATGCAGGGTTCAGCGGTAAGTAGTAGATAACTCAAAGTTCCGGGGTCAGTAGTTAGTGACGCAGAATTTAGGGGTCAGTATTTAGTGATGCAGAGTTCAAGTGTCAGTAGTAAAGCAGAGTTTAAAGTGGTGTTCCACCCTAAAAAAAAAAATGCATGACTGTGCCTAAAAAAAAAAAAAAACATTTGGAAATTTTTTTTTAACTTACCTCCAAATGCCTGTTGCTAGGGGGTCCCTCGTAGTCTGCCTCTTTCAGTGCCTGGGCTGGTGACATCACTTCCCCCTCGGCACAGGAAGGACTCTGCTCTGTTCCCTCCCACTTGTCAATCATCTGGGACCCATTACAGGTCCCAGGTGACTGAGCGGCCAATCACGGCGCGCGGAGCCGCTCGCGCATGCGCAGTGGGTGCCAGGCTGTGAAGCCAGAGCCCAGCGCCCACAGTACACAGTACAGGGGGAGACGAGCGGGGCTTTGATCCCCTGCATCGCTGGACCCTGGGACAGGTAAGTGTCCAATTAAAAGTCAGCAGTGGCAGTATTTGTAGCTGCTGACTTTAATTTTTTTTTTTTTAATGGGCCCTCCTCTTTAAGGATCAGTACTGATAAATGCAGAGTTTAGGGGTCGGTAGTAACGCAGAGTTCGGACATCAGTAGTAAAAATACACAAAGTTCAGACATCAGTAGTTATCAATGCAGAGTTCAGTGGTCAATAGGAAGTAACACAGAGTTCAGGGTCAGTAATAAGTAGCACAAAGTTCAACAGTCAGGATTAAGTAACGCAGAGTTCAGGGGTCAGTAGTAGGTAATGCAGCGTTCAGGAGTCAGCAATGAGTAATGCAGAGTTCAGAGGTTAATAGTAAGTAACACAGAGCTCAGAGGCCGGAAATAAATAACTTACATAGTTACATAGTTACATAGTAGGTAATGTTGAATAAAGACAATAGTCCATCCAGTTCCAACTGTGTAGGTGCACGTGTGTCAGTGTCTAAAATTATTTCCCATATCCCTGTATGTGGCATATGGGAAATAGTTTAAAGGTCAATAGTAAGTAACACAGAGATCAGAGGCCAGTAGTATGTAATGAAAAGTGCAAGGGTCAGTATTGATTAATGCAGAGTTCAGTAGAAAGAAATGCAGGGTTCAGTGGTCAGTAATAAGTAATGCAGAGTTCAGGGGTCAATAGTAAGTAAAGCAGATTTCAGAGGTCAGTAGGAGGTAATGCAGAATTTAGAGGTCAGTAGTAAGTAATACAGAGACCAGAGGTCAGAAGAAGGTAAAGCAGAGTTCAGTGGTCAGGAATAAGTAACGTAACATTCAGGAGCAATAGTAAATTATGCTGGATTCAGGAGTCAGTAGTATATATAACGCAGCGTTCAGGAGTCAAAAAGAGTGTGTCACATGATGTGGCTCTGGTTCCTCACCTCCACGGGCCCTGGTGCTCAGTGTATAAAGTTCATTAGCAGGCCAAGACAAGCAGGCCCTCACAGTGTGCAGACACCCCTGCAAGAGTTGCTCCCTTCATCCATCTAACCACCCACAGCTGCTTCCACACCTCATAACGGTCAGTCACCCAAAGTTGTAGAATGGGGGGGGGGGGGGGGCAGTGTTCTACTCTAGGGTTCCTGGTGATGTCCCTGGTGGAACAGCAGGAAAAAAATGTGATCAAGGAGCAGCTGCCTTCATTTGACTGACCCTCATTCACTGCTCTGGGGGAAATTTGTTTGCCATAAACAGACCTTTTAAAACAGGGACAGATGGTAACCTTATGTGGGGACACTTGTTTTCTGGGGACAGGCCTCTGAAAACAGGGACAAATGGTAACTGTACGCTACATCAGACTAGTTAGCTTTAGTATCACAGTATAACAGGAGTGGACATCATATTCATACAAGGTATGCTGAGGCTGGTGGTGGAGTGGCAGCTTGTCCACTCTACATGTGTACATCCGGGGCTAACTTGGGCATTTTCTTTTTTTCTGGAGGTTTTGGACTTTTTCTGGAGGTTTTGGATTTTTTAGAACTTCTGTAAGACATTTTTTGTCACTGACCCTGTTCGCTTTAACACAATAGCCAGCAGATGGCAGAACATTTTGTAGTTCCGTAACAGCTAGAGCTGCAGAGGCAGTTATATCTACTATAATAACTGCTCTGTGAAGAAGTGTTTCTGCATTAGCTTAGTAGCAGCTTCTATCTCCCAAGAGGTTAAGTCTGTAACTGCCAGTAAGGAATTTACTTGGCGGGCAATGAAAATAATAGTAACTGTGAAACCAATGACTTGGCAAAAAGCTTATTGATTTGCTATTCTTCTTGCAGTCTTTTAACGTATTGCACTTCATGGTAAAGCTGATTTTATCACAATACACATACATCTAATGTGTTTAGTGTAATAGGCTAAATTACTGGTACCAGGTAAAATAAGGTCAGACAAGACAGTGAAATAAAAATATGACACTCAAAGGAAAAAGATATGTTTTCTCTGAGTCTTTGCTAAATGATGTATTCTGTGCCTCTCTGAATGCTGATTCTGTAGCTATTGCTTTACACCACACTGGTTTTCCATTCTTCTAAAGAGCGGTGGAGAATACCCACTGTTGCTAATGGAATGAACATCCAGAGGAGTTAATCGTCTCACATGTCAAACCTATTGTTTCTTGTCTTCAAAATTATTTTGTCATCCGCAGTTATTCATTTCAACCAGATTCCCTGCAATTGTTGTCAGTAGATTTATTATATCAGTTCTTAGTGTTGTTGGAATGAAGGAGGCAGAGGGAGATCGACGGGGACATACAGAGAAAGAGACGTGGGTGGGGGTAGAAGGCCCAGAAGAAGAGATGGGGAAAGAAGATGAGGAAGAGAGGGTAGAAGAGATACAAGTAGAACGGCAGACAGAGGAATAGAAATACAGAGAGAGAAAAATTAAATATATTGTTCCACTTAACAGTATGGTTAGAGAGGAGAAAAGAGAAATAATTAGAAAGTGAGAAAGGCAATAGTAAGGAGAGACAAGGAGAAAGTGATATATCCCCCACTAATATAATTAAATCCCTCGCCATCACTACCATTATAATATCTCCTATCATCACAATGACATCCATCAGTAGCACAATGCTATAACAAAGTAGAATATTTTAATATATTTGAATCCTCTACCTAATATTATATTATTATACCTCCTGGTAGCATAATAAAATGATATTGCTCTATAAAATCCTTAATATATTCCCCAGCAGGGGCGTAACTACCACCATAGCGACCCATGCGGGTGCTATGGGGCCCACAGCCGAGTGGGGCCCAGTGAGGATAAGAGCACTGCTGGCACAGTCTCCCAGCCAGGGGAAGAGAGAGGAAAGGAAGAGGCGAGCTGTCCGCATCAGCAGAGAGCTGAATTGCCCGATGTAAGAGCTTTCATTAGAACTTCCAGTGTTCCCGGGGCTCACGTCACATAGCTCCACCTTTTGGCCCGGTGCCTTTGATAGACAGAACGCCGATCCAATGCGGGACATGTGACTTCATCAAAGGCGTTGGGCCATGAGGTGGGGCTATGTGACGATGAGACCCGGGAAGACAGGAAATTCAAATGAAAGCTATTACAGCGGGCAATCCCGCTCTCTGCTGATCCTGGTGGCTTGCCTCTTCCTCTGCATAGGTGGGGCTGTATGGGGCACAGGCAGACCAGGCTGTATTGGGCACAGGTCACACTGTATGGGGCACAGGTCACGCTGTATTGGGCACAGGTCACGCTGTATGTGGCACAGGTCACGCTGCATTGACACTAGGGCAGCTGTGGGGGGGGGGGGGCTGTTTGCAGGGGGGCCCCATACAACATTTTGCTATGGGGCCCTGCTATTTCTAGTTACGCCCCTGTTCCCCAGCTATCAAAATCCCCATAATATTCTATTTCAGGGTCAGAATAGTCATATGCCACCCAACAACAGCAATGAAATATTGGAAATACAGGAAATATTGTTTAGGGCTATTTGGCCCACTTTTATCTAAGAAAGAATGTAAAAAATGCCACAAAACAAAAGGTTACCCTCTCAGGTGTTTCCACCTTCAAAATAAATTACTTTAGTGTCCTGGCTCATTCTGGCAGCACCACTGCTCAGGCCTCAAATGTAGGACTTTTGATTGGTTTCCCAGATCAACTCACAGCACTGCTGTGCCCCATGCAACATCTGCACCTTTCTCTTAGGTCTCGTAGCTTTTGCAGCTCTCTCAGCTCCCTGGGCTCATGCCCTGATCTAGACAGTCCCTTGTCTATAATGGCTGTGCACACCAGCACACACACACATAGCCTACTGGTCTGGGGTAAACCTGAACACAAGGTTAGAGGCTTTCTCCCTCCCAAAGCACTTTGAAGCCTCTCTACTCCAGAACACAATCTGGAAACTACAAAACCTAGAGAAAACCAAAAATCCAATTTTCTCTGCTCAATATAGCCATTCTGCAGCATCTCAATCTGCATCCTTGAGAACCTTGCATGTCATTTACCTCTTCTTCCAAAGTTGCAGGGCCCAACAATAAAAAAAATCAAATAAGAAGTGGGAGCCAAGTGCAATAGTAGAAGACTTTAATCCAGGGCTGCTCAACCTGTGGCCCGCGGGCTACATGTGGCTTGTAGGGCCCTCTGATGTGGCCCATGACCTCAAACCAGGGGTCAGCAATGTTTTGATCGCAATCTGGGCTTGCTGACCCACCATGGCAGAGCATTGGAGTGCAGTGAGCTGACACCGGCAGCAGAGGGTGCAAGATGTCACAGAGGGAGCAGGAGCCACATAAGCTGATGCTTCCTCTGTAGTTCCAGCTCCTGTCCCAGGTGGAGTGATACCAAGTGCACTCCACCTATAATTCTTTTCTAGCAGACTGGAGAACAATGCCAGCAGTAGCTGCAAGAAGAAAAGGAAGGTCGGTGTATTAAACAACACATACACTAGGCAAAATAGCTTTTACAATTGGGATATTAGCACCTGTTAAATAGTTAACAACCATGCAAGCTGCTTTCACACTGATCTGCAGCGCAGGTGTTCAGGACAGTAAGGGATTGTTTACATTTGTGGTTTGGGAGATGGTAAAACATAGTAGGTGCTTAGGCACGACTAACATAAAACCTGACATAGAGTCCCTTGTAAAAATTAAACAAAGTCAGTGTTCGCACTAGCGTCATCCAGTTTTTCTTTTTGTGATTAAACAGTGTGCAAACATCCAATGGAGCTTGGTCACACAAAACAAATATTATCCTGATTGTTGTTTAAAATCTTCATTATGCTATTTATAACCATTTAATTTCATTGTGGCCCCCAACCGGCTACCAAATCACTTAACCTCCCTGGCGGTAATTCCGAGTGTGGCTCGGGCTTAATTTTCAGTACCAAAAGCGGTAACCCCGAGCCACACTCCGTATTACACCACAGTAACCCTGTACTGCTGCTTACCTTGCCCCTACAATCCCCCAATGTCCTCACCCTGTGTCCTCCGGCCATGTCCTCTGGTCGATGCATCCGTCTTCTGGGTTCCCTTCTCTGCAAGCGCCGAAATGCAGGGGGGCAGAGCCGGCAGGAAATTCAAAAAAGTTCAAAACATAACATACACACAATATATTGTAATATGTAGATAACATTACTGTATCAAATCATTTCACCTCAGTTTTATCCCTAGTGCTTTGTCCAGTGCCCTGCCTGCAGTTTTACCATTCTTTCTGCCTGGAAACTTGAGAACATCTATGGCATCCAAAAAGCGTCCCTTTAGGTCAAAAGCGGTTTTAGACCAGCTAGAAAACAGCGATAGTGAATTAGAATCACTTGCAGAATTGTGTGATAGTGATTCATGGGGAAATTCATCATCAGACACTGAAAGTGACAACAGCATTGATTCTGCGACTGAGCTGAGTGATGTGCGAACTTGGTGCTCTATTGACTGTGGTATGAAAGTATGCTTGTGGTTGTGGTATGAAAGTAGACGTTGAACACGACAACCCCTTGGCATACTTACAATTATTTCTGACCGATAAGGTTTTTGAAAAAATTGTTACTGAGACAAACCTGTACAAAGAGCAACAATTAGCTACTATGAAGTTTCCAAGAAGCAGAAAGTGGGAACCAGTGACTAAAGATGACATTTGGAAATTTCTGGGCCTAATAATACTTCAGGGACTGGTGGGGGAACCCCTGCAGAAGTGGTATTGGACAACTAATAAATTACTTGCCACTCCATTCTTTGGCCCGATCATGTCAGAGTACAGATTTTCCCTGATCATGAAATATTTACACTTCGGAAACAACAAAGAATTTAATGAAACTACTCATCCTGCACCAAAACTAAAGAAAATTCGGAAAGTATCTCAAATGATTCTAAAGAATTTCCAATGGCAAGAAAGAGATATCAGAAATAGATGAAAGTCTAATGGCCTACAGGGGAAGGCTCAGCTGGGTACAATACATTACATCAAAGAGATTTGGTGTAAAATCCTACATGCTATGCGACTCGTTAACTGGCTACATTTGGAATTCAGTCATATACACTGGAAAAGGAACACAATTCAATCCAAAATACAGCAACTATGGAATGGCAACATCTTCCGTTCTTTCACTCATTGAGCCATTGCTAAATCAGGGATATTGGGTAACAACCAACAACTTTTTTACGTCTTCTGAGCTTTATGAGTTTCTTCTGCAAAACAGATGCCTATGGAACCGTTAGGGCTAACTGGGGCGACATGCCGCCAATGTTTGGCAATAAGAAGCTGAAAACCGGAGAAATGGTTGCCTGGCAGAAAGGCATAAATGATGGCGTGACAAGAAAGATGTGTGCCTAATCAGTACGGTTCATAATATCTCCACTGTTATGGTACGCACGAAAGGTGGGAAAGAAATCATGAAGCCACAAGTAAGTAGTGATAGACTACAATAACACCATGGGAGGTGTCTACAGAGCTGACCAAGCAATGACAATCTATCCAGCAATGAGGAAACAGCAAAAGAAGTATTACAAGAAAATCTTCAGTCATCTTTTTGAGCAATACTTGTGGAATGCCTACATTCTGCTAAAAAAAAGAGGGAAAAGCATGTGATTCATTTTGACTTCATTTGCAAAGTTGCCAAAATTATCTTTGTGAACCAACAAACACCATCAATGGCTATGTATAGAGCTGGATGTTGTGCTGTTGGCGTTATCAACCCGGAACGCCTGAATGGTCATCACTTCATGGCCTACATCCCACCAACCGAGAAAAAGTCAGCACCTACTAGGATGTGCGTGGTTTGTTGCTCGAAGCGAGATGACAGTGGAAAGGAAATCAGAAAGGAAACCAGGTTCCATTGTCCTGATTGTGACGTTGGACTTTGTGCAGTCCCATGTTTCAAAATTTTTCATACCCGGGATTCTTTTTACTAAACCAATATGCACTGTCTAGTACTACAGTGACTAGTAATATTGCACCCTTGTTTAGACAAATTTCATTGTTTTTGGTTTGATTACATTATTGAATAAAATGTATTAATATTGTATTATTATTTTTTATACCTATTAATAATTATTTATTATATTATAATTTATGATTTGTTTCAAACTTTATCATAACTTTATCATATCATACTTTAATACTAGACTCTTGTTTGGACAGATTTAAGTGAGTTATTCCTAAGAATTACACAAAAGTTCTCAGGCAAACGATCACTTATCCGGTGCTTAGGAAAATTTTAAATGAAGTAAGAGAGAATTACAGGCCTACAGTATAAAACAACAAATTTCCATGCAAAACAATGTACCGCTTTGACATTCAAAAATAATGACATAATCAGCCCGCCAGGGAGGTTAAATGGCTCTTGTTTTTCAAAAGGTATAGCACCCCTGCTTTAGTCTGAAGGTTTCCTCACATGACACAGTGAACCACAGAAAAGGGGAAAAATTGTTTCAAGTATCCCTGACCTTCCTCAAATTTGAACTCTAGGAAGGGCAGTACCTCTACCATATGTAGAACCCTCTAGTGTTCAACTATGGTGGGTACATTTATTTTTGTGATTCATGGTAGTTGTGTGAGTCTGTATTTTGGTTGGGTCACTCTAGGTCAGGCTGGAGGGCTCTACAGGGCAGGCCCCTGGTACCTCCACCTGGTTTTAGAAGCTTAGAGAAGCTTCTGGAAGCTAGTGGGTGGAGGCCAAGGGGTTCTGATCTGCATACTTGGGAGAATTTGCCAAATCCCCAGGCAGAAGGCACTGGCAGGGTGGCTGGGTCAGCCCTTAAATATGGTGGAGCCGGGCCAGAAAAGGGAGTCAGGTGGAAGATAGGGTGAGAAAGCTGTGTCGTGTGGCCTGGGTGGGACCCCGTGTTGAGGCCTAAACAGTCGTCTCTTCTAGGACAACAGGATTTCTGGGGACAGTGTGAGTCTTTCTACACCACAGGGCAGAAGGAGTTAAAGCTGCCCGATTAAGCAAGCTTTTCTGGGACTGTGCTAGCAAGCTGTGCCCCATACCTTGTTTTGGGAAATTTTTTTCAAGAAAGGAGGCATAGGGCTTCTAACAAGTGAGATTTTGCTGCAATTCTACTCTGGGAAACAGAGCTCCTGAAAAGGGGGTTTTCTTTTCCAAGGTCATAGAGACTGTTCTCATTTCGAAGAGAATACAGTCAAGTGTATGTTGATTTTTCTGGATCACATAGAGAAGGAAGTTGTCCTCATCATTGTTCTTCAAGTAGATTTGGGCATCCCATGAATCTTATACCCTATCCAAGTTGTTTTCCTCAATAAAACCAAGTTCCTGGACTGTTTCCTTTCTGAATGAAAGGTGTATGTTGTCTGGCTGTGCAGGAATAGGGAGACCCAAAATTCAGCAGCTCATGCAGGGGTAGAGCTTCACTTACATTTTTATATTTCATTAAAGAACATCTTGAAAGACTGTTGTTTTTATAACCAGAGCTATGAGTAAAGTAATTCATCTGTAAGAAAAATCTTTGTAAAGTAGTTACCGTATTTCTCTGGCAGACAGGCAGAGTTTGTTTCCTATCTTCCCCACTCTTATGTTACTTTTAGATTCAGTATGTCTCCTGATGGGTTTATCCTGTTAATGCTGTATCCAGATCAGATTGGGAGGTTTGGGGATTATAGACTGCCAAGCAGCAAAGAGATTAAAAATCAGAAAAGATAGATAACAGATGTCAAATACACTATGATTTACCAAGGGGAGGAGTGCGGCTCACAAATCAGTTTTACCAGGAATCAGGCCTCCAACATTCTTATATGATCAGCCTTGCTTGACTTTAATGGGCTGTCGCTTTTGTTTTGATTTATTTTGGTTGGAATATTTCTCTTTCACTCTCATTTATAATTCATATTTTTAAATAACTTGCATTAAGTGAAACATGTGAACTAAACTAAATCTGCTAGCATGAAAGTGAAAAATCACATGTGTAAAAAAAATTGGATGCACAAATTTATTTACCAAAAAACAATAACATAAAATACCAACTTAACATAAATCAGAATTGTGCTAACTATTAACGTGTGTAATTATAATCTGTCATCACCGCATAACAGTCCTTCATATAAATATCCATGAATAAAACTGATACAATCCACCAACTGAAATTAAGTCCACATAGACAGTTCAATTCAATGATCGCATTGTGTAATAGCTAGAAATATCCCCCACTGATCAAGGGATCGATGACATAGGGGCAGAAGGACATTCGTTCCACAAGGGTCACTGAGATACTACTAGCAAACCTCTGGGTCCTCTATTTTCAATAGGTAACCCCATTCTAGATTGTAAGCTCTAACGAGCAGGGCCCTCCGATCCCTCCTGTATTGATTTGTATTGTAAGTGTATTGTCTGCCCTCATGTTGTAAAGTGCTGCGCAAACTGTTGGCACTATATAAATCCTGTATAATATTAATAATATATGCAACATTTTTTGCTCTTTCACTTTTCTCCTTACACTAACTATATTATTTAGTAGGCATGTGCTTCTTTTTGCCAATGCCAGGTGATCCCAGTGTATGTCTTTTTGAATCACCCTGCTGTACAAGGAGGCCATCTTTTCCTCTCTGCTCCATCCATCCCCTTGTCTCTGCTTGACTGGTTCCTACTATTCTTCACCTGTATTTATTCCACCACTGGCTGCATATCACTTTCATCGATACATTGTGAGTAGTTAAGCTTTCTCCACTCCACCCCTTGGATAATGTTATCATAGCTCCCAACTGTCCCTGATTTCGAGGGACTGTTCCTGATTTGGAGCATTGTCCCTCTGTCCCTCTTCCTTCTCATTTGTCCCTCATTTTGGGGACAATATATATCCATATAGTCTTATATAAAATGCACTTTTTATCTTCCAAAAAGTGTTTTCCAGTGCTAAACCTTTCATCCAATTTCTAAATTGCTGCATTTGTACATTTTAAAAGCCAATATAAAGAAATAGTAGTGGTAAAAAAAGCACTTGTGGATTTAATTGACCTTTTTTTGGTTAATTCTCCATTAAGGGGGTGTGGCAGGGGGCGTGTCCTATGCCTACATATGTTTGTTTGTAAGTGTCCCTCATTCCTATCTCAAAATGTTGGGAGGTATGTGTTTATGTATACATGGATGGTGAAATATGCTCTAATATATGTTTTGTTTTATAGACTACATGTAAAAAATGTGCTAAACTTTACCTGAAGAAGGAGTTTTAAGAACTTTGAAATGCGTTGGCGGTTTGGTTTATGCAACAGCTTGAGTTCACGATAGTCCAGATATTCTGTATCTGTTTTGTGGTATAATATATAATTTATATGCTATGTATGTACATTTTTAATTGCACTTGTTTTAATAAATTTTTGATACCAATAAATATTGAACTATTAATATTTCATACATTTGTACACTCATTGAGCCTATAAAGTCCCTTGATCAGTGAGGGATATTTCTATCTTCTACAAACATAAGAATGTGGCCATAATAAGCATGTCAATTAAACCTCACATTTTTGTACATTGTGTAATAGCAGACACCTCCACCAAACAGCTTTTGGGCACAAGCTCAGCTCATGGATTGACCCTCATTAACCACTTAGGACCACCCTTAAATGCAAAATAATGTACCTGTACGTGATTCCTTCCTCCGACTGTGGGGCGCACGCGCGCGCCACCTGAGCCCTGCTCCGGCTGTGATTGGACACAGCGAGAGCCAATCAGCGGGTCTGGCAGACGCCATGTCCACCAGAACCCACCGATCGTTCTGAGGAGAGGCAGAGCGGTAGTCTTCATACAGTATCTCACAAAAGTGAGTACACCCCTCACATTTTTGCAAATATTTTATTAAATCTTTTCATGTGACAACACTAAAGAAATGACACTTTGCTACAATGTAAAGTAGTGAGTGTACAGCTTGTATAACAGTGTAAATTTGCTGTCCCCTCAAAATAACTCCACACACAGCCATTAATGTCTAAACCGCTGGCACCAAAAGTGAGTACACCCCTATGTGAAAATGTCCAAATTGGGCCAAATTAGCCATTTTCCCTCCCCGGAGTCATGTGACTCGTTAGTGTTACAAGGTCTCAGGTGAGAATGGGGAGCAGGTGTGTTAAATTTGGTGTTATCGCTCTCACTCTCTCATACTGGTCACTGGAAGTTCAACATGGCACCTCATGACAAAGAACTCTCTGAGGATCTGAAAAAAATAATTGTTCCTCTACTTAAAGATGGCCTAGGCTAGTGATGGCGAACCTTGGCACCCCAGATGTTTTGGAACTACATTTCCCATGATGCTCATGCACTCTGCAGTGTAGTTGAGCATCATGGGAAATGTAGTTCCAAAACATCTGGGGTGCCAAGGTTCGCCATCACTGGCCTAGGCTAATAGAAGATGGCCAAGACCCTGAAACTGAGCTGCAGCACGGTGGCCAAGACCATACAGCGGTTTAGCAGGACAGGTTCCACTCAGAATAGGTCTTGCTATGGTCGACCAAAGAAGTTGAGTGCATGTGCTCAATGTCATATCCAGAGGTTGTCTTTGGTAAATGGACGTATGAGTGCTGCCTACATTGCTGCAGAGGTTGAAGGGGTGGGGGGTCAGCCTGTCAGTGCTCAGACCATACACCGCACGCTGCATGAAATTGGTCTGCATGACTGTCATCCGAGAAGGAAGCCTCTTCTAAAGATGATGCACAAGAAATCCCGCAAACAGTTTGCTGAAGACAAGCAGACTAAGGACATAGATTACTGGAACCATGTCCTGTGGTCTGATGAGACCAAGATAAACGTATTTGGTTCAGATGGTGTCAAGCGTGTGTGGCGGCAACCAGGTGAGGAGTACAAAGACAAGTGTGTCTTGCCTACAGTCAAGCATGGTGGTGGGAGTGTCATGGTCTGGGGATGTATGAGTGCTGCCGGCACTGGGGAGCTACAGTTTATTGAGTGAACCATGAATGCCAACATGTACTGTGACATACTGAAGCAGAGCATGATCCCCTCCCTTTGGAGACTGGGCCACAGGGCAGTATTCCAACATGATAATGACCCCAAACACTCCTCCAAGACAACCACTGCCTTGCTAAAGAAGTTGAGGGTAAAGGTGATAGACTGGCCAAGCATGTCTCCAGACCTAAACCCTATTGAGCATCTGTGGGGCATCCTCAAATGGAAGGTGGAGGAGTCAAGGTCTCTAACATCCACCAGCTCCGTGATGTCGTCATGGAGGAGTGGAAGAGGACTCCAGTGGCAACCTGTGAAGCTCTGGTGAACTCCATGCCCAAGTGGGTTAAGGCAGTGCTGGAAAATAATGGTGACCATACAAAATATTGACACTTTGGGCCCAATTGGGACATTTTCACTTAGGGGTGTACTCACTTTTGTTGCCAGTGGTTTAGACATTAATGGCTGTGTGTGGAGTTATTTTGAGGGTGTACTCACTTTTGTGAGATACTGTTTGTAAACAAGGCAGATCGCTGTACTATGTAAAAGGCAGTACAGCGCAAAAATAAAAAGACATACCAAAAAATAAAATAAAATGGAACTATAGAGTATAAAAAACAGTCCATGTTCTTAACGATGAGACAAAAGAAGATCAGCCTATAATTGGTAGAAATCCAGTGACTTAGGTGATGTTCACAGAAAAAATGGTGACTGATGTGACAACCTCCACCACCCTCACTCACCTCAACAGATGGACCCCTGAGTGAATCAGTCAGGTCTCAACAGCAGTTTCCTTTTGGGATAATGTCAGCAGGATCACACATACTAGTAACAGATGTAATGCCGATATCTTGCTAGCTCATAGAGTGTTCACCATCAACACCAGGCACGATGGATTACATATAATAGAAGTAAAGGAGATCTAGTGCTCTCTGTATGCTAAACGTGTTTATTAAATGAATTAAAATGTGCACTTACAAAAAATGCACTGTACCCCAGTGCAAGGGATGGATGGCTAAAAATAAGTGTCCACGGAGATCAACATGCAAGACGCGGGTGACATCACGATCAGGGACACGTGGTTTCCGTACGCGTTACGTCCCAAGGCGTCCCAAGGCGCCAGGACTTCATCAGCGGCGACGGCATGACGCAAGCCACCCGCTTATATCCCCAACAGCTGACCATTCCAGCTTATATCTCAGGCTTTACTTCCACATAAAAGCAAGACATAAGTGTATAAAAGGGAAAAAAATATATTTTAGTATAAAAGTCATCCCGTGTGAATGCTTAATTTCGTGGATACACCCATCATATAGAACAACTTTAATGAGAAAATTACCAACAGTAAAATATCGAGTAACAATCATAAAAAGGGGGTATTAAAGGCAACATAAGAAACCATATCTACCGATTAGAAATAAAACAATTGATATTGAATTCTACGTTCAGGCCTCCCGGCACAAGAACCTTTGTCTCATGAATCCAATGGGATTCCCCACGACTGAGCTGGCGTAGGAAATTGCCCCCACTCCAATGTTTTATAACCTTTTCAATGCCACAAAATTTTAGACCTCTGGGGTTTTGGCCATGCACCAATTTAAAATGCTTGGAGACATTATGCGATTTTAATCCTTTTTTGATGTTGTTTACATGCTCTCCAAGTCTGACATGGAGGGGTCTGGAGGTCCTCCCAATATACTGAAGGCCACACTCACACTCAAGCATATAAACAACCCCAACTGTCGTACAGGTAATAAGTTGGCCAATCTTGTACTCCTTGTTGGTAGATGTAGCTACAAAATTATTTCGCTTCTTATTATTACATTTAGAATGCCTGCAGGCTGTACATCGCCCGCAGGCATAAAAAACCAGAGAGATAGGAGAATAACCTGTTTTCCGACTGTATTGGAGGGTCAACTACTCCCGGGGGCTAAACGATCCCGTAATGATGGAGCTTTTTATAAATGAAAGAAGGACGTGGTGGCAGCAGGGGACCCAGCACTCGATCTTGTTTCAAAATCGACCAATATTTTTAGACCATTTTCTCAAATTGTTTGTACTGGATGTTATAGTTGAGTACTATTTTGAAATTAGAGACACTAGCACTGGTTTCTTTAACCTTATCAGAAATCAGCAATGCCCTGTCCATAACACATACTTTCTCTATTTCACTGTCTAACAACAAGGGATACAAGATTGGCCAACTTATTACCTGTACGACAGTTGGGGTTGTTTATATGCTCGAGTGTGAGTGTGCCCTTCAGTATATTGGGAGGACCTCCAGACCCCTCCATGTCAGACTTGGAGAGCATGTAAACAATATCAAATAAGGATTAAAATCGCATAATGTCTTCAAGCATTTTAAATTGGTGCATGGCCAAAACCCCAGAGGTCTAAAATTTTGGAGCATCGAAAAGGTTATAAAACATTGGAGAGAGGGCAGTTTCCTATGCCAGCTCAGTTGTAGGGAATCCCATTGGATTCATGAGACAAAGGTTCTTGTGCCGGGAGGCCTGAACGTAGAATTCGATACCAATTGTTTTATTTCTGATCGGTAGATATGGTTTCTTATGTTGTCTTTAATACCCCCTTTTTATGATTGTTACTCGATATTTTACTGTTGGTAATTTTCTCATTAAAGTTGTTCTATATGATGGGTGTATCCACGAGATTAAGCATTCACGCGGGATGACTTTTATACTAAAATATATTTTTTTCCCTTTTATACACTTATGTCTTGCTTTTATGTGGAAGTAAAGTAAAAGATATATTATAGGTCGTGTTTAATTTAAACGCGCTGTATTGGCTTACCTCTCAATTGACTGCTTTTATGGCATTCTTAGCATTTTTCTCTATCAGCTGTTGCCGCTCTCTTTTGCTTATTGGTTAACATGGTGATCGGCACACATTCACATCCATTGGCTGGAATGGTCAGCTGTTGGGGTATATCAAGCGGGTGGCTTGCGTCATGCCGTTGCCGCTTATGAAGTTCCACCACCTTGGGACGTAACACGTACGGAAACCACGTGACCCTAATAGTGACGTCACCCGCGTCTTGCATGTTGATCTCCGTGGACACTTATTTTTAGCCATCCATCCCTCGCACTGGGGTACAGTGCGTTATTTGTAAGTGCACATTTTAATTACTTTAATAAACACATGTTTAGCATACAGAGAGCACTAGATCTCCTTTACTTCTATTATATGTATCCATCGTGCCTGGTGTTGATGATGAACACTCTATGAGCTAGCAAGATATCAGCATTACATCTGTTACTATTGTGTGTGATCCTGCTGACATTATCCCAAGAGGGAACTGCTGTTTAGACCTGACTGATTCACTCAGGTGAGTGGCCTGTACTGTCAGTGGTGGAGTTTGTCACATCAGTCACCATTTTTTCTGTGAACTTCACCTAAGTCACTGGATTTCTACCGATTATATGCTGATCTTCTTTTGTCTCATCATGAAGAACATGGACCGTTTTTTATACTCCACTATAGTTCCATTTTATTTTATTGTTTAGTATGTCTTTTTATTTTTGCGCTGTACTGCCTTTTACATAGACTTTTTTAGGGATTTGATAATTTGACCCTCAGTATTTCAGCTGCTATCTTTAGCTTTTTGATTTTGTTGTTTGCGCTGGTTGATTTTTTCTTATTCCAGATCGCAGTACTGCCAGAGGGGAAAATGGAGATCTTGTGTTTCTGCTAAGCAGAAACACAGATCTCAGTTTTCCTTTAGTCAAAGCATGTCCCCCACAGTTAGAAAGCACCCCTAGGGACACACTTAACCCATTTAATCGCCCCAGATGTTAACCCCTTCCCTGCCAGTGTCATTAGTACAGTAACAATGCATTTTTTTTTAGCACTGATCACTGTAATAATGTTCCCCAAAAAGTGTCAAAAGTGTCAGTTAGGTGTCCAATTTGTATGCAGCAGTCTCGCTAAAATTTGCTGATCGCCACCATTACTAGTATAAAAAAAAAATCCGTAAAAATATCCCATAGTTTGTAGACACTATAACTTTTGTGCCAACCAATCAATATACACTTATTGGGATTTTTTTACCAAAAATATGTATCAGAATACATATTCACCTAAAATGATGAAGAAATTTGATTTTTTACATTTTTTTATTAGGTATGTTTTATAGCAGAAAGTAAAAAATATACGTTTTTTTCCTAAATTGTCAGACTTTTTTGTTTATAGCGCAAAAAATAAAAACCGCAGAGCAGATCAAATACCACCAAAAGAAAGCTTTATTTGTGGGAAAAAAGAGATATCAATTGTATTTGGGAACAGTGTCGCACAACTGTCAGTTAAAGCAAAGCAGTGCCGTAAAAAATGGCCTGGTCAGGAAGGGGGTAAAACATTCCGGAGCTGAAGTGGTTAAAATGTTTTATTTTGTCTTTAACCAAATAAATCAGACTCCATAAACCCAACTTGACTCTCCCAGGGCTCACCAACTCCCCCCCACCCCAGAACTCTTTATTGGTAGCTCCAGCAATCCTCTCAGCTCAGGGGATAAAGCACGAATCAGTGCTCAAAAGGATACAAAAACTGACATAGTGCTCACTGAGGTTTTTTTTTTAAGAAACCAGGAAGAGCAATAATTAATTTGGTCATAAATGGTAATGGATATCTCCTGATTACTTTTAACAAGGGATAACTGGCACAAAAAGTAAAAAAAAATCTATATTTTTTAAAATGTAGCTGTATATTTCTTGCTATTACTATAACCTGCTACCAAAGAACAACAAAAAATGTACCTGCTCCTGACAATTACAGAGTTGTTTATATTATTTCTAAGTTGTACCTGTAGTAGTGCCCAGAAACAATAGGGAGAATTTTGCTTTATTTTATCCTATCTAAAACATGAAGACACTAATACTAAATAAAAAGTGTTTTTGTTTAACCACTTTAATACCGGGCACTTTCACCCCCTTTCTGTCCAGACCATTTTTTTATTTTTTGCTAAATTAATAAAAAAAGACAGAATTAAAAAAAAAAAAAAAAACGATTTTCTTCGTCTCTGTTATAAAATGTACATACATAATCTTTCTTCATAAATTTAAGCCTAAATGTATACTACTACATTTCTTGGTGCAAATAACCCAAATCAGTGTATATTATATAGTCTGTAGGATAGTTATAGAGTCCACAAACTATAGTATATACCGTATCTGAAAATTAATCAATCCTGATGTACTGACAGCCTCACGTCATTTCTTAAAGCCCAAAAATGACAGGACAGTACAAATATACCCCAAATGACCCCTTTTTGGAAAATAGACAGTCCAAGCAGTGGTGGCTGGTGCTTGGGGGGGGGGGAGCGCAAACAAACTGAAAAATAATGAAAAAAAAAACATCAATTGCAGCCTCGCTGTGCCCATCAAATGCAGCCACTGTGCCATCAAATGCAGCCACTGTGCCATCTAATGCAGCCACTGTGCCTATCAATTGCAGCCACTGTGCCATCAACTGCAGCCACTGTGCCCATCAAATGCAGCCACTGTGCCCATCAATTGCAGCCACTGTGCCCATCAAATGCAGCCACTGTGCCATCATATGCAGCCACTGTGCCCATCAAATGTAGTCACTGTGCCCATCAAATGTAGTCACTGTGCCCATCAAATGCAGCCACAATGCCCATCAATTGCAGCCACTGTGCCCATCAAATGCAGCTACAGTGCCATCAAATGCAGCCACTGTGCCCATCAAATGCAGCCACTGTGCCCATCAATTGCAGCCACTGTGATCTTCCAGCGGCATTTAAGCAGCAACCCCTCTGCTCGCTCATTGTCTGACCACCACTTACCCCATCTTGGAGGTGGGTCAGGCAGCGGGTGACGGTGGCGAGCTGTAGAACGGGCAGTGGGTCAAGCAGCAGCTCCTGTGTCCTCCATGCTTCTGCCGTGCATCTCTTTTTTCCTCCTGCTAGGCGTCAAATAGCCTGTCCTTTCAGCCAATCAGGTGACTGGTAACAGACCCGCGCCTCCTGTTTGGCAGAAAGGCGGTTCTGCGCTCCGAGTCCACCCTATTTTGAAGCCTATTAGAGCCTATGGCTCTAATTAGGTGCTTCAAAAAAACACCCCCGCTGCTGTAATTTACGCGCCCGGCGTCCTGAAAGGGGCCGAAAGCATGAATAGGGGGTGGCTGCGGCAGCCATGGATAGATTCATGCTATGCATGATCCTTTCCATTACTCATATAGGGGGGTGGCTCGATAGAGGTGGCGGCGCCCGTTCGCCCTTAATGGACGGGCTGTCACTGCCTGTACCCAGCATTCACTGTGTCATACACTGCTGGGCTTTATATTCTCTGTGTTACCTAGTCCAGGTCCGTGTACTCGATGTGTTACGCACTCATAGTTACATAGTAGGTGAGGTTGAAAAAAGACACAAGTCCATCAAGTCCAACCTATGTGTGTGATTATGTGTCAGTACTACATTACATATCCCTGTATGTTGCGGTCATTCAGGTGATTATCTAATAGTTTCTTGAAGCTATCAATGCTCCCCGCTGAGACCACCGCCTGTGGAAGGGAATTCCACATCCTTGCCGCTCTTACAGTAAAGAACCCTCTACGTAGTTTAAGGTTAAACCTCTTTTCTTCTAATTGTAATGAGTGGCCACAAGTCTTATTAAACTCTCTTCTGCAAAAAAGTTTTATCCCTATTGTGAGGTCACCAGTACAGTATATGTAAATTGAAATCATATCCCCTCTCAAGCGTCTCTTCTCCAGAGAGAATAAGTTTAGTGCTCGCAACCTTTCCTCATAACTAAGATCCTCCAGACCCTTTATGAGCTTTGTTGCCCTTCTTTGTACTCGCTCCATTTCCAGTACATCCCTCCTGAGGACTGGTGCCCAGAACTGGACAGCATACTCCAGGTGTGGCCGGACCAGAGTCTTGTAGAGCGGGAAAATTATTGTTTTATCTCTGGAGTTGATCCCCCTTTTAATGCATGCCAATATTCTGTTTGCTTTATTAGCAGCAGCTTGGCATTGCATGCCATTGCTGAGCCTATCATCTACTAGGACCCCCAGGTCCTTTTCCATCCTAGATTCCCCCAGAGGTTCTCCCCCCCCCCCCCGTCTATAGATTGCATTCATATTTTTGCCACCCAAATGCATTATTTTGCATTTTTCTACATTGAACCCCATTTGCCATGTAGTCGCCCACCCCATTAATTTGTTCAGGTCTTTTTGCAAGATTTCCACATCCTGCGGAGAAGTTATTGCCCTGCTTAGCTTAGTATCGTCTGCAAATACAGAGATTGAACTGTTTATCCCATCCTCCAGGTCGTTTATGAACAAATTAAATAGGATTGGTCCCAGCACAGAACCCTGGGGGACCCTACTACACACCCCTGACCATTCCGAGTACTCCCCATTTATCACCACCCTCTGAACACGCCCTTGTAGCCAGTTTTCAATCCATGTACTCACCCTATGGTCCATGCCAACACACCTTATTTTGTACAGTAAACGTTTATGGGGAACTGTGTCAAATGCTTTTGCAAAATCCAGATACACCACGTCTACGGGCCTTCCTTTATCTAGATGGCAACTCACCTCCTCATAGAAGGTTAATAGATTGGTTTGGCAAGAACGATTCTTCATGAATCCATGCTGATTACTGCTAATGATATCATTCTTATTACTAAAATCTTGTATATAGTCCCTTATCATCCCCTCCAAGAGTTTACATACTATTGATGTTAGTCTAACTGGTCTATAATTCCCAGGGATGTTTTTTGGGCCCTTTTTAAATATTGGTGCTACATTGGCTTTTCTCCAATCAGCTGGTACCATTCCAGTCAATAGACTGTCTGTAAAAATTAGGAACAACGGTCTGGCAATCACCTGACTGAGTTCCCTAAGTACCCTCGGATGCAAGCCATCTGGTCCCGGTGATTTATTAATGTTAAGTTTCTCAAGTCTAATTTTAATTCCGTCCTCTGTTAACCATGTAGGTGCTTCTTGTGTTGTGTCATGAGGATAAACACTTCAGTTTTGGTTACTGAAGCCCCCCGATTCACTCGTGAAGACTGAGGAGAAGAATAAATTCAATACCTTTGCCATCTCCCCATCCTTTGTAACCAGATGTCCTTCCTCATTCTTTATGGGGCCAATATTGTCTGTCCTCCCTTTTTTACTGTTTACATACATAAAGAATTTCTTGGGATTTTTTTTGCTCTCCTCCGCTATGTGTCTTTCATGTTCTATCTTAGCCGTCCTAATTGCACCCTTACATTCTTATTGCATTCTTTATAAATTCTGAATGCTGAGGATGATCCCTAAACCTTATATTTTTTGAAGGCCTTCTCCTTTGCTTTTATATGCATTTTTACTGCACTCCTTACTCTGAATTCTTTTTGTTACAAACACCTACACCTGTGCGCATTATTCTCTGCATTACACTCTCCTGTGTCCTGCATTCTCTGTATTACAAACATTTGAGCCCTGCATTCTCTGTGTTAAGCACTCCCTAGCTCTGCATTCTCTATATTATGTACTCTTGTGCCCTGCATTCTCTGTGTTATGCACTCCTGTGCCCTGCACTCTCTGCATTTCCCACTCCTGAGTCCAGCATTCTGCATTACCCACGCCTGAGACCTGCACTCTAAGGTATGTGTCTTATCCACTCCTGAACTATGTACTTAGTGTGTTAGACACTCCTGAGTCCAGCATCATCTGCATAGTGCACCCTGAGCCCTGCAGGCTCTGTCTTGCACACTCTTGAGTCAAGTACTATATGCTGGGCTTTATATGACATACTCCTGGCCACTGCACTCTAAATATATAAGTACTAAGTTCTATTTTAAGGAAGACTGTGTGTAGAAAAGCATATGTAATGGAACAGTTTTATTTTATTTTTTTAAGTGTGTGCAGGAGCCTACAGCGTGGCCTCACCCACAATTTGGCATGGTGCAGGTAGCTTTATTACTTTTTTATGGGTGGAGGGATGTTAATAAATGATCTGCCCCAGGTGCCAGATATGAAAGGTATGCCACTCCCCTCCTAATTTAATGCTGATTTTTTTTTTGCATCGTTACAGTGGCACAGCTTGGACCAATGTACAGTAAGTGTACATATTCTATACCTGGGTGATCCCTGTGGAAGCAGAGAATCAATTTAGTAACCTGGGATGCTATAGTGATCTTTGCTCTTTTCCAGGTCATGTGCTGAGTGACTGCTCTGCAACATAGTAACCACAGGTGGTCGCTCAGTCTGGCATAGTGCCATTCAGAGAATACCTTTCATTTTTCCCAAAGAATGCAAAAGCGGTCTCGGATTGGACAAGGTGGTGAGGTGGGGGATTCTCCCTCCCATCCCTCCCTCTCTCTTCTTTCCTTGCTTTATTTCACCTTGATTACTACACACTATATATTGTGTTGCCTGTTACTTACTCCTGCCCCCTGCACACTATACACTTGTTGTTATGTTACATAGTCCTGAACAACGTGTTAATTGTTTCAACAGTTGCTGGTTTTAATATAGTTTATTATAATTATTTTTTAAATGATCCTCATCCTTTGTTCTGAGGTTTATATGTGTCTGTGAGACACATTTGTAGCACAGTAATAAGGAGTATTTTGTGGTACAAAGGCTGTTGATCTGTCTGTTTTTTAAATCGTTCACTTTAAGCCACTACCACTGTCAAGTGCAATATGACTATGCCTCCTGTTTGCCATGGCATGCTATGCGGCAAATCTCGTTACTTTATTTTATCCATGGGGGCCCCAGGTATTTCATAATCATTTCAATGCTCACATTTTGTTACACTCTATTTACTTTTTTAACAGAAAAAGCAAGGAAGATTACCTTTATAGGTATTGGTAACATTAATATATAGTTTAAACAATTTACATTTTGTTTGAAATGAGGGTAGTGGTTTTGTGGGTGTGGTTAACCAATTGCTGCCCCGCTCCTGCAGATATACTGCAGTGGGGTGGCACGGGTAGGCTCAGTCGCTTATATCTATGGGACTGAGCCTCTTCCGAGTTATGTATGTGTAAATACCTCAATCAGGAAAATACTGCATTATTGCCACTATATGGAGCAGATAATCATAGGAAAAACCCATATTAGACACATTACAGGGATTACTTGCAATAGCTGTGCCAATACTGTGACATTTGGACAGCTACACTATATTGTCAAAAGTATTGGGATGTCTGCCTTTACATGCACATGAACTTTAATGGCATACCAGTCTTAGTTCGTAGGATTCAATATTAAGTTGGCCTACCCTTTGCAGCTATAACAGCTTCAACTCTTCTGGGAAGGCGGTCCACATGGTTTAGGAGTGTGCCTATGGGAAGGTTTGACCATTCCTCCACAAGCAAATTTGTGAAATCAGGCACTGATGTTGGACGAGAAGGCCTGGCTCACAGTCTCCGCTCTAATTCATCCCAAACGTGTTCTGTCGGGTTGAGGTCAGGACAGTCAAGTTCCTCCACCCCTAACTCACTCATCCATGTCTTTATGGACCTTGCTTTGTGCACTGGTCCAAATCATTTAGTGGAGGGGGGATTATGGTGTAGGGTTGTTTTTCAGGGGTTGGGCTTGGCCCCTTCCAGTTCCAGTGAAGGGAACTCTTAATGCGTCAGCATACCAAGACATTTTGGACAATTTCATTATCCCAACTTTGTGGGAACAGTTTGGGGATGGCCTCTTCCTGTTCCAACATGAGAGCGCACCAGTATACAAAGCAAGGTCCATAAAGACACTAGTAAGCGAGTTTGGGGTGGAGGAACTTGACTGGCCCACACGGAGTCCTGACCTAGACCCGATAGAACACTTTTGAGATGAATTTGAGCGGAGACTGCAAGCCAGGCCTTCTTGTCTAACATCAGTGCCTGACCTCGCATATGTGCTTCTGGAAGAATGGTCAAACATTCCCATAGACACATTCCTAAACCTTGTGGACAGCCTTCCCAGAAGAGTTGAAGCTGTTATAGCTGCAAAGGGTGGGCCAATATTGAACCCTACGGACTAAGACTGGGATGCCAAGTTGTTCATGTGTGTAAAGGCAGGCGTCCCAATTCTTTTGGCAATATCGTGTATGTTACATAGTCCTGAACAAATTGTTTATTGTTTCAGCAGTTGTAGGTTATTATAATTTTTTTTAATGATCCTTTGTTCTGAGGTTTATACTGTTTGTGTATGTAAGACTGTCATTTGTAGCACACTAATAAGGAGTATTTTGTGCATACAAGGGCTGTGGATCTGTGCTTTTTTTTTTTTTTAATCCTCTGCTTTAAGCCACTACCACTGTTAGGTGCAATCTGGCTATGCCTACTGTTCACCATGGCATGCTATGTGGCAGATCTTGTTTCTTTTTTTTTTTTTTTTAAATTGTTTATTTAACAAGTTTTACAAATAATAAAAAGTAACATGTAGTCATCACAGTCGTTACAGGTGATGCAGATATACACTGTCATTGAAATATATACAGAATTAGAATGATGTAGAAAGGGCTAATGAGTTTACAAAGATAGTGAGAAGGTTATTTAGGTAAAAGTTTTTACTTTCACATGTACGGTTTGGTTTCAGCGGTATACACGATCAATATCTATAGGGAATACAAAGGCCCCAAGAGCAAGGGACCATAGACCGCAATTAGAAAAGTTAGCAAAGGCCTAATGATAGATTGAGGAGTGCTGAACAAGCCAATTATTTCTCAGGTGAAACTGTGAGTTTCAGAGCCATATTCAGAATCGTCCCATGTCTGCCATATTTGTGAAAACTTCTGTATTGAATCGTCAATTACGGCAGTTAGGTGTTCCATTCTACGTTTGTCTGTTAAGATGGAGAGGGCTTGCGTAAGAGTGGGAGGGGAAGTAGAGAGCCCGAGCTTGGGAATAGTTCTTTTGGCAGCTAATAGTACAAAGGACATCAGTCGTCTTTTGGTTTTGTGGATACCTGAGAAAGGTAGACCCAGTATGTAGTGCATAGGGTTTAGGGGGATGGGGACCTCCAACAATTTCTCTAGAACTGTTTGGATCTGAGCCCAGAATTGGGTGACTAAAGGACATTCCCAGAAAATATGAAAATGTGAGCCCACTGCTTTGTTACACCTCCAACAGATTTTTGAGATTGTCGGGTTATATGCGTGTAGGCGTTCAGGTGTTCTGTACCAGAATAGTAGAATTTTATACCCGGATTCTTTGTGCGTGACACAGCGGGAAATCTTGGAAGTGGATTCCCATATACTTTCCCAATCTAATAGAGAAATGTCGTGTTGGATTATCTGAGACCATCTCCTCATGTAGTGGTGACTATCCACTTTCAAGGGGTTAGTTTAATGTAGAATTTTATATATGGTGGAAATAAATTAGGGCTCGTAGGGGCCTTTGGCACATAATTTTTTGAAGTCTGGTGGTTTGTCCAGGGAAAGGGTGGGAGATTTGGTGATAAAGAAATGTCTAAATTGCAAATAGGAATAGAAAAGTGTTTTGGGAATCTGGTGTTGTTTCTGTAGGTCAGCGAAGCATAATAGGTGTCTCGTGGCTGGATTAACAAGATGCCTCAGCCTTTAAAATCCCAGCCCGAGTCCAATGTAGCATACGATCATAGGACAAGCCATCAGGAATGTCCGGATTAAAGAGAATATTTATAAGAGGTGAGCATGGAGAAGATAATGAGAATCGATCAGAGCATCTTTTCCAAATTACTAGGGTAAAAAGCATTGGAGCCAGGCATAAACCTCTCAGCTGGGGCATATGTTTGTCACTGGACAGCCAGAGCATGTAACATGGATGGACCTGAGAAGTAACGCTCACTTCGATCTCGGCCCATCTGTTTGGAGCTTTCCTATTAGTCCAGGAAGTGAGAACTCTTAGGTGTGTAGCGTAATAATATTTAATAAAGTCAGAAGCTCCTAAACCTCCCCTATTTTTACGTGCCATGACCACTGATCCCGCCACCCGATGGGAGGCGTTATTCCATATAAAACGGAGACTTCTCCTTTGAAGAGCTTTCAGTTGTGACATAGGTATTGCCACTGAGAGCGTCTCGAATAGATACAACAGTTTAGGGATATTGACATTTTGAGGATGTTTACACGTCCCAAAAGGGAGAGGGCAATAGCAGTCCATTGTGTCAAGAAACAATTGATCTCTTTGAATAGGGGGGAGAAATTAGCCTGATATAATGTGGAGTATGATGCTGTAACCTGGACTCCTAAATAGCGGACCAATGGTAATTATAGTTTTGTTGAAGTATATCTAGTTGGGGGGGGGGTGATATTAATGGGGAGGGCTTCCATCTTGGCAGCATTGATTTTGTAACCCGTGATAGCACTAATGGCCGCTAGAATATTGTGGAGTGAAGGCAAAGATGTGTGCGGGTATGTGAGCGTCAGGAGAACGTCCCCTGTGAAAAGAGATAGTTGGTATTCTCTCTGTCGCAGATATACTCCAGTAACATTAGGGCAGTCGCATATGGCAGCAGCCAGGGGTTCTAGGCTGAGGACAAACAATAAAGGTGACAGTGGGCATCCCTGTCTGGTACCGTTACTGAGGGGGAATGTAGGAGATTTATGAGATGATAATTGTACCTGGGAAGTGGGGTGGGAGTATAGGGCTCGGAGGGCTTGTATAAAGGGACCAGAGAATCCGTAATTTCGCCAGAATTGTGAACATAAAGGGCCAACTGAGACGATCAAATGCTTTCTGAGCATCTAGACTTAGTATCAGGGCAGGGGTTTTTGTTCTAGTTAGTAAGTCAATAAGGTCTATTGTACGCCGAGTGTTGTCCCCTGCATGCCTTGCGGGGACGAAACCCACCTGATCTTTGTGCATCAATGACGGTAATATTTTCGAGAGTCTGTTTGCCAATGTTGTTGTGAAGATTTTATAATCTGAATTTAGTAGGGCAATAGGGCTATAGTTATCAGGAATAGACGGGTCTTTTCCTGGTTTGGGGATAATGGTGATGTGTGCATGCAGAAACTGGGAATGGGGCAAGGTACCTTTGAGTAAGGAGGAGAATAAATTTAACATATGTGGAGCTAGGGTTGGAAGGAAGGTTTTGTAGTAGGAATAGGGGAGTCCATCAGGGCCTGGGGCTTTGTGTGAGGGGAGTAATTTAATCACATCTGCTAATTCCTCAGTGATGGGTGTATTGAGTGAGGATCGTTGCTCTGGAGACATTTGTGGAAGTTGTAATGATGATACAAAGGAGTCAAATTTCTCTTGTGTAAACTGGGTCAGTGGGTCTGAGCATAGGCAATTGTAAAGTTTGTTATAGAAGTCTCCAAAGACTTCTGACATGGACTGGGTGCAGTAGGTAGGAGTGCCGTCGGGTTTTACTTGGCTTGTCTGCATATTCATAAAATTTCTGTCTTGACCATAACATGGCTCTAGAAATTTTACTCATATCCAAAGCCTTAATTTGGTTTTGGATAGATACCACTGTACGGAGACAAGCTATTGTGGGAGAATGAAGTAAATGCCCCTCCGCTGAACGTAGTTGGATCAGAAGTTCCAATCTTTGTTGGGTTGATTCCCGCTTCTTGCGTGATCCAGCAGAAATGCGTTCACCCCTGAAGAAGGCTTTGTGGGCCTCCCACAGGGTAGAGGAACTCGAGACAGAGCCCAAAATTTAGCTGAAAATATTCTATGAGTTTCAATTGGAGTTGGTTTTTAATATCAATGTTTCGCAGGAGGGACTTGTTAAGTCTCCAGTGGCATGTCCTGGGTAGTGCAGAGTGTAGAGCTAGATCTAGTGTTATGGGGGCATGGTCAAACCATGTGATGGGGCCTATCTCAGAAGCTACTAAATGGGGTAATAAAGGTGCGGTAAGCAGAAAATGATCTAAGCAAGAGTACATTTTGTGTGGAGGGGAATAAAAGGTATATTGCCTATGTGTGGGGTGCTTCACCCTCCATGCATCAAATAGGTTGAACAAGCGTGTTAGTTTCCAAAATGAGGTGGACAGTTTGTGGGTTTGGAGTGGTGGGGTGGTTTGTAAGAGTGCGTGTCTATCTTTGCTGGGTGACATGTTAAAATCGCCACCGACTATTGTAAAGGGTTGTGAGGAGGTCTTTAACCTCTCAAAAACCTTTGTGAGGAATCCGATCTGCCCCGAGTTAGGGGCATAAACATTGACTAATGTGAGGGGTGTTTTTTGGTGGACACAGTTCAGGAGGACATACCGACCACAGGGGTCCAGCAATGAGGCAGTAATTTTTAATGGACAGGAACCTTTAATCAAAATGGCTACTCCTGCCTTCCCTGAAGGATCGGAGGCCATAAAATCAATAGGGAACAATTTGGAGGCAAATTTGAGAGAACCCCCCGGACGGAAATGCGTCTCCTGAACCATGACCAAATCTGCCCCTGAGGTCTTGAATTCCTTCAGAGCCAGCCAGCGCTTGTGAATGGAGTTCAAGCCCTTTACGTTACATGAAAAATTTTTTAAGGCCATGTGGTGGTCATGGGTTGAACAGCAAGGAGTATCTTAACATGACATAAGAGTATAACCAACCGTAGTGTAAATGATCTGCAAGGTGGCATATATGAGTATTTCTCAGACAATAAGAAGAAGAAGAGTAAATGTACATTTGTTAGCGTGGTAATGAAACCAAGACAAAAACAAAAGCAAAAACAGGTGAAAAAACGACCTGATAATAGAAAAAAGAAAACAAAAGAAAAGTTGAAAAACGTTGAAAAGATTGAAGAATTTGAAAAATTAAAAAAAAAAAGCCTGAAGGTGAAAAAGCCTTTAGGGGACCATGGCGGTGGGCCATGGACCTGTTGAAGGACACGACGGTGAACAGGACAGACGGAACGGGTCCCGCTCCCTCAAAGTAAGTCATAACCTGAAACAGTTAACATATTTGCGGTGAGAGAAAAAAGGGATCAAAACAAACCAGAATCTTGTAGGCTGAATGATGGGCCGACATCTTGGAAACTTGGCCATCAAGAACCAGGATAGGGACACCCTCCCTGCAGACTCCAGGAGACATCCATCAAAATTCTGGAAATCCGGCTGGGGTCTTGAACAGAGAAAAGATCACTTCAATAGGACAGGGTGTCTCAGGTAGGGGGTCTAGCTGGGGTGGACCGTTGAGGTGTGGAGAAGTTCTTTTGGTGTCTCCGCCGAACCAGGGTCCAGATCATCGTTGGGGGTTGGAGAGGTTTAGGAATCAGATTTAGAGGTGGTGGTGGAAGATCTTCTTCGGGGATAGGTGGCAGCCCTAGCTTTGTGAATGAAGGCCTTGCATTCATGCAGGTCTCGTATAGAATATTGTGTTCCATCCCTGGAGGCCAAGAGTCGGAAGGGGAACCCCCATCTATAGGGGATTTGGTGCTGCTGCAGGTGCATGGTTATTGGACGGAGGTTTCGTCTCTTGGCCAAAATGGTGGGGGATAAATCGCTGAATATTTGGATTTTGTATCCCTTAAACTCGATGCAATTTTTATTGCGTGTGGCCAAAGTGAGAGCTTCCTTGCTATCGTAATAGTGGAAGCGGATTGGATCCGCTTAGGAACCTTAAGTGCAACAGAAATTTTTTTGTAACCTTGGCCAGATCTGTGCCTTGCCACAATTCTGTCTCTGAGCTCTTCAGGCAGTTCTTTTGACCTCATGATTCTCATTTGCTCTGACATGCACCGTGAGCTGTAAGGTCTTCTATAGACAGGTGTGTGGCTTTCCTAATCAAGTCCAATCAGTATAATCAAACACAGCTGGACTCGAATGAAGGTGTAGAACCATCTCAAGGATGATCAGAAGAAATGGACAGCACCTGAGTTAAATATATGAGTGCCACAGCGAAGGGTCTGAATACTTAGGACCATGTGATATTTCAGGGTTTTTTTTTCATAAATCTGCAAAAATGTCAACAATTCTGTGTTTTTCTGTCAATATGGGGTGCTGTGTGTACATTAATGAGGGTAAAAAATGAACTTAAATGATTTTAGCAAATGGCTGCAATATAACAAAGAGTGAAAAATGTAAGGGGGTCTGAATACTTTCTGTCCCCACTGTATTGTACTATATCATCAAATTTGCTATCCAGGGTGTCAGTGCGTGTCCCAAGTTGATCGATTTCCCCCCTAAGTTCCTGTGCAAGCTTCCCCACTGCCCCTGTAATATTGCGGGTCAGGTCTTGTAACAGGGCCTGTAATTTTAGGTCTAGTACTGCTACCGTGACTGAGCTTGCTGGATCTGTCCCTTGTGGGGGATGGGGGTTGGGCTGGAGTGTGAGATACCTGGTATATCTGCAGAAAGCTTCGCGGCGGTCATCGGGTCTGTCGGATTAATCGAGGCCGGGGATTGCGGCCTATACAAGAAGCGCTCCATGTTCTGTGAAGGCCGGGACATCAGAGGTGGATTGAAGCCTTGGTAGATGTGTTTTTGGGATCCAATTTTCCCCATGTGATGCCCGGAGGGTTCCGGAGGCGATTGGGGTGGATCCTGTGGCTGGAAAAGCTGTGGAAGCGGTGCAGGATCACTCGATGAGGGAACGGGGATCGGAGCTACTCCATTAAGCGTCCGCCATCTTGCCCACCGCACATGCGCCCCGATCTTGTTTCTTTATTTTATGCCTGGGGGCCCCAGGTCTTTCACATTCACTGCCATGCTCACATTTTTTCACACTCTGTTAACTTTTTTAACTGTAAAGCAAGAAAGATTACCTTTATGGGTCTGGTTAACATGTATATATTGTTTAAACAACTTAAATTTAGATTGAAATGAGGGTAGTGGTTTTGTGGGTGTAGCTAACCACTTTCCACCCCACTCCTGCAGATATACTGCAGCGGGGTGGCACGGGCAGGCTCAGTGGCAGGTTATGTACAGTGTGTGTAAGTACCTCAATCAGGAAAATACTGCATTTTGGCCACTAGATGGAACAGATGATCAAAGGAAATACTCAAATTAGACACATTACCGGGATTACTTGCAATGGCTGTGCCAATGCTGTGACATTTGGACAGCTATGTTTTTGTAAATAGTCCCATACTACATCATCGACAGATCTTGAACAAATATAACTGATTTAATTGAAATAATTCTGATAGGTCTGAATGTCTGATTGATCTGAATGAATGAAAATCCAGTTTTTGGGAAAGCACATAAATTAATAAGAGTTGTTAAGTGTATGGCGCATCATATTTTTCTAGTAAATTGAGTGAAAATTCGATCAAATATAAAATCATTCCGTGTATGGCCACTGTAAAAGTAATATATTCTTGTTATTGTTTTTGCTGCAATCATTTCGTAACATGTGGCAGGGGTGGAATTCAGAGAGGGAATTATGCAAAGCTCCGTGTTCTATCAGGTTTAAAATCCATAAAGAGACCATTAAGAAAAGATTAATTACATGGGTATGCAGATACGGTAATGCTAATCTTTTAGCTATCATTAGGAAATGAGTATATTTGCAATGGTTGGATAATAGTGCCCCTTTAAGCAGAATGGCTGTTTGAGATGAACACAAGATCACTTGGCCAGCCTTAAAGAAAATCCCTTTGTAAATTAGCTTCAATCTCTCCTTAACTGGTGCTGTAAATCCAACACGCAGCTAACAGACTGCGAGAAAATGCTCTGCTAGCATCTTTGCCTTGTGCAGACTCCCCACAGCAGCATCCAGCATTGTCCTACCGAGCAACGCATACATCAAAAAGCTTTACTAGAAGACGCATGTGATGGATTGATAAAGCCTCTTAGTAGTAATAATAGGATGGACAAAAAAAAAAAAAAACATGCTTAATGCACAGATGCATGAGCACGCCAGCTGTAGTGAAATAAACATGGAGCTACAGTGCCTCTTAATCTAAAGTGGTGAGGGAAAATCAAAGCAACGTGTGACATAAGCTCTTTCCTGACGGCTCTCGTTTTTAGCTAAGGCGCCTCCCTTTCATTGGCTATGTGCAATGAAGCGACAGAGCCCTCCTGTATAATAAGCAATTCAGGAGCTCCCAGCCCATCAGAAAGAGAGAAATCCTCATGCAGCCACTGATGTGAGGCATCTTCTCCGCACGCTGCTAGAGACTTTTGTTTTTCTCTTTTTTTTTTCTGCCAGCAGACACTACATAGGATCCCACCTTCCCTCAGTATATGGGCATTAGGATCCGTCTGCCTGGCAGCAATCCCTGCATGCTCTTTTGCATGAGAAACCCAATCTAATGGAGTGCTACTACATAGTCATCAGCTCCGCACACCTGAGCAAAGGCCACTTCCGAAACATCAAAGGAGTTTTTAGAGGACCTCTCACTGGAAGCAAAAGTCTGGTGAGCATTATGATCTCTCTGTTCTAGCCTGCACGCTTCTTTGTCTATGTTTGCTTTTGATGTGTAGATCACTGGGCTTCCAGGATGCAGGTTTGAATTAAAACCCTCTTTTTTTTTTAACAGCTTTTTTTTTTATATACAGAAATCCAATTCCTAAATGCAATCCAAGAATCCAAAAAATAAGGTGTCACATGCCATTAGATAATATTTTTAAAGGGTGTGCATTAACTATTATTATTTGAAGTTATGTGAGTATGCGATTGTTCAGAAAGGCTAGATTTCTATTTTTATTATAATCAATGATAATACTTGTATGCTATTATATTTTTAGTGTTTCATTGTAGGGTTCTATTACTTTTATCCAGCATTACCTGTATTGATTGCCTTTAAAGATAAAGTCAATTTAGTAAGTAATATTGTTGCTGCTGTGGAATCCCTGTTCATAATTAACAAATAAAGTTCACGCTGCCAAGAGTAGCAGGAAGAATAGCAAACATTCATAACGATCGTTTAATGACAGCGGTAAAGAAGTTACTTTGTATACCACTGATAGAAAAAAAAACTGTTATGAAGCTGCTGATGATGCACTTTCTAATTAATGCAGCTTTGGCTTGCATTAATGTTCATCATTAGCAGGAAGAGAAGATGGATTGCATTGAGCATGGTATGTGTTATTAACCTGTGGGTGAAGTCCCACAGTAAAACTTGGGTCATCACAATCCCCCTCCTATAAATGAATTGAAATGTACTGTAAATACATGAATTATTAACCATGTCAATACCTTGTGTGTGTCCCTGATGTTTTATGCCTTTGACACTAATATACCTGAGCTATTCAACAGAATAAATTACTAGTATTGAGTTCACACACTTCCTAAATACGTGCTCTGTTCAGTTGTCTATTCAATCTAAGGATTGCCTCCAGTGAGCATGTCCTCACTATAAAGGAAATAACTTTACCTAAAGGACAAGTGTACTTTTAACATACAATCCTACAACCCACTCCTGAACTAACCTGCACTAACTCCGGCCACCCGTAGTTTCCTTACCTCTGTAATAGAGCTGTCTCCTTTTTTGTTTAATTCACCATTAGGTAGAAATTCTCTTAGTATTGTGCCTGCGTACTGACCCTTATAAACTTGTTTAGGACTTATCTGAATACCGGAGTTACATCTTGTGTAAACATTGCATGGACACTGCTCTGCTACAGAGTAAGGGGCTGGGGTGGGTTATTTCGGGAGAAATAGGGAGGTGGGTTTGAGGATTTTTTTTATTTATTTAAACAGGGAATGTTTTATTAGGCTTCCTTAGATATACAGAGTGCAAAAGACATCAAAGAAACATCTGGATCACTCCACGACATGCAATACAGTGTACAAAGTAGTACATTTCACGTAAGCAATTTAATAAGGCCAGAGTGATGGGCAAATTGGCGTAACATTTTGCATTGTGTTTTAGCACCCAGAATGGTAAGCTCAGGCCCCCAATGTGATCAGACGGTAGGGTGCTCTCAAGTGATCCATAGGAACTGGGTAGATAGAGGAAAAGGAAAAAAAAACGGAAAAAGAAAGGAGGGGGGGGGGGCAGGATTTTAACAGGAAAGTACAGTTGTATATACAGTAAAAGAAGATCACTGCTAAATCCTAATTACATTCAACTGGTTACTTAACCTAATCAAACTGTGTTTCAGAATAAAGAAAACATTTTTTTTGTAAATCTTACAACTCTGCCATTTACCTGTATGTGGCAACTCCTAAGCCCCAGATTTATTTATTTTTATTTATTTAAGGTACTTATTTAGCGCCGTCAATTTACACAGCGCTTTACATATACATTGTACATTCACATCGGTCCCTACCCTCAAGGAGCTTACAATCTACAGATAAAAAAAATAAAAATAAAAGATTCTAGAATGCATTAGGGGTTCTCCTATTTTCCTCTGTGTACTCAACATAGGGTTGTGTTTAGGATGGTCCAGACTTAATCTAACATCTGTTTTAATCATCTCCTGGCGGCAGGATCTTCAGTTCTTATAGGCTTATCATGGTGGTATAGCTTTGTATCAAGTAGGAAAATCCCTGTCAAAAGCGTACTTCCGAAAATTTTAACTAGCTGCTTACTTCATATGTTTAGGAAGACCTCCGCCTGTCAAGTATTTTCTGTCCAGGCTGGGGAGATTTCCCCTTAACTCTCCCCAAAGAGAGCAATATAAAAAAAAAAGTTTTGCAGAAATTTGACTTTAAAATTGTACTCACCATTGCTGCACTGAGGTTAAGTCCCAGTTGCCTTGTTACAGTTTGACTGTGTACAGAGAGCCCCTGCTAATGTTAATGGGGAAGCCATTTAGGAGAACAAGAGCTGCTGCAAACAGTGGCAGATCAAGTGTACCTTGGGCCCTGGGTTGTTTCTGGTTCAAGTACCCTCCTCCCTGTTACCCTCAGACATGTCAGAATGATTATATGTTTTGTGTCTGTCACATACTAGTTACAAATGTAAGTATTTATTGCGAGATACTAAACAATAGCAACTCCCTAGCATGTTACTGGACTACTAGCCCCAGCAATTATGTGCTATCACAGTCAATTAAAAAATACAATGCCATAATTGGTTAAAAACTATTGTACTACTTTCCAACTCAGTTGCCAAATGCAAATCCATGTGCCACCTCCTTCACCCCACTTCAGCTCTCCGAGCCTCCTCCTGCACCCCACTCTTGTTCTCTGTGCCCCCTCCTGCACCACACTTCAATACTCTGTGCCTCAACCCTAACTCCAATCTAACTCTTTGCTCTCATTTGCACTCCTCTCTAGCTCTCGCTGCTCTTTCCTGCACCTCATTTTAGCTTTTTCCAACCCTTCGTTCTAGCTCTATCTGCTCTCCACACTAAAGCCTAGTACACCCTGCTAGTTTTTGACAGCTTAGGTTGGAGCCACTGTACTAAACATGCCATGTTAGTACAGTCATCTCCCTGTTCTATTGTGTTCTGACAGTGGGGCGACCCCTCGCCAGAACACTTCCGTAGGCTGAGAGCGCTGATCGGGAGCCAGTTGGCAGACCTTTTTCGGTCATGCCCCTTCAACAGAAGCCGGACGAACAGCTGTCAGACCGGCTGCAGTACACACGGGCCGAATGTCGGGTGGTTTCTATTGAACTGGCCGATGCATCCCGACATTCCGCACGTGTGTGCAGTGCTTAACTCTGCAGATCCCCCCCCCTTGACTTCCATTCTCCATCCTCATTCACTCCCACGGAATGGGGTGGATTAACTAAAGGCAAATAAGCTGTTCAGCCTATCTGAGATAAAGTTCTGCTGGCATTCATCATCCAATCATGTTTAAGCAAAAATGTTGTTTTTTATTTTCCTTGCATGAGATTGCTTATTCTTTGCAAAGTGAAGTTTCAACACATTCATTAGGCTAGGGGGAAAACTCTGCTTGCTAAGTGAACAGCCTATTTGCTTTTAGTAAATCAACACCAATATCTTAATCTCAATCCTAGCCATTTAAAAAATGCCAAACTGCCACTGCTTGATATAATGAAGCAAGTAGTTATGCAGGTATTGCATAAATCATGGTATGCAGATTTCTCTTTCTGAGCTTACGGAACTTCCTCTTTGATTGACTGGTTGTATAAATACCAAGTTTTACAGTTACACTAGAGACAAATTAATGTAAGTCCAGGGAGAAAAGCAAATAGCTCACTAACCTTACTGCCTCCTTTTATATGCCAGAGAGGTAATGCATTTTTCATTAACAGGTAGCATCAGACAAGGGGACTGGTGAATATTAATAAGTAAGCATGGGCTCCTTTTGAGTTGAGTCTTGGCCCATTGGTCATCGCTGCAAATATTTCTGATGATGATAATAATGTTTCCAGGACCTGACTTCCTAAAATCTAAAGGTGTGCATGCTATTTTGACCTCTTACAAGCTGCCATACCAAAGGACATCTGCACAGATATTAAACGACCATGATGGAGGATGCAGTTACACAAAGGGGTCACACTGGCACATTGCTTCTATTACTCTATGAACAGTTGGTGCCAAGCACCTCTATTTGTCATATTTGTCCCTTTCCATCACTTGAGGCTTGGAGAATTTAATCAGCCCAGATTAACCACCTATGAGCAGCTTAGTTGCAAGGGAAGTGGTGGAATTGATGGCATTGTATGCACTTGTGTTTAGATCTATGTAATCATCAATATACTTATTAATAATGTGTTATTTAAAAGGTATATAGAAATATGGAAACTTGCAATTAAAAAAAGTGGTGGGTTTTAAAATGCAAATGCCACCAGATGTCACTAAGTATGATACTGCCATAGGTCCATAAAAAAATCTTATGGGATTATACTATCAGATTTAAAACTGCAAATGCTAAAGTGGGATTGGTCGACTGGTAATGCTTTATGAGTGCTGGCAATTTGTGACAGGCAGTTTTTTCCACCTATTCGCCTTTTATGCTTAACAAGTTTCACTTTAGCCTTACTGCTATTACTAACAACAACAAATTAATTTCTCAGAACTTAGTAAGAATTTCTCTATAATTTACCTTGGAATGGTAATGGCTGAAAACCATATTCAAAAAGAAAAAGCCATAAACTGGTTGGCAAGCCAGATGGAAAATTAAAAGATTTAGAATCCTATGCACCTTCATGTTTAAAAATATTCAAGAATCAATAGTAAGGCATTAAAGACCAGATCCACATTACTCACATTGTCTACTTTGTTGTTCTCTGATGAAGTAGTGCTAAAACAGTAGATTTTACTGGTCACAATTTTTTTTTTTAACAGAAAAGGGTCACAACTTAACAGATGTGCTGAATTCGGATATTCAGGCTTCCGTCTGGCTTGCCAATGAGTTTTCAGTACTTGCATAGTTGGTTTTATTAATTATGTTTGGAACTCTAACTGCTCATTTAATGCGCTATATGTCAATCATGAGAGGAATGTAGTGTGTGCAAGGGCACCCATAGATATGAGATGGGGATCTTCTATTGTGGCAGTTTTTAGATGCATGAAGCAGCAAATTCATGTCCATAGAGAGCTCCTGACTGTCTGTTACCAATTAGGTCATTGGTTAGGCAGGTTACAAAACTGTTGTTCCAAGTGATATAAGTGGCACCTTCAATGTCTGACTATGCTACTTATCCCTTCCCCTGCCATAGACATGACCATTAATGTTTTCCTGAAAACATGAACATTGTTGTTCATGGATTTCCAGCTAATGCTTCTGCCTGAGGGCAGCCACATTTTTCCTGCTTGTCCAACTGACCTGTAAATCTTACGGCCGTCCTAAGTGGTGGTCCATTTTATTTGATGGTATGTACATTTAAATGATGACCTCTATTCTGGTTATTGAGATTTTATTAACGTGGTAAGAGCAAAGTATACTAACCCAGAGCAACCAGTAAGAATTAATCTCTCATTGATCTGCCTTTGGTAAACTGAAATCTGTTGATTGCTAAGTGATATTACACTTTGCATTCATTGCAGCATAGCTTTTCTGAATAATACCATACAATGATTTTTTTCTAATGTGGATTAACCTTTAGACTGGTGGACAGTGGGTTATTGTATAGCACAGTGAAGACCAACAACCTGCAGCAGGCCAACCTTTCATCACTATAGTGATAGCAAAAGTAATCTTTCCTTCTAAACTTCCTTGGCCTTTTATGAAAAGCAATTTTCCAGGAATGAATATGCATTTCTGTTCATATATTTTTCAGCTCTTTTTCTTGGCTTTGCTCCCCTAATGACTGCTAAATGCCTTTGACAATATAAATCGCACATTTTCTGTTACTCTCAGGGGATTGGCTAATGTGCTATTTGCATTTATGTAACACTAAACAATGTCAGTATTAGAATTAGTGGGTGTTATTTGCCTCTTGAAATATTAAATATGTTCTGTGGTGCATTAGTTTCAGGCAAATGTTTGTCAAAAGTGCTGCACAGTTGGTCAGTAGGATACTTGTGGTTAATTATCCATTTCATTTATTCATAAAGCCAAAGCTAAGGAAGAGATGTTTGAGTTGTTTCTGTATAATTGCTCAAGATAAACACTTCAGTAGAACAGTTACTTTCCATCTTAAGGCAATTATTTTCCGTTTCTATATAGTGTTTCTCCAGCCAGCTAATGGTTGCTTTTGATTTAAGCTTAGCTTTCTGTAAATACTTAGTCCAGGCAAGAGTGATATTGCATTTATAGGTGGAGTCTGCCCTTCGCTTTTCATATCACTTGGGGACTCCCGAGAAGAGATCTCTTTGCCAAAGTTCCTTGTAGTCTTATATTATAAGGTAAATTAAAAACCCACAAGAACAGAATAACTATGTTACAGAAGCATGTAGATCTCACATCAAGAGCCCCTGAGAGTTATAGGAAGCTGTTGAGTTGCTTGAATCTGTAACATTTGCCAAAATCTGAAATAGGGCTTGTGCAGACGGCCTTCGTGTCAAATGCAGCCTTTTCCATTTGAACACAGCACTGCTGAAAGTCATGCATTTGAATACAAAATGCAGCATTTGACAAGAAATGGCTGCATTTAACCTGCAATCCAAATGTACCTTAATAGGGCCTGCTGCATCCAAAGAAACACAACGCCATGTATTGTAGGTCAAATGCAGTATCTGAACTTGTCATCCGCACTACTGCATTGAAGTCAATAGTAATCTGCTGACCTGCATTTGATGGGCATGCATGTCAAATGCAGGAAAACAACACTTGTATACACCAGCTTAGCCTTGTTTTTTTTGTGCTGGGAGCCCTTGGATTGAGACTTTCAACACCAAAACAAGCAAAAATTTACAGTGCAGAATAATGGCCTTGAGCTTTTCAACAGAACTCAACACCGAACCTAAACTCTAAAATGAAACCTTAACACACTTAACCTAGCCTTTAAAATTAACCCTCAGGACTTAAGTTAACCAGTAACCTGAAGTCCAGGACTCTAAATCTTCAAATTAATCCTTAACCATTAACCTAAAACATAGCACTTAACCTAACCATTCAAATTAAAGGACATGTTAATCTATTGATTTACTAGTGGCAGAATCAATGAAGTGCGACTGACACTTTATTTTATGAAAGTTTCTTCCTGGCTGAAATGCTGCATTTTCTCAATTGTTAGCAAGGAAGCAGAGGTTGAGTGACATCACACCAGCAAGGCAGCAACTCCCTAGGACATAGGGGCTTAACCTGTGGCCCTCCAACTGTTTCAGAACTACAAGTCCCATGAGGCATTGCAAGCCTCTGACAGTCACAAGCATGACTCAGAAAGGCAGAGGCATGATGGGACTCGTAGTTTCCGAAACAGCTGGAGGAGCAGAGGTTGAGCACCCATGTCTTAGGAGAATGTAAGTTAACTCTAAGCATGTTATCGCCAATCAGCACTATGACTTGGCCTAAGGACATGTAAGACCTTTGCAACTCAACTTCTACTATACTTTCTCAAATGTCTCGCTTCCAGCATATTTTGGAATCACTTGCTCTTTGTTAGGTATGTTCAAGTGTCCACGGGCATTTTCACCCTTCGTTAGAAGCAACACAACTCTTCTTTAAATGCCATATATCTTTTAAAGTAGTTTTCCACAGTGCTTGAGATGGTGTGGCACCAGTGATATCTGTCATTTTCAAGAAAAAAATGTTATTCCACAGATGGTAGATTGTTATACAGAATTATTTGCCTTCCTGGTCTTCCAGCTCACAGGTGTAAAACAATGTTCTCAGTTATTACATTGTAGGTACTTTGCTGTAGAGCTGTTCTAGATACTTTACAATGTTGTGCTTGTCTTGGTAGGCAGCAAAAAGAGGACATCTTGCCTCCCTCTCTAAAGACTATCGCATTCGATTTATTTTGTAGGATTTAGGAACTTGGTAGTCTAGCGGAAATTCTCAATCTTTCAGCCTAGTTGCCAGAGAATTTTTATTGTAGCCATTAAACTTAAGGATAGAAGCTTTGATGTTATCCATGAGCATGTCTGACACTGTGATTCACCCGAATTATCACATGGTACTACTGAAATTAGAAGTTCACACATTTTTCATACACAATTCAAATTTATCACAAGTACCCTCTGAGGTGCGTCTTCTCCCACTCTCTCTGGAGACTTGGTATTGATAAATTGGCTCAATTTATATATCCTATCTAAAGGAGGCTAAGGATGCTTGAGGAATATCCAATGTCCACCCCATACCAGAGGTTGGTTCCTAAACCTAGCCATACACTAGTAGATTGCTGAACGAAAGTTTGTATTAAGATTTAAAAGGAAATTCAGATCAGTATGTTCCATAACTTAACAAATGTTGGTCGAAACGACTTCAAAATTTCTTTGAGTTTAACATTTAATTTTGGAATGAATGCCCTTTCACGAATGAAAATCACATTCATTGTTGGAAATTTGTTCATTCAAAAAAAAATTTCCATCCTGTTCCTTCAATATTTCTTGTCACTGTGGTCAAAAGCAAACATCGATTTGACCCCATTTACCATTAAAAAACCAAAAATTTTCTAACAAAATGCTAATAGTGTATGGACAGCTTAAGGCTTACTTCTCCATTTGAGAAGATAACAAAACCCCAAAGGTGATTCAATTATCATTCTTATTTTTGTAATCTTTCCTCAATCTCTGGCTGTCACAGAGAAGCTTTAAAATTGTACATGCTCACTGAGCAAGCAGCGGGGTCTGATTGGCCGACACTTATCCAATCAGCACCCTGTTGCTAAAGCTTCACAGAACTGCCTGCGCAACTAGTTTCTCTATAAATGGGTCCCCCAAGCTTATTCAGTATCACATTGTAATGGTGATGTGCAAGTCTCCAGTTTAAAGTGGTCCAAGTCATCAGGAGGCCACTTATATTACATGAAAAGCCCTATTAGACGATAGACATATTTTAATGCCTTTCTAAATCACTGTGCTGTGTTCAAGTATTTAGTGACTTTCGAGTCACGTTAGTAAAAATGAATTTCCAGCTGTTTTCATCATCATCAATTTGCGCTTGATGGAATTTTATTTTAATTACTGTCGATTTAACGTCTTTTAATTAGCACACATTACACTTCTGAATAAAGAAATAATACATTGGAAGAAAGGGAAGCAACAAAGCAGATTACACAGTAAATGTGCACACTTGGAATTTGAAAATTTTTATTTTTAGCCATACACGCCTGAACATCTCCCAGCCCAATATTCACACATGAGTCGTTTTTATAATTTTCACACTTGTCAGAGCCTCAACGCAGTTCCATTTGTTAAATTAACATAGTTTTCAGTTGGGACCCTTTGACATGCTATGTGTTAGACTGCTTGTCTGGGCAAAAATATGCAGATCTGCTGTGCTCAGCATGAATTGGAAAATTGTTTTGATATAATTACTGGAGATAGACACTTTATGTAATTAAGGGGTTTCAAAATTGCACATGTAAGCTTTAATAGCGCAATAAAATATAATGTGACAATGCAGCAGTAGTATGAAATGTAAGAATGCTGTAAAGACATCCGTTCAGGAGGGAGGGTGATTGCTTCTGGATGAGCACACATAGGGCAGACACACATGAGATTATTTCATAAAGCAGCTAAACTAAACTGCAAATTTCAGATTTTCTGTTAGACTTCTCTTTACTGAAGTATTTACTGATGTGTTTACATTGATTACTGCTGGGTACTTTTATGAAAGCCTTTGGTTATACTATATACTTTAACTGACTTGCCTTCATGTCCTGTAAAGGGTTGGTATTTCTGGTCAGATCATTCTGTCTTAACAAAAGGTAAAGGTTTAGGAACTGAGCTTGTCCATTGTAAGTTGACGAGAACTGGACTCAGTCAGTCCAAATTTTGGGACAGATCTTGGCCTTGACACCTTCTCATCAGCAACATCTAAAAGGTAAGAAATATTTGAAAAAAAAAACATTTTTAGGATTGTTGTATGAATAGGAACACATAAGGGTTGATTTACTATAGGCAATAGACTGTGCACTTTGCAAGTGCAGTTGCACTCTTTTTTCTTAGTTGATGTCAATGTAGTAAAGCTTCACTTTGTAAAGAATAACCCCAGTCAGGTACAAGGAAAAGTATAAAAAAAAACATTTTTGCTTGCACATGGCTGGATGATGGAAATCAGCAGACATTTACGAATCTCTGGGGAAAATGACTGCAACTGCACTTGTAGTGTGCACAATCTATTTGCCTTTAGTAATCCAACCCCATAACAAACATATTATCATTTTCTCAAATTTAACTGAAAAAAGTGAAAATACACTTTAAGTAAGCAACAAACAAATTAAAGCCCAACTCCAGCTTACAATTTTTTAGCAGTTACAGCAAACATTTTTTTTTTTTTTGGAATAGTGATGGTAACATGCTTCAATGTTTCATTTAAACAGGTATTATGCTTAAGGTAATTGTATCTATATTAGTGCACTTGCCACAACCACTTGTTCAATACTGTCTGCGATACTTTGTTCCTGTATTAATGCCGCGTACACACGACCAGTTTTGCCGTCGGAATAAACTCCAAAGGTTTCTCAGATGGAACTCCGATGGAATTTCATTCAAGCAGTCTTGTCTACACACGATCAAACCAAAGTCCGACCATCCAGAACAAGGTGACGTACAACACTTACGACGGGACTAGAAAAAGGAAGTTCAATAGCCAGTAGCCAATAGCTTCCGTCTCGTACTTGCTTCAGAGCATGTGTCATTTTTTGGTCTGTCGGAACATCATACAGATGAGATTGATCATCAGAGTTTCAGATATATACCATAGTTTGTGGACTCTATAATTTTCCTACAGACTAAATACTACACACTGATTTGGGTTATTTTCACCAAAGAAATGTAGCAGAATACAATTCGGTCTAAATTTATGAAGAACAATAATTTATTTGCAAAATTTTATAACAAAGAAAAATTTGGGTTTTTTTGTTTATTTAGCAAAAAATAAAAAACACAGTGGTAATTAAATACCACCAAAATAGAACTCTAGTTGTGTAAACAAAATGATAAAAATGTAGTTTGGGTACAGTGTTGCATGACCGCGCAATTGTCATTCAAATTGCGACAGCGTTGAAGCTGAAAATTGCCCTGGGCAGGAAGGGGGTAAAAGTGCCCGGTATTGAAGTGGTTAAAGAGGTATTTAAGAGATTTTCTCTTTGGATTTTCAAGGCAGCTTTATTGCTTGTGCTGATGGTTTTGTTGTTGTAACCTTTCTTTTGGAAATATTTTGCTAGGCTGTTTATTTCTGTCTTCTGGTACATGTGTGGTGTTATCTAGTGGCCTGGCTGTGTTTAATGACTCGTCTTGTGTGGTGCGGGTGAAAGCTGGGACTGTGGAGATGATTGCATTGGTTAATGGATTTTCTGTATATTAAAGAGTGGATTTTGTTATTCCTAATGGATATAGTGGTAAAATGTATTAGAAAATGAGTAACATGTTTTAGATTTGTTTCCTATTCTGTCCATTGATGTAAATATCATATCAGTATAGTGGTAGGATGTGCAGGTCTGCCATAAATAAGTTAGAATATTATGATGCCACCTTACTCCCTATAGCAGTAGCCATACATTGAAGATAAATGTTGTTATCAAAAATGAAATAGTTGTATGTGAGAATGACTTCAATGAGCTATTTAAAATCCTCAGTACTGTATTTGTGGCTTAGTGAGAATGATAAAATTATGTGACTTGCAGCAATCCCATCCTTGCGAGGGATGTTGCAATACAGAGATTCTACACCCATAGTTACTAGAAGTGTATTTGGTGGTAGGCAGGGGCGTTGCTAGGTCTACAAAATATCTGGTGCTAGAGCCCATAGCAGCGTAGTAAAGAAAGTCATACGATTGGGTGGGCATACACATGTATATACAGTAATATACGTATGTGTGTATATCCCCAGAGAGCCCCCACTTACATCAGGGTCCCCAGAGAGCCACCCCTTACATCAGGGTCCCCAGAGAGCCCCCCCCTTGCATCAGGGTCCCTAGAGAGCCCCCCCCCCTGCATCAGGGTCCCAGAGAGCCTCCCCCTTGCATCAGGGTCCCAGAGAGCCTCCCCCTTGCATCAGGGTCCCCAGAGGGCCCCCCACTTACATCAGGGTTCCCAGAGAGCCCCCCTATACATTACTGTCCCAAGAGAGCCTCCCCCTTAAATTATGGTCCCCAGAGAGCCTCCCCCTTCAATTCAGGGTCCCCAGAGAGCCTCCTGTTTGCATCAGGGTCCCCAGAGAGCCCCCCACTTACATCAGGGTCCCCAGAGAACCTCCCCTCCCCTTGAGGACCCCTGCAGAGACTCGGGGCTATGGGCCCCAGATTCAGGGCTATAGCCCCAAAAGCCACCCCCTAGCGATGCCACTGGTGGTAGGTGCTTTATATTGTCAAGAAAATCAGTTATATTTTGTGGGAAACAAGCAATATACTGTATGTGACTAACAAAATTGAAAAAAAAAAGTTATATATAAAAAGTTCTGTACTTTCTACTGTTTTTTGTTGACTGAAAATATAGAACATCAATGTAACAATTTTCAAACTTTAAGCGGTAGTAAATTGCACCAATTTGTTTTTTTTTTTGTAAAACCCTACAAAGTAAAGTCATATTGTGCTAGTATGCATCGCATACTAGCACGTTATGAAATACCTACCTTAAAATGAAGCCCGGAAGCACCACGCTGTCAACTCTGACAGACGCTTCCATCTTCACCCGTTCTTCCATCCGGGTTTGCGTCTTCCGGCAGTCTGGCAGGGAGCTCCTTCAGAGCGAGGTATGCATGAAGTGTGAATATCTCCTAAACCATTAGGAGAGTTTACAGAAAGGGTTTACTCCCACTTTAACCACTTGCCGACCAGCCGCCATCATTATACGACGGCAGGTCAGCTCGTTCCCGCGAATTGCCGTCCTTTAAGAGCCATAGCAGTGGCACGCGAGCGCGCCCACTGCACGACGCGGGACTCAATGCGCGTGGCCGGCAGCCATGATGTCCATCGCCCACCCACGATCGCGGGCACAAGAGCCAGAACGGGGATCTGTGTAGGTAAACACACAAATCCCCGTTCTGACAGGGAAGGAGAGACAGATTTGCTGTTCCTAGTGATTAGGAACAGCAATCTGTCTCCTCCTAAAGTCAGTCCCATCCCCCACAGTTAGAAACACACATGAGGGAATGCATTTAACCCCTTGATCGCCCCCTAGTGTTAACCCCTTCCCTGCCAGTGACACAGTAATCAGTGCATTTTTATAGCTCTGATCACTGTATAGTTGTCAATGGTCCCAAAAAAGTGTCAAAAGTGTCCGATCTGTCCACCGCAATGTCGCATTCCTGCTAAAAATCACAGATCGCCGCCATTACTAGTAAAAAAAAAAATAATAAAAATGCCATAAATCTATCCCCTATTTTGTAGACACTATAACTTTTGCGCAAACCAATCAATATACACTTATTGCATTTTTTTTTATATATGTAGATGAATACATATTGGCCCAAACTGATGAAGAAATTAGTTGTTTTTTTTTTTTTAATTTGAGGAAAAGTAAAAAATATTGTTTTTTTTTTTTTTAAATTGTCCCTTTTTTTTGTTTATAATGCAAAAAATAAAAACCGCAGAGGTGATGAAATACCACCAAAAGAAAGCTCTATTTGCGGGAAAGAAAGGACCTCAATTTTGTTTGGGTACAGCGTCGCAAGACCGCGCAATTGTCAATTAAAGCGACACAGTGTCGTATCGCGAAAAATGGCTTGATCATTAAGGGGGCATATCCTTTCGGGGATGAAGTGGTTAAATTTACTTATTCTGTGGCCGCTTATGGTTCCAGAGGTCTTTCTTTATGTATCATTTTATGGATCTGTCAAGCATATTAATATTTCATGCAGCAGTTTGTTCCATTAAGCTGGTCATAGATGGTTCTTTTTTTTTTAGTTCAGCCAGCAGGCTGAATTAAAAAAAAGCAATCAGGTTCCTCTATCCACACAAACAAGGTGGATAAGGGAATCCCCCCACCCAGGGCCGGTGCTACCACTAGGCAAACTAGGCAGCCACCTAGGGCGCACTGCTGTCTAGGGCACCCGACCACTGGTGTTCCTACTCTCTTCTCTCTGCAGCAAGCAACTAAGTCTCAGCATCAGCAGGCAGCTGCTGCTCCATTTGATGAATAAAAGCTTTCTAGCATGTCTGTTCAACAGAAATGATTAACTTTTGTCAAACAGGAACAGCATCACAAGAATCGAAATTCAGCTGGTCCCAATTGAACCTGTTGAATTTCGATCTGTCTATGGTCACCTTTACTCTCTTAAAGCGGAACTACACTGCTTCAGAGCACCACAAACCAAAAACACTATTTAATTCATTTTAATTATTTAAAGCAAACTAACCCATTCATATCTCCATCCATGTCACCCCCCCCCCCCCCCCCATAGCATTTCTAGCTGCAGCCATCTTGAGTAAGAGCAGATGATTCATGTAGCATTTTTTTCCCGAAATCCATCTGCCATTAGCTCAGACATGCATGCAGGAAGGTGTACATTGCTGAAAAAACCCCTCCTCCCCTCCTGAAGACTCCTGGGGTGTATGAGGAAATGTTATAAAAAAGTGTCACATAAATATTATGTTTTCCTATCGGTTTACAAATGTTAGCAGCATACATATTGAAAATACTGACCATAGTGTAGTATTTATTGATGACTCCAAAAGAACATTAACAAGATAAAAACAGTAAAAGCAATAAAAAGTCTCCTCAGATATTATAAACATATACATATAAGCCGCTTTTGTAACTTACATCCTCAGCCGCCATGACAAATCATGACATGACAAAGTGGCAGCGGGACCTCAGGCAGATAACCTCACTTGCTCTACAGCTGTTTCGCGCGACTGCGCATCCTGAACTGATTTTGGGGTGTTGTTAACTTGACATACACACCCACAGCGGTTCGCATGAACAAGGTGCGATTTGGATGAGAAGCGGAATCCACACAGAGTTTGCAGCGAATTTGCACCGCAATAAGCGTGAACCGTGAACTAAGTCTCTCTTCTGCTAGTGCAACTTGCGTCAGTGTTTTCGTTTGCTTTGCTATGCTAAGTCAGATGTTGCTGCTATTTATTGTGCTCCTGCTCTTGCCTTGCATCCTGCACCCTGCACCCCACTACCTTCACCTTGTATCTGCTCCCCCTGTTTCTGATCCCAGTCCTGATTCCCCCTTTCCTTGCATCTCCAGTATTCCCTGTGACCTGTGTTCCTAATCTTGTATATATTCCAATATAGTTAGGCTTCCTGTTACTTAGTTGGGCATTCTGGTTTTATGGTTGTTCGTCTTCACGTTTTCTTGCTTTCTGTTTGCCGGTGTTTGGATGTCTTTTGTTCTACTATTATAAAATTCACTTTATTATATATTTCTCTCTCTATACCTCTTCCCTGAGACAGTTGATAACCTCCCATGGCTTCCAAAACCACCTGTATGCTGATGACACCCAAATCTATTTCTCCACCCCTCAAGTTATCCCCTCAATCTCCTCACGTATCACAACCTTACTGAACGGCATATGTATGGATGTCACACCACTTCTTCAAACTCAATATCTCTAAAACTGAGCTTATAATTTTTCCTCCTCGCTGATCCCCTCCCCATGACTTTGTTATTAAGATCAATGGCACAACCATTGGTCCCTCCACACAAGCCAGGGTAATCCTCGACTCTGACCTTTCCTTCAGCCCCCACATCCAATCACTGGCTACATCTTGCTGCCTTAACCTCTGCAACTTTTCCAGAATTCACCCCTTCCTGACTAACACCACAAAACAACCTATTCACTCCTTGTTATTTCCCGCCTTGACTACTGCAACTCCCTTCTCACTGGCCTACCTTTACACAGGCTATCCCTCTTCCGTCTATTATGCATGCTGCTGCTAAACTAATATCCCTTACTAACGAATCTGTGACTGCTGCCCCTCTCTGCCAATATTTTCACTGGCTTCCCCAACCTCACTGCATAAAATTCAAAATACTAACCACAACATACAAGGCCATCCATAACATTGCCCCAGTCTACATCACCAACCTCATCTGCAGATATCGCCCAATTCATCCTTTCCGCTCCTCCCAAGACCTCCTGCTCTCTAGCTCCCTTGTTACCTCCTCCCATGCTCACCTCCAGGACTTCTCCACAGCCTCTCCCATCCTCTGGAACTCACTGCCCCAGTATGTTTGGTCAGCTCCTACCCTGTCCGTCTTTAGGCGATTCCTAAAAGCTCACTTATTCAGGGAAGCCTACCCCACCTTCACCTAAGAATTGTACACAAGCCACCACCATCAGATCATCCCTGGCAGTTATTACCTTTTATACCACCCACCCCCCCTCCCCCTTTAGATTGTAAGGTTCAGGAGCAGGGCCCTCCCATTCCTTCTGAACTGTATTGTAATTGTACTGTCCACCCTCTACATTGTAAAGCACTGTGCAAACTGTTGGTGCTTTATAAATCCTGTATAATAATAATATTATTCGGTTTAGTCTAAGTTTCTAAGTGTAGCCACGCAGATCTGGTTATCGCTGCTGCAGATTCCTGACAGCAGGAGAGCAACTGGGAAGCAGAGAAGGATCTATGTTACCTCATAACAGGAAGTGCCTAAAAGAGAACTTTCATGATAGAATCACTAGGTAATAGTTTACTTAAAGCTGCACAATTTTGAAAATTACTTTCGAAATGACTGTAACATGTTAAGAATTTTACTGTATAGATTTTATTTACTGGGATTACATCTACATTTAAAAATTCTCTTTTTGTCATCTGCTGCTGTTTTGGTGCTTTTCTATTTTGTAAATGATGATACCTGTGTGCCATTGCATCTCAGAAATAATATTTTCAGAAGAGAAATGATTTTGTATTAACCTTATTCTCCAGCTTTAGCCTCCCTGACTGATAGAATACACCAGTTCTGTTGTGGTAGTGTTGTATTTCTGGAGAAAGAAAGAGTCATATCAAAGAATTCCAATTTTGTCACCTACACTTCCCTGTCCATGATCCTATCAATGCATCGCTGCATATTGGAATAGAAAAAAAACAATATTCTTAGTTGGACTTCTTTATTCTTTTTCTGCCTGTTTGGGCTGTGAACCATGCTGCTTAATCTGCTGTGGCGCTGCTGTGTCCAAGAATTTTAACATCAGCCTCCCATCGCGGTCCAATATGCCGATGCTGCTGGCTATCAAATCCAAACAAAACAATACAATATTTATGTTTTTGCCCTCTTGGTCAGTCTCTTTAACTGGTTATATTAAGGGCAATTTTTTTTTTTTTTTTAAATAACAAACATGTTACACTTACCTGCTCTGTGCAGTGGTTTTGCACAGAGTACCCTGATCTTCCTCTTCTTGGGTCCCCTGCTGGGATTCCTGGTCTCTCCCTCTTGCCTAGTGCCCCCAGAGCAAGCAGCTTGCTATGGGTACACCCAAGCAGGGTCACTCCTGAGCCACTCTGTATGTCCATTCACACACACAGACACAATGTAAATATTTGCCAGCACACCATGGATCTTCAATCAAGTCCAAATGTTTTTTATGGAAGTGTGCTGGTGTGCTGATGAATATTTACAATATTTTTGTGCCGTGTATCCTCCAGTATCCAGCTGGTGGCCGCTGCAGCACCCAATACTTTTGAGAGCCCAATCCAGAAATGTGTGATGGAAATATTGACTGCATTCGCACACAGAGACGTAGCTTGGCCCCGTCCCCTCTCATTGGCTCACTGGCTGTGATAGACAGCCATGGTTTACGCTGCTGTCTCAGCCAATGAGGAGGGAGAGTCCCCAGTGAGCCAAGGCTCTCGTGCACATCGAGCCTTTAACCACTTTAAGTCCTCTACATTTTTAGATAAAAATGTAAATAATAATTTATTTTTTACCTCTTCATCACAGGTGCTGTTGCCTGATGTATGATCTCGATGATGTCTGGAACAAATTAGTGCTACTTATAACCTGTTTGGTTTCCTTCTAAGCTATTTCAGTTCTACTGTTTTAAAATAAAAATTAAAAACATTTTCCCTTATCAGTTAATTAATTGTGCGTGCCGTGTTCCTTATAAAAAGTCCTAAAAAAGTTGCAAAAAATTAGTAAACTACCAATGCCCTTATTAAAACGTGCATTTGTCCTATATAATTTTCATCTGTCAAAACAGAGAAGGATTGCACAATAGGACTCTAGGCAAACCAGCAGCTTTGACCCCATATCCCTTTGATTGACAATGCAAAAGACACAGAGGAGCCACCTAATCTACATTGTCTTTAACAAGGAGATTGTGTTTCAAAAAGAAAAATGATTGTTAAAAATCCTATAGTGGGAAAGCTCACACCATTCAGGAAAATAAAGAATAAAAAATGCACCACATTTGGGTCGAAGAGGTGAAGACCATCTTAAGTGACTGTCATAAGCGAGGCACTAACTGTAGATTTGTTTCCCTTTTCCTAACCATGTCTATCACTCATAATAAGAAATATCTTTACAATTTTATATTTCATAAATTTATTGTTTATCAGTAAATATAAGTCTTGGGTTGCCTTTTTTTTTTGGTTCATACAGAGAACTCTAAACCACTTTGGCCATAACCTTCCTTACCTAATTCCCCCTGCCCCAGTGATCTTTCACACGTCTATTGCTACTATACCACATACCCAAAATAGTGAATTCCAACCTTGTAAAAACTGCACACTACAGTACTCTTGGTTATAGAAAATAATGAGATGAAAATGTAAAATTGGTGGACTATCCTGATTTCCACTGAGAGGTGGTAAGTTTAGATCACACTTATCATTGGAAGGACTTCCACAACATGCAACATAACAAACCTCTCATGTAGATACAAAATTCCAAGACCACAACTTTTGTTATCCCCAGCTTTTACTCCCCTGCGCAAAAGGACACATACACTGGCAATTTCAATTGATATGCATAAGTGTCACAAATGCTTTTGTTGTGTCAAGCATTTGGCAGTTCAAAAAACAATGTCTGGGTTAGACTTGGTAGGTCCAATACATATCTTCGAAAAACAGGCACTGAAAAAATGACAGACAGATAATTTTATGAATTTGAACATTAATATTACTACTGCTTACTTTTTTTCTGGCTGGAGTTTTGCTTTAAGGATTGTGCACTTCTTGGAAATGTTGGCAGCAAGTTCCGGATGAAGATAAAGAGATAATAGAGGAAAAAATTAAAACTATGGATTTTTAAATTAACACACATTTCCAAAGCCGAACGTGCAGCCACATATATGTTTACTAGCTACAGATGCATTCACTTATTTCTTCTTGGCTTATCAAAGTAGTGCAGTAAAATGTAGTTTAGCCTTCATTTTCTCCTTTTTGTATACTGCTAAATTATGTCCTTAATTATCAAAAGCCCTGGTGCACAGCTCTCTACATGTATAGCAAGCGCTATAAAACAGAAATCCTACGCTCCAAAATTTACAGTATATTGTGAACTGACCATCTGTATAGTAAAACTTGTATTTTCTCTCTGTACATTTAAACCAGGCATGTCCAAAGTCCGGCCCGCGGGCCAATTTCGGCCCACGTTCTGGTTTCAAACAGCCCCACTTATATTTTGGCTATATTTATCATTTGTGGCCCCCAACTAATCCTCAAGCGCCAAGGGGGCCACAAAAGATATATACTTTAATTCCTGCTGTCTCTGAGTGGAGCGAGGGGGCGGACGCCGCCGGATTACACAGAGTGGCGATCTCCTGTGTACCCAGTGATCAGTCACACACAGTCCTGCCTCCTGGCCCAGGATTGGACCACTTTTCTGTCTATCACAGGCGGGACTGTGTGAGACTGATCGCCGGGTACACAGGCGCTGTGTAATCCGGCACTGACAAGGCTGCAGACGAGCAAGGATTTGCAGACCGCATTAATTTACAATGGTGAGGCTGCAATAATGGGGAATGGGGAGGTTGTTGATAGGCACTGTGCAGGCTGCATTAATTTGCTATGGAGAGGCTACTGATGGGCACTGTGCAGGCTGCATTAATTTGCAATGGTGAGGCTGCTAATGGGCACTGTGCAGGCTGCATTAATTTGCAATGGAGAGGCTGCTGATGGGCACTGTGCAGGCTGCATTCATTTGCAATGGTGAGGCTGCTGATGGGCACTGTACAGACTGCATTAATTTGCAATGGAGAGGCTGCTGATGGGCACTGTGCAGACTGCATTAATTTGCAATGGAGAGGCTGCTGATGGGCACTGTGCAGGCTGCATTAATTTGCAATGGAGAGGCTGCTGATGGGCACTGTGCAGGCTGCATTCATTTGCAATGGAGAGGCTGCTGATGGGAACTGTGCAGAATGCATCAATTTGCAATGGAGAGGCTGCTGATGGGCACTGTGCAGAATGCATTAATTTGCGATGGAGAGGCTGCTGACGGGCACTGTGCAGGCTGCATTAATTGACAATTGTGAGGCTGCAGATGGGAAATGTGCAGACTGCATTAATGGGCAATGAAGAGGCACTGATTAGGCTGCATTGATGGACTGTGACCCCTATTTTGCTTCAAAGTTCTTTATTTAAAATGTAATTTTTTTCCTGAAACTTCCCTCATAAAATGAAGGTGCGTGTTAAACGCCGATAAATACGGTATATCCAAATAACATGCCCGAGCTCATCCTTAGTCCTGAGCGCCGCTCAGGGATTCGTTGGGGGCCACAAAAGATATAAATATATATATCCAAATAACAGGCCCGAGCTCATCTCTTCACCACACACAGGCACAAAGGCAAGAGAATTCTTGTTGGTCAGTGTATTACTGCTCGGATGATCACACTTATGCCCCGTAAACACGGTCTGGTTTTCCGACGGAAAATGTGTGATAGGACCTTGTTGTCGGAAATTCCGACTGTGTGTAGTCTCCATCACACATTTTCCATCGGATTTTCTGACACACAAAGTTTGAGAGCAGGATATAAAATTTTCCGACAACAAAATCCGTTGTCGGAAATTCCGATCATGTGTACACAAATCTGAAGGACAAAGTGCCACGCATGCTCAGAATAAATAAAGAGATGAAAGCTATTGGCCACTGCCCAGTTTATAGTCCCGACGTACGTGTTTTACGTCACTGCGTTCAGAATGATCGGATTTTCCGACAACTTTGTGTGACCGTGTGTATGCAAGACAAGTTTGAGCCAACATCCGTCGGAAAAAAACCTAGGACTTTGTTGTCAGAATATCCGAACAAAGTCCGACCGTGTGTACGGGGCATTAGACCGAATTTTAATGGTTCAAAGAATGTCAGGCAAAATGGTCGGTCCTCACGCATGTTCACTTCATCAAATCTGGCCCTGTTTGAAAAAAGTTTGGACACCCCTGATTTAAACAGTAAATGCATTATAGTTGATGTACAAAAAGACCCTGAACATTTTGACAAAGATTGCCAGATCAACATATTTTTGCTATAGCCTTGCTTTTATCCTCAACAAATAAATATATTAAAAAAAACAGTTAAGGTGCTTAAGTACCTTTTGTAGTTTGATTTTACAATGGTCACATGACCTCTATCATTGCATTGAGTTTTGAGCTATAAGGGTTTTAGGCAGAGATTACAAGCTTCTTGCGCCTTCATCACAGCCTTGTACAACTGATAGCTTTAAAGTCGATATATGTGAACAAAAATATCAGAATAAATGTACTAAATGTCAGTGTGTTTTTTATATTTTTGCAAAGTGGGAAAAAATATGTATGGAAGAATTATGTCATTCACCCTCTTGGTGGGATCCTGGGAAAGCTTAGGTTGGCTTTAATGTTTTTATGTAATTAATACTTTTAAATCTGCAGCTTCCACTAAAAATAATATATGTTGATCCTGCCATCAAATACCTTGTTCTGGCACTTCCTGTTGGGCTTCTGTTTTTCATCCTGTCACATGGGATTCCAATGGGCCATTTCAACAAACATTACAAGTTATCCATTGCTGTCACTATCACGAAATCCACGCTTAGATATCGCTGGAGCATTTTGTTTTATAAATAGCAACTGTTTATCATACACAGTGCTTTTACAATCTCAATGTCATTTAGTTGGAGCTTACAATTACTTTAAAGCAAATCTGCCATTAATTAATTATGAGGCAGGGAGGGGGGTCTGTGGGCATTTCTGACCTCCCTCTAAAAATTTTAGATGGTTGTCTAGGTAGACCAGCTACTTTTTTATACTTTAGGAGTTACAGACCAGAACAGGTATAGGCTTTGGAAAGGTCTATATATGCATCCTTGTTTTGGGTTATTGATTCAGAGCATTAAAAAGAAGGTCTCTCATGATTTTTTTTTTTTTTTTTTTACAATGGGAACCAGGAATTGGATTGATCTTGCTATAACACAGGGCTAGATGTGTTTAAACATATAGGGAGACGCAAAGAGTTAATTAATGTTGTATATTGCATAGAAAAAGCAGTATCTCTTTATTAGGAAGTTCCATGTTAGCTCATAAAATACTATAAATGTTCTATAAAGACATTGTACTTGTTGCTTTGTTAGTAAAACCATTAAAAGCTACAAGAGTTGGACGTCTGGTTTTCAAGCATTGATTATTTACATTCATAGACAAGGATGCTGTCTGAGACTTGGCTCTAATTATTCAGTATGAAGCTGATTTTTCCTGTTTTCCTGTCAATTGGTTGCGGAAACTGCCAGTGGCAAAACTCTGTACACAGAGATAATATGAAATTCTCTTGTGCTAAGCTGGTAAAGCTTAATTCACTACAGGTTGGTATTAGATTTTGTACTTGTATCCTCTTGTAATGTAAGCAAATGTATTGGTTTACTTTAATGGTTGAATCTGGAATGCTGGAAGTAATAAGAGACTTTTTACTTTTCCACTTTTAATTCTCAATAGTCTCAATTTTGTAGAATGCTGTTCATATGCTAAACTACGAATTTTAATTGGGTGCTTACTATTTCAGCTTTTAGTTGCTAAATCTTCTAGGAATATTAAAGAACAAGTAGATCATTTATTACACAGAATTGCCCTGGTTATTTGTAGGTTAGCTGGTTTTGCATGCAAAGTCATTGGCCATAAGGGTTCCGGCATTTAACATTTGAATTGTAGGGGATAGGGCTAAGTACTGGGAGGGGTGGGGCTTAATCTTGACTCGCAAAGAAGTTCAGGTAGGATCCACAGTCCATCAAGACCACAAAGAAAACAATTTAAAAACATGACAGGTTACCAATCAGATTCCAACCTGAACTGAAAACAGTTTGCGACAAGTAGAGAATCTACTTGTGAAAGTGATTGCAAGCTGTGGGGAAGCAGAACAATTTTCTGTACTTTAGGCAGTGCATTGTTTAAACTGTACTACTACTGTAATAACCCACACAGGAACTATCTTAACACCATCTCTTCCAACATGTAGTTACTATTTACCCCCTAGGGGCAGTCCCTGTTTTGAGAAATCTGTCCCTGGCAGTGCAGTGTAAATGTACACTGAGCAGGTGCCTTGCTAACTCCACAATGGAAGCGCTCCACTCTGTAGCCAGGTGCACATTAGTGACAATAATTCAGCAGAAAGACAGCTTTCCTTTTACAACTTTTGGTCACAGAGCCCAGTAGCAACATTTTGGGGTGGCCTAGGCGCTTGCACATGGCAGGTCAGTCTACACCGCTGTAGACGAGGAGCATGATCAGGTCGTCAGGAGGATATCTTAGTCCATGAGTGAATCAGAGTAAATAAACTGAATATATTATAAACAGCATAGATATGGCTACTACTTGCATTCTTACTGGTATCACAAAAATGAAGGAAACATTTTTGCTGCAGAGGCAAGATCCTGGACCTAGAGCTGTCTGTAGCAACCAATCAATTTACAGCTTTTCTTTTTAGTTTATGTGGAAACGTGAAGACCAGCAAATGGTTACTTAATAACTCAGAAGACAGTTACTGAATAACTGTAGGTTGATCATCACTTTTCTAACACAAACTAAGAAAAAAGAAGTGCTATAAATTGATTGGATGCTACAGACAGTTCCAGGAGCTTGTCTCTGCAGCAAACCAATGGCAGTAAAAACAGGAACATTTGTTGACAATAATGTGTAAACTACCACTGTCTCAAAGGTGACAGCCAAAGGTGTCATGTGTAGGAACCTGAAAGTGCACGCCATGTACTATATAAATATCAAAAACACTAATTTTGAGTCTTTCTCCTTACCTCTGCAAATTGTGTTACTTACTCCTGACTTCTGCTCTCCATGCATTACTGACTCCTGACCTCTGCTCTCCATGCATTACTGACTCCTGACCTCTGCTCTCCATGCATTGCTGACTCCTGACCACTGCTCTCCATGCATTACTGACTCCTGACCTCTGCTCTCCATGCATTACTGACTCCTGACCTCTGCTCTCCATGCATTGCTGACTCTTGATCTCTGCTCTCCATGCATTACTGACTCCTAACCTCTGCTCTTCATGCATTACTGACTCTTGACCTCTGCTCTCCATGCGTTACTGACTCTTAACCTCTGCTCTCCATGCATTACTGACTCCTGACCTCTGCTCTCCATGCATTACTGACTCCTGAACTCTGCTCTCCATGCATTACTAAAATAAAATAAAAAGTGTAGCGCTATGATGGTGAAACAGATGTAAGTTGTAGGAAAGAAGAAAGTTTGTTTATATTTGAAGAAACCACTAACTTCATCTAATCCAAAATCTATGTGTGCTAGATAGTGTAGTGAATATGGATATGACATCCAGTGTCATCACTCGTGTGAAATGAGAGAATGCTCTATCTCGCTAGGAAGAGCAGAAAACATCAAAAAATTGAATGTATAAAAAAGGTAAATATTGATTACAACATCCAAACTTATCAGTGATGAAAAAAATATATAGTGTCAGAAGTGTCCATAATGTAAATGGATGAAACTCCCAGATAAACGATATAGATATATTAGTCCATATGTTAAACGGTGTGGTTGGCCCAAATTGAATCCCAGGCGGATGGCATCACAAGGAACAATCCAAATTTCAGTAAAAGATGGAATACTCTTACCGACTTTGATGGACTCACAGGCCGTTGGCGGTGAGTCAACTAGGCTTGTACTGTCTTATGATGACAGTGACAGGATGGCTTGTACACCGATAAGGTTCTCCCTCAGATGGGGGGCCAGGAATCCGCCCAAAAAGGTCTCCGCAGTCTCCGTCTTTGTCAGCATGCATGGACCATATATGAGGAAAAAACAAGGAGCCTCCACATGGTGTAAATCCAAAAAACTATTTTTCAAATAGCATTTATTAGATCACTCAAGATCCTCAAACAGTCCAATAAAGTAAAAATTAGCAGAATCGATTCAAGTAATACAAAGTAATTAAAAGTTGGTAAGCGTGGTAAAGGTGGCTGGGTACAGCAAAGAAACCCGACCGGTTTCGTCTAAAAAGACTTCGGCTGGGGCATATGCCGTCCTGCCACCTCCACGCTTTTATACATACATAATAGTAATCCATCGAAAACAGCTGTTACAGCGTCGTGCACGCTGACTTCCTGAAACGATGGCGTGCGTTCCACCCTGAGTCATGTGTTACCGAGATTAGCCAATGGGGAGACGAAATAATGGATCCGCCTCTACCCACCAAGCCTCGATGTGGATAACATCACGCTATGCGCACTCATTGGACGAGAGAGTGCGTTCCTCAGTAGATCACCGAATCAGAGCCGCTGCCGTATGACGTACACACGACCAACATCATATGATAACGTCTGACGTGCTGATAGGTGTACATCATTGTATTATACCGGAAGTAAAACACACATCGCGGAGGCTGTTGGAGCGCAAATGCGTTCCAAACGGGTCATAGAGGAAGGAAGTAATAAATGTACAAGTTAAAATGAAATAAAATTGCGGCTATCATTATACTCTGCCGCAATAATAAATGTATGACCCCAGATTTGGAGTGTAATTGAATACCCCGTTGATTAAACTAAACTTATCAATCCTGGAAGTCAGTAAGCATTACGACAGCATTATACTAATTCTTAAATATATACATATATGCATTAAATATGTGTACATATATATATATTTTAATAATCCTCTTAAATTATGTCAGGTCATGGCACATATGTGATTAATGTCCCTGGAAGGAACAGGAAACCATGCTAGAAATACATATTAACAGTATTTGACTCATTAATTAAAATATTGTATTATAATTATAAAAAATATATAAAAAGTTAGTTTTTCTGAGCACAATGTTATTAGTAGAACTAATCTCTATATGTAAGGAGCCACCTTATATTAGTTGAAACCAACCCACAAAAGTATCATACCATACATAGGGTTGACTTCAACTAATAATAGTCAGTACAGCTAGGAGTAAGTGAATAAAAAGAAATAAAAAGAAGAAAAAATCAAGATTGATTAATGAATGAATTGATGTCCCACTCAACATTCAACCCATATGGCGTGAAACATCTTAATTGATATATCCAAAAAGTTTCAAGCCTTGATACTCCTCTTATGCATGACTCTCCTCTCCAGTGGGGGGTAAATTTGTCTATTATTTGGAACTTAGTGCCAGTAGGATCACGATTGTGACAAGTTAAATAGTGGTTGGGAACACTATGATTTGTACGTCCCTTTTTAATGGATTTGATATGTTCATTGACCCTTATGGCAAAAGTGCGAATAGTCCACCCCACATACTGTTTCCCGCAAGGGCAAGTGATGAGATATACAATATATCTCGTGGAACATGTAACAAAATGTTTAACCAAATATTCTTTCCCCGTGATGGTTGATCCGAAGGTATCAATCTTCCGGGATTTAAGTGTATTGTATTTACACACCCTACATTTTCGACATGGAAAAAAGCCCTTTTGCCATAAGGGTCAATGAACATATCAAATCCATTACAAAGGGACGTACAAATCATAGTGTTCCCAACCACTATTTAACTTGTCACAATCGTGATCCTACTGGCACTAAGTTCCAAATAATAGACAAATTTACCCCCCACTGGAGAGGAGAGTCATGCATAAGAGGAGTATCAAGGCTTGAAACTTTTTGGATATATCAATTAAGATGTTTCACGCCATATGGGTTGAATGTTGAGTGGGACATCAATTCATTCATTAATCAATCTTGATTTTTTCTTCTTTTTATTTCTTTTTATTCACTTACTCCTAGCTGTACTGACTATTATTAGTTGAAGTCAACCCTATGTATGGTATGATACTTTTGTGGGTTGGTTTCAACTAATATAAGGTGGCTCCTTACATATAGAGATTAGTTCTACTAATAACATTGTGCTCAGAAAAACTAACTTTTTATATATTTTTTATAATTATAATACAATATTTTAATTAATGAGTCAAATACTGTTAATATGTATTTCTAGCATGGTTTCCTGTTCCTTCCAGGGACATTAATCACATATGTGCCATGACCTGACATAATTTAAGAGGATTATTAAAATATATATATATGTACACATATTTAATGCATATATGTATATATTTAAGAATTAGTATAATGCTGTCGTAATGCTTACTGACTTCCAGGATTGATAAGTTTAGTTTAATCAACGGGGTATTCAATTACACTCCAAATCTGGGGTCATACATTTATTATTGCGGCAGAGTATAATGATAGCCGCAATTTTATTTCATTTTAACTTGTACATTTATTACTTCCTTCCTCTATGACCCGTTTGGAACGCATTTGCGCTCCAACAGCCTCCGCGATGTGTGTTTTACTTCCGGTATAATACAATGATGTACACCTATCAGCACGTCAGACGTTATCATATGATGTTGGTCGTGTGTACGTCATACGGCGGCGGCTCTGATTCGGTGATCTACTGAGGAACGCACTCTCTCGTCCAATGAGTGCGCATAGCGTGATGTTATCCACATCGAGGCTTGGTGGGTAGAGGCGGATCCATTATTTCGTCTCCCCATTGGCTAATCTGACACTGACTCTTGACCTCTGCTCTCCATGCATTACTGACTCCTGGCCTCTGCTCTCCATGCATTACTGACTCTTGACCTCTGCTCTCCATGCATTACTGACTCCTAACCTCTGCTCGCCATACATTACTGAATCTTGACCTCTGCTCTCCATGCATTACTTACTCCTGACCTCTACTCTCCATGCATTACTGACTCCTGACCTCTGCTCTCCATGCATTACTGATTCCTGACCTCTGCTTTCCATGTATTACTGATTCCTGACCTCTGCTCTCCATGCATTACTGACTCCTGAACTCTGCTCTCTGTGCAATTTTTTTTCTAGATTCATACTCACCTTGGGGGATGCAGCATTGGTCTGATGCTGCATTTAGCCCCCGCCACCTCTGCACTGAGAAGCGAACGATCGAACACCGCCAATGGCTCGATTCTCTCAGCTCCCCGAGCTGAGAGCTGATGACTGTCAATCAGCAGCTCTCCGCTCTACCCCCCATGCTCACTGGAGCGCTGAGCTGTGGAGGGGCGGGAAGCGGCCGTCTCAGGCTCTCAGCCTCTTGCTGAGAGGCTAAGATGGTTATCAGTCCAGGCACCTGGCGGATCCAGACTTTATAGTCGGGATGACGCGGTACCTGGACTGATTCCTGTGACATCAGCAGAGAGCGGACTTCAGTCTGTTCTCTGCTGAAAACGGGTCGCAGGAGTGCAAAATGAATTGCACTCCTGTGACCCATAGGAGAGGCTCAGCCAAACGAGCTCAGGCTGGACTTCTCCTTTAATTGCTCTTGCCCTGTACTCCTGAACACGTAACTGTGTGCATTGTGTAATCTTGACCCATAACAAAAGTACGTTCAGGTCTTATTTAACCATACCCCTTTAAGATGACCCCACTGTTACTTTAATTTAGCCACGCCCACAATTTGCCATGGCACGCATACTTCTTGACTTCAAATGTCTGCCTCTTGTTCCAAAAATCTGTTAACAATTTTTTCAGGGCATGATAAAAATTGGGGTGTGATTTTGAGGGTGTGGCTACAAAGGGCAGTGCCATTTTGTGGGAGTGGTTAAGTAGGCTGTCCCAGAATTTCATCTTGAAAATCTGGTAGCCTTACTCTAGCAATGTGATCTCACCATTTGCACCAAGTTTACGGAATTCTATCATCTGAAATAGCAATACCTTGGTTTGAGCCAGACAGGATGATCTAATAGTAGTGCTAAGAAAGAGCTGTTAAATTTATTGCATCTGGCCACATCATCCTCCTTTAACATGCACTATAAGAGTGATTACTTACCCGACACCCATAGCACTTAGGAGGTGGCCTGAGGTCTAACAACAATTCTGCTCAGAGAAGGTTCAAAATAAGTAAAGAAAAAAAGGTTTAAATCTTTACCTGGCAACTTTGAAAGAGATTTAAGCCCCAGGGGAGGAGTGAAGGACAAATCTACCTCCATACGGACTGTCCCCAGGAAATGGAAACTACAGGTAACCCTTAGCAAAGAAATCACATTATTCCTAACTCAGTGAAAGACTGAAGTCGTTTAAACTACTTAGAGTCTAGATAATAATTATACTTTATAATTTAGCGTAACAAAAGAAAAAAATCCAAAGACTGTTCTGAAGTTTGATGCATTTTCATGTTTACTGGCAAAGTACATTAGCATAATGCATTGCAAAAAGTGGTTATTTGTATAGATTACACTGGAGAGCTAATTATTTTGGCTGTTTATGGCATAAAATGAATGGGCAGAAAAATGTCCTATTAAAATATAAATAATGAAAATGGACACGTTTTTAAATCCAGGATCTCAATTAGGAAAATAAGCTTGGTTCATAATATATTATATGTCACAAATATAATGCAGCATGTGTTGCTGTTGGCAAATCTTTAAAGTCTCTTAGGTAATCTATTTAAATCCCTATAAAGAAGGATATGAAGTATCACTGAATGCTTATGATTCTAGTGCTTATGCTGTCCTGTTTCTATACCCCGTTAAAGAATTTGGTTTAATTAAAAAACATAATGAGAAGGCAGCTGATGAAAATGTTCCCATTTAGCACTTTCCCATACTTTGCAGTTAGGGTAAAGTCCTTTCGGCATATTTGCGCATTTTTGTACATGCATTGACGTGGATTACTTTAATGCCCTGATCGGACATTCCGACAACAAAATCCATGGATTTTCTGCGACAGATGTTTGCTCAAACTTGTCATACTCTCGGACACACAAAGTTGTCGGAAAATCCGATTGTTCTGAACGCTGTGACGTAAAACACGTACGTCAGGACTATAAATGGGGCAGTAGCCAATAGCTTTCGTCTCTTAATTTATTCTGAGCATGTGTGGCACTTTGCGTGTCGGATTTGTGTACACATGATCGGAATTTCCGACAACGGATTTTGTCGTCGGAAAATTTTATAGCCTGCTCTCAAACTTTGTGTGTCGGAAATTCCCATGGAAAATGTGTGATGGAGCCTACACACGGTCGGAATTTCCGACAACAAGGTCCTATCACACATTTTCCATCGGAAAATCCGACCGTGTGTACAGGGCATAAGAGTGCCCATTTCATGGACTAAAAAAATACCTGTAAAAAATTTTGTACAATGCACCTAAAGGTAACAAAAGCAATAAAAATACACACTGAGGGGCAAGTATTTCTCTTTTGCTTATGTAAATACAGTACATTAGTGTGCCATTATTAGTTAGTGGTACAGAATATCATAGCGCATGTGTTCGTAGCAATGAAAATGCTCCTGTATCAATGTATCAATGCAGCCTGAGAGCAGCAAATATTAAGTCAGGGCCAATTTATACCAGATGTGGTGGTACCGAGTTGGGCGGATATTCTACTTACAGTCCCACCACACGACAAAGTAAAAATCCTTGTTCCCTACGCCCGGTTCACACCACTATCTGGCGGTGGTGTGCGGGTGGTGTGCACTGGAAAAAAAAACTGCATGCAGTTCAACAGAGGACATATCTCATAACTATCAAAGCCTGGTTGTATCAAATGTTACCACGTTTTAGGTTCCTTAATATGCAACACATTACTTTAAATGTATATGTTATATTACCAGATTATTATTTTTTTTTATTCTTGTGGTTCTGTGATAGGATAGATTCAATTTGAATAGTTTACTGCTTTTCTCTCTGGGGACTCCCTGGGCACTTTATATACTTTTGAGGTGGATAGTGAGTCAGATGTATTTGGTGCACCTAGTATAATATCAAGTTTGGGGCAATTTACATACCATCATGCCTTTGTAGTGTGGAAGAAGTCAGAGAGGAGATCTACACAAGCACAAGGAGAATATGCAAATTCAATGCAGACACTGTGCTGCTAAAGTAGAATGAATAAAGAAAGTTGAAAAAATTGACTTTCCAGGCACCAATTATAGAAAAATAAACAATAATATTTTATTAACAAATAATACATAACAACCAATCAATATATGAAAAAAGGAGAGAATTATCACCATATAAAATGTTTTTCTTCTTATATTGATTGGTTGCGCTTTTGCAGATGATGTGGATTTGAAGCCCTGTGTTTGCTTCTTTATGCTGTTCCAGTGCTAGTATATGTCATCTTCCCATGATGTTTAGCTTTCTGGGCTCAGTGCTGGTCCAAAGCCTATTGTTTTGCCCCTGACATCTTCTAAATATACTAACTATAAATATCAGGTGAGACTAATGTTATACCTCTCAGCTATTACCCAGTGGCGGCTGGTGCTCAAAATTTTTTGGGGGGGCGCAAACAAACTGAAAAATTCTGAAAAAAAAACATCAATCGCAGCCACTGTCATCAAAACGCAGCCACTGTGTTATCAATCGCAGCCACTGTCATCAAAACGCAGCCACTGTGTTATCAATCGCAGCCACTGTCATCAAAACGCAGCCACTATCATCAAAATACAGCCACTGTGTCATCAAAAACGCAGCCACTGTGTCATCAAAAACGCAGCCACTGTGTCATCAACAACGCATTTACTGTGTCATCAAAAACGCAGCCACTGTGTCATCAAAACACATCCACTGTGTCATCAAAAACGCATCCACTGTGTCATCAAAAACGCATCCACTGTGTCATCAAAAATGCATCCGCTGTGTCATCAAAACGCATTCACTGTGTCATCAAAACGCATTCACTGTGTCATCAAAAACGCATCCACTGTGTCATCAAAAACGCAGCCACTGTGTCATCAAAACGCATCCACTGTGTCCACTGATCCCAGAAACCATGATTGTCTCCTTAATAGCAGCCAGAATCTCTTTGAACAAGGGGGGGAAGGGGGGCAAGTTATCAAAGAAGGATACTCACAGTGATTTGGGGGGCTGGGGACCTCAGATCAGCACGTCCTGTGTATGTGTCCATTCTCCTCCCCCTCCCCCTCTGTCTGTGTATAGGAGGTGTCTTCAGTCCGTGTGTTAGTTAGACAGGAGGGGAATGGGGAAGAGAGGGACAGATGCAGCTGTGCTGTGCTGTGCTGTGCTTTAGCTCACCCTCCTTGCCAGACAGCAACCCATCCCTCATACTGCTCTCTTACCTTCCTCCTGCAGCTCCGCTCGGCCGAAGAACGGAGCTGCCAACGTCACTTCCGGCTCTCGTCTGTTTCACGAAAGCCGGAAATGACCTCAAGATTTGAAAAGCAATGCTCCCGCCCATAGAATCACACTGGGTGGAAGCTAATCGGCGTTTTCGTTTGCGCCAAGAGGCGGGTTAAAAGCCCGCAAATGAAGCGCCACGTCTGCAATCTCGTGATTGCATTGACGTGGCGCTTCCCATAGTGCACTGGCGTCCGGCGCCACAGTGCACTTTGTTAAAGGACTTTTCTTTTTTTTTTTGTTGTTCTTAAAGGGGCCGTTTAAAAATTTTTTATTTATTTATTTATTTTTTTTCCTATATATTTATATATATATTTATAGATGCCGTCTTTTTTGCCCAGCATATTATGAGTTAATATTTAAAGATTCCAGTTGCTACTGATTTACACACAGGTATGCCTAGATTGCATGATAGTGCTTTTATATTTGCACACTATGAGGTACATGTGGTGTTTGGTTGCCTTATACTTATGCTCTTTGATGTTGACACATTTGGGGATTTTATTTTCCCCCCTTGCTATATATGGCTGATTTATTACTTTCTATCTGGCACTTCCCCACATGTTGCTTTCTGCGCACCCTGCGTGTCTGTTGCTTGGCCGCCCTTTGATGTTGTCCTGCAGTTTTTCACACATTTGTTTGAGACCTTCTTTTTCTACATATTTATGTTATATTTTGATAATTACACAATAGTTACAATAAGGGATGCACCGATACCATTTATTTTACAATTAGTACGAGTACCGGTACTTTTTTTAGTACTTGCCAATACCAATTACCTACTGCAACTGTTTTGTTTAAACTTCAGCTGTCAGCAATGGTACAAAGCATTGAAAAGTTTTTACAAATTAAATAAATTGATTTTGTATTTTAATTTTGCACTTTTTTAATGTGAAATGTGTAAATATATGTTAATATATATGTGTGAAAATATTCACTAACAAAGCAAACAAAAAAAAGTTTTAATTGTTTATCGTTTATAAAATAGACGTGAACGTAAAAAAAAAAGCAGGAAAAAAATAATTAAATGGAGGAGAATAGGGAGTTAATTAAGGCTGATTAGAGTAAATTAAGGGTTAATAAGGGGTTAAACAGAGGAACATTTGTTCATCCCCACTGACAGCTCAAAGAACCAAGCCTGAAAGTATTGGTTTTAGGTATCGGTGCATTTGCACGAGTACCGATACTTGTGCAAGTACTCATTATCAGCACCAGTGTTAATTTTGGCAGCACATTTCAATTTAGTTTTAGTTTTAGTCTTAGGACTAAAATGGCATTTTAGTTTTAGTCCCATTTTAGTCTTCTGCAATTGTTTTAGTTTTAGTCGTATTTAGTCGACTAGATCTCCAGTACATTTTAGTCAACTAAAATGTCCTACCTTTTAGTTGACTAAAATCTTCAGTACATTTTAGTCGACTAAAACTCATCATTTTAGTCGTCTGATATTGAATGGGTGTAATTAAATTGTAGTTAACATTTCTCTACAATTTCCAAACTCATTATATACTGCTGGAGTGAAAAATCTCATCTGTTCTTATTATTTAAGGTATTGAGGTTGGAACATGCACTAAAGGCCAATGTTATTTTTTAAGTCAAATTTCAATTCAATTTTAGTCTAATAGGGCGTACACACGGTCGGACTTTGTTCGGACATTCCGACAACAAAATCCTAGGATTTTTTCAGACGGATGTTGGCTCAAACTTGTTTTGTCTACACACGGTCGCACAAAGTTGTCGGAAAATCCGATCGTTCTAAACGCGGCGACATAAAACTTGTACGTCGGGACTATAAACGGGGCAGTGGCCAATAGCTTTCATCTCTTTATTTATTCTGAGCATGCATGGCACTTTGTCCGTCGGATTTGTGTACACACGATCGGAATTTCTGACAACGGATTTTGTTGTCGGAAAATTTTATCTCCTGCTCTCCAACTTTGTGTGTCGGAAAATCCGATGGAAAATGTCCGATGGAGCCCACCCACGGTCGGAATTTCCGACAACACGCTCCGATCGGACATTTTCCATCGGAAAATCCAACCGTGTGTACGGGGCATTAGTCTTTTGACTAAAATGCCATTTTAATTTTAGTCCCATTTTAGTCTTTTGACTAAAATGCCATTTTAGTTTTAGTCGTATTTTAGTCATCCCAATTGTTTTAGTTTCAGTCGTATTTTAGTCGACTAAAATAGTATTCATTTAGTCGACTAAAATGTTTTAGTCATTTTAGTTGACGAAATTAACACTGATCGCCACCAATACCGATACTAGTATTAGTGCAACCCTAGTTACAATCATTGACTGCCTCTTTCTCTCCTTAGAACGTTTTTTAAGCTCCTGAAGAAGCGAGTTTTCACAAAACATGTAGAGCCTATGAGCTTACAGTAAATGTTATTATCTATTTAAGTCACACATGTCCCATATGGCATCATTTCTGACATTTATAGTCCACATTGGAGAGGTTTGGCTGGTATTGCAATTAGTTTGCAGTATATTTAGGACGTGGCACTTCTCTACTTTAGGCTCCCACAGTTCCATCCTGTGTTGGTGCCTTTGGTAACTCTTTGATTCGTGCTGCCAAAGTATCTACAAAGTATCTGGTTAAGAAGTCCTTTGTGCCTTAAAGAGGAGTTCCACCCGTAATATCATGTTTACATCAATCAGCAGCTTTCTGCATGAATAACAACATTTGGGCCAAATTTTTTTTTTCTTTACTTACTCTGTCTGCATTGTTGCCATGGGGTCCCTTCTAATCTGCCACTTCCGGACATCGGCAATTTACTTCATATCATGTGGCACCTGTGATACTGAGATATGTGTGTCATCACTTCCCAGGAGTCAATGGGCAGCGCCGAAGGATAGCATTACATTCTTTCAAAACAGGAAATGATGCGATCAAAGGTGGATCTACGTACTGTCAGCGATACGCCCGGCTTACAATGCGCATGCGCAAGATTGGGAGGTCGGGAGGTAGCGAGCATGCACCTTATCCCGGAAGAGAGTCCTAGTGGGCTTCAATGCACACAATCAAGATGGAATCACTCAGGAAGACAAAAATAAGGTAAGTAAATTATTTTAAAAATGTACTGGGAATGGGATTGAAATATATACATGCGTTAATGTATATTATCGCATACAAGCAGAGGGGATGCCAAAAAGAAAAAAATAAATGTGGGCGGAACTCCGCTTTAAATGTAAAGCTAAACTCCAGACAAAGACCAAATGCACCCAAAAAACAGATAATGGAGGTACTTTACCTCCCAAAGGAATTGTAGTTATTTCCATCCAGTTCCAGAAAACAGCATACCCAGGCTGCTGACCTGACTTTTCTCTTCTGCAGTTAATGTGATTGTAAACCTCTGAGATGAATAATGAACAAAGCACATACTTCTGTAGTGTATACTTGTCTCTATCCAAAACACAGAGTGTAATTTCTGGTATTTCTCTCCTCCCTCTGCTATCTGCAGAGTCACTTCTAATCATTTATCCTGACACAGCAGGTGATTTTCAGTCTTAGCTTTGCATGGTTCCCTATGTGACCTGTAGGAAGGGTGTGCCCATTCCCTCCACTCGGGTCTCAGATTACATCAGTTCCCTGCTCTCTGCCTGCTGAAGCTCAAAAATGCTGTGAAAACTATGCACTCTGAATACCTGTAGAGGAGAGAGGGCCGCAGAAAACTATGCACTCTGAATACCTGTAGAGGAGAGAGGGCCGCAGAAAACTCTGCACTTTGAATACCTGTAGAGGAGAGAGAGCTGCAGATAAATTAGTACAACTTATTTAGGAGGATTTGTTTTAATCTCTGTGTATCATCTGAGGTTAGTTGATTTATTGGATATATGTAATGGTTTACAACCACTTTAAGAAAAAAATGCAGCTAGGTCATATTCCTGCCCTTTGCCTATGATTGGGCAATCCTTTGCCTATGACCTGCCCTATGATCCATCTGTTTTGGGAAACAGTGGCTGATGCTCTTAAGTCGGAGCTCCACCCTAATTTACAGCAATGGCTGCAATTATTGCTGACCCCATTCATTTTCGGATAGTTTTTTTTTTTCATCTTTTACTTTTTGTTGAGGGAAAACAATGTCCTTCCGTTCATCCTCGCCGTGGCAGGGTACTTCATTTTCCTTTTCCCATTGGCTTCTGGGATAGCAGTGTCATCAATCCCAGAAGTCAATGGGCATTCCCCACTGGTAGCACGGCATTATTTCACAACCATAAATGATGCAATGCTAGGCAGAGATAGGCAACTATTGTACCTAATCCCAGAGGGGAGTACCAGCAGGCTTCAGATGCCCACAATCAGGATGGCTCCTTGAATTATCAGGACTTCCAAGTAAGTCCTAAGACGTGCACAAAGGCGGGAAAAACTCTATAATATACAGCACAAGCCGACTGTCACTGGGGTTATTTAAAAACAACAAAAAAAAACATCCGGGACTCCGCTTTAATGATACGTGGGACTCGGCCTTGAGATCTGACCCACTCTTTCTTTTACTAGGTATAATGGTGGACACAGAGACAAACAGACATACTAAGTTATTTCTCACATATGTGACTTTTTACGCAAGACAGGAAATCTTGTTGCACTGGAAATTGCCCACTCCTATGACTGTGTCTACCTGGAAAAAGACTATTAACTCAGTTATGCCTCTTTATAAGATAATGTTTGGGAATAGAAACTGTCCTAAAAAATCTGATAAGTTATGTTTGGTTTGGATAGATGCCCATGGACAAGATGCGTCTGCTGAAATTTAATAAAATCCTTTGTCCCTGTCCCCCCTTCCCTCACCCATCCCTTCCTTCCCTGCTCCCTCCTATGTATACCTGAAATGTCTACCTCACACTGGCTTTTGGTCTCAGAGCGCTCTGCCTGGACAACTAATTTACCTTTCCACTTCCCCATTACACATGTATGTTTATGTATGGTACCTACTACTGTTTATGCCTAGGTGCCCCCCATGCACATTCTCCTGCCTCAATCCATTGTAGTATCATATCTAGTAGTAACGTATCCCACTGTACCAGCTGAATTGTTCTTGTCTTTTACACTGTTGACTTTCACACTTTGCAAAACATTTATTAAAGCTTCTTCTGTAAAAAAAATACACTGTACAGCAGTGGTCATCAACTCCTGTCCTCAGGGCCCACTAACAGGCCAGCTTTGCAAGATAACTGAAATACATCCCAGATGATATCATTTGCTGCTCAGTGATTGCAGTATTCTAGTCTGCATCTCCCCAAGGTAATACATAAAACCTGGCCTGTTAGTGGGCCCTAAGGACAGGGTTGATGACCACTGCTGTACAGGACACCAGGGATGGTCCTGGATGGGAGATATGTGTCCCTCTTATTTGGGTTATGGTCCCTTTAAAGAGGATGACTTGAATACAGCAACAAAAAATTAAAATATCAGTTTTGGTTAAAGTGGTTGTAAAGGCAAAAGTATTTTTACCTTAATGTATTCTCTACATTTAGGTTAAAAACCTTCTGTGATCAGTTTCCCTTAGACCCCCTAAATACTTACCTGATCCCGATCTTGATCCATCACTGTGCCCTGGAGTACCAGCGCTGCTCTCTCTCTCCTCACTGGACATAGAGGCAGCAGTGGGAACCATTGGCAATCAAATCTTGCGAGAAGAGATCCGGGGGAGGGGCTGACCTACCCTGTGTGTGCCAACAGACACACATAGCCCTCATGAAGATCAGCAATCAGCTTGCTATGGGGAAGCTCGGAAGGGAGGAGGAGCCAGGAGCACTGGTGGGGGACCCCAGAAGAGGAGGTTTGGGCTGCTCTGTGCAAAAGCATTGGTAGACAAATATGAACTGTTTATTATTTTAAAAGAAAGAACCTAGAATCACTTTATTATGGTCTATAAAACCAGCAGTATCACCAAGTTGATTTGGTTTATAATGTTTGGACAGAGTAATCTTAACTGATCCTATTTATGCCAGCTTTAAGAGCATGTGATCTATTGCCATAATGCTGTAGAATGCCACATGCCCTGACTGATATTAATTGTGAAAAATATAGCAAAGTTTATGATTCGGTAGATCAGAAACCGTAGAATGACTAGCACAGTTAACATGCACTAAAAAATACTTAAATGTGTGGGAGTAAGTTATAGTAGAGATAAAAAGTCACAATTATTGAATGCTTAATATAAGTATTTTGCAAGCTATAAACAGAAAACTTATACAAATCAGGTCAGACATTTGTCACTAATATTGCATTACCAGACAAAACTGGAGAAACGCTACGCAATAGGATGCTGCAATTATAAGACATTAGCAATATAAAACTGAAGCTTTTGGGGCCTCCATATAATCCATGGTGTTGTCTCTTCAAGGATTGTTTTAAGCAATGAAATTGAAAATGAAGTACAGTCATGTAATATTAATGTGTGACTCTTTTTTCATTTTTCTTAAATTGTGTTAATAATTTTAGATGATTTGAGTTAATACTACAGTTATCAATTCAGAGTCATATATTTTAGTACAAAGTTATAGTATTATTGTTGTTCACCCCTCGTCTTTGTAGATAATGTGATTTTTTTTTTTATTAGGGTCACTTTTTTAAAAAAGCCAATAGATTAAATTCTCCAAGATGTATTGGTTTAATTTAAGGAGCCAGTATATTCAAAAGTATATTTTAGCTATTGGTAGAGCATGGTGGACATATCAGTCCTTGGCTTGGATACCCCAAAAGTGCAATATCCCTGCCACAGTTTGTAGCAGAAATAATAAGTGTTAAACTCCCACAAAGACAATGATTTATTAACATTTAAGCCTAAGCAGCTCATGACATAAATGTATAAGAAATGTCTTTTTCTTCTCTGTACTGTTTCAGCCTGGCTGCCCCTGGAATTATGTCATCTGCCTCATCGCCCAACTTTCAGTCTGTCTGGACACATCATACTTTGAATGGCTGTGATTTCACTCAATGTCACAATCAGGGGTCAGGCTGACACCAACAGGTATAGCAGTAGAGAGGCTCCCATCAACCAGCTGAACAAATTAACTAGCAGGTCACCCTGGTGGAAGATACAAGCTCACTTGAGGTGTGCGGTCTAAGCACTAACTGGTGTTGGTGATGGTGGAGATGGGTTTTGCTGCGTGTAAGTGCCAGGCCGTGGTCCTCAGGCTTCCCCCACCAGGAGATGAGCAAGCTGGGCTCTAGTAGCAGATATAACAGGTAGGGATCAAGCAGAAGCTTAGTCAGTAAACAAGCCAAAGGTCGGTAACAAGTGTTTGCATGTTGGGATCAAGCAGAAGTATAGTCAAGGAACAAGCCAAAGGTCAGTATTGAGTGGTAGCAAAGACATGGAGGGCAGCAGGAGTGACAAGAGTGAGATATTGGCTGGAGAGAGCACAAAAATATGGCAAACAGAAAGTGCAGAGGCATGGCTTAAATCAGGAAGTTCATTGGAGGAGCAAAGAGTTCAAGGTTCATGAGGAGCAAAACATAAGGCAAGGTTGTCTAATCAATCAGGCAGGGAGCTGCCCAGCTTCTCAGCGAGAAGAGTTACTGCCAGATACAGCAGAGATCCTGGGTTAAGGTCCATGCCCTGACACTCAGTGTCACACCACTAGGGTTAACGTTTGTGGAGCAGCCCAAGGCAGTCAGAGACTTGGCAATGGGAGAGGAGTCGGGTTTGATTTACCACTACCACTTCCTGTCCCATAGCTAAAGCAGGAAGTGAAATTAAACCCCTCCAAAGGGAGGGAATCCTGATGAGTCACCATGGTCAACAGAACTAGTGTCCCCATCAGAAGATTTCCCCTCTATAAGAGTTCTGATGTCAACACAAAATTTGACATTTTCTTTGACTTTTTGCGGTCAGGGCTGAAACTAGCGGGGGGGGGAGCATGTGCCCCAGGCGCCGCATTAAGAAGGGAGCTACTGGTCTTCTACCACTGCCGCTCACCCAGCACTCAATCTCCTCTACTTTACAAGTGCTAAAGCTGCAGCAATGATTCATGCAGCGGCGTGATTTTGGGGAGATTGGGCACCAGGGGACAATGGAATTACAGTACGTTTTTCTTTCACTGGAATCCAGTGCAGATCCTTGAACATGCACTGAACTGTCAGCCATGGCCTGCCCCACTTTGCCTCACAACACAAGCCCCACCCCTTCTAGAACGTCTCTCTGTGAACCCTATGGCAGTACCGCCATTAGCCACTGGGATTCATGTGGACAACGAGGCAGGAAGTTTGCCTGGCTATCTGGCTTCTTTGACGAGTGTCCTGGTGGCTTGAGGAGGATAGGAGCACCGCATATCAGGAGCACTAGAGGACGAGGGTGGTGCCCAAGAAAAGAGAGGCCATGTTATGTGAAGAAATTACAGCCAGCAGAGATGAAGTTATGGTACTAGGAGGAGCTGTGTTGCTGCAGCCTAAACCAAGAGAGGAGGTGGATAGAAAGAGCAAGTGCCACACCCTCAAATCTCACAATCTTTTCACACTTTTTTGTTTTAGTCCAGTGTGTGTTCATCAACCTGCACTGAATGTCTGTATAAGGACATGGCTCCAATGTTGTCAAAGACTTTGTTACACCTGCCTGCCTATGAAGCAACATAGCAACCTGTTATAATACTGACACTATCCACTGCCCTACTGACACCATCAACTGCCTTACTGAGATTGCCCACCACCCTACTGACACCTTAAACTGCCCTACTGACACCAACCTCTGCCCTACTGACAATGTTCACTGCCCCACTGACACCAGCAACTGCACTATTGACACCGTCAACTGCTCTACTGACACCAACCTCTGCCCTACTTGCAATGTCCACTGCCCTACGGACACCGTCCACTGCCCTACTGAGGCCATCAACTGCCCTACTGTGGGGGGGGGGTCTGTTGAACTAAATCCCCCCCCCCCGGGTGAAGGAATATCTAGCTTTGCCACTGTTCATAATGGTAAACAGGACATGAGATGATGAATCTCCCTAATAGGGGCACAGACAGCAATAAAAACTGACAGGTTTTCTAATCCTTCTCCACTCTGTCCTAAACTAACAAAAAACTTACCTTTAGTTACACTTTAATTTGTTAGTTAAGTCCATCTAAGACTGCATTTGCATGTTCGCATCATGTGAATGTGCATTTTTTTTACATTTAAATGGACCACCCTACACATTCCTGCACTTTTTTAAGTACTGAGCTTTGCGTGTTTTCATGTGTGGAAAACTGCGTTTGGGCGGCATTTGGGGTGCCATTAACAATGAAGCGCACGTTCATGGAATGCTTACATATGAATGGAGCCTTAGGCTGGATTCACATATATGCGAATTGGATGCGGGCTTCCAATTTGCATGTCAGTAGATTGTGACCGACTCTCTAGAGAGCCGGTTCACACAGCTCTGGGACGGCTTCGGAGTGAATTGCACAGAAGTCCTGTGCGTCTTCTGGTCTGTTTCAGGTCAGCCAAAAATTCAGACCAAAATCACACCTGAAACGGTGAACAGGGATGCACCGGACCCCTGCTGTGAGCCTCTCCGCGTGGCAGTGGGACGCCAGCCTTAATCTGCAAGTGCATCTAATGCCGCGTACACATGACTGGACTTTCCGTCAAAATAGACTCCGACTGTCTTTCCGACAGAGTTCCAACAGAGTTCCGCTGAAATGGACTTGCCTACACACGATCACACCAAAGTCCGATCGTTTAGAATGCGATGACGTACGATGGGACTAGAAAAAGGAAGTTCAATAGCCAGTAGACAATAGCTGCCCTTGCGTCATTTTTGGTCCGTCGGAATAGCATACAGACGAGCGGTTTTCCTGATAGGAACTGATTCCCTCGAAAAGATTTGAAACATGTTCTATTTCTAGATCCGTCAGAATTTTAGAAAGAAAAAGTCAGATGAAGCCCACACACAATCGGAATGTCCGATGGAATGATTCTGTCAGACCTTTTCTGCTGAAAAGTCCAGTCGCGTGTACACGGCATAACACTACCCTCCCCTCAGACTGACAATGCTGTTGTCCAAAGGTTACATAGTTAGGTTGAAAAATAACACAAGTCCATCTAGTTCAACCTCTGTTAGGCCCCTTTCACACAGGCTTTCCGATCAGGTCCGCTTGTCAGTTTTTCAGATCGAACGCTCTATTCACCTCTATGGGACAGCGGATGACATGTCCGCTGACATCCGCCGATATGACCCTGTCCATGAAATCCACACTGATGGTGACCCTATTTTCCATCCGTCTGCTGGATTGAATCGGATGGGAATCGGATGAAAACGGCAGGCGGTCCATTTTCATCCAATCTCCCCATAGAGGAGAGCGGGGCTCTGACAGGTCCGTCTCTGCAAAGTGAGTGGAGACGGACCTGTCATCTGCCTGTACTAAAACAATTTTCAATAATCTTCCGGCTCGGTGTCTGCACTCAGGTGTGCTGTGCAGGTGGATATTGGAGCTTGCCTGCAGTAGATCTTTTCTGGGAGTGGAGTGATTTCCTTACCCTTAAAGGTCTTTCATGAGAAGGATCAGCTTAAACCGCATGTGGAGTGGAACAGCGTTTGTAGGAAGGATTGATGGTGCTGCTTTTTATCTATCTACATTTAAAAGTGTATACCCTACAGTTTTATTGGGTGATGGTGATGGTCTACTTTCCCTCCATATATGAAGACACCTTCAATGGACCTTGTGCTGATTGATCGAACGTTTATTGTTTCTGATTAATTTTTATTGGAGACACCCTGAAAATAGTGAAATATGAAAATAAACGAAAAAAGCAAAAAAAAAAAAAAAAATACCTACCGTATGCAGGCATTCGATTTAAGGATTGGTAAGCATCAATATATTTTTTTTTTTTCTTTTTGGATTTAATGTTACTTTAAACCACTAACCAGGAACAAGTATGCAGCAATTGAAGTTGAGATGAAGTTGTAACTGCTGACAAACTTGTTCCAGGTCAGTGACAGCAGATATATTAAAGCTAATGAATTGAGCTGACAGCCAGACATTTTCAAAGGATGATCTAAGTGATGGCAGCCTGCATATTTCTATTAGTAAATTAGTTCCTTTGAAAAGTGGTCAGAGAGGTTTTATATTGATGCAATGCTACTTTGAGCAGCACAAGGAGTAATTGGTAATTGTGTAGAAAACTTTTGCAGCAAAGTTGATACATCTTTTTTTAGAAGGTGCAGCATCAAATATATAAATAATGTAAATAATGCTTTGTGGCATAGTTCTGACTTCAAATTTTAGGTTTCCAATGCTTGGGGGCTAAGAAAATCATAAGAAAGTTAACAGAAGGCACTCCGGAATGCTATCTAGGTCAGGTTTATGTAAAGCATATTCAATTCCCATAATCCTTGAGTTTCACAAAACAAGCAAGGTATCCAACAGATGTGCTCTGTGCTGTATATTTGATACAAGTCAGGCCTACCATGTATATTACTACCCTCAAACAGTACCAGACACTAAATTATTACATACAATCCTTTTGCTTTTGCTAAAAAGCCTAGTCAATGAGGCAAGTGCCTGTGTCCTTTGCTGTACATGACACCTGGGGGGCCCCAAGGTATTCCCTAAATTTGCAGGGATTTCCTCTCACTTCCTGTTTTGGTTATGGGACAGGAAGTGAAGGTAAATCTCCCCAATGGAAAACAGATGGCAAAAAAATTGGACAGAGTTTAAAACGCTTGGGCGGGCATACAAATGTATTTAATATACGTGTGTGTATATACACAGCTGTGAAAAAGTATTTGCCCCCTTTCTGATTTTTTATTTCTTTGCATATCTGTCACACTTAAATGACACAGATCATCAAACAAATTGAATTATTACACAAAGATAAACCAAGTGAATACAAAATGCAGTTTTTAAGTAATTGCCCCCTAAACCTAATAACTGGTTGTGTCACCCTTGGTGGCAACAACTGTAATCAAGCGTTTGCAATAACTGGCAATGAGTTTTTCACATTGCTGTGGAGCAATTTTCGCCTACTCTTCTTTGCAGAATTGTTTTAATTTAGCCACATTGGAGGATTTTCCAGCATGAAAGGCCTGTGTGAGGTCATGATACAGCACCTCAATTGAATTTAAGTCCGGGCTTTGACTAGGCAACTCCAAAACCTAAATTTTGCTTTGTTTGAACCATTTGGAGGTGGGCTTGCTGTTGTGTTTCGGATCATTGTCCTGCTGCATAACCCAAGTGCACTTGAGCTTGAGGTCATGGACTGATGGCCGGACATTCTCCTTCCTGGTAGAGCTCAGAATTCATGGTTCCATCAATTATGGTAAGTCGTCCAGGTCCTGAAGCTGCAAAGCAGCCCCAGCCCATTACGCAACCACCACCATGTCTGACTGTCGGTATGATGTTCTTATTATGAAATGCTGTATTAGTTTTATGCCAGCTGTAACGGGACGCACACCTTTCAAAAAGTAAAATTTTTGTCTCAACAGTCCACAGAATATTTGCCTAAAAGTCTTGGGGATAATCAAGATGTTTTTTGGTAAATGTGGGATGATCCTTTGTGTTCTTTGTGGTCAGCAGTGGCTTTGGCCTTGGAACTCTCCCATGGATGCCATTTTTGCCGACTCTCTTTCTTATTGTTGAATCATGAACACTGATCTTACCTGAGGCAAGTGGAGCCTGCAGTTCTTTAGATTTTGTTCTGGGATCTTTTATGACCTCCTGGTTGAGTCGTTGTCATGCTCTTGGTGTAATTTTTGTAGGCCGGCCACTTCTGGGAAGGTTCACCGCTGTTCCAAGTTATCTCCATTTGTAGATAATGGCTCTCCCCATGGTTCATTGGAGTTCCAAAGCCTTAGAAATGGCTTTGAAACACTTCCTAGACCGATACATTATTTTGTCTCTAATCTGTGCTAGAATTTTTTTAGATTGTGGCATGATGTGTGGCTTTTTGTGATCTGTTAGCGTGCTTCACTTTGTCAGACAGCTTCTATTTATGTGATTTCTTGATTCAACAGGTCTGGCAGTAATCAGGCCTGGGTGTAGCAAGTGAAATTTAACTCAACTTTCCAAAAAATTGTGGTTAATCACAGTTCATTCATGATTCAGCATGGAAGGGGGCAATCACTTTTTCACATAGTGCCAGGCACGTTTGAACAGCTTTTTTTCCCTTAATAAATTAAATAAAAATTAAAAAACTGCACCTTGGATTTACCCGGGTTATCTTTGTGTAATATTAAAATTTGTGTAATGATCTGAATCATTTAAGTGTGAGAAATAAGCAAAAAAAAAAGAAAATACGGAAGGGGCAAATAATACATTATAAATTATCATTAAAGTAAGGGGGGTGGGCTCTCTGGGAACCCTGATGTAAGGTGGGGCTCTCTGGGGACCCTAATGTAAGGAGGCGGCTCTCTTGGGACCCTGATGCAAGGAGGGGGCTCTCTGGGGACCCTGATGTAAGTGGAGGGGGCTCTTTGGGGACCCTGATGCAAGGGGGAGGCTCTCTGGGGACCCTGATGTAAGGACAAGCTCTCTGGGGACCCTGAGGTAAGTGGGGGGCTCTCTGGGGACCCTAATGTAAGGGGGGCTCTCTGGGGACTCTGATGTAAGGGGGAGGCTCTCTGCAGACCCTGATGCAAGGGGAGGCTCTCTGGGGACAGTGATGTAAGGGGGGCTCTATGGAGACCCTAATGTAAGTAGGGGGGCTCTCTGGAGACCCTGATGCAAGGGGGTCCCCAGAGACCCTTTCTTACCTCAGAGTCCCCAGAAAGCCGCTCCCTACATCATGGTCACCAGAGAAAGGGTGGGCAGTGATGTAAGGATGATGTAATCTCTCTGCTGCCCGTGGCTGCACTGTGGAGGCGTAACAATGGTGATGCAGGGCGGGCAGTGAGAGATGATGTAATCTCTCTGCTCTCTCACCCGCCCAGCTCTCCCGTGCTGCCTGCCTGCTCCCTGGCTCTCCCGTGCTGCCCACCGCAGGGCTGCAGAGAGGCCACGGGCCGGTAGTGGGCCATGGCCCTGTGGTTGGGAACCCCTTGGACTCGGGGCTATGGGCCCCAGATTCAGGGCTATAGCCCCAAAAAACAACCCCTAGCGACGCCACTGGCTTACGAAATCTATACGATATTAAGTATTGGGACACCTGCCTTTACACGCACATGAGCTTTAATGGCATCCCAGTCTTAATCTGTAGGGTTCCACATTGAGTTGGCCCACCGTTTGCTATAACAGCTTCAACTGTTTTGGGAAGGCTGTCCACAAGGTTTAGGAGTGTGTCTATGGGAATGTTTGAGCATTCTTCCAGAAGTGCATTTGTGAGGGCAGGCACTGATGTGGACAAGAAGGCCTGGCTCGCAGTCTCCGCTCTAATTCATCTCATCATCCCAAAGGTGTTCTATTAGGTTGAAGTCAGGACTCGGAAGGTGCCATCCCCAAACTGTTCCCACAAAGTTGGGAGCATGAAACTGTCCAAAATGTCTTGGTATGCTGACGCCTTAAGAGTACCTTTCATTGGAACTAAGGGGCCAAGCCCAACCCCTGAAAGACAACCCCACACCATAATCCCCCCTCCACCAAATGATTTGGACCAGTGCACAAAGCAAGATTCATAAAACATGGATGAGCAAGTTTGGGGTGGAGGAACTTGACTGGCCTGCACAGAGTCCTTACCTCAACCCAATAGAACACCTTTGGGATTAATTAGAGCAGAGACTGTGAGCCAGGCCTTCTCATCCAACATCAGTGCCTGACCTCACAAATGCGCTTCTGGAAGAATGGTCAAACATTCCCATAGACACACTCCTAAACCTTGTGAACAGCCTTCTCAGAAGAATTGAAGCTGTTGTAGCTGCAAAGGGTGGACCAACTCAATATTGAACCCTACTGACTAAGACTGGGATGCCATTAAAATTCATGTGTGTGTAAAGGCAGGTGTCCCAATACGTTTGGTAATATAGTCTATCTATCTATCTATCTACCTATCTATCTATCTATCTATCTATCTATCTATCTATCTATCTATCTATCTATCTATCTATCTATCTATCTATCTATCTATCTATCTATCTATCTATCTATCTATCTATCTATCTATCTATCTATCTCTTGTATGAGCTGTGTTTTTCATTTATAACAGTATCTATCTGTCTCTTAGCTGTGTTTTCCATCTATAACAGTAGGTAACAAAGTGAAGTAAAAAGTCAGCCCCTACCTTTGATTAGTAATTTATTGGAAGAAGATAACCTTGTCAAAAACAAGACAGGAAATAAATGTAAGTTAATAATGAAATCATAGAATTGACTACTGCAGCAATATCCTTTCACAGTGATAACCTTTTGAAATCAATAAACTGACTTTGACCTGGTATTTCATATGCAAATAAGTTTATAAATTTAACAATGCAAATGTAGAATTTTATAACATACAGTATGTGAGCTGCTGCAAATGACTTGTTAATATGGACTGACTTGAATACATAGACAACGAAGATCTAGATTTATATTATGGCACAAACATTACACAACAAACATTGTGCTGATCTGCACAATGGTTATTGATAAATGCTTGTATATCTGAGAAGATCATTAAATATAGTCGATTTGAAGTGAATCTTATCCTAGGACATTCAAGAATTGCTCTGTTCTGAACAAAAGGAAGAATACTCTCAAAACAAGCCCTCACTGACAATTGTAGCTGAAGGCACTATGGAATAAATCATCCCCAAAGTTTACTGCAGAATCATTAAAGTCATTAAATTTGCTCTGTCAGCGGATCATTTCGCCCTGGTCTTTACTTTCCAGCAGTGACTCAGTAGTCTTACATACAGTATTTTTAATTCTGTGGTGCTCAATTTTAGTAAATATAGGGAGACTTAAGTGTAGCTCCTAACAAGTACAGAGGGCCACACAATTGTAAAATATTAACATAATGTTAAAATAAAATCAAATCAGGGTGGCAGGTACAGAAAGTAGCATAATGGTGACATTTTCGTGGGGGGGGCAGGGAAGGAAGGGGAAGAATAAGGAACAGAGGAATGGGAAGAGGAAAACGAACATCAATCCAATCAGACTAACCCACCCAATAGATAGCATTTAAGTAGTATGGCACCCGGGGATCAAAAGCAGAACTCAAAACACAGCTGTGTTCCAAGGAAAGGCAGGTAAACCTGTTTGTAGAAAATTACGTTCAGTGGTCAAACATGGCCAGCAAAAAGTCCCCTACAGCCATTAGGCTCAAGAAACAGGTGCAGTAAGTATATATAAAGAAATGGGCTGTTAGTACACATAAAAAATGATGACCATATAGCGGGACAAATAACAGCAAGTGCCAAGCAGCTTCCTGTCATGAGAACACAGGTTGCGCTGGCAGTAGCTGAGCAAGTCGGTCTTACCTTTAAATGCCTATAGTGAAGCCTGTCCTCGGGTGGCAGCCATCTAAGTGAGGGCAGCCCTAAGCATCCTTTTAAAGGCCTCCAACCCTGCCCACCTCACTGCGCCGGTTGGCGCCTGACGTCACCGGGTCCATCTTGCCCACTGCGCATGCGTGATGTGCGCATTCGCGTGCCAGCGCAACCTGTGTTGTGTCTTTTTGACCCTGCATCTCTCCATAAAGAGGGCCTATCATGCACCATTCCTATTACAAGGGATGTTTACATTGTATGGTTCACTATATGTTTACAATTATTTTACACTATTTGGTGGTTCACTGTGCAATAATAGGAGGTTAATATCAGCGCAACTGTTCACTTATAATAATACTGGCGCATTCTGGCTGCCATTGACAGCATGCTCAGTGCGCCATCAGTCTCTTCATACAGATGCCGTGCCTTCGTCATTAACAATCCACGGCATTGCATAGCAATCCTGTGGGAGTTCAGACCCATCTCTGTTATTGGTCACTGTGCATGTGCGATATTATGTCTTGGGCACAGGAGGAAAAACAGAAGTATACCGCTGTACAGAATCAGCAATATGGTGCCAGCTTCATCTGGAACACAGGCAGAAGAAATCAAACAGAAAATATAGTAAGAATACTTTGGGGATAACTACTGTTGATGTGTGTGGGGAAATGTTTAGCGTAGCGGTCCTATGATTTCTAAAGATTTTTGCACTGGAGTTTACTACTGATTTAACGGATCAAGCTCTCCATGAGAATGTTGTAGTTACAAAGATGAGACAAACCACAAACCATTTATCACTGACAGAGGTGCTTACAATGGTCAGCTTTTACTTGTTTATGTAAAATCTTTATCCGGAAAGGAACAAAAAAAACCATTGCTGTAACTGCTTATAAAGTGGTAGTTGGAGTATAGCTTCAATTGGTTGGTGTATCTAAATTTGCTTGTATATCTAACATCCCTTCCCCTTCCCCAGACTGACAATGCTGCTGTCCAAAGATGTCTCTGTTGCTCCTTCATCCAGAGTGGGGGCATCCTAATACACAAAGTGGGTTACTGGCCAGATCACCAGGTAAAAATAGAGGGAAAAGGCCTTAAAAAAAAAAGAAAACGAATGCAGCCACCACATCTAATGATTGGTACAGTAAACTGCAATAGACTACATTTTGGTTTGGGGTTTAATACCGCTTTAATACTGATTTATATTTAGGTAAAAAAAAAATATTTTGTATGTTTCATTTATTTCAGCTTTTGAACTTTTCCCCTTGATGCAGGTATAAGGAAACATGTTCTAATCTTTTCCAATGTAAAAAGTATGTCAGGAAGTATAGCCTTAATAGCCTGTAGAGCAGATTGGATCCTCATTCAATTTAAATTTCTAAACTAGCTGAGAGCTACAAGGAATGAGTAAGACAAAACACGCTGTCACTTTTAAAGCTTTCGTTGGCCTAAAGCGGCAACTAATGTGCAATAAAGTTATATAAATGTCAAATAGCTAATATTACTCTGCAGACTTAGGCATATCACATACATGGCAGTGATACATTTGTTCCCGGCATTGTAAGTCCATCGCTGTCCGTTTTCTTCACCATTTCTTAGCACACAGAAAAAAAAAAACAGCAACCTCCAAAGACTTTTTTTTTTAAGAAGAATCCTTTGTGTTTTGGATGGAAGGGGGTAAAGTTACAATTTCTGAAGTTTTGTCAGACTATTATGCCGCGTAAGTTCTGACTAACCAGCTGGTGTTACTCGACACTTGCCCAGGACACCCATCCGCACCAACACAATTTAGAATATACATCACCACCGATTTGATCTCACCTGCTATAAGGCTATTCAAACCAAGGATGCCTGGCGATCTCAACACATACAGAGAAGTCGCTGGAAGGAAGGGGGACAGTGAGTAAATGAACTACATGCAGATTGATCTCATAGGCAGTATTACGCGGGTACCCAGACTATATGGGACCCAGTATTCCGATCACTGGCCGGATGAAATGCAGTTTACAGATATCTCCATGTTCACACTGTCCTAGGTCTTGCTGGGATGCATGGTTGATGCCGTTTTTCGGAGTGGAGATAGACACTGTGGATTACACTATGTATACCTTGTGATGCTGTTCTACTAACTTTATAAACCAATAGGAGGTAGCCTTTGGGTGTTCACCCTTTTTTTGTCTTGTTTTTGGATGACTATATGCTTTGTGAATACACCTTGCCTTTATTACCTGGGCGACACCCCTAACCAATCAATGATCATTCAGGCTCCCAGTATTTTTTTATTTTTTTATTTACTTTTTCTTTTATAAGAATATTCACAGACACACAGAGAGCTCACTTGCACTTTGGAGATGATCCACATTTGTGAACAAACACAGAGGGTATGACAAGGAATGCATTACATGCTGTGTGACCCAGAACAGGAAGTTGTCTTGTCCCCTTGGCAAATAGGGACAAGCTAGCTGAAGCAATACATGAACATAGTGGAATCGATCCGTCATGACACAACAAACTGCCACCAAGTAATACCAACTTAAAACAACAAAAACATTTGAAAGTTGACAATGCCTTTAACACTCTTGAGCTTAAAAGAGAACTGCACTTTTGTAAAATTAGAAAATGAATATAACATATAAGATTGCTAGACAAACCATTGTTGTATTTTATGTTCTTAAAAATTACATTTCCAGTTCAATCTTAGGCCGGTGCAGTTTTTTACAACTATCACAAGTCAATGCCTACGGCAAACTGAAGGTATTCTCTACACAATTAGTGTACAGAACACCCCCAGAAATGTCATTCCTGCCTGTGTGATTGACTCATTAATTTTCCCCGAAGTCTGAACTAAGATACAAGAAACATTTTAGGCTATCAATCAGAATCTCATTTTGGTTAAATACTTCCTAAGGGTTAACTGCTTTTAAAGGAGTGGAGCCACTGTAATTTTCCTCATTAGAACACTTAAAGCATAACTCCACTTTTGTTTAGAAAACAACATTCACCTCTGGGCGATGTACATTGCAAGGATTATAACAACCTTTGTTGCAGATTCCTACCTTTTGTTATTCTGAAGAAATCCCTGTGTGTTTGTCTGTGCCTCTGGGGTGAGTGAGTCTAATGGGAGTGGTTTCATAATTATCAGTCAGCTGTGGCAGCTGCAGAGCACTAATGAGGAAATCTGTTGGCCCTGCATCCCTTTAGACGTGTTCCTATTGGAAACATCTCACCAAAAATGACATTTTTGTTGCAGGGGATGCCTGAAATCTGATTTGTATCTTAGGCAGACTTCTGGGAAAATTGGTGAGCCAATCACACAAGCAGGAAATGATGTTTCTGGGGAGTGGTCAGTACACACTCTGTGTACAGAACAATTCCATGTAGCCATATTGCTTTGCATTTATGGAAAATTACAGCGGCTGCAGATTGAAAAGGAAAGGTAATTTTTAATAAAATTCAATTACAATATGACTTGTATCGCAATTGTACACGCTATATTATTTTTTATTTATTTGCTATTTTTTTCCCCCAAGAAAGTGGAGTTACCCTTTAAAATTCACCAAGTTATTATAATGAACACAGACCCTCCCTTTCAGGAATCAGTCTAGAAAGGGCATACAGTAATGATACAACCAGTTTTATCCTCAGAACAGAAAAAGGTAGGAATCCGATACAAAGTTGGTTAAAATCCTTGCAAAGTGCATTGATCACCCAGAGGGGTTGTTTAAAAAAAAGCTTACACTTTAACTACCCTGCTAAAGTGTAACCCTAACCCTCTGATTACTGATCCTAACAGATAACCTAAAACCTAACATAACCCATAACACTAAGCTAACCCCATTCTGCAGTTTACTCACCCCCTCCAACAAAGGTAGCCTCACTGAAACCAAGCATGTCCTGCCCCGTCTGCAAGCATCAATTAAACTGACATACTTGAACATAAATGGTGCTTTTGGACAAGATAACTTTTTTTATTTAGTTACCACTAAAACTGATATTTCATTTGTAGGAAGAAACCAGCTGAATGCCAGCTTTTTATATCTCTCCAGTGGTGATATTTCCCTTTTTTCCCTCTTGCACAGTATGTGGAGGCATAAAATATATTGTAAATACATACAAAGGGGTCTATTAATACAAAAAATATGGCATAGTTGTTAGTCCAGTGATTCTGAATGTACAATATTGTGCTAATTGGACAAAAACAAATGTACTTTATTTCTATATACTCTTATGAAAGAATGTTCTTTTAATATGGGCATACTTAACACTTTTGTGTCTCTTTATTTTAAAAAATTGCATAGCAATTCATCCAGCATATCTGCAAATAGGGCAAAAACTCATTTTTTTAGGCTATTTTCTCTTCTGAATGAATGTTCTTTTTTATGGGCAATAGTAAAATACCAGTAAAATATTGTATTATGGCCACTAGATGGAGCTGAGGAGCCTAGGAAATACATACATCTTTATACCAACATAATCGATGAACTCTAGAGAACATTAGGTGAAATTAGTAAATACATGTAACCAATGTTTATATTTATTTGCTAATTCTCTCTAGCAATCTTTAGAATTGTATCTTTTGTTACAAAGACCTATGCTCCCCAGCTCCATCTAGTGGCCATAATGCAATATTTTACTGGTACTTTACTATTGCCCATTAGGGAATTAGGGATGAGCCGAACACCCCCCCCCGGTTCGGTTCGCACCAGAACATACCAAACAGGCAAAAAATTCGGAAGAACACACAAACACCATAAAAGTCTATGGGACATGAACATGAAAAATCAAAACTGCTCATTTTAAATTTTAAATTTAAATGTCCTGCCCCAGGGGACATGTATCAATGCAAATTTATTTACCAGTAAAACATTGCATTATGGCCACTAGATGGAGCTGGGGAGCATACGTCTTTGTAACAAAAGATACAATTCTAAAGATTGCTAGAGAGAATTAGCAAATAAATATAAACATTGGTTACATGTATTTGCTAATTTATGACAATAACTTGCATATAAGCCTTTAAAATGAGCACTTTTGAATTTCCATGTTAGTGTCCCATAGACTTTAACGGTGTTCCGGCGGCTTTTGAATTTGCTACGAACACCGCATATTGTTCGCTGTTCGACGAACCCCCGATGTTCGAGTGAAACTTAAGTTCGACTCGAACATCGGGCTCATCCCTATTGCCCATAATAAAAGAACATTAATTCAGAAAAGAAAATAGTCTAAAAAAAAATTAGTTTTTTCCCAATTTGCAAAGAATGACTGTACATGCACATATGCTGGAAGAATGGCTATGCAATTTTTTAAATAAAGAGACACAAAAGTGTTAAATATGCAGTATATAAATAAATAAATAGTGTTATTTATAAACAGACACTCTAACCCTTCCCTATGCCTGTATTTTATAATGTACTTAAAGTGTATTTAAACTCATAAATAAACATTTTATATATATTGCGAAAAAATTTGCTGTCCCCTCAAAATAACTCAACACACAACCATTAATGTCTAAACTGCTTGCAACAAAAGTGAGTACACCCCTAAGTGAAAATGGCCAAATTGAGCCCAGAGTGTCAATATTTTCTGTGACCACCATTATTTTCTAACACTGCCTTAACCCTCTTGGGCATGGAGTTCACCAGAGCTTCACAGGTTGCCACTGGAGTCCTCTTCCACTCCTCCATGACAACATCACAGAACTGGTGAATGTTAGAGACCTTGAGATCCTCCACCTTCCATTTGAGGATGCCCCACAGATGCTCAATAGGGTTTAGGTCTGGAGACACGCTTGGCCAGTCCATCACCTTTACCCTCAGCTCCTTTAGCAAGGTAGTGGTCATCTTGGAGGTGTGTTTGGGGTCGTTATGTTGGAATACTGCCCTGCGGCCCAGTCTCTGAAGGGAGGGGATCATGCTCTGCTTCAGTATATCACAGTAGATGTTGGCATTTATAGTTCCCTTAATGAACTGTAGCTCCCCAGTGCTGGCAGCACTTGCAAGTCCTTATACAGACCATGATACTCCCACCATTATGTTTGACTGTAGGCAAGACACACTTGTTTTTGTACTCCTCACCTGGTTGACACCACACATACTTGACACCATCTGAACCAAATAAGTTTATCTTGGTCCCCTCAGACCACAGGACATGATTCCAGTAATCCATGTCCTTAGTCTGCTTGTCTTCAGCAAACTGTTTGCGGGTTTTCTTGTGCATCATCTTTAGAAGAGGCTTCCTTCTGGGATGACAGCCATGTAGACCAATTTCATGCAGTGTGTGGCGTATGGTCTGAGCACTGACAGGCTGACCCCCCCCCTCCACCCCTTCAACCTCTGCAACAATGCTGGCAGCACTCATACATCCTTTTCCCAAAGACAAACTCTGGATATGACGCTGAGCACGTGCACTCAACTTCTTTGGTCGACAATGGCGAGGCTGTTCTGTGTGGAACCTGTCCTGTTAAACTGCTGTATGGTCTTGGCCACCATGCTGCAGCTCATTTTCAGGGTCTTGGCGATCTTTTTATAGCCTAGGCCATCTTTATGTATAGCAAAAATTATTTTTTTCAGATCCTCAGAGAGTTCTTTGCCATGAGTTGCCATGTTGAACTTCCAGTGACCAGTATGAATGAATGAATGAATGAGTGACTTGTATAGCGCTACCTATGCGAACTGAATCGCCTTAGTGCGCTTTTTGCCACTGGTGTCCATCTGCGGTGTAGCATGGTCCTTTACCCCATGGGGTCCTGATGCGCTAATGCTAAACTATGAGGGAGTGAGAGCGATAACACCAAAGTTAACACACCTGCTCCCCATGACATGACACCATGGAGGGAAAATGGCTAATTGGGCCCAATTTGGACATTTTCACTTAGGGATGTACTCACTTTTGTTGCCTGCAGTTTAGACATTAATGGCTGTGTGTTGAGTTATTTTGAGGGACAGCAAATTTACACTGTTATACAAGCTGTACACTACTTTACATTGTAGCAAAGTGTGATTTCTTTAGTGTTGTCACATGAAAAGATATAATAAAAAAATGTGAGGGGTGTACTCACTTTTGCGAGATACTGTATGTGGTTGCCGAATTAGGTTTCCTTTTCAGACTTTTTCCGTTTAGTCCAGGTAATTTTGCAAGCAACACACTTTCTGTTGCCATTCATGATTCCACTGTATCTCTGGAGGGAGTCAACTTCAAACATCTGCCTGCCTTTGCTCCTCTCCATTACATGGGGATGATGGAATTAGTAGTATATACAAATAAGATAACATTGCTTTAGGCTTCTAGGTCAGCTCACAGAAAGTGGCAAGGGCACTGCATCACAGGCAAGATCAACAGGTATTTTCTTTACTTCCTGAAAATGTTCTTAGGAAAAATAAAAATTAATGAAAGCCTCCACATCTAAGGAGTGGAAAGCTAGAATATATTACATGCTTGTTTTTGGATTTAGCGATTGTTTAACTCTTTGTCACTCTTCCCTGTTTGGCTGCCAGGAGCAAAGAGACATGCCGAAGCGTCTAAGTATTGAGAGCATGTTGCTCACTTTTCTTCCTCCTTTTATGCAGCACTGGTTGTTGAATCACCACATGGAGGATGGAGAGAGAGAACTTAGCCCTGTGTAAGCTCTGACCAGAAAAACTTGGAGCTTAGACAGAACTCCTTATCCTCACGCCAAAGGCTGAACAACAGCTGTACAGAGTGGGGAGTGAAGAGGAGGCAAGTAGAAACATATTACTGATTACCAACAATACAGACCTGATCATGGATGTGGAAATATGGGGCAATTTAGGAAACAGCGATCACATGTCAATTAGTTTCAGCATAAATCACAGTAATAGGAAACATAAGGGGAATACAAAGACCCTGCATTTCAAAAGAGCCAACTTCCCTAAGCTACGAGCCTTGCTAGAAGATACAAATTGGGATAAAATCTTAGGAACAAAGAATACTGAGGAGAAATGGGTATGCTTTAGGGGCATATTAAATAAGGGCATTAGCTAGTGCATCCCAATGGGAAATAAATTTAAAAGAGCGAATAAAAGTCCTGGGTGGCTTAACTTCAACATAAAAATGCATATAAAAGCATAGGAGAGGGCCTTTAAAAAATACAAGGCTGAGGAGTCATCATCAGCATTCCAACTTTACAAAGAATGCAACAAGAAATGTAAGGGTGCAACCAGGGTGGCTAAGAAAGGCACATAGCAGAGGAGAGTAAGAAAAATTGCAATTAATTCTTTAAATACATATATAGTAAGAAAGGGAGGCCAGATCATATTGGTCCCATAAAGAATGATGAAGGTAATCTGGTTAATAAAGATGGAGAGATGGTGAAGGTATTGAATTTGTTCTTCTCCTCAGTTTTCACAAGGGAATTGGGGGGCAAAACTGCAATGTTTATCCTCATGACACGTCACAGGAAATACCCTCATGGCCAACAGAGGACAGAATTAGAAATAGACTTGAAAAACATAACATTAATAAGTCACCGGGACCAGATGGCTTGCACCCGAGGGTCCTTAAGGAACTCAGTCAAGTAATTCCCTGACTGTTGTTCCTTATTTTTACGAACAGTCTACTGACTGGAATGGTACCAGCTGATTGGAGAAAAGCCAATGTAGCACCAATATTTAAATAAGGGCCGAGATACATCCCTGAGAATTACAGACAAGTTAGCCTAACATTAATTGTATGCAAGCTCTTGGAGGGGATGATAAGGGACTATATACAAGATTTTAGTAATGAAAATGGTATCATTAGCACTAATCGGCATGGATTCATGAAGAATCGTTCTTGCCAAACCAATCTATTAATCTTCTATGAGGAGGTGAGCTGCCATCTAGATAAAGGAAGGCCCGTAGACGTAGTGTATCTGTATTTTGCAAAAGCATTTGATACAGTTCCCCATAAACTGTACAAAATAAGGTCAGTTGACATGGACCATAGGGTGAGTACATGGATTGAAAACTGGCTACAAGGGCGAGTTCAGAGGGTAGTGATAAATGGGGAGTACTCTGAATGGTCAGGGGTGGAAAGTGGGGTCCCCCAGGGTTCTGTCCTGGGACCAATCCTATTTAATTTGTTCATAAACAACTTGGAGGATGGGGCAAACAGTTCAATCTCTGTATTTGCAGATGATACTAAGTTAAGCAGGGTAATAATTCCTCCGCAGGATGTGGAAATCTTGCAAGAAGATCTGAACAAATTAATGGGGCGGGCAACTACATGGCAAATGAGATTTAACGTGGAAAAATTTGAAATAATGCATTTGGGTGGCAAAAATATGAATGCAATCTACTAACTGGGGGGAGAACCTCTGGGGGAACCTAGGATGGAAAAGGACCTGGGGGTCCTAGTAGATGACAGGCTCAGCAATGGCATGCAATGCCAAGCTGCTGCTAACAAAGCAAACAGAATATTGGCATGCATTAAAAAGGGGATTAACTTTAGAGATAAAACGATAATTCTCCCACTCTCTCTAAGACTCTGGTCCGGCCACACCTGGAGTATGCTGTCCAGTTCTGGGCACCAGTCCTCAGGAAGCATGTGCTGGAACTGGAGAGAGTCCAGAAAAGGGCAACAAATCTAATAAAGGGTCTGGAGGACATTAGTTATGAGGAAAGGTTACGAGCACTGAATTTGTTCTCTCTGAAGAAGAGCCGCTTGAGAGGGGATATGATTTCAATGTACAAATACCATACTGGTGACCCCACAATAGGGGTAAAACTTTTCCGCGTAAGGCGTAATAAGACATGTGGCCATTCACTAAAATTAAAAGAAAAGCGGTTTAACCTTAAACTGCGTAGAGGGTTCTTTACTGTAAGAGTGGTAAGGGTGTGGAATTCCCTTCCACAGGCAGTGGTTTCAGCGGGGGACATTGATCATTTCAAAAAACTATTAGATAAGTACCTGAACGACTACAACATACAGGGATATACAGAGTAATACTGACATAAAATCACACATATAGGTTGGACTTGATGGACTTGTGTCTTTTTTCAACTTCGCCTACTATGTAACTATTATGTAACTGGTGAGGTTACCGCATATCAACTTTAAAAGCCCAGTGAGTACTTGTGGATTCATCTCCTGATTGTCCAATTATAAACTAAATTTATTTTTATGAAAATGAAATGGCACTTAGTATTCCAGGTAATAAAAAAAGTATGGTTCTTTAAGAGAAATATCAAACATACATGACTCAATCATAAATAAATCATTATTTCTCCAACATTAAAGAAGATTGTTTTTGTTGGTTCAGCAATTAAATCAAAGCAGATGCTTTATTTCTTAAATAGGAAGCCGTTTGACACCAACACCATAAGCTTGTTTTGCTGGATTTTATTTAGCAGTCATTAACTACTGCAGTGGAACTACTAATTACTACACTTCAATATGCTATATTTATCATTCTCAAATTTAGCTGTGATAACTTCACCAAGTGCTATTTTAGAAAATATTTACGTTGTTACAGCGCACGCTTTTATTTTGTTTAAGTGCTAGAAGAACTCAATCATGGAAGAAGGGTTATTAGCAAAAAACAAATCTCAGCTACTGAACCATCTGGAAGATTTAAAGACGGCTTGTATTTCATTCTTTATTTAATATAATTAGGACTAAGAGCTGGATCTCACCAAAATTTCTGTGTTCCGGAAACATTTTTGCATGCGTCTACATGTGTTTTTGATGCGTTTTCAGTGCGTTCCTGTGTGTTTTTTCTTCTTTTGACACTTGAAAAATCTCAGGACAATGTGTGTTCCATACAGAAAAAAATGCAGCAGGCTCTCCTTTTGTTGACTGCACTGAAACTAACTGCCGTGCTGTGAACTAGGGCCATTGAATGGCATGGAAAACATTGTGCATGCATTTTGATGAAGATTAAAAATGCATTAGACTGCATCTGGTATGAACCAGCCTGAAAAGTCCATCCATCCATCCCTTCCTCCCTGCAAGAAAGAAGATCTTGCTGACAGAATGGAGATCTGCCTTGTTTAGGCAGATCCTCGTTCTGTGTGTTTTACTGACGATCAGTGGGTGCCAGAGGACATCCAGTGCCCAGCGCCCGCAGATCGACTTCTGCTGTGAATAATCACAGAAGAAGCGACCCGCCGGCAACGCGCATGCGCCCCCTGCAGGCAGAACTGCAGAATCACATATATATACACACAGGAGAGCTGCCCTGTAGCAGTAAAACTGAAGTGGTTAAGGTACTTGGGATGGATCTGAGCTGAGACGCAAGGATGGAAAAGGAAACTCAGAGCCCCCAGCAGGATGGTGATGGGCTCCTGCCAAGCTGCAGACTCTGGGAGCACCTGGTCTCAATTAGATTTCCTGATGGTGAGAATGGAATGCAACAAACAGTCCAAGAATGTAGTCCCTTGGATGGCTTCACGTTTGGTGAAGAATAGCTAGACAGTCTAGGCATCGCATGGAGCCTGGTAGAAGTAGTTTAGGAAAGGGGGGGGGGGGGGCGATACCACGCTGATCCCTAAATGTAGTGAAGCAGCCAGCACAGTAAAAGACAAAAGTGTGTAAGGTTGGAAAAGGTATGTGCAGCGCTTAATAAAAATTAAAAAAATGAAATACCCCTGTGGCTACAGGATGAGATAGTGAATAAACCAAACATTAAAAATAAACATTAAAAATCAAAGTTCCTTGTGCAATCCATGTGAAAGACATATACAGTATCATACAAGATATACATTATGACCTTGTGTTCATATGTATACACAAACACGAGGTCTAAAGGGAGTCTCAGAAAAAATATGAGACAAAAGTGAAAAAATACAAAGGTAAAATGTCCAATGAATCCACAAAGTGAAAAACAAATGATCTAGTAGAGTGATCCAAAAGAAGAGAAGGTGAGTCCCAATGCCAGCAACAGGAATCACATGAGTGAAATGGATCCACCGCCACCAATATTGAAGAGGCTTACCGGAATATGTGGACTCAATAAGGCTTATACTCAATGAGTCAACCAGGCAGGAGATGTAAAAACACCAATATGGGAAGCTGCCACACCACTTCTTCTTGGCCACAATAGGAGATGATCCTTTCGTCCTTGATACATCTCAATCTTTGATGACTGGAAAGGACCGGCAACCTGGACAAAAAGGGGTGGACAGTGCCCCCTGGTGACAATCAAACAAGAAAGCTTCACATAGCGTAAAACCATAAGGTATAAAATTTATTATAAAAATCAGGAACACTCACATGTCCATTGATAAAAAAAGCGCTTGTTTACAAATGACAGTCAGTATAAGGCAGTGGCACCAACAGTTCCATGCCCCCGAAGGTAGACAGGACACCTGATTGCTAATTCAGAGAAAGGAACTGAAGACTAGTAAAACACTAGTAAAACCAAGAAACTGAACCAGAGTAGAGGGAACGGCTGGCAGAGTTCCAAAGAATAAACTGGCAAAAAGCAAGCATTTTATGGCCAGAATCCAGCTGTCTGGATAGATATGAGCCCTGCAGGTGAGTTCATGACAGTAGACTTTGATAGTCAAGTCTATTTAGAGAATGAATTGATTAGCTATGATGTTTTTTTCCCAGCAAATAACTATTGCCTCCCCTAATAACCTTAGCTGGCTTCTGAATCTTCTAATCCCTCTTCTCTAAATGCTCAAACTTATATCTTTAATTCATGGGAAAATGTGTGCTGCATGGTGTTCATTCATTAGAAAGCTTGTTACGCATTCAGATCATGCATGCGTAGCTGGACCCCATCCAGCATCAACACCAACCGTTAGTCATCAAAACTTAAACATAGCTGGATGCTCTCTGGATCACTACAATCTGATGATATTGTCCACACAAGGTACATCTGTGGTGATCGGATGTTGTCATGTAATCGCAGATCAGCCCTGCAATGTACTAAATAGACTCAGCTACACAGTAGTATATTATTTTATCTGCTAATGTATGATGGCTACAATAACCCACTAAAGAGTACAGAAATGTGAAACCTTGTCATATGCTTTGATAATTTTTTTTATATCTATGTGAATAAGCCACAGAAGTGGACCATCAATGGAGATCTTGATGGTTGTCTTAAACACTCAATGCAGAGTAAAATACATCTAAACCAATGAACAAGTATTTAGTGTTGTAGGTTACTAGTCCTTAGTTGTGATGTTATCTGCACTAGTTTTGTTTTTTGAACCTAAACACATTTAGTTCAAGTACGTCCGTGACGTCATCCCGCCATACACTGCGCTCCAGCCCTCTCCTGAGACCTGCTGACTGCGTTCCAGAACACGTTCTGGTTCCTGCCCAAGAGCCAGAAGATCCCTGGTGAACAGGACGCCAGCTTTGCTTCACACGGCTCCACAGAAAGAGTTTAGTGCTGCCAGCTGCAACGGAGATTGACGCTCTCAGTGGACTTCATTGTGCCTCTATAAAGATACTTCTATGTGATTTTTTTTAATACACTTTGTTTATTAAATCTATACAGTTTTACTCAAGTGGCGCCTGTTTTTCTGTTTCCTCTTTCCATATTGTATCTAAACACTTGTAAGCTGTTATATATTACATTTTTGTTCTTGGATTTAGATACATGGTCAGTGAATCCAACACAGTAATATCTTCTTAGAACTGCTAACTTGGCATGCTTACAACTGACAACTTATGGAAAACTTAGGGTTTCTTGCTTTTACCTTACATTCAATTGGTGGCCTTGCTTTTGATATGAGCCACCAACACATTGGTTGTTGCACTAGAGCAGGGGTCTTCAAACTAAGGCCCTCCAGTTGTTCAGGAACTACAATTTCCATCATGTCTGGTCATGTCTGTGAATGTCAAAGTTTTACAATGCCTCATAGGATGTGTAGTTCTGCAACAGCTGGAGGGCCGCAGTTCGAGGATCCCTGCACTAGAGTAACGCAAAGCAACTTTATACCATGTTGTTTCACTTTTTGTTGAAAACTTTGATTAAAGGCCTGCTTGAAACCAAAACTATTGTCTTGACATATGTTGTATTGTAACGCATGCCTTTAAAGTGATTGTAAATGATCACCTTGTAAAACAACAGTTGAAATTGAAATGAAAGGCAAAATATTTTTGTATAGATATAAAAATACATTATAAATACCTTTTTCCCTTTTTTATAAATGATCACATTCCCTCTGTTCTCTGCATAAGAGCTGGGGGGAGGAGAAACAGCAGAACACTGGTGTTCCTGGTGAATGGCTGTGCAGCAGGGGTGTGTCAGGACAAGTCTGATCATTGGAGGAGAACACACGGAGTTCCCAGCAGAGCTAGAGAACTGACCACGTTGTGTTCTTCTGCCTGGTGTGGTCAGTTTTTAATAGGAAAGCAGTGGGATGGGCAGGAACACCAGGGATTTCATACAAAGGAAGCAATACAAAGAGAGCGGGACACTTTCTCATACAAGTACATGGTACAGCAGACACATATCAGGAATATGAAGTGTTGGGGTAATAAACGATTTAACCACCCCGATCCGGAGGATCGGGGTGGATTTTCAGTACCAAAAGCGGTAACCCCAAGCCAGACTTGGGATGACATCGCAGGATCCATGTAGAGGTTACTTACCTTGTCCCCTGGATCCTGCGATGTCTCCCCGCTGTGATCTGCGAGCCTCCGTGTCTTGCTCGATTCACACTGCCGTGCTCCGTTCCCTGCGAGCGTTGCGACGCACAGGGATGAAGTTCGGAGCCAAATTCAAAAAGTAAAACACACAGTATAGATACAGTATACTGTAATCTTACAGATTACAGTACTGTATCAAATAATTACACATCCCCTTTGTCCTTAGTGGTTTGTCCAGTGTCCTGCATGCAGTTTTATATTATAAAAACTGTTCTTTCTGCCTGGAAACTGGAGATTGTCCATAGCAACCAAAACCGTCCCTTTACATCAAACGTGGTTTTAGACCAGCTAGAAAACAGCAATAATAAATTAGAATCACCTGTAGAATTGAGCGATAGTGATTTTTGGGGAGATCCGTCATCAAACACTGAAAAGTAATGACAGTGACAATTCTGCAACTGAGCAAATTTCAGTGTTTTTGATTTGATTACATTATTGAATAATTTTTATTATTATTATATTATTATTTGGTATAATTATTTATAGTCATAGATTTCCTTTTTCAAACTTTATCATACCCGGGATGTCTACTAGACTCTAGTTTGGACAGATTTAAGTGAATTATTCCTAAGAATTACAGGCCTACAATATGAAACGCCAAATTTCCATGCAAAATAATTGTACCGCTTTCAGCACCTAAAATCTGAAATAATCATACCGCCAGGGAGGTTAAATAAAGAATTAAAAAAAAAAAAAAAAAAAGAACTAACGACTTGCAAAGCTAACAGTGCTGTGTAAATAACAACCCCTGTTCAGGAGAAGGGGGGCCATGTACATGGGGTGCACACAGGGCCGTCTTTTCGAATGGGCACGCTGGGCAGTTGCCCCGGGGCCCCACTTGCCTGGGGGGCCCCACCTGCCCAGCGACCCCAGCCAAGCCTCAATCATACCTCCCAACAGTCCCGGATTGACCTGCAGCAGTGTGCACATCCAGTACAGCCAGGGATTGGCTAGCAAGTCAGCTGGATGTGCACTGTGCAGCCCCAATGACAGACTGCACCTGTCAAAACGAGAGTGTGATGTCGGGTAGGAGCGGGACTGCTACCCAGACCCGCCCCTCTGTAAAACCAGTGCATAGCGAAAGAGCCGGTGACACAACACTGGCATTCATACATTCCTGACCAGGACAGAGTTGCAGAGGGTCAGGATCAGCTGTCTTTTCCTCTCCCCCAGGGTCTCCACTGGCCGCCATTTTCCCAGAGGCCAAATTACTATTTAGTAATGGCCGGGTGACTGCCAATAGAATTTGAGCTGTGGCACCGACCACCTCCCGCCCCGCTGCCGTCTGTCTGTGACCTGATGTGGGAAGGGGCGGGGGTGGGCGGCACCACAGCTAAATTGCTATTGGCAGCCACCCGGCTATTTTGTCCCATTCTACACTGCTGGGAATGCCTGATCTGTAAGGAAAGGGGGGGGGGTCCATTGGGGGATGCCTGGGTTAAAGACAGGACTCTGCTGGCAATGCCTGATGTAAAGGGGGACTCCGCTGCAATGCCTGATGTAAGGGAGGACTCTGCTGCAATGCCTGATGTAAGGGGGGACTCTGCTGCAGTGCCTGATGTAAGGGAGGACTCTGCTGGCAATGTCTGATGTAGGAGGGGACTCTGCTGCAATGCCTGATGTAAGGGGGGACTCTGCTGCAATGCCTGATGTAAGAGGGGACTCCGCTGCAATGCCTGATGTAAGGGGGGACTCCGCTGCAATACCTGATGTAAGGGGGGACTCCGCTGCAATGCCTGATGTAAGGGAGGACTCCGCTGCAAAGCCTGATGTAAGGGGGGACTCCGCTGCAATGCCTGATGTAAGGGGGGACTCCTCTACAATGCCTGATGTAAGGGAGGACTCAGCTGCAATGTCTGATGTAAGGGGGTCTCCGCTGCAATGCCTGATGTAAGGGAGGACTCCGCTGCAATGTCTGATGTAAGGGGGACTCCGCTGCAATGCCTGATGTAAGGGAGGACTCCGCTGGGGACACCTTATGGCATCTAGTGGCAGGCGACGTGGCAGGTGACACGCTCAGGGTTCTCACTGATTCTGCATTATGGTGAGTTAAATCATTTCATTCTATATTACAATGTAATAATAGAAATAATGCACTTCAATCATCCTGACACCATAACAATCTTGGTGCCGCGATGATTGAAGCGCCAACACCAGGTGTTTGGAGTATCTTTATCTGCTGATTGGTAAACTTCCTGGAATACACAGATTTCTTGTGTAGGATCTGGGGCTGCTGTCACTCCATCCCTCTTTCTTTCTCTCTTTTTCTTTCTCTCTTTCTTTTTCTTTCTCCCTCCATCCCTCATTCGTCTCATACCACACCCCTTCCGAGCCACGCCCATTTAAGACACGCCCATTTTTCGCCGCGGCGCGCCGCATTTTTCTGTTAGAGTATGCCCCGCCTACAAAAGAATGCCACGCCCCTAATTATAGCAAGGCTCCGCCTATATGCAAAAAAGTGTCCCAAATTTTTTTTTTGCAATGTTGGCAACTATGGGTGTGGTGTGTGTTATATGTGTGTGTGTGTAGGTAGGGGGGTTCAGAGGTTATAGTTGAGGAGAAGGGCAACAGTGAGATGTGGATAGATGACTGCACTCTGTACCTAGCGCTCTTGAACCCTTGCACTTTGTACGTAACGCACTCCAGATCCATGCACTGTGCCTAACACTCTCCTGCACTCTGTACATAACACACGCCAAAACCCTGCACTCTGTACCTAGCGCTCTTGAACCCTTGCATGTATGTAACGCACTCCAGAACCATGCACTGTGCCTAACACTCTCCTGCACTCTGTACATAACACACGCCAAAACCCTGCACTCTGTATCTAGCACTCTCCCGAGCCCTGAACTCTGTACATAATGCACTCCTGAATCTTTCCACACTTTGTGTAACGCACACTTCCATAGTTTATGCAAAATCATTTGTAATGGAAGCTTTTTATTCTTCTTTTTTTATATGACTGTGCTGGGGTTTTTGTATGCATCAGTGAGAATCTTTCTTTTTGCTGCAGTGCACGTAGCACGCCGTCGGTTGCTTCCTCCCATAAGTGTCCCTCATTCTGAAGTTCAAAAGTTGGGAGGTATGGATCATCATTCAGATGTCAGAAAGTTCGCTGCCGCATTGTGCCAGTGCTGTTATGCGGTGCGGCTCCTTCACAGAGACAGAGTGCTGCGCGATCAGTTCCGATATGAGTAAGCCACTCAGCGGCGTGCAGTGTGAGTCAGCTATCACTTGAAGAACGCAGCCGATGCTTTCTGTGTAGTTCCGGCTCTTCACAGGCGGAGTGATATGAAATGCACTCTGTCTGTGACAGATACAGGAAGCATCGGCTCTGCTCCAGCCGCATACTTCCTGTGACAATTCCGCGTCTCAGAGGAGCCAGGCAGCAGTACACACGCCAGCATTATTACCCACCAGCACCAGCAGCACCAGAGTGTGAGTGTGTCCATTTATATATATATTTATTTCGTTTTTTTAGGTTGTATGATTTAGTGGTGAAAGTTATTAGTGCCCGGGCCCCCCCAAGTTTTGACCGTAATACCTTATGTGTCCCCCTTATATATCAATCTTAGAGTTGCCACTAGTTCGAGGAAGTAATTAGTGCTTTTGTACTGTCCCATTTCAATCTGTAATTTCTTGTTTTTCAATTTCTTGCTATTCAAGCTCGTGTTATATTGTCCAAACGTTGTGTTAATGTTTAAACACTGATTTTGTTGGAAGTACCAATAAATATAGCCTTATTGATCATTTGCATTTTTATTCTCGTGCGTGATTGTGTAGACAGGGCCCCAGTGCACTGTATTGCCCGGGGGCCTATAATGCTCATAAGATGGCACTGGGTGCACGTGTTTGTGCATAGGTATGTGATGGAAGATATGCTGTTCCTCTGGTAATGCAGATTCACACCTACGTGGCATCAGCTTCTAGTATGATGATGTAGGGAAGGGAACTAGTTAAACCTTTTTCATTTGTTATATATTTCTTCAGCTACTGCAAATGCCATTAAATTCCACATGTTGTTATCTTTCCTTAGTTACAATGCCATCCCTTTTATCTAAGTCACATAATCAGTGTTGCTAATTTGCAGTAAATAGATTACATAATACTTAGTCAACAGCGTCTTGTGATATTTGCAAATACGCACACCTTTTGCCCACTTCAAAAAGAGTCTGGAAGTGTGAAATTATACAGTATATGTGTATTAATTATTATGCAGAGCTGAAGAAAACTTCACATTGTCTTTCTTAAAGTGAACCTATGCCCAGATTATGCAAAGTATTTACACATTCTAAACAAACGGCAAAAGCTCATATAAAAAAAAAAGTCCCCATTCATCTCTGTATCCGTAAGCATTGTGACTTCAGAGTTTTTGTTGTCATCTTTGAGAAAGAATATTTTCACATTAAAAGCAGCTAAGTCAGGGATGGCTATCTTCCAAGCCGCACATCAAAGTGACGGGCAAAACAGAAACTGGAAGCTGACTTGTTTAACCCATATGGCAGCACACAGCCATCCAGTGATCTGCACATACTAAGGCCGGCCATACACGGTTCAAATCTCGGCCAGTTCAGCAGGAACCAGCTGAGATTCTAACCCATATGGGCATACTGAATGTACCAAGTTAATTGATCGATCAACTTGGGTACAACCAGCCTTCCAGATTCTTTTGCGATCAGCGCTAGCAGCTGTTATAGCGGTTAGCAATAATCACTGTCTTCTCCTGGTGGGGTAGGTTTCCCCTGCCGAGAGCAGACAATTGCTCGGGAGGAAGGATTCCCCCGGTCAGCAATGTCTGTGTTGATGGGAGAATCATGTGAATTTATTTCCTGCAACCCGTAGCTGCAGGAAAGAAATTTGCACTGTGTATGGCCAGCCTAAGGTGACAACGCTACCCCTGCATATGCACAGGCTCTGATAGAATTGTCACCCTAGGACAGAAAGTATTTACTGGCAAGATCAATATCAAAACCAATAGAATAAAAAAACTATTTAAAATAGGGTGGAGTTTCCTTTAGCCAGCAGTGGCACCTGGTGTTTTTTTGTTTGGGGGGGCGGCAAACAACCCCCCCCCCCCGCGGCACCTCACCCCCCCCCCCCGCTCCTCACCCCCTGCTGTTTGGCAGGGATCATCGGGCAGGGGGAGACAGGCTGCAGCAAGATGGCGTCTTACTCTGAGTTGATGGTGGCTTCCGCCGTGCCTCTCCTCCCCTTCTCCTAGGCATCCAATATCGCCTAAGCTTCCAGCCAATCAGGAACCACGTAACAGACCCACGCTTTCTGATTGGCGGAGAGGCGATTCAGTGTTAGAAAAGCAAATATTCATTTGCTTTTCTAACACATCTGGGTGGACTGCAAACGCAATGCTCTGTGCTCCATCTGCAAGTACATCTTTTTTGAAACCTATTAGAGCCTATGGCTCTAATCCAGTGCTTCAAAAAACACCCCCGTTGCAGTAATTCAGGCACCCGGCGTCCGAAAAGGGGCCGGATGCCTAAATAGGGGGTGGCAGCGGCGGCCATGGATAGATTCATGCTATGCATGAATCTATCCATTATACATAGGGGGGGGGGGTGGCTGGAGAGAGGGGGCGGCGCCCGTGTACCCTTAATGCACAGCCTCCATTGATAGCCAGGATTATCTGCCTTACAGAGTGATGTCCCCTACCACTCAACTGATTTGGCCAGGAGGTAACGTAAAGTGTTTGTAGAGGCAGAAGGTTTTTTTTATCTTAATGCATTCTATGCATTAAGATAAAAAGCCTTCTGTATGCAGCAGCCCCCCTCAGCCCCCTAATACTTACCTGAGCCCATCTAGATCCAGCGATGTTGTAGGATTTTCTCAGCTGGGAGGAGGAGGGACTCCCCTCCTCATTGGCTGAGACAGCATTTGGCTCCTGCTGCTGTTAATCAAAGTCCGTCAGCCAATGAGGAGAGAAAGGGGGCAAGCGGGGCAGCAGCTCCGTGTCTGAATGGACACACGGAGCTGCAGTTCGGCTCGGGTGCCACCACAGCAAGCTGCTTGCTGTGGGGGCACTTGTCAGGAGGGAGGGACCAGGGGAGCGAAGAGAGACCTGAGAAGAGGAGGATCTGGGCTGCTCTGTGCAAAACCACTGCACAGAGGAGGTAAGTATAACATGTTTATTATTTTTACCCAAAAAAAAATAGGACAAGCTAAGCTCAAGTTTTAATGTGTTTTCAGCATTTTACCATATTTTTGGAAAACGGCTATGGGTAAAATTGACTGTAACACTGCAATAAAAGGTCAAAAAGTGTTTAAAATCAATAGTACCTCTGTGACGTGACTAATATACTAAAATATATTTTTGTGACGTGACTAAAATATATAAAATACATTTTTCTGCTTAGTGAAAATATTAAAAAATTGAAAAAGTATAGGAGCAGCAACCAAAATTTTGAATACTAAACCACACACTATGTTATTCTATATATAGTAGGTGCACTACCAAAATTATTCATCAGGTGCAGGGAATCATTAGCTTATAAAACATTAGGATCAATAAACAAATTTTCATGCATATAATAAACAAACACAAAACTTAGTGCAAAGTGCCTCAAAATGTCAGATATATAATTGAGTTAAGCAAAGTCCACAAAAGTACTCAATACAAAGATGCTTGGTCCTTATAAATCTTGATGAGTCTTGTGAAAAAACACCCAGCACACAAGTGTTTTCTAGTGATTCCTCCACCACAAATATTTAGCCTTTCACCAGATATAGTAAATTGATCTCCACACAGAGATCACTATATGCTTGTATAGATACAGTCTAATGCCCCGTACACACGATCGGACATTCTGACAACAAAATCCATGGATTTTTTCCGACGGATTGTGGCTCAAACTTGTCTTGCATACACACGGTCACACAAAGTTGTCGGAAAATCCGATCATTCTGAACGTGGTGACGTAAAACACGTATTTCGGGACTATAAACGGGGCAGTAGCCAATAGCTTTCATCTCTTTATTTATTCTGAGCATGCGTGGCACTTTGTGCGTCGGATTTGTGTACACACGATCGGAAATTCCGGCAACGGATTTTGTTGTCGGAAAATTTTATAGCCTGCTCTCAAACTTTGTGTGTCGGAAAATCTGGATGGAAAATGTGTGATGGAGCCCACACACGGTCGGAATTTCTGACAACAAGGTCCTATCACACATTTTCCATCGGAAAATCCGACCGTGTGTACGGGGCATAAAGGTACAGGTAAAGTGAGTACACCCCTCACATTTTTGTAAATATTTTATTATATAAAGCTTGCGTTTCAACCTCTGCAACATCTCCAAACTACGTCCCTTCCTAACCAATGAAACCACACAGTTCCTGATTCACTCCCTGGTTATCGCTCGCCTTGACTACTGCAACTCCCTCCTCATTGGCTTACCTTTAAATAGGCTTTCTCCCCTTCAGTCCCTCATGAATGCTGCTGCCAGACTCATCCACCTTACAAACTGCTCAGCATCTGCTACCCCTCTCTGCCAATCCCTCCATTTGCTGCCACTCACCCAACATATTAATTTCCAAATACTAACAATAACTTACAAAGCCATCCACAACTCTGCCCCCAGCTACTTCACTAGCCTAGTCTCTAAATACCATTCTCTTTGTTCCTCCCAAGACCTCCTGCTCCCTAGCTCCCTCATCATCCTCTGGAATTTCCTACCCCAATCTTTCAGACTATCCCCAAATCTATCTACTTTTAGGCGATCCCTGAAAACTTTTCTCTTAGCCTATCCTGCCTCCGAGTAACAACTGTACTTTAATTTTCTTCATTAGATCATCCCCCACAGTTTTTTACCCTTTTGCACCACTTGACCCTCCCTCCTAGATTGTAAGCTCTAACGAGCAGGGCACTCTGATTCCTCCTGTATTGAATTGTATTGTAAGTGTACTGTCTGCCCTAACGTAAAGCGCTGTGCAAACTGTTGGCGCTATATAAAATCTGTATAATAATATATCTTTTTATGTGACAACACTGAAAAAATCATTGCTATAATATAAATTAGTGAGTGTACAGCTTGTATAACAGTGTAAATTTTCTGTCTCCTTAAAATAACTCAACACACAGCCATTAATGTCTAAACCACTGGCAACAAAAGCGAGTACGCCCCTAAGTGAAAATGTCCAAATTGGGCCCAATATGTCATTATTTTGTGTGGCCACCATTATTTTCCAGCACTGCCTTAACCCTCTTGGGCATGAAGTTCACCAGAGCTTCACAGTTTGCCGCTGGAGTCCTTGTCCACTCCTCCATGACGACATCACAGAGCTGGTGGATGTTAGAGGCCTTGCGCTCCTCCACCTACCATTTGAGGATGCCCCACAGATGCTCAATAGGGTTTAGGTTGGGAGACGTGCTTGGCCAGTCCATCACCTTTACCCTTAGCTTTTTTAACAAGGCAATGGTCGTCTTGGAGGTGTGTATGGGGTCCTTATCATGTTGGAATACTGCCCTATGGCCCAGTCTCTGAAGGGAGAGGATCATGCTCTGCTTCAGTATGTCACAGTACGTGTTGGCATTAATGGTTCCCTCAATAAACTGTAGCCCCCCAATGCCAGCAGCACTCATGCAGCCCCAGACCATAACACTCCCACCACCATGCTTGACTGTAGGCAAGACATACTTGTCTTTGTACTCTTCACCTGGTTGGTATCATCAGACCACAGGACATGGTTCCAGTAATTCATGTCCTTAGTCTGCTTGTCTTCAGCACACAGTTTGCAGGCTTTCTTGTGCATCATCTTTAGAAGAGGCTTCCTTCTGGGATGACAGCCATGCAGACCAATTTGATGCAGTGTGCGGCATATGGTCTGAGTACTACAGGCTGACCCCCCACCCCTTCAACCTCTGCAGCAATGCTGACAGCACTCATACATCTATTTTCCAAAGACAACCTCTGGATATGACATTGAACACGTGCACTGAACTTCTTTGGTCGACCCTGGCGAGGCCTGTTCTGAGTGGAACCTGTCCTGTTAAACCGTTGTCTGGTTTTGGCCACCGTGCTGCAGCTCAGTTTCAGGGTCTTGGTAATCTTTTTATAGCCTAGGCCATCTTTATGCAGAGCAACAATTCATTTTTTTCAGATCCCCAGAGTTCTTTGCCATAAGGTGCCATGTTGAACTTCCAGTGACCAGTATGAGGGAGTGAGAGCAATAACACCAAATTTATAACACACCTGCTCCCAATTCACACCAGAGACCTTGTAACACTAATGAGTCACATGACATCGGGGAGGGGAAATGGCTAATTGGGCCCAATTTGGACATTTTCACTTACGGGTACTCACTTAGGGGTACTCACTTTTATAACCAGCGGTTTAGACATTAATGGCTGTGTTGTGTTATTTTGAGGGGACAGGAAATTTACACTGTTATACAAGCTGTACACTCACTACATTGTACCAAAGTGTAATTCCTTCAGTGTTGTCACACGAAAAGATATAATAAAATATTTACAAAAATGTGAGGGGTGTACTAACTTTTGTGAGATTCTGTATATGCCTTTAGGCAACGCTGGCTATGTTGTTATCAGCCATCCCACCCCCAGCAGCCATGATATACCAAATAGAAAGCAAACAGCAGCCCAGCTCCAGCGTGATGATGAAACGCGCCAAGCGTATCATTCGGTGCGTCACTTCCGGTCTAGGTGAAATGAACGCTGATGACCGGTGGCTTCCTGTATGATCGGGTAGAGAGGACACATACAGATTGTATGCTATTTATTTGTTTGCTTGGATTGTAAATATTTTATTAAAAAAAACAGTAAATTTTTACACTATGAGAGGCTCCCTCTTCTCTCTAATTTCATCATCTGGAGTCATTGATACTGGAGCCACTGAATCCCTGACCCACACACCCAGGAGGAGAGGATATCAGGCAACTGCCGGGAGGCACCACCTGGTCCCTGGGTGACCAAAAAGTGAGGCTGACTACTCTTGTTATATAAAAAGGGGGTTGACACAAGTGCGGGCCTTTATAAGAGCATGTGATGATATAGCATTACCAGGGAGCATTATTCTGGTGTCAAGGCACAAGCACTTCTTTCACTTTTCTATGAATGGACTTTTTGTTATGGAATTGAGGATTAATAATATTCTGGACTAAGCACCTACCAATATTTGAGACTGAGAGCACACTTTCATCATTATAATTTTATTTCACATATATCTATTGTAGTAACGATTATTTTTGCAAGCGCTGTCTAGCACAAACATATTTTGTGTTATTTGTGATTTAGCAGCCATGATATACCAGGTAAGAAGCACACCACAAGCTCAGTGCTCAGTATCTCTCCAAAGAGAAGCCAAAGGGAGCAGCAATAGTGTTGACTAACAGGTACTTACAAAAATTAAAGAGACAAGAGAGCACAATGATACAAATGCCAAGACCAACCTCAGCATGCATGTGACATCACCAGCTAGGTCCCGCCCGACATGTTTCGCCACCATTCAACCCAACTGGGGTGTGGAGTGTGTGTGGTTATTGTGGTTACTCTACAGTTGAAGTGAATGGTATTGGTTATATTTTATTTCTTTATTACAGTCAGTATTAAAATGGAATTAAATAGTACAAGGTCATATAGTAGGGTGAGGAAAGACACCTGTCCATGGAGATTTGGAAATTGCATATAAATAGTTAACATTGTCTCATGCAATCAGCAGCTGGAACTAGTCAGAGTGGTTTCCCAACCAGCAGTCCACATATCCTAAGCTGACAATGCTACCCCTGCAGAGGTACAGGCTCAGTCAGCATTGTCATCCTAGGACAGGAAGTTTTTACTGGCAGAATCAATTGGTCAAAACTGAGAGAATAAATACCTCCTACAGGAAAATACTCCTTCTGTGCCATCAAGGGAAATTAAGCTACCAGACATTTTTGAGGTGATGGTGGGGGAGGGAAAGGGGGGTTACATAAACTTTTATGTAGTTTAAGATCTGTCTCCTGCATAAAATATCCCTAGTTATAAACCACCTTATCATCCACTGCTTAAGATCAAATCACAGGAATACCCTACAATAAGGTTTTCATCCTTGGTGAAATATGTTCAGTCCTACAATCTACATGGATGCTGGAACTGCAGCTTTTCCTATAATAAAGATTCCTGAAATCCTTGCACTGTACCAAGCTGTAAATGAGTGGATTGTCTTTTCTCACAATACCTTGAGAATGCATTAATTATGTTTTAGTCAGTTCTTTCCTCGAGCTCTCTTCTCTAAAGCTGAATGAATAATGCTATGGATGATCAATAAACCCCTGATCCAATGTAGAAAAACAAAAAAGTTTGAGGGGTATAAAATGAAGGTACCTCCTGGGGTTCATCAATCCAACAATGCAAAGATGGATCGCAATGCAGTTGTGGTCCCCAAAATTCATATCAGTACTAACCTACTTTGTGTGCAGAGAAGTTACATGAACAATAATATTTGTTGTGTGTGTGTGTATAGCTTAGAGGTCCTTATAGACATCAGATGTCCAATATCTAGCTTCAGTTCTGACAGATTCTGGCAGTTTTTTGGACCGTGAGCTATGAAAGGCTTTGTCCTCTCCTGACTGCTGTCAGGGGATTGTCAATTATCTTGCCTAGAAATTTTTGGATGGCAGCCTATTGTTCATCATTAACATTTCAAAGATAAGCAAACCACTATGGTACACACAGAACATGCTCCTTCATTGCATAGGATGTCAATGCAAGATGCAAGTTTTAGGAGAGAAAGGAAGATATTTGGCTGGTTGGATAATTGCATACTGTCTAACTGCCATCTATTATCCATTGCCAATTTAGTGTGTGTTTACTGAGCATGTACCATGCAGCATGTTTAATATACAGCTAGGACTCATTTACACTTGCTTCAAATTTAACACACATTAAAGCGCCTACCTCTTCAACATGCTTTTTTTATTTGTTTTTTATGTTTCTCTGATGCTTTTTTGAAGCTTGTAAAATGTCCTGTGTGTGTTGATTTTTTTATTTATTTTAAAGGGGCTCAGTAGTACCCCCAACCCAGTAATGCCCCATCTCATTAGTACCCCTATTCAGCAGATCCCAGGAGCATTAGTACCCCTGCTCAGCAGGTCCCCAGCTCATTAGTATCCTTGTTCAGTAGATGCCTGGCTCAGCTGTAGCCCTAGCTCTGTTGATGCCCCACTCACTAGTACCCCCAACTTTGCTGATTCCCCGCTCAGTAGTAACCCCCAACTCAATTAATCCCCCACTCAGTAGTAACCCCCAGTTCTGCTGATCCCCCACTCAGTAGTAACCCCCAGTTCTGCTGATCCCCCACTCAGTAGTAACCCCCAGTTCTGCTGATCCCCCACTCAGTAGTAACCCCAAGTTGTGCTCATCCTCCTCTCTTTCCAGTCCTTGCTCATCTCCCGCTATATTGATCCCATGCTGCTCACCATGTGTGACTTCTGCTAGTTTCTCCTGCTCTGGTCCCCCAGCTCTGCTGATCCTCCCCCTCTCAATCTTATCTCTCTGGTCCCCATTCACTTTCCGCTGTTCCCACGTTGTGCACCACGTGTGCCACCTGATAGTTGCTCTGCTCCAGTCTGGACCCCACTTACCTTTCTGCCTGCTGCGTACCAGATGTGATTTCTGCAAAAAACACTCCTAGAATATATAAACATGAACCCGAAGTGACCACTGATGATATCTTTCTAGTGTGATAGTAGGTTTCCCAGTGGATCCTGAGATATTTCATACCTCCAAAATAAAGCAAAGCTAACGCTGAATAAAAACCCCACAAATGCGGCAGGTGCTGTTAGTGAGCATAGTAAAAGACTTCTATGGAGGCTTTGGAGAAAGAAACGTGGGGTATATTTCTGAAGCAAAGCAAACACAACAGTGTGAACAGGACTGTAAGCTAACCATTTTATTAAGTGAGATGTGCTTTGATTGGCATTCAGAGTGCTTTAAAAAATTGTGTCAAATGCCACATTTTGAAGCAAGCATAAATGAGCCCTGAGGCTGGGTTCACACCATTGCGAATTGGATGCGGTTTCTGCACATCCAATTCACAACCCGCATCCAATTCGCAATAGCAGGAGATTTTGGCCGGCTCTCTATGGAGCCGGTTCACATATCTCTGCAGCGGGTCCGGTGCAAATTGCACAAAAATGCTGTGCGTCTTTTGGTCCGTTTCAGGTCCAAATTCAGCAAAATTCAGGCTGAAATTGGACCTGAAATGGTGAACGAGGACACACCGGACCCCTGCTGTGAGCCGCATGCGATTCATATGTGAACCTAGCCTTAAAGTGCATGTATAGTGGTTTTGTATATATTGATGTATATCTTTCTTTATTACAGTCAGGATTAAAATATCCAGGAACACAATATTACAGTACATTGCAACCAGCCCCTGAAACTTTTGGTGTATGTTTTCCATGCTCTGCTTATACTGTCTCCTATGTTGTGAAAGTAAATTGTTTACAAATCACAATAGCTTAGTTACTAAACCCAGGACCCTGCATTCACTATATCTGGTCTCCCACAGTACACAGAACATAGCAATGCAATTATTTTGGTAAATAAAAAGTGCTAAATACCTTTTCTCATCAGCAGTATATAGCAGTCTTGTGACTTCTATCAATGTCTGGCCAAGCACTGGTTAACCAATTCCCACCCAAAGATCCTTTTTTTCAGCGGTGGTGGTTCCACCGCTTGATCGTTCTTACAGGCGACGGGAGGGGACATCCCCCCCTCCCGCCACCATCCGGTGCTTCTCCGGGCTCTCCAGTGCCATCGGGGGCCCAGAGAAAGAATTCGGCCACCGCCGGATGACAACCATAGAGATTTCCGGTGATCAGATGGTCACCAGTCATCTCTATGACCGTCGGAGGCTGTCGTGTCCGGGTCTTGGATGTAAACAAAGCCGCGATAGCAGCTGGTAAGCATGAGATCGTGGATTTATTTTCTGATCTCATGCTTTCCAGCCTGGAGGAGAGATATGGGGTCTTATTGACCCCACACTGTCCATAAAGAGCACCTGTCACAAACTATTCCTATTACAAGGGATGTTTACATTCCTTGTAATAGGAGTAAAAGTGATCAAAAAAAAATGTAAAAGAAAATGTAAAAATAAAAAAAATAAAGTACAATAAAAAACATTTTTTAAAAATTATTTAAAACGCCGCTGTCCCCGGTAGCTCGCGCTCAGAAGCGAACGCACGCGTAAGTCCTGCCCACATATGTAAACGCTGTTCAAACCACACATGTGAGGTATCGCCGCGTGCATTAGAGCGTGAGCAACAATGCTAGCACTAGACCTCCTCTGTAACTCTAAACATGTAACCTGTAAAAAAAAAATCGCCTATGGAGATTTTTAAGTACCGAAGTTTGGTGTCATTCCATGAGTGTGCGCAATTTTTAAGTGTGACATGTTGGGTATCTATTTAATCGGCGTAACATCATCTTTCACAAAAAATTGGGCTAACTTTACTGTTTTGTTATTTTTTAAATCATGAAACTATTTTTTTTCCAAAAAAAAAGAAGTTTGAAAACTTGTTGCACAAATACCGTGAGATAAAAAGTTGTAATGACCGCCATTTTATTCCCTAGGGTGTCTGCTATAAAAAATATATAATGTTTGGGTGTTCTGAGTAATTTTCTAGCAAAAACAATATGATTTTTACATGTAGGAGAGGAGTGCCAGAATAGGCCCGGTATGGAAGTGGTTAAAGCTTGTAGGAGGAGTTTTCATTCTCCTCTGACTGTCCTATGAGGCTGCATGACCCCTGACCCTCTGTCTGGACAGTGCTGATTGGCCCTGTGCTGATCACATGCACCCTCCCAAAAAATAAACAACCCTCTAGCAATACACACTAAACTGAGCACGTGCAGAGTGCCTCCTAGGGCTCTGTACTATCAGCAGAGGGCTTGGGGACAGTAAAAGAAGGGGAGGGTCAAAGAAGACATGCATATACAGACTGTTTTTACTGTTGTTAGTTTAGTAATATTTTAGGCTGAAATTTACAAACATATCTAAATTTCAGAAAAGTGAACAATACTTTTCCCACCCATCCATACAGCTCTGTCCAAGGTTTCAATCAAAGACAGATTTAAATGGTCTGTAACTGTCCTAATAGACAGCTGAGTGTTGTTTCACAAAAGGGAATTGGGCTAGCCAGCAAAGGTCTCGTCTTCCTCAGAAGAGTCATGGTGCAGGTAGCAGTGTGTGTACAGCCATGCAGGGAGTGTATGTCCTGGCCTTAAAGAGGAACGCCAGGCTCCTCCAGAAAAAAATATAAGTCAGCAGCTACAAATACTGTAGCTGCTGATTTTTAATATTAAGACACTTACCTGTCTAGAAATTCAACGGTGCTCTCACCCAAACTGATTTTTCAAGTGGCTTGGGTGCTGCTGCTGTCATCTCCACTAAGGGCTTCACAGTCAGTTCCCTACTGCGCATGTGCAAAGCACGCTGCACTGCCTTTACACGCCCATGAACTTTAATGGTATCCCAGTCTTAGTCCGTAGGGTTCAATACTGAGTTGGCCCACCCTTTGCAAATATAACAGCTTCAACTCTTCTAGGAAGGCTGTCCACAAGGTTTAGGAATGTGTCTATGGGAAGGTTTGACCATTCTTCCAGAAGCAAATTTGTGAGGTCAGGCACTGATGTTGGAGAGAAGGCCTGGCTCGCAGTTTCCACTCTAATTCATCCTAAAGGTTTTCTATCGGGTTGAGGTCAGGACTCCGTGCAGGTGAGTCACCTTGTTTGTGCACTGGTGTGCAGTCATGTTGGAACAGGAAGGGGCCATCTCCAAACTGTTCCCACAAAGTTGGGAGCCTGAAATTGTCCAAAATGTCTTAGTATGCTGACACCTTAAGATTTCCCTTTACTGGAACTAAGGGGAACTAAGGGGCTAAGCCCAACCCCTGAAAAACAACCCCGCACCATAATCCTCCTCCACCAAATTATTTGGACCAGTGCACAAAGCAAGGTCCATAAATACATGGATGACCAAGGTTGGGGTGGAGGAAATTGACTGGCCTGCATTCCTGACCTCAACCTGATAGAACTTCTTTGGGATGAATTATAGCCGAAACTGCGAGCCAGGCCTTCTCGTCCTCATCAGTGCCTGACCTCACAAATGCACTTCTGGAAGAATTGTCAAACTTTCCCATAGACTCATTCCTAAACCTTGTGGACAGCCTTCCCCAAAGAGTTGAAGCTGTTATAGCTGCAAAGGGTGGGCCAACTTAATATTGAACCCTACAGACTAAGACTGGGATGCCATTAAAGTTCATGTGCTTGTAAAGGCAGGTGTCCCAATACTTTTGGTAAAATAGTGTATATACAGTACATTTTTTTGAATACTGAACCTAGACTAAACTATAATCCCTCTCAATCCTATACTGTTAAAGCTGGCATGGATATATACACATCACATCATCTGCACACAAGATGTGGCCAGCTGTCATTTGCTATGGAAACTCTGTAGTGCAGAATAAACATAAAGAATGTTGTACAATGCCTAACAAAATCAAAACCAAAGGTACTGTATACCCTTCATAAAGTAATAATACATTTCTGGGAATGCATATCATTTGCTTCTTAAATTGAATCAGCATTAATGTAAATATTTGCTTTTGTTTTGTCAACTCCATAATTTTAAGGAGTTTAATGTTGTAAAAATCCTAGATTTTTTCAGTAGATGTTCTGCACATTTGGGGGTGTGCCAACCGCCAAGCCGCGCTTACTGAATTGAAGCATTTGGCACAAATATTATGTTAATGAAAAAGCCTGTACAAAACAGATGCATGAATTTTCCTAATACATAAAGAGATTATGTGGATTTAATGTTTGGATTAGTCATAAGGGTTAAACATCACTCAACCTAAAAAAACTGGATTGTACCCAAAGTGAAATTAGTTGACTGCCTAGATCGTCCATCTGTCCAGAAATGTTTTCTACGCAAAAGCTAACAGCAGAGCGATGACTTGAATTAATGTGGATATGCATTCCTTGTCCAAAACAATAGCTGGAAAATGTGCATAGGCTTCAGAAAGAATGAAGTCAAGCAAACAGGACTTATATTTTCCCTAATATATATGTTTATATATATATATTACACTCCTGCACGTACTTTATTGAGGACACTTGTGAAATTAAACCCTCAGGTTTTTAGGCATTTTAGCAACTGATTTAGTCATTTACTAAGCATGTAGCATCTTTCTCTTTTAATCCTTGCCTATGTTCTGTAACCGCTGCCCCAAATTTCCTATTTCAGGGTGGTTCCTTTCTCTTGCAGTATCTTATGGAGCCACCCTGGCATGCAAAGGATATAGCTGTGTCTCCCTACACCAGCCTTCCTCATGCTTTTTACCCCAGGGAAACTCCTAATATAATTTCCAGGTCTCAGGGAACCCTTACTAAAACCAGTTTATTGGGGGTCAATGGCATGGGTGGTCAGTATGAAGAATGCAACTCTTACAACAGTGATCAGAAAGCCACAATTACAGACAGCTGAAAAGATTATTAGTGTCATGCTGCTGGCTTTGCCAAGTGGTGTTGGTCCTTGAAATATTAAGGGACCATCAAGTGGGAGGTCAATCAGCTACAGCTCAAGAAACCCCTGGCATGACTTGGAAGAACCCAAGGGTTCCACGGAACCATGGTTTGAGAATGTCTGCCCTACACTGTTTGCATCAATAGAAACACACAGCCTCATAGCCTAGGTTGGCAAATCACTCCTCTGCTCCTCCTTCCTGCTCCCCCTCCCCCTTTTACAACTAACAACTAACTTGAAACTGCACTGTCCACAGTTAGCTTTTTTCTGTGAAGACTAGAAGTTCAAGAAGAAGCACTGAGAGGCGAGGAGCCAGCAGCATTGAAATTTGTACATGGCAAGTTTTTGGGGTATTAATTAACAAATGGTGTACTGGGGAATGCTTATTTTGTTGCTCAATGTATTTGGCTAAAAATGCTGAGGGTTTAACACTACTTTAATTTTGTACATGAAGTAGACCTAAGTCAAGGCTAGTATAGGCTGTTTTTTTATTCTAGTTTGATATTTTATCTTCCAGTTTGAATGCCCCTCTGGTTATTGATTCACAAAGACAAAATATGCTCAAAAAAGTGAATGTGACTTTCCCTAAACATCCTCTGGTGAAGAATCAATCACTTCATTTAAAACACACGAATCTGGAAGATTTCCCAAAGAATGTTTGCTGGGTGTCTGCTAAAAACCCCATGTATCATATGTAATTGCCATGATTTTAAATATTTACATCTAAAATACAGTTTTTGCCTTTTTTCATCCTTTTCTGTGTCTCAGTGTTGCTGATCTCCTCCAACCTTTTTAATATCTTTGTTGGCTACATCCACTCCCTCCAGCCTCTGCTGCAAAGATTTGCTCTGGACCTGTGTTTATCTCCATATCAGTTTCTATGGGCTTGGGAGGTGCTCCTGATCCCAAGGTGTATATAGATCTCTGACCTGTCTAAAAGGACTTGACTTGACTAGCTGACCATAGACAACAATTTCTTTTCATTCGGCCAGAGCGCTGAACGAATAAAAATCAACAGACATCTCCAGTCACCTTCCTTGTGTAAATTCTCACCAATTGGGACATTGTATTCTGACAGCAGGGACCCTCCACTGTCAGAATGAACTGATGAGAAGTTGCAGCTCATTGCCCGAAAGTTTCCAACAAGCCTGCATGAGAAAAGTCATCTCACAATCAACTTCTGTTGAACAGGCATGACCAAACGTGAATTGAAATTTGGCTGATCTAGCTGAATTTTAATCCATCTATGGCCGCCTTCACCCTCAGTGTTAATCTATGCCCCACCACTTAACAGTCCAACAGCCTAGGGAAGTAGAAATTTTGGTACTGATCTATTAGCTGGTGGAAGGGTTCTCTTTGGAACCTAATTTTTGAAAATGTTAATCTCCCTGGCTCAGTGTGATACCCAGAAACAGAACATTATAAGAAAGAAATCATCAATAGCAGCCTGCATAGTTTTCTTAGCACAAGATACCTACAATTAAATTTCTTTAGTAAGGCTTGGAGCCATAATGGTGTGCAAAAGCCAAGTCAGTCAGAATTTAGCTTCCATTGGTCCACAGCAGTTGGATGGGTAAAAGACGAATGCTGCTTAACTGATCTGAGTTTCTGCACTTTGTACAATTTCCTTTGTTTTATTACAGGAAACTCATTACATTTTTTGAAGACACAAAACTATAATGGTGACATAACACATTTTGTAACAACATAACAACTTGTAAAATTCATCAGTGAAATCTCTTTTACTACCAATTGATTTGAGCTGAGTTCCACTTTAAAGGCAGAAGATTTAGGAGGATGCATTCTGATGAGGTGATTGTTTATCCCCCCTCTGTTTGGTTCCTTCCCGCATTCCCTCTCTTTCCTGACCATGATGCTCCATTAAGTGACCACCACATATCCTGCCGGTTGCTCTTAGAAAAGCTATGCAAGGGAGGCTTTCACTGTCTTTTCTCTGTAGTGGTGATACGCAGTTTTCTCTACTCAGCACTCTGCGTTGAATATTAGCTGCCGGGGATAGTGATTTATAAGGCACTTTCTGGATGCCTAGGCAGAAGATACTGATATCATTTGCTCTGCTGTCTTGTGCAGCTCCATTGTAACAAAGTGAAACTACACAACACCATGTATAGAGTTTATTTATTTATATATATATATATATATATATATATATATATTTATATATATATATATATATATATATATATATATATATATATATATATATATATATATATATATTGTATCTAATAGAAAATGGCAAAGTAGATGTGACCATCAGCCCATCAGTGAAAACCATGTGTTGTTCAGTAGATCCAGTAGGGCATCAGAAGTAATGTGCAAATTCTAAGTTTTCCTGTAAAAGTTAAGCTTTGCTCTGCCATCTCCTAGTTATCATTGGTTAGTGAGGCAGTCCTTAACATTAATGATCCTATAGGAAGACTTGAGAGTCAGGAGAGGGCCAGGTCAAATCGAGATTTAATTATAATTACAGTTGCTTAAATAAGGTTTCTCACTAAACGTAATCTCTTTTTATGTCTATCTCTGTCAAACGGCTTGATGAAGATTTTCACAGTTTAAACCCAACTCCAGCCAAATCTTTTCTTTCCTTTTTTATAGAGCAGAGAAGGGTTACTGTTTCTGCTTGGATTTTGCCCCTTGCCCCGTTGGAGAAATGTCCCATCACTTGCTGTCAGAATAGTAGACAAAAAACATTCTTATTTTAGCGGAGAACAGATAAGGACTTCAGAAAATGTTTTTATTGCTATTTTTGCCTTCCTACCCTAATGGCCAACACATCCCCGATTTTTGCATGGGTTACAGGGACAGGAAATGAGTGGAAATCTTTCCAGTGGGGTAACAGATAAAAATAAAAACCTCAGGAAGTAGATGAAGGGTGTGGGGCACTGGATATCTTAAAGTAGTAGGTGTTCTCAGTCAGGTCTTAAACACTAGAGACTGAATGATTCTTTTAAGGCAGCTCTGAAGGTTGGCTCTTTGCTCACTTAGGGACTGGGCATGCAAGGAGGAAAGTACCAAAAGCAGAATGTCTAAAGTCTAGATTGATTTTATTCAGATTCTTGTATCATAAAAAGCATAGCCAGCTTAACTGGAGCAATCATTCTCAAAACCCCTCAGGATCTCAGTTCTATCAGTCTAGTGCACATTTTGTTCAGTAGTACCAAGTCTTGATGAAAGCTGGCTCTTTGAACTCCTGAAACACGTTGTTTTTTTTATGATATAACAATCTGAATAAAGTAAAATCTGGATTTGATGTATCCTGACAGAAATTGGAAATCTTCCCCACTCTATCCAAAACTAAAAAAAAAAAAGTTATGGATTTAAATGTACTTTAAAGTTGTTTTTAAGCCACTTAGGAAATTACATGCAATCCACCCTGTTAGAAAGAGTCTTATGCTGCAGTGTCTGTGCTTTGTAAAAAATCTGCCCATTTGTACCTGAATTCACAGCACCGCTCGTCACTCACGTGACTCCTCGATGCTCCCTCTCCTGATCTGACAGCTTGAGCGGGAGGGGCCGAGAATCCCCCGCTGACATCAGTCGGGAGGAGAGGAGGAGAGAGCTAAGACGTCAGTCGGGGAAGACGGGAGCAGCGAGGAGTCACGTGAGCGCCGAGTGGGGCTGTGAATTCAGGTAGAAATGGGCATATTTTTTACAAAGCACAGACACTGCAGCATAGGATGCTTTCTAACAGAGGGGATTGCATGTAATTTACACTGCAATTTCAGCAGCAGGAAGGGGGGCGGGCACTGTCATTAGCTGATAGGTAGAGAGGGGAGGGGGGGGGGAGAGTGGAGAGGTGAGCTCAGCAGCCATGATAAACCGTGGTCAGTTTACAGAAGGGAGGGCAGAACCAGGCAGGATCCGCCAGGTATTTCAGGTGATACAGGGGGCCAAATTACACAGCACAAGCACTGTGCTGTTTAACATTAAAGTAACAGGATCCATTTTTTTTTTTTTAGGGTAACAAATGCTTTAAGGCCTGTGTGCATTGCAGCGTGTACTTATTTATACTATGCTGTCTTCATGGGCGCAAGTGTATATATGTTTACATTGCATTTATTTTACAGTTCTAAGATTTACTTTTCTTCATAAGTAATTCATTTGGCAGACTAAGGGAAAAATCCCAGCACAGTAAGTAAGAATTTGACATTTAAACTACTTAAATCATTAGGATGCTTGACCTGGTTCAGCAGCTTTTTACTTCTTGCTCATAAATATTTTGAATCACCAGCTTAAAACGATAAAATTACTGAATCTTCTCAATCTGTTAATCATATATTAAGAATATTCCTGGAAAAGATAATTAAAATAAAACATTTGGTAAAACATAGAGTGTACTTCATTCAAAGCAGCATAGCTGTCTCTGCAACCACAACAAGTTATACTAAGCTGACATTTTGTCTTGTAGACCTAAGTCACATGGCCTGTAAAACATAGACATCTTGTTTTGCTTTTAGAACAGTCTAGAGCATTCCATCTTGTGTTTGTATTTTATTAAGAAAATGTATTTAAGTCACATTTGTGTCTCCTCTGCAGGGCCGGTACATGGCATGGGAGGAAGGGGCACCTGTCCTGGGCTCAGTGTCTCTGTCTAGAGGCAGGGTTCGCACTTGGAGCTCCAGCAGGTCCCTTCTCCTTTCCTAGAGTAGCGAAAAGCAAATAAGGGAAATAAAGTTTTAAATCTTCTCTCCTTACATGATAAAAGAAAGCTCTCTACATTGCCAAGATGACATCAGTATCTCGATCTTCCGCTTAGGGTTGCCATATGAATTACACAGGTTCTGAGGCTAATTTAATTCAGATAAGGCACCAGGTGTGTATAATTACCATCTCAATCAGCCACAGAAACTGTGTAATCATTATGTGTTTGGTTTTAATGGGATGAGGTGGCAACCCTACTTCCGCTGCCCCAGCGCTGCTATCTTCATTTGCTTGTTGAATGTGTCAACAGTTGCAGGACAGGTCAGTGTAAAATGTAGCTGAGCAGTAAAAGGCTGAGCCTAAGGGGTTAGTAGTGAAGATCACTAATCAGGTGGGGAGATTACCACTTACTTCCCTGTATTTGTTTTGTTGGCTGTAGGTAAGGAGAAGGATCACCTCTTAAAACCAGGGCTAGTGTTCCATGCTTGTAAATTAGAAGTAGCTACATTGAGGAATTTGTCTGTCTGGCTATCTTTTGACTGGATTTTTTAGGTGGACTTGCATGATGGAATGAAGTATCACATTCTTTCAATGACAAGAGAGAAGGGTTGTCCAGGTCCTCTCCTAAACAGTTCAGTCCTCACCTAGGCATCATGGTATTTCTCAGTATTGAAGTCCAACTGGGATATTTTTCTTTGAAAGTTTGTTCACATATGTGGAAGTGACTGTTGCTCCTTTGAAAAGCTACGTGATAGTGATTTAACTTGATAATTGCCATTCTACCGTTCCATAGTTAGATGTAGGGCGGCCTCAATGGACTACATTATTTGCATTCAGTGGTAGCACCACCAACCAAAAGCAGCATACTGTTTAAGCTCAGCATGGCGGCTGTTGCATGTGACCAGTTGGTAGCAGCTGTATGTTTTGTGTTTATGTTGGGTGTCTGGAGCCCTAAGGATCCTTTCACACAGAGCAGAGCCCACTTCAATCTGCAGGGGATCCACGAGCAAAACCCCTTGCTGAATCAGAGCTTTAGGGTTAGGTCACAATTGGAATGGCCCTCTGAAAAGTGATCCACATTGGATTGTTTTTCAGAGATTGTTTGACAGGCTGAGAGAGGGCATTATATCGCCTCCTTACCATCTATTTTAACCCATTAAAATCCTGCACAATATACCATAACCACATGCATTGTATGGGGTTGCGGAGGGGCTGCAGCTCAGCCCCATTCACTTGCATGGGTCATGTTCAGCAGGATATCTGCCTGTCAAATGTGACAGGGGATACAACGTTGTAGTTTTTGCAGTGCATGTGTATTCCCCCTATATGACTGTGTAGACAGGTGAGAGTCAGTAAAAGCATATCTTATGCTGCGTACACACGATCGGAAATTCGGCCAGCAAAAGACCGATGAGAGCTTTTGGTCAGAAATTGCGACTGTGTGTATGCTCCATTGGACTTTTGCTGGGCCGAATTCCCGCCAGCAAAAGATTGAGAGCAGGTTCTCAATTTTTCGGTCAGAAAAAGTTTTGATCGGAAATTATAATCGTCTGTAGCAATTACGATGCACAAAATTCCTACGCATGCTCGGAAACAATTCGACGCATGCTCGGAAGCATTGAACTTCATTTTCTCGGCTTGTCATAGTGTTGTACCTTGACGGTCGAAAGTTCAGCAAACTTTTGTGTGACCGCGTGTATGCAAGCCAAGCTTGAGCAGAATTCTGTCTGAAAAAAACATCCAAGATTTTTCCGACAGAAAATCCGCTCGTGTGTACGCAGCATAAGCCACCCATTTTTAGCCCCCCCCCACCAACCACAAGTGTAAACAAGGCCCTTGTTGGGTTTGTTCACATGGGTGGGCCAAGGGCGATAAAGCAGTTGATCCAGGTTTTTAACACCCCCCAACCACCGACTTGAACAAGGAGATGCAGCTTTTTTCTACACATGCCATGGCCACAACGCTTTGCTTTGCGTCCACAGAAGAAATGAAATGGAACAGGACCACTCTGCAGCTGCATTCAATGCACACATCTGCAGCACAGTGGGTCAGTGAGTTAAAACAAGCAGGGTAGAGGTGACATATTGCCTCCTCACCACGTGTCAAACACCCTCTGAAAAGTGATATGCCACGTATCATTTTTCTGAGCAGCAGCAATGATAGCCACACATCTGTATGGGCCCTTTCAGCACAGCTTCCCTGCTCAGGGCCCCCTGGATTCCTCTAGTTCTATGCATGCCTCAGAACCCACCTCCCCATCCCTACTTCATCCCACCGGCTGTCCTCCTCATTGATGCAGTACCCTTTTCAGGAAAAAAATTCTCCACCACTGTCTTCAGTTTGCTGCAGTGTACCCCAACAATTTTTACTATTTCAGTGCATACCACAAACATTACATACATTTTGCTATTAACCCCACCCCCTCACCCCAGGTAACGTGGGGGGAGGGGTTTTGCCATCTTCGCCCTGGATGCTGGATGACCTTGTCCCGGCACTGCTCCTCTGCCCCGGCTAACTAGAGTCTACATTTCCGATTGCCCTGACAAGCCTGTAGTGAGCAGAATATGGTGTAAGAACCTAACTTGGTATCAAATTAAGTAAGAATAGGAGGCGATGGGTACTCTTTACATGCCTGACCAGCAATTCTAAGAAGGCTTTTTTTTTAGGTGTGCAGAGATTCATCCCAGGTGGGTTAAAGTTGCATTGAACAAGGCCACATTGGACCTAAAGGACTGTGTGGGCTTAAATGTCTCGTAGTTTGGCTGATCGGCAGACAGGCCTTCTCAATGTTTATCTGGACAAACTCCACACCACGTATCAAATATACCCAGCTAACTGGTACAAACATTAAGGGGAGAATAGGCTTACTGGACCTTCACAAATACTATTTGGCCTGCCACCTCACCAGAATCGCAGATTGGAATATTCACAAATCCTAGAAATTATGGGTATATGTAGAAACCTCCTTCATACGATTTCCAATTCATAATCTCCCCCCGGGTACTCCCCCGACACTGGCCAAGAGAGACCCTGACACATCTACTCATTCAACCCTCCCTAGCGGCCATCACACAGGTGGCAAAATCTAAAACCTTCTCCTCTGTTCTGGGGACCCTAACTACATTAAAAGGAAACCCTGACTTCCCTCTGGGCAACATAGGCTCATTTCTGAGCCACAAATGGCCCTACAAAGATATGGTAGCACACCACTTCTTCTTGAAAGGCACCCCTTGCTTATATGAGAATTTGATTGACATCTCTCTCACCAATTCTTTTTCTTTCTGGACGTAAAGACAAATACTTTACTTTCTGTGTACACAGGCATTGACATAAACATGGACAAGACAACTCACGCCATTTGAATCCTTATGTACCCGAAAATCGCCACAAAGACACTTAATATCCTTCATTTATGCGTTGCTCCTGGAAGAGTCTTACACCATTAGAGATCGTGCATGTATAGCATGGGAAAAGGAATTGCAGACTTCCTTCCCCCATGAGAAGTGGGAGACTATTCACAAATATACACACAAGGGCTCCATGAATGTAGCCATTCAGGAAAACTGCTACAAAATTGAAACCTGTTCGTATAGATCTCCATCTCTCATCCAAAAATTCTCACCATCTATACCCAATACCTGCTGGAGGTGTGGCAAAGCAGAAGGTACAATGCTCCATATTTGGTGGGATTGTGAATCCACCCAGCCTTTCTGGAAAGAGGTACACGACATCATTGCACATGTCACCACATTCACCTTAAATTATACTCCAGTGCAATATCTATTACACCACACGACCCTGTCTTAAAAATATTACTACAAATCTTTAGCTTTGCACATGGTGAATGCAGTGAGACTGTGTGTTCCGATAAGTTGGCGGTCGAGACGTCCTCCGACTATCAGAGAATGGTTCACTAGACTTTCTAAAATAGAGGAGATGGAGGAACTTATTTATATTTCCCAAGAGTGGATACAAAAAATTATGAGTACGTGGGCGTTTTGGACTCACTTTAAAACTACCGAACGTTTCCCAACCTCTAACTCTTAGACAATGAATTGTCACACATATTACCTGTGGAGAGTGTGACGGTTCAAATTGCAGAGGGGGAGAGGGGGAGAGGGGGAGCAGGTACAACCAGTCCCGCTATCCTAATCCCCACACTCATCTTCCCCCTTGTTCTTCTCTCTTTCTACTTCCCCTCCTCCCCCTTCCCCTCCTCCCCTCCTCCCCTCCTCCCCTCCTCCCCTCCTACCTCAGGTTTTTTTTTTTTTTACCCTTTCTCTTCTTTTCTTCCTCTGAATTCAGATTACTGACAATTACTATGTACCAGACATAGTGGGATTGATGCCATTTACATAGTGGTATAAATAGGCTTTCAACTGAGTTGCTTAACGGAGATTGTGCTTATATGAATCCCTGAATGTATTGTTATAATTTCTGTTACACTGTATGGCTTCCAGGACACTGGTGGTCCGTGGTATATATGATGTTCGAAATGTAAGCACTTACCTCTTTTTGACTTCAATAAAAAATGTATGGAAAAAATAAAAAAAAAACGTACTTGCAGAAATGTTGTGGCACCATAGCAAAGTATAGTCATCCCTTGCACAGAGATCCCATTTAGATTCTTCCATTATTTCTTCCTATTGCTCTTCATTATTATTGTAGCACATCTGGTTTGAAGAACCTCAGGCCAAGAGAATCATTATACCAGAAAACAATTACCAATCTGCAGCACATACGGGCCTCCTAATTGACCTTATTGGTCAGTGTCTTTCAGTTTATTTGCAGTAAATCTTTTAGGTCTGCAGTTTTTCATTACTTCTCAATCAGCTTACCACTTCTAGCTAAAAGAGAAGCAGATGAAATAGAGGTCCCAGAGTTTGGAACAAAGACTGTAAAAATTATGAATGAGGTTACTAAAAAGTGGATTAAGGCTGCTCTCGTGGTTCACATAGCACTAGCTCTACAATAAAAATCCATGAGACAAATGAGATGTTTTCTCTCAGCTGAATAAAGCTATAAAATTCTTACATGTATATTGTAAAGAGACTAAACCTAAGGACTGGATAAGAGGAGAAATAATTATTACAGCTATACAAATATTTCAGCCAGTCTGTTTAGTCAAAGGCTTTACTGTTTTATTTGTTTAAATGTAACTCCACAAAACATAAAAAAAACATTAATTCACAAACTCTGACGGATGGAAAATAAAAATGAAACAGAAATTCAGAGTCAGAAATCTGAATTCTATGCAATAATCTGAATTATGTGTAGCGCCACCCCTGAAGGATCCGCTTGGTGAATTTGGATTCTCTGATCTTCTCCTCAACTCCAAGAATGACCTCAGCCCCTCTGGCACACCTGGTTAAATAAAATTACTGCAAACACATTTTGGGACTCACGTGGAAAATACTGTTATCCTGGCTGTGAATTATCACCAAAAGCAGACACACACCTGGTAGTAATAAACAAATTGCATATATTATCACGGTTTAAAGCATATGGAAGCTTACAACACTTGTAAACCTTTCTGCAAAGGATTAATACATTAGAAAAGGCAACCTTTAATACTTAGCAACTGTAAGTTTAGAAAAGAGCAGTAATCATTATGCCCATAACACAGACGCTGAGAGGGAGGAGAGAAGATTTGTCAACTTCTCAGCTCCTTCTGGGCCACAAGCACCATTGAAAGTAACAACACAAAAAGAAGAAATGGGTTAACAGGTACAGTAAGCACAATTCTGTAAGGGGGGTCCTGGGTTGAGGAGTACTAGTATCTTCTGCTAGCAAACATTGGGGCCTTTTGAAAAGCAAGTAGGTTTAATCAAGCAAAGTGAGACAGTAACCCTCTAGGAAATCCCGTTAGTGGTTGGTAAGAACAGAATGGCTAAAAGTGGTAGCTCCAAACAAGCATCCTCTGACACTAGACTAGGGAAAAGGTGTCTGCATGCAGTGTCTGTACTGTGCTAAGAAGGACGTTGGGTTTTCACCCACTCACCAATCCTCTGTGCGATGACACAATGGAAATTCCAAATGCTGGTTCAGGCACTTTGCAATGTTGTAAGGCACTGGATCACCTCCTGTTGGCCAGTCAGGATGGCTGGTAGCTAAACTGGCAAGGTGACCAGACAGTGGCCAACTGAACACCTGCATGGATATTGCGATCCCCGAAGCGGTGTGGATTGTCTCTGCTGGGTGGCACTGGGTTGCTGAGCAGGCTGCCTAGGCTGAACGGTGGCGAACCATGTAGTTGTCACTGTACCTGGCTCCCCTCAGCCTCCTGGCAGAACTCACAGTCGTCTCAGGAAAAGCGTGGATAGCAGGTGCCGCTAGACAGTGTGGCTCTTTCGTCTTCTTTCAGATGGAGTTTTACCACACAGTCCTGTCACCTCTCCTCCACTCTCTCTTCTTCTGCTGACAGCATTCTCTCTGTAGTGCTGTGTGGAAAACCTGTCTCTCTCCCTTTCAATCACCTCAGCACTTCCCTCTCTTCAGTCTTCTGTCAGCACTCTCTCTGTAGTGCTGTGTGGAAAACCTGTCTCTCTCTCCTTTAATCACCTCAGTACTTCCCTCTCTTCCATCACCCCATCACTTCCTGAAACTCCCCTTTTTCCCAGTGTGCCCTGTCTCTCTCAGTTTTTCTGTAAGGACAAGTCAGCATCTCTCTGTCTCCATCTTGTGGCCAAAAAGGGAAATTGCATTACAACATGCCTGCTACATATGCAATAAATGTAATGTCCTGGTCAGGAGACCTGGTCTCAGCTCAGGTATGATACCCCAATCTATCTCACAGACTTGACCTATAGATAGAACACCATGTAGAAAAACATGTACTGTTACCTATGTGTCTCCATAGATTAAAGAATATGTAAACCAAACATTTCATATTCCTGATATGAAAAAATACCTTGTTTTCTTTGTATTGGTTCATTTGTGTGAAATTCCTGGTGTTCCTGCTGGCCCCTCTGCTTTCCTAATAAAAACTAACCAGACTAGCCAGGAGAACACAGCATGGTCAGTTTTCTAGCTGTGCTGGAAGCTAATCCAATGATCAGACTTGACTTGTGACTTGTGCACATTCATTCACTGGAAATACCTGTGTGCTGCTGTTTCTCCTCCCTGTGGTCCCTATGCAGCCGAGAACAGAGGGTATGTGATCATAAAAGGTGTTCATACACATATTGTTTGCCTTTCATTTCTATTTTAAACTAAATAGGTTGTTTTACAAGGTGAGGGTTTACATATTGAGACACAATGTACAGGGATAGGGAGAATTGTAGACCCGCACTCACTCAGGTTGAACTGGATGTAACTATATTCTTTAAGTGCACAAGCTATTATACCTTGGCAAATCAAAAAAAGATGACTTGACCAGGGCAATAAAGCTTGTCAGTGTCAGCACCAAATCAGAGAACAGAGGTTGCTCAGGTTGCGACTAGGATTCAGAGAGAGGTTACAATCAGGCAACTAATCCAGGAGGTCAAACATGAATTGTAGTTAAATAACAGTCAGAAGGACTGTCTGTGCAGCAAAATTTCTAAGTCAGAGTAAGTTGAAAGAGAAGGGTGAGATTAAAAAAAAACAATCATATTCACCTAGTAGGATGCAGCATTTCACAGTGCACACCTGTATCCCAAAGGAGAAGCAGGGCCAAAAGAGCTTTGACCCTTTTTCCCTTATGTCTGATGCTGCACCTGTCCCCTGCTGCCCCTAAGACCGAGAACTGAGTGATCAAATACTGCACTGAGAGGTTGAGCCATACAAGAAAACTGAACCTATGATTATGGTCTCTAATGCCGCATACACGCGATCGCACATTCCAACAACAAAATCCATCTGATTTTTTCTGACGGATGTTGGCTCAAACTTGTCTTGCATACACACGGTCGCACAAAGTTGGTCAGAAATTCCGAACGTAAAGAACACGGTGACGTACAACACGTATGACGAGCCGAGAAAAATTAAGTTCAATGGCCAGTGCTGCTCTTCTGCTTGATTCCGAGCATGCGTGGCACTTTGTGTGTCGGATTTGTCTACACACGATCGGAATTTATGCGAACGGATTTTGTTGTCGGAAAATTTGAGAACAAGATCTAAAATTTTGTGTGACGGAAATTCCGATGCAAACTGTCTGATGGAGCCTACACATGGTCGGAATTTCCGACAACAAGCCTCGATCGCACATTTTCTCTTTCAAGTGTTGGAGCGACTTTTGTTGCAAAAAGTAATCATGGTGGTTCCCATGGAAGAGCAGGGGTTGGGGTTTTCTTCAAACTTTTTCAAGGTGCCAAAGCCAAATGGAGATGTCAGACCCATTCTAGATCTCAAAGATCTAAACCGGTTCCTAAAAATTTGTTCTTTTTGCATGGAATCAATCCGATCAGTAGTCTTCATCCTACAAGGAGGAGAACTTCTGGCATCAATAGACATCAAGGATGCATACCTGCATGTGCCTATTTTCCCCACTCATCAGAAATATCTGCGTTTCGAAGTTAAAAAACACTGTATTTTCCGTTTATAGCTCTACCTTTCGGTCTAGCTACTGCACCTCGGGTGTTTACAAAGGTCCCCAAGATTAAGGGCCCAGAGGATAACGATTATAGCATACTTAGACGACCTGCTCTTAATAGACCGGTCGGTAGCCCGCTTAGACCAAAGCTTGGTTACCACAGTCAACTACCTAGAATACCTAGGTTGGGTCCTTAACCTAGAGAAGTCTTCTTTAAAACCAGTAAAAAGACTAGATTACTTGGGTCTGGTTATAGACACAACCCAGAAGAGGTTTTTTTTACCCCAGGCAAAAATCAGCGTCATAAAAGAGCTGGTTCAGGTAGTCAGGGCGAAGAAGGGTCCTTCTATTCGCCTTTGTAAGAGGTTGTTGGGAAAGATGGTGACTTCATTTGAAGCGGTTCCCTATGCTCAGTTTCATTCAAGACTGCTGCAAAACAGTATCCTGTCCGCCTGGAACAAGAAAATCCAGGTGTTAGATTTTCCGATGCGTTTGTCGCCAATAGTGTGTCAGAGCCTCAGTTGGTGGTTGGTACCCGAGAATCTGCAGAAAGGGAAATCCTTTTTACCAGTTACCTGGAAGGTGGTAACAACAGATGCCAGCCTTTTGGGTTGGGGAGCAGTTCTGGAAGAGACAACTGTCCAAGGGAAATGTTCCAAAACCGAGAGGACCTTACCCATCAACATTCTAGAGATTCGGACGGCGTACCTAGGACATTCAGGTTGCAGGGTTGTCCTGTCAGGATCCAATCTGACAATGCCACAGCAGTGGCTTATATCAATCACCAAGGGGGCACCAGGAATTGGGCAGCCTAGGGAGAAGTAAACCAGATTCTAACCTGGGCAGAAAAGCATGTGCCGTGCATATCGGAAATCTTCATTCCAGGGGTAGAGAACTGGCAGGCAGACTACTTAAGTCGCCAGCAGTTGTTCCCGGGGGAATGGTCTCTTTACCCCAACATCTTCCTGGCTATATGCCAAAGATGAGGGATCCCGGATGTGGATCTGTTTGCGTCCAGGTTCAACAACAAGATCGACAGCTTTGTGTCAAGAACAAGGGATCCACTTGCATGCCGGACAGATGCGTTGGTGACCCCGTGGGATCCGTTCTCACTGATTTATGCATTCCTTCCTATTCTGCTGCTACCACGACTTCTTTGCAGGATCAAGCAGGAAAAGAAGTCGGTGCTTCTGGTGGCCCCAGCATGGCCCAGAAGATCTTGGTATGCAGAAATAGTAAAGATAGCGGTACTGCCTCCATGGACCCTACCAACACGTCCAGACCTGCTGTCGCAGGGACCAGTGTTCCATCCTACCTTACAAATGCTAAATTTAATGGTTTGGCTATTGAAACCCACATTCTGAAGAATTGAGGGCTTTCAAGCTGAGTAATATCTACCTTGATTAATGCAAGGAAGCCAGCTTCCAGAGTCATTTATTATAGGGTCTGGAAGGCATATGTTTCCTGGTGTGAATCCAGGGGTTGGCATCCCAGAAAGTATGTCATAGGTAGAATCCTTGCTTTTCTGCAAATGGGGTTAGAGATGAAGCAGGCCTTGAGTACTATCAAGGGCCAGGTCTCGGCCTTAACGGTATTGTTTCAAAATCCGCTTGCTTCGCATTCTTTGGTTAGAAGCTTTATACAGGGGGTAACGTGGCTTAATCCACCGGTTAGAGCACCCTTGAACCCTTGCGACTTGAATTTAGTTCTGTCGGCATTACAGAAACAGACTTTTGAGCCAATAAGACATATTCCCTTGGTCCTTTTGACAAGGAAGCTGTTTTTTCTGGTAGCCATTTCCTCTGCAAGAAGGGTATCAGAATTGGGGGGTCTTTCTTGTAAAAAGCCATATTTAATTATTCATAAGGATAGAGCAGTATTGCGTCCTCATCCTAGCTTTCTACCGAAGGTGGTTTCAGGTTTTCATCTAAACCAGGATATTGTTCTGCCTTCGTTTTTTCCAGAACCCTGTTCTATGGAAGAAAAGTCACTACATTCTCTGGATGTAGTGAGAGCGGTCAAAACCAATTTGGAGGCGACTGCTCAGATTCGGAAAATGGATGTTTTGTTTGTGTTGCCTGAAGGTCCTAAAAAAGGACAGGCAGCGTCGAAATCTACTATTGCTAAGTGGAATCTGCAGGTAATTATTCAAGCTTATGGTTTGAAGAGGAAAGTTCCACCTTTTCAAATCAAGGCGCACTCCACCAGGGCTGTTAGTGCTTCATGGGCAGTGCATCACCAGGCCTCCATGGCTCAAATTTGCAAGGCCACAACTTGGTCTTCAGTCCATACATTCACCAGATTCTATCAGGTGGATGTGAGAAGGCATGATGATTGCACCCTACTATTTGTTTGTGTCTCCTTCCCCTCAGATAGCATTGCTCTGGGACATCCCATTCAGTAAATACTATGGCTCTGTGTCCCATGATGTATGAAAAAGAAAATAGGATTTTTATAACAGCTTACCTGTAAAATCCTTTTCTTCGAGTACATCACGGGACACAGAGGTCCCTTCCCTCTTCTAATACACGTATATTGCTTTGCTACAAAACTGAGGTACTCCCAGTAAGGGGAGGGGAAATATATAGAGAGCTAAACCTCCTGTCTAGGGTGTGTCCATCACCTAGAGGTGCCTATATATCCCATTCAGTAAATACTGTGGCTCTGTGTCCCGTGATGTACTCGAAGAAAAGGATTTTACAGGTAAGCTGTTATAAAAAATCCTATTTTTTGTGCTATAAACAAATAAAGACCGACAATTTTGAAAGAAAAAAAACAATATTTTTTACTTTGTGTTAAAAAGTATATCCAATAAAAAAAATCTAATTTCTTCATCAATTTAGGCCAATATGTATTCTGCTACATATTTTTGGTAAAAAAAAATCCCAATAAGCGTATATTGATTTGATTGCACAAAAGTTATAGCGTCTACAAACTAGCATTGATTTATGGAATTTTTTGTTTTTTATATTAGTAATCGTGGTAATCAGTGACTTATAGCGAGACTGCGACATTGCGGCGAACAAATTGGACACTAACTGACACTTTTTGGGGATCAGTGACATTATTACAGTGATCAGTGCTAAAAATATGCACTGTCACTATACTAATGACACTGGCAAGGAAGGGGTTAACATCAGGGGCGATCAAAGGGTTAAATGTGTTCCTAGGGAGTGCTTAGTAACTGTGTGGGGGATGCTTGTACTATGGGAAGGCAGAGATCTGAGTTCCTGCTTAGCAGAAACACAAGATCACTACCTTCCCTACTGACAGAACGGCGATCTGCCTTGTTTACATAGGTAGACCGCAGTTCTGCCTTTCTCGTTAACGATCAGAGGGTCCCGGACCCTCTGATTGACTCCTGCTGTGTCCAGTCACAGAAGGAGCGGGTTGCTGGTGGCGTGTGTGCTTGCCCCAGACCCGGAAGTGCAGGATCTGATGTACAGGTACGTGATTCTGCGCAGAAAGGCCACTGCCCCGTATTATGTGGGGCAGTCGGCAATAGGTTAAAGGGATAAAAAGTGGGGAATTGTGCATGTATTGAAGTGATATACTGCATAAATTTTTTCTATTTTGCCTTGGCGTACGCTTTAAGGCTGGGTTCACACTAGTGAGAATTGGATGCATATTTCTCCGCATCCAATTTGCATGACAAGAGATTGTAACCGGCTCTCAATGGAGCCATTTAACACATCTCTGGAGCAGCTGCGGAGCAAATTGCACAGGGGTCCTACGTCTTTGGCTCTGTTTCAGGTCCGAATTCAGGCAAAAATGTGGGCCTGATTCTTCCCTGAAACAGAGAACAGGGACACACCAGACCCCCTGCTGTCAGCCACATTCGTCTGCAGTGTGAACCCAGCCTCATAGCTGGGAAAAATTCCTACTGTGATAGCAGATCAGCTTTCACAGCTAGAGACAAATATTTAGTATATACTCAAGTAGGACTATTCTAACAGAAAATTATGCATCATTTTGTATAGCAAACACATATTTACATTGCTGAATATGTGGTAGGTGGGATCATTTTCCCTTTTCTTGGAAGATTAGGAACCTATATAAGAGCTGTTCTAATAGAAACACATTCAATGTGTTTTTTCCACAGAAACCAATGCTTCTATTTAAAATATTCACACCATCAAAAGTGATAGACACTCCCTTGTTGTGGTATAGAAGACTACTTTTGTTTGCTAAGTGGAGCCTCTATTACACAAGTGTCTTTATACTCCCTGGTGTTTTCTTGCATCGGGCAGCCTCGAGCAACCTCTGTGTCACCAGTAAAAAAAACATGAAGAAGCTCTTATAACATTTAGCTCCCATAACATTCAGCCTCAGGTCAGAACAGCGATGCCTGCTTTGGAAGTAGATTCAAAATTCTACTTCATTTTTACATTATCACAGTCAATGTGTTTTTTTTTTTACATCATAGTTGGGTTGGAAATTCATTAACTGCTGTTAAGTATTTTCCTGTTGTGCCAGGAACTCCTGAGTTGTGACAGTGGACCCGACCTAGTAGATCTATACAGTATATAGGATATCTTCAGGTGGTCAGACATTTCCTAAAAGCATAGAACATGGTGAACAATATTGTAGTGAGTCTTTATCCCATTTACTGCAATTGACATAAAGGTTACGGTGGAGCAGAACTGTTTGCAGTAGGCCATCTCTGTAACCCTTTTGTCAGCTGCATTCCCTTAGGCTATAAGCGCATGGTTGATCCAGCAGAACAACATTTATGAAAGAGGTGAGCTGTTGATATGCTAACCAATGTAGTGAGGTCAGGGTGGCAGATGATAGGATAGTCTATAGAGATATTAAGGATCTTTGTTGTAGGACTTGGGTCAGTCGGTGGTGGATTGTTTTTTCCCATGTCAGAAAATGGGATTGGGTCAGAGGTGAGGAAATGCTGAAATTCCAAAGAAGTGGGTCTTGTAGTAGGAGGAATCTCGAGTTTGGCGACAGTCCTGTTCCATATAGTGAGAATATAGAGATATGTAAAGATGGGGTAATTTACCTTTGAGTCATTGTTCAATTCAAAGCCATATAGTAAGAAAGTGGCGCATGAGGATAGGCATAAGTTTCTCCTGAGTTTCGATTTGATCCATGGAAGGGCCCAGAGGTTGTGCATGGTAAGTGCTTGTTCAGTGAAGAAACATGGTTTGAAGGGCTCTTGTGCAACCAGTCAACCTGTCTAGTAAGGAGTTAGGCAATGTGATAAAGGAATATATCAGGGGCATTAGCTCAGAATTTTAAAAAAGTAAAGAAAAGTAAAAAAAGAACAAAAATGGTCTAGGCACCTAAGGTCAAAAATGAAGAGCACGGCCCAGCAGTGAAAAGGTTAAAGGGTAACTCCACTCTCCTCGGGTAAAAAAAATGCAAATAAAGAAAAAATAATATAGCATGTACAATTGCGATACAAGTCATATTGTAATTGAATGTTATGAAAAATTACATTTCCTTTTCAGTCTGCAGCCACTGTAATGTTCTATAAATGCAAAGCAGTATGGCTACATAGAGTTTTTCTGTACACAGAATGTGTACTGACCACTCCCCAGAAACATCATTTCCTGTTTGTGTGATTGGCTCACCAATTTTCACACAAGTCTGCCTAAGATACAAGTGAGATTTCAGGCATCCCCTGCAACAAACATGTCATTTTTGGTGAGATATTTCCAATAGGAACACGTCTAAAGGGATGCAGGCCCAGCAGATTTCTCATTAGTGCCCTGCAGCTGCCACAGCTGACAGATAATTATGAAACCACTCCCATTAGACTCACTCAGCCCAGAGGCACAGAGGAACAAACAGGGATTTCTTCAGAATAACAAAAGGTAGGAATCTGCAACAAAGATTATTGTGATAATCCTTGCAATGTACATAGATCACCCAGAGGGGAATGTTTTTTTCTCAACAAAAGTGGAGTTACGCTTTAAAGGAAATGTGATCATATCCTATGTATAAAAGAAAAGCAGTTGCTTCAATATATAGATTCAAATATTTTTTTTCCAGGTTTACTTGATGTGAATTTTATCTTTATCATTTTCTGCCTAAGGTTTATAATATATTTCTCTGGATTCCCCACATTACCTGTTTATTTTTTTATTTTTTGTTTTTTTAGCATGAATGCATGGCTGATGAGCTTTCAGTGACACTTGTATCAATTTGTTTGCACTGTTACCATAGTTACTACTAGTGTCACTTCAAGCCTGCTTGAATTAAAAGTTCTTACTGATGTAGCACCCTGCCCTAGGCTGGATAAATTTACTTTTGGCTCTGTTGTACCGAGCTGGGCAGCAATGTGTTTTTAGGTCTGGACAGGTCTATCCCTAAACCTGGGGGTTGACTGCTCCTACCCCCCTCTATAAGAAGCTTCCAGAAAAAAAGAATAGAAGGATCAATCTCTAGGCTCAGAATGTTTATCTGACCTCAGCCAATCCCTGGGAAGGAGGCCCAGAAATTGTGACTGGGTAGGAGATACATGTTTGGGAGGGTCTGTTCAGAGCTTCCTTTTTTGTCCTGGGGCCTCTGCCCCTAGGAGAGAGCCTGTGTTACTGAAGAGCTGTTGCTGTTAGGCCTCAGCATGTCCTTGGCTATGACTATAGAGTGTCACAGGGAAGCTGGTTAGTAGCTGTCTTTGGACATTGTAGGGCTGATTTACTAAAGGCAAATAGATTGTGCTCTCTGCAAGTGCAGTTGCACCAGAGCTTAGTAAATGAGGTAAAGGTCACTTTGCAAAAAGTATCCAATCACATGCAAGGAAAATAAAGCATTTTTGCTTGCACGTGATTGGATGATGGAAGTCAGCAGAGCTTTTGCTCATTTGCTAAGAAACTGCTCTTGCAGAGTGCAACTGCACTTTACAAAGTGCACAGTGTATTTGCCTTTAGTAAATTAACCCCTGTGAGTAGCAAATTTTACCTAGTGTTCCAGGTGTGCTTGTGCTTTTAGGGTTAGAAGCCAGAGGTAGCTACAAGGACTGTAACTGCTGTTGCTGAGTCTCAGACTAGCTGGCTGTCCCCTTTATCTCTAGCAATATGTAAGGCTGCTAGTGAAGGACTGTGCCTAGGAATCTGCCCTCCTGCACTCCCTCTCTCCCGTTCATGTACTGCAATAAAACTTCAAAAAGACACCCCTAGACTGAGCCTGTGTTTATCAGTGTGCACTGGAACTGGTACCTGAGCTTGCAGCCTCTGAATAGGTAAGGGAGACCTAGGTTATTTCCAGTGACCCCTTCAAGGGTGAGCACTACACTGAGATACTGTTAATAAATACAGCTAAAAAAAAGATTTTGGCTTGCTCAAAACAGTTGTCAACTGTTTTAAAGAGTATATATAGCCCAACTTTTTTTGTTGTGGATAGAGTGCGATTGTGAACAGAGTGGGTTTAAAATCCCTTTTAGGTTCTACCTCTATCCAGTGCTCTGTTAGAGAGATATTTATAAATACTGTATATATATATATATATATATATATATATATATATATATATATATATCATATTTACTGTATGTATATTAGTTCAAAAACTTGAAAAGGGTTGCATTCTTTATATTTAAAGTAATTAGGCATTTTGCAGTTTTTACAAAACATTCAAATAGAATTAGAAAACTCCGAATTATATTAAGTTACTGTGTGATTCACAGCCTGCAACAGTACATAAAACATTGAACATTGTGAATGCTGTTACTTCCTTGTAAGCTGCCAAAGGACTTCCCAAGGACTTTATAAAAGTTTTATTAGACAGAAATGTATTATGAAGAGGCAGCAGTAAATAATGACGAGGATCCACCTCCAGGGGATGCTTACCTAACTAATATTGATTCACAATGTGATGGATCTCTTAACTCTTGTCAAATGCACAGTTGTGGAAGCGTATTTAATTTTTTATGAAAAAGAGCAGATCAGTTTGGTAACTTTGTCCATATGCAAATAAGGCTCTGTTTTACACCTGGACTATACAGAGAACTCTCACAACAGCAGGAGCCACACTAATTGGCTCATGCTCGCTCCCCTGTTATGAAGACTGTTAAGTGTCATCTCTATGTGAAGACATCCTAAGCACAGTTTTCTAGAGCTCTATCTTGCATAGATGTATACTTTGTAGAATCACTTGCTGATTGTCTCTAAGTACAGAAAATCTCCTTCATGTAGGGCAGCAATTGTTATGTATCTGGATACAAACATAGTCTAGGCAGCATGTTTTTGATCGGTTAGCACTGATGTCATACTTACCTGCTCTGTGCAATCCTCCCCTTCTCTATCCCCCGCTGACGCTCTGGGTTCCTCCTCTTCTCCCTGTGCCACCATAGGAAGCCACTTTCTTTGGTTTCTCAGGTACAGGCTTGATCCTGAGCCTTGATCTGTGTGTTCATTGATACACACAGGGGTTGATTTACTAAAACTGGAGAGTGTAAAATCTGGTGTAGCTGTGCATGATAGCCAATCGGCTTCTAACTGTAGCTTGTTCATTTAAGCTTTGAAATAAAACCTGGAAGCTGATTGGTTTCTATGCAGAACTGCACCAGATTTTGCACTTTATAGTTTTAGTAAATCATCCCCGCAATGAGACTTTGCCCCACCGCTCCCTCATCATTCAATTTGATTGACAGCAGCAGGATCCAATGGCTCACTAGTGACAGCACTGGGAGGAGGCACACATCTACCAAGTCACATAGACCCAGTTCCTGTGCCGACCCTAAATCACTGAAAACATTAGAAACTAGGATAACATGTGGACCAATACAATGATTTCCGTACAGTGGATTGGTTCCTGGTGACAGGTACAACCAGATAGAGTGGCCCAAATTACTAAAACACTGAGCTGACCATCTTTACAACAATGCAATCTGAAGAATATACGAGCTGAAAACCACTGCTTTTGGCACTCCATGCCCTAATCTGCTCCTGTGGAGTGCTCATAAGCTCACCTCGGGAGAGTCTCAGTGGTAGAGATAATTTTTCTCCCTCTGATTTGAGTTTGTGGCCATTTGGAGTTTGGCCCCAATCTTATACCCTTTGAAGCCCTCCTGAGAATGCAGGGCTGTCCCGTGAAATATGTAGAGGCAAAAAGAAAAAGTGTATAAAGACCTGCTATTTACAGTACATTATGAAAAGCTATAGCATATATAATAAAGGTAACCTGTAGTGGGATCCAATACAACCAAAAGGGTTTCTTAACACAAACTGATCCTTAATTTATTTTAAATGTGAATACATGTGCTCATAAAGTGATGTAAAATAAAGTTTGTGAAACAATATATATATAAGTTTTACCCCATTCATCCTTCAAAATCCACAGGGCCCTTTCTTTTTTTCTTTTTCTTTAGTGTTGGTGTTTATGGTATCTTATTTTGATAAAACATTGGCTGTAATGCAAAAGATCGTTTTGCCTTTTAACACTTCACCATGCTGAGCTTAAAGGCCTTTTCCTGTTCTTCAAACTCCTATTACCTTCTTATTAAATCTACAGACACTAAGCTTACTGATGAGTTGCTGTGTATGTTATACTACCTCTTTTATGGTAAACCAAAGGGTTACTGCAAAGCAAGTTCGGGACCGGATACAACCGATGAACCAAGGTCACTTGACATGTTTTCATTATTACTGTAACAACCATATGCAAACATACCTTGCATAGTATAACAAACTTGTGAGCATGAAAGTGACAACTCTGATGACAGGTGATGCAGTGATATGCGTGTTCACGTGTTTCTACAGCATTCATCTACATGGTCAGTATGATTTATAATTAGGGATGAGCTTTGGGTTTTGATCAAATGTGAGTGTGATCCAAACCCAGTTTATCAGTTTCACAAACTGCTGTACAAGCATATTTGGACAGTTTGTCCATGCAAATCCCTGTCTGCTGTTTATAAACAGTGCCAGCCAGGGATCCTGGGCAACGTCAGTGACCAAATATGATCATGGCCATATTTGCTGCATGATATCACCTATTACAGGTTGAACTGGATGGATTGGTGTCTTTATTTAGCCTTACCAACTTTGTGATAATGTAACTATGATCCCAGGCTGGTTGATTTACAAACTGCACCCAGGGTTTTGTCATTTAGTAGCAGTAGTGTGCAGCCAGGTACCATTGTTTGTCATCGTGGAAGTGAGGCAACATAGTCAAGTGGTGGGTTGTGTTAACAAGGCTTGATGCTTGATTTACATCATGGGATGTTATTAAAACTGCTTTTTTTTTCATGTTGGGAGCATTTGACATTTTTGGGGAATGGGTAATAAGTATGAATGCACATTTCACTGGTGTGGGGGCGGATATCTGGGACCTCTTTATTATAAAGGGAGTTTAGAGCTTCCACTAAGCCCCCTATAACCTTTGCAAGCGGTGTGGCTTTGCTAGCTCCTTGCAAAGTATGCCCCAGCCCCCCCAGTATTGAAAGGCATGTGTCCTGGTACAGGTCAAGTATGCTCTCTGCTCTCCCTTTCCTGGCCACCCAGACTGCATGCCATTGTACACATTTTAATGGTAACTCCACAATGGTTTTTAAAATATATATAAGTTTGCATTGTTACATGTCTGACATGGCAGTGCTGAGCTACCCATTTTTTTAATGATATAAGCCTGAAAAAAATGCCAAAAAAATTAGATTTAGTTCACATAACCTTCAGTAGGGTTCTGCACTATGTTTGGAGTTAGCCAACTTCCCTCTGGGGTCACCTAACCTTCAGTGCACCAAACTTTGCTTGCTTCTCTCATCTATAAAGTATACAGGTCTTAGGCTAGGGGACAATATGTTTAAATCAACAAGATAAGACAAGTAAAACATATCACTTCACTGTGCTTGAAATAATGTGCTATCCACTTACCTACACTCTGTACATTAAAAGTGCCCTATCTTCTATCTTCTGCTTTTCCTCAATGCTGACTCTTTGTCTGCACTGCTAGAGAAGGATAAACCTGTCATTTATCAAAGGAATTTTTGTCGTTTAACCATTTGTTGGGGTTGGATAAAAAATACAGGGAAATAGGGTAAAATACAGGGAAATAGGGTAAAAAATACAGGGAAACAAAAATAAATGTATAAAAAAAAAGAAATAATAATAATTAGAGGCAATGCTACTGTACCCTAATATTTAAGGACCCGAGATCCAAGAAGACTGGAAATGCTCCTTGATGATTGGTTCTCTGTAAAAGTAAGTCAGCCACCCCAGGCATTAAAGCAGTATTATATCCAAAACTGTAATATATTGAAGTTTTGTTTTTTGACCTCCCTGGTGGTATGATTATTTCAGATTTTTGATGCTCAAAGCAGTACAATTCTTTTGCATAGAAATTTAGCGTTTTATATTGTAGGCCTGTAATTCTTAGGAATAACACACTTAAATCTGTCCAAACCAGAGTCTAGTAGACATCCCGGGTATGATATAGTTTGAAACACAAAATCATAAATTATAATATCATAAATAACTATAAATAATTATAACAAATAATAATATAATAAAATAACAACTATTCAATAATTCAATAATGTAATCAAATCAAAAACACTAAAATTTGCTCAGTTGCAGAATTGTCGCTGTCATTACTTTCAGTGTTTGACGAATTTCCCCACAAATCACTATCGCTCAATACTGCAAGTGTTCTAATTTATTATCGCTGTTTCCCTGCTGGTCTAAAACCGCTTTTGATGTAAAGGGACGGTTTTGGTAGCTATTGGTAGCTATGGACAATCTCCAGTTTCCAGGCAGAAAGAACAGTATTTATAATATAAAACCGCATGCAGGGCACTGGAGAACTAGGGACAAAAGGGATGTGAAATAATTTCATTCAGTAATGTAATCTGTAAGATTACAGCGTACTGTATGTATAGTGTGTGTTTCACTTTTTGAATTTGGCGTCGTGCTCTGTCCCCATGCGTCGAAACGCTCGCAGGGAATGGAGCTCGGCTCTGTGATGAATCGAGCGGAGACACGGCCCCCCGCACACTGCAGGGAGACATTGCACGATCCTGGGGACAAGGTAAGTAAGCTGCACCTGGATCCTGCGATGCGACCCCGAGTGTGGCTCGAGGGTTACCACTTTTGGTACTGAAAGTCCACCCCGGGCCACACTCGGGAATACCATCAGGGAGGTTAAACAACAGACTTAATGGCTGGATCACCAGATGAATATAAAGGAAAGAAAACCTAAAATAGAAAACAAACACAGCCACCACATCTAAAAATTGGTAAGCTGCAATATAATAAATGTTTGCATTTGGGTTTAACACCGCTTTAAGCCCTACTTCTTATAACCTTGTCTGATTGGGTATTGTGGATAATAAGAATACAGGAAAAATTAAGTCCCATCTCATCTCTCCTCTTACAGTACAGAAAGAAAATCCTTATTTGTTGCATCACAACAGTTGCCCTACCTATGGGTTTGTAATAATTTATGGAAACTAGTTCTTATGAAAGCAACCAATCTATCTGCACATCTTTTCTATTTTTCTGCTTCTATTTTAATGCATCCCATTATATTAAGCAACTTTTAAACCCCCCTGTGGACTACAAATCCCCTAGAATAGATGTTATAAAGAAGAGGAGGGTGGAAGCTTTTTCTGTGGTCCTAACACTTCCTTTCCTAGAATGACAGCATTTCTGTTCCATACATACAACACATTGGTGAGTCTTGTCACCTTGGGATAGGAAGTGTGCTTCTGGCAAGATCACCAGGTGAAAAAGAAGCAATAAAATTTGAAAAAACAAAAGCAGCCACCCCTCTAAGGACTGGTAAACTGCAAGAAATTAAAATTTAGTTTGAGGGTTTAGGTACGATTTATTGTATACATATGCGCATAGGTGTGTTTGCAGCTTGTACTGCTAGTGTTTTGCCAGGTGTTTCATTAATTTCCATATTATAATTACCCTAATGGATTACAGTAAACCATGTTTCTTATTGTGAACCCAGAATAATGAGAAAAAAAGTATATTATTTTCATTTTCAGATAAACACAGAATAGTTTACAAACAATAAATGCAGAATATTGCTGATTAGACCTCCTGGGCACATACAGCCAATATCCTTTACCCTGGATAATTATCCACCAGTTTGTTTTCATATCATAATTGACATTTTGTAGCAATTAAAGTTATACAAGGGTCTCGAGTTCAAAATGTTATCCTTCTTGGACATTAATTGCAATTAATAAAATCCAAATTCTTATACAGCTGAACCAAATCATACAAAAACAGAGCAGAATAAGCCAAACGCCAGTAGCAACATCTCAACACATTTTATGCATTTGCATAGATTTCATTATAATAATCAGAAATCATAATCATAAATATCCTTGTAGGTGGGAGCTAAAAATAAAATTGGATGGGGTTAAGGGTATAAATTTGTGTTTTTGGTGCCGTGCTCCGTCCCCGTGCGTCGAAACGCTCGCTCGGTTAGAGATGATTTGCTAGAGCCAAATTTACTAAAGGTTTTCTATTAGATATATTCTGTTATGCTAAAGTCATAATGCTATGGTTTGGTGTTGCTTCTATGCGTTTGTTTAAGCATTTAATTTGTTATAGTTTAAAATGCAGCTGTAATTAAAGAAAACTGGGAGATGGGAAGAAAAAGGTAGGCCTTGCCTTTTTCATCTGTAAAGTTTTGAAAATATATTTTAATGCAATAAAGGTGAACACACATTTTTTAATCACTGTCTGTGAAAATTACACGTCAACATGGTCAGTACTGTAGATACAGAATGCAGAAAAGCAGAAGTTATTTGTAAATCTCAACTAATCCTGTAAACGTGTAGTTTGTCTTCCCCATCCTTAGCCATCTATTGGTGCTTTAATTTGATTAATAACCCCATTTATGTAGTTATACCTTTATCCCTATTAGTTTTCCCTAAAGAAGGCATGAATTGCACATACATGAGAGAGTTTTCTTTAACATTTCAGTACCGGCATGTTTTACCCCCTTCGTTACCAGGACATTTAGCTTTCAGCACTGTTTAATAATTATTTATTGTGAATTCAAATAGAAAACAGTACAAATATAATGTATGAAATTAAAAAAATAAACAAAACATAAGATATCAGCATAATAAGTTACAGCTCTCCTAAACATGTAACTCACAAAATGTAATTTAGTTATCCAAGAAATCGTACATATGGCATACATTACCACTTACATAAAATGCATAATTTTCAAAAAAATGTTAAAGAAAGAAAAAACAGGAAAGAAAAAGGAAAAGAAACCAGAAAAGGGGGGGGGGGAAGGGGGGGATGTATTGCCACAAATGCCAATCGTTAGATAATAAATAAATAATAAACCTAATTACTTCACCTTGTATCAAAGAGATCATATCATCCACTGCCAGCCAGAACGGGTGTATAAAAGGGCAAAACAACCATAGCTGACCATGTGTGGCTCAGCTTCCACAATCTCTCCAGCACAAGGGTGAGTTTGATGTATACATAGCGTGAAGTTTGACTGGCGTATATTGGCAGCGAGTAAGAAGTTTATATTTAACCACTTTCATTCTAGAGAAAATAGCAGACACACAGGAAAGTCGTGTAACCTTATCTTTTTGTTTATCCGTAAGAATAGATTGCCAGTCTGATTCCCAACAACCAATATAATCCGTGAGAAACAATGCTGTGTCGGATCTTTAAACCGCAGGATGGATTCAATAGGGGTCAATTCATTCAAAGAACAAATAGGTTGTGGTAGACTCTGAAAAAATCGGGAGTTAATTTTCAGCACTGTAATTGTTTGATTGATAAATACCGGATCATGCGACACTGTACCCAAATTAATGTAATATCATTTTATTGAGGCAGATAGATCTTTCTTTTTGCAGTGTTTAATAACAACTGAGTTTTTTTTTTTTTTATTATTTAAAAGAAAAAAGACCAAAATAGTTGGGTAAAAACTGTTTTCTTTATTTCATTTATTTATTTTGTTTTATTTATAAAAATATATCAGAAAATTATGAAAGTCCCCCAAATGAACCCATTTTGGAAAGTATTTTTTGGAAATGAAGAAACACGCTGATATTAAGGCTGTTTAAACAAGACGCTTAGACGAGTAAATGTACAGGTCATACATAGAGGGATCAGAAGGTTATGGGGTTAATGTACAGGTCACACACAATGGAAAGATGGAGATGAAGGGGTAATGTACAAGTCAGATCAGTGGTATTATAGGGCTGACATATACTGTAGAGGGTGAATGATATTAGAGGGGTCAATTTTATTATTGTTGGCACTTTGCTGGATTGAACTGGTACTGGTACTTTTTTTTTACATCCCTCTGTTTTCAGGATGGGTTGGTCTTCTTTTCCTTAAATGAAATGTACTGTTAATAACATGAGTGTAGCAGTTGCTCTGGGATATTATATTATATTATAAAAATTAATGTGTGATTCCTTTTTTTTTTCTTTCCTTCCCTTTTTTTTTTTTTGAATACATTTGAAGGGCTGGACGATAAATGAACCAAAATTACTGCTGATAAAGCTGTTTTTATTTGCTTAACTATTTTTTTTCTCTGTGTAAATGTATATGAGGCTTTTATTTCTGTATTTTTATTTAATCTGTTATAAAAATTTCTAAAAATACAATCTGATTTAAAAAAAAACTGAGAAAAAACTGGTACTGCCTGGTGGTCAGGATGCTTTCTTTCCTCTTACACACTTATTGGTGTATGAGAGCAGATAGTGCTTCCTGATCAGTAAGTGACATGCAGCTGCTAGCTGCAGCATGTGTGTACATTCTTTGATGTTGTGATTGGTCACAGTGATTGCATGGTACAGAGCCACTCCCATTAGCTCTGTATCATTTTCTTGTGATCCGCTGTGTTCAATTACAGCATGGTCACAGGAGGTCAGTTGCTTGAGAACATACTGGCGTATCTTCCTGGAAAAATTGGGGATTGGACCAGTTGTGTATGTATAGTGACTGATCCACAAAAAGTTAAGCCACATAAATACAGGGCCAAAAAATTAGGCCTCACCTTCCATGATAGTAAAGTTTTCCCTTCTTTGTATAAGGCAACAGTATAAATGTTAGATTAAACATTTAACCACTTCAATACCCAGCCATAGACATATGACGTCCACAGATGGGATCTCCCATCCTGGGTGGACGTCATATGACGGCCTGGACTTCCCGGCCGTCTAGGGGGCGCGCGCGCTCGCCTGCCGCGTTGCTCAGGACCCGGTGCATGTGCCCGGCGGCCGCGATGTCCGCCGGGCACCCGCGATGTCCGCCGGGCACCCACGATTGCCCGTTAACCGGGCCGGACCGTGGATCTGTGTGTGTAAACACACAGATCCACATCCTGTCAGTTCAGAGGAGAGCGATCTGGGTTCCCAGTACAGCGGAACACTGATCGGTCTCCTCCCCTTGTATGTCCCCTCCTACAGTTAGAAACACTGCCTTAGGAAACATATTTAACCCCTCGTATCCCCCTAGGGGTTAACCCCTTCACTGCCTGTCACATTTACACAGTAATCAATGCAATTTTATAGCATTGATCGCTGTATAAATGTGAATGGTCCCAAAAATGTGTCAAAAGTGTCCGATGTGTCCGCCATAATGTCGCAGTCACGAAAAAAAATCGCAATCGCCGCTATTACTAGTAAAAAAAAAAAATAAATATATATATTTTTTAAAAATGCCATAAATCTGTCCCGTATTTTGTAGACGCTATAACTTTTGCGCAAACCAAACAATATATGCTTATTGCGATTTTTTTTTGTACCAAAAATATGTAGAAGAATACGTATCGGCCTAAACTGAGGAAAAAATTAGTTTTTTTAAAAAAAATTGGGATATTTATTATAGCAAAAAGTAAAAAATATTGTGTTTTTTTTTTTCGTTTTGGATGGAGTAGGGTATGGTTAAAACCCTTGTCAGTTTTTTCTGTACCCCATTGGAGAGATTTCCCTTTACTTGCTGTCATTTAGATATAACAGGAAGTGAGAGAAAATCTCTCCAAAGAGAAATCCCTTATTGGACAGCTGTCTCCGCAACAAGTTTCCCAATGAAAGATTTCCTTACATCCTGGTGACAACTTGAAATTTTGGCTTTTTCCTCACTTTCTGTCCTGGTGGCAGAGGTCATGAAGACAGAGATAGAGTGAATGTCCTTAGCAGTGGCTTAGACAACCATAAAAACCTGGCAGGGTTCTAATGCCCTTAGAACGCTATTTAAAATGAAACAAAAAGATTTTGGCTTGGAGAAGTGTCCGTTGAGTCTGCCACTCTTCCAGGATTTTATATGCTAGTACGTGTAACTAGGGCTTTTTTTCTCAGAAAATAGGTGCAGGAACTCAACCAGGACCCCCCCCCCCCCACACACACACACACACACACAGACCCTCCAAACTGCATCAAATAGTGGGTGTGGTCACATTTTACGTCAAACAATGGAAGGGTCCTAAAGGGGCATTAAATACCAGGGGTGCATTATGTACAGATCGCACAGTTCATGGGGGAAGTGTTACACACAGATTGCAACGTTCAGGGGTGCACGACACACAGGGTGCAGAGTTCAACCTTCTTCCACAGCTGCTTACCGCTGCATCCCCCTTCCACATTTCACTTTTACCCCTCTTCAGCTTTGATCTCAGCTGGACTTCTGTGATTACAAGTGATAGTGGTGAGCAGGGGTCTGAGCCAGAGGTGGTGGAACTGAGTTCCACCAAGTTCCAGCTGAAAAAAAGCCCTGCGTGTTAAAAGGCAAACAGTTTGGAGGTACATAGAAGAATTGGAGTAGGACTTAATATTACACTTTTAGTGTACACCGAAACCTTGATCAGTGGAGGAAACAAGTACACCATTTACCTCCCCTGAACTCGTTCTTCACGTCCTTCACTTTAAAGACAGAACAAAATTGTTTTTTGCAATAATGGAACAGTAAAGAAAAACTACTGCTAATAGTTATTCAATGGGCCAGTTAATCTAAAGCAATCTGCTATCTGTGAATGTCATTAGTCGAGTTTACAAAAAAGTTAAGAAACCTTTTCAGCCACTTTGGCCATAAACATGACTGCACTTGGCAATTAGGAATTTTATTTTTTCAACTAATTAGTGTAAAAATAAGTTTAAAGTAAGTTATTAGAACAAGGATCTACTAATAAGGGCAAGAAGTATGGCACTTCAATGGTAATTAAGAACTTTTAGCTTATCAATTCTCCGTTAAAAACCTCTCTTCTAATGCATCTTTCATTATATATAACAACATTTTATTTTCAATTATTTAAATTGCACTTAATTTGAACATTTAAATAGAATGGCACAGGAAATGGTATATGCAAATGAAATAGCTTATGTTAATGAAGACAATTTAGCGTGTCATTTTGCAAGGCTTTCATTTGATATGGCAAAATAGCAGTTGTTTTCATGTGCAAACCATTCTGGCATTTGCCTTAATTCTATACCCTGCATTAAGATCATTTTAAACACAATTAAATATGTGTGCTGAATTCTAATAAAATTCTAATAAAATACGCCTGCCATCAAGTTAGATAGCTGACAACATGGTAACAATAATATTTTTCCAGAATGGGAAGTTAAGATAAATTAGAGCCCTTTCACACTGGGGCGGTTTGCAGGCGCTATTGCGCTAATAATAGCGCCTGCAAACCGACCCGAAAGTGCCGCTGCTGTGTATCCAGTGTGAAAGCCCAGAGGGCTTTCACACTGGAGCGATGCGCTGGCAGGACGGTAAAAAAAGTCCTGCCAGCAGCATCTTCGGAGCGGTGAAGGAGCGGAGTGTATACCGCTCCTTTACCGCTCCTGCCCATTGAAATCAATGGGATGGCGCGGCTATACCGCCGGCAAAGCACCTCTGCAGAGGCGCTTTGTGGTGGTATTTAACCCTTTCTCGGACGCTAGTGGGGGGTAAAACCGCCCCGCTAGCGGCCAAATACCGACGCCGCCCCCCGCCCCAGTGTGAAAGGGCTCTTACAGTGAGGCTTTTTAAATATTGAGAAACAGAATACAAATAAACATGCTAAATGCTGATCTTATTAGGAGACACAAAAATTAGTCACATTTACAATAAAATCTGTTGGTAGGAAAAAACAAAGTATCATCACATTTTGGACGGAGAGGGCAATTGGCTCACAAGAGGCCATCTATGTTAAACTGGAACAGGCATCCCTGAACAGGGTCAGGTTTCTTTAGAGAGATAGAAACATAATTATGTAAGCCCATATTAACAAAATATACATGTTTACTGGGTTTATCTTAATTGAACATTAGTGATGGCCTAGAAAAATCTATCCCAGACAACATGTCTGTGAAGGTTTACATTTATCCAGGTCATGGATTTGCTTTGGAAACATAAACGTGCAGTGCTTCTATAGCATTAAACATAAATGAATGTGCAAAGTGACTTACCTTGTATATATACACCATAAAAGCAACCATAATGTGCAACAAACGTGCAAAAAAAAATGTACATAAGAAAATTCAGGGATTAGCTGAACATATATGCCCCTGATGATGTCATATGTGATAAAACACGTAGGGCAGGCTAGGATGTATGTCACACCACGCATGCGCAATACACTCGTGGCCATCTTGGAATCTGGCGTTTGGAAAACATCTTCTGTATGCTGTACAGGCTTCTCTGGAACCTTGTAAGTACAATATGTTTTTTAATAAATATACTTTGGGGAATGATTAATTTTATTTCTATGTCTGACATTTTATTAAACCTATTCACTTGGCCACGAACCGCTGCTCCTGCGTGTCAAACAGGGATCCAAGTTATGCATATTGGGGCTCTATGACCAGAGGATCTGTGGATTCTAATACTTATCAAAAGTGGGTTTGACTATTATCTAGTGGTCATATATTTCCGGTAAGCCCCCTACTGGTACACAGGGGTGGCATGTTTTTCTATCTTGGGTTTTTGGATGGCCTTGGATCCTTTCTGCTGACACTCCTGCATTGAGAGCTATAAAGACTTTTTCTCCTATGGACTTTTTCTCCTGTGAACTGACATTCATCTCAACTGGTTTTGGGGATTTTTATATTCTAAGTTATATGTTCAGCTAATCTCTGAATTTGCTTAAATACATTTTTGCACGTTTGTTTTTTGCACGTTATAGTTGCTTTTATGGTCTATATATACAAGCTAAGTCACTTTGCACATTCAGCACTTTACATTAAATGCTATAGAAGCGCTGCACATTTATGTTTCCATACTGTTACATGTTGTACCTGAGTATTGTGCTAGCTGCTTTATTTTTCACTATCATATAGGACAGCCCTCAAATTTTCCACTCGCCTACTCGCATTTTGCGAGTGGAAAATGAGGGCTGGAGAGCGTAGGCTACCTGGGAGTGTGGGGGGGGGGGGGCGAGCACTGCCGGCAGGCTGGGTTGAATGGGAGCTCTTCTCCCAGTGATCGCCCAGAGGAAGAGAGAAGAGAGAGTTGACCGGATCATCAGGGCGTGGAACATCGCTGTAGCAGCTTTCATTTTAATTGCTGTGTGTTTCCCGCGCTCTTTAAGATTACAGTACTGTATGTGTTATGTTTTTAAAAATTTTTTGAATTTGCCGCCAGGCTCCACCCCCGTGCGTTGCGACGCTCGCAGGGAACGGAGCCTGTCACAGAGAGGCTTCGGAGGAGGACAGAGCCCACAGACAGCACGGGGGGACATCGCAGGATCCTGGGGACAACAAGTACAGCGCACCAGGATCCTGCAATGTAATCCCGTGGCTCGGGGTTACCGCTAATGGTGCTGAAATTTAACCCCGAGCCCTACTTGGGAATACCGTCAGGGAGGCTACGTGTCATTTCATGAGATAATTTATCTACAGGGCAAATTCCTTAGCAAAGGGAAGAGCCTTTTTGCCTTTAGTAAATCGACTAATAAAGTTCAACTCTCTTTGCACTGGCTGCACTATTATTATTGGATCACTATTGATAATAGCTTGAATGCATTGTTGTTGGATTTTAGCCATAGTTATTCGGGGGGGGGGGGGCGCTTTGAGGCACAGTGATTTTACTACCACCATCACCTTTTCAAGCTTTTATTGAGTGTTTGTATCTGGGGGTAAAAGTGAGGGGCGGTTGTCAGCAAAGTTGATTTTGCATTTTCATGCCAGGTCCACCTAAAAAAACTATAATTATTTCTAATTAAAATTCAGTACCTATGTTGGCATGATGTCATTATTCTGTTGCAGGCAGGAGGGAGCATTTCTTTCGTCTCCTTTCCTTCAGTGATCAGACTGCAACATTATAAGTTTAAAGAAGGTCACAAGGTGGGAAGCTGTAGCAGGTGCTGCAGATATTTGTGGACATAGGAATTTCCAATGCAAAGGCAAAGTGTAGGAAAAACAGTAATAAAGTTCCAGTGGCTCCCTCTCTGCAATCCACAGCTAAGTGTGCATCCAACTTGCCACTGTGAAGTATATTTCATTCAAACAACAGATGACAACACAATGAAGCATATGATGCATACTCCTTTATTGTATTAAAAGGCAGAAAAAATAATTTAATGTTAAAAAGTGCTTAATCATTGTGAGTGTGGGACAGACTTTATAGGGTTGATTTACTAAAGGCAAACAGATTGTTCTCTTTGCAAGGGAAGTTGCACTTTGCAAGGGGATTTTCCTCAGTGCTTAGTGAATTAGGTGAAGCTTTGCTGACTTCCATCATCCAATCATATGCAAGCAAATAATGCTGTTTTTTTTTAAGTTTCCTTACATGTAATTGGGTTTACTTTGTGAAAGTGAAATGTCACCACATTCACTAAGCTCTAAGGGAAAATTCTCTTTTGCCTTTATTTAAATCAACCCCTATGAGTAAACACTTTGTCGCATCTAATACTTTAGAGATCTTTTGCTATTTGTATGTATCCGATTTTGTGATCTGTTGTTTGACTGAAACAGGTGAAGTGTGTTGCTAATGCACAGATCTTGAAGGAATACACAATGGAAACCAAGATTCAAAAAATAACACACATACTATAGCTCTTGTATCTAAACCATATCGGTTTAGCCTGGATTTCAGTTTTAAAGTGTATCTAAACCTAAACAGTAAAAACTATACAGTATATATTATACCTTGATTTGAAATTAAATTTAACAAATGTTTTATCTATATGCTTACTTTCTGTAAAAAAATAATTGTGCGCAGGCATTTCCTGTTAAATGGTGACAATGCTTCCTTCATTCATGTCCAGTATGCAGGAGCAGGATTGTCATCCTCATCTGTACACTTAAATTGTAGACTGAAATATGTGCAATGCACCCACACATCAAGCCTAACTGAGCTGCCCTCTGCCCTTGCTGCTAAGCACTGCCCACTACTTGTCATGTAGATAAAGACATGTGTGAAAGTTACTAACATGTACTGGCATCTACATCAAAACAGTAGCTCAGAGATTGAGACTGAGCACTGAGCGCATTTCTACACAAAAAAGAAAAAAAGGTTGTAAGGCAATAAATTTAAAAAAAAAAAAAACCTCTTAATATAACAGCTTGGTTATTTCTAAACATCCTCATTGTTACGAAAGGTTTTAATTATACTGTATGCAAAAATTCTAGTTCTCATATCACAGGTCTCTATCCAGTTATTTTATACCCTTTTACAAGTAAAGTTAATATAACAAAATTAATTCATTTTTTGCAGTTCCAAGGAGGTAGCAATCAGTTAGATTAAATGTAGTATGAACCACGGGCAATTTTTCATTGAAAAAGTAGTGGTGATATTTCAGCTAGGTGATAACAGCTGCCAGAATTGACAGTGCCCAAAGTAAATTCAAAGACAAAATTAGAAGCAAAATATAGACAGAGCTAGATAGCCCACTAGACGCATAAAGAATTAGTCAGGGGAATGAGCTTTGTCAGGATCCTGGGAACAGGTCAAGAACAGCAAAGTGCTGGAGCAATAAAGTCAATCATGTTGGTCTGACAAGCCATGGATGAATTAAAATACAAATTGGAGGAAAGGGAAAAGGGAACCGGAGGGTGTCAAAAGTTTTTTTTATAAACTTAAAGTATTACACGGTTGGATTTTTTTTTTTCTCACCTAACTATCTATAGTCTGTAAAGGAAAAGCTAGTCTGCTATCAAATTAGAAAATTTTAATTTTAATCTGCAGCAGTGCAGCGGGAAATAAAGCTGGCCACCCACCAGCATATACAGGTTATTTAGCCAACTGTTGGGTGAATAGGTCTTTAGCAGATAAACCAAGTATACAAATATAATGTATGAGATGTGTATGTCCAAGCACAGTGTTTATAACCTGCCAGCTATAAAAGTACCAATGTCACAATGACAGCATTCACAAAAAGTTTTTTTCCTGCCCTGTATGTGCCATCCTAGCTTTCAGTTGTTGATTAACAATTGATTTCCATCAGGAGTCATTTTCCTCTTATTCCCCTGCAGGTTTTTATATCTGCATTCCCACTGGGGAGATTTCTCATAACTTTCTGCCCGAAGAAAAATGGTTTTGGCTGGAGCTTTACCTAAAGGCAAACAAAAATATCATAATATGTTGTAATAATTGTCCCCTTTGTAGGCATGTTAAGACAATTATTACAAAAGTAAAGAAAGAGATTCCAGAGCAGAGCTGCCAGCCACCTGAAAAATGTATGTACAATCCATTGAAAATGGACATGGAAAATGGAGTTTATTTATTAGTGTTTTTACCCAAGATTCACACATTTTCTAATTGCATTTAATTTAAAAGTGTGCATACTGGGTGAAAGTCGAGTGAATCATGGGTGAGAACATTGATAATTAGATGTATTCACAGGTTCTTTAAAATAAAGGCCATAGGGATGCATTTATAAAGCAGTGAAAATGACTTTAAACGAACAGGTAAATCAATCATTGTCATTTACAACACATGCACCAGGTAAATTCACTTGCACTGAATGTTTTGTGAATGTCGTATTTACTGCTTTATAAATATGCACACCATAGCGTTATTTTTTCTTGCTTATTAAACCTAACAACAGCCAAGCATTTTTTTGTTTGTTTGAATAGAGCAGAGTCAATGTTAAAATTTTTATTTTTGCCTATAAGCATATTGGGGATATTTTCCCTAAGTACCTAAATAAAATGTGTTATGGTTGGAGTTAGAGCCGGTTCACATTAGAAGCGGCACGACTTGCAGGTCGCCTCACCGAGGCGACCTGCACACGACTGCCGCGGCGAATTGCAAGACGACTTCTGTATAGAAGTCTATGCAAGTCGCCCCCAAAGTAGTACAGGAACCTTTCTTAAGTCGCTCTTATGGTGGAGCAAAGCAGGAGGTCTGAGTCCTTGTAAGGGATACAAAGTGGCCAATTTCAATCAAGAAGTAGGCTCAAAATGTGACCCAGAAAGGAAAAATACTCATCATAGTATAAAAAACATTTATAAAAAATATAGTATTGCCCTTACTTGTAAGAGCATATAAAATTTCTAATAGTGAATGTGGTTTTTGCTCAGGGAAGATTTATTGAAGTACATTAACAACATTTGTCAAGTCTTTGAATGTACGGTTGAGAATTTTTATGTTAATATTTATGCATATGTGCAAAATAAGTGTATGGCCAACTTTAGGCTATTAGTATTATACAATTACTGCTTTGGTATCAAGGTCATCTGATGCAGGGTGTATTTGGTGCTTGTTTGCTAAACAGAGAGTTCTCTGTATGTATCCATACATGGTTAATTCACAAAAATGAAGCTTCCAATTTGAGCATTGATTGGGACAAACAGCTAAAGACTGGGCTGTGTGGGCCTTTTCATGGGGATTATAACAAGTAGTGTCAGTCAGAAGTTCTTATTACTGTCTTCAATTTGGTACAGTAAAGCTAGAGAGTGCAAAATCTGGTGCAGCTCTGCATAGAAACCAATCAGCTTTCAGGGTTTTTTTGTCACAGCTTAATTGAACAAGCTAAAGTTAGAAGTTGATTGGCTACCTTTCAGAGTTTCAACAGATTTTACACTCTCTAGCTTTAGTAACTCAACCCCACTGTTTCCTGCTTGTGGGATAATGTCTTTTCAGAAAGGGGAATGTGGATCCTTTTTCTACTAAGAAAAGGAAAATAAAGTATGACAATGCATGTTTCACTAACATTTGCTTGACTTGTTTGCCAAGTCACAGAGAAGGTCACGGTGGTCCTTGTATTCTAGCAACAAGGTTGATGAGTATACCACACTGTATAGAGTGATTTCAGCTTGCCTGAACATTGTTTCTGGTGTGTAGAACTGTTTAAGTCCATCTCCTGTTTTAAGAGTCCCCTCTCTCACATACCTCCCATTCCCCACTTTGATGGTGTGTGAGTGCCCCTTTGTTCAAGAGTACTATGAACCAAGAACTCCCTGGCTTGTCCATGATAGCTTGTCCATGAGGTTTGTCCATGACAGCCTGGGCTCACGAAAGTGGGTTAAACAATGTTGGCTCTCATTTAACCTGAAAATTTGCGAATATGTGTTGGAGAGGATTTTCTGTACCACACTGAAGTTGAATATTGCAGCAAAAGCCGTTTTTTTTCTGTCTTTAGGACTACTAGATCATTTATAATATCAGGACTAAATTATTGATACTAAACTAGCACTTCTATAAATTAGACAACACAGTGTTGACACTAATATGCAGTTAAGAGAAATAACAATGTGCAATAATCCATGCAGGCTATTGATCTGGGCATGCCATCATTTCTGTTTGTTCTGCTTTATTAAATAAATCAGAAAATTTTAGAAAAAATTAGATTGTCCATTGCCTCCACTAAAAATTAACAGTTATCTGATATTCGTACAAGTCTCAGCCACAAGCTGCAAATTAAAACACGCAATAACGGCTGATGTTTTGTGATATTGTCATATACAGCCACATTGATTGCAGGAAGCATTGATACAAAAATAATGAGGAAGGTAATGCCATGGGCAGTTCGAACGAAAGCAATTTTTAGTGACATTGACTTTATTTTTAAACACATCACTCCATATCATGGAGAAAACACATTTTAGAAATTCCAGGTCTAGGCATTCTGGGTAGTAGATTTTATTTTTACGATACAAGAACATTTTCTAAATTGTGTACATGTATCTTTCTAAATATTATTAGCAACTTGTTTTTTCCCTGGGGCTAGTGCTTGTGTCAGCGTTATAAAAATAGTAAGTTACAGAATTGGTTAGACTTGTCAGTATAAATAAAGGAAACCTGTCATAAAGGGCTAATGGAGGCTGCTGATATCCTTTTAAAAAGTTTGGCTGTCACGTTGATATTGAGTCCCTTACCTGGAACAAGTATGTAACAAGTGAAGTCAGAGGGAAGTTAAAACTTCTGCTAAAAATAATTGTTCCAGGTCAGTGACTCGGTAGCGCAAGGATCACCATGAAATCCAGACACAAAGCATTTTCTTCTGGAGGTCAGCAGTGGGAGTCTATATGACAGCTTCCCTTGAAAGTATACATGTAGGTATTTTCATGTATATTGGCATTTCTTATGATGTTCAGTGAGAACAATTAAAGATTATTTTAAATAAGTAAGTATAAGATATTGCACATGAATATTTCATATCTACAGCTTGCAGCCAAAACTCATCTTAGTACTTCTCCAAAGTTGGGCATACTGTAGATGGGTCATTTTTTTGGTTCAGCCACTGGATGCCTCCATCCACACAAATGAGGTGAATGGAGGAATCGCAGGGACATTGTATTCTGAAAGCAGGACTGCCCTGTTATGGCTGCAGCTGCCAATCAACAAAGGTTTATCAATATTCTTGTTCCACAGAAGAAAAAGCGGGGCTCAAGGGAAGGCACACTCTGTGTGTAGTCAAGATAAAGTATCTATTTATTGGTACAAAATGGATATACATGAAGATATGTGCACAAACATAATCACAACAAGTATGAAAATACTGCCCTTATAAAATTGATCAAAAGGCTGTTTTGATCAAGTATTAACCAAACACAGACTGGGGGAACATAAAACATGTATGGGTAGACAAATACAAAACAGATGCGTCCGGACGTCTTGGCTATTGATGTCCGCACAAACCACCAAGGGAAATGTGGCAGCAATTGCTGAATGCGGTTTGTGGTGCAGGCATCAATACCCCCGGGGGGGGGGGCTCAAGGATGGGGGAGGGGGGGAGGGGGAGAGGAGGGGGAAAGGGGTGGGGGGAAGAGGGGGGGGGGGGGGTGTAGGGTGGTGTGGGAAGGGCAAGTGGAGGTGAAGGGATGGGCAGGGGGAAGGGAGGGAAGGGGGAGGGGGGGGGGGGGAGGGAAACCTAGTGGGAGGTAATCGGCCGTAATGTAGGGTACTGATGGGAATTTGGAATCAATATTTCCTGGCTGGAAAATGGGTGTTGGTTGTATGATACAACTGTGGGATCACAATTCCCAGGTTCCGGACTAGTTGATTACAGCGTGTACAGTCCCCAATGCGGGTAGACTCTGTGCATTGAATGCTATATTAAAGTCAGTTGGTGACAGGCATGGATAGAAAAACATGAAATGTTGCCTGGTACATTACCACTTCCGGGTCCCGTTCTGAGGTACTGAGGTACTTCCGGATGGCGGTGGCTTCAATATTGTAAACTAGCCATTCTGTCACCGTGTGCACTTCCGTATCCTGGCCAGGGTAGTGATCCGTGATTCGCAATGTGTTGCTGGTGTACCGCTATAAATAGCGGTGATCATACACGTGAGTACACCTGTCAACCTACAAGCGGCTGCTCCAGACTTTGGATCGTCCAGATGAAGCTACGCACGTTTGTCTTGTGAAACGCGTTGACGTCACTGCGCCCGGAAGTCATGCCCGCTGTCATCCCCCGTGGGGGCTAGCCGGCTCACGTACGGAGAGAGTATCCTGCTCCAAAGTCTGGAGCAGCCGCTTGTAGGTTGACAGGTGTACTCACGTGTATGATCACCGCTATTTATAGCGGTACACCAGCAACACATTGCGAATCACGGATCACTACCCTGGCCAGGATACGGAAGTGCACACGGTGACAGAATGGCTAGTTTACAATATTGAAGCCACCGCCATCCGGAAGTACCTCAGTACCTCAGAACGGGACCCGGAAGTGGTAATGTACCAGGCAACATTTCATGTTTTTCTATCCATGCCTGTCACCAACTGACTTTAATATAGCATTCAATGCACAGAGTCTACCCGCATTGGGGACTGTACACGCTGTAATCAACTAGTCCGGAACCTGGGAATTGTGATCCCACAGTTGTATCATACAACCAACACCCATTTTCCAGCCAGGAAATATTGATTCCAAATTCCCATCAGTACCCTACATTACGGCCGATTACCTCCCACTAGGTTTCCCTCCCCCCCCCCCCTCCCCCTTCCCTCCCTTCCCCCCTGCCCATCCCTTCACCTCCACTTGCCCTTCCCACACCACCCTACACCCCCCCCCCCCTCTTCCCCCCACCCCTTTCCCCCTCCTCTCCCCCTCCCCCCCTCCCCCATCCTTGAGCCCCCCCCCCCCCGGGGGTATTGATGCCTGCACCACAAACCGCATTCAGCAATTGCTGCCACATTTCCCTTGGTGGTTTGTGCGGACATCAATAGCCAAGACGTCCGGACGCATCTGTTTTGTATTTGTCTACCCATACATGTTTTATGTTCCCCCAGTCTGTGTTTGGTTAATACTTGATCAAAACAGCCTTTTGATCAATTTTATAAGGGCAGTATTTTCATACTTGTTGTGATTATGTTTGTGCACATATCTTCATGTATATCCATTTTGTACCAATAAATAGATACTTTATCTTGACTACACACAGAGTGTGCCTTCCCTTGAGCCCCGCTTTTTCTTCTTTGGTCCCCTTCTGTTTGGGACAACCTGTTGCATTATTATGGGGGTTGGAAGGCAACAATAGAGCTATGGCACTGAAGTGGTTTACATGATTAAACAAGCCTCACTATACTACATTTTGTTTTTGTTCCACAGAAGTGGATCCAACAATTGACTTCTCACAAACAGGGAACGCCACAAACGGATTGAAATTTCAATCCATCTTGGGCCAACTTGGACACATCCTCCTCTTCCAGCCCAAAAAGACATTTCTGTAGTGCTACTCTCATAGGGGCTGTTGATATTACTGGTTCTTTAACAAGTACAAAGGCTGCCCTTCCTCACAAGCAACAGTCCATTCACACTGACTCCAAGAAACAGCCTAGGGGATGTCTTTTTTAAGTTTATTGTCTTAAAAACTTTAAACAGGAGAGGGGTTAGGGCATGGGATACTCCAAAACAATCAGAAGTAGTAACTAGCATTGGACAATCTAGTGCCCCACAACTGAAGACCATGGGACATGTCTTTTGGCATTTGGTTGTCTTGTACCAAAGCACAACTGCCTCTACGCAGTGCAGTTTCCAGTGCACTACCTTGTAGCAGGACCCAGTGAGTGAGATAGCACCTCTTAGGTCCAGATCCCTTGTGGTGTGGCTTTGCAATCACCTCCAAACAAAGTTTATGCCTGGCACTGCTGAGTCCTCAAGAGCAGCTGTCCATGGTCAGTCTGAGAGCATTGGAACCTTCCTGGGACTTTGGAACCCTGCTCTCCAGTGTCTCAGACTATTTATCACCATTCCAGCCACCTACTGAACACTTTCTCCTTCAGGGATTAGCTTGAAGCTGTAAATATGCAGGCTGGTTGTTTTGAAAAGAAGAGGAAGAAACAACCACCTCTCCCTTGAATACAGAAGGAGCCACGAACCAAATTTACCTATCATCCTATGCTAAGAGGGTGCTAAATATCATTCAGACAAAGACAGAAATAGAATGGTTACTACCAGAATTCTTAGTAGAAGGTTCCCAGAAGTAAAGAAAGTAGTTAATAATAATATAAAGGACCAGTTCAAAACCTGTAAAGAACAATAATTAAAGAAGAACTTAACTCTAAAAGCTATGCTCATAAAATGAGAAGTAGGGGGCAAGGGACTAGTCACTAGGGATGGGCTGAACACCCCCCCATTCGGTTTGCACCAGAACATGCGAACAGGCAAAAAATTTGTTAGAACGCGTGAACACCGTTAAAGTCTATGGGACACGAACATAAAAAATCAAAAGTGCTAATTTTAAAGGATTATATGCATGGTATTGTCTTAAAACGTGTTTGGTGACCTGAATCCTGCCCCAGGGGACATGTATCAATGGAAAAACAAAGTTTTAAAACCTGCAGTTTTTTCGGGAGCTTTTAATAATGCTTAAAGTGAAACAATGTGGACAGGGGGATTATCGGAATCTGGAAAAAATTCATTTAAAACTACTCGCGGCTATAATGAATTGTCGGTCCGGCAATACACATAAACAGTCATTGATAAAAATGGCATGGGATTCCCTCACAGGGGAACCCCGAAAAATTTTTTAAAAAAAAAATGCGTGGGGGTCCCCCCAAATTCCATACCGGGGCCTTCAGGTCTGGTATGGATTTTAAGGGGAAGCCCGTGCCAAAATTAAAAATAAAAGTGGCGTGGGGTCCGCCCAAAAATCCATACCGGACCCTTATCCGAGCACACAACCTGGCAGGCCAGAGGAAGAGAGGGGGGGACGAGAGAGTGCCCCCCCTCCTGAACTGTACCAGGCCACATGCCCTCAACATTGGGAGGGTGCTTTGGGGTAGCCCCCCCAAAGCACCTTGTCCACATGTTGATGGGGAGAAGGGCCTCATCCCCACAACCCTTGCCCGGTGGTTGTGTGGTCTGCGGGCGGTGGGCTTATCGGAATCTGGAAGCCCCCTTTAACAAGGGGACCCCCGGATCCCAGCCCCTCCTTGTGAATTGGTAATGGGGTACAAATGTACCCCTACCATTTCACAAAAAAAGTGTCAAAAATGTTAAAAAAAAGACAATAGACGGTTTTGACAATTCCTTTATTAATGTCTTCTTCTTTAATATTAAAATTAGCACTTTTGATTTCTCCCATAGACTTTTAAAGGGTGTTCTGCGGCTTTCGAATTTGCCGCGAACACCCCAAATTGTTCGCTATTCGGAAAACGGCAAACAGCCAATGTTCGAGTCGAACTCATGTTTGACCCGAATATAAAGCTCATCCCTACTAGTCACCAGTATTGCCTGTTGTCTCTCTGTAGTTGATCTTCCACATTACTGACTTACCATGTCTTGTTTTGAACTGTGTCTCTATTATGAGGCAGCCATCATGGTAGTGGCATCACTTGTTACGTCAGAGCTTCAGTGAAAGGAGAACAGTAAAGAGCACATTAGTGACATCACTAAACCTCCTGATACCAGCAGTCATGGATAATAGTGCCTTAGATATCACACTGCAAATATTATGCTATGAAAATGTAGACACAGGAGTGCCTAGGCACACTCACATACCAGGAAGTACACTGAAAACTATTACTAGAATGTGGAGGCAACATGTTGTTCATTTCTCTGAAGTGAAATGTATGGTAGGTTAAATAATTTCATGATTAATGAAAAACTTTCTAGTATTTCATCTGACTATAACATTTTTTGTTTGCAAATCTGGTCATTAAGAGTTTATATTTGATATGTATCTGCTCCATTTCATGGTAATTCATCATTTAACTCTCCCAGACTTTTAATTATTTTTTTTATTTTAACCACTTCAATACTGGGCGCTTTCACTCCCTTCCTACCCAGGCCAATTTTCAGCTTTCAGTGCTGTCATATTTTGAATGACAATTGCGCGGTCATGCAACACTGTACCTAAATGAATTTTTTATAATTTTCTTCCCACAAATAGAGCTTTCTTTTTGTGTCATTTATTCACTGCTGGGTTTTTTACATTTTGCTAATTTTTTTCCTACACTGATGTGCGCTGATGAGGCTGCACTGATGGGCACTTATGAGGTGGCACTGATGAGGCGGCACTGAAGGGCACTGATGAGGAGGCACTGATATACAGCACTGATGAGCACTGATAGGTGGCACTGATGGGCACTGATAGGCAGCATAGATGGGCACTGATAGGTAGCACTGATAGCCAGCACTGATAGGTGGCACTGATGGGCGCTGATAGGCGGCACTTATGGGAAATGATCATTGGCACTGATGGGCGGCACTGATGGGAACTGATGGATGGCACTGATGGGAACTAATGGGCACTGAAAGGTAGCATTGATTGGCATAACTGATGGGCACAGATTGGCCTCACTGATGGGCACAGACTGGTGTCACTGATGGGCACAGACTGATGTCACTGATAGGCATCACTGATGGGCACTGTTGGGGCTGCATTGTAATCGGGGCACTGATGATCAGTGCCCTGATTAACTTTACACATCTCTCCTGTGAGGAGATGCCACTTATCAGCTCTCCTCACCTCACACTCTGTCAGTATGAGAGAGGAATAGCCGATAAACAGCACTTCCTTGTTTACATGAGATCGACTGTGATTGGACACAGCCAAGATCGGGGTTGCATCATGTGACGTCATCCCAGAACGAGAGCTGCACTGCTCCGCCGTCATTTGACAGTAGGCAGGCGGGGAGTATTTAAATTAAATATTGAATATAAAATTAGGCTTTAACAATATTTATATTTGGACTCCAAATCTTAGAAATCAATATAATATACTGTTATAGTGATACCATATATTGGACTTGTAACTGATATTTATGCTTTCTTTCTATGCCTAGCTTTCTCTGCTATACAATGCTCTGTCCTACAACTTGATTTGATACTTATTACACAAAACTAATTCAAATTTTATTGAAAACCAAATCGACAAAAAAATTCTAATTTCTCTTTACAGCTAGACGCCAGGATGATATAAAAGACACACAATAGTGCAGCTCTGTATTCTTTAATATAACATTACATGTATTTGTTAAATGTAGGCAGTGCAAGTACCAGAATTTGATGTAGAACCCACCTTTTGCAATCCCTATATTGCAGAGCTCTGAGTGGAATTGGAAGAAGCAGCACAAAAAGTCAGTCAGTTGTAATGCAGTGCTAGCAAAGTGCATGCGGATAGAGGGAGAGAGCAGAGTGACAATGAGATAAGCAAGTGTAAACTATATACTGTTTCTCTGTTCTAGTCATGGGCTAGGGGAAGAAAGAAACCTGTAAATGCTTCTAAACTGCAGCAGAGAATAATCAGGTCTCCTGCAATATCAGATTGCAAAGTTCTATGAGGCTAAGCTATGTAAATTTTAGGACTTGATGGACACTAATAACAATCTTTTTGCAGATAAACGGCTCCCATATATGTATTTCATCTGTGTATTTAGCTGTTTTTCTATTGCCACATGTGTTGCATTAGGGAGATTTCTCTTCATTTGCTGTCCTGTAGACACAGCAGGAAGGGGAGGGCAGGAGGTATATCAATATCAATGTATTGTTGTTGCTCTTGGAAAAAAATGGAGACTGGAAAAAACAAGAAGGTAGAGAGAAAGAAGCGTCTTATATAGTTTGGTTTCTTTGGTTGTTCATAGCTGCAAATGGAAAAAGATAGTGGAATGACATTATTTACATCTGGGTAGGTTGGAGCAGACCATCAAATTGGTACACAACCTTGTCATCACACAAGGTCCTGAAATGCTCGTGTTGTAGAGGTGCCAGGCCAGGTGTTTGCACAAGGTACATGCAATTAGGAGGCTCTTGTGTTCATGATAAAGTCTATTTTATTGTTGCAATTACATTACGAGACCATATAACATGTTTTGCGGCTCCTCTCTAGGTCAGAACCGGTGCATCACATGCACTTCAGTCCGGGCTTTAAATAAAGGTGTCTTCAGTGAGAAGAGGGTGTTATGGTTCATGTTAATGTGTTGTAATGTAATTACAGCAATAAAACAGATTTCACCATGGACACAAGAGCTCTCTGACTGCCTCTGCAACACAAGCATTTCAGAATCTTTTTTTTAGTAAATCTCTCGAGGTAGTAAAATGTTCACTCAGGTATTCTTTTTTGAAGATTTCCCTATTATTCCCATTCTGGGGCCAAGTTAAAGTTTATAATTGACCTCACTTAGATTGATGATAGTGGTAACCAGGCAATCAGAGAAGTTGAATCTCCCAAGTGGGGACATAGACACTAATAAAAACCCAAAAGGAGGTTCTAATTTCTCACTCCCCTAACCGTGGCTACCAAAAAAAAAAGGTTAGTATTTAGATACACTTATACGCTACAGGGTATCTGTATATAAACAATGAGAACTAGGATATCTAGGCAAGGTTAGTAAGAAGAAATATCAGGATAATCTATCATTTTGCATGAAAAGAACTGGCACCAGTAAAATTTTTTGCTAAACAATTTAATGTTTTTTAGTTTTTGTTAAATCTTATTTTTGCATATATTTTCTTTTGATAAACATTATTTGTAATATGTAATTTGGCACACATTATAAAATATTACATACAAAAGAACATTGTATTAAAAACTGCATATTCTAAGCAGGAAGTGCCAGCAGCGCTGTAGTGCTTTAACAGTATACAGTACTATAACTTACCATTTGTGTCAAGGAATTGATGTCTTAATGCACTTAGATGCATTCAGCTGGGAGAATAAGAATTTGAAGATAATAATCTTAAGTGGCAAATGCACATGGTTAAGTATATTGGATGCATTATGACACAGAACATCACATTAAAATAAAATGTAGTGTAAGTTTTTGGATTAGTTCTTATAAAACTTGCACTTCAAACTTGTTAGATGATACCAACACTAATGAGAAATAATGCATTTGAGGGAGTGAAGAAATCCAAGCACCAATGTTTTTAACTGATTGTTCAGTTAGGAATGATCAGACTCTCTGAAGATCAGTTTGTGCACAACCACCACAAGACAGTGCAAGTTGAGTAATGTCATCTAAAAAAGTTACAGGGTATTAATCTGATTGCTACTGAGGTTAGGAAATATTTGTTTTTATCTTTCCCACCTTGAGGATACATTGGCGACAGCCTCAGCAAACTAACAAAAATGCTGAAGTGTAGACACTTTTTAGTACCTACAAATGCCCATTTTATTCTTCAAATTGATTCCTTATTACTTCTGGAGTCTTCTTGCATCCAAGGTGTATGCTGTACATTGTGTCCAAATCTCTGGAGTAGAGATTGGGCTTAGCAATTTTTCCTGGTGCCCCTCCCACCATTGCCATTCAACTGTGAAACTACAGAATTTTAGTGGGCAATAGAGGTGGGTTTATTGCTATAAGGGTATGGGGCTTAAAGTGGCTATATTAAGGCTTACCTATAGGTACTGTATATATCTCATAAAGGAGCACTATTTAGGAGATATTTACTGTACATGCAGCCAGTGACGTCACCGGCGCATGCGCTCTAAAGGAACAGCATATCTGTGCTGTTCCTTCAGAATCCTGTGCTGTAAGCAGTGGCTCCCATGCATGTGCGGGAGTGACATCATCATGGCGAGCCAATCAGATGGCCAGAGGACATGAACACTGAAGAAAGACCGGGGGAAGATGGAAAGGCCTTTAGCAGTGACAGCGTGCCGCTGGAGGGCTTTGTTCTAAGGTAAGATTCACATAATGTGCTAGTATGTGATGCATACTAGCACATTATGACATTTCCTTTACTGCCACTTTAATTCAGGCTTGAGTTTAAATTAAGGTCCTAGGGACTTAGGTGCTTGCAAGCACGCCAAGAGGTTCGCATTTCAGCATTTTTGCTATTAAAACAATATTTATTAGACAAATCTTTCACTGTATGAGTTTACCAGATACATCAGCTTCTCTTGAAGACAATAATTAAATGTGGGTGTTTCACTACACTAATATATCATTTACAGTAAGAAGACCTTCCTTTCTGCGAAACAAGAAGTTAGTTAGTTATAGGACTTGTTGCTATGGGCAGATATGGGCAGATTTTAAAAAGAAATCATTAAGGTCCTCTACACACAAACTTTAAAATCAATTGCTTGATTTGCTTTACTCACCCCTGCCAAGGACTGCATGATGCCTGGGGCAAAATATGTTTCACTGAGCACAAGCTCTAGGTGAAGGGATTGTAATGCATTGCTCTTACCAGCATGAATATGAATTGGAGCATCTGTGTTTGTTCGATGCTAAAAGTTTGGATTATTTTATGTGCAACATTTTCCATCCAGCATCTGTGTAATACCAAATTGGTTTCCTTTCTGGATGTGCAGCAAAGAGAAATGGAGCAAGTATGTAGCTATTATCAAGACAATTGATTTAATTAAAAAAGTGTACATTATCGTAAATGAGCATTGAAAACGTAATCCATTTATTGCAGGTGCAATGCACAGACTCCTGCAGACTTCTTCTTTAGCTCCTTTTCCATATGGACATTCACTTAGAGAGTTGGAGCTAGTGTCAACGGAGTACAAGTGGAAAAATCACTGCATGTGTGTTCTATTGAGAACTGCAAAAAAAAAAAATGACAGCTTCCGCAGGGGGGAGAAGAGCCCCCAGAAGCTTTTGGAAGGGGGGGCAGCTTGCAACCATGTTACATCCTAAATATGGGGGAGGCATGGAATATGGTCTAAAAGATGGAGTGAACCTTTAAAGCTGGACAGAAGTTTTATCCCTTTCCTCTTCTGTCCCACTATCTGAGGCCTACAGTATGTTTGGCTGAAGTTGAACATCTTTAAAGATATTAACACACTGGTACCCTGCAGCAGAAGGCACAGGGATTGATTTACTAAAGGCCAATAGACTGTTCACTTTGTAAGGGAAGTTGCACTTTACAAGGCATTAGAAGGAAATTTTCTTAAGTGAATGAGGTGAACCCAAGCTAATCCCCGCTGACAGCATCTTTTTAACTAAAGGTAGCAATGGAGAAGAGTGTCCTGTTGCAGCAAAAGGGTTTAGTATGCAGACAGCTATAAGAACTTACTGTGTTTGGAAGTGACGGGTTGGTCCTGCAAGCAGTCTCTACAAATGCTATGGAAAAAAGGTTAAAAATAGATAGAGTAACCCCTATCATGCCAAACACATCCAAATTCCCTTGTCTTCAGATTTGCCTGTGTGTGACTCCTGGAGCTTGCCATTGCAAACTGTCTACAAGCATGCTTCATGTACCCCATTTACAATGCCATCTGCCAAAACAAGCTTATTTTACACTCTGCTACATTTCTGCTGTTCCTAAATGACTCATGTGACAACCAGAATAAAGATTCAACTCTTAGAGAATTTTTTTTTTAAATTACATTAAATACAGTGATTGTGTAGTAATTATTTTGTTTTAATTACAAAAGGGCAAATAGTGCATTATGTTCAAACAAGCACAGCGTTTGTTAAAAGGTGTGAAATTTCCCTCCAGCTGAAGCTAATTACAAAAGATATTTTTAATTCGTATACAGTGGATGAATTAATTGCTGCAATAGTTAAGAATATGCTATATTATAAATAGATTGTTTTGCTCGTACTGTACGTCTGAGATTCTTTACACAACTTTAAAAAAGAGAACAAAAAAAACATCAATGTGTGTTTACAATGTTTACTCTTATGGGGCGTACACACGGTCGGATTTTTCGACCGTACTGGTCTGACGGACGCCGACGAACCAAATCCGGCTGACAATCCGATCGTGTGTGGGCTTCACAGTGGATTTTTCCATTCGCAAATCTGACGGACTTCAGATTTGGAACAGGCTTCAAATCTTTACGTCGTAACTCCGCCAGACCCAGAAATTCGCTAGTTTGTATGCTAGTCCGACGGACAAAAAACGACGCTAGGGCAGCTATTGGCTACTGGCTTTCAACTTCCTTATTTTAGTCCGGTGTACGTCATCACAAACAAATCCGTCGGACTTTGGTGTGATCGTGTGTAGGCAAGTCCGTTCGTTAGAAAGTCCGTCGGAAGTCCGTCAAAAGTCTGTCGAAAGTCCGCTGGAAAGTCTGTCAGACCAGTCCGGTCCAAAAGTCCGCCCGTGTGTACGCCCCATTACAATACTTACCCCCAGCAATGTATTTGATGGGATATTTATCATTTTGGCTGCTAAAATAGTGTATATTTTTAACAGATGCACATTCAGAGCCATTGGTGTATAGTGTAAATATAGTCTAATAATATAGAGCCATTTATTATATCTGCATACTGTTGTTTCAACCTTTTTGGCCATTATCGGTGCAGTGTATGGAAACCGTGGCTTCTATGGAGTACAATGCACTGATGATGATCAAAAAGCCTGGGTGATAGGACATAAAGCAATAATTTGCATAGCTCCACCTACTGCCATAACAAGGAATAATTCTCTTAATTTTAAGATATGTAATGGAAAGAATGTGGCATGGGAATACCTTCTGTTTTAAGAAAGCTTTACTGTGCTATGCACTGATTCTATTGGAAGGCTTTTTGGAGGGATTCATTTGAGGGCTTTTTTGCTTTTGTGCCTTATAACACCTATAGTTATCTTTTTTTATTACATTTTATACTTAATGGATGGATGTATTCAATCATAGGTGTGCATAGCCTAATGCATTAGGGTGTGCACTGCTAAGCTCAAACACACATGTGTGTATATGCTGTGTGTGTGTTTATATGTATATATATATATATTCACTTGTAGAGGAGAACCGCACTCTGCTTACAGTTTAGTGCCAGCATATATATATATATATACACAACATTTCACAAAAGTGAGTATACCCCTCACATTTTTGTAAATATTTTTTCATGTGACAACACTGAAGAAATGACACTTTGCTACAATGTAATGTAGTGACAGTAGTAGCTTGTATAACAGTGTAAATTTCCTGTCCCCTCAAAATAACTCAACAAAAGTGAGTACACCCCTAGGTGAAAATGTCCAAAATGAGCCCAAAGTGTCAATATTTTGTAGCCACCGTTATTTTTTAGCACTGCCTTAAACCTCTTGGGCATGGAGTTCACCAGAACTTCACAGGTTGCCACTGGAGCCCTCTTCCACTCCTCCATGACGACATCACTGAGCTGGTGGATGTTAGAGACCTTGTGCTCCTCCACCTTCTGTTTGAGGATTCCCCACAGATACTCAATAGGGTTTAGGTCTAGAGATATGCTTGGCCAATCCATCACCTTTACCTTCTTTAGCAAGGCAGTGGTCATCTTGGAAGTGTGTATGTGGTCGTTATCATGTTGGAATACTGCCCTGCGCCCCAGTCTACGAAGGGAGGAGATCATGCTCTGCTTTAGTAGGTCACAGTACATGTTGGCATTCATAGTTCCCTCAATGAACTGTGGCTCCCCAGTGCCGGCAGCACTCATGCAGCCCAGATCATGATCCTCCCACCACCATGCTTGACTGTATGCAAGACACACTTGTCTTTGTACTCCTTACCTGGTTGCTGCCACACACGCTTGACACCATCTAAACCAAATAAGTTTATCTTGGTCTCATCAGACCACAGGACATAGTTCCAGTAATCCATGTCCTTAGTCTGCTTGTCTTCAGCAAACTGTTTGCGGTCTTTCTTGTGCATCATCTTTAGAAGAGTCTTCCTTCTGGGATGACAGCTATGTAGACCAATTTGATGCAGTGTGCGGCGTATGGTCTGAGCACTTACAGGCTGACCCCCCACCCCTTCAACCTCTGCAGCAATGCTGGCATCACTCATACTTCTATTTCCCAAAGACAACCTCTGGATATGACGGTGGGCGCATGCACTCAACGTCTTTGGTTGACCATGGTAGGCATGTTCTGAGTGGAACCTGTCCTGTTAAATCTGTCAGGGCTGGGCTCAGCCCTTCTTTCTCAAAGCTGGCTGCTCAGCTGTCGGCTAATTGCCAGCTCCTATCTCTCCACAGTGACTCACCTGTTGATGACATCCTGCTCGTCAGTCCTGCCTACTTAAGCCGTCCAGTCCAGATTATCTCTGCCTTCGCCTTGGTCACATCACTAGAGACGCTCTCCTGTGTTCCTGTTAGAGACTTGCTTGGCTGACATTTCTGGCTCCAGATCCTGCTTGCTGTTCTACTACGCTCATCTCTGGCTCCCTGACGTTTTGGCTTGTCTGACTGTCTGACTATCTGTTCCAGTACCTGAACTCTGGCTATGTTTTGACTACGTTTACTCTGTTTACCTTTTTTATTATTATTAAACAAGTGTGATTTAACTGTACTTCTGTCTTAGTCTGATTCATGGTTTCTGACAAAATCGCTGTATGGTCTTGGCCACCGTGCTGCAGCTCAGTTTCAGGGTCTTGGCAATCTTCTTAAATCACTTTAACCAACTTTAATCAATTTAACACACCTGCTTCCCATTCACACCTGAGACCTTGTAACACTAACGAGCCACATAACACCGGGGAGGGAAAATGGCTAATTGGGCCCAATCTGCACATTTTCACTTAGGGGTGTACTCACTTTTGTTGCCAGCGGTTTAGACATTAATGGCTGTGTGTTGAGTTATTTTGAGGGGACAGCAAATTTACACTGTTACACAAGCTGTACACTCACTAATTTACATTGTAGCAAAGTGTAATTTCTTCAGTGTTGTCACATGAAAAGATATAATAAAATATTTACATAAATGTGTACTCACGTTTGTGAGATACTGTATTTATTTATATACACACACATACACACTTTTATAAATATAAGTAAACAAACATTTTAAAATGTATTAAAACTTTTTTAATAAATAGACACTTATCAATGTAAACAAACTCTTAATTTTTTTAACTTACGAAAAATGCAGTGAGGACAGCCAGTCAGTGAGCAGTGTGTGGTGAGGACAGCCAATCAGCGAGTAGTGTGTGGTGAGGACAGCCAGTCAGTGAGCAGTGTGCGGTGAGGACAGCCAATTAGCGAGCAGTGTGTGGTGAGGACAGCTAGTCAGTGAGCAGTGTGTGGTGAGGACAGCCAGTCAGTGAACAGTGTGTCGTGAGGACAGACAGTCAGTGAGGAGTGTGTGGTGAGGACAGCCAGTCAGTGAACAGTGTGTTTTGGGGAAAGACAGTCAGTGAGGAGTGTGTGGTGAGAACAGCCAGTCAGTGAGCAGGGTGTGTAGAGGACAGCCAGTCAGTGAGCAGTGTGTGGTGAGGACAGCCAGTCAGTGAACAGTGTGTGGTGAGGACAGACAGTCAGTGAGCAGTGTATGGTAAGGACAGACAGTCAGTGAGCAGTGTGTGGTGAGGACAGCCAATCAGCAAGCAATGTGTGATGAGGACAGCCAGTCAGTGAGCAGTGTGTGGTGAGGACAGCTGTGCATGCTTGAGCCACGCTGCACCCTGTGAAAGGTCCCGTAGTCTTCTGGGACCTGCGATGTGTGTGATGAGGGGAACAGATCAAAACCAGGTACCTGTCCCCCCACCCCAAAAAAAAGTGGCAGATGTGGCAGTGGAGGGGGGAGTACAAACAAGATCAACATGTATCAATGCAAAAAAATGTTTTTAAAAAAGATAATTTTTAAAGGAGCAGTGATTTTAATTATGCTTAACCACTTCAGCTCCGGAAGATTTTACCCCCTTCCTGACCAGAGCACTTTTTGCGATTCGGCGCTGCGTCGCTTTAACTGACAATTGCGCAGTCGTGCAACGTTGTACCAAAAACAAAATTGACGTCCTTTTTTCCCACAAATAGAGCTTTTTTTGGTGGTATTTGATTGCCTCTGCATTTTTTATTTTTTGCACTATAAACAAAAAAGAGCGACAATTTTGAAAAAAAACCCCACAATATTTTGTACTTTTTGCTATAATAAATATCCCCATTTTTTTTTTTTAAAAAAGGTAATTTTTTCTCAGTTTAGGTCGATATGTATTCTTCTACATATTTTTGGAAATAAAAATCACAATAAGCGTATATTGATCGGTTTGCGCAAAAGTTATAGCGTCTACAAAATAGGGGATAGATTTATAGCATTTTTATTATTATTATTTTTTTTTTTACTAGTAATGGCGGCGACCTGTGATTTTTATCATGACTGCAACATTATGGCGGACACATCAGACAATTTTGACACATTTTTGGGACTACTGGCATTAATACAGCGATCAGTGCTAAAAAAATGCATTTATTACTGTAAAAATGTCACTGGCAGTGAAGGGGTTAACACTAGGGGGCGATCAAGGGGTTAACTGTGTTCCCTCAAGTGTGTTCTAACTGAAGGGGGGATGGGACTGACTAGAGGAGATGACAGATCGCTGTTCATACTTTGTGTCACTTCTCCCCTCAGAGAACCGGGATCTCTGTGTTTACACACAGAGATTCTGGTTCTCAACATGTCACGAGCGATCACGGGAGCCCAGCGGTCATCAAGACCGATGGGGCACTCACATCGGCCCCGGGGGGCGAGCAGCGCGTGCCCATAGTGGCGACCTAAGGAAGCGGAGTAGCATAACGTCGATTCGCCTGCCCGTGCCATTCTGCCGCAGTAAAACTGCAGCGGCTGGTCGGGAACAGGTTAAAGTAAAATAATAAAAATGAAAAATTATTTTAAACATAATGCCTGGGGAATCCCCTTAGTCTGCCTGTAAAGTGGCGCATCTGTACTGAGTATAGAACCTGCTGCAGCAAAACTGACATATTTAAAAAAAATAAACCACGAAGCATCCAAAAAAAGGGGTATACAGCACTAATTGTTATGTAATACTATGTTAAACACTGCACTACAGAGGGGTCTGGACAGTCTGTCTGTGTCTGTATACCAGGGAATTTCTGAAGTGATTTGCAAAATATAGCCATGGATGAGTACTGCACTATGGAAGCATTTTCTTTTATATGTTTTGAGTGTTATAGGCCTAGCTGTGGTTCCAGATACCATTAGGGTCCTGGATAGACTAATTTCCCTGTGCTGGGGGAGACTACTGTTTCAGTGGTCATGGATAGCTGGTAAGCAGACTATTTACTCACTTAGGTGTGGAGCTGGATGCACATACTTTGAAGGATCTTTCACAGTTTCCACCTCTGCAATCTGCCACTGATATCTTACACATATGGGTGTTGTGTATCCCTTTATTTATGGACTGAAATTTTCACTGGGACTTTGCTTTAGTTTTTCTGTTTCTTTTTCATTTGAAAATTAGAAAATTTTGCAATGTCGTTATTCTATTAGCGCTGCACTTATTTTGTATATATTCAATTATTTGAGTTTTTGTATTAGACTTTATGGTGCTGGCAGCTTAGTCTATCCACTATATTTTACATATAATTTTTTTTTCCCTAGTTAAGTTGTTTCTAGCGCAGCGTTAGCCTTTGAGTTTCTTTTTTCACAAAGCTTCATTTGAAAACAATACCCAATCACATACAAGGAAAATAGAAAAAACAGCATTTTTGCTTGCACATGATTGGATGATGGAAGCCAACAAAGCTTCTGCTCATTTACTAAGCTCTGGAGCAATTGCTCTTGCACAGTACAACTGCACTTTGCAAAGTGCACAGTTTACTTTGCCTTTAGTAGTTCAACCCCTCAGTGTCACAAAAAGGAAACACACTAACTCGCTAATCGCAAACTGAGCCCTGCTCTATCTATCTCCGCTCCAACAACACTGCAAAAGGTTCCTATGGGCTACTATTTCTGAGAGTACTTGTGGACTGGTTGGAATTAATATGGGCTGGGGGAGATGGGCGGAGCCTAGCGGAGCAGACATGCATTGTTAGACCCCATTCACACAGGGGCAACACGACTTGCAGGTCACCTCAGCGAGGCGACCTGCAAACGACTGCCCGGGCGACTTTCAAAACGACTTCTGTATAGAAGTCTATGCAAGTCGCCCCAAGTCGCCCCTGAAGTAGTACAGGAACCTTTTTCTAAGTCGGAGCGACTTGCGTCGCTCCCCTTAGAACGGTTCCATAGCACAGAACAGGAGGCAACTTGTCAGGCGACTAGGTCGCCTGACAAGTCATCCCAGTGTGAACCGGGGCTTAGAGCTCTGCACCGCTCAGGAGAGAAGAGAAGGACAAAGCGGAGCCTGCAGGCTCAAAAGGTATCCATTTGAACCTTTTTGCCCCAGGGAACAAACTGTGAAAGTTTGGGCAGGAAATATGGTACTGGGAGGAAACCGTGGCAGAAATAAAAATCACCTCACAAAGAGCTCACAGGCACTCACTGCAACTAAAGCAGCTCCAGTCACCTCACAAGATACAGCATCAGGGCGCTCTCACAGACAGAAAATGTCACAGCAAGACTCTCCATTTGAGTCAGATACAGAACAAATCCTCTCACAAACTTCTCCACAAGCCTCCTCAGCATCCCCAGTAATATTATTACAATTTGAAAAGATGCTTCATAAGGCTTTAAAACAAACCTCAGACCAAATACCAAAAAGCCTAACCAAAGAAATAAGAGAGCTGGGAAACCGCACCGCAGCCTTAGAAATAAAAATGGATGAAATTGAAATTACAACCCAAGTAAATATAACAGAATTGGAACAATTAAAAGAAGAGAATTTAATACTTCAAACTAAGCTCGAAGATTACGAAAATAGAGCCAGACGTTCAAACTTGCGCATAAGGGGAATACCTGTGACAGACCTGCAATCTACTATTACTGCTCTATTACAAGAACTAAAGCCAGATATCCCTATTGAACGTTTAGAACTGGACAGAGTACACAGAGCCCTCACAGCCAAAAAGAAAGATGGACCCCCACGTGATATAATCACAAAATGTCATTATTACAGAACGAAAGAACAAATACTAATTGCTGCAAGAGAAAAAAAGGAACTTAATTTTCAAGGACACAATTATCAAATTTTTGCTGACCTATCCCAACTTACTATTACTAAAAGACGATCCATGAAACCCCAACTAATGGAACTGCAACGCCACAACATTATGTATCAATGGGGCTTCCCCTTTTCAGTCAGATTTAACTACCAAGGTACAATTTACAGAAGCAGATCAGCAGATGAACTACAACAAACCCTTTTAAAATTAAATCTGACAGAACCCACAAGCAGCAACTCTCCCACACGCAGAAGAATGACATCATCTTCACCTTCAGGCAGCACTCAGAAAATTTCAGAACAAAATGGGAATCATCATTCTCACAAAAGAGGCCGTTATGCCACATTATCCATGGACCAAGAAGATTCAATGAACTGACATCCTAATTCCTGATATCTCTTCATTTATTATACTAAGAGATGGTTCTCTAAAAAAAACCTATATTTATAACTGAATGTAACTGCATTCTGATAGTCACACACTGTGTGGGATCATGTTACATTCCAGTTATATTTCTTATTACTTCTGATTCATATAGCCTTAGAATATATAAGTGAAAAAAGGAAATTCTTGTTCAGTTATATATTATCAGGTAATAACAATAGATTTATTACTTTTTAGGACAAATATGTTCAATAATCCAGAAGTAATGGAAGCTTTTTCTTTCTTTTCTTAAAACAAATATATTATTACCTAACTAGTTCCTAGAATTATGTTTTTGTTTATTCTAATCTGAAGCAATACAACCTCAATTTTATGAGTTAACATATCTAAACAGTTACATATGAATAAAATATGTAATTGTTTACTCTAAAAGGGATTAAATCCCAAAATAATTCAAACTATCTTCATCAATACCAAAGTTATTAACAGTACCTTTCTAACTGAATTATTTAGCCTAGGGCAAGACTAACCATATACAACCACCCTGGAATAAATAATTTAAAAAAAAACTATATTCTGCACTCCAATTAATGAAACATCATTTTGATGTCTTTTGACATAGCACTTCTCTCCTGTAAGCAGAAGATCCGTGTACCCCCATTAGCCCTCCTCATTCTCCCAACCATATTATGTGGGAGTGTGACGAAGGCACTTATTCCCCTGAGAGAGATATTTACTCTCTTTCACGGGTAAATTGTGATTACTTGCAAAAAATAATTTATACAATGTATCATCTAATCTCATATGTTTTTTGTTTACTCTTTACTCCAGAATTCACTGGTTTCTTTTCTATCTATTCATCTCTTCAGTCCACACAGGTTGATCTGCGCAGTCAGCTCTGCATAACAAAAAGTAAGTCAAAACTATTTGATCTGTTGCCATGGCACCACTGAATATACTTTCCCTGAATGTTCAGGGAATAAATGTCCCTCAAAAAAGGACCAAAGCCTTCCGTACTTTTCATAACAAGAAGGCTCACATAGTATGCCTCCAAGAAACACACTTCACCAAAGATTCTACTCCAAAATATATTTCTCCTTTTTATCAACAAATTTACACGGCTTCTGCCTGTACCAAGCAAAGGGGAACTCTAATTGCATTTCACCGATCCACACCATTCACCTTATCATCAGAAATTAAAGACCCAGAAGGTAGATACCTGATACTCATGGGTTATATAATGGATACAGCAATCACGGTGATTTCCTACTACGCTCCTAACAAACAACCTACACCATTCCTCTCACATATATTACAAGTGATTAATACACACAAAATAGGAACAGTGATAATGCGTGGGGATTCGAACCAGGTCCTCCTCCCATTTCTAGATAAATCACCTTTTACACCATCCAAAATAACCTCTAGATTACCTTTTTCTCAACTTCTTTCCAAATACAATCTGGTACATTCGTGGAGAGAAAGTAACCCAATGAAAAAGAAATTCACTTATTTCTCGCACCCTCATCAAACCTTCACCAGAATAGATCATATTTTTCTAACAATAGGAATGATACCAGAAATTATTGCATCAGATATAATTCCGATTCCGTGGTCTGACCATAATGCAGTATACACTACTATAGCCTCAGCCATACCAAAAGCGCATGACCCAACGTGGTACTTACCGGACATAATGCTCAAACACCCACTACATCAGATGGCCATTGAACAAGCTTTAAAGGAATACATATCAATTAATAATACAACAGACATCTCCCCAATAACACTGTGGGAAGCTCATAAGCCTGTCTTGCGTGGTACAATACAAAGACAAATGGCACTATTTAAACGGGAACGCAAAAATCTAGCAAAAAAACTAGAACTCAATTTTAATGCAGCCTACATATCATTTCAAGATAATCCATCTCAGAGTACAAAATCTCATCTGGAAAAATCTAGATTGGAATACGATCTATTTCTCACTTGATAACTCACTTTCCCAGTTGATAAATCCCTCAAACGCTCCAAACACAACTTCTACATGAATACAAACAAACCAGGTACATATTTGGCTCGGGAATTAAATTCAACTAACAAATCTTTCAAACCAATATGTTTGAAATTATCAAAAAATGTTTACACTTGTAATCCAGTTAAAATAGTCCATAAATTTCACTCACATCTCGCAACTTTATACAAGACAAATAATGAATTTAATCCTACAGAGGCTGAATCCTTCTTCTCAAAAATAACCTTACCTGAGTTATCTCAGAATCAAAAAAGCAGTTTGGATGAGCCTATAACTATAGATGAAGTTGCTAACGCCATAAAAGACCTAAAACTTAACAAAAGACCAGGCCCAGATGGATACTCAGCTTTATACTATAAAACATTCTCAGAAATACTCTCTCCCATTCTCACTGAAACTTTTAACAAACTTCTAGATGGACATTCTTTTCGGCAAGAAAAACTAATGGCAATTGTTTGTATGATCCCAAAACCCCTTTCTGATGATACTTCCTGTGTGAATTATCGGCCTATCTCTCTGTTAAACCTCGATATTAAATTATTAGCAAAAATAATAGCAAAACGCCTCAATAGCATTATAGGAAAATTAATACATAGAGATCAAGTAGGCTTCATGCCAAATAGACAGGCAGGCGATAATATACGCAGGGCAGTGTTATTGGCACATATTGCTAAAAAACGGAAAATCCCTTTATGTTTTCTATCTCTCGATATTAAGAGGGCATTTGACACAGTATCCTGGCAATATATGCAATATTCATTACAAAAATGGGGTTTTGGACCCCACTTTTTAACATGGATCAAAGCATTATATAATAAACCCAAAGCCTATATAAAATATGCTGGATACAAATCTGATGCCTTTAATATCGAAAGAGGTACCCGACAGGGTTGCCCATTATCTCCCTTATTATTTGCCCTTATACTCGAACCCATGGCCCAATACATCAGAACAAACCAAACTATAACTGGCATTGAAGTAGGAGGTATTACACACAAATTATGTATATTTGCAGACGATATATTACTTTTTCTATCATCACCACAGGTCTCTGGTCCTAACTTAATACCAGCTCTTGATGGATTTGCAGCCCTATCCGGCCTTATGATTAATCCTAAGAAATGCCTAGTGCTTAATATTTCACTCACAAACATGGAATTGATCCCGGCTAGGGCTGCACTCCCATTCACATGGGCAGAAAAATCAATCCCATATCTTGGAATTCATTTAACAGCATCTCATTCTGACTTATTCTCAACCAATTATCCTCCTGTATTAAGACAGATCACAAATCTAATAAAACAATGGTCGCAACTTCCTTTATCCTGGATAGGGAAGATTAATGCAATCAAAATGACTATTCTACCCAAATTGCTTTATCTATTCAGAGTCCTCCCTATTCCAATTCCTTCCTATTTTTTGAGAATAGTACAAAAAAGAGCAACTTCGTTTATATGGGGCTCTTCTAAACCACGTATACCTATACACACACTACATCTTCCCAAAAAAAAAAAGGAGGCCTGGGATACCCTAATTTTACTAACTACTACAGAGCAGCACATTTGGCCAGTCTGTCCAAATACCATGCAAAACAGGAAATCCCATTATGGGTATTTATAGAGGCTTCAGAAAATGACCCTCTATTAATATCAAATTTATTATGGCTTGATCCTAAAGACCGCTTTAAAATTCATAATCCCATAACTAAACACTTCTTATCTCTCTGGGATAAACTAAAAACCAAATATCAGTTACAATCTCCACACAATCCTCTCCTTTCTTTTATCAGAAATCCGGCCTTTTATCTGGCATGGATCTACCCAAATTCTTTTAAAGCTTGGACAACATCAGGCATTCAGACACTAAATGACTTCATAGCATCTAAATCATTCCTTTCATTCCCATCGCTTAGAGAAAAATCTGATCTACCAAACTCTGAGATATTTAGATATCTCCAAATCAAAAATTTCTATACACCATTCCTAAAGGGGGATACACAATTATCCCAATTATCCATTTTTGAATCAATCTGTACAAAAGATCCATTTGCTAAAGGTACAATTTCATCACTTTATAATTAATTATATGGAGTAGCAAATCTTAATAGACCCTCTTACATTCAGAGGTGGGAGGAGGACCTGGGACGAACTTTAGAAGACACGGACTGGTCTAACATATGGCTCACATCTAAGTCATCTTCACCCAACATCTTAGCACTGGAGACAAATTATAAAGTCCTAACTCGCTGGTACCTTGTACCCGCTAGAGTGGCAAAATATTCACCTAATACCTCAGCTCTTTGTTTTCGAGGATGCCCAGAAATAGGCACATATTTACACATATGGTGGACGTGCCCAGTAATCCAAACCTTCTGGAAGGAAGTCTTCGTGATTGCATCTAAAATATTTAAAAAAATAATACAACCAGATCCATATTTAACTTTACTTAATCTAAAACCGGAATGGTTAACACTCTCTCAATTCAAACTTATGATCCAACTAATAACGGCTGCAAAACAAACAGTGGCCAAGGCATGGAAATCTCCTACATTGGTACTAGCAGAAACAATTCACAGAATGAATAATACAATGTCCCATGCTAAGATGGTAGCCATCGATCAAAATCAAATTCCAAAATTTGAAAAACTTTGGCATCCTTGGATAAAACAACAGTTCCTGTCAAACTTCAATGACTCTGTCCTGTTGCCATGGTAACAGATTAAATTACTTACAGAGACACCCATTCTAAGGCTTCAAAGAGAACTAAAAAGAATAATAATCTGACGAGCGGGACAACCTTGTGGACCATACCTCTAACTTTCAACCCTTTTTCTTCTTTCTCTTTCCTTTTCTCCACCTTACGATTAAAGCTCATTATCAGAATTTATTTGACCTATATACACTCTACTTGTAAACAATATGTATGGTAGGTATAAATAATTTAAATACCTACAAAAGTAACTAAGGAAATGATATATATCTTTAATTTAGGTTTACGTGAACCCAATGTTTAATATTTGAAATTTCATGATATTTACCTATATAAACCCTACTGTAAAACAATGAGCTTACTTTATAGATCCTTGTAAACTTACTTTATGTATCTTTATAATATTGTATACTCAATAAACTTCTTTTGACAAGGAATTAATATGGGCTGCTCAGGCTCTTTGTGTCATTCTTATGAAACAGCAAACCTATGTGTATTCTACTCTTGCCAAAAAAGGAAGTACTGAACCAGCATTACTGTCGGTGCATTACGGAAATGCTCCCTTGAGCTTAGCAAAGTTTGATGATTTGCAAAAATGAAGGCTGCAACTTTATACTGTATCCCAGACACAATTTTCATGTTAGCGTTTATAGTAGTTTAAGCTATTAAATGAAACTGTAGGGATAGAAATATAGAAGCTTATATATCCGACTTTTTATTGGTTCGGTCTCAATAGCTGACATCCTGATCCCATACAAGTAAATCCTCTTAATTTCAATCTTTCAGGTTGTAGCTATTAAAGTGTTACTAAAGGTGAAAGTTTTTTAATTAAAATAACAAACATATCAATAACAATGCTCAACTGCTTTGTGCAATGGTATTTCAAAGGGGGGCCCTGATCCTCCTCTTCTCGGGTCCCCGCCAATGATATTGGCTCCTCCTCTTCATTGTGTGTTCCCATAGCAAACAGCCTGCTATGGGAGCACAAGGTGTCTGCTCGCTCCCGACCTGTATGTCTATGTCAAGTTGCTACCCATGCAACTTTAAAACGTGCAGATATTGTCATGTTAATTTATGCACTAAATCTTTCAATTCAGCAACCACTGGAGAGCACCTTGACATTAAGCAATATATTCATTGTGAAACCAAGTATGTGGTTATCAGATCTGCTGCATTTCTTGTAACCTGCAGAACATTGGATGCACCACACATGCTTTACGAACAAGAATAGGAGAACATTATTGTGGCTCTGTTAATCCAAACGCAAAGCTCATTTCAAATGTCTCACGTCACTTTAAAGAATGCCATTCTGGTAACATGTCCTCCTTTAGGTTTACTAGCATTGAGAGATTGATTCCTATGTTCAGGGGTGGTAATAGTAACAGACGGCCTGTAGATAGAGAGGCATGGTGGATATTTAGATCAAATTTAATTTATGTCTGTTCATGGTGGTTCACCTCTTCAAGTAACTCTGATTATCTACTAATTGGCAAATTAATCACGTGCTGCCAGGAGGGGTTTATACACTATATATTGTGGCATTTTTGTACATGGCATATGTAGTGAACAAGGCCCGCAAGACTGAAAAGCGTTTACATCTGCTGTCTCTGTCTTTTATGGAGAATCAATAAATTATGAAGAATTTAACTGAGCAAACAAGGAGTTGTGGACCATCTTTTCATATGGCAGTTGCAGCTGTGCAACTGCCTTTCCGCACCCAGGTAGCTCTAAATAATTTTCTGATCATATTGGGTAGTAGCACCCTACTTCTGCTCGATTTAATGAAGTGGTTAGGTCTTGGTCTCTGCTCTCCACCCAACTCTGCTTTCTCAGTGCTTGTATCCTTTACTTTCAGGTTTGTCACTATGGGTCATATGTCAAAAGATGTCCTGAGCACAATATAAGTGGGAGAAAAAAAGGGGGGGGGGGGCGGTGGTGTGAAAATGTTTACTTTCAAACACACATGAAACTTGTAAAAGTTCTTTGATGAAGTCTCTTAGATAAAATGCAAGCAACAAGGAAGCAGATTAGGTCAAGGGCCTAAAATGAAATATAATGAAGCTTATGACCCACATATTGATATCCTGTATGTGGTTAATAACATGTTTAACATATGAGAAGTGCCGAGGGTGCTTACGTGCTTAGTGTATTTGTGGAGGTGGAAGACTACAGAGGAAGAAGTGTGACAAATGGTAAAGAGCATTCAAATCCTTGCTTCCTACCTAGAATGAACAGCACCAACTTTAGTTCAGGTTTATCCTAATTAAAATTTCATTTTTGATGGACAGTTGCCATGCTTTGGATAAACATCACCAGACCCAGAGGGTTTTTAGAAGCTATGGTCCAAAATACCCCAGTCTCCAGATATATTGGAAAGGATATACTGCAATGAATTTCCAGTCAAATTTCTCATATTTTTTGCTGTACATTCAAGTACGCGTTGAAAATCTGCTTGTACCCATGATATTCGAACATACTGCTAGTAAACAAATACAGACTCACACATGACGGCATAATCTTCCACACACTGGAAAAAGCTGACAGCAGAAGCTAAAACTATGAATACAAATCCCCAAATAGCAGGCAGTGTGAAAGAACTTCTTCACAAAACCAGCCAATATGTTATCTTTGTTAAATTAGTTTAGGAAATGCTGCAAGAGATAACATCCATGTCTACTAGAATAGCTAAAATAACAAAAATTAATAGAAAGTTTACTCAAATAAAATGTTTTAAAATAAAAATGTCATGATCATTTTAAAAAATTGCATCAGAGCTGACTTAATGCTCAATGTGCTTGTAGTGTGACAAGATATACATTGTACATTAGACAAGTATCCTGAAGACCTATTATGTATATTGCAGCTGCCCTTCCCTGCCAGTATAGTACAGCACATCAGAAAACAGATATACATAATCTGAACTTGCTGCTGTCTGAGCTGGAATTTCGACTACTGAAATATAGGATCTGTTTGTATTATGTCAAGTGGGCTATTATTGTTACTCAAAGCAAACCTTTTCTACGCAAACATATAATAATTTTTGCGTGATAGAAAAACCAGATCACACATCATGGGAGACTAATACGGGAATTGGTACTGAACAATCATGTTTGAATTTATCAGCTTTTTTTTTTTTTTAGAGATAAATAGAATTAAAGAAAGAAGGGGTTTCCATTTCTGTCTATCAGGATGTGATGGGTAGTTTGCCACATTACATGCTAAATCAGGGATCTTCAAACTATGGCCCTCCAGTTGTTCAGGAAATATAATTCCCATCATGCCTAGTCATTTCTGTGAATGTCAGATTTTACAATGCCTCATGGGACATGTAGTTCTGCAACAGCTGGAGGGCCGTAGTTTGACAACGATCCCTGTGCTAAATGGTCAAGTCTGAGGTTCCCATACATACAAGCAACAAAGCAGGGTTCGATGAATAAACATCCCACCACTACTTATTGCCTGTACTAAAACTTTGAGACTTTATTCAGGCTTTGGACCGATCCCTTTCAATAACACAGACTACAGGTCTGCCTATTCAAATAAGCTTTAACACCTTTTGGTTACAACTTATTGTTGCAGTGGGTATTGGTGCTTAAACTGACTCTATTTAAGCACCAAGTTCAGGATCCATCTTAGTTTGGGCACACATTCATATATTTGAAAGAGCTTGGGCTGGAGTGCTTATGTCATCTAGCCCTATTTTGGCAAAATTGTAGAGAGGTGGGGCTGGCCTTGTTAATGTGCACACCACTAGCACAAGGTCAAAACTGCCCATTCACATGAGATGACCACTACCCAATTTAGCTAACAGCAACTGTGAGACAGTTGTATGTCAATGGGCACACTGTGACCTCTACAGATACCCCTTGACTGACTGTTTTTTTTTTATTGTTCTCCTAAGATGAGTTCACCTCCAGGGGTGCCCAGTAAGTATATAAACATCCACACTAGGTTAAACAATGGATTCTGTTTATGAGGTCAGATCTTCACACTGCTAGCTTGTTAACAGTTTTAGTCAAAGAGCACAAGTGTGTCTGAAAATAGAGATTTGTGACTTAAACTACAGAGAACATGTATACAAGTGTGTTCAGACACTGGTGGTTACAAATAAGGTACAGGGGTTTACAGAGGAATATTTTTAAAGCAGTGAGTTATCAGTTCACTGATAAATGCTATTTTGCTACTGATGGGGACTGTACTTTTCTGTAGCTTATATGTCTGCCCCAAAGGTACGAAATCTTTCCTTTCGTGAACTGATAAAGCAAGCTAACAGAACTTAAAAAATAATACTCAGGCACAGGGTTCCCAACCGCCAGTAAATTTACTGACAGTTAGTAAAGATTTTTTTTACAACTGCCGGTAAATATCAGGGGCTGATAATTTCATGCTGTGTTGACTTTTTAAGTGTAAATCAAGCAAATTACTTTGTTATAGGTCAGTGTTTTCATATCATGTTTATACTGTTCAAGTATTCACTGTGTTAGTTTTCAAAAGGAGTTCTGTAATTTCTCAGGTTGGCAGTAAAAAATGTGCTCCGCCAGTAAATTTTCTATGTATTGTCAGTAAAAAATGAAGCGGGAGGTTGGCAACCCTGCTCATGCACCAAATTTTAACAAGAACAATATTCTGCGCAAGGATTAACGTAATGTCTCCACCAGTTTATAAAAAAAAAAAAGTTCATTATCAGGGCCTTCTATCTTACCCACCCAATTCTAAGCCACTCCTTCACTGCTACATAGTACGAGTCTCAGAGTTTCCCATGTTGCAGTTTACATGCTATGATTAAATAATTATTTCTTGGGAAATTATTAAACAAATCTTTTCACAATATTTCCTGGGTAGAGAGAGAATGCTTTTATCCGTGAATAAGCCCAATCCAGGAAAGATCTTGAATCTCTTCTATCTTTTAATTTATCTCAGTTTCCTACCACTCTCTTACCAAATAATGTCATGGCTATAAGCTCAGTCTTTATTTTTCACATTCTAAAATGTAAACAGAAACCCATTAAATAGACTTTGGATCCCATATTTCCATCCAGTACTTGTCCCTATGTAATCATATAGTTTGAAGCTTTGTAATTCATCTGAAACAAACGACAGTACAATGCACTCTTTGTCAGATACATTAAATGTTGTCCAACAATGACATTGAAAACAAAAAACAGGTTTAGAATTTAATGAAAGCGCAATGCATTTTGTAACACATTGTGACATATTGTTTTAGTTCCATTTCAATGCATCATTTGCCACTTATCGTACAGTGCACATATAAAAGCTTTTCCAAATGCCTGCCCAATTCCCTTTCATTGTCGCTCTCTCTATCAAACGTGAGAGCAGATTCTACCAAGCTTGGAAGTAAAATTGCAAGTTAATATGTTCAAGATAGAAGTCTTTCTGGCAACAATACTCATCAGTCATTTAAAACATTTTAGTGACAAGAAAATAGCAAATAACTACAAGTTTCATTTCAACAGCATACAAAAAAAACTATTGCATAAAGAAAAGTAAATGGCCACAGCGCTATTGTGTTGTACAATTTAATCTTTACAAAAGTTAGCAGCTTAGATGTTTCAGAGGAAAAACAATTATTAGAACCATAAGTGGCAGGTACTTATAATCCTTTGTAAATGTAGTAAGAGGGGATGGTGGCGCTCCCTAGATAGCGTGTAGTGGCCAGTTAATGGTGTGTTCCTATTATGGTATGATATAACCTAAAAATAGTGGCTAAATGATAATATGTGTGTGCATCACACCACAAACGAATATAATGACCAAATACTTTGCTGGTGCATAAACAGTGCTTAAAAGCAATATGCCAACCAGGAGATCAGGTATAACCCAATCAAGAAATCAAAAATTTGACCAAAAAATTTAAATAAAACAAAAAATAAAAAATAAAAATAGAAGGCATTCATATACATAATTGTCTGCTGTGAGTGGGGTACCTATAAGCAGACCCACTCCAATACCGGGATTCCACAAATGTGGATAGTGTATACAAAAGTGCTAAAGTGAATATACAAATAATAGTCCATATAATCTAATGTTCATTCACAAATGGATGACACACACATGGTGACTTATGTGTTTTCAAAGGAACTTGAAAAAATGTTATATGAAAAATAAATAAATGTGCCAAATATTAGTCCATATAATGAGATAATCTCTTCACTCAACGTGAGTAACACATAAAATGGTGACTTTAGGTGTTTTCAACAAATTCTCTCGTGACTTTGTGCTCACCCTCCTGGGTCCCTACTCACCGAATCCACTCACCCCCACAGGAGTAAAGCGCTTGTAGTTATAACCACTGCGGTCACTCCATCACCATAGTTATTCTGATGCCTAGGTTATCCCTCCTTTCTTCAGGTACTTTAGGTGTGTCTGTAGTAGGTTCCATTCAGAAGTATTGCTGCTTCCCAGTCTACCATGCACAGTCACAGTAGTCAGGCTGTGCATGGTAGACTGGGAAGCAGCAATACTTCTGAATGGAACCTACTACAGACACACCTTTTTTTCATATAACATTTTTTCAAGTTCCTTTGAAAACACATAAGTCACCATGTGTGTGTCATCCATTTGTGAATGAACATTAGATTATATGGACTATTATTTGTATATTCACTTTAGCACTTTTGTGTACACTATCCACATTTGTGGAATCTCGGTATTGGAGTGGGTCTGCTTATAGGTATCCCACTCACAGCAGACAATTATGTATATGAATGCCTTCTATTTTTATTTTTTATTTTTTGTTTTATTTTAATTTTTTGGTCAAATTTTTGATTTCTTGATTGGGTTATACCTGATCCCCTGATTGGCATATTGCTTTTAAGCACTGTTTATGCACCAGCAGGGTATTTGGTTTTTATATTCGTTTGTGGTGTGATGCACACACATATCATTTAGCCACTATTTTTAGGTATATCATACCATAATAGGAACACACCATTAACTGGCCACTACAAGCTATCTAGGGAGTGCCACCATCCCCTCTTACTACATTCACACCTTTATAGACCCCTTAGGGGCACTATATTAGGGGAGGCTGCATACCTAGTGGGTATCCTAAGCGCAGTCACCCATTACTTATTTTCACTTATAATCCTTTGTATGGGGTCCTGAAGGGTGGAAGAAAAATCTCTTGTACTGGTAGAAAAATAAAGAAACTATGCTATTTTCTTGGTGACACCCAGCAGAACAGAGAGCACAACCTTGGGTCTTACAGAGCTTTTCAACTTTAATTTAGGTAATGGAAAACGTTAGCTTCCACTATGAAATTTTCATCTATAAGTTATCCTAAAACATTTGTGGATTTTCAGAACACATTCAAATTGTTTTCAACATTTTCATTCTTGAAACTGTAAGACTCGTCCACCAAAACCACACCACCTACTACATCTCACCTTTAATCTGCCAAAACCATACCACCTAATACTTTCTTCCTCTGATTTAATAAAACCACTCCACCTACTACAATCCCACCTCTAATGGACCAAACCATACCATCTACTACACCTCATCTTCAATTGCTGAAAATGAACCACCTACTACACTACACTTTTGATCCACTAGAACCATATCACCTTTTACACACACCACCTCTTACTGACCAAACCACACCACCTCTGATCCATTAAAACCACATAACCTGTTATACTCCACCTCTGATCTACAATAAAAGCACATCACCTATTATACGAGGACCATTCAAGTCAAACCTTTTATTTACAGGTTTTACAGGTATAAAAAGGGATGCTAGCGTGGCGGTACTACACACAGTAGTAAGTGGCAAGTGTGTCCTATTACTGATAGGCGGCACACATGTCGCAGGCCAGTCCAGAGACCCTTAATCAAGATGGCAGACAGCAGTGTTATGCCCCGTACACACGGTCGGATTTTCCGATGGAAAATGTCCAATCGGAGCGTGTTGTCGGAAATTCCGACCGTGTGTACACAAATCCGACGGACAAAGTGCCACGCATGCTCAGAATAAATAAAGAGATGAAAGCTATTGGCCACTGCCCCGTTTATAGTCCCGACGTACGTGTTTTACGTCACCGCGTTTAGAACGATCGGATTTTCCGACAACTTTGTGCGACCGTGTGTAGACAAAACAAGTTTGAGCCAACATCCGTCTGAAAAAATCCTAGGATTTTGTTGTCGGAATGTCCGAACAAAGTCCGACCGTGTGTACGCCCTATTAGTGCGTGCATGGAATAATGTGTGGTGATGAAGTTTCTTGAGAACGAAGATGTAAAATCTGCGATATCTGCAGAATACTTCAAGCACAGTACAGTAATGAGATGCTCAACCACAGTAAGACATTTAAATGGTGTAAATGTTTCAAAGATGGCCATATGTCCATCAGTAACAATTCCGGCCATGGTGGTTCCCAGCCCATAGCAGTCATTCCTGTGAACATTCAGTGCGTGGAATGCCTGAGCCTGTATAATCAACGCATAACCTGCCGTGAAATTGCACAAGAGACAAATCAGCATTTCAGCACTGATGACGAAGTGAAGCAGGCTGTCCTAGGATTGTTCAGGCGTACTAACAAATCTTTCTATGCCAAAGCTTTCCATGCATTAGTTAAACGCTGGGATAAGTATATAAATGTAGCAGGGGAGTATAGAAAAATAAATGCAGTTTTCACTACTTAGTTACATAGTTACATAGTAGGTGAGGTTGAAAAAAGACACCAGTCCATCAAGTCCAACCTATGTGTGTGATTATATATTTAGCTGCACAGCCTTGGTATCCATGCAATTGCAGACACTTGGCTATTAAATGGTTGTCTAAGGCACTTCTTGGTTTGCCCGTTTGAGGGTGCCCTTGTGTACCCTGATTTGCCGCTCCCACTGGGACAACATCATCCTCAACCACCTACTATTTGTGCTCTGGGAATCTTCCAAAATCCTTTAAAAGTATAAAATGCCTTTATGCTCTCATCTGCTGAATATTGCCATGCGATTTTAGCCTTCTCTCTGAGGCGTGAGGGACCATCTATCTGAATAATGCTGTGCAACACTGTCTAAGAATATATGTCTTGATGTTACCAGCATGCTTCCATCTAACCCCTGAAGAAGGAAATGAATACAGAGTCTGTTTAGCCTTTTGGCTTTTCTCTGTTTCTGAAACATGTGGGGATTTGTTGTGACCAGCATATTCAATCGACTTCCAGTCTAGTAATGTTGTGTGCTCTCAACATCCAATTAGCTGCTGATTTCTATTGTACATGTATTTCAATTTCATGATTTTAGATGTTTATTGTATATTCTATTCTATTTTGTATACATTTATCTAATAAAATTTATATTTATATATATATCTTCTATGATTCTATTGCCAATATCTTGTCCACCCTTTTACCCACACCATCCCCTTGGGGCACCCTCTTCCTTTTTTCTAATTGCTGTTGGGATGTGGTAAAAGCTGTCAGGTTGGTTTCCTCTTCCCTTTTTTTTTTCTATGTGTGTGATTATATGTCAGTATTACATTGTATATCCCTGTATGTTTAAGTCATTCAGGTGCTTATCTAATAGTTTTTTGAAACTATCTATGCCCCCCACTGAAACCACTGCCTGTGGAAGGGAATTCCACATCCTTGCCACTCTTATGCCCTGTACACACGGTCGGACATTGATCGGACATTCCGACAACAAAATCCTCTGATTTTTTCCTACGGATGTTGGCTCAAACTTGTTTTGCCTACACACAGTCGCACAAAGTTGTCGGAATTTCCGATCGCCAAGAACGCGGTGACGTCAAGCACGTACAACGAGACTAGAAAAGGCCGGTTCAGAACCAAGCGCAGCACCCTTTGGGCTCCTTTTGCTAATCTCGTGTTAGTAAAAGTTTGGTGAGAGACGATTCGCGCTTTTTCAGACTCGTGGCTTTCAGATCGTTTTCTGCCGTTCAGTTTGTGCTTGTGGGTTTGTATCTGCTCTTCCGTGCGTGCAAGCAAGTTCCGCGTGACTTTAGTCACTGTATTCTTGTTCGTTCGTTACTGGTTTTCAGGTCGCTCTTCACAGGCCTTGCTGTTCTTCAGTGCGTTCTGTTACTTCGTTCTGAGCAGCCGACCGTTTTATAGCCATGTTTCGTATGCGTACTCCTCGTAGAGTTCGTGCTGTGCGGGGGCTTGGTGTTGGGGTCCTGACCTTGACACAAGTCCAGTCCATGAACAGGGTGGGGAGGAGTTCATGGACCAAGAATTGGTTGCTTCAGCGTGACCAGTTCTGTCATATGCCTTTGCTCCTTGAGATCCGTGAGAATAATCCTGATGATTTCAGGAACTTTCTCAGGATGACGGACCCCGTGTTTCACCGTTTGTTGGCTTCGCTGACCCCCTATATTAGCAGGCAGGATACCTGCATGAGGCAAGCCATCACTGCGGAGCAGTGGTTGGTCGCTACCTTGCGGTATTTGGCCACAGGGAGAAGCCTGCAGGACCTCAAGTTCTCGACAGGCATCTCCCCCCAGGCTCTGGGGATCATTATCCCAGAGACCTGTTCTGCCATCATCCAGGTCCTACAGAAGGAGTATATGAAGGTAAGATTTTTATCCTTTTATATCACATTTTATTGTATTGAATGTTTGATAATATATTGTATTTCTTTCCTCATTCCCTAATTACCATGATTGTATTATGCTGTGAATGTCCCCTTTGTCCTCATGCATGCTTGATTTTTATGTAATTATTATTTTAGGTCCTTCATACATATTTGCCCTTCAATAACCTCTCCAGCATGGTGTCTCCTGCCCTATATTCACCTCATGTAGTCACTTAACAATGTATTTTATCAGCTCCATAGTAGTGCTTTACCCCAAACACCCCCTAAAATGTTTGGAAATGTTATTTTGGATTTAAATTCAGGCAGAGGGCCAGAGGCTTTTTTTTGTGGTGTCCTCAAATTTTTGGTAACCCTCCCTCCCCCCAACTGCTAAGTCAGCTGATCCCAATTCTCTATCCTCAATCATCTATCTGCTGACTTTGCCAAACCCATACACACTATACCCACCTCTTTAGTGCTCAGATTTATGGATGAATTCCCCAAAGCATGTAGTGCAAGGGCCTGCCTGTATACTTTCCAATGGTACTGTTTAAAGTTCTTGTATCCTATTATGATCTTGATAGGTAATAGCAGAATGTCCAAATGTGCTCGAATGTGTACAGTGTGTATTTATATCTTTGTATTATGACACTTCTTACCTGTCCAGTGGGCTGCCAATAGTGTAACAAAGGAGGGGCTGTTCCAAGTAATACCCTGTATTTAGGCATTCATCTCTCAATGAAGTGAAGAGGGTTACCTGTCCAAGAGTCCCCCCCCCCTATAATGTTAGAAATGGCCCATGAGAGGGGGGGAGGGGGAATATGATAGGTGTACCTTATACTTTGTTGTTGTTAAATTCCCCTTAATAAATGCTATCTGGAGGTTGACCCATAATGTTTGTGTCTAATCTGCTTGCCAGGTTTCTGTGAAAAAATAGTAATGTTTTTTTTTTTTTCCTCAACAGTTTCCTTCCACGCCACAGGAATGGCAGACTGTGGCCTCCCACTTTGCCCAGCGGTGGGACTTTCCTAACTGCGGAGGGGCAATTGATGGGAAACACGTCCACATCGTCCCACCACCCAACTCGGGGTCGTACTATTATAACTACAAGGGGTTTAATAGTATAGTGATGTTGGCGGTGGTGTCGGCTAATTACGAGTTCTTGTATGTGGACGTGGGGAAGAATGGCCGGATGTCCGATGGTGGAGTCATCGCCCAGACGGAGTTCTACAGGCGTCTCCAGAATGGCAGTTTGGACTTGCCACCTCCAGAGGACAATGTTGAAGGTCTCCCATTTGTGTTCGTTGCTGATGAAGCATTTGCGCTGGGGGACCACCTGATGCGGCCATTCCCGATGAGGACCCTCACCCCGGAACAGAGGGTTTTTAATTACCGGCTGGCCAGAGCCCGAAGAGTGGTGGAGAACACATTTGGAATCCTGGCCAACCGGTTCCGACTATTTCTGACACCCATCCATATGGCGGAGTATAAACTGAACCATATTATACTGGCGTGCTGTGTTCTCCATAATTTTTTAAGAAAACATTCAGCCAACTATGCTGGCTCAGTTGGGCCTGAGGCCGGAATCCCAAATACTTCCACAATGACGGCACTTGAAAGCGGCCGTCCTGGCTTGCCCTCCCTGAATGCCCGTGATGTCCGGTTACGATACCTAGAGTTCTTTGCCGGTAGGGGGGCTATCAATATGCCAGACAATATGTGACACCTTTTTTAAATAAAAAACAACCAAAAGAAATTCTTGGTGGACATTTACTGCTTGTGTTTGTTTTAGCTGACCCTGACAGAAATGTGTTGAGTGCAGAAAATGTCGTGATTGGGTAACCTTATAAAAAACAGTGTTGGCTGGTACTTCCTAAATGCAAAAACACATTTCACTTCAAGTGCACATGCAACTGCACTGAACCTGCACTTGTAGTGCAAAGTGTATTTGCCCTTAGGAAATAACCTCCATTTGTGCATAAAACAACAATTACATCACCCCAAAAGTGTTGTTGTAGTGTTGAGACAATAATCCACACATTCTTGAGTAAGGCACTTTTTTATACCTGCACAATCAAAATGTGCATTTACCAAAGGTTTTTAAAACAAACCAACATGTTTGTAGTATAAAATGTTTGCAGTAGCATTATGAATAATCAAAATATCCATTTCAGATAAAACAGGCCTGTGTAAAACCAACAAGAAAGCCAAAAAACTTGAACTTACAAAGTTCACATTAGGTAAAACCTGAAGGCTATATCAGACATCAGTATTTAGGAACTGGGTTTGATATAGCGTTCAGATGGGGGGAACTCACCCCTGAAAAAGCCAAATTTGGAAGATGCACACCAATTTACGAATGTCAACATGTGCTATCTGCCATCAGGGGGGATCAAGGGACGTGTTTTGGGGGAGCAACCCCTTCCTCAACGCTACTTTATAATTGAGGAAGGGGTTGCCCCCCCAAAACGCGTCCATTGATCTCCCGTGATGGCAGATAGCACATGTTGGCACACTGTGTGCATCCTCCAAATTTGGCTTTTCAAAACATTGTAAAAATTGAAATTACTGAAAACCGGTCATTTTGTGGGGTTTAAATTCGCCCCAAAACATCAATGATGTTATTATTTTTTGTAATAACATCACGTATTTGTTGCTGGATGTTTTGCAATTGGAGATTACACCCCATGATCTCCCCTATCAGTATCTGGGCACTTTCAGAAGTAAAGCGTTCTGGATCCACAACATCACGATCACCTAAAAAGAGATAAAGAACAAAAAAAAAGGTCTCAAAAATCTGCCACCAGCCATCTCTTTTACCTGAGTCTGTGGTCGCAGACACTCACCTCTTGTGGTGCCAATCTCCACTACATCTTCTTCTTCCTCCTGCTCAGCATCTTGGGTTTGGGGTAGTTCCCCTTCTTCCAGAGGGGGGGGGTCTGTGTTCTCCTGGGATGAGGAGTGTCCGAGTCTTTTCTCCCCTATGTAAAACAAAAATGGTATACTTAGCACACAGATATTTGATGGCAGAACTATAGAAATAGGAAACATTGCTTGGAAGTGGGGTACAATTGTCTATTTTAGCCGAGTTCAAAGATGTCTTTTTTTTATTGCCCTTTGTCAAGCTGCAATACTTTACCTGTTTGGTACAAGCTTCACACATGTAACCCCCCCTTTAGTATACACTGGAGCACCTGTGTGCCCCCCCTAATAAAAATTGTGTTCTTGTGTCCCACACTAGTGCTCCAGTGTCCAGATGTGAAAACAGCTGCTCAGTGTCCTCCCCTTACACAGAATCTAGTTTGCATCTCATTCTAGTAACAAACCCATCTACCTAAACAAATATTTGGCATCCAAGTAGGCCCCAAAAAAATGTGGGAAAATGCATATGGCCTAAACAATGGTGTTCTAGAGGCCGAACGAAAAATGTTTGATACGAACGAATAATGGGCCCATGAACATTAAAGTTGACCTTTTTAAACGTTACAATTAATAAAAGCATATGGAGCAGAACGAACGGAATAAAGCCAGAAAGAATAGAAACACAGCACAACTACTTACTTTTTTGCAGCACTCTCCGGATCTTTCGGTACTGCTCCGGCTCTTCAGGTCCGACCACCGCTTCCTGAGCTGATCTTTTGATCTTCGGACCCCGAAATTCTGCTCGAGACTCCTGACCACTTTCGCCATGATCTTGGCCTTTCGGATGTTCGGGTTGGGGTAAGGTCCATATTTGCCATCATAGTCGGACTTCTTCATGATGTCGACCATCTCCAACATCTCCCCAAACGACATATTTGTGGCCTTAAAACGTCTCCTTCTGGATTGGGACGTGCCTGGATCCGGGCTTTCCTCCTCCTCCTCATTGCTACAATTAGCACGCACCTGGTGTGACTCCGCCATCATGCTCTTCCCCCACTGCACCGAACGAAAAGGGGCGGGGAGTAGAATAGAAAGAACGTCAGGGGCGGGCGGAGTTACACACATGCGCAGTGTCTATAAAGCGTAACACGCGTGCGTATTACGTACGATCTGTGAGCGGAGGAAGAAGCATTGGACGCTCCGATCGTAAGAACGAAGGTAAGAGACAAACTTGGGCCTATACTGCTTCTAGATTGAGGACTATATTGTAACAAGATTAGGAGAGTTTGGTGTGACATTAGGCTTTGTCTTGTGTTGTGTCTTGCAGTGAACATGGATATCTTAATGAGAGATACTGACTTCATGCCACTATTCATTGATATGCTAAGGGAGCTGCCCTGTCTGTGGGAGATTACCCACCCCCATTTCAAAAACCAAGCAAAGAGGAAGGCAGCACTGGAGCAATTGTGTGAAATTGTGAAGCAGGTGATCCCCACGGCAGACATCACTTATTTAAAGATCTTAATTGGTTGCCTGAGGAGCACATATCTGAGGGAGCGCAAGAAAGTCCTTGATTCACAGAGATCCGGAGCAGCAGATGACATCTATGTCCCCAGGATGTTGTACTACGACAGGCTGCACTTTCTGGCAGGCCAGACTGAACCCAGGCCATCCCTCTCCAGTCTTCCTTCCACGCTTCCTTCCCCCCCGGCTGAGGCTTCTGACGCCCAACCTGGGCCTTTCAGGCCATATGTGGAGGAGCCCAGATTGAGCCAGGTATAGCATTCCTCTAAATATTTCTGCTTGTACTATCAATGATGTTACCTAGATGTTAGTTGGGAGTACTAATTTATGATTGTGATTGATGATGCAAAAACTAAAACCATGTCCCTTTTTCATACACAGGGAAGTCTCAGCCAGGAGGTGGCTGATCTGCAGGTCCCTCCACCCACCCTGAAAACAGAAAGTGGCAGCAGGCGGAGTAGCCTAGAGGAGGCGGCTATCAGATTTTTTTGGAGGGCTACAGAGGTCCTGGGAGCACCACACACCATGCAGGAGAACCTTGCGGCATTCATTGCCTATAAAATGCAGAGGATGGAGGAGGGCCAACAAGCCAGGTGTCAGGCCCTCATTTCAGAGGCTCTGGAGAAAGGTGTGGGGGGACAACTTACACCTCACACACAGCTTTGGGATGGTCCTCCTCCTCCTCCTCCCTCTCCTCCAGGTCCTCCCAGTCCTCCTCCAGGTCCTCCCAGTCCTCCTCCAGGTCCTCTCAGTCCTCCTCCTCCTCCAGGTCCTACTCCTCCTCCTGCCACATCTCCTACTGCACAGCCACAGCCCGGAAGGAAGTGTGAAAGGAAGACCAGAGAGTGAGGACCCTGGATCCAGTCTGGTCGGCCAAAAGATGCAGCCTCTTGTGGTACCACAGCCTGGGGACACTGATGTCATCTGCTGCTATCCGAGTCTCTGTGAATCCCGGACCAGACTGCCCTCCCTTATATATGGACTCCTCAGGCCACCAATTTTGAGGTTTAAGAATTGATGTCTGCCGTGGGGGTCCCAGGCTTCACTAATTTCTTATGTTGATCCAGTGTTGCCTTCCTCTTTGTTTGGTTCTGAGCCCTTAATAAAGGATTTTTGTTTTGAATTATACTCTCCTATGTGTTTTACTTCCAAAATGATGGTTTGTTTGTGAGGATTCAGGTACATTGCAAATATACAATGTGAAATGAACAAGGGACACCAACAACAAAAAATCTCCTGGAGATTAAATAATAAAAGATATCAATGGTGTTGGGGTAACTTGCCACACAAAACACACACAAAAATATTCTGGAGTAAAAATAAAAATAACATTGAACAAAGATCAGCCTTGGAAAAAATCCAAACATTAAAGAAAAAAAAAGGCTTAAAAACCAAAAAAAAAATATAAAAAAAATATAAAACTGTCAGATGTGACAACTAATAACAATATATTGAGGGAATCCCACTAAAAAAACACAAATCAAACTTTGTGAGAAGTGTGTGTGAATATGAGCATCAAAACGACTTACTTCTTGTCACATTATAAAGAAGAAGAGAGTGCGCTGTATTAAACCATTTTTTACATTGCAGCGTGACGAAAGTGCTTTATCCATTACGAACGCTAAGTTTACCAGAACGAGCTGTCCCGTGTCGGAATTTCTTCTGAGCATGCGTGGCACTTTGTGCGTCGGAACAGGCCACACACGGTCGGAATTGACGCGATCGGATTTTGTTGTCGGAAAATTTTATCTCCTGCTGTCCAACTTTGTGTGTCGGAAAATCCGATGGAAAATGTCCGATGGCGCCCACACACGGTCGGAATTTCCGACAACACGCTCCGATCGGACATTGTCCATCGGAAAATCCGACCGTGTGTACGGGGCATTACAGTAAAGAACGCAGTTATAGGTTAAACCTCTTTTCTTCAAATTTTAGTGAGTGGCTACGTGTCTTATTAAACTCCCTTTCGCAAAAATGTTTTATCCCTATTGTGGGGTCACCAGTATGGTATTTGTAAATTGAAATTATATCCCCTCTCAAGCGTCTCTTCTCCAGAAAAAATATGTTCAGTGCTCGCAACCTTTCTTTATAACTAATATCCTCCAGACCCTTTATTAGCTTTGTTGCCCTTCTTTGTACTCGCTCCATTTCCAGTACATCCTTCCTGAGGACTGGTGCCCAGAACTGGACAGCATACTCCAGGTGAGACCAGACCAAAGTCTTGTAGAGTGGGAGAATTATCGCTTTATTCCTGGAGTTAATCCCCTTTTTAATGCAGGCCAATATTCTGTTTGCTTTGTTAGCAGCAGCTTGGCATTGCATGCCATTGCTGAGCCTATTATCTACTAGGACCCCTAGGTCCTTTTCCATCCTAGATTCCCCCAGAGGTTCGCCACCTAGTGAATAGATTGCATTCATATTTTTGCCTTCCAAATGCAGTATTTTACTTTTTTCTACATTATACATCCTTGAAATGTATTCTTTTATTATATAAACTCAAAAGTCTCAGTTTAACTTGACATGACCTGACATGACTTGACGGCCCTCATATCTCACCTCTGATCCATTAAACCACATCACCTACTACACACCACCTCTGTTCAATATTTAAGCCCTTAATGACACTTCTCTGGTTCATTGTTAAATGATTGATATTAATTTGCTCATTTTAAAAATATACAGCAAATATCTTGCCTGCAGTCTCTTAGTATGTATACTGTGCACTAGGGTAAGTGCCAAATTACCAAATAGGCAGAGTAGGCACTGGCTTATGGGCCCCACACCATCTAAGGGCCCTGCAACAACGGATCGTGATCTTGAATAAAACTTACAAGGAATCTTTCCTAAATTGTTTACAAAAGATAGAAAAATGATTCAACTCAAAGAAATTAAAGTTTACATTAAAGGAGAAGTCCAGGCAAAACCTAACTAACGCTAAAACTGTTCTATGCCACATTCTAAGCCTAATCTATCAAACCCTGTAAAGCAAAACTCACTGTACTTACCTATTCTGCTCCCAATCCGGGCCGTTCTCCAGCGGCGGATACTGTGTGTAGGAGGGGACCAGCAACGGCTGTGAAATGAATAGGAAGTGAGGTCACCTATAGATTTACTATAGCACTTCCATTGTCGGATGTCTCTACTGCACTCGCCTACACAATGAAGTCGCGGCTGATAGCTGATGCTGGGACCAGACCGGATTGGCTGCAGGCTAGGTAAGTACAGTGATTTTTGCTTTAAAGGGTTAGATATATTAGGTTTAGAATGTGGCACAGAGCAAGTTTAGCGTTACTTAGGCTTTGCCTGGACTTCTCCTTTAAAGACTCTATAAAGAAAATAATGCCTTAATGTAATGTACCTAACAACTTAAAGAGGGAGTCCCGCGAATTTTTTTTTTAAAAAAGTCAGCAGCTACAAATACTGCAGCTGCTTACTTTTAAAATAAGGACAATTACCTGTCCCCGAATCCAACGGTGTTGACACCCGAGGCCGTACCGCCCCTCGGTAGCTGCCGCCGCCATTCTCTGTAAGGGAATCAGGAAGTGAAGCGTTGCAGCTTCACTTCCCGATTCCCTACTGCGCATGCGCAAGTCGCGCTGCGTGTCCTAACTGGTCCCCGCTATCTCCTGGGACCTGTGTGTGTCCCAGCAGACAGCGCGGGGGGACAGGAAGAGGCTTGGACTCACGTGGGAGTTTATGCCGGAAGTGGGTGCAAATACCTGTCTTAGACAGGTATCTGCACCCCCCTCCCCCCTGAAAGGTGCCAAATGTGACACCAAGGGGGGGAGGGTTCTGAAAAGCAGAGGTTCAATTTTTGTGTAAACCTCCGCTTTAAAGTACATAAACCATAGTCATAAGGTTCACATTACAGTTTGTCTCTTAAAAGGTGCATCTTTTTTGAGCTATCAGTATGTGAAAAATTCTGGTGCAACCTATGTACATGTAATGTACAGCAGTGATGGTCATCTCCATCTAGTAGCCAATGTGCACACTACTTAGTTCAATGTAATCAGCACTAAAGCGCCCCTACAGGAAACCTCCAAAATCCTGCCGGGGGGGTCCACAGAGTTTGAGGCAGGGGCGGATCCAGAGTCTAGTTTCTGGAGGGGTACTGCCCCGAAAATAAGCTGTTGCTTACAGAACTGAATTTAACGTATCATACAGTGTACAGAGGTCAGTAGAATGTAGGGCAGTGTACATAGGTCAGTAGTAGGTAGTGCAGTGTACAGAGGTCAGTAGGATGTAGGGCAGTGTACAGAGGTCAGTAGGATGTAGGGCAGTGTACAGAGGTCAGTAGTATGTAGTGCAGTGTACAGAGGTCAGTAGAATGTAGTGCAGTGTACAGAGGTCAGTAGTATGTAGGGCAGTGTACAGAGGTCAGTAGAATGTAGGGCAGTGTACAGAGGTCAGTAGAATGTAGGGCAGTGTACAGAGGTCAGTAGAATGTAGGGCAGTGTACAGAGGTCAGTAGTATATAGGGCAGTGTACAGAGGTCAGTAGTATGTAGGGCAGTGTACAGAGGTCAGTAGTAGGTAGTGCAGTGTACAGAGGTCAGTAGTATGTTGAGCAGTGTACAGAGGTCAGTAGGATGTAGGGCAGTGTACAGAGGTCAGTAGTACGTAATGCAGTGTACAGAGGTCAGTAGAATGTAGTGCAGTGTACAGAGGTCAGTAGTATGTAGGGCAGTGTACAGAGGTCAGTAGAATGTAGGGCAGTGTACAGAGGTCAGTAGAATGTAGGGCAGTGTACAGAGGTCAGTAGAATGTAGGGCAGTGTACAGAGGTCAGTAGTATATAGGGCAGTGTACAGAGGTCAGTAGTATGTAGGGCAGTGTACAGAGGTCAGTAGTAGGTAGTGCAGTGTACAGAGGTCAGTAGTATGTTGAGCAGTGTACAGAGGTCAGTAGTATGTAGAGCAGTGTACAGAGGTCAGTAGTATGTAGAGTAGTGTACAAAGGTCAGTAGTATGTTGAGCAGTGTACAAGATCAGTAGTAGGTAGTGCATTGTTCAGAGGTCAATAGGATGTAGGGCAATGTACAGAGGTCAGTAGTAAGTAGTGTAGTGTACAGAGGTCAGTAGTAGGTAGTGCAGTGTACAGAGGTCAGTAGTATGTTGAGCAGTGTACAGAGGTCAGTAGTAGGTAGTGCAGTGTACAGAAGTCAGTAGTAGGTAGTGCAGTGTACAGAGGTCAGTAGGATGTAGGACAGTTTACAGAGGTCAGGAGTAGGTAGGGTAGTGTACAGAGGTCAGTAGTAGGTAGGGCAGCATACAGAGGTCAGTAGGATGTAGTGCAGTGTACAGAGGTCAGTATGATGTAGTGCAGTGTACAGAGGTCAGTAGGATGGTGTACAGAGGTCAGAGGATAGGGAGTAAGTAGGGTGGAGGACAGGGGGCAACAGGACAATGTACAGGAGTCAGTGGAATGAAGAGTAGTGTACAGAGATCATTAGAATGTAGGACAGTTTACAGAGATCAGTAGAGCAAAGGACTAGGTGTCACCAGGGAGGTCAAAACGGCACACACTGGGGGGGCTGGGAGGGCACACACCGGGGAGGTCAGAGGGGCATACACTTTAAGGGGTCAGGAGGGCATATACTGGGGGATCAGGAGGGCACACACCAGGGGGCAGTCACGATGCTTTAATGAGCCCAATTTCTCACTGTGCTATATGAAGAGGAGATGCAATCACATTTGTCAGCTAGCATCTCTATGCTAAGCTGCAGTATCTCAGCAGACTTAGCATAGAGGTGCTTGTAAATAAATCCAGGATATACTGCTAGATGTGTTTTACCTCCAGGCAGGCACATTCCCTCGATCCCTCTGCTCAGCTGCTCACACCTCCCTCTTCTAGGCGGCTGTGATCTCGGGGGTCAGGCACATCCCCATCCTGTCCACTCAAGCAGCAGAAACCAGGAGGATCACACCCACTCAAGCAGCAGCCTGCAGGAGAGAGGCTGGAAAACTTCTAGGGGAGATACAGGGGGCGGATAGTCCTGTGCCGATTTGTAATGGCTGTGAGTTGTCCCAACCGCGGCTATGTCATTTCCCGGGGCGCGCTTGGCCTCAGAGACGAAGTTGGCAATGTTTTCTCAGGGGGGGAACAATTGGCCAGTTGCCCCCCCCTTGATCTGCCACTGCACTGAGAAGGGTAGAGGCTGCACTTACATTAGATAAAATATGTTCCTTTATCAAGTGTTGTGTCATCTGCTTAATGTCACTGGATTCATTATGAATAGTACATAAAGCTTTAGAGAATGAATGGCTGTGAAGACATGTATTTTCTGTCTATAACTTCATCCAGATTTTCATGTTATCCTTTCCAAGCATGATAATTTAGCTGTGATTGTTCAACAATGCATAACAATTAAGCAATGCAAACACAGAACAGTGATCTTTTTTGCAAAAAAGATTTATGATAAAACCTGTTTCATTAACAACTTCAGCCCCGGAAGAATTGACCCCCTTTCTGACTGGAGCACTTTCTGCGATACGGCACTGGGTTGCTTTAACGGACAGTTGCGCAGTCGTGTGATATTGCACCCAAACAAAATTTACTTCCTTTTTTTTCCCCACAAATAGAGCTTTCTTTTGGTGGTATTTGATCACCTCTGTGTTTTTTATTTTTTGCGCTATAAACAAAAAAAGAGCTATATTTTTGAAAAAAAAGCAATAATTTTTACTTTTTTGCTATAATAAATATCCCCAAAAAATATATAAAAAAACACATTTTTTTCTCAGTTTAGGCCGATATGTATTCTTCTACATAATTTTGATTAAAAAAAATCACAATAAGCATATATTGATTGGTTTGCACAAAAGTTATAGCGTCTACAAAATAGGGAATAGATTTATGGCATTTTTATTATTAATTTTTTTATAGTAATAGCAGCGATCTGCAATTTTTATAGTGATTGCGACATTATGGGGGACACATTGGACACTTTTGACACTATTTTGGGACCATTGTCATTTATACAGCTATCAGTGCTATAAAAATGCACTGATTATTGTATAAATGACACTGGCAGGGAAAGGGTTAAACACTAGGGGGCGATCAAGGGGTTAAGTGTGTCCTAGAGAGTGATTCTAACTGTGGTGGTTTGGGCTACCACTGACATGACAGCGATCACTGATCCCGATGACAGGGAGGAGTAGATCTCTGTCATGTCACTAGGCAGAAAAGGGGTTGAAATTTTTGATTTTTCGGGGCCCTCGTGCTCCATATTCATTGACACCATCTATGTTTACCACGCTATGCACATGGGGAGAGAGTCTAAAATAGAACCATATCCCCTACAGGCAATGCTCCCCTCTGGTTAAATCCCACTCTGGAGCATTTCTATTCACTGCCCTACCCCTACGCTTCGACTAAATTCAAGAGAAAAACAGTGACACAGATCATCTTGGATAAATCCTTGATTTCTTTTTCCAAACTAATCTCCGACTTTAATATTCCTCAGCCGTACTCTTTTCGTTTCCTTCAACTCTCCCATGCCTTCAGTTGTCAATTCTCTGGCTCTCCTCTACAACTAGTTCAATGTGCCTTAGAGAAGCTTCTTAGGTATGACTGTACAAAGAATGCCGCCTCTAAATTGTATTTTCACTTAACAACTGCTTCTCTCCCTAATTTAGAGAAATTAAGACTTAAATGGTCTAAGGATATCCCCGAACTTGACGATGATGACTGGGATGATATATGGGACTCTCCTTTCAATTCTCTTGTCTCCCTAGGAGACCGACTGATTCAGTCTAAGATAGTCCATAGGGCATATTACACCCCCCATATATTAAATAAAATTTATCCAGACTCTGTCCCTGGTTGTTGGCGATGTGGGGAGAGCCCTGGAGACTTTACTCATATATTCTGGACCTGTCCAGCTATAGTAAGGTATTGGGAAGAAATACTAGCTTCTATATTCAAAATAATATATATCCCACTGCAACGATCAATGGCAATATGTATTTTAGGTCTGATAGAGCAATTTATTCCCACAACAGCAGGGCATACTTTGGTGCGGCTGCTTTTGTTTTATGCTCGTAAAGCTATAGCTCTCTGCTGGAAACCCCCCCCCATCGCTGGCTTTGTGGAAACAACTCATTAACAATAGCTTACCATTATACAAGGAAACACATATAAATAGGGGTTGCCTCCTCAAATATGAAAAGGTTTGGTCCAAATGGCTCACGGACCCCTCCACAGCCTCAGTAGCCTCTTAGAGGAATATGACTCTTGGCCATCTCTTCATTAGTTACCGGGCAAAGACTTATGATTATGTGAAAACTCTAGGTGGGCATATGTACCACAGGATTATACTATTTTTAAATCAAGCTGGCCTAGAAACCATGTATGACCAATGTATGTATGTGGGTTTTTTTGTTTCTTGTTTTTTGTTTTGTATGTATATAGCTTCTCTAATTGTTAAAATTATTCATTCTTTTTCTTTTGTTTTGTTGTCTGTATTTTTTGAAAATGAATAAAAACGTATATCTAAAAAAAAAACAAAAAAAACCTAAGATTTGAAATGCCTCTTTTGTGAATATTAAGGTGAATTTTTCCATGATACCATTAGCTACAGAGATGAATGAGGGCTTGTTTTAACCCTCGGTTTACCGGCAGGGTCCAAAGGACCCTATAGGTAGTTTGTGTTGTGTTTTTTTAATGGAATTTATTACTATTATTTGATATGAACGTATGACTTTATTTTTATTGCTAAATAGACAGTTATAAATCTGAAAGCATGAATTTTTTGTATTTACAATATTTCTGTAAATTTAATTTATACACTGGCAGGGTGCATCAGACCCATGTTGCTCTTTAATGGTTTCTCCATTATGACTCTGCGGGTGGTAATGGGTTTGGGTCAAGGAATATTACATTCTGGAAGAAACATCACTTGTGATAACTTCTTCACGAGCCTGCAGTTAGCTAAAATATTACTGGAAAAGAAAATCACAGTTGTTGGAACAATTCATAAAAACAAAAAAGAACTGCCCCAAGATTTTGTGACCACAAAAAAACGAAATGTCTACTCTACTCTGTTTGGTTTTCAGAAAATACTGTCCCAAGAAGTTGTTACCCTCTTGAGCGCTATGCATTCCTAACCTACTTTTCAAAACCAAGAAGACAAAAAAAACTGAGATAATTCAGTCATACAATGAGAAAAGGAGGCATCAATACGTTGGATCAGATGGTTCATACTTACAGTACTAAATGAATGACCAGAAGATGGCCAATGGTCATATTTTATAACATGTTGGATGACAGTGCTATCAACACCGACATTATCTAGATGTCACTAAAACCAGACTGGAATGCAAGTAAATCGAACAAAAGAAAGATTTTCCTTACACATCTTGGGAAAGAACTGACTGGTGTATCTGAGGGGCCTGACATTCCTCAAACTTCTACCTTGGAAGAACCACCAAGAAAGAAAGCACATTGCAGTATCTGCCCTAACAGCAAAGGCAGAAAAACTCGAACAGTGTGTTGTGTATGTGCAAAAAAAAAAGTATGTCAAGAACTTCTGAAAATGGTGTGTTTGAACTGTGGACAGTGAAACTTTTTCTTCATATTAGCATAACTTTTCTAACTACCTATGCCCTACACCTACATATCAAAATGTCATGTTTCATGTTCTTAATTGATAATTTCTTTCATGTTCATCATTATCTGTGAATTTATGTGCAAAATAATATAAAACAAAATACTTGTCACAGTTAGTGCTCAAAATATGGAGAATACACTTTATTATCACCAAATGAGTAAGTATTGCTTAGTATTTTCATGGTTATTCAATATTTTGCTAGCTAAAATTATAATCAAAATTCATAATTACCCTGTTTCACAATACAAATAATTATACTAAAACTTCTTCTATACTATTCTTCATTATATGTACCAACATTTATTCATTATATGTACCAAACTATAGTACAGGGCCCATTGGACCCTGGCAGTGCAAGCTGGTTAAAAAAAAATCCGGTAGACCGAGGGTTAAAGTGCTTTACTGTTTGTTCAGAATATGTAAATACTTTAACATGCATGATCTGGGCACACGGCTACTTTAACTACCTGCCGCCCACGCTATAGCTGAAAGATGGCTACAGCGTGGGCCTTAATTGCTGGGAGGGCATCCTCGGATGTCCTCCTGAGCAAGCACTGTCTGCGCATGCCTGCGGGCCGCACGCGGCGTGCTCTATGATTACCGAGTCTTTGAGACTCGGCTGATCACAGATATGAGTAAGAGGACAATCCCGGCCCCTTGCCACTTGATCAGCTGTCAGCCATTCACGTGATGTAAACAGAAGCTCGTAATCAGTATTTTTTTTCTCAGGCTGTCAGCGTGAAAGAAAAAAAAGCCAATCACTGGCTTCTGTCAGAAGGACATCGGTTCCCCACACAGAAAGCCACAGCTGCATTTTCTGTGCATACCAGTGTCAGCTGCCAGTGCCCACTGTGCCACCTACCAGTGCCACCTATCAGTGCCTACAATGCCACCTACCAGTGCCCACAGTGCCACCCATCAATGCCCACCAGTGCTGCCAATCAATGCCCATCAGTGTCTCATAATCAGTGCCACAGATCAGTGCTGCCTATCAGTGTCACCTACCAGTGCCTACCAGTGCCCATCAGTGCTACCCATCAGTGATCACCAGTGCCCATCAGTGCCACCTATCAGGGCCGCTTATCAGTGCCCTTAAATGCCACCTATCAGTGCCCTTCAGTGCCACCCATCAGTGCCAACCATCAGTGCCACCCATCAGTGCCACCTCTCAGTACCACCTATCCATGCCGCCTCATCAGTGCTTATCAGTGCCACCTATTAGTGCCGCCTTATCAGTGCTTCTCAGGACCCATCAGTGCCGCCTATAAGTGCCCATCAGCGCAGCCTATCAGTGCCCATCAGTGCAGCCCTGATCAGCGCACTTCAGTGATGGAGAAAAATTACCTGTTTTCAAAGTTTTATAACAAACTATGAAACAGTTTGGTTTTTTGTTTTATTTAGCAAAAAATAAAAAAACCAGCAGCAATTAAATGCCACCAAAAGAAAGCTCTATCTGTGTGAAAAAAATTATAACAATTTAATTTGGGTACACTGTAGCATGATCGCGCAATTGTCATTCAAAGAGTGACAGTGCTGAAAGCTGGAAATTGGTCTGGGCAGGAAGGGGGTTTAAGTGCCCAGTAAGCAAGTGGTTGGAAAAACCCAATTACTTAAGAAAAAAGTTTAAGGAAAACACATACCGTATATACTCGAGTATAGGTCAATCTGAGTATAAGTCGAGGCCCTAATTTACCACAAAAAACGTATTGACCTAAGTATAAGACGAGTATATACCTTCCAGTGTCCTGTGCATGTGTGCATGTGTCCCTGTGTATGTGTCACCTATCTGTGTCCTGTGCATGTGTCCCTGTGTATGTGTGCATGTGTCCCTGTGTATGTGTGCATGTGTCCCTGTGCATGTGTGCATGTGTCCCTGTGTATGTGTCACCTATCTGTGTCCTGTGCATGTGTCCCTGTGTATGTGTGCATGTGTCCCTGTGTCCTGTGCATGTGCATGTGTCACCTACCTGTGTCCTGTGCATGTGTCCCTGTGGCGATCTGCATCCTTTGTGTGCCGCTCTGCACCGATCAGCCTGTAAAATTACCATTCGGTGGCCATTCTACTGTTCAAAACCACGCCTCCTCATTCGTGATAGGCAGAACACTCCATTTCCCAGCAGTCAGCGGTCAGCCTATCACGGACATTCTCTCATCCTCATACCATGGACAAGGATGAGAGAATGTCCGTGATAGGCTGTACACTGACTGCTGGGAAATGGAGTTTTCTGCCTATCACAGACGAGGAGGAGGCGCGGCTTTTGAACAGTGAATGGCCGCCGAATGGTCATATCACACGCTGGCCGTCGTCTGTCTGCATGACACGCTGATCATGCAGACAGACGGCGGTGACTCGAGTATAAGCCGAGGGGGGCACTTTCAGCCCCAAAAAAAGGGCTGAAAATCTTGAATTATACTCAAGTATATACGGTACTTGTAAAGGAGAAAGAGAATGTTTGCTGCTCCTGCAGCTCTTTCTGGCTCCTCTTGCTGACCTTCAGGATAATACAGGACTCAGAAGTAGGGAGGAACAGTGAGGAGCTCTGGGGGCAGTGGTGTTCAGCAGTGGGGGGCAGGAGAGATATTTTATTATTTAATTTTAAGATGTGATAGGGTCTCTTTTAGAACACTCTAGAAGACATTTCACTGCTTTGTTCCAGTTTGCTTGTTTTCTTTTAAATAATGTGCTGCCTAAAAAAATACTTCTTCACAACTTTGAAAGATCTGTTCAACGTCTTTATGAATACCCCACTATTTATAGCTGAAGCTTACACTTCACATAACAGGCTGCAGCGCCATGCCATTCAGGACCTTGTGAATTTGTAATTGTGAAACATGTTAGATAGCGGAGATATGATTGAAGTCATTCCTTTTTGTATACTATATAATTACACAATGACATTTTCAAATGAACACATATTTGACATTACCAGTAATGGTGAATTTAAAATAACCCTAGACATTAAGCTCTAATTGTTTTATGTTTTCAGTTTTACCATAGTGAGGCAATTGCTGGATTCCCTACCGGGATGAGACAGTTAAATAAAAATGTTAGAAACCCTGGGTTGTGAGAAAATGTAGTCATATTGAAAATTTTTAGACCATATACTTTTGTTTCCACTCTCTAATTCAAAGGCATTTTCCTCTAGTGATATATAATATTAACAGCTTTCCAAACAATAGTTAGGACCTGTGATATCAGGTGTTGGCGTGTTATTGGTCTTGGTTTGACATCTGTTTCAGAAGCTTCTGAGATCCTTCAGAATTTGTTATTAGGTGATTTGACTAGCAGTTGACCTCCTTCTGAAGTGCATTTTACCTACTAAAAGTAGGTTTTGAGTTTCAATAGACTTGTATGGGAATCAAAGCTAGTCAGAACAGGCTTTAAAGAGGTTCCCAAATGATACAGATTTATTTTATGCAAATATATTTGACAAATGCGTTTGCTACTTGTATAAACTGCTGTGTAGCCAGAAAGCTATGGATGCCCTGGGCTTCTAGGAACTGCAACAGCTGACTTTCCTGGTACAGCTATAGTTAACCCCTTGTACCTACCTGTCTTCATTCCCTGCTGTTTGTATACAATAACTTTTCCTATTGCTACCTGGCACACTTTATGCTTTTATTCATTTTATAAATTTTTACATGTGCAAATATTTTGTAGCACTAACTCACGGTGGAGCTGCTGGTTTAAGAGGGTCTGTTACCTTCACCTTGCTTCCCTTGGTTTCACCGGCACCGGGTCTAGGGGTTCTGTTGAGTTTACTTCTGGACGACACACGCACCAACACTGGAGTACATTTTCAATGCTTTATTGAACAAACAAACTTTAGGAAGTAGCAGGAAAGAGGCAGAAAAGGAAACTTTCAGGAGAAACTCAAATATCTTCTTATAGAATCTTAGCGACAAATGTCCTGGTAGAATTCAAATAATTAGGTGGAATGAGCTCCCCTTGTGGGACACACTCCTTGCTCGTCTGGATAGGCCTCGCTCACCGGTCTAGCAGCCAGTACGCAGCACGAATCAAAAGTCTCTGCCACAGACTCGTTTGGGGGGGTAAATCCGTATGATCTTCTGCCACAGGATGTATCAGATTTTCTCTGCAGTGAAAGTCAGTCACAGTGCCTGAACCTTTAAGCCGAACCGGCACCACTATGCTGTATAGTTACTTCTTTTGGATACGTCCTTCGACCAAGTCACCAGGCCCCTCTATAGACCAGCACGCTGCATGATCTCTCCAAGACGGGTCCTCCCCTGGGATCTCCACGGCCGTCCAGCTTCGTCACACAGGACCGACAGCTCAGGACCATTCCTCGGCCGCGGTGGTAGGGCCCAGACAAGCCTCTGGACCCACCCCTGCGCCGCTGTATCGTGGGCCTCCCGATCGGAGGCCTTAACGCATACCTGTCCACCAGGAGGGCCAGCAGGTGGCTGTAAAAAAACTCTAGAACATGGCGTCTGTCCCATAAATACCCTCTTCCCAGAATGCAACTCGGAGGACCACCTCCACCAAGCTTGTCTCCGAGACAGAGGAGCATCTATACACTTCGACACGTTGCCTTTCCAACACTGACCAGTGGTAACGGCGACACCCATCGGTCAGCACGGAAGCACACACAACGTCAGCCAAGCTGGAACAGAGGCGAACTTTTAACCTTCCTAACACACAATTTACTAAACTTACCTAACCTGCGGTAGATTGTAAATCTACCAGATCTACATTTTAATTGGCATCATATGGTAGTATAAAATATTCTACTTGTTGTGTTATGTTTAATTTACTTTTTAATAAATTAAACCTTGTGTGACATATTAATCAGCTTTTGTCATGCAATACAAGATAGTGTAAGTAATCCATTTTATAAGACAGATTTACTGTTAGTTTAGAAAAGGTATCTACATCTTGGCTCTGGCAAGATCAGAGGTGTAACAAAATCTGGCTCGCAGTCGCAGCTAATGTGGAATATCATTTTGACTGTGAAATTACAGCTTGCAAGCTTGCAAACATGTCCCTGACCATATCTTATAGTGGTCACATATGTTATGATCATTTACTTGATAATTCAGTGTGACTAAGCTCAACAAATAAGATAAAAAAAGCAAACCAAACACCCTCCATTTCATCAACTTTGAAGAACTTAGAATCTTGATAGCTTTTAAAGGGGTTGTAAAGGCAGAAGGTTTTTTATCTTAATGCATTCTTTGCATTAAGATAAAAAACATTTTGTGTGTAGCAGCCGCCCCATGACCCCCTAATTACTTACCTGAGCCCCATCTCTCTCCACCGATGTCCACATATGTCTAAGCCGTCCGGGACACTCCTCCTGGGTCCCGAAGCTGTCAATCAAAGTCAGTCAGCCAATCAGGGGATAGAGGGGGTAGGGCCTGGGCTGTGACTCAGCTCCAGTGACCCTATAGGAAGCTGCTGACTGTGGGGGCACTCGATAGGAGGCAGGGGCCAGGAGCAGTAAAGAGGGACCGAGAAGAGGAGGATCCGGGTAGCTCTGTGCAATACCAACTGACAGAGGAGGTAAGTATGACATGTTTGTTATTTTTTTATTTTTTTTTAAACAAGATTTTACAATCACTTTAACTCTGCCAAGTTGATTAGTCAAAATATTATCTGAATGCTCACTTCAGTTCAATTGAACACATACAGTATCTGTGATACAGATAAATTAAATGATCATTTTTATTAGATCATGTAGATTTGTGACTAATAGTCAACCACAAAGTTCAGGACAACACTGTGTGATGCATTGTTCAACATTGCCAATGGCCAACATCAGGCTTACATATAATTTATGTGGTAAGTGAATGGATTCACAAGGAACAATTTTCTATTGCTAACATTTTTTGATTTGCCTAATCATATATATATATATATATATATATATATATATATATATATATATATATATATATATATATATATATATATATAGTGGGGATGGAAAATATTCAGACCCCCTTAATTTTTTCACTCTTTGCTATATTGCAGCCATTTGCTAACATCATTTACGTTAATTTTTTTTTCCTCATTAATGTACACACAGCACCCCATATTGACAGAAAAACACAGAATTGTTGACATTTTTGCAGATTTATTAAAAAAGAAAAACTGAAATATCACATGGTCCTAAGTATTCAGACCCTTTGCTCAGTATTTAGTAGAAGCACCCTTTTGATCTAATACAGCCATGAGTCTTTTTGGGAAAGATGCAACAAGTTTTTCACACCTGGATTTGGGGATCCTCTGCCATTCCTCCTTGCAGATCCTCCCCAGTTCTGTCAGGTTGGATGGTAAACGTTGGTGGACAGCCATTTTTAGGTCTCTCCAGAGATGCTCAGTTGGTTTTAAGTCAGGGCTCTGGCTGGGCCATTCAAGAACAGTCACAGAGTTGTTGTGAAGCCATTCCTTCGTTATTTTAGCTGTGTGCTTAGGGTCATTGTCTTGGTGGAAGGTAAACCTTTGGCCCAGTCTGAGGTCCTGAGCACTCTGGAGAAGGTTTTTGTCCAGGATATCCCTGTACTTGGCCGCATTCATCTTTCCCTCGATTGCAACCGTCCTGTCCCTGCACTGCTTAGAATTAGGGCCAAAAAGTTCTATCTTGGTCTCATCAGACCAGAGAATCTTATTTCTCACTATCTTGGAGTCCTTCAGGTGTTTTCCAGCAAACTCCATGCAGGCTTTTATGTGTCTTGCACTGAGGAGAGGCTTCCATTGGGCCATTCTGCCATAAAACCCTGACTGGTGGAAAGCTGCAGTGATGATTGACTTTCTACAACTTTCTACCATCTCCCGACTGCATCTCTCTAGCTCAGCCACAGTGATCTTTGGGTTCTTCTTTACCTCTCTCACCAAGGCTCTTCTCCCCCAATAGCTCAGTTTGGCCGGACGGCCAGCTCTAGGAAGGGTTCTGGTCGTCCCAAACATTTTCCATTTAAGGATTATGGAGGTCACTGTGCTCTTAGGAACCTTAGGTGCAGCAGAAATTTTTTTGTAACCTTGGCCAGATCTGTGCCTTGCCACAATTCTGTCTCTGAGCTCTTCAGGCAGTTCCTTTGATCTCATTTTGATTCTCATGAGCTGTAAGGTCTTAAATAGACAGGTGTGTGGCTTTCCTAATCAAGTCTAATCAGTATAATCAAACACAGCTGGACTCAAATGAAGGTGTAGAACCATCTCAAGGATGATCAGAAGAAATGGACAACACCAAGTTAAATATATGAGCGTCACAGCAAAGGGTCTGAATACTTAGGACCATGTGACATTTCAGTTTTTCTTTTTTAATAAATCTGCAAAAATGTCAACAATTCTGTGTTTTTCTGTCAATATGGGGTGCTGTGTGTACATTAATGAGGAAAAAAATTAACTTAAATGATTTTAGCAAATGGCTGCAATATAACAAAGAGTGAAAAATGTAAGGGGTATAAATACTTTACGTCCCCACTGTGTATATATATATATATATATATATATATATATATATATACACACAGTATATACTCTGGAGCTCTAGTTACTACTATACATCATTTTTAATTTTTTTTGCTTTTATATAATTTTTCTTAATGTCCGTAGATAGTGGAACAATATTTTTGGGCAGACTAATACAGATATTTACATAGTGATGACAGGATCCAGTAGCTGTACAGCATATTTAGTTAGTGAAGGTGTGCACAAAAGGCATGCAACCTGCGTGAGCAACACTTATGGCAACCATCATAGAGCAGACCACTACAAATCCTGAAAACTGCAGCTATTTGACTATCCACCATAGTTGTTATTTTTGATAGATGCATGAGATAGAGGTAATTGTCATGGCAGTTAGCATCCTAACAGACAATTTTTGACTAGTCTTAAATACTCGAATAGTATGGAGAACATCTGTCAAAAATGGTTTACCACTTAGTGGTTAACATTTGCAGTAATAAACTTGCCATCGGTCATCATATTTTTACTTTGTGATATTTTTTTTAAAAATGCATAAACATTTCTTAACAACCTAAATTATAAAATATATAAATACCGTTGATAATGCAGGAGTTTGGACCAACTGAATATTTCCGTAGAAATGTAAAAGTGTTTTATGTGCCAATATATCATGCTGTCACAGGAAAAAATACCCAATCTGAAAATTTCCACGGCGAGAAAAGTATGAAGGTTATTTTGTATTCTCAGAAGCACTGTGTTCGTGAATAATAAATATTATTTACTTTTGGTGTGAATTAAATCATTTGGGGGAGACGCATGTGGTTGTAAACATGTCAATATGCAGAAGTCGAGTTTCTCGAATACAATTTTGAAGGACCTAAATCTTTTAAATTGCTATTTTATAGTGTAATGGTAAAAAGTAATAAAACAAACACTGTGCAAAAATGTTGAGAAAAGTTACCTGCTTAGTTCTGTAAGTCATATAAATTCTAAGCAAGCTCACTACTGCTAGCAGAATAGTGGTTGAAAAATTGGCTTTTTTGTGTTCTGCATTCTAAAGAAAATATCTACTTCTTTTCACATCTTTCTTGCTATTCAGGCTACAATGAGCGAATGTGCTAATGAATAACATTTGTTCCCGCTATAGTTTATCTAGATGTAATTGATTTTGCGTTTATTTGCTTCTGGCTGACGTTGAATGAGCTCTTTTATCAGAAGCACTTTTTTATTTCTTTTTTATTTTGAAAGCCTACATTTGTGAATGAACCAGAAAAATAATGTGTCCATCCTTATTTTATAAAAGTGTCTCTGTTTCATACAAGGTGTCAAAGTGTATACTAAGAGTCATGTCTAGCTCTTAGCTGATCAAGGCAGTTGGACAAATGTGGTTAGTTAGAATCAACTGATTTATATTATATAGAGGGATTTTTAAGGGATAACAAACTCTTGCTAGCCCATCTCATAAATACCCTACACTACTGACCAGAGATCAGTCATTGGCCTCTTCTACAAGCCATCAAGGCTGATTTGTGTAGTTTTTCAGTCCTTTTTAGTGAGCCAGAAGCCATGACATATAGTTTATGTGCAGCTTATCTCCATAGACTCTAATAGAGAAGCCCTCTACTTGCAAGCCTGCATGGACATGGCTTCTCTGTAGGCCAAAGATGGTGAAGGAGGGCATCAGTTCATCTCAGGTAATTACTGTTGGGTTAATATGGGACAGGGAGGGCGAGGGATTGTAGACAGCCCAAAGTTGTTGAAAATGTGTGTTATCCTTTTAGAAAAAAAATAGTGCAGCAATGAAAACAAAAACAGTAGTAACATGTTAAACATTTAATTCCATGTTCATAGTTACACAGTAGTTACACAGTTACAAAGGTGTCAATTCACTAACACACAGTTATATGACTCATTTGCATAAATTATCGCATGCATTAAATAAATAAAGTCCAATTCACAAAAAAATAAAATAAAACGATTATGCGGTATTTACTGCAAAATGAAAAATGTGCCAATATATATCGTTTAAAACCATGCGGTAAAATAACATGCGATATTTATCACCAGGGTTTTGCTGGTGGTATCACATGCGGCATTTGTCACAAAACAGCGTGGGGTCCCCCCCAATAGCTGGTTACTGAGGAGTGAGCCGGGATGACTCCGTTAACGCGCTGACAGCTAAAAAAAAATGACAGCAATTAAAAGTTGCATGCATAACAGGCCATTCGTGTCTGAACTGCACTCCAAAATGTAAAAAAAAACATTGTGGGGTCCCCACAAAAATCTAAATTACTTTTTTGACACTTTTTTGGTAAATGGGTAGGGGTACTATATACCCATACTCATTCACGTAGGGGTGGGCAGGATCAGGATCCCCCCCCCCCCCAAAAAAAAGGCAACAATGAGGACTTTGGAGCAGAGTATGTAGGTGGCATTGAATTTTCTTGCTTAATTAAACTTAACATGTCACTTGTTCAAAGAGACACCAAGAAATTACCCTTCTGCATCTACCAGAGTTGACAGATTACCAGTTCAGGCCTTATGGAAATAGCATACACACACCTATCCATTTTAGCTTTAAACTGTAGGGAAACCCTGTTCTTTTTGTTTTAACCACTTGCCGACTGGCTCACGCACATATACGTCGGCAAAGTGGTTTGTTCCCATGAATCGCCGTAACCCATACGTACGTAACCTTTAAGAGCCATAGCAGGTGCCCGCTGCACGGTGGGGGACCCGATGCCTGTGGCTGGCGGGCACGATTGTGATTGTGGGCATGAGAGTCAGAACAGGGATTTGTGTATGTAAACACACAAATCCTCTTTCTGAAAGGAGAGAAGAGACAGATCTGCTGTTCGTAGTGGTTACGAACAATGATATGCCTCCTACTCCAGTCAGTCCCATCCCCCACAGTTAGAAACCCTCGCGAGGGAACACATTTAACCTCTTGATCGCCCCCTAGTGTTAACCCTTTCCCTGCCAGTGACATTTACACAGTAATCAGTGCATTTTTATAGCTCTGATCACTATACAAATGTCAATGGTCCCAAAAAAGTGTCAAAAGTGTCCAATCTGTCCTTGCAATGTCACAGTCCCGCTAAAAATAGCAGAATATCGCCATTACTAGTAAAAAAAAAAAAAATTATAATAAAAATGCCATAAAAATGCCATATAACTATCCCCTATTTTGTAGACGTTATAACTTTTTTGCGCAAACCAATCAATTTACGCTTATTGAGATTTTTTTTTACCAGAAATATGTAGAAGAATACACATTGGCCTAAACTGATGAAGAATTTTTTTTTATTATTATTTTTTTGGGGGGGGGGGATATTTATTATAGCAGAAAGTAAAAAATATTTAGTTTTTTTCAAAATTGTCGATCTTTTTTTTAGTGCAAAAAAAAAACGCAGAGGTGATCAAATACCCCCAAAAGAAAGCTCTATTTGTGGGGGAAAAAAAGGATGTCAATTTTGTTTGGGTACCACTTCACAATTGTCAGTTAACCACTTCAGCCCCGGAAGGATTTACCCCCTTCCTGACCAGAGCACTTTTTACAATTCGGCACTGCGTCGCTTTAACTGCTAATTGCGCGGTCATGCAATGCTGTACCCAAACGAAATTTGCGTCCTTTTCTTCCCACAAATAGAGCTTTCTTTTGATGGTATTTGATCACCTCTGCCGTTTTTATTTTTTGCGCTATACACGGAAAAAGACCGAAAATTTTGAAAAAAAATGATATTTTCTACTTTTTGTTCTAAAAAAAATCCAATAAACTCAATTTTAGTCATACATTTAGGCCAAAATGTATTCGGCCACATGTCTTTGGTAAAAAAAATGTCAATAAGTGTATATTTATTGGTTTGCGCAAAAGTTATAGCGTCTACAAACTAGGGTACATTTTCTGGAATTTACACAGCCTTTAATTTATGACTGCCTATGTCGATTCTTGAGGTGCTAAAATGGCAGGGCAGTACAAAACCCCCACAAATGACCCCATTTTGGAAAGTAGACACCCCAAGGAATTTGCTGAGAGGCATGTTGAGCCCATTGAATATTCATTTTTTTTGTCCCAAGTGATTGAATAATGACAAAAAAAAAAAAAAAAAAAAAAAATTACAAAAAGTTGTCACTAAATAATATATTGCTCACACAGGCCATGGGCATATGTGGAATTGCACCCCAAAATACATTTAGCTGCTTCTCCTGAGTACGGGGATACCACATGTGTGGGACTTTTTGGGAGCCTAGCCGCGTACGGGGCCCCGAAAACCAAGCACCGCCTTCAGGATTTCTAAGGGCGTACATTTTTGATTTTACTCCTCACTACCTATCACGGTTTTGAAGGCCATAAAATGCCCAGATGACATAAACCCCCCCCAAATGACCCCATTTTGGAAAGTAGACACCCCAAGCTATTTGCTTTGAGGCATGTTGAGTCCATGGAATGTTTTATATTTTGACACAAGTTGCGGGAAAGTGACAATTTTTTTTTTTTTTTTTTTCTTTGCACAAAGTTGTCACTAAATGATATATTGCTCACACAGGCCATGGGCATATGTGGAATTGCACCCCAAAATACATTTAGCTGCTTCTCCTGAGTACGGGGATACCACATGTGTGGGACTTTTTAGGAGCCTAGCCGCGTACGGGACCCCGAAAACCAAGCACCGCCTTCAGGATTTCTAAGGGCGTACATTTTTGATTTTACTCCTCACTGCCTATCACAGTTTCGGAGGCCATGGAATGCCCAGGTGGCACAAACCCCCCCCAAATGACCCAATTTTGGAAAGTAGACACCCCAAGCTATTTGCTGAGAGGCATGGTGAGTATTTTGCAGCTCTCATTTGTTTTTGAAAATAAAGAAAGACGAGAAAAAAAAAATTTTTTTTTCTTTTTTCAATTTTCAAAACTTTGTGACAAAAAGTGAGGTCTGCAAAATACTCACTATACCTCTCATCAAATAGCTTGGGGTGTCTACTTTCCAAAATGGGGTCATTTGGGGGGTTTTTTTGCCACCTGGGCATTCCATGGCCCCCGAAACTGTGAAAGGCGGTGAAGAGTGAAATCAAAAATTTACGGCCTTAGAAAGCCTGAAGGCGGTGCTTGGTTTTCGGGGTCCCGTACGCGGCTAGGCTCCCAAAAAGTCTCACACATGTGGTATCCCCGTACTCAGGAGAAGCAACAGAATGTATTTTGGGGTGTAATTTCACATATTCCCATGGCATGTTTGAGCAATATATCATTTAGTGACAACTTTGCGCAAAAAAAAAATAAAAAAAATAAAAAATTGTCTCTTTCCCGCAACTTGTGTCACAATATAAATTATTCCATGGACTCAACATGACTCTCAGCAAATAGCTTGGGGTGTCTACTTTCCAAAATGGGGTCATTTGGGGGGGGTTTGAACTGTCCTGGCATTTTATGCACAACATCTAGAAGCTTATGTCACACATCACCCACTCTTCTAACCACTTGAAGACAAAGCCCTTTCTGACACTTATTGTTTACATAAAAAAATAATTTTTTTTTGCAAGAAAATTACTTTGAACCCCCAAACATTATATATTTTTTTAAAGCAAATGCCCTACAGATTAAAATGGTGGGTGTTTCATTTTTTTTTTTCACACAGTATTTGCGCAGCGATTTTTCAAACGCATTTTTTGGGGAAAAAACACACTTTTTTACATTTTAATGCACTAAAACACACTATATTGCCCAAATGTTTGATGAACTAAAAAAGATGATCTTAGGCCGAGTACATAGATACCAAACATGACATGCTTTAAAATTGCGCACAAACGTGCAGTGGCGACAAACTAAATACATTTTTAAAAGCCTTTAAAAGCCTTTACAGGTTACCACTTTAGATTTACAGAGGAGGTCTACTGCTAAAATTACTGCCCTCGATCTGACCTTCGCGGCGATACCTCACATGCATGGTGCAATTGCTGTTTACATTTGACGCCAGACCAACGCTTGCGTTCACCTTAGCGCGAGAGCAGGGGGGACAGGGGTGCTTTTTTTTTTTTTTTTTTTTTTTTTCTTTATTATTATTATTTTTTTATCTTATTTTTAAACTGTTCCTTTCATTTTTTTTTTTTTTAAATCATTTTTATTGTTATCTCAGGGAATGTAAATATCCCCTATGATAGCAATAGGTAGTGACAGGTACTCTTTTTTGCAAAAATTGGGGTCTATTAGACCCTAGATTTCTCCTCTGCCCTCAAAGCATCTGATCACACCAAGATCGGTGTGATAAAATGCTTTCCCAATTTCCCAATGGCGCTGTTTACATCCGGCGAAATCTACGTCATAAAATGCTCGTAGCTTCCGGTTTCTTAGGTCATAGAGATGTTTGGAGCCACTCTGGTCTCTGATCAGCTCTATGGTCAGCTGGCTGAATCACCGGCTGCATTTTCAGGTTCCCTGTTGAGACAGGAGAGCCAGAGAAAAACACGGAAGATGTTGGGGGGGGGGGGGCATTCCCTCCCACTGCTTGTAAAAGCAGTCTAGAGGCTAATTAGCCACTAGGATTGCTTTTACATGAAAGCCGACCGCTGGCTGAAAAGAATGATACCAAGATGATACCTAAACCTGCAGGCATCATTCTGGTATAACCACTCAAAGTCGTGAATGGCATACCTGAAGACAAAAAAATGGTTAACAATAAAGCACAGTAAACGGTAAGGTATAAAAAATTGCATACCTGAAAAGCAAACATGATAAAACATAATAACAATAAAACATTGCAGAATAGAATACAGTAAAAAAGAGCAGAACAATAGAGAGAGAATAGAGAGAGAGAGAACAATAAAACGACAACTATTTTTATTTTATATTTTTGTTTGTGTTTTTTTTTTTTTTTACACTTTTTTTTGTAACTAACTTTTATAACTGTAACCGGTTCCAGGTTCGAGTCTCTCAAAATGCGATGGCATCTTGGGAGACCCTGTGAAAGTGTGCCTAGTCTGTGCAATGCTGTACCCTACGCTAATACTCAACTAGTGCATGGTAGCGTTCAAAACATTCACCAATGCAAAGACCAGGATTGTCAGGACAGGAGGGACAATAATAGCGGGTGTCACGCCTATATCCGCGCTTGCTGCAGACACGACATCTTTTTTGGGGGGGTTCGCTGGGTAGGGGTACTCGGGAGGACATAAAGAAAATGCCTCTCATGCAGCCGACTGCATTTGGTTGGGGATGTGAATGGGGGAAGTACGGGCGCTGCAGAAGCGGTGGGTTCCCAATTAGGATTGGCGAATGCAGCAGGAATGGCACTATGGGCATGACGGGCCTGTGTTTGTCTTTTTGGTGGCAGCGGGACACTACTTGTGCTTGCCACCTCACCAGCTTGAACTGCACTTATGGGACTCGCCACGTCACCAAGTGTTACTGCAGTGCTGGTTTGACTACGACCGGGGTGTACTAGGCCTCTGGTGCTTGCCAGTTCACCAAGACGCTACAAAAAAAACTGTTAGCGATCGCAGGGATCAGGCCTGACTCTGCGAACGCTGCAGTTATGCGTTTAGAGTTTTGTAAGTGACAGTGATCGATCGATACTGCACTTGGGTGGGCTGGGCCGGGCCGGGCGGAGGGGCAAAACGCAGGTGCTAGCAGGTATCTGGGCTGATCCCGCTAATACTGCGTTTTTGGGAACCCTAAACTGCTGGGGACGCTAGTATAGATCTGATCGGATCAGATATTGATCTGTTCAGATACTATACCACTAAGGGAGGTGTACGGTGCGTGCGTGGGTGTTAGCGGTACTGGCGCTAACCTGACGCTGCCTGGGGCTGGTGCTTGCCAGTTCACCAAAATGCTACCAAAAAAACTGTTAGCGATCGCAGGGATCAGGCCTGACTCTGCGAACGCTGCAGTTATGCGTTTAGTGTTTTGTAAGTGACAGTGATCGATCGATACTGCACTTGGGTGGGCTGGGCTGGGCCGGGCGGAGGGGCAAAACGCAGGTGCTAGCAGGTATCTGAGCTGATCCCGCTAACACTGCGTTTTTGGGAACCCTAAACTGCTGGGGACGCTAGTATAGATCTGATCGGATCAGATATTGATCCGATCAGATACTATACCACTAAGGGAGGTGTATGGTGCGTGTACGGTGCGTGCGTGGGTGTTCGCGGTACTGGCGCTAATCTGACGCTGCCTGGGGCAACGCATATCACCGCCGGGCGATCAGGGGGCTAAACCTTTATTCGGTAATAAACGGCGGGTGCCCTGACACTATAAAAAATAAACTAACTAACCAGCGTCACCCGTAACAGTTATACGGTGATCAGTGGTGAAAGGGTTAACTAGGGGGCAATCAAGGGGTTAAAACATTTATTAGATAGTATATGGGGGTCCCTGTCGCTATAAAACACTGACGGCGAACCTAAATATTTACGTTCCTAACTAGCGTCACCAGTGACACTAATACAGCGATCAGAAAAATGATCGCTTAGCGACACTGGCGACAGGGGGTGATCAAGGGGTTAAAACTTTATTAGGGGGGGTACTGGCGCTAATCTGACGCTGCCTGGGGCGACGCATATCACCGCCGGGCGATCAGGGGGCTAAACCTTTATTCGGTAATAAACGGCGGGTGCCCTGACACTATAAAAAATAAACTAACTAACCAGCGTCAACCGTAACGGTTATACGGTGATCAGTGGTGAAAGGGTTAACTAGGGGGCAATCAAGGGGTTAAAACATTTATTAGATAGTATATGGGGGTCCCTGTCGCTATAAAACACTGACGGCGAACCTAAATATTTACGTCCCTAACTACCGTCACCAGCGACACTAATACAGCGATCAGAAAAATGATCGCTTAGCGACACTGGTGAGGGGGGGTGATCAAGGGGTTAAAACTTTATTAGGGGGGGTAAGGGGGGTACCCTAGACCTACAGGGGGGTTACAGTAACTGTCCTAACACTGCTAACTGTCACAAACTGACACTATGCAGTAATCAGGAAAAAAAAAAAAAAAAACCTGCTTGGTGTCAGTTTGTGACAGGGGGGGGGGGTGATTGGGGGGGGATCGGGGGGCGATCGGGGGGGGATCGGGGGTGTAATGTATGCCTGGCATGTTCTACTGTGTGTGTTTGTGTTGTGCACTTACTTACATGTCATCTCTCCTCGGCGCTGGAACGGAAACTGACAGCCGAGGAGAGATGACATCACATCCTCTGCCTCTGTGTACTATACAGAGGCAGGGGATGTTTGTCAGTGGCTGGGAGCGATCGCGAGGGGGGGGCCACGATCGGATGGTCTCCCCCTCGTCTGTAATCGCTCCCAACCAAATGCCGACCGCAGCTGGCACAGGGGGGGGGTCCGATCGGACCCCCCACCCGCGGGAAGGCAATCACGTACTAGGTACGTGATTTTGCCTGCCCGTGCCGCTCTGCTCACGTATATAGGCGTGAGGCGGTCGGCAAGTGGTTAAAGCAACGCAGTGCCGTATCGCAAAAAATGGCCTGGTCATTAAGGGGGAAAATCTTCCCGGGCTGAAATGTTTAATCCTTGTTTTTTGTTTTTTTTTTCGTTTACTTATCATATACAATATATCTATTTCTAGTACATCGATGCCAGAAGATCAGAGGCCCTATTGGGCTCTTGGCACCCTCAAATATTGTGCCCAGCAACCCCTTAGGAGATTCCTATCCTTTAAAACCTCAAGGACATAGCTATAGCTATGATGTCTAGATAAACAAATGACTCTACTGCCTGACTGAATAACGATTTATCCAGGCAACATCACCATCTGGCACATCAGATTTGTATCGAAGCAATAAGTATATGGCACTGTTATGTATTGTTTTAGAATAGCAAAGATCTCAATTTAAGAGAACTTAGAATGTAGATTAAGCATAAAAAAATGTTTAATAAATATATCCTACTAATGAATAAGTGCTGCCTAAAGCTCACTGTGATATAAACCTTAAGTACAGTCTCTTTTGCGGTGTCATTTTCCCATTTGTCAGCAGAGATTTGGGACCCTGCTTTACTTCCGCTAATATATTGAAATGTATATGGTTTCAATATTCTATGTAAATCTGCTTTCAAGACAAACAGAGTTTTTTATATGAGATGGGTTTTTAAATATTTTATATTGACTCAGGATCACATATTACACACAAATAGCCCTGATGAAGAGGACACAGTAATTGCCCAGAAACACGGTGGATATCCACCTCAGTGAACAATAAACATATCTCTGTTCAAGCTTGATCAACCTGCTTTTTGTCATTAGGGTTCACACCCATCCAACATGGAGTTTAATATTTAATGGCATTACTTTTTATTTTAGTTTCAGGCCTTCTGGTGTCAAAGGCTGTTTTTGTAACTTTAGATTATCAAATTTTCACTTTCTATTGTATAAGGGAACAAACACTCAATATGCAATCATTCACAATCACTCAGCCACTCTTCTTACTAAGAGTGCTTTCACACTGGGGAGGAGGGTCCATTAGTGGTAAAGTGGCACTAGTTTTAGCGATGCTTTACTGCTGTTTAAGCTGCGCTTTTTGGCCGCTAGCGGGGCAATTTTAACCCCCGCTAGCAGCCGAAGAAGGGGTTAAAAGCGCTCGTGTTGCGGCACTTCCAAAACACTTTTCAGGCACTTCGGAAGCACTGCCCATTCATTCCAATGGGCAGGGGCGGTGAGGGAGCGCTGTATACAGCGCTCCCTCACCGCCCAAAAGATGCAACCTGCAAGACTTTTTTCCCGTCCCGCAAGCGCACCACCCCAGTGTGAAAGCATTCAGGCTTTCACACTGGGGAGGCATGAGATGCAGTTTTCAGTTTCTTTACAGGTGCTGTTTTTAGAGCTAAAACGCCTGAAATCTGCCTCAGTGTGAAAGGGGTCTTACTATTGACATGAGATATTAGCCACACAGAGATTTCATTGCTTTCAGTGATTCTGCCAAGTAATCATATGGCAAGGAGACTAGACTAGACTAAGCTAGACTGAGAAGGAGCTGTAAAGAAAAACTAGTGTGTAGCACTGCAAAACACAAAGCATAATCTGCATACATGATAAACGAATGGCTCATATATTCCCTTGTGTAACATTTAAGTTATACTTAGGAATACTGTTTTTAAGACATCAAAATGCATAGTATTATTGATAACATTAATTGTATCTTATTGATCCTTTTTACATATTATATATCGAAAGTATTGACAAGACTATACTGTCCCTTTCACTGAGCTACAATGATTGTGTCAGGCACCAAGAATCAGACTGAAACAGAAAATGCAGTAAAAATCACACATTTGTTGTAATAGTAAAAATAGTACAGATTAGGAAGCCAAAATGGGTAATCAGACGAACCAGTGTCCAGGAAGCCAGGGATCAGAGTAGTCAGAAGCCAAAGATCAGAATCAGGAACCAGAAGTCACGTTATCTCAGCAAAGTCTTTAACAGGAACTCAGCAGAGACATGAAAGGAATGAACAAGGCAGTTTAAATAGCCAGAAGGGGCTGGCTGTAGGCTGGACTGACAAGCAGGTAATGATAACCAGGTTAGCCACTGTGGAAACAATGAGTGCTGGCAATCTTTCAACAGCTGAGCAGCCTGAGCACTGAGAAAAAAACTGCTAAGTGCCCAGCCCTGATAGTACCCCCTCCTCAATGACCCCTCCCCCTCGGGGGGGCACCAGGTTTCAGGGGAAAACATCTATGGAAAGCACAGAGGAGGGCAGGAGCATGTATGTCCGAAGATGAGACCCAAGAGCGTTCCTCTGGACCATAACCTCTCCAGTGAATAAGGTACTGTATGCGCCCACTAATCCTACTGGAGTCAATGATAGATTGTATCTCATACTCCTCATGGTTGTCAACTTGAACCAGATGAGGACATGGAACTAAGGTGGTAAAGCAATTGCACACCAAAGGTTTTAATAAGGTAACATGGAATGCATTAGAAATATGCATGTTGGAAGGAAGGTCTAATGCGTAAACCACTGGATTGATCCTACAGAGAATGCGGAAAGGCCATATATACCGTGGTGCCAGTTTCAGTGAGGTAACATGGAGTCAGAGGTTATGGGATGACAGACAGACAATCTCCCCAACTTGTTAGGAAGGCGATGGTAGGCGTCAGCGGTCAGCATGGAGTCTTTACCTATCACTGGAGCGTCGCAAGGACTCTTGGACCTGCACCCAAGTGGAACGGAGATCATGGAGATGCTCATCTAATGCAGGAATTCTTTGAGGAACAAATGTGTCAGGCAACATCGATGGCTGGAACCTATAATTCGCCATAAATGGAGACAATCGGGAAGCGGCATTGATGGCACTATTGTGAGCAAAGTCCGCCTAAGGTAAGAGGTCTGACCAGTTGTTATGTTGGTCAGAAATATAGCAACGTAGAAACTGCTCCAAGGCTTGGTTGGCTCGTTCTGCTGCTCCATTGGAATGCAGGTGATACGCCGAGCAGAAGGAAAGCTCAGTTCCCAATTGTGCACAAAAGGCTCGCCAAAACCTGAACACAACAACCTTAGGTAACCCATGTAACCGAAAGACCGCCCGGGCGAAAATTGATGCCAGTTCTTTGAATGTAGGCAACTTTTTAAGCAGAATATAAAGAGACATTTTCAAGAACCAGTCAACCAACAAAAGAATAACTGTAGATAAAATACTACGCTAACAATCTAAGTAAAAAAATATAGCTGCAACTAAAAGGTGTTATACAACACCAATCAAAGTAATAGGAAAATAAAGTCGCACTAATATAAAATATGGTGAAAACTGCAAAGTTGAGTGCCACAAATAGTAATGATAATATTGAAAAACAAAGTGATATTAAATACACAAATAAAACAAATGGGCGGACATATAAAGTACTATTGAGAAATTGTCCATCCAATAAATGCACAGCAGAGTGAAGTGAAGTGCAAAATGATTAATACATAAGAAAGTCCATATAAAGAAAAACAAATCCCAGAGTGACGGGTAGTGTAAATTCTCGTTGAAGTGAAAAGTGCATTGATAAGACCTCCATCTTTAATTAAAAAATGCTGCCGCTTACCAGAGAGCAATGGCCCCTTATTACAGGAGACCACGCTGAGCAGATGGCTGTAACCCCAGCCCGGGATCTCACAGGCAGAAAATAGATACCACAGCGTCTGTGGGGATCCTCACCATGAATCGCAGCAAAGTGATGGGACTGGATGTGCAGCGGTGACATCAGGACGTGGCTCCTCCTCCACGTCCTGACGTCACCGCTGCCTGTCCAGTCCTGGAAGTTACGGGCTGATCTGAAGCCGGCCGGCTTTCCTATTTCTGTCTGCTGTTTATATTCCGCCGATTTGTAAGTGTTCATTTGGCTTTTTTATTCTATTAAATGTAAAAAGATTTACGCTATGTGGAGCATTTTGTGTTTTTTTCTGGTAAACTAATCACTTTGCTGCGATTCATGGTGAGGATCCCCACGGACGCTGTGGTATCTATTTTCTGCCTGTGAGATCCCGGGCTGGGGTTACAGCCATCTGCTCAGCGTGGTCCCCTGTAATAAGGGACCATCGCTCTCTGGTAAGCGGCAGTATTTTTTAAAGGTGGAGGTCTCATCAATGCACTTTTCACTTCAACGAGAATTTACACTACCCGTCACTCTGGGATTCGTTTTTCTTTATATGGACTTTCTTATGTATTAATTTATTGGAAGAAGAATAACTGTGTTGTCCTGGGAATTTGGTAACTCCACAAAAAATTCAATAGACAAGTGGGTCCAAGGTCTCTCTCCACTGAGTATGGGTTGATAGAGGCCCACTGGAAGGTGTCGTGGTGTTTTACCCTGAGCACACACGGAACAATTGAAGGTGGTTACATCAGCGTGGAGCCTAGGCCACCAGAATTGTTGAGACATAGACCATATGAGTTGATTCTTCCCTGGGTGCCCAGCTGCCTTAGGAGAATGGTATGTCTGGAATAAAGTAGTGCAGAGATTCTCGGGGACAAAGCGGTCACAAGGTTTTTCAGGAGAAGAATGGATCTGAGCAGCAAGAATTTTCTTTCTAAAGGTGAAGTGAGACTAGTGCGAATAGTGGCTAGAATGCGATTCGGAGGTATCACAGGAGTAGGAACCGACTCCATCTTGAAAGAGGAGGAAAACGGCCGTGACAATGCATCAGCTCTTACATTCTTGGTACCGGGTAAGAATAAGAAGTAATTGAAGCATGACAGAAAAAGGGCCCATCGTGCCCTTCTGGGAGATAAGCATTTTGCCTCAGACAAAAATGTGAAATTCTTATGGTCAGTTAAAATAAAGACCTGCACAGTGGTACCCTCGAGGAGATGCCTCAATTCCTTAAGAGCTAAAATAATAGCTAACAATTCTCTGTCTCCAATCTCGTAATTGCATTCTGCAGGAGACAATTTCTTAGAAAAGTAGCCACAAGGATGCATAACGCTCTCAGAGGTAGGACATTGAGACAGGAGGGCGCGTACTCCAGTCTCAAATGCATCAACATCAAGAATGAAGGGTAACGAGGGGGGGCGTGTCCGGATGTAGTGGGAGAAAGACGTGTTGCTCTGGAGCTCCGCCGATCCTGATCTAATCCGTCGCCATCCTGCATGTAATACAACCTGGAGAGCCTCCAAATGCTCCCTAACAGTTACCAGACATCATCCTCACCAGCCCCAGCGGAAATTGTGGCCGATTGTGTCTCCATCGGGCCGTGGCTGACATTATACCTCAGAGACCTGCTGCCATCTTGAGGCCTACGGAGCCTCCGTCATCCCCGGGCTGGAGTGCCGCAATCCGCGGGGTGAGAGGCAGCTGAATAGCACACATAGCTGGAGGTTATCACTGGGAGACAGCTGGACTGTGTGGGGGGCCTGAACGGCCACCTGAGAATCCATACAGGCTGATTCCGGGCGCCCGCGGCCTGCTGATCAAATCCATCGCCATCCTGCATGAAATACAACCTGGAGAGCCTCCAAACTCTCCCTAACAATCACCGGACAGCATCCCTACCAGACCCAGCGTAAATTGTGGCCGATTTGTGTCCCCATTGGGCCGTGGCCAACATTATACCTCAGAGATCCGCCGCCATCTTGTGGCCTACTACAACAGACACATCCTCCACACTCAGGTACTGTGCCCCAGCAATACTGTACTGTCTTCCCTGTGCCATCATCTGTGCCCCAGCAATACTGTACTGTCTTCCCTGTGCCATCATCTGTGCCCCAGCAATACAGCATTGACTTCTCTGTGCCCCAGCAATACAGCACTGCCATCCCTTTGTCATCATCTGTGCCCCAGCGATATAGCACTGCCATCCCTGTGCGATCATCTGTGCCCCAGCAAAACAGCACGGGGCGTGTGAGACAAGCCAGACGTGCTGCTGTGGAGCTCTGCACATCCTGACTCAATCTACAGCCATCCTCAGCAGTGAACATTCCGGTGAGACTCCAGATCAGCCCTATAGTTTCCTGGGCACCCCCTGCATCAATCCCAGCCCAAATTGCGGATCCCGGCCGGTGGTGTTGATACACAGCCCGCGGCTGGCTCCACACAGCAGTGACCCGCTGCCATCTTGCGGCCTACGAGGCCACGTACATCCTCCGCGCTCGGGTGCCCTGATCCACGGGACGAGCGGCGGCATCGTCATCCCCCTAGGAACCTCCTTCATCGCGGGGCGGACCTCGGATGGGTCACCCTAGGACCCGCTACACAAAATCTGGTCCGAAGGCCTCTCGTACCCCCCCACCGGTGACCAAATCCTCTACGAGGCGGCCCGCTGCCACTATGGCGGCAAATTCGCAGGCGGAGCCAGGGGCGGCGGTGGCCCCCACGGGGGCGGAAATCCTGGCGGCCATTACAGCGTGCAAGGAAACTCTGACAACCAAAATCGACTTCCTGACCATAGATGTCGGTCTCATCCGTCAGGATATGGACAAATTCCGGTCCCGTATCGCAGAGGTGGAGGACAGAGTCTCCACGGTGGAGGATACAGTCCGGGCAGATTCTAGGGAGGTGAGGGCCCTGCAGCTCCAAGTGAAGGCACTCCAGGAGCGTGCTATAGACACTGAGAACCGCCTCAGGCGGAATAACATCCGCATACTTGGATTACCTGAGAGAGCTGAGGGTCCCAGACCAGCTGAGTTTGCTGAACAACTACTGTCCACTCTGTTCAGCCTGGGTGATATGCCTCCCACCTTCGTGGTGGAAAGAGCCCACAGGGTCCCACCGCTCCCTCCAAGACCAGGGGCCCCTCCTCGCCCCTTCCTGCTGCGGCTATTAAATTACCGCGACCGGGATCGCATTCTGGCAGCAGCGCGCACCATGCCTGAAATTAAATACGAAAATACCAAACTGCTCTTTTTCCCGGACTTCTCTCAGGAAGTACAGCAATGCCGCAAGTCCTTTACGGATGTGAGACGTCGGCTCAGAGAAAAGGGAATACGCTTTGGTCTATTATATCCCAGCAGGCTGCGTATCACTGATGGTGACAACACGCGTTTCTTCGACACCCCGGAGGCTGCTGCTGCATGGCTAGATACCCGCTGACAACATACTACCATGGAACCATAGTTGATTACAACATACTTGGAGCAGCTAACTATCACAATCCCCCTGAACAGGACTACCTCCTGTCCCATGTTGACTCACAGTATTATGCACCATCCATCCCTAAGTCTTTTCTCACTGCTCTAATTCACCATTACCCCAATTGGTTGTTCAACGCCCTTTGTTACATAGACTACCATCCGCTCCTGTCTGCGGAGCTCCAACGGCAACCACCAATTTTGTTTTTCCTCTTTTCTCCTTTTTTTTTTTTTTTTGACTGTGCTACTGTCTGGAACCTGCTTCCCCTACCTAAGAGCTTCCACAAGTGTTGGAACACAACACTGAACTGTTGCTAATTAAAGTTTAAGGGTTTACCGTTTTTGAGTTTTGGGTATAGGCCAGATCTGATCACTTCCCAAATTTTCTGGGGATGTCATCAGATGAGGGCAGGTTTGACACCTCAGGTATTGTTTATCAGTGTTATATCTATTCATGTTCGTTTGTCTATTTGGTCTTCCATAGGTCATAATTCCACCTGGTACAGGCTCCCTGGGTCCTTGCTGCTCCTGAGCTGTGCACGTGCACCTGCTTCACTCCTCCTTTCTTCCCCCGCCAGACCTCCGCACAATGACAGGACGTGATGCCCCCACCTTCAGTGCGCTGTCTTGGAATGTCTGGGGGCTCAATTCTAAATTTAAGAGAGCGGTACTCTTCAAGTACCTCAAATTGCACTCCCCGCATATAGTAATTTTACAGGAAACGCACCTTATGGGCAGCAAACTACTGGCGCTGAAAAAGCCATGGATCCAGAGAGCCTTCCATGCTTCCTATTCCACATATGCCAGAGGGGTCACAATCCTGATTAGTAAATCCTTCCCATGTGTGATGGAACATGTTCACACTGACCCCCAGGGTAAATATGTACTAATAGTGTTCACTGTCTGGGGTGTCCGGTATATTGTAGTAGGTGTATACATCCCCCCTCCTTTTTCCTCCTCCACCTTATACACCATTCTAGAGGAAATCACTCCATACTGCCCTGCTAGACTATTATTAATGGGTGATTTCAACGCCATTCTGGCCCCGGACCTGGACAGACCTACCCCCCCCAAACAATTCTCTACTGACTTGGTCTCATGGGCGGAGGCGCTAGGTGTATCTGAGGTGTGGAGATGGAAACATCCCACGACCAGAGCATACTCCTGTTTCTCCAATACACATAAAACTTCCTCCCGCATCGATCTCGCCTTTGCCAACCCGACTATGCTGACAGATGTACTTGATGCCTCATATTTGCCCAGCGGACTCTCAGATCACTGCCCCCTACTCCTTACCGTTCATTCCCCGTCCTCCCGTTCCTCCTCCCTTTGGCGCCTGGGGACCCATTGGATCTCTAATGCTGACCTGGCAGACACCATTCCACCACGCTTAGTGGAATACTGGGATCTTAATACGGGATCCTCCTCCACAGCGGTGACCTGGGATGCCTTTAAGGCTTTTACTAGAGGGCAATACATTTCTTCTATTGCTGGGATCCGGAGAGAACAAGCGGCTACCACTACTGCCCTACAGACCACTGCGCAATCCCAATCAGACATCTATGCAGCTGACCCCACTGACGCACACTTTGACTCCCTCAATGCAGCAAAACGTGAGCTACACCTCCACCTCACCGAAGTTACCAGACTTGACCTTTACCGCAACAAACAACGGTTCTTTGAACAAGGAGACCGCAACGGTCGCCTTCTGGCGATGCTTGCACAACATGACAGACCAATGATGGTGATCTCTAGTGTGGTGTCCCCTTCGGGAGGATCGGCCTCTTCCCTGCCAGACATACTTGAAGCCTTCCGTCAGTACTACAGCTCTCTCTATACTTCAGTGCTACCATCGGACTTCCAGTCGCGGGACCTCGCACCTTGGCTGGACCCCTTGGCACTTGGCTGGTTGTCTGATGGGGAGAGAGAATCCCTAGTGAGGCCGATTACCCCGGAGGAGGTACTGAAAGCGATTAGGTCCTTTCCCGCGGGAAAGTCTCCGGGCCCAGATGGACTACCCATTGAGTTCTACAAAACTCATGGGGACCTATTGGCCCCCAAATTGGCCCAGCTCTATTCCCAATGTTTGACTGATGGTGCCCTCCCAGCTTCCATGGGCCATGCCCATGTCATTCTCATTCATAAAGTGTCTAAAGACCCCACATCCTGTGCCTCCTACAGACCAATCGCCCTACTTAATACAGACTTCAAGATCCTCACCAAATTACTAACCACGAGACTACAGCCCCTACTACCATCTATCATTGAGACTGACCAGACTGGTTTCATGGCCAATAGAGCGACAGACGTTAACTTGAGGCGTCTGTTCACCAACATACACGCACAACATCTCAATGAAGGATCTAGAGTGGTGGCCTCCCTGGACATTGAGAAGGCCTTCGACACAGTCAAGTGGCCTTTTCTCTGGGAGGTCCTCCGCAGGATGGGGTTCCCCCTGATCTTCATTGAATGGATGAAGGTCCTCTACCGTGACCCCACCTCGGCTATTAAGCTGGGAGGGGGCCTGTCACGGTCCTTCCATCTGTCCAGGGGCACGCGGCAGGGCTGCCCTCTCTCTCCAGCCTTATTTGCCATCGCGATGGAGCCACTTGCTGAGGCCCTTCGCACCTCTCCTCACATTAGGGGATTGCGGGTTGGCTGGCTGGAGGAGAGGGTCGCCCTGTATGCGGATGACCTCCTACTCTTCCTCAATGACGCGGGTCCATCACTCGAGGGAGCCCTACAGGTCCTCAACTCCTTCTCCTCTGTCACGGGCCTCAGGGTTAACTGGACAAAATCTCTCCTGTTCCCCGTGGATCCTGCAGCCCGTGACACAGCTCCCACGGACATCCCTCTACAATGGGTCGAGAATTTTAAATACTTAGGGGTGGTGGTCTCCAGGCAGGCTTCTGAGTTCTTACCCCTCAACTTGTCCCCGGTGGTTCAGGAGACTCGGCAACGGCTGAAGGCGTGGGAATCGTTGCCTCTTTCACTGTTGGGACGCATTAATTTGTTTAAAATGAAAATACTTCCCAAATTTACATACTTATTTCGCCACTCTCCACAGTGGATTCCTAAATCCTTTTTCAAACAACTACATCGCCTCCTCGCCTCTTTCTATGGGGGTCCCAATCCCCCAGATACAGCTGGTCAACACTGATACGCCCGACCTCCCAAGGTGGCTTGGCGTGTCCGGATTTATACAAGTACTATCTGGCCGCCCAGCTAGTAACAGCTGCTTGGTGGCTCAATCCGGACACCTCCAACCCAGCTACCCAGGTCGAGACGGCAGTGCTGGGATCCCTAGAGGCGCTCAAATTTTTGCTTTTTCGAGGCCCTCGAGCCCCTTATCCACTGACACCCTCCATGCGCACTACACTGCGTGCATGGGGGGCAGGTCTCAAATTAGAAAAATACCCTCAACAGGCAATCTCACCCAATGCTCCCCTTTGGATAAACCCAACCCTGGAGCACATCTATAAACTACCTGAGCCTCATGCCTGGACCAAATTTAACATTAAAACGGTGGCACAGATTATCTCCAATCAATCCCTAGTCCCGCTCTCCAAACTAAACTCTGATTTTAATATACCACAGTCCTATTTTTTCCGATTCCTTCAACTTTCCCATGCCTTCAGTCACCAATTCTCCAACTCCCCTCCTCAACTAGTCCAATCTTCACTGGAGGACCTTCTTAGATCAGATTGTGCGAAAAAACCCACTTCTCAATTATATTCACACCTGACTGTCACCTCCCTCCCGACTATGGAAAAGCTAAGATCTAAATGGTCCCATGACATCCCCAATTTTGACAACGATGACTGGGATGACATATGGGATTTCCCATTTAGCTCCCTGGTCTCTCTGAGAGATCGCCTGATCCAATTCAAGATAGTCCATCGGGCATATTTTACCCCTCACAGACTACACAAAATGAACCCTGACTCCCCTCCCGGATGTTGGAGATGTGGTGGGACTCCTGGGGACTTCACCCACATCTTCTGGACCTGTCCAGCAATTGTCGGATACTGGAGGGAGATATTGGACTTTATCACACAAATCACCTCTGTGCCACTACAACCATCAATGTCAATCTGCATACTAGGCCTGGTAGAACAACTAATTCCTACGGTGGCGGGACGCACACTGGTGGGATTGCTCCTGTTCTATGCCCGTAAAGCTATAGCACTTAGTTGGCGCAAACCAACCCCCCCTCCTCTCTCCCTGTGGAAACAATTAATCAACAATAGCTTACATCTGTATAAAGACACATATGACAACAGAGGCTGCCCCAACAAATATAACAAAGTCTGGTCTAAGTGGCTGGCAGATCCCTCCACCGCTTCAGAGGCCTCTCAGTAGACCCCAATCACAAAGTAGCTCCCAAGCGGGTGCCAGGTGTACACAATAATCTACAATATGCTATTTTACCATGTACAACTGCACATAGCACCACCTCATGACCCAGTAAACTGTACCGCCATGACTGATTTCATAATAATATTTTTCATGAATAAGGTGACAGCGTGATTCCTGCAAGGATCACATAGACATCATATTAGACCAATGTATGTTTAACTGTTTGTTCTCTTTATCTGTTTTTGTTTCTCTTTTTAAAAACCAATAAAAAGATTTTGGAAAAAAAAAAGAATGAAGGGTAACGTAAGATCAGGATGTGTCAGCACAGGAGCTAAAACAAATGTAGCCTTGGGAGACTCAAAGGCTTTAAAGGAATCCGGAGACCAATTCAGTGGGTTTCCGTTTTTCCTCGTCATATCAGTCAGGGGTTTGACCAGAGAAGAGAAATTACAAATAAACTTCCGATAATAGTTGGCAAAGCCAAGAAAATGTTGCAGTGGACGTAGACCTACAGGTCAAGGCCACTGTAAAACTGCAGATGGTTTCTCTGGGTCCATCCAAAAACCAGCAGGGGAAATACATAACCCAGAAATTTAACCTGTTCACGATGGAATTCAACCTTCTCCAACTTACAATACAGGTTATTTTCTCTCAACCTCTGTTGTGTGGTGGTTCTATAGGGATCTCGAATATATGAGAATATCATCAAGGTAAACCACCACACATTGCTGCAGCATATCTCAGAGGATATCGTTAATGAATTCCTGAAAAACTGCTGTAGCGTTGCAGAGACCAAACGGGATTACGAGGTATTCGTAATGTCCGGTCCTAGTAATAAAGGCAGTTTTCCATTTGTCACCCTCCTTAATCCACACGAGATTGTATGCCCCTCTCAAATTGAGCTTAGTGAAGACCGTTGTTCCCTTGAGGCGGTCAAATAATTCCGTAATCAATGGGATCAAATAAGCATTCTTAATCGGAACACAATAGAGATCCCTATAATCAATACAAGGTCTCAGTTCACCACTCTTCTTTTTCACAAAAAAGAAGCCAGCACTGGCAGGAGACGAGGATTTGCAGATGAACCCCCAGGAAAGTGAATCGGCAACATAGTCCTCCATGGCTTTATCCTCCGAGACAAAGGGTAGCCATGAGGAGGAATAGCACCAGGTTGAAGGTCAATTGCGCAATCATAAGACCGGTGTGGAGGCAAAAAAACCAGTCTGACCTTTGTTGAAGACATCACTAAATTCACAGTATTCCTCTAGCAATGAGGAAAGTAAAGATGTGCACATGACCTTAATCACTTTCTGAAAACATGTTTTACTGCATTGTGACGACCAAGAAAGAACCTCAGCATGATGCCAATCAAAAGAGGGATTGTGCCTCTGTTACCAAGGATAACCAATGACCATTGCGTAATGAGGTGAGGAAATGACTTGAAATTCGATGATCTCATTATGAAGAGCCCCAACAACTGTGATCAATGGGGCAATCTAATGAGTCACATGGGCAGGCTGTAAAGGTCTCCCATCAATAGCCTCAATGGCAAGTAGAGTGACACGAAGCTGCAGAGGAATTGAGTGCTTCAACACAAAGGCTCTATCTATGAACAGGCCTGCAGCCCCAGAATCGATTAGAGCCTGTGTATTGATGGACAACTCAGACCAAGAAAGAGTAACCAGAACTAGAGACTCAGGATAGCTGGGGACGCAAAAACGCCACCTAAGATCTGTCCCCTACATGACCTCAAGTGTGGGCGTCCTCCTGGACTGGTAGGACAACACTTCAATAAGTGACCTGCCTGGCCACAGTAAAGGCACAATCTCTCCCTCCTCCTAAAGCCTCCAACTTCATCAGAGAGAGGTGTAAAACCCAACTGCATGGGCTCTACTTCACTGGCGAACTCAGTACCAGGAGGCATGGAAGGTGAGGGAGGCATGGGTGGGAATGCAAATTTCGGTGCCAAGCGTACAGTAGGATTCCGACAAAAGGAAGGTCTCTCTCGGAGTCTGGAATCAATTGAGAATGGCCAACTCCTCAAGATTCCTAGGTATGTTTTGGGCTGCTATATTATCGTTATTGTTATCCGAGAGACCATGAGAAAAAGCAGTCACGAGGGCCTAATTTTTCCAATCAACCTGGATGGCGTTAATGGCAACAGTTCTCGTACCCTGTTTGACGGACATCAGGTCTTTGGCAGCAGAAATGGAGTGAGCGGGAACATCAAATACCGGAGGCCACAAACTCAGGGTAATTCCGGACAACAGATTTTTGCGTCTCCCATGGATACAGGGTTTGCTCAAGCCATGACTCTATCAGAAAGCAGAGAACTAATGAAGCCCACTTTGCTTTTGTCCATAGGGAATGCCTGGGGCAGCATCTCAAGTATATTCCAACCTGGTTGAGATATCCTCTGCATTGAACTCGATCTCCCCCAAAACGCAGGGGAAGCGGAGCGGAGCCAGACATATCTTTTACAGAGGTAATGTTAGAGGCGGGTGCCTACACATAGACCGGAGCAGCAGCAGAGATGGTTTGCAACACAGGTTGTACCGGAGCAGCCAGAGTGGGAGGATCCAGGTGAGCAGTTGAAATCAGGAGCGTCTGTAACGCTATGGCAAACTGATTCATGCAGTGGTCCTGCTTATCAATCTGGAAAAAATATTACAGCCAGGTGGATTGTCTGCATCTTCTGAATTCATGGCCTTTGCCTAATGTCAGGAACCATGAATCAGGAACCATGAATCAGGAACGTAGTCAAAACATAAGCCAGGGTTCGGAAGCCAAAATGGGTAATCAGATGAGCCAGTAATTAGGAAGCCAGGGATCAGCGAAGTTGGAAACCAAAGATCAGGATTAGGAACCAGAATGGACATCAGCGGGGCAAAGTCTTTAACAGGAACTCAGCAGAGACATTCAGGATATGTTGACCAAGGTGCAGGCATGAAAGGAATGAACAAGGCAGTTTAAATAGCCAGAAGGGGCTGGCTGTAGGCTGTTGTCAGGGCTGGGCCCAGCCCTTCCTTCTTTGGGCTGGCCGTTCAGCTGTCTGCTAATTGCCAGCTCCTATCTCTCCACAGTGACTCACCTGTTGATGATCCTGCTCGTCGGTCCTGCTAACTTAAGCTGTCCAGTCCAGATGATCTCTGCCTTCGCCTTGGTCACATCTCTAGAGTCTCTCTCCTGTGTTCCTGTTAAAGACTTGCTTGGCTGACATTCCTTCTGGCTCCAGATCCTGCTTGCTGTTCTACTACGCTGTTCTCTGGCTCCCTGACATTTTGGCTTGTCTGACTATCCCTTCCGGTTCCTGAACTCTGGCAATGTTTTGACTACATTTACTCTGTTTACCTTTTTTATTATTATTAAACAAGTGTGATTTAACTGTACTTCTGTCTCAGTCTGATTCATGGTTTCTGACAGCTGTACTGATGAGCAGGTAATGATAACCAGGTGAGCCACTGTGGAAACAATGAGTGCTGAGTGCTGGCAATCATCCGACAGCTGAGAAGCCTGAGCACTGAGAAGAGAGCTGCTAAGAGCCCAGCCCTGACAGATTGGAATTTAATTGTTATATTCAGCAGATGAAGGCAGAAAATAGTCACCAGGCTGAACATAACAACCATTAACACAGATAACTATTTACAGCATAATGAATTTAGACTTTTATTCCTTAACGTTTTTATTATGTATCAAAATCAAATAACTGACAGATTCTTTTAAGTATAATTATACTTTTGTAAATACCTTTTGTTTGACTACCAGGCAAACTACACATCTATCATAATTACACAGCCAGCCATTTTTATATGCGTTCACTATGCTTTTTTGCATTACTGGTACCTAAAATGTTAACTTAAAGCTAAACTAAACCCTTCTATTCTTTACAGCCCAGCATGCTGTCATCTTATGCCCCGTACATGGTCGGACTTTGTTCGGACATTCCGACAACAAAATCCTAGGATTTTTTCCGATGGATGTTGGCTCAAACTTGCCTTGCATACACACGGTCACACAAAGTTGTCGGAAAATCCGATCGTTCTAAACGCGGTGACGTAAAACACGTACGTAGGGACTATAAACGGGGCAGTGGCCAATAGCTTTCATCTCTTTATTTATTCTGAGCATGCGTGGCACTTTGTCCGTCGGATTTGTGTACACACGATCGGAATTTCCGGATTTTGTTGTCGGAAAATTTTATATCCTGCTCTCAAACTTTGTGTGTCGGAAAATCCGATCACATTTTCAGCATCATGGCAACTACAGATCAAACAAAGACTAATGCCCCGCACACACGGTCGGATTTTCTGATGGAAAATGTCCGATGGAGCCCACACACGGTCGGAATTTCCGACAACACGCTCCGATCGGACATTTTCCATCAGAAAATCCGACCGTGTGTGCGGGGCATTAGTCTTTGTTTGATCTGTAGTTGCCATGATGCTGAACATGTGATCAGTTATGACACCAGCCATTTGATGTCTTGACTATTCAGTTGAGAGCACAAGTAACTGTGATGGTTATCATTCACGGTATGCCTTAAATGCAAACGTTTTGGAAAACAAAACATACCAAAAGGGGAAAAAAAATTGTTAATTTTTAGGGTTGACATACACTTTATGTTAGCATTTGAGTAGGGGCTAGTTTAAGCTTCATATATAGCAGCAAACCTTTAAAATCACTATACAGTATGTGCATTGTATTGCAATTTCTGGTAGGACCTTTTTAATTCTTCATGACCTTGGTTATTTTGTGCCTTTGGAACCAGAGAGCCTCCAGACAGAAATATTTTATTGACTTTCATTTTTCTTTTATCTAGCCCCACTACATTCATACACACACTTCAGAATGTGTTCATGTGTGCAATAGACAAGAGAGATAAAGTAGAGCTGATCTATGTCCTGGTACCTGTTGTGGTGTTATTGTGGGCCTTATGAGTTAAAAGCTGAAAGCATCTCAGATAACGTCCACAGCTAGTCCCTCACGGTGTAAACTATGGACTTGAGACCTTCGGCAAGATATAGTCTTAAAATACACTTACCCTTCAAAGTTAAACTCTAGGTATAACTAAGATTTGACCCAAATCCAACATGCCCTTCCTGCAAACACACACACCCACACAAATTTACACACACAGCAAAATGTTTGTTTTGTCCAGGGGGATTGGAATAAGCACAATACGTACCTTATTCCTCACTCCTGGTAGCTGGTGCTTTCCTGTGCTACCAAGACGTTGGTGAGCCCTTGTGGTCCACATGTACAAAGCAGTTCTGCTGGTCCTGCATCTGAAAGATGTGACTGATTGAGCAGAGAGGAACAGCTTCAGGGGACAGAGAGGAGGAGGTTGCACAGAGATGAGGAAGGTAAGTATTGGACATTATCTTTTACCCACTAAACAAAGCAAGCATTTACCTCCTGCAGTGCAGGGGAGAAGTCCACTGTAAAGTGCAATTATAGAAATACTAAGTTCAAGTTTACTGTTTTATAGATTTTTTGTTATTTTTAAAGATAATAAAGATATAAGGGGGAGTAACAGGAATAACTTAAAGCGTTTGTTAGCCCAGCACTTCATATTCCAGATATGTGGCTGCTGTACCATGTACACAAGAAAGTCTCCTGTTCTCTTTGTATTTCTTCCTTTATGTGAAATCCCTGGTGTTCCTGCTAGTCCCCTTGCTTTCCTATGTAAAACTTACCACACTATGCAGGAAAGAACACCATGGTCAGTTTTCTAGCTGTGCTGGAACTCAGCCTGCTCTCCTCCAATGATCAGACTTGTCCTTACATGCCCCCACTGCACAGCCATTCACTGGCAAGCTCAGTGTGCTGCTACTTCTCCTCCCCCAGCTCTTATGCAGCTGAGAACAGAGGGGATGTAATCACTTATTTAAAAAAAAGGCAAAAAGGTCTTTATATATATTTTTTTATATCTATACAAAAATGTTTTGCCTTTCATTTCTATTTCAAACTGAATGGGCTGTTTTACAAGGTGATCATTTACAATCACTTTAATCAAACAGAAACATTAAAGTTCACAGAATGCTAATATTAGTTATGATATACATTTTATTGCCTATTCTCTATTAATTTACACATACCTGTTATTTTCACAATATGCTATTATTACACTGGATTCTTGGGTATCCACAAGCTGCTTTTAATCTTTGGACAATTTTATAAAAATAGAAAGAGGTCATTGCAAAACATAGCAATTCTGTAAATGTTTGTATTTTCAACCTTCACAACATGAAGCTACAAGCCCCCATTGATCATTTCTTTGAACTCCAATTCCTACAAGCATAGACGGTACTCATAGGAAAATATGAAATATAAATTCCCTGCTGAGCTTGTTTTCTGTATCATTCTCCTCTGACTTCCTGCTTGGAAACAATACACAGGCACTATCACTTTAGAAATGATAAATGACAACAGCTAGGAAACAATTTAATATCTATTGTCATTCCAAGGAGAAGGCAGTTTAACTTATTGATAGAGTCTCGGCTTTATAACATATATAATATCAAACCTTGTGCATTGGCATGCTCGTAGCAGTTTCGAAAATACTCCACAAAGTGTTACACTTTGTCAAAATTATTTCATTTTCAAGAGTGGTGTGCTAAGAGGAAAATATACTCCATTTGTTACTAGGGCTCATTTGCATTTTATTTTTCAGTGAACACGCTGTTTAGAAATGAAAGCATTTTAGTGTATTTTCCATAAAGACTCTCACGATTAAACATAACTATATATTGACCTGCACCAAACAATTAATAAGAAACTCTCATACACCTGCTTATTTACCTGCTTATTTATGCAATTGTCTGATCAGCCAATCATCTGGCATGACATGCATTACACAAAAGCAGCAACATGTATTATACAACAGCAGCTGCTGCTCCAGAGCTACTGTTCCAGTGAGTGGCTGTTCCAAGGGTGCTGCTGTGGCTGAGGACTCCAGAGTCATTTGACGCCAGCTTGGGGGGGGGGGGAGTCATACCTCTTGTCCGGTCTCAAGTGGACATCCTGGAATCCTTGGGAGTGGTGAGAGGCTTGTTGGCCACTTGTACAGCACTGACTATGTCACTGGTTAGTGCAGTTATGCTGCGGGGATGACCTGCAGTTTTGACCTCTGACCCTTTGAATTGCAAGTGCTCCCTCAAGAGAGAAAGTGCTCCTACTGGTGGTCTAAGGGCTCCATCTCCAACAGACTTGTTAGCCCACTGGCCAGTGGTGTAGGTCGTGTTATATATATATATATATATACTTAATCAGTCTGTTTGATAGTTGTGCGCTATCTCTCCTATTGTGGTATATTATTATTATTAGTTTTTGTTGCTGCAGTGTTTGAATATTATTTCTCTGGGCTTCATGGCCAGGCCCTGGCCCCGGAGGTCAACAAGGTGTGTGAGATTGGGTTCTACCAAAGTAGATCATCATGGAGGAACACAGATGGACCCATCCAACTAGCAGCTACTCCAGGAGTGCACCACAAGTTGGGCTTATCTAGGATTTTTTCTGGGCCCTTTTGCAGTGTGGTGACCATATCAAGAAATACAAATCAAATATGGAAGATGGACCCAGGCATCTCTGCCAGGTTGTGCAAAAAACAAGAACAGTCTGTTGGAGTTATGCTGTGTAAACACGGGCGGACTTTTCGGCATCAAAGGTCCAACGGTTTTTCCAACGGACTTTTGACGCACTTCCGACAGATTTTCGAACGAATGGACTTGGCTACACACGATCACACCAAAGTACGATGGATTCGTACGTGATGACGTACGACCGGACTAAAATAAGGACGTTGATAGCCAGTAGCCAATAGCTGCCCTAGCGTTGGTTTTCGTCCGTCGGACTAGCATACAGATGAACTGATTTTTCGACTGGACTCAAATCCGTCGGAAAGATTTGAAACATGTTTCAAATCTAAAGTCCGTCTGATTTTCGACCGAAAAGGTGCGCCGGAGGTCCGATGAAGCCCACACACGGTCGGATTGTCCGACGGATTCGTTCCGGCGTACAAGTTCGGTCGAAAAGTCCGTGTGTACAGGGCATTAGACCAGTGGAGTCATTCTGAAATAGCCATGCTGAAGGTACAGATGTCTCAATGATGGAAATAGTAAACCCACTATCCACGACAGTCAAGGCACTACTTGGAGATTTTTTATGAGCTTCATCAGAAGCATCACTTTGAATCACGTATGAGAAGGATACAAGTTCAGTCAGTTAAACATGTTAGACCTGTTAATTCATCTGTGGTGTCTGTTTAGGTGGAAGGAATTTACATCTTTATGACAAGCACCTGAGGTATGTAAAACTACAAGAGCTTAAAGACCTAAAGATTCAGGGCATTGGAGCAGAGACGTACCCTTGCAAAGGATACCTACAGATCAAGTTGTCATTTGACCCATTTTGTGTCAGACAACTGGGGGCCTTAGACACACTAGCCATAGTATGTTCTTGGTCATCAAGGTCCACAAGAAGTTCTTTGATTATGGGGATAAACACGAATCTAGAGAGATGACTGCTTGCTCTAAATCAGTGGTTCTCAACTCCTGTCCTCAGGACCCACTAACAGGCCAGGTTTGCAAGATAGCTGAAATACATCACAGGTGATATCACTTGCTGCTCAGTGATTGCAGTATTCTAGTCTGCATCTCCCCCAAGGTAATACTTAAAATCTGGCCTGTTGGTGGGTCCCGAGGACTGGAGTTGAGAACCACTGCTCTAAATGGTAATTTTCATCAGGGAGTGGGCACCCCATGTTGTAGCCTGTGAAGCATCTGATTAAAAAGCAGAAGACCACAACAGTGAAAGTGCTACAGTTGTAAGAGGTGCCTTGTGAACCTTAGAAAGAAATGAAGACTCAGAGTAAAGGAGATGCATTCTCTTCACAGCCTCCAGAAGTTTCAGTGAAACATTCTGAGAAATGTTGGAACCCAGACAGCAAAAGGGTTAAGCGTCAAATACAACTGACTATGGGAACAATGGGTGACTCAAAAGGGGACTGTTATGAAGAAGTTATTGCCACTGAAGTGTCCCAAGCCCTTGTACCAGCGAATGATACTCCTTGCCCTCTGCAGGACATCCCATAGTGATGAGTATTGAGTACTTCTGTCTTGTGCTAGAAGGTCACATAAAATCAGTCTAGATTCACCCAGTAAGTGTGAATAATTTGAGAAACTGTTACTTGGTTTCATGTAATGTTTATTTTCAGCTAAAACCCCCTTAAGTCCCCTGGGCACTGCTGCTGAGAATAAAGATGCAGGGGGCCCAAAGCCTGGGAGGCTGCTATTCACCTCATCCTACTCCTGAAACTGTGGCCCAGTTCCATCTTCATCCATCTTGAGTGTGTCATGTCATTGGTGCTATCATCTAATGATTGCCTGTATCAGTTGTTGAGATGGTTCTACTATTGTGTATTGTAATTTGCTCTTATCCCGTTGGTATTGAAATAATGTTACTCATGACTACTGTGTCATTACTGTGGCTGATTTTCTGTCTAATATATCCTTTCTTAAAGGGCTTTTCCTGTTCAATTAAGACCCCTGTAAACTATTTCAGTTGTGTCATTGTTACTCAGATCCAGCTGCAGGGGAGTCAGTGCTGGAGCAGGGCAAGAGTACCCAAACAATCCAGTGGCTCCTCCAAAGGTAGCACTACAATTTTATTTTTCTCTCTTTATAGGTGTGAATAATTTGAGAATGAGAAACTGTTACTTGGATTCATGTAATGTTTATTTTCAGCTAAAACTTTTTGCAGAATTAAACAACAGAAAACTGTTTCATTCATTCTCTGTGTGTGACTTCCAAATGTCTGTACCCATTTCAGAACAAACATATTGCATTTGAAAAGTAAGCAGCTAACTGGTGCACAGAACAATTGTATTTTACTATTTTGTTGTTTACTTACTGTACTAAATTTTTTTTAAAACATTAAACATCAGTAAACTTTAATAAAAAAGTATTTTTTATTATTTTTTTTCTATTTCTATTTACTTGAATGCAATTTGAAGTACCTGGGTTTTTCACCCATGCAAAGTAAGGGGTTCTAGCTCGAAAGGGATGAACTGACTTGCAGTTTACCCAGGATTGGTAAGCCATTTATATGGGATTGAATTCAGAGGCTTGGAGAAACTTTAGGTAGGAAAGAGCTTCCAATCCCGAGTACAAGGACTTTGGCCATGAAAGGGCTAACCAGCCTGCAGGGAAAGCCTGAAAAGAAACAGGAAGTAGTCAACATCTGTCTGTGAAGCAGATGGAAGTGGTTCACAGCCAGAGGCGGCTCTCTAATTAGACAAATTAAGGCCTCGCCCTCCCAGGGGCCTCGCGGCAGCCTAGTTTGCCTAAAGAGCTGCCTCTGGCTATCCTCATACATAAGTCTCAATACAGTCAGTGGAGCTTCATAGTTCAGTGTACAGTCAGTCCTCCTCCTCCTCTCTGCTCTGTAACACCACGCCCCACCAGGGCACTGCCCAGTCTCCACTTCTGTCATTAAACTCCACCGGAACAGCCAGCAGAGACACACACAGAGACCGACAACTGCACGGCCCGCAAATCCCGTCTGTCCCTTTAGCCGATATCTTATGCAAGAGCACAGCTAGCACCTCAGCAGGATTGACAAGTCCACCCCCCTTCCAGGGCGGGGCTTCCATGGTGGAGGTGGAGCCAATTCCAGTTCACTGTCTCTGTGTGCAACTGACTAACTGCTGAGCTGAGGGTGCGCTGCCTGAGCTGTGAGGGGACAGTGCCTTGCTATGTGTGCGGTACATGGGCTTGGGGGGGTGTGCATGTGAGTAAGGGGGGTGTGCATATCACTGGGGGGTACATGTGACTGGGGGGGTGTGCATATGACTGAGGGGGTACATGTGACTGGGGGGGTGCATGTGACTGCGGGGGTATATGTGACTGGGGCGGTGTGCAAGCGACTGGGGGGTGCATGTGACTGGGGGGTGTGCATGTGACTGGGGGTGTGTATGTGACTGGGGGTATATGTGACTGGAGGGGTGTGCATATGCCTGGGGGGTGTGCATGTGACTGGGGGGGTGTGCATGTGACTATGAAGGTATGCATGTAACTGGGGGGTGTGCATGTGATGGGGGGTGTGCATGTGACTATGGGGGTGTACATGTGACTGGGGGGACGTGCATGTGACTGGGGGTGTGCATGTGCCTGCAGGGGGGTGTGCATGTGCCTGCGGGGGTGTGCATGTGCCTGGGGTTTACAGTCAGGTCTGCTTAGTCCTCTGCAAGTGTCCCAGTGTGCCATCTGTGATTGACAGTCCGGGTCCCCCTGACCTGACTCCACCCCACCCTCTTTCCTGGCAACCCAGGGCTCCACTGTGGTCGTGGGGAGGTCCCAGCTCAGTCCAGAGCCGATCCTCAGCCATGGTGGGCAAGGTGCTCTTCATTCTGTGCTAGCACTGCTCATGATTGGCTTCTCTGCGGCTATCTCCCACCAGGAGCTCTTCCACTATGGGGTGTCCGAAATTATGCACAGCCCCTTCTCTTCTATGAGACTGAGTTCAAGGAGCTCTATGTGAGTATAGAAATGAGGGAGACAGAGCACTGACACCAGCACTGAGAGAGACAGAGCACTGACACCAGCACTAAGAGAGACAGAGCACTGACACAAGTACTGAGAGAGAGTATACTGACACCAGCACTGAGAGACGGAGCACTGACACCAGTACTGAGAGAGACAGAACACTGACACCAGTACTGAGAGAGAGCACTGACACCAGCACTGAGAGAGACAGAGCACTGACACCAGCACTGAGAGAGACAGAGCACTGACACCAGCACTGAGAGAGACAGAGCACTGACACCAGCATTGAGAGAGACATAGCACTGACACCAGCACAGAGAGAGAGAGTATACTGACAACAGCACAGAGAGACAGATCACTGACACCAGCACTGAGAGAGTGTATACTGACACCAGCACTGAGAGAGACATAGCGCTGACACCAGCACTGAGAGAGACAGAGCAATGACATCAGCACTGAGAGAGACAGAGCACTGACGTCAGCACTGAGAGTTTACTGACACCAGCACAGAGAGACAGGGCACTGACACCAGCACTGAGAGAGTGTATACTGACAGCAGCACTGAGAGAGACATAGCACTGACACCAGCACTGAGAGAGACAGCACTGACACCAGCACTGAGAGATTGTATACTGACACCAGCACAGAGAGACAGAGCACTGACACCAGCACTGAGACAGTGTATACTGACACCAGCACAGAGAGACAGAGCACTGACACCAGCACTGAGAGAGACAGAGCACTGACACCAGCACTGAGAGGGTGTATACTGACACCAGCACAGGGAGACAGAGCACTGACAGCAGCACTGAGAGGGTGTATACTGACACCAGCATAGAGAGAGACAGAGCACTGACACCAACACAGAGAGAGTGTACAATGACACCAGCACAGAGAGACAGAGCACTGATGCCAGCACTGAGAGAGAAAGGTTACTGAGAGCAACAATGAGATAGAGCACACTGACACCAGCTTTGAGACACACTGCACTGAGATAGAGTACCCCAACACCAGCACTGAGAGCATGCCAGCATTGACAATAGCTTTGAACTAGAGGACACTAACACAGTACTCTTAATACATGCATTTCATTTTTATTGCTTGAATTATTTTTTCCCATATGGACGTGAGTGGGGCCTCATGTCTAAGTTATGAGGTTAGAAACAAAAAGCTGCGCTTAGGACAATAAGTTAGGTGTGCTGCCTCCCTTAAAAGAGCTTCCCTAGGGATTCTCTGTTGACTAAAAGTATGTATGACAAGGGTTGTGGCGCTTCCTATGGGGTACTAGATGGGAGGGGTGGTTGTAATGTACACGGGTAGTTACCCTCAATAAACCCTATTGAAGGTACCTGGTAGCTACCAGGGACAAACTTTGTTACCGTAATGGTATATATGTCTGTAATTACACATACATCCACATACACCCGCCTATGTCAGCAGAGATGATGTTTCCAATAGTGGTTCATTTAGACCTTATTAAAGGGGTGTGGACTGAAGCCCCTGTAGCTGTGATACATATACCACCACTAAGTGAAATACCTATACCATGTATGTGTAGCCTTATATGTGCTCTCCTACCAAAATAATCCAAACACTCTACTGCCCGTGCAAAGTGGACATTCATAAAAGTATATTACCAAAACATTACAAATTGTAATCAAAATTGGTGCAGATAAACATAATGTGATCAAAATTGAGTGCAAAGAAACCAGTATTAACAGTTTTTCAGTGATTACAGTCCGTAAGGTAAAAAACTTGTTCGAATCCAGTGTTCCAAACAATTTCGTGACTTGGGTGCTCTCGGGTAATTGCTGTGACTTATTGTGCTCCCCCTTCAGATCCCCACTCACCAGATCCAACAACCCCGTAGAGGGGCAACCAGCATAAGATGTCTCATTCACGGTCTCTTCTCCACGCTGATAAAGCGGGCTATACAGGATGGTTTCCGTTGGTTTCCGTTGGTTTTCCCAATAGATTCCTTTCGGGTCCTCCGATTTCAGATGGAACAGGTTGCATGGGGTATTCCAACCGCAATTTTCTCTCCCCCACCGTCCTACCGGGTATCCAGGTAACTTTCTGCTATTGGGTAGAATGTTCACAATGGCTCCCTCATGGAAAGGAAAAAAAGGAAGCTTCCATGGTGTAGTAAGTAGAAACTTTTATTTAAAAAACTCCATCAACAATCAGCGGAGTATATAGGCAAACTTAAAAAACATAAAAGCCAAAAAAGGCAATAGGCTGCCTCTGACCGGAGCCTGAGAACAGACCCGTAGCGGTGTGGAAGGCGCGTACCGCTGGTTGCGCTCCACCTGCATTCCAGCTAGGGTCCGTAACCGGAAGTGACGTAGCGTGCGTGGCGTCGTTGTACGCGTTTCGTCATAGACGTCTTCAGCAACGATCCCCATCATGTCTAAGTTATGCCTAAGGCCTCACAAAGCCTAGAGCCGCCTCTGTTCACAGCTGTGAGCAAGTGCAAACTGAAAGCAGGTGGGAACCCTAAACCCTGGCGTGGGACTGATATACTGGGGATGAGCCAATGTGTTATTATCACCATACCAAAATTATGGACTGTTTTTATTTGTTTTGCTGAAGGAAGCTATTTTCTTTACTTTTTTTTGAGTGGACGATAAAAATGGTTTACTTTTACTAATAACTGGTTGGTAATTCCGAGCTCCCCATATGGCAATATAAATATGTAACTATACTGTATAATGCAGTCTGGGGTACCCAGGTCAGATGTCACATACTAGGTGATTGATGCACAAATTCTCCAGTGGTTAGTATGCTGCAACATAACTTATCCCGATGTTAATACACAAGCAGTGTGCTATGATTCTGGATTATTTTAGCTCAGGACAAAGTGGTAAACTTTTATATCAGAGGCAGCTCAAGAAGAGTCTGGCAGAATCTCTTGCTCAAAGAAAACTGGTTCATAAATAAAACAGAACAAGACAGAAAAGAACAAAAAACATCCTTACTTTCTCCTTACTTAGTGAAAGAGCTGGATACTATACTTGGCAACAAAGCATACAGTTCCTTTCTATGTGATGGGTGAGGCAAAAGGGCCCCAGTCACCCACTCAGGGGAAAACCACAGTGTGTTGCATGTTTTGTGATGTCTCCTTAGCTATTGCCTGCTCTCCCTTCCAGGCTATACAGAACACAGTGTGTTTTCAGTCAGGCATGTGCTCTGACCCTAAGCAGATCAGATGCTTGATTGACTGCACACCCCACTCTGAATGGCCTGGAAGGGAGGGCATGTAAGGGCTAAAGCAACGTCACAGGACATGTGACATGTGGCTTAGCTCCACCCCGCCTGGGCTGTGCTGGAGTGATGATGGAAACCTTGATAACAAGACCCAAGGAGAATTATAAAAAAAAAACAGGTAGAGACATCATGATTATATAAATATGTGGCTATGGCTGTGCCCTAGCTATTCAAGGGGGCAGATATCTGGATTTAGAGCCTCTTTAAGGTTATTTTAAAGTGCTTCTAAAGCCAACATTTTTATTTTAGTTTTAGATTAGAGTACTGAGGGGCTAAATTCCCTTTAAGGTTTTTTGTGCTGTCACTATGCGTGTGATTTACTCTCTCTAATTTTCCAGGAGACCATTGTCACCAAGGCTGAATTCTGAATTGTCACTTATGGGAACACTCCTTCTAGTGACAACTAAAAGGGAGTTTTCTGCTCAGTGCCTGCCAAATCTACCAGAAATTGAAATCTCTCTCTAGATATACTGTAAGGGGTCAGGCTACAGTTAAGAGATATGGTTTAGATTAGAATTAAAAATTAGATATAGGCCCTAATTTGATAGTATTAATGTCTAGATTTGGGGGCTAGACTCTGTTTTAAGGTATTGCTTTAGACTAATGGTTAGTTTTAAGGCTTGGGTTAATGTTTAATTTGAGGTAAGGTGTATGCAGATTTCTTGATATTAGTGTGGTCCTAGACAGAGAAATCTCTATATACAGTATATACCAGGGCTTTTTTTTCAGCAGGAACTAGGGGAAACTCAGTTCCACCACCTCTGGCTCAGGTCTTCTGCTCCCCACTATCACTTGGTAACACTGAAGTCCAGCTTCTGCGTTTACAAGTGATAGCTTATCTCCCAGTAGCTCCCACAGGTCAGATTCCCTGCGCAGATCCCACTGAGTGTCGGACAGAGACAAGGGAGATACAGAACAGGTGCCCAGGGTTCAGTGCAGTCATGGGCAGGAGAGGGTGCGTGGTAGGCTGCACCCTCTGTGGTCTCCATTTTTTCCCTGGTGACCAGTTGTTGATGCTCCTACTGCATGATCTCCCTTGCAAGTGACTGTAGTATAGTATAGTATGCTGGGAGGTACTACATCTGGATGGGTGCTTCAGCTTAATATTGCAACAAAGGTAAGAAATATGACAGATGGTGGAGCTTTTAAGGAGGGGGGAGAAGATGAGGGCAGTGGAGGGAGGGGTTGTATGCAAAGGGAAGAGCTACTATTTGATGCCATTTGGCAGGTGTGTGTGTGGCGGGCATGGTTAAGTTCCTGCACCTATTCTCTGAGAAAAAAAGCCCTGGTATATATTATTATAATATAGACAAGGGTGTAACTATACCTGTCTGGCCTCATACAAACTACCTAAGTATCATGCCTACTGCAATCCTCACCCAGCGTTTACATTGCTGAATGAGCATTACTTTGACCCTGTGTTCTGATCCACTCTCTGTGAGACCTTCCAGCAATTTGGAAAATCTCCCTGTGCAGTGTGCAATAGCAATAATCATTAAATTAACAGATCTACTAATTTTCATACCTTAAAACCAGCCCAATCATCACAAACCATGTTTTTCAACACAGGAACATCGCTTGTAATTGTCTGTGGATACCCTTATTTTGATCAATTAATTTTAAGGTCATTAAATGTGCTCTGGAATAATATATAAGTACTAAATTCTATAGGAGAAGAATAGTGACATACAATTTTTGTAGCTGAAAATGTATGCAACTCTGTCATTCCAAAACTAACCACGGCATTTTCCAGAGGCAAGAAAACAATGTACCACCCCAAATTGTCAAATCAGTTGTGCTGTGGCGGTAGCTGTGGGGGTGGCTAGAGCTTGTAAAAGGTGGACTTGATGGAAACGTGTGCGTGTGTTTTTCTTACTAGTTATGTGAATACCATGGATATAAAAAAATCTGCCAACCAATAGAGTGGACATAGTAGTAGAGTCTGAAAGATAAGATTATCTACATAAATCTTCTTTATAGCAACATTTTACCTACTACATATTTTTCTGTTACAGCATCGTCTTGTCTGTTATTAATAAAAATAATAATTACTTTAGGCTTGCTTTCTGATTAAATTAAATTCAACTTCATGTTTCATTAAAGAAGCCCTAAAATTGTATTAACTTTACCTAATTTAAATTCTAAAGCATCCCAGTAATTGCCTGGACAGCATCCATAACAGATTGTTTTTTTATATTTATTAATAATTATGATAAGTCAGTAGGTCTGTGTCGCACAATACTATATCAGACTCTGATGTGGTTTAATATGCTGTGTAATCATGTCAGCCCAAAATTGTATATTGATTTTCATCTAGAAATTATTCAATTATATATCACTAAATCAAAACACAGCTTTCAGTATGCAAGGCTGAATGTATCAAGTTTACCAGACAAAATGCTATGTCCTATTCATTTTAATGGAAATGTTTTGTCTGATTTATATTGAACTGTTAAAAGGAAGAATTGCAAATGTTTTATTTCCATATATTATCATAGATTCTGGGTTCTTATTTTTCTTATTCACATTGTTTAGATTCATTGTGAGATATACAGGAGGCTAATCAAAGGTCAGGTTTTTGGACCAAATGTCCTATGAAGATGGAATTTTAAATTTAAGATGTACAGTACTTGTAGGGTTATTTCTGGTGGCTTCATGGGGTGTTTCCATGTAGTCAATCAATCTATTATAGAAGTTGCCTTTTGTCAGTTTTGAGGGATCTAGGGTATTTTAAGAGGGTAATTAGTCATTTGTGACTTTTCATCTGCTAATGTTAGTTTGCTACTTGTCATGCTATCTCTCTGGTATCAAAAGTCCAAGTTAGGCTTCCGGATCCAGCGCCACATGTGGAGGAGGTGAGCAGAGCCAGCTCCCGCTGAACTCCTCATATACCCCTGTCTCCGCTACCTAGTGGGACCCCCATGAATCGCTTTGTAGAGCAAGCACATACCCGCTCCGCCTCCTCCATGCTGCAGCTGGTGGGAGACACGGCCGCGGATACAGCCAATATGGTGGCAACTCCACACACATCAGAGACACTGCAGTCTCCAGCGGCACCTGTTCCAGCAGAAACTGACCCTACCTCCCCCGCTGGTATAGAGCAGGCAGTTGTCTCCCTCCTTGCTCATACACTAGCAGCCACAGTAGATGCTTTGGTGCAGAGGGGACTGGAGCAGCTTCATATTGAACTCCGGACACAGGCTCAGAGGATGTCTGACACAAAGGATCAGATTTCTTTATTAGAGAATGAGGCCACGGCTAACTCAGCTTCGCTGGCACGCATATCAACCTCTAACAGAGACATCTGGGAAAAATTAGATGATCTGGAGAATCGCTCACAAAGAATCATAGATTCATAGATTCCAAAGAAACAAAGCTCATCTGCGCATTATAGTTCTGCCAGAAGTGGTCTCCAATACCCAGCTTACGGATATATACGCTAAAATCATCCCTGAACGATTAGGCCTTCACATCCCCTGCACTATCGAACGTGCCCATCGCATTGGCCAGCGTGCAGAGAAGCGCACCAAACCCCATCTGGTCATTGTCAGATACCTCAACTATGCTGATAAAAATACCATTATGCAGAAATTTCACTGTTCAAGTTCTCTATCTGTTGATGGAGCAAAACTACTGCTCTTTGCGGATTAGTCAGTGGAAGTGATGACACGATATAAGGCTTTCTCAGCGATCTGCTCAATACTTTACAGCAATCAAGTCAAATTCACCCTTGCCTACCCGGCAGTCCTGCATATCCAACCCCACGCAGGAGAACAACTTACTTTCTCCTCCCCGGTTGATGCGGAGCACTACATCAACAATTCTGCTGATGGCTCTTCTTCAAAGTCCACCACTGCTTCCTCCGCCTTACCTAGATACCAACACAGCCCAAATAAGCCTCCTTTAAATGTAGTCACTTTTCTCCCCAGGATGACCGCCCTGGAATTCGCTGAACGGCTTCTGAAACTTCTACATTACTGGAGATACGCAGGAGGCGGGTAACTCTGCCCCTTTCTCTTTTCTTTCGCGAACTCCCTATTACATTTTAGGGGATACACCATTGCATTATATGCAATTTGTTCTTGATTATTAATTGCAGTTGTTTTATCACTACTATTTCAAGTCGAATATATGTATGGCCACCTTTTAAGCTCACGGCAGCTAACCAGCTCCTTGCTCCCTCTAAAGGGTGAGTCCTGGATCGCAATTCTCACTCTTTTGAGCTTGTCTCTTAACACCCCCCGAAGCTCCTTCTTCACCTCTAGGGGAGGAGCAAGCACTTGGCATGAGATCTACTTGTAAGTCAGTCTACTTGAAGTTAGCACTATATGATGGGTGGCTTTTCCACCTGATTTGTTTTTTGTCGCTTTTTTTTTTCTGTTTTAATTATTTGTTGATTATATTTACCCGATCCATAACTACATCCCCAGGTGACATACAATGTTTTGGTGAATCTCAGACGGAAGGCATAATGCACAACAGGAGGCTCCATCCTCAGCTTCCATCTAAATATTCTCCCTTACTCCAAACATGGCTCCTCAGACCGATGGGAATCACCTAAAGATTGTCTCCTGGAATGTTAAAGGGCTTCGCTCCCCAAATAAGTGCATGTCAATCCTTAGACACTTGAAGCGTCTGCGGATGGATGTGGCTCTCTTCCAAGAGACTCACCTATCTGCAGACGATTTAACCCGTCTTCATAAACTATGGGTAGGTGATGTTTATGGCTCACTAGCAGTAGGTCACAAAGCTGGAGCGGTTATATTGCTTCACAAAAATCTGAGACATACTATTTGAGATGTACAGACTGATTCGCCTGGCCGCAAAATGACACTGCATATGACGCTAGGTGCTAAAGATATAGCTATCACATATATGTTCCTAACTCTCCTGACACTCTCTTTTTTCAAGACATGGTATCCTGGATATTGGATAACATACAAGCCTGGCAACAGTCTAAACGTAGTTTTGACATATGGGCAGAACAGCAAGAAGCAGCTAAAACATCTTACTCTACCTTACATTTTCACAGGTTTGGCAACAAGGCGGGCAAATTATTGGCCAAACCATGCTCAGGCCCGAGATGACCTACCCACATTTCCGCCTTAAAAAACACTGCTGGCTCCACTGTTACCTCACCTGCGGAAATTAGTAAACTTCTTGCTGACTACTATACAACCCTGTACTCTAAAGATTCGGCTGACCAGACAATGGCAGAGGCCTTCCTAGCTAAGATCCACCTAACTAAGCTCAACTCCATTCACTTAGAAACACTCAATGCTCCCATCTCCTTCGAAGACATCCAGCTGACTATTAAATCTCTAGAATCTGCCAGGGCCCTGGGCCCAGATGGCTACACGGTGGAATTCTACAAACTGACAAAAGACTTTATCTCTGACACTCTGAAACATGCCTTCACCGCTATATGGGATGGTGGCCCCTATCTCCCCATGGGAACAAAGGCACACATTAGAATAAAAATAAATAAAAAAGGAAAAGACCCCCTACACCCGGGCTCATATCATTCAATCTCCCTGATCAATGTAGACGTTAAAATTCTAAAATAATAGCCTCACGTCTAGCTCCATTATTCCCCTCTTTACTCCACCCATCCCAATCTGGTTTTGGTCCAGGGCTCTCTGCCACCTTAAACATCCATAAGGTTCTAAAAAAGGTGGATGGGTATCTACACTATCTAAAATATTTGAAAAGCAGCCAGCACAGTTCGTTGGTCATCAAACAAAAATATAAAAAGTCCAAAATGCAGCGCTTCAAATTGTCGTTAATCATATGACAGTTCTGTCATTGAAGAGATAGGGAATATGAAGGACCCTTCACCAGCTTCAGTGTGTATGAAAAAGCACACCACACCCAAGTGAATCCAATCTGCTTACCAGAGAGTAATGGTAAAAACGCCTCCCATGATATCCTATGGGATGAAACATGTCAGGCTTGCCGATGCAAGCGCGCTGTGAGCCGTGGATTTTCTACTATACATCATGATGCCTGTATTTTTCTACTACCTGTAAGTGGAAACAATAAATTATTGTTTTTATACCTTACGGGCTTCACTATTGCTGCCTTATTTTATTTCCATTTGGGTAACTTCTCATTGATGAACGTATATCATATGCATCCCTGTTTTGGAGTTTGATGATCGATTTGCAGTATTTGGAATGTGACACCTTGATTCTCTGTGATTTATGATTACATGCCTTTTTACCCTTACTCTCTGGTAAGCAGATTGGATTCACTTGGGTGTGGTGTGCTTTTTCATACACACTGAAGCTGGTGAAGGGTTCTTCAAATTCCCTATCCCTTCAATGATAGAACGGTCATATGATTAACGACAGTTTGAAGCGTTGCATTTTTGACTTTTTATCCGTAAGGTTCTAATGGCGTTGGAGTACGCTAAATCATACCCAGACCAAGATGTAGCTATCATCTCACTCAATGCCGAAAAGGCTTTCAACAATATCAGTTTGTCATGGCTATTCAAAGTGATGGAAGTATTCGGTTTCTAGGGCCCGATTGTACACTTTCTACAACAAATGTATGCGTCCCCGACGGCTTAACTTGTCACTCCTGATTTAGTCTCTGAACAATCGCTTTGACAAAAGGAACGAGACAGGGATGCCCCCTCTACTCTTCAATATAGCTATTGAGCCTCTATCCAGGATACTTAACTCTTCTGATGGAGTCAGTGGAGTCAGTGCCATCACTATAGGCAACCAAAATATTCCATTCTGCCCTATTCGCGGACGAAATATTACTATTCTCCACTGACCCTCTTGCAGACGTTGACAAACTCAGAGAACTCTTTGCGGCCTTTCGATTAAGCTCGGGCTTTAGAATTAAATTTGACAAAAGCCAAAAACTAATACACCCCCGGGTATCAGCTAAATGGAGGCCTAATATACGTTTTTACAACCTCACTTGCCTGCTTAGACAAGGTCTTGACTGGTTGTCTGGAAAATCAAAGTACTCTAAAGATATACCTGAGAGCGCTCTGGCCTCTCCACATACTCTTTCAGCCATCCTTCATTTAAATATTCAAGCTCTACCACCTCACTTTAAAACAAGTGTTCTTATCAAAGACACAATTATTGCATAGAGAGAAGTGCGGAGACTGCTGGGGTTACCCTCGAGTATATCCTACCATTTAGGGCAACCCTATGTTCCTATGTTCCTTCCATCAATCATGCATAAAGCCTTTACCCTATGGTGCACCCGTGGACTCACTAACATAACCTCCCTGTATCAAGGCAAACCTGGTGAATTCAAGTCTTTTCAAACCCTCTCATGAGGATTTTCTTTGCTGACATCGCACATCTTTTATTATTAGCAAATTCTAGCCTATATACGGTCTTGCTGTGAATCTCAAACTGATCCCTTTCAACAATTGTTCATTCATGTAGTGCTCCAGACAGACGATTACTCTCTACGTATCATTTTGCTCCATTCCAGAAATGGTCTGCCATCTTCAATGACAGCACACTTCCATAAAGGATCTTAGAGGGGTACCGACACATTCACAAACTCACGATCTCAGAGACGTGGCGTGAAACTCAATTTAAGATCATCCACAGGGCATATTACCCATTCCACACCAAAAAGGCAGAATCTACTCAAGCACAATGCCCCTGTTGTTGACTACCATGTTCTTTCTTACTTCACCGCCTCTGGGAATGCCCAACCATTACTAGATATTGGAACTCGGTTCTAGCATAGATTTTCAAAATCAATAAGATCCGGCTACCCAACAATCCGTTTATTGTGTATATTTGGATGTAAACCACTACCTTCCACATCATCATCAGCAGGCTCACTCAACCTTACACAATGGACTCATATAACTCTCCTAGTTGCTCGTAGAACGATCATGTCCCATTGGATTAAACCAACACCACCCAGCCTTCCAGCTGTGAAACGCTCAATGTTATCGCTCTTCAACCTTGAGAGACTGGACACCATTGTAATTAACTTCCTTTCTACTTCACGCTTCTTTGAAAGATGGCGTAAATATATGGAGGTCATGTTCACCCAAAAGGACCTGCTGGATATTATGCACCCATTTAAATTAATGGACTGGTATCTAAAACAAGACCTCTTAAACTCCCTAGGTAAACTTAAAGTATCCAACTTATGGGATCCCTCCATCTTTCTACCACCCTAGAAATGCTACACCTTTGAAGCTCTTTTGACGATTCAAGACCTTATATTCCAAATAGGTTGATTTATCTGTTGTTATCATTGTTTTCATGCCATTCCCTGAGATCACCACTCAGATGTACCCAAAGTTGCTTCCACTCCTGAAAGTGTGAAAAAAGAAAACTAAAGCGCTGATGTGGATTCTCTATAAAATAACAAAACACCAAAAAGAAATGAGTAAGCTGCAACCAACCAATTAGTGCTGTGACACCTGTTGCTATAAATCAATATAAAATATGTTGGTGCGCTTATCAAACTATCCCCATCTGTTGGAGTGGTGCTTATATATAAAATCCTAAACCATAAAAATACCCTGATATCATAATCATTAATGTGAATAAGTGCAAATAAATAATCAATCAATAAAGTGAATAAATGCAAAAAAATGCATCAAAAACATATACCCTGATATCACAATCTGTAAAGTGAATAGGTGCAAATAAATATATCCATAAATAAAGTGAATAAATGCAAATAGATGCATCAAAAAACATATAAGGGAACACACATCCCTAGATACCGTATATGTAGATGAAAAAAAAAAAAAAAGCAACAAATAGTGTATGTTATTCCAGCTGCGGTCTAAATGTCCAATCAATTGCCTTTGATGAACTTACATTTGCAAGGTGATGATTCACATAAAGATAAAAGAAAAACCATCATTGCGCAATGTTTTTAAATGCTACAAGACTAGGCAAACAATGTAATCCACTCACACATTTGCAGTAGCTGAATCGCTTTTGTTATAATGGTCAGACAGCTTCACTGCTCGTACAGCTATCTCTGTATTTGCCTAACACTATGCGAAGACGTCACTGACTCCTTCTCCCCACGCGTATCATCACATGTCACGTGACTTTCTCAAGGGTCAATACTCCTGAAAGTATTTAATATCTACTGTGTCGTTTCACTTGAAATATTATGTCACGTTATTGTTTACGGGTATATATATTTTCCCTGTCACCTTCCCTTCCCCTCCTCCCTCCCCCTGCTCCCATTCCCTTTTTAGTGTTTTTGGTTTTCTCTTTTATGTTTATAATTGTGAATGAGAGCTACTGAGCTCTAATGCCGCGTACACACAAGCGGACTTCTCATCGGACTGAACTCCGAAGGACTTTTCGATGGAGTTCCGACGGAGTTCCAACGAAATGGACTTGCCATCACACCAAAGTCCGATCGTTTCGAACGTGATGACGACCGGACTAGAATAAGGAAGTTCATAGACAGTAGCCAATAGCTGCCCTTGCGTCGTTTTTGGTTTGTCAGACTAGCATACAGACGAACTGATTTTGCGATAGAAATCAAGTAAGTCGGAAAGATTTGAAACTTGTTCTATTTCTAAGGTCCATCAGATTTTTAGACAGAAAAGGTCCGATGAAGCCCACACACGATCGAATTGTCCGACGGATTCGTTCCGTTGGACCTTTGATGCCAAAAAGTCCGATCGTGTGTACGCGGCATAAGTTATATACTTGCTTCTATTCATGTACTGTGGAAATTCCAATAAACATTTAAAAAAAAAAAAAGTCCAAGTCACTGGTGCAGAAAAAGAAGGCAGATAAGAGTGTAGAAGTTTATGCTGACTTTTCTGATATTCATACTTGTTCCGGGTCTGTGGAATTAATGTAGCCAGAGCATCTGCATGACAACTATCTGACTACCATTTTAAGAAGGAGGTCAGCGATGGCAGCCCTTGTATTGCTTTAAAGCCCAATTACTGGTTTCATGCTGGGCTCCTCCAAAGACTCCTCTTCCTCACCTGAGTCCCCCCTTTCTACCCCAAATTACATTTAATCCCTTTTCTTTAATATATTTATTTTTTTCACTTTCAATTGATTTTTTATTGAACATTTTAAAGTACAAAGCCTATTGTAAGGCTCCATTCACATATGTGCGGGCGCGGTTTCAGCGCTGTAGTCCGGTGCGGTTCTGTTCACCGGTTCAGGAATGATGCAGGTGTGAATTTTTACCTGAAATCACACCTGAACTGGACTGAAAAATGCACAGGACTCTTTTTAAAACCTCACTACGGCCAAACCGCACAAGTGTGAAATGGCAGCTTTGAGAAGGCAAATCAGATGCAGTTCAAGTTGCATCCGATTCGCATATATGTTAACAGAGATTAAAAGGACTTTTTGTAATTGCCAAGATGATGTTAGACAGCTGGAATGTAGCTGCCAAGAATGTAATGACATCCAACAGTATAAATAGCATATTATTAAACAAAACGTGTAGCCTGCAAGTTAGAGTAGGTATCAATGAGCCAGGTCACTTTGTCGCAGGCCGTGAAACAATAAGCAGATCAAAACATCAAGTCTGAATAAACAACATGATCTGCAACAAGAAAATAAGAAACAAGGAAAGAGGAAAGAAGCATGATGTTCACAGTAGGAAGGTGGGAAAGAGAGATGGGGTGAAGGGAAGGGGAGTGAGCGTCAGGAATGCCCAAGACCAGCATCCCAAAGCTGAGCTATTATAATGAAGTATAGCTCTCCATGGACAGTGATGGATGAGCATATTGTATCCACGGGGTTCAAATCCGGGAGAATTTGTTTAGCGTGTCCAGCAGGATGCTTGTCAGTTTCTCATTAAAAAATAACCCATCGATCCGCTGACGAACTTTCTCAAAAGAAACAAATTGTTTATTCCAGGCTTTGTCTGTTTTGCTGCTAACAAAATGTAAGTCACCAATTAGAATTGGGATTTAGTAAAATCGGGGGGTTTAAGGTGTAATAAGACATACCAAGGGTCTTTGGGGAAAGAGCAATCAAAACTGGTCCAAAACTGTGTGAGCATGGTACATGTCCACCAGGTATGTAAAATGTCACCCTGCGTAGCGCAGCCACGAAAGCACAGACCAGTATGGGAAGGCTGAAGATGGGCTATAAGTGATGGGACCAGGTAATATACTTATCTTTTTACAACGTCTGATTCCCAGTCATGTGACATGCTGGGTCTTCTTCTTCTTCTCCTGATCTTCTCTGGAGGCAGTTGGTCCTCAGAGACCCAGACAGGGTCCAATGAGTGAGATAACATAGATTAATGGTCATATTTGGTGATTTCAACTGTTTCTGCTTTTCCATTAAATAAGAGTGCCTTTAAATTATCAGATGTTTCTATAGCATAACTTTTTTCTCCTGCAATTTCCTGAAAACTTCCTCTTGTTCTAAATGCTATATCCATCATGACACGTCAGTGTCAAACCATCAAACTCAAGCCATTCAGCAGCCCTTATGCTTTCCATTCTCATAATTAGATTATTATGCAGTAAGCATAGATTGATAGCTTTGGCTGTGCTATGTGTAAAGCATAACTAATCTGGCTGCATAATAAATGTAATTACCTTATGGGAAAATGTTGCCAGTGTTTAATCAGAAATTTTGGAACTTGGCTCAAAAACACCCTTTACGATAAGGTAAAAGGAGCCAACAATTTATTCCATGGTTATTGGGGTGACCAAGAATACTGCTAATAAATGTGTTCTGGGCTTGTAGACATTAAATCATATGGTTGTTTAAAGCTAAGCTTCAGACAGGCATACAAGTTTACCATTTAATACCATTTATGTATTAATTAAATAGCCATTTAATGTATTTTTAAATACGGCTTGTAAAAGTAAAATACCATTTATGTATTAATAAATCAGTCAGTAAATGTATTTTCAAATACAGCTTGTAAAAGTACTTTTATTCCTGTTTATATTTGATTCCTAAATCCCCATTGCATAGCACTGGAAGGGACAGCATTGTAAGCCTAAATGGAAAAAGTAAAAAAGCCTTTGCAAGCTACCATATGTGTTTACTATACACAGTGCTGTGAAAAAGTATTTGACCCCTTCCTGATTTTTTTTGCATATTTTTCACGCTTAAATGATTCAGAACCTCAAGCAAATTTAAATATTACACAAAGATAATCTGAGTAAATCCAAGATGCAGTTTTTCAATTATTATTTCATTTATTAAGGGATAAAAGCTGTTTAAACCTGCCTGGCCCTATGTGAAAAAGTAATTGCCTCCTCCCATGCTGAATCATGAATGAACTGTGATTAACCAATTTTTTGGAAAGCTGAATTTCACTTGCCACACCCAGGCCTGATTACTGCCAGACTTGTGAAATCAAAAAATAATTTAAATAGAAGCTGCTTGACAAAGTGAAGCACGCTAAATGATCTGAAAAAGCAACACGTCATGCCGTGATCTAAAGGCATTCAAGAACAGAGGAGAAACAAAGTCATTGACATATATCAGTCTGGAAAGGATTACAAAGCCATTTTGAAGGCTTTGGGATGCTAGCAAACCACAGTGAGAGCCATTATCCACAAATGGAGAAAACTTGGAACCGTGGTGAACCTTACCAGGAGTGACCGGCCAACCAAAATGACTCCAAGAGCACAACGACTTCATCCAGGAGGTCATAAAAGAACCCACAACAACATCTAAAGAACTGCAGGCCTCACTTGCCTCAGGTAAGATCAGTGTTCATGATTCAACAATAAGAAAGAGACTGGGCAAAAATGGCATCCATGGGAGAATTTCAAGGCCAAAGCCACTGCTGACCAAAAAAGAACACAAAGGCTCATTTCACATTTACCAAAAAACATCTTGATTATCCCCAAGACTTTTAGGCAAATATTCTGTGGACTGATGAGACAAAAATGTAACTTTTTGGAAGGTGTGCGTCCCTTTACATCTGGCATAAAACTAATACAGCAATTCATAACAAGAACATCATACCAACAGTCAGACATGGTGGTGGTAGCGTGATGGTCTGGGGCTGCTTTGCAGCTTCAGGAACTGGACAACTTACCATAATTGATGGAACCATGAATTCTGAGCTCTACCAGAAAATCCTAAAGTAGAATGTCCAGCCTTCAGTTCGTGACCTCAACCTCAAGTGCACTTGGGTTATGCAGCAAGACAGTAATCCTAAACAAAACAGCAAAACCACCTCCAAATGGTTCAAACAAAGCAAAATGTAGGTTTTGGAATGGCCTAGTCAAAGCCTGGACTTAAATCCAATTGTATGCTGTATCATGACCTTACACAGGCCGTTCATGCTGAAAAACCCTCCAATGTGGCTGAATTAAAACAATTCTGCAAAGAAGAGTGGGGCAAAATTGCTCCACAGCAATGTGAAAGACTCATTGCCAGTTATCGCAAACACTTGATTGCAGTTTTGGATATGCAAGTTTGTACAGCTTTTTTGCCTTAATAAATGAAACCATCATTTAAAAACTGCATTTTTTATTTACTCAGGTTATCTTTGTGTAATAATAAAATTTGTTTGATGATCTGAGTCATTTAAGTGTGACAAATATGCAAAAAAATAAAAATCAGAAATAGGGCAAATACTTTTTCACAGCATCGTACATACAAAGGTCAGCTGCTGGCACTGTTCCCAATCTCATATGCATGTGCTAAAAGTAATACAATTTATATTAGTGTAGCACTATACCCTCCATTCAAATGCAATCTTAAAATAATAAATCTAATATTCAAAATAACTACTTATGTGTACAATAAAAAATTCAATACAAATATATATAAAGTTCACAGTCCATATAAACAAAAATGCCAATAGGGCAGTTCATCAGTGTGAGTTCATCAGTGAATCATATATTATGAGTGCTGCTTAATCCATTTCATCCATGCAATGGTGCTCCAAAAACAAAACACATTAATTATTGAGTCACCACTCTCGTGCTCCCCACACTCCCTGAGGTAAGGATAGGACCGCAGGGTGGGGAGCATGAGCGTGGTGACACAATAATGTTTGTGTTTTGGTTTTGGATACCATTGCATGGACGAAATGGATTAAGCAGCACTCATAATATATGATTCACTGATTATCTCACATTGATGAACTGCAATATTGGAATTTTTGTATTTTTATTGAAATTTTTATTGTACCCATAAGAAGTTATTTTGGATATTAGATGTATTATTTACAGATTACACTTGAATGGAGGGTATAGCGCAACACTAATATAAATTGTAGCATTGTAAGCAGCTCTGTTAATTCATTTTGGGGTGAATTGTTGCCCAAACTCACTTAACTGCTGTTTGACAGGTTTCCTTGGTCACCAGTTTTGCAGGTAAAACAGTTTACATATATAAGTATTTAAATAGTGCATATTGTTATTATCCCGAGGATCAGCTGTAACAACTCATTATAATCTGGTCATACAATTTTCTAATTGAATTGATTTACTTAATCAAATTGTTTCATATTTGTGTTTTCTAAAGGATACAATTATAATTTCCAGTGCAATGTAATAGAATATGAAATGATAAAGGCAAACATAATTTTTTTGGATAGTGCATGGGGTTCTTTTTAGAGATGGTGCTATGTAACTATCTTAATGTGTAATATATTAAACCATTAGTACAATAGATTTAGTTATTTCACACCATTTACTTTTAGCCTGGGTTCACACTGAGGAATGGAGCGGCTCACAGCAGGGGGTCCGGTGCATCTCCATTCACCATTTCAGGTCCGATTTCAGCCCAAATTTTTGGATTTTTGGATTCCAGCAGCCTACTGGAACCCAGGGATATACACATGCTGTCGTTGAATGCCAGTTCTATCAATAAGTACTGGTGGTTCTAGACAGCATTTGTCCCGTGGCTTTGAGTCCACTGCAGAACTTTGTTTTTTTGGTCCTTGAATGCCCCCTATGGTCACCTTTAGCACATGGTTCCCTGGATGCATTTAGACACTTGTGACCCTTTAGTGATTTGACCAATATTTCAAGAGACCAAGAAGGCTTGTACCTCTAATTGGACAGCATCTCCTCAAGAAGCCCGATATATGGGTGGAACATGTTGGGAATTCTATCCGTTTATGCTGTATCCATAATATCCTGTTGATCTGTACTTGCCAATTGTTGTGTTTTTAACAATTTTTTATTTTTTCTAAAATAAAAAAACTTTCTTATATAATATAGTTGTTACTATATTTTTTTCAAATTAATTTGCACCTTAAAAATCCCATTCCTTTGTTCTATATATAATCTATCAAGGGATGTGGTGCTATTACTAGGTTGATTTGTCTGTGATCAGAAAACCTCTTTCTCCTACTATTGTATATATTCTGTAGAGAACTGCACACTTCAGTATGTGCTGTACAAGTAAAAATCGAAGAGTTGGAAAATTTTCTATTGGTTCCCCAGAAATATGATAAAATTGCACTGAAGCCTCCTCTTATATCAACTGGTATTAATAAAAATGTTTGAAAACTGGACTTTTAGAATAACCACATCTATTCCTAAAGTGGAACTCCAAACAGTTTGAATAAAGTAAGATTTAAACCCTTTTGTTCCTATTGGATACATTTCCTTTCAATTCCAAATAACTGCACACAAAGTAAGGGTAAGCCTCTCCATGGGAGATACAAGCAACAATAAAACTTGTGGAAAGGTGGAACCCATGTCATTTTTTATTTCTGTTGGTGACCTTATTGTGAAATTCTACTTTCTTGTGGTCACTAGAACAGGAAGACAGGGCAAATTTCAACAAGGACACAGACAACAAAATAAATAAAATAAATCTTGCAGAGGATCTAACCCTTCCCATACTACTCCTAAACAACAAAAATCTACTTTATTGTCCTGAGATTGTTTAGTGTCTGGATTAAGTCAACATTTTACCAATTTAACATAATTCTTTGATCATGTTTTTAAGGACTTGGCTGAGAAAGAAAGCACACGAGAAAATGCTCTTGAAGCTCTGAAGGCAAATTTCTATTGTGAGTTGTGTGACAAGCAATATTACAAGCACCAGGAATTTGATAACCACATTAATTCCTATGATCATGCGCACAAACAGGTGAGCAAGCTAGTTATACAGGTATGAATTTAACATAAGTTCCCATTTCTTTTGTCACAGAACTGCAAGCCAGAAATTGGATGGCATAGCTCGTTTAGCTTGATTACATTGTATAATAAAGGTAATTTGTTAATGTGCTTCTGAAGGTACATTCTCTAAGGCTGTTATCTTTATCCTTGCTTCCCCCATTTGTGAGTCACTGACCAACAACAAGTATCTGATTGTCCTGACTCTTGATATACACCTGTGTGATGTATGCCTGATATACTGTGGGGCAAAAAAGTATTTAGAGCCGGTTCACACGGGGGCGACTTGTCAGGCGACCTAGCCGCCTGACAAGTCGCCTCCCGTTCTGTACAATGGAACCGTTCTAATTGGATCGACGCAAGTCGCTCCGACTTAGAAGAAAGGTTCCTGTACTACTTTGGGGGCGACTTGCATAGACTTCTATACAGAAGTCGTCTTGCAAGTCGCTGTGGCAGTCATGTGCAGGCGACCTGCAAGTCGTGCCACTTCTAGTGTGCACCGGCTCTAAGTCAGCCACCAATTGTGCAAGTTCTCCCACTTAAAAAGATGAAAGAGGCCTGTAATTGTCATTTTTTGCCCACCGTTCTTGTGATCATTTTGACCCCAGGGGGTGAGATCTTGCGTGGAGCCCCAGTTCAAGGGAGATTATCAGTGGTCTTGTATGTCTTCCATTTTCTAATTATTGCTCCCACAGTTGATTTCTTCACACCAAGCTGCTTGCCTATTGCAGATTCAGTTTTCCCATCCTGGTGCAGGTCTACAATTTTGTTTCTGGTGTCCTTCGACAGCTCTTTGGTCTTCACCATAGTTTGGAGTGTGACTGTTTGAGATTGTGGACAGGTGTCTTTTATACTGATAACAAGTTCAAACAGGTGCCATTAATACAGGTAATCAGTGGAGAACAGAGGAGCCTCTTAAAGAAGAAGATACAGGTCTTTGAGAGCCAGAAATCTTGCTTGTTTGTAGGTGACCAAATCCTTATTTTCCACCATAATTTGCAAATAAATTCTTTCAAAAATCAGACAATGTGATTGTCTGGATTTGTTTCCACATTTTGTCTCTCATAGTTGAGGTATACCTTTGATGACAATTACAGGCCTCTCTCACCTTTTTAAGTGGGAGAACTTGCACAATTGGTGGCTGACTAAATACTTTTTTGCCCCACTGTACACATGCTTGTTCCAGGTCAGTGACTTACCAAGTGGGGAGGAAAGGATCAGGATGACAGTCATTTAGCATGTACTTTCTAAAAGAATTCAGCAAAGACTGCTACCATTTTTTTTCCTGTGGAGTTCCTTTTACCTTAATGCGTCTTATTTCCAAAAGCTAGTGAAAAAAAACTGGAGCAAAGACAGGCAGGTGCCCAAAGCAACCCACCTGATATTCTAAATCACTGAACATATGAAATCTGATTGGTTGCTCTGGGCAGCTTGTAATAGGGTGTTAGTCACCCACTGTATTCCTCCAGTGAGATTTTTGTGTAGTTCTCACTTTCTACCACCACAAGTCCTTAGGTAAATTTCCATCACTAAGCGCCGAGGGGCAGAGTGAAACACGTTGGGGGCGTGGTCTGGTTGGAGTCCAGGCTGAGGTTGTCATTTATACACCCAGCATAGGGACAGCACAGATGTGCAGCTCCAGGGAGTCCTTCCTTCATTACAAGTCCTTACTTAAAGTGTTTGTTACTCCAACATTTCATATTCTTGATATGTGCCTGCTGTACCATATACTTGTATGAGAAAGTATCCTGTTCTCTTTGTATTGCTTCCTTTGTGTGAAATCCCTGGTGTTCCTGCCAGTATCTCTGCTTTTCTATTAAAAACTGACTACACTAGGCAGGTGAGAACAGCATGGTTAGTGCTGCTGCTTCTCCTCCCACCAGCTCTTATGCAGCTGAGAACAGAGGTAATGTTATCACATAATAAAAGGGAAAAAGGGTATTTATAATTTATATATATATATATATATATATATATATATATATATATATATATATATATATATATATATATATATATATAAATGTTTTGCCTTTCATTTCTATTTTAAACTAAATGGCTTTTTTTACAAGGCAATTGTTTACAATCACTTTAACTGGAATCTGGGGGGATGTTTTTACCTTTTTTCTCTCTAAAAAGGAGCCAAGCATGAGATTTGTGTGGCCTTCTTAGACCCCTTTTACACTGGGGCGCCTTGCTGGCGCTACAGCGCTAAAAATAGCGCCTGCAAAGTGCCATGAAAGAGCCCGAGGGCTTCTACACTGGGGCGGTGCACTGGCAGGACGCTAATAAAAAGTCCTAAAAAATATAAATAAACGTGCCTGCGCTGAAAAAAACAGATATATCCCAATAGTTGGGAGGTGCATATATAGTGTAAAACTATACTACAAAATTTCAATATAAAAAAAAAAAAAATGCTAGTAATATATAAACTATAGAATGAATACAATCCTTATATAAAAGTATCACATAAATTGCAACTTGCAAAAAAAAACAATATATATATGTGGTTATAAATATAAGATCAAAGTGCAAAATCCAGTGTCCACATTTAAAAAGTTCAATTCATTGATATCAACACATAAAGTGCAAGTAAGTGGTGTCCACAAAAAACAGTGTTCCTCATGCTCCTCCTTAATGGTGTTCACAATCCAGCATGCTTCAGTGCTCTCCTGTGACCCCCCACTTGTGCTTGCACTCACCTCTGAGAGTGTGACACGGTAACTAAACGGTGTCTAAACATGCATTGGAGCCACCCCTTGGGTTCATACAGGGTATGCTGGTATAAACTCAACCACTCTCAGATGTCATCAGATAGTCTCACATACAAGAAAGAAAAAAGCTCCATAGTGTGATACAGTAGGGATTTATTTAAAATATATTAAAACTTCCCTCCAGGAGGGTACTCACAATATGTAGGTGCGTGAGTGCACCAATCTTTCCAGAGAGTGTTTGTATAAAACAAGCGTTTGTATGGCATGCGGTGTGTCGTTCCTCATCCACCTCTGTTGCTGACAGCTCTGTCCTACCCCTCCCCGACGCGTATTCGGCACAGGGATCACGTGCCTTCCTCTCAATTAGATCCCCCAGAGGATGCTGAAGCATGCTGGATTGTGAACACCATTAAGGAGGAGCATGAGGAACACTGTTTTTTGTGGACACCACTTACTTGCACTTTATGTGTTGATATCAATGAATTGAACTTTTTAAATGTGGACACTGGATTTTGCACTTTGATCTTATATTTATACCACATGTTTTTTTTGCATGTTGCACTTTATGGGATACTTTTATATAAGGATTGTATTCATTCTATAATTTATTACTAGCATTTTATTTTTTTTTATATTGAAATTTTGTAGTATAGTTTTACACTATATATGCACCTCGCAACTATTGGGATATATCTGTTTTTTTCAGCGCAGGCACGTTTATTTATATTTTTTGGTTTATGCACGCAATGAAACGTGGTTAGTGTTTGCAGCTTATCTATATTTGTTTCACCTCACAGAGGCATCAGTCCATCTTTGGCTCACAAGACCCCCACATAATTAATAATAAAAAGTCCTGCTAGTAGCATTTTTGGATGCAGTGAAGGAGCGGTGTATACACCGCTCCTTCACCGCTCCTGCCCATTGAAATCAATGGGGCAGCGCGGTTATACCGCAGCAGCACTTTGTGGTGGTTTTAACCCTTTTGCGGTTTGTTTTTAACCCTTTCTCTGGCCACTAGTGGGGGGTAAAAGCGCGGACGACTAGCGCTGCAAAATTGACAGTAAAGCGCCGCTAAAAATAGCGGCGCTTTACCGCCCATGGACCCACCGCCCTAGTGGGAAAGGGGCCTTAGAGACATAGGAGTTATATATAGCCCCTGCTGTGACATTTTGGCATACCCATAATATGGGAAGTTTCAGGTAGGAACAGAGACTTGTGAGGGATAGGTAGGCATAGCATTAGCCGCAGGTTCCTGTTGAGTAGGGATAGTTTAGGAGTGGAGATGGCCTGGCATATTGGGACAGGAGGACTCTAAGAGCATTTCCAGTCTTGTAGTCTGCAATTTTGACCACTGCACTTGCTAGGAGAAGCACCTCTGTGAAGCCTCATGACTACATGCTTAAGAAAGCACACCTTGAGCAACCTCTTGTAATTAAACCCTGCATTTATGAACTGCCTTGTGAATGATGTGTATGCCTTAACATACAGAGTTCAAAATTGTAGAAAAAAGAATGCATTGTTGTAGCTGTTTATTACCCATTATATAAAAACTCTTAAAAAAGGAGGTGTCACCTGTTCCCCTAAATCTCTACCACACAGTTAGCCCTCACCATAGCTGCTCTATGTTTGCACCAGGCAGTAAAATCCCCTCTTTTGAATTAATAAGCCCTGCTCCTTTGAGCTTCCCTCACTGCCCTGTTACTGGGTAGAAGGACTATCCTGCAGAACACAAAACTGGGTGGAAAAAAAACACAATCATTGTATTAAAAACAAATTGCCCCTTGTTCATTAATTTGTGTTTAACCCTTTCACTGCTGGATGCATTTTTTCAATTTTTGCACACATGTAAAATGCCACTTTTTTGGTTTGAAGACTACGTAAAACCACCAGAACATTACATTTTTATGGCAAATTTTAGTGCACACAAACAGAATATACAGTGCCTTGTAAAAGTATTCAACCCCTTGGCATTTTTCGTGTTTTTTTGCCTCACAACCTGGAATTAACATGGATTGTTTGAGGATTTGTATCATTTAATTTACAGAACATGCCCACAACGTTGAAGATTTTTTTTATTATTGTGAAGCAAACAACAAATAGGACAAAATAACAGAAAAAGTCAATGTGCATAACTATTCACCCCCCTAAAGTCAACACTTTGTAGAGCCACCTTTTGATGGCTATCACAGCTCCAAGTCACTTTGGATAAGTCTCTATGAGCTTGCCACATCTTACCACTGGGATTTTTGCCCATTCCTCCTTGCAAAACTGCTCCAGCTCCTTCAAGTTGGATGGTTTGCGCTTGTGAACAACAATATTTAAGTCTGACCACATATTTTCTATTGGATTGAGGTCTGGGCTTTGACTAGGCCATTCCAACACACTTACGTGTTTCCCCTTAAACCACTCAAGTGTTGCTTTAGCAGTGTGTTTGGGGTCATTGTCCTGCTGGAAGGTGAACCTCCGTCCTAGCCTCAAATCACACACAGAGTGGTACAGGTTTTGCTCAAGAATATCCCTGTATTTAGCACCATCCATCTTTCCCTCAACTCAGACCAGTTTCCCAGTCCCAACTGCTGAAAAACATTCCCACAGCATGATGCTGCCACCACCATTTTTCACTGTGGGGATGGTGTTCTTTGGGTTCTTTGGGTGACATAGCGTTTTCTTTGATGGCCAAAAAGTTCAATTTTAGTCTCATCAGACCAGAACACCTTCCTCCATACATTTTGGGAGTTTGCCACATGCCTTTTGGCAAACTCAAAACATGCCATTTTGTTTTTTTGCTGAAAGTAATGGCTTTCTTCTGGCCACTCTGCCATAAAGTCCAACTCTATGGAGCGTCTGGCTTATTGTCGTCCTATGTACAGATACTCCAGTCTCTGCTGTGGAACTCTGCAGCTCCTCCAGGGTTACCTTGGGTCTCTGTGCTACCTTTCTGATTAATGCCCTCCTTGCCCGGTCTGTGAGTTTTGGTGTGCGGCCGTCTCTTGGCAGGTTTGCTGTTGTGCCATGTTCTTTCCATTTGGTTATGATAGATTTGATTGTGCTCCCTGGGATCATCAAAGATTTGGATATTTTTTTATAACCCAACCCTGACTTATACTTCTCAACAACATTGTCCCTTACTTGTTTGGAGAGTTCCTTGGTCTTCATGGCAGTATTTGGTTAATGGTGCCTCTTGTAGGTGTTAGGTGAACACCTACATGTAGGATTTAGGGTCTGGTATAGATTAATGGAATCCCTGGCTGTTATGTTTACAAACAGAACAAAGCTGTCATTTTTCCAGCAATTTAATACACTTTTTCCTTTGTAAATGACGGTGTTGCTGTAGTAGGTTGTATACAATGCACAGAGCCAGTACTAGTCAGGCAGTGTCAGGGCACCCATCAGGCATGTTATTTTACCGCTTCAGCCCCAGAAGATTTTACCCCCTTCCTGACCAGAGCACTTTTTACAGTTTGGCACTGCGTCGCTTTAACTGACAATTGCGTGGTCGTTTGACGCTGTGCCCAAACGATAGTTGTGTCCTTTTTTTCCCACAAATAGAGATTTCTTTTGGTGGTATTTGATCACCTCTGCGGTTTTTTATTTTTTGCGCTATAAACAAAAAGAGAGTGACAATTTTGAAAGAAAAAAACAATATTTTTTACTTTTCGCTATAGTAAATATCTCCCAAAAAAATTTTAAAAAACAAATTTTTTCATCAGTTTAGGCCAATATATATTCTACATATTTTTGGTAAAAAAAAAAAAAAATGGCAATAAAAGTATATTGATTGGTTTGCGCAAAAGTTATAGCATCTACAAACTATGGGAAAGATTTATGGGATTTTTATGGGATTTTTATTATTTAATTTTTTTTACTAGTAATGGCGGTGATCTGCGATTTTTAGCGGTATTGTGACATTGTGGCAGACAGATCGGACACTTTTGACACTTTTTTGGGACCATTGACAATTATACAGTGATCAGTGCTATAAATATGCAATGATTACTGTGTAAATGTCACTGGCAGGGAAGGGGTTAACACTAGGGGGTGATCAAGGGGTTAACTGTGTGTTCCCTCACTGTGTTTAAACTGTGTGGGGATGGGAGTGACTAGGAGAGGAGACATATCATTTTTCCTACTTACTAGGAACAAACGATATGGCTCCTCTCCTCTGACAGCACAGGGATTTGTGTGTTTACACACACAAATCCCCGTGCTGGCGCTCGTGCATGCGATCGCATGTGGCCAGCGGCGATCGTGCCCGCCGGCCACACGCATCGGGTCCCCCGCCGTGTAGCCAGCACGCGCGCCCTCTGGTGGCCAAAAAGCAGAAGGACGTACTCTTACGGAAATTTGCCCAGGGAAGCCATTCTGCCGCAGTATATCTGTGCGAGCCGGTCAGGAACCGGTTAATAAAGTTTTTAATTTTTAATGTTTCACTTTAAACATTACCAAAATCACTGCTCTCCACCAAATCGGATTAAAAAAAATGTGGTTTGCTTTGGTACTTGTCCCATAGGACAAAGCCCAGACCCCCATGCCATTTGTTTGACAATCCCTAGGCTATTAGCCTAAAAAACGGGCAAAACTGATTTTTAATATGTGGATTCTATTGACCCCAACGGGGTTCGGATTCGGCACCCAAGCTTTACCCTTGTCACCACACCCCGCTTGAACTGAACCCAAGTGTGTTTGGCTTATCACTAATCACGAGAACTAGTGTCCCCATTGGAAGATTTCCCCTAGAAGCCTGTTCTAGTGATAACCAGAAATTTGGGATTTTCTTTCACTTTCAATTTTGATGATAAAGAGGACAAACAGAGAGGTTGAATCTCGCTAATAGGGGTACAGACAGCAATAAAAATCTCACAGGTTCTAATCCCTCTATACACTTTTCAAGACCTAAAAAAAAGCCTTCAGGTATACTTTAATAACAGTGTGCAGTGCCAACCTTCAGTTTTTAAAGTAAGCAAAATTATTTATTTTATTGAAAAAAAGAAGAGACATAATCTTGCCCCTGTGCAAAACATTAGTATGACATCATCTGGAATATGCAGTTTAGTTTTGGGGAACTGAAGAGAGTGCAGAGAAGGGGCAACTAAACTGAAGCAAGCCATAGATTATGCAATTTTCTTTCCTCCCCCTGCAGGCAGAACACAATAGCACACTTGACTGTGTCGATGGGGAATCTCCCCCCTGGCGCTATTGTATTCTGCCTGCAGGGAGCCTTACCTGCCAGCAGAACACAATGATTAGTGTTGCCATTCATAGCCAGTGGCACTAAACGTTCAGGAAAAACCTGACATGGGAGCCTATACATGAATTGAAATTTGGTCGGTCCCTGCTGAACTAGTCGAATTGCAATCCATGCCTGGCTGGCTTTAGAAGCATGGATGAATGATTAATTGGACTAAATGTATTCTGCCTTGAGAGGAGGAAATTAAGGGTGAATTTATCACTTTGTATAAATACATTAATGGTCCATATAGTGATCTACATCCATATAGTGGTGCAATGTTATTCACATAAAGGCCATTGCAGAGGACAAGGAGGCTGAGTCTGAAAGTAAAGAGAAAAAAAGTAGATGTAAACCCCATTCACAAAACTTGAGCTAGGCACATACTGTATATCTGCAGTGTTTCCTTATCTCTTCAAAGCTCTAAGTCCTGTGGCTTTCTTCTGCTCTGTTCTTCTGTTATTATGATAACTTCAGACAAGTTCTCTATCAACTGTGATAAAACCAGGCTAAATTTTGTGTCAGGGTGGGTGCTATAAATAGATTAGCAGAGAGCTGGTCTATTCACAGCACAGCTCTGCAAGTCTCTGCCTATATGGAGTGAGGGTGTGTGCCTTTCCTCCAGTCAGCTGTCTCATGGTGTATGGCATAAATCCACACCCACAGGAGATTCAGGAAGAGAAAATTCTAACATGACGTGCACATTTGAAACAGTATATAAAGCTGAAAACAGCAGATATACATGTAAAACGTATGTAGGGAGATTTGTTTCATCCCTGCGTATCATCTGAGGCTGTTCACTTCACTCGGTATATGTGAGGGGTAACATCCACTTTAATTTCTGCATATAGAAAAGGCTTCTTCACAGTGAAAAATGTGAAATAGACTATCTCAGAAACTATTTCAAGCCAATCTAGTTGACTGAGTAATAATAAGATGAATACAATTCTAAATGTACAGGATATACTGTAACTTCATATTACCATTTATAAGTAATAACACCAGTGATTGCTGATCCAGGGTTTATCTGATTGTCTTAGGGGATCAGGAAGGATTTTTTTTTACCCTTAAGGAGAAAATAGGACCATGTTTTGTAAGGGTTTAAATGCTTCTTCTGGATCAACTGTGGGAATAGGGTTCGGTTTATGAATGTTTTCTTGTATTGGTTGAGCCCAATGGACTTGTGCCTTTTTTCAACCTAACTATGTTACTATGTCAGCAATTTATTAATGCAGAGTTACTGAAAAGTTATCAGAAAGTCCATTTTTAGTATTAGCTTTGCCTTATTTTCATTTTTTAGTAAAAGTTAAAATAGTAGAGTTTTGAGAAGGGGCTTGTACAAGGGCTTAAGACTCTCATTCTAGTTTAGTCATGCAAGCATAAACTTTACAAAGTTGTCTTAAGTACAGTTATCTTATGTTTCAGTATATATAACTGTCCTGCTTATTGAAAATACGTGAGCTGATTGCTTCACTGTTTAAAATTATTTGACTTCACATATAAAAAAAGATGACAGTTTTTATAGGAGTTGTTGGACTAAAAAATCCAGAGCAGTTACAGTTTATATTTTCCATTGCATTAGCATTATCAGTGTAGTCCGTGACAGAGGAGAACTGAAAGCTTAGATTTATACTAGAATGTACTTACTCTTGGCAAAGTAAACCTGCATACTGCTAATGGAATCAGTGAGCCAAGGTGTGTGGACGTCAAGTGCTCAGGGCTGCTTCCAAAGTAATGAGTAGCACTGATCAGAGCATTGTGGAGCAGCTCATCGGAACAAGTGCAATGTAAGCATGTGTTCCCTTAATAGACAGCATCCCAGGGGTGCACAATCTTTCCTTATATTGAACGAAATAAACTGTGACCTGTTCTCCATTCCCCTCCAACTGCTGTGGCAGAACTGTAATGATGTCCTGAAAGATATTAGTTTTGCCCCGTGTATCTCAAATGGACTGTATTACACAAGTGAAATAAGTGTTTATAGTGATACCCATTGAATTAAAAAAAAAAGAAAGTAATTTGATTTTATGTTACAAAACATCACAGTCCAAAGCATACCAAAGTAAACCGTAATTAGGACTCCTAATCTGCATTCTTGTTCCAGATGAGTGACTAAAAGTATTGAAGTAAGAGGGTCAGCATGACAACCAGGCAATAGCAAGCATAGATTTTATGTTTATCTCCTGAAAATTTCCTTTAAAGCTAAACTCCATAATAAACTAATACTATCTGATTTTAAGAGGCATGTGTGTTCTTTTATGTAATAGATTTTATGTTTATCTCCTGAAAATTTCCTTTAAAGATGAACTCCATAATAAACTAATACTATCTGATTTTAAGAGGCATGTGTATTCCTATTTTAATTTTAGTGTGCTTTGTGTATTTCTTCCAGATCTGTGCAGTAATCCAGTGTGAAACTTTACTTCGGTGCAGGAGCTTCCTGTAATAAAGACCGATCACTGCTGCCCTCTCTTCTTGTGCAGGGTGATTGGTCTTGTCTTTACCCTGCAACCTTTATATGATATTATCTGGGTTTGTAAAGAAATTTGGTGCACAGAAATTAGATTTACATTCTTTTTGGCCACTGAAATATCAAAATTAAAATGTTTGAGACCGGAGTTCAGCTTAAAAGCAATTGAAGCCTCATATCTTTCTTTCTCTTTATAGTCGGGTAGTACTTTATTGTGTGTTTTTATAAAACGTTTCTGAAACCAGACTTTCTTTCTAATTATTAGATAAAATGGTGAGGTTTGAGAACCTTCGCCATTTTGTTATTGCTGCCTGTGTTCCCATTAGAGAGGTTTACACTCTGTGTTTGGTTTGGTAACCACTGTTATGGGGAATAAATGTCAGGAGAAAATCCAATGTTTTGAGTTGTCAATAAAGCAGGAATTATGGGGAAAAAATCTTTCTCTAAGAGGGGATTTACTTTCATTTGGAGAGATTTCCTCTCATTTTGTATGTAAAAGGCAGGAAGTCTGGTAAATGAGAAACTTATTGCAAAAAACAAAAAACAAAAAAAAGAACACAGATGTTTCCCTATCCAAAATGAAAAACAATTTTTGGTTTTGGGTAACTTTATTTTTGCTTTGAAATAATTTCAACCTCAGTGAACTGTGAGCATGAATAATGGCAACATTCCTCATCACGTGTGTGCTTGTGCAAACTTGTAGTGCGCAGAATGGGAGAGTTGTGTCTGAACAGCACAAAGAGACGAAAAATTCACAGCAAAATTACCAGCTAGCCTGCAAAAAACAAATTGGCCTTGTCTAACAAGTCACATTGAAAACAGAGAATTTATTTGCACACATCTTCAAATATATGTGGAAGCCGCAGTGCTCCAAACCCAGCAACCAGTCAGCATTATGTTATACGCACCCTCCAAGAGCCTTTCCTGATCGCAGTCACATGAAGGAAGATCAGGAAAGACTCTTGGAGGTTGCATATAACATAATGCTGATGGGTTGCTGGGCTTGGACAGGCGGAGCTAAATCTGGCAGACCCAGCTGTGAGAAACTGTGGAGCAAATTGTGATGTTCTGACCGGAGTGCATAACCCCTGAGTCTGTGGGGATAGCTGTAAGAGCCCGATGGAGCAACTGATGGGATAGTGAGAAAGCTGAGGAGGATGTCCATCCACAGTTACCCACTTTTGCCTATTACCCCTGCAGGGGTAACAATGTTTGGTGAGTGGGGACCCATTGGGGGGAGCACTACGAGTTACCTTATCTGCTGAGCACCAAAGTCACCTGAAAAAGTCACAACTAGCTATTCTGGAATTACACTCAAATTTATATATCACCTGTGGGACTTGTATTTTGATTCTCTATTTTAATTTTTTACATACACATTTTGTGTGGGATTATACTTTTATATATACATATATATATATATATATTATATACCATGTAATTCCGGGTGAAAAGGATGGAAGGCAGCGTGGAACGCAACACTGAGGATGGCGTTTTTGATGCCACCTGGGATGTGGCGACACAACGCATTTCAAAGCATGCGCAAAGCCCATTCTGGGCTTTTTCCTATGATCACAGTCTTTACTTGGACCCCCTCTTTTTAGAAATAACTTTATGGACTGGCCTTTTAAAAAACTTTTAAAAAACAGACATTCACCTGTCCCATGATCCAGCGGTGTGCTCACCTCAGCTGGTTTCACCTGCTGTCCTCTTTTCCCGGCGCCGGCATCTTAACTATTTGCACCCGGCTGTGACAGCTTGCAGCTTCACAGCCGGGTGCCCACTGTGCATGCTCAAGCAGCGTTGTGCATTGTGAATGGTCAAGCAGTCTTCTGGGCCCTGGCACATGTCCCAGAAGACCGTAGGAGAGAAGGGAGGCAGGAAAACATCCTCTTCGGAGCGGAAGTGGGAGCAGGTACCTGTCAAAATCATTTACCAGCTTGATCTCCCTCAAAAATAGCGGGGGACAAGTCCTTAAAGAAGAACTTCCCCTTTTCGGTGGAGCTCCACTTTAAGAGCAGGTTTGCCCGGAGGGGGCCCTCTTCTCCTTAAAGGCACAGTGTCTGAACACGGCAGTCAGATTGTACTGAACAGCGTGGTCAAACACTGGTGCCTTCTGGACTGAACAGTCACATGTGGACACACAATGCAACTGTTATAATAGTATAGTGCAGGTAAGACAATGAAATTAGAGGCTTCAAGTACAGTCTTTCTGTGATTTGAATTGGATTTTTAAAATATAACTAAAGGCAAAACTTTTTTCAGTTTTGGATAACGTGAAGAGGGATTAGAACACCTGTCAGGGATCAACTAAAAGAACTAATAGAACAAGAAACCCATTGTATTTGTAATAGAATTAAGAAAGAGAGGTATCTGGGAGGGAACAAAATGGGGAAGTACCTGGATAGAATACTAAAAAAGAAAAAACTCAAAATTTCATAGAGAAAATCCAAAGTAGCACAGGGGAAATTGTATTTACTACAAAGATAGCAGGTGTATTTCAAAAATATTATGGAGAACTGTACTCAGTAAAACAGAAAGAGACCCCAGTGTGCGAAAAGGAGAGGATAGAGAAAACAAAAACCTTTCTGAGGGAAGTAAGTCTAAATAAAAATCTCAGAAGACAGATTACGTGTCCTAGAAGAACGTATCATAGAAGAAGAAATAGGCCGGATCTTAAAAGATACAGCCTCAGCGAAAAGTCCAGGCCCAGCTGGGCTGACAATATTCTACTATAAGAGGTTCAAGGAAATATTAATCCCTAGACTATGCACTTACATAAATGGGATAGGAACAAGTTGGGAGATGAGAAGGGATGCTCTAGCAGTGCTTATTACTATTATTCCAAAGGAAGGGAAAGACGCTACCCTATGTCCAAGTTATAGACCTATCTCATTGCTAAATGCAGATACAAATTTGCTAAGGTTCTAGCAAGTAGGTTGAAAATGGTAATGAACTACTTGGTCCATGCGGACCAGGTCGAATTCATCCGAGGAAGGGAAGGAAGTGATAATAGGGTTAGAACACTGTTACTCATGCAGGAAATCAAAAAAGTAGGTCCCCAGGACTACTACTCTCAATAGACGCGGAGAAAGCGTTTGATAGGGTAGACTAGGGATTCATGATGAAGACATTGGAGGTAACGGTTGTAGGCTCAAAGATGATCAACTGGATTGAAGCATTGTATAACCATCCAACAACTAGGGTAAAGGTCAATGGGACAGTGTCTACGTCCTTTGAGATGTATAACGGGACTAGACAGGGTTGCCCCCTGTCCCCCCTATTGTTTGTTCTCTCATTAGAGCCACGTTAGAGCGGCGGTCAGACAGGTTCAGATATAGGGGGGACTATGATAGGAGACGAAGAGCACAAACTAGCAGCATATGCCGATGATATACTGTTTTACATCACCAAACCCACAGTAACCCTTCCCAATCTAATGAAGCTATTAAAAACCTATGGAGAAATACCAAACTTTAAAATGAACCCCTCTAAAGCAGAGATCCTTAATATCAACGTGAAGAAACAGGACGCACAGGTATTCCAACAAGAGTTCCCATTTATATGGCGAGAAAAGGAATTAAAATACTTAGGAGTAAAAATAACATCTGAAGAGACAATATACCAAGCAAATTTTATTCCGCTCCTGAATGAAATAAAAACTGAAATTAACAAAACTGCAACAGGACACCTCTCTTGGTTAGGCAGGATAAATGTTTTTAAAATGGCAATTTTGCCTAAGATCATGTATAAAATGCAAATGCTGCCAATCCTCCCACAAGTGTATTTTAACACACTAAAACATTACTAATCAGGTTTATATGACAGAAAAAGAAACTGAGGATAAGCCTCGCGGTACTTAACCACTTCAGCCCCGGAAGGATTTACCCCCTTCCTGACCAGAGCACTTTTTACAATTCGGCACTGCGTCGCTTTAACTGCTAATTGCGCGGTCATGCAATGCTCTACCCAAACGAAATTTGCGTCCTTTTCTTCCCACAAATAGAGCTTTCTTTTGATGGTATTTGATCACCTCTGCCGTTTTTATTTTTTGCGCTATAAACGGAAAAAGACTGAAAATTTTGAAAAAAAAATATATTTTCTACTTTTTGTTATAAAAAAAATCCAATAAACTAAATTTTAGTCATACATTTAGGCCAAAATGTATTCGGCCACATGTCTTTGGTAAAAAAAATGTCAATAAGCGTATATTTATTGGTTTGCGCAAAAGTTATAGCGTCTACAAACTAGGGTACATTTTCTGGAATTTACACAGCTTTTAGTTTATGACTGCCTATGTCATTTCTTGAGGTGCTAAAATGGCAGGGCAGTACAAACCCCCCCCCCCAAATGACCCCATTTTGCAAAGTAGACACCCCAAGGAAATTGCTGAGAGGCATGTTGAGCCCATTGAATATTCATTTTTTTTGTCCCAAGTGATTGAATAATGACAAAAAAAAAAAAAAAATTACAAAAAGTTGTCACTAAATGATATATTGCTCACATAGGCCATGGGCTATGTGGAATTGCACCCCAAAATACATTCAGCTGCTTCTCCTGAGTACAGGGATACCACATGTGTGGTACTTTTTGGGAGCCTAGCCGCGTACGGGGCCCCGAAAACCCAGCACCACCTTCAGGATTTCTAAGGGCATACATTTTTGATTTCACTCCTCACTACCTATCACAGTTTCGGAGGCCATGGAATGCCCAGGTGGCACAAACCCCCCCCCAAATGACCCCATTTTGGAAAGTAGACACCCCAAGCTATTTGCTGAGAGGCATGGTGAGTATTTTGCAGCTCTCATTTGTTTTTGAAAATGAAGAAAGACCAGAAAAAACATTTTTTTTTTCTTTTTTCAATTTTCAAAACCTTGTGACAAAAAGTGAGGTCTGCAAAATACTCACTATACCTCTCAGCAAATAGCTTGGGGTGTCTACTTTCCAAAACTGGGTCATTTGGGGGGGTTTTGTGCCACCTGGGCATTCCATGGCCTCCGAAACTGTGATAGGCAGTGAAGAGTGAAATCAAAAATTTACAGCCTTAGAAAGCCTGAAGGCGGTGCTTGGTTTTCGGGGTCCCGTGCCCGGCTAGGCTCCCAAAAAGTCCCACACATGTGGTATCCCCGTACTCAGGAGAAGCAACAGAATTTATTTTGGGGTGTAATTTCACAAATCCCCATGGCATGTTTGAGCAATATAACATTTAGTGACAACTTTGTGCAAAAAAAAAAAAATTTGTCTCTTTCCCGCAACTTGTGTCACAATATAAAATATTCCATGGACTCGACATGCCTCTCAGCAAATAGCTTGGGGTGTCTACTTTCCAAAATGGGTTCATTTGGGGGGGTTTGAACTGTCCTGGCATTTTATGCACAACATTTAGAAGCTTATGTCACACATCACCCACTCTTCTAACCACTTGAAGACAAAGCCCTTTCTAACTTAATTTGATCATTTATTTGTCTCATCTATGTGATCCAACTATCATCCCTGTAAACATACATACATTTTTGGTCTCCATATACAATCTAAATCAATACATACAACGATGACTTACATACTACTATGTTACTTTTCTAATGGCTGCTCATGGATATCTGTTGCAGGTGTTCGGTCTCTCGCTCCCCCGGGGGGGCGTGCATCAGTGTGGCTCCTTGCAAGCCCCTGGGAGCTGGCTCTTTTCCCGGGTGGGGGGTGGGGATGGCCTGCACGCCGCCCGGACCCCTCTGTGGCTCCCCAATGCTCCCACTTGATAAGTCTACCTCACTTCAACGGTAATAATCCATCATTATGTTTTATCCAATGTAATCTTTTATAGAATATTATCTACCAGTCTTAATATTTGTATTACTTTATAGATTTAGAGGTGCCCCCTGAAGAGACCGCACTCAGGTCGAAACGCGTCGGGGCTTCGGCATTTTACTACACCATGTAATGTAATGATGTGATATGCATTTTGCCGTCTTATGAAATATGAACTCATTATTGAACCAGATTCAACATGTACATATGATATTGGACATTTTGTCAAATAAATTGTTTTATCAATGATCTTTGTAACGGTATACTTTGCTGCTTTAAAGCCCAATTAGGGGAATCCAAAATTCTTTTTATCTATTTCAGGGTGTGCAGCTCCCTTGTTCTCTCCTATGTATGTCTCCCCCTAGTTCTACCACTAAGGGAGGCGTATGCTGCGTGTGTGGGTGTTAGCGGTACTGGCGCTAATCTGACGCTGCCTGGGGCTGGTGCTTACCAGTTCACCAAAATGCTACCAAAAAAACTGTTAGCGATCGCAGGGATCAGGCCTGACTCTGCGAACGCTGCAGTTATGCGTTTAGTGTTTTGTAAGTAACAGTGATCGATCGATAATGCACTTGGGTGGGCTGGGCTGGGCCGGGCGGAGGGGAAAAACGCAGGTGCTAGCAGGTATCTGGACTGATCCCGCTAACACTGCGTTTTTGGGAACCCTAAACTGCTGGGGACGCTAGTATAGATCTGATCGGATCAGATATTGATGCGTTCAGATACTATACCACTAAGGGAGGTGTACGGTGCGTGCGTGGGTGTTCGCGGTACTGGCGCTAATCTGACGCTGCCTGGGGCGACGCATATCACCGCCGGGCGATCAGGGGGCTAAACCTTTATTCAGTAATAAACGGCGGGTGCCCTGACACTATAAAAAATAAACGAACTAACCAGCGTCACCCGTAACAGTTATACGGTGATCAGTGGTGAAAGGGTTAACTAGGGGGCAATCAAGGGGTTAAAACATTTATTAGATAGTATATGGGGGTCCCTGTCGCTATAAAACGCTGACGGCGAACCTAAATATTTACGTTCCTAACTAGCGTCACCAGTGACACTAATACAGCGATCAGAAAAATGCTTAGCGACACTGGTGACAGGGGGTGATCAAGGGGTTAAAACTTTATTAGGGGGGGTTAGGGGGGTACCCTAGACCTACAGGGGGCTAACACTCACTGTCCTACCACTGCTAACTGTCACAAACTGACACTATGCAGTAATCAGGAAAAAAAAAAAAAACCTGCTTGGTGTCAGTTTGTGACAGGGGGGGGGGATGGGGGGGATCGGGGGGGGGATCGGGGGTGTAAGGTATGCCTGGCATGTTCTACTGTCTTGTGTGTGTGTTTGGTGCACTTAAATGTCGTCTCTCCTCGGCGCTGGAACGGAAACTGGCCAGCCGAGGAGAGATGACATCACATCCTCTGCCTCTGTGTACTATACAGAGGCAGGGGATGTTTCTCATTAGCTGGGAGCGATCGCGAGGGGGGGGCCACGATCGGATGGTCTCCCCCTCGTCTTTCATCGCTCCCAACCAAAAGCTGACCGCCGATGGCACCGGGGGGGGTCCGATCGGACCCCCTGCCCGCGGGAAGGCAATCACGTACCAGGTACATGATTTTGCCTGCCCATGCCGCTCTGCTCACGTATATAGGCGTGAGGCGGTCGGCAAGTGGTTAACCTCTTCAAGACCGCCGCACGACTATATACGTCCAAAGTTTGAACGGGGATATCGTTGTTATGGCAGCAGCTAGCTACCATAACCCCGGTATCCCCGTTTTCGTGCGGCGGCCGGCTTTCAGATAAAAGTGGTCCCTGCGGCGGATTCGCCGCAAGATCACTTTTATCGGTGGTGGGAGAGGGCCCCCCCGCAGCAATCCGGTGCCCTCCGCTGCTTACCGGAGCCATCGGTAGCGGCGGAGGCAATCGCGTCCTATCCTGTGGTGTGTCTGGAGACGAGTGAGGCTAAGATGGTGCTCATTCGTCTCCATGACACTGATGGGCGGAAGCGACGTCAAAACGTCACTTCCGTCCACGCCTCTTAAAGGCATATTTTTTCAAATGTCATTTTTCTAAATGACTTTTTTTTTTTTTTTTTTTTTATTGCATTTTAGTGTAAATATGAGATCTGAGGTCTTTTTGACCCCAGATCTCATATTTAAGAGGTCCTGCCATGCTTTTTTCTATTACAAGGGATGTTTACATTCCTTGTAATAGGAATAAAATTGACACCATTTTTTTTTAAAAAACAGTGTAAAAATAAATAAAATATTGTAAAATAAATAATAAAAAAAAAAAAAAAATTTTTAAAACCGAGCTTTAAAAACGAGCTCGCGCACAGAAGCGAACGCATACGCGAGTAGCGCCCGCATATGAAAACGGTGGTCAAACCACACATGTGAGGTATCGTCGCGACCGGTAGAGAGAGAGCAATAATTCTAGCCCTAGACCTCCTCTGTACCACAAAATATGCAACCTGTAGAATTTTTTAAACGTTGCCTTTGGAGATTTTTGAGGGTAAAAGTTTTGCCATTCCACGAGCGGGCGCAATTTTCAAGCGTGACATGTTGGGTATCAATTTACTTGGCGTAACATTATATTTCACAATATAAAAAATAATGTTTGGGGGTTCTAAGTAATTTTCTAGCAGAAAAACCTGTTTTAAACATGTAAACACCTAAAATCCAAAACGAGGCTGGTCCTTAAGTGGTTAATAAAGACAAAAAGCAAGGGGGGCTGGGGGTGCCAGAAATCAAAAATTACTATAATGCAATATTACTATCAGGGGTGTTAGAATGACTAAAAATGAATAAGGAAAAAAGATGGGTTACATTGGAAAACAAGATTAGCAATGTAGCACTGGGGAAAATAATTTGAATACCACCTGAATATAGAGAAATAAGTGAAAATACACATGTAATAACAAAGAAAATCTTGGCAATCTGGGATTTGATGCACACAAAGAAAAAATGGGAATTTATTTCACCCCTGATACCATTCAAAGAAACAAATTTTCTTCCACCGTGGAAAGGGAGATTGTTTGGGAAATGGATAAAAAAAGAAGATGCACAATTAAACGATATCACGATGAAAGGCAAAATATACACGTTACAGGATTTAAAATTAAAAAATGACTTAATGGTAATAGACGAATGGCGGTACTCCCAGCTGAAACATTTTGTTACACCATTGCCTCAACCAGTAAGATCTGAGGAGGACTTATGGCCGTTCGAGCGGCTATGTATAGCAAAAGGAATAAAGAGGGGGATCTCAAGGATCTATAAAGTGCTTGTAAGATTGAAGGGGCTGAAAATACCACCATTCATAAAAAAGTTGGAAGAAGAACTGGGTAAAGGAGAGAGATCAAGATTATGGGAAAATCCTCAAGATGACACATTCCACGGCAATAGACAGTAACAACATAGAAATTAATTATACATTTTTAGCATGCTGGTATATTACAACTGGGTAAGGCACATAAATGTCAAAAGGAAGTTTCATGACAATCCCGGGCCAATGTGGTGAAGTGGGAACAATGGCCCACATATGGTGGAAGTATCCAAAAATGTAAAACTATTGGAGAGAGGTGTTGCAGGTAATTAAGGGGATTACCAATATAGAGATTCCAGAGGAACCATGGAGGTGTTTGTTTAATGGGGTAAGAATGACAATTAAACATTAGCTGAGAACATTGGTTCCCCATCTAATGAATGTAGCCAAAAGCTTAATACCTCAGCAGTGGCAGGAGATCAAAAGTCCTAAGATGGGAAGTTGGTGTAAAAAAGTGGATGAGATTTACAATATGGAATATCTCAGGTTCTGTGGAGATGAGGGAATAGAACGATTTGAAAGTAAGAGGAGGGTCTGGAGAGAGTTTAAGCTGTCAAGGAGATATGTAGAATTAAAGAGAGCAGAGGAAGGGGGGAGGTCGGGAGTCACGGCAGAGGTTTAGTAATAAAAAGGGGGTGGGGAGTATAAATAATGGTAAATAGTATTTGGTGGTTGATAAGTGTTGTGTTTTTATATTTGGATAGATCATAAAGAAAAAAACAATAAAGAAATTGAAATAAAAAAAGAACACCTGTCAGTTTGTATTGCTTTTTGTGCCCCTGTTAGGGGGTACCAATATTCAAAAAAAGGGCAGAGATATATTCCTGGAAACTACAGGCCAGTCAGTCTAACATCAATAGTATGAAAACTATTAGAGGGGATGATAAGGAACTATATCCAAGAATATGGTGATGAGAAAGGTATCATTAGTAGTAATCAACATGGGTTTATGAACGTTTGTTCTTGCCAGATCAACCTGTTAACATTCCACGCTGAAATGAGCTGCCATCTAGATAAACGTAGGCCTGTGAATGTGGGGTATCTGGATTCTGCAAAAGCATTTTATACAGTCCCCCATAGACGCTTAATTTACAAAATTAGGTCTGTAGGCATGGATCACAGGGCTTGTTCTTGGATATAAAACTGGATACAGGGGTCATGATAAATTATTATTATAATTATTATTATACAGGATTTTTATAGCACCGACAGTTTATTCAGCGCTTTACAACATAAGGGCAGACAGTACAATTACAATACAGTTTAATACAGTAGGAATCAGAGAGCCCTACTCGTTAGAGCTTAAATAGCATGTACATGTTTCAGATAGTCACTCCACTAGCGGAGAAAGCAAAAAACACTTCACTAGAACACCATAATGCAGTTAGATCCACCCTACCAAATAATATGACCACCAATAAAGGATGGTCAAACATCCTCCTAATATCGTCAGCGATGGGATATCCTTTTTTTTTTTTTAAATCAGATCTTCTTTTATTAATTTTATATTTAAACAATACAAAACACACATACATACCATGTACATATTGATATTCACAACAATCATATATTTCAATATTAAACAAACTAAACAAGAAAAAAAAAACCCAAACCCCTTCCTCTATAGTCTCCTATTATCTATATTTGTCTCTATACTCCCAATAAATCTTTCAGTCAAGGATTTCTGACCACCTCTTCCTCACTTTCTCAAATTTCCCTGGGCAACCTCTGTGTAAAAATATTTATTCCTCTTTGAGTATAGTTTACTTTTTTTGTGTTTTCCATTCGGCTAGAATTGGGGCGTATCATGACATCCATTTTTGTGCTTTCGAGCCTGAAACAGACTCCTCACTATTGGCCTAAGGGTGTTTTTCGGGATCCTAGTTACATCTATCATACTCAGAAGACATATAACTGGCTCTAGCCACAGCTCCATCCCAAAGAGACCATTAATAGTAGACATAACCCCTGCTAGTATCGGTGGAGTTTGGGGCATCTCCATAACATATTAAGTTAGCCGGACCCCATTTACACCTAGGACATAAAGAGGTATCTCTACGCTTCCATTTGAATAACTTCTTCGCTGTATGATAAGTCCTATGCAGGATGAATAGTTGGGTTAGTTTTTGTGTAGAAGATAAAGAGACCATGGGCACCACAGACAATGCAGCTTCCCTTTGGTCATCTGATATCAACCGCAAATCTCATTCCCAATGAGCTTTCGCTGGTATATCCACCGATTCTTGGAGTTTATTGTAAAGTACACAATATAATTATGATAAAAGACCTTTCTTGGCCTCCCTCTTGGACAGCAATGAAATTATTGTAGATGTATTAAACTTAATTTTGTGAGAACGGCCTGCGCCTGTATAGTGTGTCTAAGCTGGAGAAATTGAAAGAATCTTTGATTTGGGATCCCATATTCATTACTTAAATTGGGTAAAGGTTTTTAGCACATCATTATGAAATAATTGGACTATATACTTCAACCCTTTAGTCTTCCATAAGTCAAACCCTTCCAATTTCTTTAATTCCCCATAACTGGAGTTATTCCATAGCGGAGTAAATAACGTATAACCCTTAACCCTTGTAAGCATTTAAACCGTTGTAATATGTTTCATTTACTGCCATGTTTTATCAAATAATTTAGTTTCCAGTAAAGATATTTTTTTTATAATTTAACCACTTCAGCCCTGGACGGATTTACCCACTTCCCGGCCAGGCCATTTTTTGCGATACGGCACTGCGTCGCTTTAACTGACAATTGCGTGGTCGTGCGACGCTGTACCCAAACAAAATTTATGTCCTTTTTTTCCCACAAATAGAGCTTTCTTTTTGCGGTATTTGATGACCTCTGCAGTTTTTATTTTTTGCGCTATAAACAAAAAAAAATGACAATTTTGAAAAAACCCAATATTTTTTAAGTTTTGCTTTAATAAATATCTATAATAAAAAATATTAAAATAATAAATATCTATAAGGTGGATCTACATGCACCCTAGGTGTTCTGGTGAAGTGTTTCTTGCTTTCTCGGCTAGTGGAGTGATCATCTGAAAGGATTTATTACTCTCAGCTCCAGAACAATTATGGATATTTGCACTCTTTGTGGTGGACTGTTTAATCACAGTTTTAGAGGTATTTTTGTATTTGATGGATTTTTTCACTATATATGCTTTGATGGAGACTGATTTACACTTTTCATATGTTTTGATGTTTGCAGTTACTACTGTTTATACAATGTTTGAAATTGTTTATTTATAGCGCTGCACAATTTTATCACCAAAACAATAATTCAGCCACTTTATAACTTTGGTTCAGCCACATCTGGAGTATTCTGCCCTGTTCTGGTCACCAATCCTCAGGAAGGATGTGTTGGAACTGCAGAGAGTCCAAAGAAGTGCAACAAAATTAATAGGAGGACTAGAGGACCTCAGTTACGAGGAACGACTACAAACATTAAACATATTTTCCCTGGAGAAGAGACGCTTGAGAGGAGATATGATAGCGATTAACAAATATCTCAATGGTGATCCCAGCATAGGAAGAAAACTATTCTTAGTCTTAAGGAGTGTAGAAAGACAGGGGACACTCATTGAAATTGGAGGAGAAGCGGTTTGACCTTAACCTCTTCAGCCCCGGAAGAATTTACCCATTTCCTGGCCAGGCCATTTTTTGCGATACGGCACTGCGTCCCTTTAACTGACAATTGCGCGACGTTGTACACAAACAAAATTGATGCCCTTTTTTCCCCACAAATAGAGCTTTCTTTTGGTTGTATTTGATCACCTCTGCTGTTTTATTTTTTGCGCTATAAACAAAAAAAGAGCGTAAATTTTAAAAAATACACAATATTTTGTACTTTTTGCTATAATAAATATCCCAATTTAAAAAAACAAAAACAAAAAAAAACACATTTCTTCATCAGTTTAGGCTGATATGTATTCTTCTACATATTTTTGGTAAAAATAAAAAATCACAATAAGCGTATATTGATTGGTATGCGCAAAAGTTATGGCGTCTACATAATAGGGAATAGATTTATGGCATTTTTTATTATTTATTTATTTTTACTAGTAATGGCGGTGATCTGCGATTTTTATCGGGACTGCAACATTGCAACGGACACATCAGACACTTTTGACACTTTTTTGGGACCAGTGACATTTATACAGCGATCAGAACTAAAAATAGCCACTGATTATTGTATAAATGTCACTGGCAGGGAAAAGGTTAACACTAGGTGGCGATTAAGGGGATAAATGTGTTCCCTAGATGTGTTCTAAGTGTGGGGGGAATGTGGCGGACTGAAGGAGGAGAGAGATCGTTGTTCCTACTTAGTAGGAACACACAATCTGTCTCTCCTCCCATGACAGAACCGGGATTTGTGTGTTTACACACACAGATCCCAGTTCTCACTCTGTCACGAGCAATCATGGGTGCCTGGCAGGCATTGCGCCTGCCAGGCACGCTTGTCTGCTCTGGGAACACGCTGCGGGCGCCTGCTACAGCGTCTTAAAGAGCCGACTTACAGCTACGACGGCTCACGCAGGGCAGCCATCCTGCCGCAGTATAACTGGGGCGGCTGGTTGGGAAGGGGGTAAACTGAATAAGGGGTTTTTCACTGTCAGGGCAGCAATGATGTGGAACTCCCTTCCACAATCGATAGAGTCAGCAGGAAGTATTGATAGTTTTAAAAAGATTCTTGGACATGCATCTTAGTGATCACAATATACAGGGATATGGGAAATGATTATCGACATAAACACCCACACAGGTTGAACTGCATGGATTAGTGTCTTTATCCAACCTTACCAACTATGTAACTATGAGATTCATCCTCTCTATTTGTCCTGTTTACTGTTATCACTGAAAGTGAAAGAAAATCACAAATTTGGAGTTGACACCAGAACAGTAATAGAGGGGAAGTCTTCCAATGGAGACACTAGTTGTAGTGACCCTAGTGACATCCTGCGTTTCCCTCACTTTGGAGGGATTTCCTCTCACTTCCTGTTTTGGCTATGGGACAGGAAATGAAGGGAAATCTTTCCTAAGGGACATAGATGGCAAAAAAAAACAAGACTGACAGGATTAATAATCCTCCTTTATTCAATCCAAATATCCAAAATGAAAAAAGTGTTGCCTTTAATTACACTTTAAGTGAACCTGTGGTCAGGCTATGAATATATATCGTAAGTATTTAGATATTTTAAAAAGCAGTAAATGAACAGTAAGGGCATAGTCACAACGAAAGCATTTGGCAGCATTTGCTTTGCTGCCCAATACAGTCCCAACACAAGGACATGGTAAATAGTCTAATTTTCTATGGTTTCATTTTGATCCTATAGGATTTATAGGTGTGCCCTGGAAAAAATAGGTCAACATCCTTTTTGTGAAGTGCATTACAATGTGTTACAAGGTGGTGTGCAAAATTGTATCCTGTCCTATTTTTATGCTGCTGCAACATGTTTACACAAGTAAAGTAAAAAAAAAAAAAGCAGAAGAAATAAACGCTCTGCAACCATGTGGAGCAATTGATCCTCAAAGCTCAGAAGAGAAGTAGTGAACTGGTTTAAGTCTGGTCTCTGGCTCTCCCTTCTTTCCGTGCACCTGCTTTGTGTCTTCATTAGATATATGAAGGCTGACAGGCAGCCAGGTTACTGTAGGAAGAGGAGCAGAATGAGCTGAGCAGCTGAAAGGAAACGTTAATCTGCTGTAAACTGCAATAATTAATTATTCCACAGCGCCGGCAGTTAAAGAGGTATGCAAGGGCTTGCTCAATATCTATTAACCTTATCTGCACTTGGCTATTTGTTGTTCAAGTTAAGGATACGGTTATAAGGGTAATCTACCATCAAGAATTCGGATTGTTTTTTGGTGTTGGAAGAAACACTAGATGATATCTGTGTGGTTAATTGAAAGCTTGTTTACAGTGATTAAAATGAATGGAAAAAATAACATAAAGGCTTCTTGGTATACTGTATTCATCTTTCAATTGGCTGAGCTCTTCAAATTATACAGAATGGATCTTTTTCTCTTAGTTGCTGGAAAATGACCAACTTTTATACATAGGTCTTATTACTCCTATTTATTTGTCTTTTTGTAAAAAAAAAAAAAGAAACAAGCAAACAGAAAGTATACACTGCTATATCTTTTCTGATTAACTTCTTTCTCAACAGAGACTGAAAGAACTCAAACAAAGGGAATTCTCTCGAAATGTTGCATCAAAATACAGGCGAAATGAACGAAAACAAAAGAAATATCTTCAGCGGATCCACAGACTGCAGGATCACAAGAGACAAACAAACTGGTATGTAACCAAGGCTAAAATCCCCAAATCCCCATAAACCAGTTGCTCTCACTGGGAGCTGGAGGCATGTCATGAAATGAGCTGCATGATCCAGATCCATGTGTTCCAAAAACCCAGAATTGTGAAAAAGGCCGCAAAACTCAGGCATGGTTGCCATTACTTATTTCTACAAATGTATGTCAAAAAAATAGAAACAGCTGAAACTTAAATGGACATACCACAATAACAGCAATCAACAGGGCAAAATTACAACATTATTACAATACATTCAACATTTTAGTTATAGTGTTATTGGTAATAGCACTTCATACCTGTGCATTGCCCATACAGATCAAAGCAACTGGTTCACTTCAATGGCATAGCTCCCAACTGTCCCTGATTTCGAGGGACTGTTGCTGATTTGGAGCAGTCCCTCTTTCCTCCTCATTTGTCCCTCATTTTGGTCTGATCTATATAGTTGTATATAAAATGCACTTTTTATCTTTCCCAGTACTAAACCTTTCATCCAATTTATAAATTGCTGCATTTGCACATTTTAAAAGCCAATTTAAAGGAATAGTAGTGTTAAAAAAAGGACTTGTGCATTTAATTAACCTTTTTTGGGGGGGCTTAATTCTCCTTTAAGGGGGTGTGGCAAGGGGCGTGCCCTATGCCTACATACGTTTGTTAGTAGGTGTCCCTCATTCCCTTCTCAAAATGTTGGGAGGTATTCAAAGGCAGCCATCTGCTTACAGTATATTAAACTTCCGTTTACTTCCTTGCTGTTCTGTATGGATGGTGGGAAAGAAGAGAAATAGCTGGTATTTCCACACATGGTGATTATATAAGTTATTCTTCCTATGTAACAGTGTTTGTGATTGGTGATTGTCACCCCCTGCCTGCCAGGGCTCAGCCCAATGTAAGTTCCAATTTACAACTTCCTCTGTTCACTTTCAGTGATTAAAACCTGGAGTGAAAAGAAGGTACGATTAAGAAGTTGGTGGAGCTGCCGTGAATAAACACCAAAATATTAAATTCACATTTATATTTCTTACAATATAACATAACATAATAACACCAAATATATGCTTGTTGAACAACGCACATATATAAAAAGTTTCCTGGGTGCCTGGAACAGTGCTTGAATAGGTTGAACTCTGTAGTGCGGGGGTCGGCAATCTGTCGATCGCAGTCCACCTGTCGACCACAGGCAGGTGACAGGTAGACCGCGAACAGGTTCTTGCACCGTCAACCCCCGCCTCCTCTCTCTCACCCTCCCGTTTCCATCCTCCTCTGCCGCTGTGATCAGTGAGCAGAGATCGGGAGGAAGCACAGCTCAGGGTGGAGGGTGGGAGGAGGAGCTGGCCAAATGAACTTTTTACGTTAAATCGCTGGTGATTAGTTGCTACGACACAGGGTGGTCCTAAGCAACCAAATACCAGCTTGCTAATATGAAAAGTGACTCTGCCAGCTCCCGCCCCCTGTCCAGAACTGTGCTGCCTTCCAGTCTCCGCTGTGTAAGCAGGTAGGACACTGTGCTATGGCAGGGAAGAGGTTACTGCTATAGGGGAAAGGAGGGGGGGCAGAAGACACCACTGTGTATTTATGGGGGGCGGAGGTGATTTGAAGGGGGCAGAGGACACTGTTATGGGCAGGGTCTTCCCCATAGCAGTGTCCTCTGCCACCCTTCACATCCCCCCCTTGATCCCTGCATTCTGAGCACGACCCACTCCTAAACCCTGCATTCTGAGTACAACGCACCCCTAAACCCTGCATTCTGAGTGCAACGCACTCCTGATCCCCTGTGAGTGAAACGCACTCCTGAACTCTGCAATCTGAGCGTAATGGACTCCTGATCCCTGCATTCTGAACACAACGCACTCCAGATCCCTGCATTCTGAGCACAACCCACTTCTGATCCCTGAATTCTGACCACAACGCACCCCTAAACCCTGCATCATGACTGCAATGCACCACTAAACCCTGCATTCTGAGCGCAATGCACCCCTAAACCCTGCACTCTGAGTGCAATGCACCCCTAAACTCTGCATTCTGAGTGCAACGCACTCCTGATCCCCAGCATTCTGAGTGCAGTGCACTACTTAATCCTGCATTCTGAGCGCAACACACTCCTGAACCCTGCATTCTGAGTGTAATGCACTCCTGATCCGTGCATTCAGAGTGCAACACACTCCTGATCCCTACATTTTGACCGCAACGCACTCCTGAACCCTGCATTCTGAGCGTAACACACTCCTGATCCCTGTATTCTGATCGCAACGCACTCCTGAACCCTGCATTCTGACCGCAACGCATTCCTGAACCCTGCATTCTGAGCGTAACACACTCCTGAACCCTGCATTCTGACCACAACGCACTCCTGAACCCTGCATTCTGAGTGCAACGCACTCCTAATCCCTGATGGAAATGTGGTAGTTGTGCGCTGCCACCTATTGGTGAATGAATATCATATATTTCAGTGATACCATTGAAGTGCAAATGTAAAGAAGCTGGTGTTATCACCTGGATGTTCTCACAAAGCAACAATGGATGCTATAAATGGGAAAAGTGATAGCGCTGCTATAAATAATTGAAGTGAAATACTAAAGTAATTACAATAAAAGTAATTTCCGGTTTAGAGTCCAATTGACGTCAGTTCCGGTTTCAATGGAACGCACGCTGGATGCAGAGTTTCCTGGTTTTATCTCTGCAACATGACATGCAATTTTAACAGTTCTTTCTTGTAAGTACCTACCCACGTTTGCGAAAATAAAAAAAAAAAGTACTTCACTATCAGCCCCTTTTTTTTATTTTGGTGTCTACATTTGTTTGTTACCAATAACATTTGGGGAGATCCTCCGGGGACCCTTCTGTGTGTTGCCTGTATGGCCAGCGTTCTGGCCTAAATCTAGACTGCAAAGCTAAGGGTCTATTTCTTTCAGTGAGCGGGGACACAGGAGTGGTGTGTGGCGCACCTTGAAGTTTGGAGCACAACTGCACTTTAATGATTGGAGCACATTGCACAATATACAGTATATGGGCATTTTTATTTTGTTCCACATATCAATTTGAATATTTTGTTAACACTGTATTTATATGTATTTTATTTTTTCCAGGTGAATAGCACTTTTTGTACAGCAGCTGCAAACACTAGATTCATTTTTTATATATGTATTGTTATTACTTCTAGTGTGAGTAAAGATAGATAGATAGATAGATAGATAGATAGATAGATAGATAGATAGATAGATAGATAGATAGATAGATAGATAGATAGATAGATAGATAGATAGATAGATAGATAGATAGATAGATAGATAGATAGATAGAGAGAGAGAGATAGATAGATAGATAGATAGATAGATAGATAGATAGATAGATAGATAGATAGATAGATAGATAGATAGATAGATAGATAGATAGATTTTTTTTCACAATACAATAATAATATAAAGAAATACAATAATCATATAAAAACCAGGGTGCTGAATGAATAGTCCAAATGGATAAAAATTAACGAAAATAGATGTAGATAATCTTCTTATGAGAATAGTGCTTCAAATTTCACTGTGAAAAAGGCCATGCTTCACTAACAAAACGACAGTCTGTGACTAGTTTTCTTTTCACCAGGTGCAGTGGAAGCTCACCTCCTTCATAGACCGAATTAGGGTCAATCAAGCTCAGAACTGAGAATGGTTCTTATCAGCAGATGACTCCTTAGTGGTCTCTGATGGTTCCTATAAAGACTGTGCAGGGATCTAACACGCTCTGCACATTGTGTACTTCCCCTTTAATATTGCCTCCGTGATGTTCCCCAATCTAAACTGACATAAAAATACAAGATAAAGCTATCAGGATGGTAGCGTAACGTGTAGAGGTAGAGCCTGGCGGTGATACACGTGAGACCTGTTGGGTTTTACTATGCTGGATTTTATCATGTTGTTTTTTATATAATTAAAAGGGAGTTTTATGTATGAAGTCGGGGTGGTGAGGTTTTATTCCACTTAACACCTGGTACTGCACTATTGGAAGCACTTTTGTATTTTCTGTATATATCGGTTTGGATTGGCATTCTGAATGAACACACTCCTGATCCCTGCATTCTGAGCATAATGCACGCCTAAACCCTGCACTCTCTTGTAATACTTATTTTTGTTCTGAGTAAAAATATATAAAAAAAAAAAAGGTTGGTCTTAATGTCTTTTTTTTTGGGGGGGGGGGGGGGGGGTAGGGGGGACCACTGCGCCCGGTGCTCTTTGACTTCATCAGTGTTGTTCAAGTAGATCTTCATCTCTTGAAGGTTGCCTACCCCTGCTGTAGTGTTTGGGAGGAGACTACAGTATGAATAGCCAAGTGTTCATCAGATTAATGTGCCAAACACATTGTAGAGGGCTTACATACAAATGCAGGAAATAAAAACTCACTTTTTTACATTGTGGACATATTAATGTCAAAAAATAAATCTGCAAAGAGAACAAATAAGGGAAGAGGAGTGAAAGGAATTACCGTAATAAAAAAATAACATTAAAATTACGTTGAAATTGATACATATACAGTGGGGACAGAAAGTATTCAGACCCCCTTAAATTTTTCACTCTTTGTTATATTGCAGCCATTTGCTAAAATCATTTAAGTTCATTTTTTTTCCTCATTAATGTACACACAGCACCCCATATTGACAGAAAAACACAGAACTGTTGACATTTTTTCAGATTTATTAAAAAAGAAAAACTGAAATATCACATGGTCCTAAGTATTCAGACCCTTTGCTCAGTATTTAGTAGAAGCACCCTTTTGATCTAATACAGCCATGAGTCTTTTTGGGAAAGATGCAACAATGTAGATGCATTGTCTTGTTGGAAGGTAAACCTTCGGCCCAGTCTGAGGTCCTGAGCACTCTGGAGAAGGTTTTCGTCCAGGATATCCCTGTATATGGCCACATTCATCTTTTCCTCTCCCTGCAGCTGAAAAACACCCCCACAGCATGATGCTGCCACTACCATGCTTCACTGTTGGGACTGTATTGGACAGGTGATGAGCAGTGCCTGGTTTTATCCACACATACCGCTTAGAATTAAGGCCAAAAAGTTCTATCTTGGTCTCATCAGACCAGAGAATCTTATTTCTCACCATCTTGGAGTCCTTCAGGTGTTTTTTAGCAAACTCCATGCGGGCTTTCATGTGTCTTACACTGAGGAGAGGCTTCCATTGGGTCACTCTGCCATAAAGCCCCGACTGGTGGAGGGCTGCAGTGATGGTTGACTTTCTACAACTTTCTCCCATCTTCTTTACCTCTCTCACCAAGGCTCTTCTCCCCCGATAGCTCAGTTTGGCCGGACGGCCAGCTCTAGGAAGGGTTCTGGTTGTCCCAAACGTCTTCCATTTAAGGATTATGGAGGCCACTGTGCTTTTAGGAACCTTAAGCGCATCAGAAATGTTTTGTAACCTTGGCAAGATCTTTGCCTTGCCACAATTCTGTCTCTGAGCTCTTCAGGCAGTTCCTTTGACCTCATGATTCTCATTTGCTCTGACATGAACTGTGAGCTGTAAGGTCTTATATAGACAGGTGTGTGGCTTTTCTAATCAAGTCCAATCAGTATAATCAAACACAGCTGGACTCAAATGAAGCTGTAGAACCATCTCAAGGATGATCGGAAGAAATGGACAACACCTGAGTTAAATATATGAGTGTCACAGCAAAGGGTCTAAATACTTAGGACCATGTGATATTTCAGTTTTTCTTTTTGAATAAATCTGCAAAAATGTCAACAATTCTGTTTTTTCTGTCAATGTGGGGTGCTGTGTGTACATCAATGAGGAAAAAAAATGAACTTAAATGATTTTAGCAAATGGCTGCAATATAACGAAGAGTGAAAAATTTAAGGGGGTCTGAATACTTTCCGTCCCCACTGTATATATTGTAATAGCAAGAGTCCCTGTCCCTATGGAAATGGAGCAAAAATGAACACAGAGTCTGCATGTCGGCGGACTGCAGAGCTACAGAACGTAGATTCGAAAAGAGAACTCTGGCAGCTTTCTCTGGATCTTGCTAGTTCCGGCTGGGGCCCTGTAGTTTTGAGATCCCTCAGAGTCTTGGGTGGGATGGGATCTCCAACCCTGTGTCCGGGTGTTGTGGACAGCCAGCAGGGTGTGTGCCCAGGTGCATATAAGGAGGGGCTGGTGAGAGCAGGGGGTGGAGGAAGGTGGAGTGTGAGCAGTTTGCTACTTCTGGTGCTGAGTGAAGACAGACCTGTGTCCGGAGAGTGGTCTGCCCTGTGGGAGACTGCAGCCCATGTAAGGGCGATTCTTTGCCCAGGGACTAGGAAAGGCTGGCAAGCCTTGAGTCGGGAAGACTACGGAAGCCAATGAGTCCAGGGGGCTGGAAAGTATCAACTCTGTTGAGAGCAAGCAGAGGAACTGCTGACAAGTAGGGATGAGCTTCGTGTTCGAGTCGAACCCATGTTCGACTCGAACATCGGCTGTTCGACCGTCCGTCGAATTGCGAACGATATGGGCCGTTCGCGCCAAATTCGTGTGGCGCGTCACGGCCCATAATTCACTGCGGCATCGCAGTGCATTGCTGGCTGATGATTGGCCAAGCATGCACTATGACCCGCATGCTTGGCCAATCACAGCGCCGTCAGTAGAGAGAGCTGTAATTGGCCAAAGCCAGGGTGGCTTTGGCCAATTATGGCTCAGGGGATTTAGTACACACCCCACACTATATAAGGCCGCCTGCACGGCGGCCCTGTGTAGTGTGTGTTCCGGTGTGCTGAGCGATAGAGAGAGAGAGAGACAGTGTCATTTGATTTGAGTTAGATAGATTAGGCAGAACAGTCAGTCAGTTAGCTGCACTTACAGTGTATTGTGTATATATATGCATCCCAGGTGTTGCATATATATATATACACTGTATTCAGTTTAGCTAGATCCGTTCCTGTTATCTTCTATCTAGACTATTTACATTCAGTGCAGTGTGTCCTGCTCACAGTGTTCAGCTAGATCCGTTCCTGCTATTTACATTCAGTACAGTGCTTCCTGCTCACAGTGTTCAGCTAGATCCGTTCCTGCTATTTACATTCAGTGCAGTGCGTGCTGCTCACAGTGTTCAGCTAGATCCGTTCCTGCTATTTACATTCAGTGCAGTGCGTCCTGCTCACAGTGTTCAGCTAGATCCGTTCCTGCTATTTACATTCAGTGCAGTGCGTCCTGCTCACAGTGTTCAGCTAGATCCGTTCCTGGTATTTACATTTAGTGCAGTGCGTCCTGCTCACAGTGTTCAGCTAGATCCGTTCCTGCTATTTACATTCAGTGCAGTGCGTCCTGCTCACAGTGTTCAGCTAGATCCGTTCCTGCTATTTACATTCAGTGCAGTGCGTGCTGCTCACAGTGTTCAGCTAGATCCGTTCCTGCTATTTACATTCAGTGCAGTGCGTCCTGCTCACAGTGTTCAGCTAGATCCGTTGCTGCTATTTACATTCAGTGCAGTGCGTCCTGCTCACAGTGTTCAGCTAGATCCGTTCCTGCTATATACATTTAGTGCAGTACGTCCTGCTCACAGTGTTCAGCTAGATCCGTTCCTGTTATCTTCCTACTGACAGGCAGGCTTGTCTGGTTACAGTATATAAAGCTACCTGAAGAAAATTACAGGTGTTCTTTTTGATCCTATTAGTACCACGGTCAGGCAGCTAGACTATTTACATTTAGTACAGTGTGTCCTGCTCACAGTGTTCAGCTAGATCCGTTCCTGTTATTTACATTCAGTGCAGTGCGTCCTGCTCACAGTGTTCAGCTAGATCCGTTCCTGCTATTTACATTCAGTGCAGTGCGTCCTGCTCACAGTGTTTAGCTACATCCGTTCCTGCTGTTTACATTCAGTGCAGTGCGTCCTGCTCACAGTGTTCAGCTAGATCCGTTCCTGCTATTTACATTCAGTGCAGTGCGTCCTGCTCACAGTGTTCAGCTAGATCCGTTCCTGCTATTTACATTCAGTGCAGTGCGTCCTGCTCACAGTGTTTAGCTACATCCGTTCCTGCTGTTTACATTCAGTGCAGTGCGTCCTGCTCACAGTGTTCAGCTAGATCCGTTCCTGCTATTTACATTCAGTGCAGTGCGTCCTGCTCACAGTGTTCAGCTAGATCCGTTCCTGCTATTTACATTCAGTGCAGTGCGTCCTGCTCACAGTGTTTAGCTACATCCGTTCCTGCTGTTTACATTCAGTGCAGTGCGTCCTGCTCACAGTGTTCAGCTAGATCCGTTCCTGCTATTTACATTCAGTGCAGTGCGTCCTGCTCACAGTGTTCAGCTAGATCCGTTGCTGCTATTTACATTCAGTGCAGTGCGTCCTGCTCACAGTGTTCAGCTAGATCCGTTCCTGCTATATACATTTAGTGCAGTACGTCCTGCTCACAGTGTTCAGCTAGATCCGTTCCTGTTATCTTCCTACTGACAGGCAGGCTTGTCTGGTTACAGTATATAAAGCTACCTGAAGAAAATTACAGGTGTTCTTTTTGATCCTATTAGTACCACGGTCAGGCAGCTAGACTATTTACATTTAGTACAGTGTGTCCTGCTCACAGTGTTCAGCTAGATCCGTTCCTGTTATTTACATTCAGTGCAGTGCGTCCTGCTCACAGTGTTCAGCTAGATCCGTTCCTGCTATTTACATTCAGTGCAGTGCGTCCTGCTCACAGTGTTTAGCTACATCCGTTCCTGCTGTTTACATTCAGTGCAGTGCGTCCTGCTCACAGTGTTCAGCTAGATCCGTTCCTGCTATTTACATTCAGTGCAGTGCGTCCTGCTCACAGTGTTCAGCTAGATCCGTTTCTGCTATTTACATTCAGTGCAGTGCGTCCTGCTCACAGTGTTTAGCTACATCCGTTCCTGCTGTTTACATTCAGTGCAGTGCGTCCTGCTCACAGTGTTCAGCTAGATCCGTTCCTGCTATTTACATTTAGTGCAGTGCGTCCTGCTCACAGTGTTCAGCTAGATCCGTTGCTGCTATTTACATTCAGTGCAGTGCGTCCTGCTCACAGTGTTTAGCTACATCCGTTCCTGCTGTTTACATTCAGTGCAGTGCGTCCTGCTCACAGTGTTCAGCTAGATCCGTTCCTGCTATTTACATTCAGTGCAGTGCGTCCTGCTCACAGTGTTCAGCTAGATCCGTTCCTGCTATATACATTTAGTGCAGTACGTCCTGCTCACAGTGTTCAGCTAGATCCGTTCCTGTTATCTTCCTACTGACAGGCAGGCTTGTCTGGTTACAGTATATAAAGCTACCTGAAGAAAATTACAGGTGTTCTATCCCAGCTTAGTGCAGCTACAGGCCATTAGTATGTCTGGAAGGCCAAGAAGGAGAGGCAGACAGTCACAAGCCAATAAGAGAGGGCAAGCAGGCTCTGTGTCTAGTGCTGGTCGTGGAGACGGTGCATCCTCATCAGCACGTGGCCATGGGACACGCTTGGCCTTTTTTTCGGCAGCTGGCCGTGTTGAGCCGCAACATGCGGAAGACTTGGTCGAGTGGATGACCAAGCCGTCCTCATCCTCCTCATCCTCTCTCACCCATGCCCAGGGTGCTTTGTCTGGCAAAGCAGCGGCCTCTTCCCTCAGCTCAATGTCATCAGTGACTCCTTCCCTAGCTCCACCATGTCCTCATGAGGATTCCCTCGAACTGTTTGACCACAGTGTTGGGTACATGCTCCAGGAGGATGCCCAGCGTTTGGAAGGCTCTGATGATGATACTGAGCTCAATGAAGGCAGTAACATGAGCACGGACAGAGGGGGTGCCCAAGAAGGACAGCAATCTGGCAGTCATGCTCCCCCTGCTGCAGCATACTGCCAGGTTTGCTCCAGTGATGAGGAGGGAGGGGATGATGAGGTCACTGACTCAACGTGGGTGCCTGATAGGAGAGAGGAGGAGGAGGAGGAGGAGGAGGAGGAGGAGGTGGCACATCACCAACTAGGCAGGATGCCCTCCAGGGGCCAGCCTAAGGGCAGCACATTGACTGCATCACACCCCAAAGCTCCACATGTGCAGGGCGCTGCAGTCTCTGCGCGTTATTCAAAAAGTTCTTTGGTGTGGGCCTTTTTTGAGACGAGTGCATCAGATCGCACCGCTGCTATTTGCAATATATGTCTCAAGCGTATCTCGCGTGGCCAAAACATCTCCCGCTTGGGTACCACATGCTTGACCAGACATATGTTGACCTGCCATGCAGTTCGTTGGCAAGCGTATCTAAAAGACCCACACCAAAGAACAAAGACGATCTCTCCTTGCTCCTCATCAGCTGAGATTTCCAACCCCACTAGACCTTCAGTCCTCTCTGCGACCTGCAGTGAGAGGAATGAAGGTGTAGAATTAGGTGTGTCACAGCCAAGTACTTATGGGCAATCTGCTTTTGGTACACCGACGTCAGATTGTACCAGGCAAATTTCCCTGCCCCAGCTGCTGCACCGCCGAAAGAAGTTTGCTCCCAGCCATCCACATGCCCAGCGGTTGAATGCTAGCTTGGCAAAATTGCTAGCACTTCAACTGCTGCCTTTTCAGTTGGTAGACTCTGCCCCCTTCCGTGAGTTTGTGGAATGTGCGGTTCCTCAGTGGCAGGTACCCAAACGCCACTTTTTCTCACGGAAGGCGATTCCGGCTCTCTACCGGCATGTGGAAGGCAATGTCCATGCCTCGCTGGACAGGGCGGTCAGCGGTAAGGTGCATATTACCGCTGACTCATGGTCCAGCAGGCATGGACAGGGACGTTACTTAAGTTTCACGGCGCATTGGGTGACTCTGCTGGCAGCTGGGAAGGATGCAGGACAAGGTGCAGTAGTGTTGGAGGTTGTTCCGCCACCACGCCTCCAAAATGCTGATTGTGACACACCTCTCTCCTCCACCCCCTCCTCTTCTTCTTCCTCCATGGCCTCTTCCTCGGAACCAGCGGTGCTCCGTAGGCGTTCAAGGGGCTACGCAAGTACGCAGGCCAAAAGATGCCATGCGGTGCTTGAGCTGGTGTGCTTGGGGGACAGGAGCCACACTGGGGCAGAGGTTCTGTCAGCTCTGCAGGGGCAGGTTCAGAGGTGGTTGACGCCACGCCAACTTAAGGCAGGAATGGTGGTTTGCGACAATGGCACCAACCTCCTCTCTGCCCTCCGACAGGGACAACTGACCCATGTGCCCTGTTTGGCTCACGTCCTTAACTTGGTGGTGCAGCGGTTCTTGGGCAGGTACCCGGGCTTACAGGATGTCCTGAGGCAGGCCAGGAAAGTCTGTGTGCATTTCCGCCGGTCATATAATGCCAGTGCTCGGCTGACGGACCTCCAAAAGGAGTTTAACCTGCCCAAGAACCGCCTAATCTGTGACATGCCCACCAGGTGGAACTCGACGTTGGCCATGCTGCAGCGGCTGCACACGCAGCAGAGGGCCATCAATGAGTACCTGTGCGACTATGGCACCAGGACAGGGTCAGGGGACCTTGGTTTTTTTTCCCCACGCCAGTGGGCCATGATCAGGGATGCATGCACTGTCCTGTCACCATTCGAGGAGGCCACGAGGATGGTGAGCACTGACAGTGCATGCATCAGTGACACTGTCCCCCTTGTCCACCTGTTGGAGCACACGCTGCGTGGAATAATGGACAGGGCACTTGAGGCAGAACAGAGGCAGGAAGAGGAGGACTTCCTTAGCTCTCAAGGCCCCCTTTATCCAGACAGTGTTCCTGCGTGCCCGCCGATCACACAGGAAGAGGACGAGGAGGAGGAGGAGGAGGAGGAGGAAGATTGTGTCAGTATGGAGGTGGAGCCTGGCACTCAGCATCAGCAGTCTTTAAGGGATCAGTCCCAAGGAACACATGGACTTGTACGTGGCTGGGAGGAGGTGGCTGCGGACGTTGTTGTCCTTAGTGACCCAGAGGACTCCGGACCGAATGCCTCAGCAAACCTACGCTGCATGGCCTCCCTGATCCTGCAAAGCCTGCGTAAGGATCCTCGTATTCGTGGTATCAAGGAGAAGGACCAATACTGGCTGGCAACCCTCCTTGATCCACGTTACAAGGGTAAGGTTGCGGACCTTATCTTGCCATCGCAGAGGGAGCAGAGGATGAAACATCTTCGGGAGGCCTTGCAGAAAGGTCTGTGCAACGCGTTCCCAGAGACTGGGAGGTTACAAACTCCTGTTTCTGGACAACGTGTTGCTGAGGCTTCGGTCAGTCAAAGAAGGAGCGGTGGAGAAGGTGGCCGTCTGACCGATGCGTTCAGACAATTTTTTGGTCCGCAGCCCCAAGGTATGATCGGTTCCAGCAACCATCGCCAGCGTCTGTTTTACATGGTGCAGGAATACCTAGGGGCAAGATCAGACTTGGACACCTTTCCCACCGAAAATCCTCTGGGTTACTGGGTCTTGAGGATGGATCACTGGCCAGAGCTTGCACAGTATGCAATTGAGCTACTGGCCTGTCCTGCATCCAGCGTTCTTTCGGAACGCACATTCAGTGCTGCTGGAGGCGTGGTAACCGATCACAGGGTGCGTCTGTCCACCGACTCGGTCGATCGGCTGACCTTCATAAAAATGAATCAGTCTTGGATCACCACCAGCTACCAAGCACCTGATGCAGATGTAACCGAATAATTTTTTTTGAAATCTCAGATCCCTTCAAAGACTGCCTATGCTGATGCTGAGTGACTATCCCTGAGTAATTATCCTCTTCCTCCTCAATCATCACGCTGATAGCTTGTAAAAACATTTTTGGTTCTGGGCGCCACCACCAGTGCCTAAGGCACAATTTTTCAGCCCCTGTTTAACAGGGGCGTGTAATTACAATTTTTGATGTAATACTTTGCAGCAGGGCTCGTTCCTGCATTCCAACTAGAGTGTCTGTGAGGGGTTGCAGTGTTGTGGCACCAGCACCAGTGCCTAAGACCCAATTTTTCAGCCCCTGTCTAACAGGGGCGTGTAATTACAATTTTTGATGCAATACTTTGCAGCAGGGCTTGTTCCTGCGTTTCAACTAGAGTGTCTGTGAGGGGTTGCAGTGTTGTGGCACCAGCACCAGTGCCTAAGACCCAATTTTTCTGCCCCTGTCTAACAGGGGCGTGTAATTACAATTTTTGATGCAATACTTTGCAGCAGGGCTCGTTCCTGCGTTCCAACTAGAGTGTCTGTGAGGGGTTGCAGTGTTGTGGCACCAGCACCAGTGCCTAAGGCCTAATTTTTCAGCTCCTGTTCAACAGGGGCATGTAATTACAATTCTTGATCTAATATTTCACAGCAGGGCCCTGTGAGGGCTTACAGTGTTTTGGCCACAGCAACACCTAAGGCCCAAATTTCTGCTGAGTATATAGGGCAGGACCCTACTTTCAAACATCTAACTTACAAACGACTCCTACTTGCAAACGGAAGGAGACAACAGGAAGTGAGATGAAATCTACCCCTAAGGAAGGGAAATTCTCTCCTGTAAGAGTTAATATGGGAAAACAATTTTTCCTTTCCACTGATGCTTTCCAATCCTTGTTCCACAAAAAAACCCAAATTTTCAAAAAACATTTTTCATTGGGACAAAAAAGTGAGGTGAAATCTTCTGAAGAGGAGGAAAGACGCAAAACAAATGTCACAGGGGTGATAACCCTTCCCTATGTTTTCCAAAAAGCTTAGAAAAGATTTTTTGGCTGGAGCTAAACACATTAAAAATGTTCAAAATTACAAACAGATTCTACTTAACAACAAACCTACAGTCCCTGTCTTGTTTGCACCGCCTGTATACTGCTGTTCAGAGTATATAGGGACCTTTCCTTATTTTAATTTGGGTGCGGGGTTCCCCTTAATATCCATACAAGACCCAAAGGGCCTGGTAATGGACTGGGGGGTACCCATGCCGTTTGTCTCACTGATTTTCATCCATATTGCCATGACCCGACATGACATTAAACCCGCAAGCAGTTTTAAATGAGATTTTTTCCTTTAAAAATGACATTTGGTGCAGGGACTGTTCTAAACATGGGAAACACGCGTCACTTTACAGGCATACTATAGACACCCCCCAGGTACGATATTTAAAGGAATATTTCACTTTTTTTTTTTTACTTTAAGCATCATTAAAATCACTGCTCCCGAAAAAACGGCCGTTTTTAAAAGTTTTTTTTGCATTGATACATGTCCCCTGGGGTAGGACCCGGGTCCCCAAACCCTTTTTAGGACAATACCATGCAAATTAGCCTTTAAAATGAGCACTTTTGATTTCGAACGTTCGAGTCCCATAGACGTCAATGGGGTTCTAACGTTCGTGCGAACTTGCGGTCCGTTCGCGGGTTCTGGTGCGAACCGAACCGGGGGGTGTTCGGCTCATCCCTACTGACAAGAGAGCCAGGTGGCTCGGTATGTTTTCCTTATTTTGAGTGCTAAACGAAGTTAACTCCCTGCGTGGGAATCCTGAATGGACCTTTTTGCTTTTGTTTTTTCACTTAATAAAGGTGGGCTACCAGACCCTCAGCCATAACACCTGTCTGACATGGACTGCACAAAAGAAACGCATCTATCACTTGAGCTAAACACCCCAATGTTACTATATATATATATATATATATATATATATATATATATATATATATATATATAGGGTATACAGTATGTATTTTTTAAAGAGCCTATAAGAGCCAGCCGGTAAAAAGAAAAGCAATAATACTTACCTGTCCCACCTCCCGTGTCTCCACTGTCAGCTGTGGTTCCACCTGACAACTTCTATGTCACTACTGTGTCCCTAAAACACATTTGTGACATTACAGCCAGCAGATAGATAGTAGGCCTGCCTCAGTAACCCTTTAGAAAGCACTAGTAAAATATATATTTTTAAATAAAAAATGGCCTGCTATGTTTGGAATTTATTGTTATTTATAGTTTGTTTATCAATTTTTTCATTTATGAGAAGTTAAAGCTGTTTTACTATTTTGCTACAATTAGTATGCGTATGATTGAACAGTTTTAATTCAGTCTGTTTAGAAATACAAAAACACAACTTAGTTAAAAAAATACTGAAAAAATCCTAATACAGACAGTCACTGAGTTACATCCGACTTACATACAACTCATACTTACAAACAGGGGGGAAAAACAGGAAGTGAGAGGAAATCTACCCCTAGGAAGGGAAATTATTTCTGGTAAAGCCTCATACACACTACTAGTTTTTTTTCTGCTCATCTCAGCGATTTGAATGAAAAATTCTGACAGGAGGCACATGGGCGGAGCATGGCTGAGCAGATATTCCAGCTTAGAGCTCTGCTCCTGAAGGGATGTTTCTGCAATATTATACCATGTCCCGGCTCAGCTTCACCCAGTAAATATTGTTACTTGGTCTGCTAATAATCCCCACCACTTAATATAATGGTTCTTGGGAGTTCTCGTCTGAAAATGGAGCCAAAAAACAACAAAGAAGTGCTGCCTTAGGCTTCAGTCAGAATGGCACTAGCTGCATCCCCTCCCCCTAGTACCTCACACTCAGTGAAATCCTCTCAGCGCTCTAAAGTATCTGTGGCAACACAGGGGGAATATGACTCAGATTCATCTATACAAACTTCACAAATGACATCTTTTACAGACCCTGCTCATTCTTCTGTTCTGAGGCAATTTTAAAAATGGTTCACAAAGCCCTTAAACAGACCTCAGATTATATAACAAACAGTCTGACTAGGGAAATCGGAGAACTGGTCCAACTGCAAATCTTGAGCTGCGGGTTAATGAACTTGAAAATAACACTCAAGCTTTTGCAGTTGCATTTGAAAACCTCAAAGAGGAATACTTAGTCCTTCAATCTTGTTTAGATTTAGGTTATGAAAATAGGGCCAGGTGTTCTAATATCCATATACGTGGAATACCTGAATCTGTCACTGATTTGCAAGCCACTATGCTATCCCTATTTCAAGAACTACAGCCTTCCATACCAATCAAATGAATGGAGATGGACAAGGTTCATAAAGCCCTGACACCTCACAAAGCTGATGGACCACCGTGCAATATTACTGCCAAATTTCACTATTTCTGTACCAGGGAGCAACTTCTAGCTGCAGCTAGAGCAAAGGATGCACTGATTTTCCAGGGACATACCTATCAACTTTTTGCTGATCTATCACAACTCACCATTTCTAATCATCGGCCTTTGATTTCACTACTTCAAGTTTTACAGTGACATCAAATCACCAAATCAATGGGGCTTTACATTTTGCATTCACTTCACTTACCAAGGATCTAAATATGTCTGCAGTTCTGCTGAAGAACTCCAATCTTCTTTACAAAATATCCAGCTTCTAGAATGCCCTCTCAACCAAAGCAACGTACGAAATCAAATGGTTACCCTGCAAAAATCAGCTGCTACTGAAGGAAAAAAAAGTCACCAGGAGCAATCAAAACGTGGTTGTTCCCGACTTCCGGTTCCGGTGCCAAATGTGAGGGAGCGAGGAACGGCGGCTCCGGCACTTCTCACATACAAAACCTGCTACACTTGCTCACAGACATCGAGTGAGGGTACTAGATGGACAAGTACCTGGTCCATGGCCCCCGGCGCCACCGCAGCCTCTGGATCGGAGCTCTCCCAGCAAAGTCTACTCACAGCCAATATGGCGGACGGTGTTGATGCCTCATGCATCACAGCGTCTCCTACAGGCCCTGCACAATACTCGGCTACGACACCCTCCACATATGAAGAACAGTATGTGGGCAAAGCCCAGGCAGTTGCAGCTCTGCTTTCCCCCATGATAACTGCTGCGGTTGATAGGGCCATAGCCATAGGGATAGCTCAGCTAAGGAATGAGCTAGGCGACCTTGCCAAAAGGCTTTCTGAAATATAACACGGCATCTCTGATCTTTAAGATGAGGTACCGAACTCCTTCACCACAGAGCAGCAAAATAAACAGGCCCAGCAGTTTATTTTTGATAAGCTGGATGACCTGGAGAACCACTCTAGATGGAATAGCCTGGTTATTGGCCTCCCTGAATCCTACAATGCTGATTCACTGGCTGACATTCGCATCCCACATTCCCTGGGAATTGCATCCCCCTGCATAGTGGGGAGAGCACACCAACTAGGGGCACCTTCTAATCAGGCCCGGATTTACTCCCTTTGCCGCCCCAAGGCTGGGTCCTTCAATGCCGCCCCCCCCACACACACACACACCACCATTCTCGTCCTTTATCGATGACTGCTACAATAGATCAATTAAAAACATATCTCCACACACGAGAACACTAAAAATAACTGGCTTTAATTGTACAGACTAAAAATACTTCAGGGTAAGCGCGCGAGGGGTAAGGATTTTTCGCAGGCAATTTTTCAGGGCATTGGCTGGTGTTAGTGCTTCAATCATCCCCGGCACCTCGGTTGTTATGGTGTCAGGATGATTGAAACACATCTATCATTACATTGTAATATAAAATGAAATAGTTCAACTCACCATAATGCAGAATCATTGGGAGCCCTGAGCGCGTCACTTGCCACCATCTCTTGTCACTTGCCACGCTGCCTGCCATCAGATGGAGATGTCACTTGCCACTATGCCTGCTACCAGATGGGGATGTCAATTGCCACTATGCTTGCCACCAGATGGGGATGCCACTTGCCATGCTGCCTGCCACCAGATGGGGATGTCACTTGCCACTATGCCTGCCCCCAGATGGGGATGTCACTTGCCACTATGCCTGCCACCAAATGGGGATGTCACTTGCCACTATTCCTGCCACCAGATGGGGATGTCACTTGCCACGCTGCTTGCCACCAGATGGGGATGTCACTTGCCATGCTGCCTGCCACCAGATGGGGATGTCACTTGCGACTATGCCTGCCACCAGATGGGGATGTCACTTGCCACTATGCCTGCCACCAGATGGGGATGTCACTTGCCAGGCTGCTTGCCACCAGATGGGGATGTCACTTGCCATGCTGCTTGCCACCAGATGGAGGAGGGCAGAAAAGCGGAGCGGGCAATGAGAGATGTCATCTCTCTCCCCCGCCGCCGCACCGCTGACATCACTACCTACTCTCAATTTTTTTTAAATGGCACCAGGTGGCGTGATCATGCTACTGCGCATGTGCCGCCCGGCCGAGTGCGTACAAGCTTTCCCGAGCCCAGCCGGCTTCAGAACGGCGCATGCGTAGTTGCGTGGTCGGCTCGCAGACATCTTTTCTACGGGCACCGGTGCCCATAATAGACTTTAATGGGCAGCCTGAAAGGGGGGGCGGCCGCGAAGTCGCTGCAGGAGTGGCGCCGCCCCTGCACCACTGCCGCTCCGAGGCCTGGCCTTGGTGGCCTTGTGGCAAATCCGGCCCTGCTTCTAATGAAGCACACCTGTCATTCCTCGTTTTTTGAACTATGCTGACAGGGTTAATATCCTGAAATCATTCAGAAATTCCAAATCTCTACAGCTGGATAGCTTCAAACTACTATTGTTTGCAGACTTTTCCCAAGAGGTCTCCAGGAGACGCAAGGTATTCCAACCCATTTGTGCTGCTCTCTTCCAAAAGAGAATAAAGTTTACTCTGGCCTACCCGGTAATACTCCAGTTATCAGATCCGTCAGGCGATCCCAAACATTCTCCCACCGGAAAGAAGCTATGCAGTACCTTCAAGCCTGTCTCCATGTGCCAATGGATACAACAGCGACCCCTACCCCCTCTCGTTTTGTCAACCCGAGGGAACAATGTAGCTTGAGGAAAGATACAGCCAAAAAATTGCGCCTCACCGTGTCATCCGGCCTTAACAGGATGCGCTGATCTGTGGGCTAGGCCTCTAACTTCATAATGCCATCACCTCTCTCTTAGCGATATTATGCTCTTAAAAGTATTAATTTTGAGGTTTCTTTCTAATGTTTTCTGTTATTATATTCTATTTTAGACACGCACAACCTTACCGTGGGTCGGCTCCTCCTACTAAATTTCCTCACACACCCACCTGAGCTGAAATACCGATCCGTCAATCTACCCTGATGGTTGTTCCAGGACGGGAGCTCACTCCACTTTCCTGCGGGTGAGGACCGCAACTTCCCCTGGTAACGCTGTTCATTGGTACAGCTATTGCATGTGGGAAAAAAGAGAAGTACAGGCTCCAATGAGTATGTTTTTACTTTACTGCTTACTTAACTTGCTGTTGCAATGTTTTACAATATCAACCCTCCTCTCTGAGACTACAATATCTCCACCCCCTTCCTGGTTCTACAGTGACACCCTAGTCACCAACCTAAAACGCCTGAAAGTAGACATTGCGATGCTTCAGGAAAGGCATCTCGCTACCCCTGATTTTCCCCGCATGCACAAACTATAGGTGGGCCAGGTGGTTGGGTCCCCTGCAGTAAAGAGTAAAGCAGGGGTCCCATTCTAATTAATAAAAACCTCCACTGCGACATTATTTCAACTCACGCAGATAGCGAGGGAAGTGAGGGAAGTCTCCTTACGGTGAAACTAAAAACATCTAATCGTGAGTGGACATTAACTAATGTTTATGCCCCAAACTCCCCCTCAAAACAATTTTTCCAAAACCTTACCGCTAGTTTAGCACCACATTTCCACCTGCCTCTACTGGTGGCGGGTGATTTTAATACAGTAGCAGATACTCGAGAAGATAAATCGGCTGACACCTGCAGGAATGCCCCATAGCCTCCCCAAGTCCCCTCTCATCTATTGCAATTCTTTGACAGCCTTCAACTTACAGATTTTTGGAGATGGACTCACCCAGAGGGTAGAGAATATACCATCTTCTCGCCCCCTCACAAATCACTCTCTAGGATAGATTAAACCCTTCCTAAATCCTCTCCTTATAGAACATGCGTCTGAACCTTGCATCCATGACATTGCCTGTATGGACAAGATCCTATTGACGAACATAAAGCACAATCTTTCTTAGATAAGATCCTGCTCCCCACCATAGATAAATCTCTTCTAGCGCAATTGAATGCTCCAATGTCCCTCGACCAAAAATTATACACATAATTAATTCACTATCTCCAGGGAAAGCGCCGGACTCCGACGGGTACACCTCAGACTTTTACTATCTCAAGACACCATAGCCCCCACACTCCAATCGGTATATGATACTATATGAGAACCAATACCTGACCACTGGTCTTCAAGCCCATCAAGCTTATCCCAAAGAAGGCCAAAGACCCCACTAACCCAGGCTCCTATCGCCCAATCTCTCTTCTAAATCTGGACTCCAAATTGTTCTCCAAAATTATTACAAATAGACTTGCACCCATTATGCCATGCCTCATTCAACCCTCCCAAGCGGATTTTACCCAAGGAAGATCTGCTACATCCAATAATAGAAAGGTACTAACAGTACTGGAAATGGGCAGAAAAAGCTCATCTGAGGAATCAGCTATAGTAACACTCAACGCAGAAAAGCCTTCAATATTGTCAGCTTTCACTGGTTGAGCCTGGTGTTGTCAAAGTTTGGCTTCTCTGGGTCATTCAGCCACCTCATACATACGATGAACTCAGCCCCGTCGGCCAACATAGTAGCTGCAGGACATGTTTCTAATAGAATCCGTCTTCACAAAGGCATCAGGGAAGGTTGCCCCCTATCTCTCCTATTATTTAATTTAGCACTAGAACCACTCTCTAGACTTCTACTCTCTCATCCCAATCTCCACGGGCTCACTAGAACTCCGCACAGCACTGTTCGCAGACGATATTCTTATCTTCACTTCAAACCCCTGTGAAGACATGATACACATCCAAGAAATCTTTAATATGTTCAGGGCCTGCTCGGGCTTGAGAATAAATTTCTCCAAAAGTGAAATCCTTCCCCTCTTCCGGGTCCGACCCCCCCTTGGGCTGTGTCTTTAATCTTCCCCATAGCAAAAAATCACATCACCTACCTAGGGATAAAAATAGGGAAGTCACCCTCCTCACTCTACCAACTCAATATTTTCCCCGTCCTCCACAAAGTCATTATGGAATTAGAAAGCTGGTCAAGCCTACCTCTCTCACTGTTTGACAGATGCCACCTTTACAAGATGGTCAGTTTCCCCAAATTACTATACCCTCTTCAAATGATCCCCCTACTGAAAACACAATGACCTCCAAAAATTATGAAAAGCTCTATCCATCTTATTATGGAAAGGTCGCAAACCTCGCATAGCTCTACAAAAATAGTTTCTGCCCAAACTTGAAGGGGGTGCCAATCTCCCCAACATAAGATTTTACAATCTCTCCTGTCTACTGTGGGACCAGAGCAATTCCCCCCATCTGAAACATAACCTCCACATCTGGGACACGGCGGTGGCCAGGAGAGAGATAGGGGAAAAAATCGTGAATTTCTCCCCGTATGTCCAACCATCTTCCTATATGTGGGCATCCTCTGTTTTCACAAGCGCAGCAATCCCCGTGTTTTCCACTTGGGCTTCCAAAGGTCTTTACAGATTCGCACAACTCTATGATGTCTCTACAGGAAATCTTCTCCCCTTTACCCGGATTCTGCACAGTTTAAAATTGCCAATCCACCACCTACTATACATTAACCAGGCAACTAGCTTTGTGGCCAGCATATGTCCTCTGAAAAACCTACGCTTTAAATTATCATTACTGGATACATTTATAAATCGGAATCTTCATAAAATCTCTGACCTATATAAGCCTCTTTTAGTTATCTCCAAGACGTCATACAACTCTCCCTCTTTCTCTTCCAGCAACAGAGATCTACAATCCACAGATGCTCTCAGCAGCATTCTAACGGGTTACAAGACCACTTGGGCCTTTATAACAAACAAATTTTGGTGTGAACAGCAATATAAAATCATTCATCGGGCCTACATCTCACACCTAACATCTAAACTCTATCCGGACCAGACCAAATGCCCACTGTGCAACATGTCCAGGCCCTCACTCCTACATAGACTATGGTGTTGCCCATAGTCCCATAGATTTAAAAACAGATCTACTGAACCTACTCAGGATAGAGAAAATGGACTTCGCCAACAATCAACAATTTCTTTGATTCCAACACAAATGGGCCTTGTTCGTGGACAAAGCGCTATCTACAGCAGACAATCAGGCCCTAAAGGATCTGGCACACAAAATTAGGCACCACCAGTTGTCCTAACATCCCCCCGGTCAGTCCCCAGGTCTTAATGATGTCCACGAGTCTCTCCCGTTAACAACACCACTGGAATAACTGGCCCAATCTCATACCCCCCTCAACTTCTACTCTCTAGACTCTACTCTGGGCACCCCTCTGGTAAACGATGTAAAGTGAATCTTCCAGGCGGACCCTTCTACTTTGGATCTCTTAGGATCTCCACAAACCCCAGCTATACAACTCCACCAGACTTCCATTTTTGTTCATCTGTTACCATGTTGGCTACATACCTAGGCTACTCATCCGAAGTTAGATCGGCCAGGGTTTACTCCCCTCCCCCTCCTCAATATACATTCTGTTACTTTCACCCCAAATTACCCCCCTTCCCTCCCTCCCCCTCCTTGTCCCCCCCATCTCTTCCGTAGACTAACTCTTGAGTTTGTGAAATTGCTTATGTTTCCTAATCTGTATAACATTATGATTTACTGGTTTGTCTATTGTATTGTTATTTTGAAAACTGAAATAAATTTTTATTAAGAAAAAAAAAAAAACTTGGCTGTTTTTCTTCTCCTACGCCAACTCCTGAGGACTCTTTGGACTAACTTGTCTTTTTGTTTGACTCAATGTCAGGTATTTTTAGATCTTTAACTTCCAAATAACTAGTTGTTTGGTAAACTTTTTTTTTTTGTCTTACCAGTTCAGAACTCGATGCAAACTTTTTCTATTGTTTGACTCCTTACTTTTCTGCTGGTCTATTTTTATTTTTATTTTTTTTACTGACAGCAGTGAGTTGTTCGTTATATTTCTTTATATAGCCTCAAGCTATTATTTGTTTAATGTTTTCTGTGATGTTTTTTGCTACTTGTATACACCTTACCTGATCCCTTTCATTCCTCTTCATATGCTGTCTCATGACACATTGATGGGTATGGGACTTTTTGGGAGAATGGATGAATGGTATCATTTCTATTTATGTATTACTTTTCATTGTTGGCAGTGTTCCCTTTGGTGGTGTTTTTGTGCCTCTAGTTTGCTACCCTCATATTCCCATTATTATGTGGGCTTCTGATGGTACCTGCTTGGCCTATGGTGGACCGTTTGTCGCTCCCCCAGTACGTTGTTCTGTTGAGCTATTAGCTCTCTTTAATATTTTACAAATCTTAGTAATATCTGCTCGATGAGAGCAAATTCCTTTTCTTTTCTTCCAGACTTTCCTTTTTCCTACCCCCTATACTCAATTGTATGCGATCCTACTGTCAGAACTTTTTATTATGCAACTCGTTATATTACCAATATGGCCCCCTTAAACATTTTGACCCTAAATGTCCAACGTCTTAACATACCACAAAAACGCACTAAAGCATTCTGTTAATTTGCCACAGCTAAAATACACATTCTTTGCCTACAGGTGACCCATTTTACTGAACAATCTACACCTAAGTTTTTCAGCTCCTCATATCCACAGGTATACTGTATACAGCCTCGGCAGCTACTAAACAATGAGGTGTTCTTATAGCTATTCACTGTACAACCCATTTGTACTTTCATCTGAAATGAAAGATCCTGAAGGCCGCTACCTCATTCTTATTGGGAACATTTTTGATGTTGCTGTAACCATTGTATCATATTATGCTCCTAATAAATATCCATTATCATTTCTTTCCCATCTTTTTCATGTAATTGATTCACACAAGTTAGGTACAGTGATATTATGTGGAGACTCAAATCAAGTTCTTTTACCCTTCTTGGATAAATCTCCTTCTTCTCCCTCCTTCTGTTACCCTAAGATTCCATTTGAGCAACCTTTCTCTAAGCATTACATGTTACACTCTTGGCGTGAGCTCAATCCAGCTTGTAAACGCTTTACATGTATTACTCCCATCCACACAAATCGTTTTCTAGGATTGATCATATCTTCCTAAGTGTTGGCATGACCCCAGAAATCCTATCATCAGTTGTTACGCCCTTTACTTGGTCCAATCATAGTGCAGTTTGTACTACCATCTCCTCCCCTATCCCGAGATTCCAGGATTTGTCTTGGTGCACTAATATTTCCATTCTAACTCACCCATCCCATTGTCTAGATATTAAACAATCAATGACTATCTCATTAATAACACTTTTGCAGATATTTTCCCTCTCACTCTTTGGGAAGCCCATAAACCTGTATGCTTATCCGGCAAGCATCATATCTCAAACGCAAGTGTAAGCTCCTTCACCAAAAATTTGAAAATTACTTCAACCTGTGTCACGATGCATTCCAAAATTCTCCCTCCCCTTCTACTAAAGCTAAGCTTGATAGAGCCCGCTTAGAATTTGACCTGTTTCTCACTGACTCTGCAGTTAAATGAATACGTAAATCACAACACTTTTATTACCTCAAAGAAAACAAACCAGATACCCTATTGGCTCAAACCTTGCAACTTAAAATAAACTGATTCATAAATTAGTAACCCTGTCAAAATTTTACACACATTCTGCTCAAATCTTGCTAAATTATATTCGCCCAACCATAATTTTGACCATGCTGCTGCTGATTCCCCTTTTTCACAATTACCCTTCCAACACTCACAAACCCACCGTGAAAGACTCGAGTGTCCCATCTCTGCAACAGAAGTCATCACAGCTATTAAGGCTTTAAAACCTAATAAATGACCCGGCCCAGATGGATTATCTGCTTCCTACTACAATAAATTTTCTGATACGTTATCTCCTATCCTAACTGAGGCCTTCAATATGTTTTTAAGGGGACACTCTTTTTGTTCAGAATCCTTAATGGCCATAATTTCCATGCTTTCCAAATCTAAATCTGATACAACCTCTTGGACAAATTACTGTCCTGTTTCGCTTCTTAATACTGACATTAAACTTTTAGCTAAAATACTTGCGACCCGCTTGAATCAAGTAATAGGCGAACTTGTTCATCAAAATCAAGTTGGGTTTTTCCCCTCGCGTCAACCAAGTGATATTATTCGTAGAGCTTCTTTACTCGCTCATGTTGCTAAATCCAGACGTCTACCTGTGTGTTTTTTATCGCTCAATATAGGAAAAGCATTTGACACTGTCTCATGGCCATACTTACAATATATTCTTCAAAAATGGGGGTTAGGACCACATTTTTTTAAGTGGATTCCATCCTTGTACGACAAGACAAATGCATTTATCAAATATGCTGGTTTTAAATCCAACCCTATTGGAAGAGGCACCCGTCAAGGATGTCGTCTCTCCCCCCTCCTATTTGCACTCCTTTTTGAACCCTTGGCCCATTTAATTAGATCTGATCCAAACATTAAATGTATTGAATTAGCTGGATTTCATCATAAAGTATATCTTTTTGCAGATGACATCTTACTTTTCATGTCATCTCCCAATATCACAGCACCTAATCTCTTTTCTGTCCTAAACCATTTTGCACATTTCAGGCTTAACAGTTAACTATCAAAAATCTACTGCACTCAACATTGTGGTACTTATATACACATTATCTCTTTTATTTTGAATATATACTTATTAGATTGATCTCCTTATTACTGCTTTTGATGTAATACTTTATTGGTTTATTTGTTGCTCTACTCATTAGATTATTACATTGTTATGTACTGATCCTGTTTATAAATCAATATGTTTAGCCTTATTGCTATTTAAATATTGTGCCACCATCCTTGTATGTACTCAATTTGTCAATCTTTGTTATATTTAAAAAATAATAAACAAATTTCACGAGCAAAAATACCGACAGCTCAGGTCAGAGCTGCTTTCTAACAATCCAATGTTAGTACAGCGATCTCCCCTGCTGTGCTATTGTGTTCTGAACAGGTGACAGCCCTTCCACCAAAAAACTCCGGTCAGCGATCTCAGCTTTTTCGGTCTTGACCCTTCGACAGAAGCCGTTCTATTGCATGGCTGATGCCGCCCGACATTCGGCCCATGTGTACTAGGCTTTTAGAGTTATAATGGGAAAAAAGTGTCTCCACTGAAGCTTTATCACTAATCCTTGTTTCTACAACAACCCAAGATTTTCAAATCCAATTGTCACAGGGACACGGACAGCAAAACAAACATTACAGGGGTGTTAACCCTTCCGTATGCTATCTATCCAAAAGTGAAAAAAAAAATTTTTGAGCTGGAGTTACACTTAAAAAAATGTACCTGTTCCAACTTACATATAAATCAAACTTAAGAACAAACCTACAGAATCTTGTTTGTAACCCAGGGACTGCCTGTAATAATAATAATTTAGATACATGAAAAACTTAAAATACACCACTAAACGCAAGTATAAATTTAACTAAAAATGATGATCAAATAAAAAAATCTGAATAAATAAACGTTGATACGATGTGTTCGCCCGTGCCAACACTGGTAAACAAAAGCCTTATGTTTTCTAGATTGCTATTTTTGCTATTTCTGTGCACAATGTAAATTCATTAGTCAGGATAAATATTTTAACATTCTATTCACAGAGGGTGAAATTAAAATTAAACCACTATATTAACTGTAATTATGCCTATGTGGTTTATGTAATTACCTGTATATTCACTTTTTACTTGTATAAGATGTGCTATTTGCAAAAATGTAACAATAAATCACTAAGGGAATTATACATTTGTGGTTCATTGAAAAGAGACTTGACACCAGGTGGTCTTATAGCATTATGCCTCATCCTCCTTCATATGTGGTAGTAGATATACTTAAACTGCGTATCTCACTCCATAGATTTTTTATAAGATGCTTTGGACTCTAGAGCATTATGTGTGAAGAAAACGTTCTATACAAGAAGGGAGATTTCAGATTGGTTGGAAGTAGTTTCCCTACCTATGTAGAGCACTACTTCTCTTCACATGGGAAATGCCTGTCAGTTGCTTCTCTCCACTACAAACTAGACCGAGCTAGACCCAGATGAAACATAGATAATTACCAGGGCTTTGACCTAGCATCCTAAAGAGCTGCTAACAAGTAGGGACAAGCAAAGCTATTTGGCACTTATTGAACAGCACTGTGGTTTAGTGGTTAGCAATCCTGCCTTGAGCTCACCAAACATGGAGAAAATTTTGAGCTGTGATAGGTCCTGTCAATACCCTCCTGCCTGACACCCTTTGATCTGAAAATCAAAGGAGCCAGGCATAAAGTTATCAGCTGAACAGCTGATGTATTCTTTTGGATGCAACCACTGTTCGGGGATAGAATAGCCATCAGGAGAGATTTCTACATCTACATTGTTAAGTGGGGTGGGAGAAATCAATAGATTTCTCACATTCAGCCTGTGGGTCTGAATAAAAGAAGTCTTGTAGTGTATGACCAGCTTTACGGCACTAGAGTTCTTGGTTTGAATCCAGGATACTAACTGCACAGAATTTGCACATTCTTAGAAATGCTGGTAGGTTAGGAATCTTACATTGTAGGCTTCTGGAGGCCAGAGACTGATATAAATGTACAGTATGCAATGTGCTGCAAATATTACTAGAGCTACAGTATAATATTTCCTATAAAAAATAACTCATTCACACTTAAGTGAACTTTGCTTATAAAAAATACCTACTCTTTTCTTTCTTTTTTTATTTGGAGGGTGTGTAGTTAGCATATTTTTAGTTTATTTCATTTAGTGTTCTTTTCATTTGTGTTTTTTTTTTCTTTTTTTCTGTGTGATCATTATTTTGTGTACTGTCACTTACAATGTTTTCTTCATTTTTTTTCCGTTTTTGTGAAAAAAATCATACAGTACTGGATTTTTCAAAAGCGTTTGACACAGTTTCCCACACACAGCTAATATGTAAGTCTAAATGGAAAATTTAGTCTGTAAATGGATTGAAAGCTGGCCAAAAGACCATATTCAGAGAATAGTGATCAATGATAAGGCTATTAGTGGTGTATCCCAAGGTTCAGTCTTGGGACCCTTACTTTTTTTATTGTATTTATAATGATATAGAGCACACAGCTAATGTGTAAGATAAAGGCTACTTGGAAAATGTAGTCTGTAAATGAATAGAAAACTGGCCAAAAGACCGTATTCAGAGAATAGTGATCAATGATTCATACTGAGAATGGTATAAGGCTATTCGTGGTGTATCCCAAAGTTCAGTTTTGGGACCCTTACTTGTTATTATATTTATAATGATATAGAGTTTGGGATTAAAAGTACCATTTCAGTATTTGAAGATGACACCAAGCTGTGCAGCAGAATAATGTCCTTACAGGATGTCTCCAACTTACAAGCAGACCTCAATGCACTGTTCAACTAGACAGCTATGTGGAAAATAAGGTATAATGTTGGTAGATGTAAAGGTATGGACTTGGTGGCTTAAAACATGCATGCATCCAACATTCTAGGGGGAGTACAACTGAGGGAGTCAATGGTGGAGAAGGATCTGGGTGTTCTGGTAGATCACAGACTTATTAATAGCACACAATGCCAAGCTGCAGTTTCTAAAGCAAGCAAAATACTTTTGTGTAATAAAAGAGGCATAGACTTCAGAGCTAGATACATCATGTTGCCCCTGTACAAATCATTAATAAGACCTTATCTGAAATATTGAGTTCAGTTTTGTGCAGTGATCCTCAAAAAAGGATATCAGGGAACTGAAGAAAGTGCAGAGAAGGGCAACCAAACTGATAAGATCTGGAGGAAAAGACCTAACCTCCAAAAACAAAAAGTCTTTTTCATTGTAAAAGCTGTTACAATGTGGAATAGACTCCATCAGTAGATTGTTTAAAAAAGGCCTGTATTCTTTCCTAAATGCATACAATATTAATGAATACTGAAATTTAGGTAATAGCATCAGGGTTAGTTAATCTGGGAAATATTGGATTGCCTCCTGGAAAACCAGGAAGGATTTTTTTTCTTCCGCTGGGCAAATTTAATCATGCTTTATTAGTTTTTTTGCCTTTCTTTTGATCAGCTGCAGGTAAAGGATTGTGTATCTAGAGGTTTTCTATTTGTGTGTGTATGTGTGTTTTTTTTTCATTGTTTGAACTAAATGGACTTTTTATTACCAAACTATGTAACTATGTAACTACTGAGACTAGTTGAAAGAAGTAGGAGAGAGAGATAGAGAGGCTCCTCTAAGTGCGGACTGTTAAGAAATGTATTAAGTAAAAAGTGTAAAATACACTCACATTTGGTAGGATAAAATGGGCACATAAAAGTCAATGCCTGGTGAAGCAGGAGTCAGCACTCATGCTGTTGGTGTAACCACCTCTGCTCAGCTAGATCCATAAGCCGACTGTTTGTACATGAGAAACCTCTGGGAGTGATGTTTTCAGGCTTCAGCAGAGCTTAATGGTCTCACAACTGGTTTCTGCTGTGTGCAATGGATGAAAAGCATATCTAAACTATGGTGGGACTCTTGTCTAAGGCACACGCTCACAAAGCTCATGACCAGCGGGTATTATGTGGCAAGATCCTTGCTCCCTGGAAGCTAATGCTGCAGCATTCAAGCCAGTGGAACTTGAATCTCCCCCTTAAAGTTATAGGGATGCACTGAACACCCAGCAATAGGACAATGGCAGCAAAGGTATCCAGTGCATCCAATCACCAGTTCACCAATCATCCCTATACCTTTAAGGAGGGGATTGGCTCCCTCCAGACATACCTGCCATCAATCTATCCATTATTACATATGTGTTCCAGTTCAGGAGACTCTCAAAATTATAGAGTTAGGACTGCAGTACACTGGGGTGCTGTGACATGGCCACTGCAGCTTACACTTGTACAGTATGTGCAAATGTGTGAAAACGAGCGTGAACTGTTAGACAGGCTCAATTCAGTTTGTTGCAGGCTGGCTGGTAAGTGAGCTAGGAATTTTTGTTTGTTGTTTTTTGACATGCGTTGCACTTCCAAGAGCTCTTTGCCGCAAAGGCCAGTTATAGAATGAAGTGATTGTCATTTGTTTGTACTTCTTCAAATGATCAGATATGCCTGTCTTTTTCATTCTGACCACACCAAGCATTGAAGTAGATCCATGTTAGTGTGGTCAGCTTGCACCTACCTATTTCCCCTATGTAGATTTAGGACGCTGTGCCGACATACAAGGTGCCTGTGTCTCTTTTAGCCAGTTTAGTTGCCATGCCGCCTTGGCCAGCCCTGTTGTTTTTACTGACAGTGGCTCCCATCGCTTATAGTGTGTGTATCAAAAGCAAAAGCTTTTTTAAATATTGCATAGAGTGGCATGGGATTAGAGCCCCTGTCAGGTTTTTATTGTTCTTGTCCACTTTTAGACCCCTTTCACACTGAGGCGTTTTTCAGGTGCTACAGCGCTAAAAATAGCGCCTGTAAAGTGCCTGAAAAAAGCCTCAGCTGCAAACCCAGTGTGAAAGCCCAAGTGCTTACACTGGGGCGCTGGGCTGGCAGGGTGTCACAAAACCTGAGGCTCTAATTGGCTTAAAAAAAGGGTGGGCTCTGGGCGCAGAGCACTGAGCCCTGAACCCACCCAGCTGTGTGACAATAGCGAATTAAAATTCGCTATTGTCTTCCTGCTTCTCTTCCTGGCCAATCAGGGAGAAGGTCCTGAGACCCAATTGGCCAGGGAGTCTTAGGACGGCCCCGGAGCGAGGAGTAGCAGCGAGGTGTAGCAGCAAGGAGCAGCAGCCCTACCCGAATCCTTGCCATCTGCCTCTGGTAAGGTAAGGAGGCCTCTGATCATTCGTCTCCCGTGAGGTGGGGGTGTTGGCCGCCTCCCTGTCTGTCTCCCATGTGGGAGGTTCCCATCTGTCTCCCGCGGGGTGAGGGGGGGTTGTGTCGTTGGTGTGTTGCCCCCACCCCAAAATATTGAGCACCAGCCATCACTGGTGTAGACTTCTGGGAAATTATTGAGACAATCACACAAGCAGAAAATTATGTTTATGGGGGGCATTCTGTACACATTCTGTGTACAGAACACCTCCAGGTAGCCATATTGCATTGCATTTTACATTACAATTACAGAGCTGCAGATTGAAAAGGAAACTTGATATTTATTAACATTCAATTAAAATATGACTTGTGTCGCAATTTTATATGCTATATTATTTTTTTTCATTTGCTTTTTTTTTTCCCCACGAAAGTGGAGTTGCCCTATAATTAGTAATACTAATTGTCTATGGATCTATGTTTTGGGCAAAACAAAAACAATAGCATGCCACACAATTCAACTGCATTTTGCAGATCTCCGATATAATGAATGTAGAAGGTAATGTTGCAGATACATAGCCTCCTCTAGTGGGGGCAAATCTGTACTGTAAAAGAGAAGATTGTTTCATAAAACATAAGATAAAGCTAAAAACATGACCATTGCTCCATTTTTGCCTGTGTAGCAGCTCTTTATTCCAGATATTGAAACACAATTCTACCAGCATTTGATACCACATTTTGAATCTTTCCTGCACAGCGGGGTGAGTTTGCTTTATGGGTATAGAGCTAGGTTTCCTACTGATTGATAAGTCTGTGGTGTTCCTGGTAACATCTTGTTTCCTCGGGAAGCCCACATACTGTGGTTTTAAGTAAAAGCGCAACAGATCTTATTTATCAAAGTGGCTAAAGGAAGAAATGATTCTGCTGCACCTAGTAACCGATTTTTTTTGTTCTGCTTGGAAAATAAAATAAAAGCCTTTTTTCTCAGATTATTTAAAAAAATAAAACTAACTGTTCATTAAAGTAGATCTAAAGCAATTTTTTATTTTTATTTTTATTTTGAATAAAGTGGGAACGTGTTGAAATCCCTGTTGGGTTTTTATTGCTGTCTGTGTCACCTTTGGGGAGATTCATTTGTTCTGGCAACTGTCATCTTGACAGAAATTATATGAAAAAAAATGTAGTTGTCACTGGAGCAGGAGGTTATAGTAAGGACAACTTTGAGAGAACTTCTTATCTCCATCAAGGACTCAGATATTTAAAAAAAAACTGACATTGTGGTAAAGGTATATAAATACCTTTTTTTGAAGCAGAAAGGATATATATTTTATATTAAATGTAGTTTGATATTAGTAGTTTGAAGAAGCTTGTTATAGGGGGCACTGGGCAGGGGGGAGAAGCTAGGAGTGCCAGCGCAGGACCCACAAGGAAGAGGATCGGGGCTGCTCTGTGCAAAACCATTGCATAGAGCAGGTAAGTATAACATGTTTGTTATTTAAAAAAAAAAAATGTTTCCTTTAGAATTATTTCAACCCTCTATCAACCCATGGATAACTGACTGTACTGTTAACACTAAGAACACTGGACACAACTTAAGTTAATGAACACCAATTCCCAGGTGCGAAGCATTTAGAACAGTGTTTCTCAACTCCAGTCCTCAAGGCGCACCAACAGGTCATGTTTTCAGGATTTCCACTATTTTGCACAGGTGATTTGATCAGTTTCACTGCCTTAGTAATTACCACAGCCTTTTCATCTGAGGGAAATCCTGAAAACATGACCTGTTGGTGCGCCTTGAGGACTGGAGTTGAGAAACACTGATTTAGAAACTGGTGCTGCAAAGCCTGCACTGACATCCACCAACCCAGCAATACTTGTCACCCCATTCCAAGGGACATGTCCACAATTACCAATGATTACAAGAAATTAACCTCACTCTCTAACTACGCGCTCGCTCTCTCTCTCAGGGGCCCCTCTACATCTCTCCCAAGACTCCCAGGCTAAATCCCTAAATAATTTTGTGCCACAGGTCAGGTCCCAAAATTCATGGAACCGGCTGCTAGTGAAGGTGACGAGCACAACACCCCTTCACTACCAGAGTACCTGTCTTCCTACGCCAAGTCACCCATTCCCTGACTTAATTAAGTTGTGATACATGTACGGTTGTTCCAAGCAACGGCAATATCACCTACACTAGACAACATTCTACATGCTGGACTAAAATGTACTGTATCAACTCTAATTGCCAGTCCACTTGCTACAAGCCCTCTTCTTTGGCTATTCCATGCAATACACCACTTAAGAAGAGACTTTAGACCAGACATTTAACAGTTAATGAAAACAGTACTGAAAAAAGGCAACATACAGGAACAGTTTTTATCAGGCAGCTTCTCACGTGAATTCCTGTACAAGGTTCTTTAGTGCCCATAGGGTACTCATACCTGAATAACAGCAAAGTCCATAGTCCTTTAGCGGCAAGAGTCCATAATTGGTAAATAATCCATAAGCGGTGGCACAGAGTCCATATAGTCCATGTTTGGCAAAGATCCTCAAATGGCTATCAGTCCATCCTTGGTAGTTAACAGTCCCCAGGGTCTCAGACTTTCATAGAACCCCAAATGGCCCTCCCAGCGGGGGGGGTGTCATCTGACAACATAATGGCCTACATCTTGTCAATATTTCCAGCAGCTCTCTTCCAGGGCACTGAAATACCTCTTTTTATGTGGATATGTGGAAAATTGGCAGAAAAATCTAGTCAGTCAATCAATCCCTCGAATCCACCACACATTTACATTGTAATGCCCCGTACACACGGTCGGATTTTCCGACGGAAAATGTGTGATAGGACCTTGTTGTCGGAAATTCCGACCGTGTGTAGGCTCCATCACACATTTTCCATCGAAATTTCCGACACACAAAGTTTGAGAGCAGGCTATAAAATTTTCCGACAACAAAATCCGTTGTCAGAATTTCCGATCGTGTGTACACAAATCCGACACACAAAGTGCCACGCATGCTCAGAATAAATAAAGAGATCGAAGCTATTGGCTACTGCCCCGTTTATAGTCCCGACGTATGTGTTTTATGTCACCGCGTTCAGAACGATCGGATTTTCCGACAACTTTGTGTGACCGTGTGTATGCAAGACAAGTTTGAGCCAACATCCGTCAGAAAAAATCCTAGGATTTTGTTGTCCGAATGTCCGATCAATGTCCGACCGTGTGTACAGGTCATTAGAGTTTCACAGGAAAGACAGCAGACTTGACCCAGATAACTGCAAAACATGGGTCAACATAGAAAAACTTTAACCTTCTGTAGGCACCTGCCTACAAGCTGACTAGACTCCTGAGAGTGGTCACTTCACCTGGAGATATGTTAAGACCTCTGTCGCAAGTGGGGAATGCCAGACATGGATCTCCTGGTTTCTAGGTTAAACAGCAAACTTAGCAGGATGCCCTAGTGATTCTGTAGGATTAATTCAAACTGATGTTTGGCTCTGAAGCTCCTTTTTGCCTGCCTTTCTGCAAATTGTGTAGATTTATTCAAGCACTGGCGAATACCTGCATACAGCCACATACAGCCATTTATTTAATGATCGACTGTACACAACAGCTATGTATCGTGGGTGCAGAAATACACCCACAATTTATGTTATATGCCAAAAAGTGCACATGTACATAAGCTCTAAAACTGGTCATATACAGCCTAATAGAGCCCCAATCCTAGGCCTAATGTGACATTCAGACAAGAATCAAGTCATTTTGAAGGAACCCCCTGGAGGCAATACCAAACACTTCCTTGTAATGTTCATGAGTTGTTCACTCCAACCATGGAGTTGTCCCAAAGTAACTATCTTTCCCTTTTCTCAATGAGTCCATCAGTTTGAATCCAGGCAGATTACCGACTTCTGAAGGAAAAATCTACCCATCTTTGGTCAAACAGATTATTGAACCAGATCAGGTATGCAGCATGAAAAATAGAGTAAAGTTAGAATTCTTGATCTGCATACTTATTCTAGGTCCATGAAAGAGTATTAAAAGTATTTAAAAGCCATTCGGTCAGCAAAACAAGCTGACTAACATTATCAGATGGGGCAGGAAGGGAGGGTTCCACAATAGCAGCCTAAACATTTCAATCATTAACTTTAAATCTAATGTTTACTCACACAGTACATTACTTCAGTAAGTAAAAGGCCAGCCATACAAGGTTCGAATCTTGGCCGGTATAGCAGGAACCAGCCGAGATTCGAACCATTAATGGGCAGGCTGAATGTACCAAGTTTATTTATAATTCAACTTGGGTACAACTAGCATGCCGGATTCTCTTGCGATTATCGCTAGCGGCTGCTATAGCCGCTAGCAATAATCAGTGTCTTCTCCCGCCCGCCCCCACCCCCCCTGCCGGGAAAAGACAATTATTGATTCCCCTGTCAACACTATTTGTGTTGATGGGAGAATTGTACGAATTTGCACCATGTATGACCAGGCTAAGGTATGCACACACATGACATTTTAGGCTCATACATTGGGGTGTTGATACCATGCTTTACTAATAGAAATTGGTATTTATACATGACTTATAGTCATGTTCTCACACGTTTATAAGTGTACTCTTATCAAGCAATAAAACATATGTAAAACCAAGAAACAAAAATAAATGTGCTGCAGCTTGACAGTCCTTAGATGTTAAGTGGTAAGCTGCAATGACTGTATTTGATTTCTTTTTTCCCCTTATTTTAACATGGTAACCCTGCTAGTAAAACACTTCTCACTAAGGGTGACAACACTTGCTCCCTCCCTAAATATAGGTACGAACAACATTGTCACAATAGGCTGCTTACTCCTAATTTGAACTACAACCTGGTGTGCTAATGTCTGTACATTCAACCTGCATCCATAGATTATAGGTTTTTAGTAGGAAGTCCCTGGGAAAAGAGTATTAACCCTTAAGTATAGGTATTAACCCCTAGGCAAAATGTTTTTGCCTAGGGTTTATTTATATATATATTTTTTTAAATAGAGTTTGAGGCCAGAAACAAGGTGGCACTAATAGGCAAATGTATTAATGTTACATTTCTTATATCCAAGAGGATATTGTCTAGAAATCCAACATACTGTACCTTATAAGGCATTTTATAAATAACGTAAATAGGACTTTCAGGTCCATACTATTGTTTAAAGTATTTCTAAAGACATTTTTTTTTCATTTTGGGAAGAGTAGAAGATGGTTAAAACCCCAGTCAGGTTTTTCTCTTTCCGTTAGGAAGATCTCCCTTCACTTCCTGCCCTGTAGACAAACATAAAGTAAGAGGAAATCTCTACAAAGTAAGGGAATGGTCTCTTAGATAGTTTTCACAAGCACCCTCACTTTCAGTCCTAGTGACAGAGGTCACCAGGACAAATAAAGAGAACAGACGGTACTTTTAAACTGCAGGATGCACTAGCCAAGGACAGGGGTCTCCAAACTTTCTAAACAAAGGGCCTGTTTACTGTCCTTCAGGCTTTAAGGGAGCTGGCCTGTGGCCAGTGGGAGTTACCAATGCCCTATGATTGAGCCTAGTGGGAAGATTTGTGCCCCATTGTTGGGGTCAGTGAGAGTAATAGTGCCCCATTGTTGGTGTAAGTAGCAAGAATAGTGCCCGATCGTTGGTATTTAAGGAAAGAATGGTGCCGCATCATTGGTGTCAGTGGGAGGAATGGTGCCCCATCATTGGTGCCATATTAGAATTAAGGTGGTTAGTATGTCTATCTGACTGAAAATCTATTTCTGACTTCAATTGAGCTTTAATATGTAAATGTCTTTTTTTTTGTAATGTATTTACTGGACTTTATTTTTTTCTTTTAGTGCTCCAGGAAGTGGTCCTATGTTCAAATCAACCACAGTTACTGTTCATGATCATGTCCACGGCAATCTTCAAAGCACCATTGTCCATTCTTTAGAAAGAGAAACTCCGCAGATTGCCTCCTTCACAAACCTTCATAACAGCACAAATATGGCATCCATACTTTTATCAAGCTCAGAAAGCTCAGAAAACAGCAGCCAAAACTTTCACCATCAGATTCAAAAAGACAAAAAACAGAAAATAAGCTTCTCTTTTGCATTTCGTAAAAGGACTCCCATTAAACTTGAAGCCTCAGCTGCTGTATTCTATGACTTCAATGAAGACATTTCAGGTGCTCGTGGGTTAACAAAGAGAAGCAGATTTCTCCCGGCTTCATTTAGTGTTCAATCATCTTTGCCAATAGAAGGATCTTCATGCCCAAATGACGATCAAAAATCTATATCAGCTTGTGAAAAACAATCACCTAGAAGAAGACATGCTTCCCAGGACACAAATCAGAAAGAAATGGATGAAACGGAGTTAACAACATTTTCAGCTCCTGATGTTTGCAATTTAAAAGTGCCTTTAGACTATAATGTCCACGCACAACCAGTAAATTCAGATATATTTCTTCAGTCAAATGAAAAAGGAGGCGAATATACTTCTGAAAAGAAGGAATTGGCTGTAAAATGGTACAAATCCAAGGCAGGTGAAGGAACACCAGTACATTGTGATGAGCACAGTTTTCTGGTTCAGGCTGTGGAAGACACCATGCAGAAAGAGGAAAGCACAGTATGTGATCTATCATGTGACAGTAGTAAATGTAACAAAAATCCAACAGACAGTTTATCTATTGATGATGGAACATTGCAAACAAAGAATATGTCAACTAAAAGACCAAACAAGGACTTTATACCGGTGCAAAGCAAAAATGGTTCCAAAACTTTCCAATGGCCTTCTGAAATGATGATGTACACCTGCACACAACCATCCATCTCCTACAGCTGCAATCCTCTATATTTTGATTTCCGGCTTTCAAAAGGTAAAAAAGGACAGGCAGCTTGCCCAGACAACAGTCTGCCACACCAGACAGATTATTGCAGTAACAGTTCCAGTACCAAATATAATACACAATTAGACTATGACTCTTTTACAAAGAAAGATGGGAAAGATCCATGTCAGCAAATACCCAGGACTCAGAACAGTTTGAAATGCTATAATCTAATTTGTAGCTTTAAAGAAGATCAAAAGCACAATATTTCAAAGTATCTTCTGGACAAAGATTTTGAGTCAAACATGAACCAGAGAAGCAAAAGTAATAGAAAATCTTCTACAAGAAAAAGAAGGCTTAGAAACTGCAAATGTAGAGAACGTGTAAGAACATCCAAATGCAAGCACAGGCAAAAGTGTCATACGAATGGAAATTGTCAAAGTTTCTCAAAAAATTTCCAACAACATGTGCAATCAAAAGACTCGCTTTACTCATTAAAAAACTTGACATTTCCACATCAACTGTCACATGCTGAGAACGATCACACAGAATCGGAATTGTTAAGAACACCAACTCTACAGATCAAACAAGAATGTCTGGCTTGGAAAGCTAATCATAAAAGAACATTTGCCAATCAAACAGAAAACAAACACAGCAAGAACACAGGCTCTTTTAACTACCAATCAAATCTCTTACAACTTGATCACTGCTCTCAAAACATTGCATATTCTCAAACATTTTGTAGCTGGAGTTCAGAAAAAATTGGCTCTAATGATGAAAAACATGAAACCTTTTTAAAGCAAAGCTGCACTTTCAAAAGACTGCACCGATCTGTTACAGATGAGATTGAGTTGTCCTTTAAAAGACCCAGGCTATGTAAATCTTCCTTATCTTTCCAAGGGGTCATTTCTCCAGAAGAAAGCTTTTTCATTTTATGTAAATCTATACAAATAAGAGAGACTCAGGTAGTAAAAGACACCTTTGGTAGGAATCCAGGCAAACAAATGCCTTGCAAAGAGAAACCTGATTTGGTTAAAATAGGGGAATTTCCATCTGACAATTTCTGTAAATTAGAAGAGGAGTCGCTGAAAGCAAAGCAGCTACTTGAGAAAATTGAAAAGATAAAGAAGGTGGTAGAGAACAGATTAGACCAGTTATGTAAAAGTCTAATAGAACTGAAAGGAAATGAAGCAAGTCCTCTGTGTTGTACTGAAAATGTTCACAATGTCGCAAGCAAAGTCAAGTGCACAGTGGAAAACAGTATAATGCCTCCAACAGTAGTCAATAATAGCAGTGAACAACATGGAACCCACCAACCGTGTTTTAATAATCTTGAGGAGGAATCCCAAACTCCATTATCATGGGATATTTTAGCTGGACAAACTTGTCAAGAGCCAAAGAAAAATGATATGCAAACTAAACCACAGACTAAAAAAAGGCAATTATCAAAGTACAAAGAAGCACACGAGGATCCCAAAACATGTACAACTGAGCATCTAATGTCCCATGTAACTTTACCTTGCCAACAAACGCATCTTCCAGAAATATATTCAAAGAAACAGAATTATCATTGCAACAAATACGGAAACCCAGTACAATCCAACACACATCCCAATATGTTTAAATTCATTTTTCCTACATCAGCAATCCAAACCTGTCCTTCAACCTATCCAATGCAGATAGAGGCACCTGTTTTTTCTGGATCTATAGCTGCCTTACAGCATAACATACCACAGCATTTGGCGGCTCCTTTTCCCTCTGTCTCAGTTGAAAATGTTACATTTATTGGTTCCCAGCAGCAATTTTTATGTCCACAGACTCATGGGATTTCCAGAACTCCTTTTTACCAATTAGCGATGGAACCTGCATCTATACCCCAAGTAACCATTGCAGCAAATTCTATGTTATGTCATATTCCTGTTCCTCTTCCACATGTGTCACATCCGATTTTCACACCTGTTCATTCCCAGCTACCATCTCTTATTCCTTTACATCCTCTTTTTTAAGCAAAAATATATATAACTTGAAGCCTAACTCCAGACATGTTTTTAGTTTTGGTTAGAGTGATGATGAGTTAACACTTCCTTTGGATTTTTTGCCTTTAACTGCTGTAGTTGGAAATCTCTCACTTCTGGGACAGGAAGGTGCAAACAGCAATGAAACAACTTCAGACGGTCTAGTACCTCTCTTTTCTACTAAAAATATTTTTTTTCTTTGTTTGCATTTGAGAGATTTTTAAGCACTTTCTGTACTCTTCCCAACAGAAAAGCAATAAAAATTAAATATAAAAAGTTTTGGCTGGAGTTGGGCTTTAATTGTAATCCTTTCCTGTATATGGAAGCTTCCATTGCTGACCTCCTTTTGAAATTTGGTAGGTGTCTGGCTGGTATGCGAACCTACTGGGCTCAATACTTTCTTGGTAAAGTCATAAGTACTTATCTACATACTCGTTCTGAGTCATCAACTTAGATTATTGAAGCAAGACGATCAGCATGATAAGCAGGCAACCAGCACATGCAGTGAGCACTGGCAGCCTCCATATACTTATATACCCTAAATCAGTGGTCATCCACCCTGTCCTCAGGGCCCACTAACAGGCCAGGTTTGCAAGATAACTGAAATACATCACAGATTATATCATTTGCTGCTCAGTGATTGCAGTATTCTAGTCTGCATCTCTCCAAGGTAATACATAAAACCTGGCCTGTTAGTGGGCCCTGAGGACAACGTTGATGACCACTGCCCTAAATAAATATGTAGCATTTGCCAAAGGTTACAAACATAGAAGATAAAGAGATCATGCCATCTGAGTATAATTAACACTAGGAATGAACCAGGTATATTCCCCATAAGGCCCTGTTCACATAAGGTGATTTGAAATTGCTGGCAGAATTGCTGTGAATCTGCCTGCGATTCCAAATCATGACAGAACGTGTGACACACATTTGGTGCCATTATTCTTAATGCCTAAACATGGTGTGATTCTGTCACAATTGTCGCATAACAGAATTGCATGGCAAGCTTGTCGCTCAAAAAAGGAGCAGGAGCTTCTTTTGGGGGCGACAGACATGCACAGAACAACCCGTTGAAGTGAATGGGCTGCCATGTGAGTGACACGCATTTCTGCATGTAAATCGTGCTTTAAAAATTGTGAGCGGGAATGCTCATTCTCACTACGTGAGGTCTGAACAGGGCTTAAGTGGAGACTTGAAGTGTACCAGTCAAAGCAGAACTTAAGGACCATTCATAATGTTCAGACTTAATTATTGAAGATATTTATTGTTCCTTTATTTAGATTTATTCATGTGCCTGCGTCAGACTTTTAGGCTTAAAAGAGTGAACATAGCAAAAGGTCCCTTTGAGAGTTGGTGCCTGACCTCAGCCTTTAAAGGTGTACCCCAAATGAGGCAAAGCACTTAATAAGGTAATAACTGGCAGACTTCAATTGACTTTTCTCCCCTTACTCAATCAAGCTAAAGAATTAGGCATGGACGAGTACATAAAGCTAAATGATTGGGCAAATATAAATATCCAATGGGTAAGCCTACACAAATAAATACATTTTTACATACAGTACACTTAATTGTCATTGGTTCTGTTTAGTGTTAAAATCTAAGTTTACCCACATACACTAAATTGGACAATAGTAAACTGGTCACTTGTCTGCATATTCTGGCTCTGAGAGCATAGTCCCTAGTGGAATTCCTGGATAAAGTTGAGCAAGAACAACTCAGAAAGGGGTGGACCTGGAAATGCCTGCAATATAATGTCTGCATTGGAATAATGGACTGCTACTGTATATTAGTCGTTGTAGTAGGGCATCATTCTATTAGTTCCCACCAACAATGAAATATTCATTTTATAAAAACTTTATTTTTAATGATAGTATTAATATACAGTACATCGACTCAAGAAGCAAGCCAACACCAGTTAAGCAAAAAACTAAAGCAGGATACAGTGCTAATTTGGTGAAATTCAGATCTGGTGCTCATATGTTTTTTTAAATAAGTTGGTTGTCTATTGCTCTGAGCCTTAAATTTTCTGTACCCATTAGGGTTAGCTGCCTGTACCTCTTCCTTTATTCATCAAGGTCCTAGTTCAAGTCTTGCATATAAGTAATAATTTATAAACCGACCTGCACAGCCAGCGGGTATTTTAAGATGGTGGCAGGGGCAGATCCGGGGGGGGGGGGGGGCAAAGGGGCAATTGCTTTCCCCGAGAAAATATTACAGACACCGAGGCTGAGCGAGCCCCTGGTAACCAGAGCTGTGGTCAGGACAACTCTAAGCATGAATTACTGCTAGGAGCCTCGGGACTCCACTCTCCCCACCCTGTACCTCCCCCAGCAGTTTTTCAGCCACTCTCCTGCAGGCTGCTGCTTGAGTGGGTGGGATGGAGATGTGCCTTTTCCCCCGAGATCACATTCGTCTGGAAGAGGGAGGTGTGAGCAGCTGAGCAGAGGGAGCCGAGTGAATGTTCCTGAAGGTGAGCTCTGCTAGCAGTACATTGTGGATTAGTTTACAGCCACCTCTATGCTGAGTGCTGAGTCTGCTGAGTTACTGCAGTTTAGCTTAGAGGTGCTGTTAGCTGACAAATAAAATTGCATCTTCTTTTCATGTAGACCAGTGAGAAATTGAACTCATTAAAGCATTATGATTACCCCCTGGTGTATGCCCTCCCGATCCTCCCCCCCCCCAGTGTATGCCCTCCCGATCCTCCCCCCCCCCAGTGTATGCCCTCCCGATCCCAGATTTGCTTTTGCTTTTGTTCCGAGACCACAAACTACTGTATAGTATTTGGCTGCCACTATACAATACACTGTACTGAAAATATGGCAGACCTAGTCTAAAAATATGGCTAGTATCTCATTCCATAGTTTGTATAGTTCTGCTGCAAATACAGGAGCCAATACCAAAATCATATTCATCCTTTTCTTTTATATATTATCTTTCACTCATGTTTGTGGTTTAATTGAAGATGTTCAGAAGTCCTCCACCTCCTTTACGTTTCAGAAACAGCCCCTATATATTAATAAAGATTCATATTAAAGTGGGATTATTTTAAGAAACCCAATCATCACAGAAACATGCAGGCTGCAATTGCTGAGCTCCATTTTAAATTGCTAGTTCACTGGTTTTCTCTTGATTCAATGCTTTGAGTCCTTGAGATGGCAGAGCAAAGAAAGTAGGGGTGAAGTCAGAACTCCCTATCTGCATATTTGTTCCAGGCTGGTGGCTCAGAAAGTCACAGGATCAGCAAGACAGTCAGGGAGCTAACACTTAAGAGAAAAGTAATCAATAAGAGCCTAGGTATTTCTAACGTGACTCTGTTGCTATTTAGAAGAATAAACTAAAAAGTTTCTCCCTGCAAAAAAAAAGAGTTAATACTTACCTGCCCCATTGTCTGCACTGCCAATCTTTGCTTTCTTTAAGAGCTAAGTTTGTTGAAGAATCTTCAACTTCTGACACACATCAAAGTGTGTGAAATGCCTAGTCCCCCAATGCATGCTGTGGTTTCTTCCTCCAACCCCAGCTTCACAACTGTATTACGTACTAACATAAGGGGCAGTGGATTGTACCACATAAAGCAGATGGGGACCAGGCATCTGACACTCCTCAGAATTGGTGATTCTTCAGCAGCTTAGTTCTTCCAGAGATTAAAGATCAACATCATGGGCAGTCAATCTACTGCTGTCAATCAAATCCTGTGAGGCTGGAGTGGGGGCATGCCTGAGCTGTGCTGTGTGTGTCTATGGACACACACCAGCTTGGGAGCATACCTGCACATGTGCCCCACATACACATTGTGTATGTGAATCAATCTGCGCTCACCCAACAACTCTAGAAATACCTAAATAAAAAGGTGGAAAAATTGTGTATATATGACCAAATACTTATAAGCATAAATGAATGCTGCTATCTCCTAAAAAAATGAAATACTTAATGTTAACACAAAAGCGATGCACAAATAATATAATCACAATGTGTAAAAAATTTGTATACCATAAAAATATATGTACAATAAATAAATAAGTACAATAAGTGAATCCAGATGAAAAAAAATCACTAAAAAGTGGTTAAATGAGAATAAATAAACATCCCAAATAAATTCTAAAAGGATTGTGAAAAAAAGTTCACAAAAAATATTGGTGTATAAGTATCAAAAAAGCCATCCAGACTGCAACAAAGTGACATAGTGAATAAAAAGCAAAGCAAATGTAACAAATAGTGATGCCGCCTTTCACACTCAGGAAAACTTGATTGATTACTTCAAAATCTGAAGGGGAGATATACAAAAAGAGACAGATGGCCTCTTACCAAATCAGTGGACCCCAAATTATAAGGGTCGAGATCGCCTTATGTTAGCCATATACTGTGATGATTTCCAGCCGATCTGCTCCGAACGGTCACTCATCAGCTCTCCCACAATAGAGACACCAAGAGTAAGGATGAGCTCCGGCGTGTTCGCATGCTGCACGTGCCGAGCCCGCCAGGAAGTCGGCAATGCACTGCGCTAATCACAGGCAGTGAGACATTTCCTGATCTCTGCAGCCGCACATCGGGAAATGTCTCACTGCTTGTGATTAGTGCTGTGCAGTGCCGAGTTCCTGTCGGGCTCGGCACGTGCAGCATGCAAACACTTTGAAGCTCACCCTTAATCATTCAGCATGCTCCAGCACTAGGCATGATCTTCGAGTTCCAGTCGAACTCATGTTCAACTCGAACATGGGCTGTTCGCAAGTTCACCGAACAGCAAACAATTTGGGGTGTTCGCGGCAAATTCAAATGCCACGGAACACCCTTTAAAAGTCTATGGGGGGAAATCAAGTAAGTGCTGTGTCCCTAAAATTCACCTTGCTACTTGCTAAGGAGGAGAGCCGTCATCCCCATTAATAAGTTGAGGTGAAAAACATCGAAGGTGATTGCTGTTGGGGCTGGATAGGGATGAGCCGAACACCCCCTGTTCTGTTCGCACCAGAACATGCGAACAGGCAAAAAATTCCTTTGAACACGCGAACACCGTTAAAGTCTATGGGACACGAACATGAATAATCAAAAGTGCTAATTTTAAAGGCTTATATGCATGGTATTGTCATAAAAAGTGTTTGGGGACCTGGGTCCTGCCCCAGGGGACATGGATCAATGCAAAAAAAAGTTTTAAAAACGTCAGTTTTTTCAGGAGCAGTGATTTTAATAATGCTTAAAGTGAATCAATAAAAGTGTAATATCCCTTTAAAGAACCAGAAGAACCAGAAGAACCAGAAGAAGAAGAAGATGAAGGAAGATAGAAGATAGAAGAAAGAAGAAGCATTTAAATGAAGGAATTGTCAAAAACTGTCTCTTGTCATTTTTAACATTTTTGACAGTTTTTGAAATGGTAGGGGTACTTTTGTAAAAAAAAAAAAAAAAATGACGTTGGGGGTCCCCCTAAATTCCATACCAGGCCCTTCAGGTCTGGTATGGATATTAAGGGGAACCCCCACGCGTTGTTTTTTTTTTTTAATTTTGGCGCTGGGTTCCGCTTAATATCCATACCAGACCTGAAGGGCCTGGTATGGAATTTAGGGGACCCCCACGTCATTTTTTTTTTTTATTTTGGTTCGGGGTTCCCCTGTGGGGAATTCCCATGCTGTTTTTATCAATGAACTTCTATGTGTATTGTCGGACCGGCATTGCATTAATAGCCGCGAGTATTTTTAATTGACTTTTTTTCCTTTTAAATGTAATTTTGCTGTCAGACTGTTTTAAACACAGGAAACATGCGCCCCTTTACAGGCATACTATAGACACCCCCCAGGTACGAAATTTAAAGGGATATTACACTTTTATTGTTTCACTTTAAGCATTATTAAAATCACTGCTCCCGAAAAAACCTTTAAAATTAGCACTTTTGATTATTCATGTTCGTGTCCCATAGGCTTTAACGGTGTTCGCGTATTCAAAGGAATTTTTTGCCTGTTCGCATGTTCTGGTGCGAACCGAACAGGGGGGTGTTCTGCTCATCCCTATCCAGCCCCAACAGGGATCACCTATGATGTTTTTCACTTCAACTTCTTAATGGGGATGACGGCTCTCCTCCTTAGCAAGAAGCAAAGTGAATTTTAGGGACACAGCACTTACCTTCAAATAAGGGATCCTCTGATCATTGTTTTCAAATGGTTTGTTGGAAAAGAAAGATAAAAAACTTCATGGTGCAGAAAACCAAGGCATTTATTCCGAGAATTTTTTCCTTGCACAGCACTGAAATATAAAAACAGCACACAGCACTTGGAGCTCTCAGGCTACCCTGTTTCCCCGAAAATAAGACCTAGCGTGATTGTCAGTGATGGCTGAAATATAAGCCCTACCCCCCAAAAAAGGCCTTCCCCGTTTTCCCGAAAATAAGCCCTACCCTGAAAATAAGACCTAAAAGGACTTTAACTAGGGCTTATTTGGGGGGTAGGGCTTATATTGCAGCCATCACCGACAGTCACGCTAGGTCTTATTTTCGGGGAAACAGGGTACTAGCTGCTGTGTGGTGACACACCACAATTGGTATACAATTTTTTTACACATTGTGATTATATTATTTGCGCATATCTTTTGTGTTTAAAAAACATGTGCCCCCTAAGCAAGCCGCTTCTTATGGGGGCACACAGAGAAGAGGGGGAGAGGGGAGCGCTATTGGGACCCCAGAAAAGGAGGTAAGAGACAGTGTAATATCCTTGAACAGAGCAGGTAAGTACAGTATAACATGTTTTTTTTTTATATTTTAGGGGGAAAAAAAATCATACGATTGTTGATTAGCTGCTATGGGTTACTGCATTTTATACAATACTGTCTGCCTTATTAGGTGAACAGCACATTTGTATATAATGAGTTTGGAAATTGAAATATAATATAAACTCTATTACACTCTATTATTAAAAAAACTGAAGCCAGTTTAGATATTACACATTATATCCTTTAGCCTCTGTTATCTTTGCATCCGTTTTCCTATTATTTCTTGTACTTTACAACCTTGGTTAGTTTATATACAGATCAGGTTTCTACTCTGACCTTCAGTTGTTTACAAATATTTTTTGCATAGCTCTTGGTAATTCAGAAAAAAATACCTTTTTGAATACATGATAATTATACTTATAAATCAAAAAACAGTCCTGCGCTACCACTAAATTTCTAAATGGTCACAGTGAGATAATGAGATATAATCTCAAAAGCCATATCTATCTATGTCATCCCGCGTCCATCTCGCTTATACGGGAGCTGTTCAATATCTGGATAGCCAGCACTGCTTAAGTGCTATGTTTGTGAGTACTTTACCTTCGTTTTAATTGGAGTGATACATTTTTAAACAGAGAGCACTAGATCTTGCATTTTTTGTTTCTCTCTAAACCCGATACTAGAGATAAGCTCGATGTTGGGCTCGAACTTAAGTTCAACTTGAACATCGGGTGTTCGCCCATTCACAGAACAGCGAACATTATGGGGCGTTCGCAGGAAATTCGAGCGCCGAGGAACGCCCCCTAAAATGCACTGCGATCTTGCAGTGCATTGCTGTATTATGGCTCTCTCAGCAGAGCGCACTGTGATTGGCCAAATCATGCAGGTCAGGTACATGCTTTGGCCAATCACAGTGCGCTCTGCTGAGAGAGCCATAATTTGGCCAATCATGGCTCAGGGGGACTAGGTCCACTCCCCACAGTACATACATTTAGCATAGACTATATATTCAGTGTTTACTTGATATTCAGTCAGTGCAAGCAGTGTATTAATATATATATACAGTTTTGTACATATATATATAAAAATACACTTATATACAGTATATATATTCTGCATCCAATGTAGCCTATATCTACAGTGCATTCCCTGGTGTACTGTTTCTAATACACTTGTGTACTGTTTCTAATACACTTCAGGCAGTGTATTTATATATATATATATATATATATATATATATATATACACAGTCTTGTGTATATGTATATATATATATATATATATATATATATATATATATATATACTGTATATACTCTGCATCCAGTGTAGCCTATATCTACAGTGCATTCGGTGGTGTACTGTTTCTAATACACTTCATGTGGTGTACACAGTATACAGTACAGTGCAGCCGTTGTACAGTTTCTAATACAGTGCAGGCTGTGTACACAGTATCTAATACAATGTGTACAGTTTCTACTACTTTTCTGGTAGTGTACACAGTATCTAATACAGTGCGCACAGTTTCTAATACACTTCAGGAGGTGTACACAGTATCTAATACAGTGTGTACAGTTTTTACTACACTTCTGGTGGTGTACACAGTATATAATACAGTGGAGCCGTTGTACAGTTTCTAATACAGTGCAGGCAGTGTACACAGTATCTAATACAGTGTGTACAGTTTTTACTACACTTCTGGTGATGTACACAGTACACAATACAGTGCATCTGTAGCACAGTTTCTAATACAGTGCAGGCTGTGTACACAGTATCTAATACAGTGTGTACAGTTTCTACTACACTTCTGATGGTGTACACAGTACACAATACAGTGCAGCCATAGTATAGTTTCTAATACAGTGCAGGCAGTGTACACAGTATCTAATACAGTTTGTACAGTTTCTACTACACTTCTGGTGGTGTACACAGTATACAATAGAGTGCAGCCGTTGCACAGTTTATGATACAGTGCAGGCTCTGTACACAGTATCTAATACAGTGTGTACAGTTCCTACTACACTTCTGGTGGTGTACACAGTATAAAATACAGTGCAGTCGTTGTTCAGTTTCTAATACAGTACAGGCAGTGTACACGGTATCTAATACAGTGTGTACAGTTTCTACTACACTTCAGGTGGTGTACACAGTATCTAATACAGTGTGTACAGTTTCAACTACTTTTCTGGTGGTGTACACAGTATCTAATACAGTGTGTACAGTTTCTACTACACTTCTGGTGGTGTAACACAGTACACAATACAGTGCACCCGTAGTACAGTTTCTAATACAGTGCAGGCTGTGTACACAGTATCCAATACAGTGTGTACAGTTTCTACTAAACCTCTGGTGGTGTACACAGTACACAATACAGTGCAGAGGTAGTACAGTTTCTAAAACAGTGCAGTCGGTGTACACAGTATCTAATACAGTGTGTACAGTTTCTACTACACTTCTGGTGGTGAACACAGTATCTAATACACTGTGTACAGTTTCTATTACACTTCTGGTGGTGTACACAGTATAAAATACAGTGCAGTCATTGTACAGTTTCTAATTCAGTGCAGGTGGTGTACACAGTATCTAATACAGTGTAGTGTGGTGTTGTAAAACAAAAATTACATCATGTCCGGAAGGCCACCAAGGAGAGTCCCCAGAATTATTCGACCACAGTGTCGGGTACATGCTGCTGAATCATGCGTCATGATTCAATGTTGGTTCCCAGGTTGAGGAAGGTAGTAATGTGAGCCTAGAGAGAGGGGGTGCCACAGAAGGACAAGAAACTGGCAATCATGTTCCCCCAGCTGCAGCATACTGCCAAGTTTGCTCCAGTGACGACGAAGGAGGGGATGATGAGGTCACTGACTGTACTTGGGTGCCTGAGAGAAGAGAGGAGGAGGAGGAGGCACAACTCCAACAAGGCAGGATGTCCTCTAGGGGGCAGCTTAAGGGCAGCCACCCTATTGCATCACACTGCAGAGCTCCGCAGGTGCAGTGCACTGCTGACTCCCCAATGACTTTTAAAAGTTCCTTGGTGTGGGCCTTTTTTGACACGTGTGCAGCAGATTGCGCCATTGCTGTTTGCAACCTATGTCTGAAGTGGATCAAGCATGGCCAGAACAGTAGCCGCTTGGGCACCACATGCTTGACCAGACATATGACGACCTGCCATGCAGTCCATTGGCAACAGCACTTGAAAGACCCACATTGAAGAAAAAGGCAGACTTCTCCTTGCTCCTCATCTGGGATCTCCAACCCTACTATACCTCCAGTCCTCTCAAAAACCTGCACTGAGAGGAATGAAGGTATAGCAATAGGTGTCCCAAGTACTTGCAACCAATCTGCTAGCAGTACACCACCAATTGATTTTTAGCAGGCAAATTTCCCTACCCCAGTTGCTGAACCATAAAAAGAAATTCGATCCCAGCCATCCACATGCTCAGCGTCTAAATGCTAGCTTGGCTAAATTGCTAGCACTGCAACTGCTGCCTTTTCAGCTGGTACACTCTGCCCCCTTTCATGAATTTGTGGAATGTGCTGTACCTCAGTGGCAGATTCCAAAACGCCATTTCTTTTCACGGAAGGCCATTCCGGCTCTCTACCAGCATGTGGAAGGCAATGTTTTGGCCTCGTTGGACAGGGCGGTCAGCAGTAAGGTTCATATTACCGCTGACTCATGGTCCAGCAGGCATGGGCATGGACGTTACCTTTGCTTTACGTCGCACTGGGTAACTCTGCTGGCAGCTGGGAAGGATGCAGGACAGGGTTCAGTGCTGTTGGAGCTTGTTCAGCTAGTGGTGATTCTGCCACAGCTCTCTCCTCCACCCGTCCTCTTCTTCTTCCTCTATGGCCTCTTCTGCAGATTTGTCCTCTGAACCAGCGGTGCTCCGTGAGCGTTCAAGGGGCTATGCAAGCAGTCAGGCTAAAAGATACTATGCGGTGCTTGAGTTGGTCTGCCTAGGGGACAGGAACCACACTGGGGCAGAGATTCTGTCAGATCTGCAGGGGAAGGCTCAGAGGTTGACGCCACGTCAGCTTTAGCCAGGAATGGTTGTATGAGACAATGGCACCAATCTTCTCTCCGCTCTCTGACAGAGACACTTGACCCATGTTCCATTTTTGCCACACGTCCTGAATTTGGTGGTGCAGCAGTTTTTGAGCAGGTACCCAGGCTTACAGGATCTCCTGAGGCAGGCCAGAAAAGTCTGTGGTCATTTCCGCCAGTCATACAATGCCAGTGCTCAGCTGGCTGACATTCAAAGGGAATGCAACCTGCCCACCAACCGCCTCATTTGTGACATGCCCACCAGGTGGAACTCAACGTTGGCAATGCTGCAGCAGCTACACACACAGCAGAGGGCCATCAATGAGTACCTGTGCGAGTAGGGCACCAGGAGAGGGTCAGGGGAGCTTGGCTCCTTTTCGCCACACCAGTGGCTACTGATTAAGGATGCATGCGCTGTCCTGTCACCATTTGAGGAGGCCACAAGGATGGTGAGCAGCAACAATGCATGCATCAGTGACACTGTCCCTCTAGTCTTCCTGCTGGAGCACACACTTCATGGAATCATGGAAAGGGGACTTGAGGCAGAACAGCAGGAGGAAGAGGAGGACTTCCTTTCCTCTCAAGGCCCCCTTTATCCAGATAGCATTCCTGCGGGCCCGCAAAACACACAGGAAGAAGAGGAGGAGGAGAATTGTGTCAGCATGGATGTAGAGGACAACACTCAGCAGCAGTCTTCAAGGGATGGTTTTCAGTCCCCAGAAACCCAAGGAATTGTACGTGACTGGGAGGAGGTAGTTACGGATCATGTGATCCTTAGTGATGCAGAGGACTCAGAATCAAATGCCTCTGAAAACTTACACTGCATGGCATTCCTGATTCTGCAAACCCTGCAAAAGGACCCTAGGATTTGTGGTATCAAGGAGAGGGATCATTACTGGCTGGCAACCATTCTTAAGCCACGTTACAAGGGTAAGGTTGCAGAACTCATTCTGCCTACGCAGAGGGAGCAGAGGATGAAACATCTTCAGGAGGCTTTGAAGAAAGGTTTGTGCAACGCATTTCTAGACCCTGGGAGGTTACCATTTCCTGGTGCTGGACAATGTGTTGCTGAGTAAGGATGAGCTCCGGCGTGTTCGCTTGCTGCAGGTGCCGAGCCCGCCAGGAAGTCGGCAATGCACTGCGCTAATCACAGGCAGTGAGACATTTCCCGATCTCTGCAGCCGCACATCGGGAAATGTCTCACTGCTTGTGATTAGCGCTGCGCAGTGCCGAGTTCCTGGCGGGCTCGGCACGTGCAGCATGCGAACACACCAGAGCTCATCCTTATTGCTGAGGCTTCGTTCAGTCAGAGGAAGAGCGGTGGAGAAGGTGGCCGTCTGACCGATTCCTTTAAACAATTTTTCAGTCCTCAGTGCCAAGGTCTGATCGGTTCAAGCAACCATCACCAGCGTCTGCATTATATGGTGCAGGAATATCTGGGGGCAAGAGCAGACTTGGAGACCTTTCCAACAGAGAATCAACTGAGTTACTGGGTCTTGAGAATGCAATATGCAATTGAGCTATTGGCCTGTCCTGCATCCAGCGTGCTTTCTGAACACACATTCAGTGCTGCTGGAGGCTTTGTAACGGATCAAAGAGTGCGCCTGTCCACAGACTCCATTGATTGGCTCACATTCATAAAAATGAATCAGTCTTGGATCAGCAGCTACCAAGCACCTGATGCTGATGTAACTGATTGAATTTGCTATGGATCTGGAATCCCTTGAAGACCTATGCTGACTATCCTATTCATCCCCAATCTCGAAGATGCTAGCTTCCAACAATACTTTTGGTTTAGGGCACCACCACCACCCAAGGCCCAATTTTTCTGCCCCTGTTTAACAGGGGCATGTAATCACAATTTTTGATTTAATATTTCACAGCAGGGCCCTTTCCTGCGCCCAACACAAGTATCTGTGAGGGGTTACAGTGTTGTGACACCACCATCACCGCCCAAGGCCCAATTTTTCTGCCCCTGTTTAACAGGAGCATGTAATTACAATTTTTGATATAATATTTCAACACAGGGCCCGTTTCTGCGCCCAACAAGAGTATCTGTGAGTGGTTACAGTGCAGTGGCACCACTACCCAAGGCCCAATTTTTCTGCCCCTGTTTAACAGGGGCATGTAATTCCAATTTTTGATCTAATATTTCACAGCAGATCCCAGTCCTGCACCCAACATGAGTATTTGTGAGGGGTTCCAGTGTTGTGGCACTACCACCCAAGGCCCAATTTTTCTGCCCCTGTTGAATAGGGGCATATAACTACAATTTTTAATCTAATATTTCACAGCAGGGCCCATTCCAGTGCCCAACAAGAGTATCTGTAAGGGGTTACAGTGTTGTGGCACCACCACCACCTAAGGCCCAATTTTCTGTAGAGTATATAGGGCTGGCCGTATAGTATATATACTGCTGTTCAGAGTATATAGTGCCTGGGGGACCCCCATGCCCTTTTTCTTAAAGTTTTGGTGCAGGTTTCCCCCTAATATCCATACCAGACCTGAAGGGCCTAGTATGGATTTTGGGGGGGGACATCCAAGCCATTTTTTTGGTATTTTTATCTATATTGCCAGGATCCGACAATACATTACAGCCGCAAGCAGTTTTAAATTACTTTTTTCTCTTTAGAAATGTCAGTTTGCTGTGGCATTGTTATAAACATGGGGAAGATGCGCTACTTTACAGGCATACTAAGGACACCCCCAGGCACGATATTTAAAAGAATATTAAATTTTTATTGTTTCACTTTAAGTATTATTAAAATCACTGCTCCTGAAAAAACGTCAGTTTTTAAAACTTTTTTTTTGCATTGATACATGTCCCCTGGGGCAAGACACTTTTTATGGCAATAACTTGCATATAAGCCTTTAAAATTAGCACTTTTGATTTTTCACATTCACGTCCCATAGACTTTAACAGTGTCCGCACACATTTATTGCATGTTCTGTTGCGAACTGAACCGGGGGGTGTTTGACTAATCCCTACTCGATACCCACGAGTGAGATCCGAGGCTTAGGGAGCCAACAGGGAGGAGTGGGATATACAGAGGAGCAGTACGCCAGCAGCACGCCAGATAGATCTCTTGATTATCCTCAGAGGGGACCTGCTGATTTTGACCCGCTGGTGAAACAAAGGTCTGAATATGAGGTGAGCGGGCAGAGCACACTGGTGGTGGCGAGCACTTGCACATTGGAAATTTTTTTTGCACATTTTAGTGGAGCAGCACGTACATCATTTTTTGATCATTGTTTGATGTTGGGACATTTTTTATATATGGACTTTTGATCACTGTGTCACATTATTAGCCATTTCGTTTGAGAATTTATAATATAATATTCTGTGTTTGTTTGTTTGTTTGATATTATATCCCATTATCTTACTGTGACCATTTAGAAATGTATTGGTAGCGCAGCATTGTTTTTTTTATTTGAATTATAAGAAGTGGAGTGAAAACGCTTTTTCAGTGATAGCAGCAACCAGGATTTTTATAATTTATTTCCCTTATATTCAGTTTTGTTTGTTGGATTGCGCTGATTGAGCATTGATTATAGATAGTAATTATACTGTTCTCTAATGAATCCTTAGAGGAAAGCAGCACTGAAGGAGCACACAGGCTGCCATTGATGACCTATCCTTCTGAAAATGGTAGTTACCTTGCTCATATACTGAACCAGAGGCTTCAATGATTCTTGCTTGAGTTACCTTGAACAAATATGCAAATTAAGATTTTTGACTTTGCTCTGACTTGACCCACTTGTTCTGAGTAAAGCTGGCCATAGATGGATCGAAATTCAAACCTCAATCCATCTATAGCCATTCCCATTCAAGAGGAGTTGGCCTAGAGATCAACTTAACAGAACTGTTGGAAAATGTGTGTTCAATCAGCGTCAGCAGCCAATCAGCTGTAGCGCTGATTAGTGTATTCTGACAAAGGAGGAGTCTCACTTTTAGAATAGTGCAGTGGAGGATTCCTTCACCCAGGGTCGTCTTTAAGGCAGGGCAAAAAGGGCATCTACCCTGGGCCCAGTCATTGTTGTGGGGCCCAAAGCAACTGCCCCTTGAGCCTACACTGCCTATAAATATTTGACAAGTGGATTGGGGAGGGCCCAAGAAAATGTTTTCCCAGGGTTCAATCAATATTGGATGGCCTTCCCTTCATCCACCTCAAATGTGTGCATAGGGAAGTCCAGTTGCTTTTTTCTAGGGCAAGCTTAAGTTGCTCAAATATTGTAACCAGAGATTGCCAGGCAGCTAACACTTTCATAGAGAGGTAAGTATTGATAGGTTGCATGTATCTCAGTACAGATGTATTTTAAACGCTTTTAAGAAGTATACACATTTCAATTGTCAACACAGCATATCCACTTTGCAATCTTTAGCCCTTTCTGCAAAAAAATACTTTTTATGGTGTCTCTATTCCTGCTGTTGTCAGGGCCACCATTGCTCCAGTATGCAGGTCCACTTTTCCATCCAAGCACATAATAGTTGTGTCAGATCTGCATACTAATCTAGAAACAAGAAATTGGACTATTCTGCAGCAAGTGGATGTTTGCCACTGAATGCCAATTCACCACGGGGCAGAACCAAGTATAGTATTTTCTTATTAGGACTGTTACATCACAGGTGGTTGTGAATCCGACCCATACTTCATTGAGTCTTCTGCAAGTAAATGAAAGCATTATCAGCAATGAGAGGCAGGGAATCCAACCGATAAGTTCCTGGGGTATATTAGTAAGAAGTCTTGTAGAACCCTCAGCAAAGAAAATAATAACATATTCAGTCAATACTAGCCTGAATTAGCAAAAAATATAACTTGTATGATGTAACTGGAGCCTTTCTAAAGCCCCATACACACTATCAGATTTTCGTCTTCAGATTTACCAAAACCATGTAGTGCAAGGGGCCTGCCTGATTGCATACAAATTGAAACTCCTAAGGTTTGACCTCATATTATATGGTTTTGGTAAATCTGAAGACAAAAATCAGCAGAAAATCTGATAGTGTGTATGGGGCCTTTAGAGTAACACAGCAGACAACATAAATCAACTGTGATAGGTTATGTCATCCAATACAGAAGTCTCAGCAGTCTACGGCCAAATAGTTACTTCAAATTAAATCAGACAGGGAATATCAATAACAAAATCTTCCAAAATCGATTTACTTGTAGAAAAATTAACATTAGCACAAGGTTAAGTCATGCGGTTAGGAAGATGTGTTTTTTTCATCCATTATGACCTGAGTTTGTGCTGATTTGAAATGCTACAAATAAACATATTTTAATGGATTTGCAGAAGGATGATTCCCCGGGAGCTGCTTTCACCTTGGAGAAACTCTTTTTTTCTGGTGTACTTTGTACAAGTTGTTTCAGCAGTCTTGAATAAAATTGTTTCAGCAGTCAACATTTTGAAGTCGGGCATCAGTTACTGAAGTGCAATGGAAGGGTGGTCACCAACCACTTGGGATGGCAGACACTAAACTGCAGTGAAGAAATTAGCACAGACAGGCTTTCAGTTTCTGAATTATAAGTGAAGGGATACTACAGATAAGGTCAGGGTTGCAGCTACTGGATAGCAGTAAAGGGATAGGCCCATACACAGTTGGGCTTCGAGTTTCTGGACTGCAATGGAGGAATGAGACAGGCAGTCAGGGTGTCAGGTGCTGAATTGTAAAACAGCAATGGTCACAGACAAAGTCAGGGTGCCAGGTGCTATATTGTAAAGAAGGGGTGACCACAAACACAGTCAGGGTTTCAGGTACTAAATTACAGTAGAGAGAGATGGGCACAGACAGGGTATTAGGTATTGAATAACAATGGGGGGATAGACATAAACACAGTCAGAATGTCAGATAATGGTACAAGCCATGGGGTGACCAAAAACACAGCCGTCAGTGTTTCAGGTCCTGGATTACAATATAGGGATGGGTACACAGTCAGGATGTCAGGTACTGGGCAGCAATGAATGGGTAGGATCAGACACTTTCAGGGTGTAAGGTACTAAATAGCATTGGGGGGATAGGCACAGAGAGAGTGAGGATAACAGGTACTTGATAGCAGTGAAAGGATAGGTTCAGACACAGTCAGGGTGTCACATACTGGATTGCAATGGAGGGATGGGCTCAGATAAAGTCAGGATTTCAGGTACTGGATTGCAATGGATGAATGTGTGCTGAAATAGTTGGGTACTGAATAGTGGAGGAATGGGCACAAACACAGTCAGGGTGTCAGATACTGAAGTGTAGTAAACAGATTGGCTCAGAAACCATCAGGGTGTAAGGAAATGGATAGCAATGGAGCGATAGGACAGACATGGTTAGGGGGTCAGTTATTGGGTTGTGGCAAAGGGATGGCCAGAGACACAGTCTGGGTTTTAGGTACTGGACAGCAGTGAAGGGATAGATATGGACATATTCAGGGTGCCAGGTATTGGATAACAGTAAAGAGGTGGGGCAGACACAGTTAGACACCATCAGGGTGTAAGGAAATGGATAGCAACACAGGGTTGGGACAGACACAGTCAGTGGGTCTGGTATTGGATTGTGGCAAAGGGATGGCCACAGACACAGCCAGGGATTTAGGTACCGGATAGCGGTGAAGAAATGGGCATGCACACAGTCATGGTGCCAGTTATTGGATAACAGTAAAGAGATGGGACAGACACAGTTAGGGTTTATGGTGCTGAATTGCAGTGAAGGATGGGCCCAGGCACAGTCAGGGAGTCAGGTGTCAGACAGCAGGGAAGGGATGACCATACACACAGTCAAGGTTTTTGGTTGCTAGACTGCAGTGGTGGAATGGGGCAAGCACAATCAGGGTTGGAGCTACTGTATTGCACATTACCTCTCCAAGTGTAAGTTATATTCTCTTAGTTAATGCTCTCACCAGTGTCTAACACTCCTTGATAGTTCCAACACAGAGAACTACTAGCCGTACTGTTTCAAAATTATCCTACTTGTAGCTGCCACTATTAACATGGCCTGAAACTCTCACTGAAATATGTAATTCAGAGGACAGGCAAGGACTATGGAATTGTGATTAAATGAGAACAAAAAAGTAATGGGAGCGAACTGCATGGAACCCAAGAAGTCTTACTGAAAGTTGTAGTCTGTATGATACCTAGATATGAATGGTGTTAAAAATGTTGATACTACCGGATGAATAAAGTACAGATATGTTGCGTGCATTGAGATGGCAGAGACATGGAATAGGCATAAATACAAGTGTATTCAAATATTAATATTGAAAATGTACACAGAAAGACTTATTAAAAAAGCTAAACATGCCTTTCATTTTGTTAACAAATGTGCACTTATTTTGTCCTTAGAAACTTGCACTACATTTTGTACTATATTCTTATGAACCTTGATATTTATTGTTAATACATCTTGCAAGATTCAGTGTTATGTACTAAAATATGTCGACAAGTAAAATGTTTCGATTTACTATATGGGTGATGTGGATTTATTTTTCATGAAATCATGGCCACTTTTATACTTTCTGCCTCCTTTAGCCAACTATGCTGCCTTCCTCCTACAGTCACCTGTTATGTGTTCACCTTAGCTATTGTTTAAGGCAAACCATAGGGGTGCCCAATTACTGGATAAACATGCACATATGACTGATAGCATGTTTATGTGACGTTCACTCTACAGAACAATTGTTCAGTGACATTGGATTTAACAAAAGTCATGTCTGTTATGGCTGTTCTTAGTCTTAAAATAAACAAGATGAGGATCATAAATGTACAGTTCACATCAAATCAACTGACAAATACATGTTTACATTACAATACCGTTGGAGCCAGACTCAAAAAACATTCTCCACAATCATACTGGTGCAAGCAGAAAAGAAATTGTTTTACAGAGAAAGAATATGCTAAATTAAAGGTTTTGCATTTGTGGATCATGCTAGATGTCATTAATCCTGGATAATGAGCAGTGCTGGGGGGGGGGGGGTATCTAAACTGCTCCATAGAGGAGGTAAGTATTGCATCTAAAGCTGTTGAGCCTTACATTTTTTCAACCACTTGACAACCAGCAATGTACCGGTATGTTGCTGGACTTCAAGTGGTCATATCGGGATAATGCCTGCACCACCCTGGTACCGGTTTTCTTTTGAGCCGATGGTTGGTGTTGGTGTGATGTTTGAAAAACCTCTGCACAAATATCGTGTGAGATAAAAAATATAAACACCCACCAATTTATTCTCTAGGGCCTCTGCTTTAAAAATATATATAATGTTTGGGGGTTCTAAGAAATTTTCTAGCAAAAAATTCTGATTGTTACATTTGCACAAAAAGTACCAGAAAAGGCCTGTTGATCAAGTGGTAGAGTTAAGTTTTAAATGTTTATTTGGAAAATTAAATATTACATTTCAGTTTAAAAAATGTGTAAACAAAAACAAAAATATATATAAAATTATCCCAAATCATTATAGTTTACTTTTCTGAACACCAATAAAATGTCTGAAATTAATAGGGAAATAGCTAAAATATTAACAGAAAGAAAAATATTTTAGGTGTGTTTCCATGCAGCATATGATGCAGTTTTCTGCACCCTATACTGTACTGGATTGTATTGAATGAGAGATCACATGATCACAGCTCACAATTGCTTTGTGTGTCTAGCGCTGGCCAATGTGGCCATACATCAGTGGAATTTTGTTTTAAAATATTTGTTTTCATAATGTTCGTTCCATTTTCTAATGGTTAATGGGGTCAAATGTACAATCGTTTTTTACATTGTTAGTCTGATTGAAAAAAGACATAAGTCTATCTAGTTCAACCAATAAAAAGGTGAACGATGAAACATTTTTATCAGACACGCAAAATTCTAACTGCAAATGTGTTTTTTTCATTTGGGAAAAATCATACTTATTGCAATAGTACATCCTGAAATAAAACATAGAATTCAAAACATTGGATTGGTAATCAAACATACATTTTTAGGGTTTTTGTATGAAATTTGTTGAGTTCATAAATATACTATATACTGAATGCTTGCCGATTAATTTTTCTAAACTTCCATATGAACAACATTTTGGTGGCTATGGCCAGCTTTACTTCTCCCCATAGATTTCATGATGATACTTCAGTTTTTCCCTTCTCTCTCTTGTGATTGTGTTAAAATGTGTCAATTCCACCAGCAGGAAAAGTAGTAAATGAGTCAAATGATTGACAAGCTTGAAGCACTGTCTATACAATGTAAATATGAGCTAGAAGAACTAAAACATAACGTATCTCTCTGTCTGTGAACCTTTAGCTGTCTCTTGACATCTTTTTATATTTTGTTCTCACAACTAAATAAGGATATAAATGTATTTTTCAGAACATAAAGTACACAGCTGACAATTTTATGACATAAATAAGTGTGACAGCTCATGCAGGCTGGTACAGAATTCACTGACAGGGCCCCAAAAACATAAGTCTTTTGATCCCACCTTTTATCTGATAATTATGGAAAGGTTTAGAAACAGACAAATCAATCTCTCCCCAGCTGGGAAAGTTCCTGTCTTTCTCAAAGCTTTCACCTAGCCCTGGTTCAATTCATCTAGGCTGAAACTAACAATTTCTAGGATAATAGCATGACACTAGGCGACCATTGACAAGCTGAGCTGCTCACACCACAAGATCACCCCCTGTCTGGAGCAGGTAGGATCAGGACTGAATTTCTGTATAGCTAACATACGCCACAGCCCGGGGTGACATGGTTGTCAGGGGTGCCACACATGTTGCTGATTGTCAGTAATACATTCCCACATATGTCTGTGAAGGCTCTCATTAATCCAGGTCATTGTATATCTAATAGTAGTTTGTCACATTCAACTGTAATGTTGAAGCCATTTCATAGCTTCTTCAAGCCCCTTCTATCCTCAGTTCTAATGAACTAAAGAAGTGGCTTGGAGAAGTTATTCCATACGATCATCCCTGATAATAAAAGGTTTCAGCTTTCTACCATGCCTGACAGGGCCTTGCAGCTGGACCCTCGTTGTTCCCATCTCTGGAAAGTTTTTTCCTTTTTTTTAGGTGGACTAATGTAGCGCTACCTCCGAATGAGCTGTTTGGTAATTTGGGTTCTCTTCTCTGTGCCTCGACTCCAAGATCAACCTCAGCCCCTCTGATACACCTGGTTAAGTTTAAGTGGCCGCAAGCACTTATTGGAACACAAATGTGGATACCTTTACCTTAACTGTGAATTAGACACAAGACCATTTAGTGTTAAATTAACTGAGTGTATTTGTATGGGTTAGAATAAATGGTGGTTTGAGCATAAATGAGCATATAGAAGGTAGGTCCAAACACTGTGTGCTAGACAGTATAATCACGATGCCAATGCAACTTAGAATAGAGCTCTGTACCACTAGACTGGGATTAACTCAACTGAATCAGCAAAATCAACATTAAACAGTGCATACAAGCGTTACCTGCAATGTGAATAATAATATTATAACTAATCTGAAGTGCACTCTAGGAAAATGACTAGGATATGGTACAATGCCATCTGAGAGGTAAGGCTCCATGCACACTGGCTTAAAAAAGTTACTTCTACAGGAGTTTTGTGTTCTGACTGTAGAAGCAGCTCAATGTTATCCTATGTGTCCATACACATTAGGACGATTACAGGCATTTTTTGAGCTCAACGTTTAGAGGCAGGAAGAAAAAAACCCTTCTGGTTCACGTTTCTGATTGGAGCTTTCTGGCAAAAAAAAACGTAACACTCTTCTAAATTCATCTAAACTTCGAATAAAAAATGCTCTATATGAGAGTTTTATGCTCACATGAGAAAAGACGTTTTTTTAAACCCAGTGTGCATGGAGCCTTAGCATAAGCAATAGGTGAAGGTCTCTGCATAACAGCTGCAAAGGAACAGTCTTTAATCCTAACTCTTCAGCCGACTAGTGGTGGGGCCCACTTGTTCTGTCGGTGCACATGAGAATAGTTTCTGTCAAGCCTGCAGGTAGCAATAAGGCTTCTAGATAGCTGTTAGGTCAGTTCGTAACCGCTTGCCGACAGGCTCACACCGATATACGTCGGCAGAAGGGCACGTACAAGCAGATTAACGTACCTGTACATTGCCTTTTAAGAAGCGGACACCCGCCGTGACCTCCGTGAGTGTGATCGTGGGTCCCGCAGACCCGATGTCTGCGGGGATACCCGCGATCATCTCACAGAGAGGAAGAACGGGGAAATGCTGATGTAAACAAGCATTTCCCCGTTCTGCCTAGTGACAGGACACTGATCACCGCTCCCTGTAATCGGGAGCAGTGATCAGTGTCGTGTCACACATAACCACGCCCCCACAGTTAGAATCACTCCCTAGGACACACTTAACCCCTTCACTGCCCCCTAGTGGTTAACCCCTTCACTGCCAGTCACATTTACACAGTAATCAATGCATTTTTAATTGTAATGATCGCTGTATAAATGTGAATGGTCCCAAAATCGCACCATAAGTGTCCGATCTGTCCGCCAAAATGTCGCAGTCACAATAAAAATCACTGATCGCCGCCATTACTATTAAAAAAAATATATTAATAAAAATGCCATAAAACTATCCCCTATTTTGTAGACGCTATAACTTTTGTGCAAACCAATCAATAAACGCTTATTCCGATTTTTTTACCAAAAATGTGTAAAAGAATACGTATCGGCCTAAACCGGGGGAAAAAAATGTTTTTTTATATATTTTTGGGGGATATTTATTATAGCAAAAAGTAAAAAATAATGCGTTTTTTTTCAAAATTGTCGCTATTTTTTTGTTTATAGCGCAAAAAATAAAAACGCAGAGGTGATCAAATACCACCAAAAGAAAGCTCTATTTGTGGGAAGAAAAGGATGCCATTTTTGTTTGGGAGCCACGTCGCACTACCGCGCAATTGTCAGTTAAAGTGACGCAGTGCCAAATTGCAAAAAGTGCTCTGGTCTTTGGGCAGCCAAATGGTCCGGGGCTTAAGTGGTTAAAGGGCTCAGTCTCTCTAGCAGCAGATAGCTAAAGTAGAAGTATAGGCAAAACTTTTTTTTTTCATTTGGATACAGTAAGGGAGGGTTATAACCCCTGTCAGGTTTATTTTTGCCCTCTTTGTAATGGTAAACAGGACAAATAGAGAGGGCGAATCTCCCTAACAGGGGCACAGATAGCAATAAAACTGACAGGTATTCCAATTCCTCTCCACTCTATCCAAAATCCAAAACTAATGCCGCGTACACACGGTCGGACTTTTCGGCTACAAAAGTCCGACAGCCTGCTTGACAGACTTTCGACGGACTTTTGGCGGACTTGCGGCAGACTTTCTAACGAACGGACTTGCCTACATACGATCACACAAAAGTCAGACGGATTCGTACGTGATGACGAACTCCGGACTAAAATAAGGAAGTTGATAGCCAGTAGCCAATAGCTGCCCTAGCGTGGGTTTTTGTCTGTCGGACTAGCATACAGACGAGCGGATTTCTGGGTCCAGCGTAGTTACGACGTAAAGATTTGAAGCATGTTTCAAATCTAAAGTCCGCCAGATTTGCGGCTGGAAAAGTCAGCTGAAAGTAAGGGGAATCCCACACACGATCGGATTGTCAGCCGTATTTTGTCCGTCAAGGTCCGTCGGACTTTTGTTGACGAAAAGTCCGACTGTGTGTACGCGGCATAAGAAAAAAGTTTTGCCTTCAATTATATTTTAATCCCCACAGCAGCAGCTTAACAGTCTTGGCGATATTGCAGCTCACCATCCGGTCACACACAGCATTTAGTCCACTCTCTGCTCTTCACACAGGTGACTCTGGCTGTCGTCACACCTGGACGGTGGTGGTGCACACTGGACAATGATGTGCATTCTCCTTGCTCCCTCATGGCAAGAGGAAGCTGTGTCCTGTACAGCCTGAGAGAATTCAGCTCTTTCCCCTGATCCCAGCAATCTCCCCCTGGGAATTGCAGTTTAAAAGCTCTCGATTGCAGTAGAATTTCTCTCCTCTGGACTACAGTTCCCACAGTGCAGTGCTGCAGACTCAGTCTGTTGAATGCTTCCTGCTCAGCAGCTCCCTCCTCCTACTGGTATAGCTGTTACTCACTTCAGCACTGCAGGGCAGAAGCTACAGAGAGCAGCTGCAGCCAGTGTTTCTGTCACTCTCCATTATTAGCCAAGCACCTGACTACACTAAATATACAAGTATATAACCTTCTGCACTTGAGAGTGGAGCCCTGGTTTTTGTAGACATGCCTTGCCTTGCTGCCCTCTCAAGAAGTCTGGATACACTGATGCCATAAGCACTGAAACCATAAACAAGACAGAGTGAGCCCCAGCTTAGTGCATTATCCTCAAAACATATCTTTTATTATTAAAAGGTGATATATATACTTAGAAATATATTTATCACCTTTTTAATAATAGAAGATATGTACTTATAGTTCGCCTACTTATGGTTCTATGCACCTTAGCACTACACTGCTAGCAGAGTAGGATGGCAGTTCGACATACTATTTCATTTGCAAGTTCTAGATGTACCAATGCAAAGAGTACAACCTGACCAGGGATGAGCTTCGTGTTCGAGTTGAACCCATGTTCGACGCGAACATCGTGTGTTCGGTCGTTCGCCGAATTACGAATGAAATAATTCACTGCATTGCTGGCTGATGATTGGCCAAGCATGCACTATATATATATATATATATACACTGTATTCAGTTTAGCTAGATCCTGTTCTTCTCTTCCTAATATACTGACAGGCAGGCAGGTGTTTTTACAGTATTTCCAGTTACTGTACAGTGTACCCCGCACAGTTGCACCTACAGTATAGCTACCTGCAGCCAGGTGCTTGAGTAGGCTCTTTGAAGTATTTCCAGTTACTCTACTGTGTACCCCGCACAGTTGCACCTACATTATAGCTTCCTGCAGCCAGGTGCTTGTATAGGCTCTTTGAAGTATTTCCAGTTACTGTACTGTGTACCCGCACAATTGCACCTACAGTATAGCTACCTGCAGCCAGGTGCTTGTGTAGGCTCTTGAAGAATTTCCAGTTACTGTACTGTGTACCCCGCACAGTTGCACCTACAGTATAGCTACCTGCAGCCAGGTGCTTGTGTAGGCTCCTGAAGTATTTCCAGTTACTGTACTGTGTACCCCGCACAGTTCCACCTACAGTATAGCTACCTGCAGCCAGGTGTTTGTGTAGGCTCTTGAAGTATTTCCAGTTACTGTACTGTGTACCCCGCACAGTTGCACCTACAGTATAGCTACCTGCAGCCAGGTGCTTGTGTAGGCTCTTTGAAGTATTTCCAGTTACTGTACTGTGTATCCCGCACAGTTACACCTAAAGTACAGCTACCTGCAGCCAGGTGCTTGTGTAAGCTCTTTGAAGTATTTCCAGTTACTCTACTGTGTACCCCGCACAGCTGCACCTACAGTATAGCTACCTGCAGCCAGGTGCTTGTGTAGGCTCTTTGAAGTATTTCCAGTTACTCTACTGTGTACCCCACACAGTTGCACCTACATTATAGCTTCCTGCAGCCAGGTGCTTGTATAGACTCTTTGAAGTATTTCCAATTACTGTGCTGTGTACCCTGCACAGTTACACCTACAGTATAGCTACCTGCAGCCAGGTGCTTGTGTAGGCTCTTGAAGTATTTCCAGTTACTGTACTGTGTACCCCGCACAATTGCACCTACAGTATAGCTACCTGCAGCCAGGTGCTTGTGTAGGCTCTTTGAAGTATTTCCAGTTACTGTACTGTGTACCCCGCACAGTTGCACCTACAGTACAGCTACCTGCAGCCAGGTGCTTGTGTAGGCTCTTTGAAGTATTTCCAGTTACTGTACTGTGTACCCCGCACAGTTGCACCTACAGTATAGCTACCTGCAGCCAGGTGCTTGTGTAGGCTCTTGAAGTATTTCCAGTTACTGTACTGTGTACCCCGCACAGTTGCACCTATAGTATAGCTACCTGCAGCCAGGTGCTTGTGTAAGCTCTTTTAAGTATTTACATTTACTTTACTGTGTACTCTGCACAGTTGCACCTACAGTATAGCTACCTGCAGCCAGGTGCTTGTGTAGGCTCTTGAAGTATTTCCAGTTACTGTACTGTGTACCCTGCACAGTTGCACCTACAGTATAGCTACCTGCAGCCAGGTGCTTGTGTAGGCTCTTTGAAGTATTTCCAGTTACTGTACTGTGTACCCCGCACAGTTGCACCTACAGTACAGCTACCTGCAGCCAGGTGCTTGTGTAGGCTCTTTGAAGTATTTCCAGTTACTGTACTGTGTACCCCGCACAGTTGCACCTACAGTATAGCTACCTGCAGCCAGGTGCTTGTGTAGGCTCTTTGAAGTATTTCCAGTTACTGTACTGTGTACCCTGCACAGTTGCACCTACAATATAGCTACCTACAGCCAGGTGCTTGTGCAGGCTATTTGAAGTACTTCCAGTTACTGTACTGTGTACCCCGCACAGTTGCACCTACAGTATAGCTACCTGCAGCCAGGTGCTTGTGTAGGCTCTTGAAGTATTTCCAGTTACTGAACTGTGTACCCCGCACAGTTGCACCTACAGTATAGCTACCTGCAGCCAGGTGCTTGTGTAGGCTCTTGAAGTATTTCCAGTTACTGTACTGTGTACCCCGCACAGTTGCACCTACAGTATAGCTACCTGCAGCCAGGTGCTTGTGTATGCTCTTTGAAGTATTTCCAGTTACTGTACTGTGTACCCCGCACAGTTGCACCTACAGTATAGCTACCTGCAGCCAGGTGCTTGTGTAGGCTCTTGAAGTATTTCCAGATACTGTACTGTGTACCCCGCACAGTTGCACCTACAGTATAGCTACCTGCAGCCAGGTGCTTGTGTAGGCTCTTTGAAGTATTTCCAGTTACTGTACTGTGTACCCCGCACAGTTGCACCTACAGCTACCTGAACATAAGTGCAGGTGTTATCATACTAATAATACTACAGGCAGGCAGTTGATTCTGCTAGCTGCAGTATAATCGGTATATATATATATATATATATATATATACATCCCAGTTTTGTGCAGCTCACTGCATGCCAATACTATGTCTGGAAGGCCAACAAGGAGAGGCAGACAGTCACAAGCCAATAAAAGAGGGCAAGCAGGCTCTGTATCTAGAGGCAACAGTGCTGGTCATGGAGATGGTGCATCCTCATCAGCATGTGGCCATGGGACGCGCTTGGCCTTTTTTTCGGCAGCTGACATGTTGAGCCGCAACATGCGGAAGACTTGGTCGAGTGGATGACCAAGCCGTCCTCATCGCCCTCATCCTCTCTCACCCAGACTCAGGGTACTTTGTCTGGCAAAGCAGCTGCCAACTCGGCCTCTTCCCTCGGCTCAATGGCATCAGTGACTCCTTCCCTAGCCCCACCATGTCCTCCTGAGGAGTCCCTCGAACTGTTTGACCACAGTGTTGGGTACATGCTCCAGGAGGATGCCCAGCATTTTGAAGGCTCCAATGATGGTACTCAGCTAGAGGAAGGCAGTAACGTGAGCCCAGACAGAGGGGGTGCCCAAGAAGGACAGCAATCTGGTAGTCATTTTTCCCCCTGCTGCAGCATACTGCCAGGTTTGCTCCAGTGATGAGGAGGGAGGGGATGATGAGGTCACTGACTCCACGTGGGTGCCTGATAGGAGAGAGGAGGAGGAGGCACATCACCAATGAGGCAGGATGCCCTCCAAGGGCCAGCCTAAGGGCAGCACACTGATTGCATCACACCGCAGAGCTCCGCATGTGCAGGTCGCTGCTGTCTCTGCGCGTTATTCCAAAAGTTTTTTGGTGTGGGGCTTTTTTGAGACGAGTGCATCAGATCCCACCACTGCTATTTGCAACATATGTCTCAAGGGTATCTCGCATGGCCAAAACATCTCCCGCTTGGGCACCACATGCTTGACCGGACATATGTTGACCTGCCATGCAGTTCATTGGCAAGCCTACCTAAAAGTCCCACACCAAAGAACAAAGAGGACCTCTCCTTGCTCCTCATCAGTTGGGATCTCCAACCCCACTATACCTTCAGTCCTCTCTGAGACCTGCACTGAGAGGAATGAAGATGTAGAATTTGCTGTGTCTCAGCCAAGTACTTGTGGGCAATCTACTATCGGTACACCGACATCAGATTGTACCAGGCAAATTTTCCTGCCCCAGCTGCTGCACCGCAGAAAGAAGTTCGCTCCCAGCTATCCACATGCCCAGCGGTTGAATGCTAGCTTGGCAAAATTGCTAGCACTTCAACTGCTACTCTTTCAGTTGGTAGACTCTGCCCCCTTCCGTGAGTTTTTGGAATGTGTGGTTCCTCAGTGGCAGGTTCCCAAACACCACTTTTTCCCACGGAAGGCGATTCCAGCTCTCTACCGGCATGTGGAAGGCAATGTCTTGGCCTCACTGGACAGGGCGGTCAGCGGTAAGATGCATATTACCACTGACTCATGGTCCAGCAGGCATGGACAGGGACGTTACCTAAGTTTCACAGTGCTTTGGGTGACTCTGCTGGTAGCTGGGAAGGTTGCAGGACAAGGTGCAGTAGTGTTGGAGGTTGTTCCGCCACCACACCTCCAAAATGGCACTACTGGTGATTCTGCCACACCTCTCTCCTCCACCCCCTCCTTCTTCTTCCTCCATAGCCTCTTCCTGTGCTTTGTCCTCGGAACCAGCGGTGCTCCGTAGGCGTTCAAGGGGCTGCGCAAGTACGCAGGCCAAAAGATGCCATGCGGTGCTTGAGCTGGTGTGCTTGGGGGACAGGAGCCACACTGGGGCAGAGATTCTGTCAGCTCTGCAGGGGCAGGTTCAGAGGTGGTTGAAGCCACGCCAACTTAGGGCAGGAATGGCGGTTTGCGACAATGGCACCTACCTCCTCTCCGCCCTCCGACAGGGACAACTGACCCTTGTGCCCTGTTTGGCTCATGTCCTTAACTTGGTGGTGCAGCAGTTCTTGGGCAGGTACCCGGGTTTACAGGATGTCCTGAGGTAGGCCAGGAAAGTCTGTGTGCATTTCCGCCGGTCATATAATGCCACTGCTCGGCTGGCAGACCTCCAAAAGGAATTTAACCTGCCCAAGAACCGCCTAATCTGTGACATGTCCACCAGGTGAAACTCAACGTTGGTCATGCTGCAGCGGCTGCACACGCAGGGGAGGGCCATCAATGAGTACCTGTGCGACTATGGCACCAGGACAGGGTCAGGGAAGCTTGTTTTTTTTCCCCACGCCAGTGGGCCATGATCAGGGATGCATGCACTGTCCTGTCACCATTTGAGGAGGCCACGAGGATGGTGAGCAGTGACAGTGCATGCATCAGTGACACTGTCCCCCTTGTCCAGCTGTTGGAGCACACTCTGCGTGGGATAATGTACAGGGCACTTGAGGCAGAACAGAGGCAGGAAGAGGAGGACTTCCTTAGCTTTCAAGGCCCCCTTTATCCAGACAGTGTTCTTGCGTGCCCGCCGATCACACAGGAAGAGGAGGAGGAGGATTGTGTCAGCATGGAGGTGGAGCCTGGCACTCAGCATCAGCAGCAGTCTTTAAGGGATCATTTACAATTCCAAGAAACCCATGGACTTGTACGTGGCTGGGAGGAGGTGGCTGCGGATCATGTCGTCCTTAGCGACCCAGAGGACTCCGGACCAAATGCCTCAGCAAACCTACGCTGCATGGTCTCTCTGATCCTGCAAAGCCTGTGGAAGGATCCTCGTATTCGTGGTATCAAGGAGTGGGATCAATACTGGCTGGCAACCCTTCTTGATCCACGTTACAAGGGTAAGGTTGCGGACCTTATCTTGCCATCACAGAGGGAGCAGAGGATGAAACATCTTCGGAAGGCCTTGCAGAAAGGTCTGTGCAACGCGTTCCCAGAGACTGCGAGGTTACAAACTCCTGTTCCTGGACAACGTGTTGCTGAGGCTTCGGTCAGTCAAAGAAGGAGCGGTGGAGAAGGTGGCCGTCTGACCGATGCGTTCAGACAATTTTTTAGTCCGCAGCCCCAAGGTATGATCAGTTCCGGCAACCATCGCCAGCGTCTGTTTTACATGGTGCAGGATTACCTAGGGGCAAGATCTGACTTGGACACCTTTCCCACCGAAAATCCTCTGGGTTACTGGGTCTTGAAGATGGATCACTGGCCAGAGCTTGCACAGTATGCAATTGAGCTACTGGCCTGTCCTGCATCAAGCGTTCTTTCGGAATGCACATTCAGTGCTGCTGGAGGCTTTGTAACCGATCACAGGGTGCGTCTGTCCACCGACTCGGTCGATCGACTGACCTTCATAAAAATGAATCAGTCTTGGATCACCACCAGCTACCAAGCACCTGATGCTGATGTAACTGAATAATTTTTCTTGAAATGTCAGATCCCTTCAAGACTGCCTATGCTGATGCTGAGTGATTATCCTGTTATATTGAGTGATTATCCTCTTCCTCCTCAATGATCATGCTGATAGCTTTAAGAACATTTTTGGTGCTGGGCACCTCCACCAGTGGCTAAGGCCCAATTTTTCATTTTTTTTGTTTAACAGAGGCGTGCAATTACAATTTTTGATGCAATATTTTGCAGGAGGGCTGGTTCCTGCGCTCCAACTAGAGTATCTGTAAGGGGTTGCAGTGCTGTGGCACCAGCACCAGTGCCTAAGGCCCAATTTTTCAGCCCCTGTTTAACAGGGGTGTGTAATTAAAATTTTTGATGCAACACTTTGCAGCAAGGCTCGTTCCTGCGCTCCAACTAGAGTGTCTGTGAGGGGTTGCAGTGTTGTGGCATCAGCTCCAGTGCCTAAGGCCCAATTTTTCAGCCCCTGTTCAACAGGGACATGTAATTACAATTCTTGATCTAATATTTCACAGCAGGGCCCGTTCCAGCGCCCACCAAGAGTAACTGTGAGGACTTACAGTGTTGTGGCACCAGCACCACCACCACCAAAGGCCCAATTTTTCTGCCCCTGTTCAACAGGTGCATGTAATTACAATTCTTGATCTAATATTTCACAGCAGGGCCCGTTCCAGCGCCCACCAAGAGTAACTGTGAGGACTTACAGTGTTGTGGCACCAGCACCACCACCATCACCAAAGGCCCAATTTTTCTGCCCCTGTTCAACAGGGGCATGTAATTACAATTCTTGATCTAATATTTCACAGCAGGGCCCTGTGAGGGCTTACAGTTTTGTGGCAACACCAACACCTAAGGCCCAAATTTCTGCAGAGTATATAGGGCAGTCCCCTACTTTCAAACATCCACGTTAAAAATGTACCAGTTCAAAATTACAAACAGATTCTACTTAACAACAAACTTACAGTCCCTGTCTTGTTTGCACCGCCTGTATACTGCTGTTCAGAGTATATAGGGCCTGGTGGCCCCACGCCTTTCCTTTTTTTAATTTGGGTGCGAGGTTCCCCTTAATATCCATACAAGACCCAAATAAAATCATACAATTCTAACTTGAGAAGCTGATCGTATGGGTATTTGTATTTAGATAGTTTGTATTAAAAGATAATGTTTCATAAATTTGTGAGACCACAACATTAAAGGAGGCCTGCACCAATGTAGTGTATCTCAGGAGCGGCCTGTACATTAAGGGTGCCCACTCTAGCCACGCCACCCAATATATGGTTAATGGATAGATTCATGCATAGCATGAATCTATCTACGGCTGCCGCGGCCACCCCCTATTCATGCGTTCGACCCCTTTCAGGATGCCAGGCGCATGAATAACCACGGGGTGTATTTTAGAAGCACCTGTTTAGAGCCACAGGCTCTAATAGGCTTCAAAATAGGGTGGACTCGGAGCGCAGAGCATTGCACTCGGAGCCCACCCAGGTGTTTTAGAAAAGCAAATGAATATTCGCTTTTCTAACACTGAACCGCCTCTAGGAGGAGGGGGATGTACGGTGGAAGGTGCCGTGAACTGATCCACACCACAGGAGGAAGACAAAAGCCGCTGGACACGCTGCCCACCAAGTCTTGGATGGGGTAAGTGCAGGGCTTTGATGTCCTGGCAGTCCTCCCAGGGGGGGGTTGCCGCCATTGCCGACCGCCGGGGGTTGCTGTTTGAGGCGCCCCAAAAGAAAAAAACACCAGCCGCCGCTAGTGTATCTGTTGGTCCAGACAATGACTAGTTATAACACATGTTGAATTTCTGCTCTACAGTACTTCTATTCCAATTGCATATCTCTCTTTCAAGTACACAGGAAAGCTATGTTCAGTGCCCCTTATTGTTAAATGTAAAAGTAGAGCTCTCCCAGTGGTGGAATCAGTGCAATTGTGCGATGTGGTAGCACAGCCCAAATTCTACAGGCAAGGTTTACCCAGAAAAATTGCTGAAAGGGAAAAGTGTATAATGAGCCATTCAACTCAGTGTATACCGTTGGATTACCAGTTGAAGGCTATTGGCAAGCAAAAACCCACTTTGCAGCCCTGGAAAACTAGATTTTGAAGATGTTTATACTGAGTGTATACTTATATTAAATGTGCTTCTGCAATCGTTAAAGATTATATCCTAGGAGCAGCAATCAATCACTACACAGATGGAACACTCATTGGTGTAAGCCACACAAGTTGCTTATACAGTGCCTTGAAAAAGTATTCATACCACCTTGAAATTTTTAACATGTCATGTTACAACCAAAAACGTAAATGTATTTTATTGGGATTTTATGTGATAGACCAACACAAAGTGGCACCTGCTCCTACTGTCTACTCCTTGCTTCAATGCCTCCAGGAAGGGTTTTGCCCATGTGTTTTAGGGGGAATCTTCCAGCACCCGAGCCCCAGGCCCGAAGTCACCCCCCCCAGACTAGGGGGCGCCCTAAAGGGCAACCAACTGCCTCCTCAGCACTCCATCTCCATTTTCTATCTGACTGTGCTGCTGGCATGACTCATGGTTATTTATGAAGTGGTCTGCCCCCTGCCAGCATATTTGCCGGGGATTGTCTGGGGCCCCCATAAATATTCCAAACAGCCCCTCCTAGCCTCCACCCACTGCATCTGGAAGCTTCTCCAAGGTTCCAGAAAACAGAGGGAGGCACCAGAAAATCTGTCTGAATGAGTCATCCAACCTCCCTGAGTCACTAATCCCTGAACCAGATTCAACCCAGGCCTGGCTCTCAGCCAAGCCAATTTACCTACACTAACAACTAAACTATGGACACTAGCACACTAGCTAGAGGGTGCTACATGTGATTAAATGCTTCTATATGCTGTTTAGATAGCACCATAGGAAGGAATCGGGTTTGGGCTCGTTGCTACCATGGGATTGAGAGGAATCCTGCAGGCTCAAAATTTGTGGTCCTTATGCATTTATGTGCAGATTCGCCTTGGAGAATGTTTTTTAAACCCATAATGCATAGAATGATCTTTGGACAAGGCCAGCAGGCTTACAAGGTCCAATAAGGGGACTTTAAGACAAGTCAGCCCACTCACTATAAAAAGTTCAGGCAATCACAGAGCAGCCATAGGGGTTAATTTACTAAAGTCAAATAGACTGTGCACTTTGCAAGTGCTTTTGCTCTAGAGCTTAGTAAATGAGGATATCCTCAAAATACCAATCACGTGTAGGGAAAGTAAAAAAAAAACATTTTTAGTTGCGCGTGATTCGATGAAGGAGGTCAGCAGAGCTTCCCTGCAATTACTAAGCTCTGGAGCATCTGCATTTGCAAAGTACACAGTCTATTTACCTTTAGTAAATCAACCCCACAGTTTTAATGTAGTGGAAGCTGCAGTGGGCTTGGCCGTCGATATGAATGTAGAGCTAGCCCCTCTCAACTAGACCAGGCCCTAGCCCCCATCAGTTCAACAGAGGTACCTGTGGGTAGAGACGACTTTTTTCTTCCTTTGGCTGCAGGTGTAGTGATCCTGAGGCTCACGGCTGCCAGCTTAGTTACAGTATATATTTACATTGTTAGGTTGAAAAAAGACACTAGTTCATTTAGGTCAATCAATGAAACAAACACACACACATACACACATAGAAAATATCCATATACACAATCTTATACCCCCAGTTGATCCAAAGGAATGCAAAAATGCAATAAAGCAAGCTCTAATTCACCCCACGGGGGAAAATAAATCCTTCCTGATCCCCCATCCGATATTCCTGTCTGGATCAACTACCCCTGTCTTTATTACCTCTAAATAATAATATCCGCTTATATTTTGAGCATTTAGGAATGCATCAATTTAAAAAAAAAAAAAAAACTACTGAGCTGGCCAGAACCAGTTGAGGGAGTTTATTCCAAATTTTCACAGCTTTTACTTTCCATTTGTGAAGGTTAAAACTCTTTTCCTCCAGACAGGGCTGGTGAAAGGATTTTTGTCTACACAAATGAAAGTGCTGAGATAAATAAGTACTTTATAGGGCCGAAGCGCAATCACTCTAAACCAAAAAATTGTGAAAAACGAAATTCTAATACCAACCTAACCCCCCCCCCCAAAAAAAATTAAAAAATTTATTAATATAAATTCTTCCTATGACAGCATTAAAAAATATGCTGTGCCTTTAAATGTACTGCACTCGTGATCAATAAACAATGTACAGAAAAAATACAATTTCACCGTACTGCTGCCCACATATGTTCTATATATATGTTCTATATCTTGCGCAATCTTTAGGTTAATATTCATGTAACACTCAAAAAAAAGGGAAAGGATATCTAGTGCTCGCCATATAATCAATATTTCTTTATTTAACCACTTCTGGCCTGCCCAAGTACATGTACTGTGGCAGGGTGGCCCTTAAGCGCAAAATCAGGTACCTGTTTGTGATTGCTGTTGTCGGCTCGGGGGGCGCACACACGCCTGGAAGTAATTCTCAGGATCTGTTCTTATTCTTTATTTACAGTATGGATGCTGCACAGTATCACTTCTCTTGTCCTGCATGCTGGAAGTAATTATCATTATCTGTTCTTATTCTGCATGTATAGATGCTGCACAGTACAACTTCTCTTGCCCTGCATGCTGGGAGGGATTCCCAGTATCTTTTCTTATTCTGCATGTATGGACGCTGCACAGTACCACTTCTGAAATGTGATGAATGAAATGTGAGCTACCTGGTTGTCCCCTGTTTCAGTCCTCCTTCAGTCACTGAGCAAAAAAAAGCATATAATTCAGAACTTTGGATCTGAATACTTGTTTGAGGTCAGTGCCCTGAAAATTTTTAAATCCACTGGATCAGCATAATAGCCCGGTGAGCAATGGAAGCCTCCATATTATGTCAGTTCAGGCTCCTTTTGGGGGATCTTCATCAGACTCCTGTAATAGCAGTTAGTGTGGTGCAGCAATTGTGGCTATTGTTTTGCTTTCACTGGTGCCAGGTACTGGAAAGCTGGAAAGATAATGACTTCTGATTGCAACATTTGTAGTGACAGTTATCTTTTTACATGGAGGTTGGATAGCCAGTAAGCCCTATAATGATTTCGCTATCTTGCTCCTCTGTATGTCTGTAACATAATGGGTCATTATGTTGTGATAAAGGACAACATTGTACTGCTCCAGCTGCCTCATTTGGTTTGCTAAAATAATAATACAAGATGGTAGAAAAGGGTTACCTAAATTATAAGAAGGATACAAGAAAAATGAGAGCAAGGTGTGTACAAAAGGGGAGGAGGGGGGCCAATATCCTGGAAATTAAAACTGTGAAGAAAATTGTGCACTATGTGTGCATCTGGGGTCGCCCTTAATGGATATTGTTGGCCACAAGTGAGTATTAAATCTCATAGATTGTTATATATAAAAATGCACTAGAGTGCCATCTTTATTAAACACATTCAATATATAAAAAATATAACAATAGGATTTACAATTGTATAAAGTGCAAAATACAAACACTGTACATTCGCTTGCATATAGAGGATATAGCACCCATGTGCCTACAGCCCGCAGCCTGTATATGGAGAATCAGGCGGATAAGGTGTATGGCGTGTACCCGACATGTTTCGGAGATAGGTATGTGTTACTCCTTCATCAAGGGATTTATGATTGGGTGCTCAAATCTATCTGTAAATATCAAAGAACAAAATAATAATAAAAAATATCTGTGTCGTCATAAATTATATGCGACTGCGTTTTTGCAATATATGCGATTTTAGTAGTTATTGAAATAATGTAGGAGAGGTCTGGTATGGACTAATTATACTTACATCAATTTGATTCATAAAGACAAAAAACAGCAGTAAAAACAGTATAACTGGGAGCAGGCTGGCTTCTGGTTCACATGACACAAGATGGGCAACCAAGAGTGTGATGCAGAGCGTTGCAGCACTTTCACAAGGGATGACCGATGGAGATCTGTGTATTTAAAGAGTGATGTTTGTAAGTGTACAAGGCATATAATTAAGCCAATGCTTTGCTGAAGGATAGAATGGTCATTCAGCTGTGGTTAAAAGGGGGAGAGTAGATGTATAGAGTAAGTATTCAAACAATCTGGAACAAAGTATCTATTCAAATTACCTTGTGGCTGTTTAGTAATCTCTTGAGACCAGACCTCCAGGCAGCAGTTCAAAGGACTGACAGATGCCAAAGGAGTGTCTGTGTCCTAAATAGGACAGCTGATTGGACGTCAGCCAATCAGTGTCCACTCCACATAATCAGCTGCAAAACAAGCAGCCATGTGTGGAGATCGGGCATCCCCCAGACGACGAGGCGCGCGGCGTAGCCACGCCCATAGGGGCGTGATGACGTCACGCGTCTTGACGTCACCGGCGGGTATGCGGTCCCGGCGCGATTAGCGAAATCCACACCGGGAACCGTACGAGAGCTCGTCCACATGCGGAAGGCCTGAGGGGCGCGCAACCAAGTGCTGCCCCGTGGCCATGCATGTGTAGAGCTTACCCGCCGGGTGTCCGTGCGCACGCGCACATCCACACCAAGGAGAAGTGCACCATCTTGTGGATGGATATAGGAAGGTGAACAGAAATGAATCAACAAAAAGCCAGCCTGCTGTACATGATTTACAAGAAAATTGAGGAAGCATAAAGGAGCAAAACAGGAAAAAAAGAAAAAAAGAGAAAAAACATGTTATAAATGACCAAAGGCTTCGTATGGGCAGTTTGTGAGATAACAATCAATTTCAAACGATATTGATAAAATAAACAAAATCTTCAAAATCTTTGAAGTAAACACAAAATGTTCATTATTATAATTGAGCAATTTGTATTATAGCGATATATAGAACCCAGATATACATATTGTTCAGACCTATCGTGTAACGATGATTTAGGTCAAAGACAGTGTAAATATATATGGGCACAATGTCTTGTATCCATACCTGTATCTATCTGGAAATATTTTACCACAACGATGAATACTATTTAATGCATGAGATCTGGAAGCTGACGAAAAAAACATAATAAAAAATAATAAATAAGACATTTATATTAAAATGTAAAAGTAGACAATGGGATATATTAGGAGGTCCCTATAAATCTAGTTCGCATACCCCTGATGTGAACCCAGGCAAAAATGGTTTGAAATTGAAGGCCCCATTTAGGCCAGGTGGATGGTTGGCCCGTAGGTTGTGTATCCATCTTAGTTCACATTGGAGGAGACGCTTGTTGGAATCTCCTCCTCTTGGACTGAAGTGGATGCGATCAAGGGCCAAAAAGTATACTTTGGGGGTCGATGAGGGATGGACCATTGCCATGTGGCGACCAATAGGGAGGTCTGGATCGCGTTTGCGTATGGTGCCAAGATGTTGGTAGATGCGCTTCCAGAACTCATTTATGGTCTTACCAACATAGTAGCACCCGCATTCGCAAGTCAGTAAATATACTATTGCTGGGGTTTTGCAATTGGGGGTAAACCTTTGGCCATTAGGCAGAATAATATTTTTTCGTTTGTCCATATATTGGCAATAGTGGCAGCCCCCACACATGTATGTTCCCAATACTTTGCATGGATCGCCTTTGCGAGTTTTGTATTCACTGTTAACTATTTTGTCTCCTATAGATGGTGGCCTCCTATAGGTGACTGTTGGGGCACTGGGGACAAAGGGGGCCAAAGTTTGGTCCATAGTTAATAAGTGCCAGTATTTATTTAGAATGCGCTTTATCTGCCTATGTTCTGAAGAATATGTCGTGATGATTCTAGTTGTTTCATCTTTGCTGGGTTGTTTTTGTGCATTAAGTAAGTCACGATGAGATTGGTTGAGCGCTCGTTTATACGCTTTTTTTAAACAGGTGTTTGAGTATCCTCTTTCGAGGAGTCTCTTTTTTAGGATATTAGCTTCCATTTTAAATCTAGTATCATCGGAGCAATTGCGGCGTGCTCTTAGATATTGGCTATATGGTATAGAGGTTAGAAGGGGCTTAGGGTGGAAACTACTTGCGTGCAACAATGAATTACCGGCTCAAGAGAGGCCAGGATGAATTCAATATATTTGGGTTCAGAATCGCTATATTGTTGCAAAATGTGTTGTATAGCCGATAACCCTTTAGCATGGGGGATGGTGCAGTACAAGGATTCCACATCGATGGCTACCAATTGGGTGCCTTCTTCTATGTGTATGTCCTGAATAATCTGTAAGAAATGAATTGTATCGCGTACATACGATGATAGGCAAGTAACTAAAGGCTTTAGATGGTTATCAACTACACGGCTGAGATTTTCTGTTAGGCTTCCACAGCCTGAGATGATAGGCCTGCCCGGTGGTTTTTTCTTTTGTTTGTGCAACTTTGGTAACGCATAGAAAGTTGCCTCTTTGGGGTGGCTAGTCCTAATGAATTCCCAGAGTTGCTTGGATATTGCATTATATTGAAATGCAGTGTCAACAAGTGTATAAAAGTCGTGAGTGAATTTATCCAATAGAGATTTGGGAATGGGGCGATACCACTCATGATTTTGTAATATGTCCATGCACATCTCAGTATATTGTGCACTGTCCATAACCACGACATTGCCACCCTTGTCAGAGGGTTTGATGACAACTTCGTGGTTACGTGACAGCGCCTCCAGAGCCAACCGTTCATCACGGCTGAAATTGGAGTGTGGATGTGGGAAGTTTTTCATTCTATTGATATCTGTTGATACCAATTTGAGAAACGCTGCAGCGTTGGGGTTGGAACTAGGTGAGGGATATAGGGTGGATTTATTTTTCAATGTACATACTTGCGTATATGAAGTAGGAATAACATCCATGTTCCTGTCGGGGTCACGGGTGCTTTCCTGAGTCAGAGGGTTTTCAAATTCGTTTTCGTCCAGCAGGGCAACAAGATTATCTAATGCTTGAATCTCTTGATTTGTGAGCTTCTGTTCCGTCATGGGTTTTTTTGCGTATAGACTTTTTAGTAAAACCTTGCGGATGAATAGATGTATGTCTTTAATGGCTCCAAATCTGTCCAGACGGGTGTCTGGGCAGAAAGTGAGGCCACGTCCTAGAACAGCCAATTCGTGTTCATTAAGTGGATATGATGATAAATTGACTACATTTAACGTGGTTGATGTTGATTGAGTTTGTGGGCCTTGGATGACTGTGTTTTTGTTTGTTTTTGATGCGTTTGCATGCGGTCTCGCATTTGATCTAAAAAAGTTCCAGGGAGCATAGATTGTGATTGTGGTGTGGTGGGCATAGTGGATGATGTATTTAGAGACGATCCGGAACAGCTGGCCGGAGTCTGTACATCTGATGTATCGCTGTTAGGATGGCGATTTAAATGAGAGCCATTACTTGCCTGTGAGGGGGAGCTCTCCATGTGTGAAGACTCATCATATGATTCATTGCCCTGGCGACGCCTTTTAAATTGTCGACGACCTTTGGTATAGCTGGGGGGCTGTAGGGAAGAAGAGACAGATGAGTGCACAGAAGATTCAGATGCGTTTTTTTGTTGTTTATTTTTTTGTGGTTTTTTGGAAAATTTGTTGTTTGTATTGGTTTGCCATTTGTAAGCTCTACCGTCTTCAAAGGCCTTCCTATCACTGAGCACAATATACTGAGATGTGCATGGACATATTACAAAATCATGAGTGGTATCGCCCCATTCCCAAATCTCTATTGGATAAATTCACTCACGACTTTTATACACTTGTTGACACTGCATTTCAATATAATGCAATATCCAAGCAACTCTGGGAATTCATTAGGACTAGCCACCCCAAAGAGGCAACTTTCTATGCGTTACCAAAGTTGCACAAACAAAAGAAAAAACCACCGGGCAGGCCTATCATCTCAGGCTGTGGAAGCCTAACAGAAAATCTCAGCCGTGTAGTTGATAACCATCTAAAGCCTTTAGTTACTTGCCTATCATCGTATGTACGCGATACAATTCATTTCTTACAGATTATTCAGGACATACACATAGAAGAAGGCACCCAATTGGTAGCCATCGATGTGGAATCCTTGTACTGCACCATCCCCCACGCTAAAGGGTTATCGGCTATACAACACATTTTGCAACAATATAGCGATTCTGAACCCAAATATATTGAATTCATCCTGGCCTCTCTTGAGTTTATACTCAACCATAACTTCTTTTGCTTTGATGGTTCCCACTACCTCCAGGTACAGGGCGTGGCGATGGGGACTTGTTGTGCCCCATCGTACGCCAACCTGTACCTGGGGGAGTGGGAACATTCACTGCTTGTCCAGGAGTCGTTGTCTGTGTATATGCGCCATGTTATTACATGGCGACGTTACATAGACGATATCTTCATGATATGGGACGGGCCAACTGAACTACTACGTGAATTTCTTAATTGTATTAACAAGAACGATTTCAATCTAAAATTTACAATGACCCACAGTCCAAAGGTAATTACATTTCTGGATGTATTGGTCCAAAGATCACCAGATGGCAATCTCTCCAGTGAATTATACCGAAAACCCACAGCCGGTAATTCATTGTTGCACGCAAGTAGTTTCCACCCTAAGCCCCCTCTAACCTCTATACCATATAGCCAATATCTAAGAGCACGCCGCAATTGCTCCGATGATACTAGATTTAAAATGGAAGCTAATATCCTAAAAAAGAGACTCCTCGAAAGAGGATACTCAAACACCTGTTTAAAAAAAGCGTATAAACGAGCGCTCAACCAATCTCGTCGTGACTTACTTAATGCACAAAAACAACCCAGCAAAGATGAAACAACTAGAATCATCACGACATATTCTTCAGAACATAGGCAGATAAAGCGCATTCTAAATAAATACTGGCACTTATTAACTATGGACCAAACTTTGGCCCCCTTTGTCCCCAGTGCCCCAACAGTCACCTATAGGAGGCCACCATCTATAGGAGACAAAATAGTTAACAGTGAATACAAAACTCGCAAAGGCGATCCATGCAAAGTATTGGGAACATACATGTGTGGGGGCTGCCACTATTGCCAATATATGGACAAACGAAAAAATATTATTCTGCCTAATGGCCAAAGGTTTACCCCCAAGCACTACGTTAATTGCAAAACCCCAGCAATAGTATATTTACTGACTTGCGAATGCGGGTGCTACTATGTTGGTAAGACCATAAATGAGTTCTGGAAGCGCATCTACCAACATCTTGGCACCATACGCAAACGCGATCCAGACCTCCCTATTGGTCGCCACATGGCAATGGTCCATCCCTCATCGACCCCCAAAGTATACTTTTTGGCCCTTGATCGCATCCACTTCAGTCCAAGAGGAGGAGATTCCAACAAGCGTCTCCTCCAATGTGAACTAAGATGGATACACAACCTACGGGCCAACCATCCACCTGGCCTAAATGGGGCCTTCAATTTCAAACCATTTTTGCCTGGGTTCACATCAGGGGTATGCGAACTAGATTTATAGGGACCTCCTAATATATCCCATTGTCTACTTTTACATTTTAATATAAATGTCTTATTTATTATTTTTTATTATGTTTTTTTCGTCAGCTTCCAGATCTCATGCATTAAATAGTATTCATCGTTGTGGTAAAATATTTCCAGATAGATACAGGTATGGATACAAGACATTGTGCCCATATATATTTACACTGTCTTTGACCTAAATCATCGTTACACGATAGGTCTGAACAATATGTATATCTGGGTTCTATATATCGCTATAATACAAATTGCTCAATTATAATAATGAACATTTTGTGTTTACTTCAAAGATTTTGAAGATTTTGTTTATTTTATCAATATCGTTTGAAATTGATTGTTATCTCACAAACTGCCCATACGAAGCCTTTGGTCATTTATAACATGTTTTTTCTCTTTTTTTCTTTTTTTCCTGTTTTGCTCCTTTATGCTTCCTCAATTTTCTTGTAAATCATGTACAGCAGGCTGGCTTTTTGTTGATTCATTTCTGTTCACCTTCCTATATCCATCCACAAGATGGTGCACTTCTCCTTGGTGTGGATGTGCGCGTGCGCACGGACACCCGGCGGGTAAGCTCTACACATGCATGGCCACGGGGCAGCACTTGGTTGCGCGCCCCTCAGGCCTTCCGCATGTGGACGAGCTCTCGTACGGTTCCCGGTGTGGATTTCGCTAATCGCGCCGGGACCGCATACCCGCCGGTGACGTCAAGACGCGTGACGTCATCACGCCCCTATGGGCGTGGCTACGCCGCGCGCCTCGTCGTCTGGGGGATGCCCGATCTCCACACATGGCTGCTTGTTTTGCAGCTGATTATGTGGAGTGGACACTGATTGGCTGACGTCCTATTTGTTCATTAATATTTTTACACCTTTAACATATATTTACACGTTTTACATTGAAAACACACAAAAAAAAATTTAATTTGTAAAATAACTTTTCAATGCCTTGTACCATTGCTGACAGCTGAAGTGTAAACACAAATGTTGCGGTAGGTATCGGTAATTGGTATCAGGGAGTACCAAAAAAACTAATATAACTTAATGGTCATTTTTTTTATTTCTTTACACATTACATTTTTTTTATTACATTTCTTTAAATTTGATTGAAACAAAGACTATTATGTCTTATTTTATTGCCATCTTGTTTGATAAGCTAATGTTCAGGGGTTGTAAATCTTTAAAATAAATAAGTTCTTCAGAATTGTGAGAGAATGTGATCTTTAATCTAAGCAAAAAAATTGTGATTCTCATTTTATCCAGAATCGTGCAGCTCTAATTTGTACCCTGTTCTAACAGAAATGTTCTTTTGGAACCACCAAGCTTATAGTGCCCTGTTCTACAGAGTTGGCCAGCTTAACACTTTTGCTGTTAGAGACATTTATTTTTTGTTTTGTTTGTTTTTTGAACACACTTTTTAAAAATGAATTTTAGGCCTGAAGAGTCCTTAAAACCCAAAAAACATTATATACTTTTTGAAAGCAGACACCCTAAAAATAAGATTAGTGGTAGCTCCAATTTTTTTTAATGTCATACAATATTCGTGCAATGGTTTATGAAATGCAAAATTTTAGTAGGACATATACTTGAGGGCATACAAATGCAATATATTACCCAAACTATTAGTAAAATATGAAAGATGAAGTTTAGCCGAGTAAATAGATACCCAACATGTCAAACCTTAAAATTGCATGAAATAGCTAGTGAAACGACGATAAACTATATTTTGTTTAAGCAGCGCTTTAAAAGCCCTTACAGGTCATCAGTTTAGAGTTAACCATGAATAACATGCCCAGAATTACTGCTCTCACTCCAGCGTGGCAACAATGTTTAACATGTGTAGCTCAATCAATGTTTTCGCACAAAGGCACCCTTGAGGAGTGCATTTACGTTCGTACAGGTAGAGGGGCTCAAAAATTTTTGGGGGGTTTAAAGTACTTAGGTGTAGCTTTAATTTTTTTGTAACCTTGGCCAGATCTGTGCCTTGCCACAATTCTGTCTCTGAGCTCTTCAGGCAGTTCCTTTGACCTCATGATTCTCATTTGCTCTGACATGCACTGTGAGCTGTAAGGTCTAATATAGACAGGTGTGTGGCTTTCCTAATCAAGTCCAATCAGTATAATCAAACACAGCTGGACTCAAATGAAGGTGTAGAACCATCTCAAGGATAATCAGAAGAAATGGACAGCACCTGAGTTAAATATATAAGTGTCACAGCAAAGGGTCTGAATACTTAGGACCATGTATACTTCAGTTTTTCTTTTTTAATAAATCTGCAAAAATGTCAACAATTCTGTCAATATGGGGTGCTTTGTGGACATTAATGACATTAAGGGGGTCTGAATACTTTCCGCCCCCACTGTATATAAAAGTAGAGCTTGTAAAACAAAATTCACTAAAATATGGCAGCCATGGCTGAATGTCTCTAATTCATTTTGGGGCACAGTCTTTTCGTCCCAGATGACCTAATTAAGCTTCATCTACAGTGAGTAATACCCTAACTCTCCAAGAGGTAATTGATAGTCGAATTGGAATTGGCTTCATATAATATCAATCTTTTGTCTTTTTTTAAAATTAAGAATGAGGTGGGCTGAGACCAATGTACGTTCAAGGTGCATAAGTCTATATAAGTGTATGTGTGTGTGTGTGACGGCTGTTGTTTTGTTATTGGTACCTTATCAGCTGTATTCTGATTCCTAGATCACCTCCCCTAATATAGGGAAAAGGAAAACATTTTTCCAGGGAATTGGGATTATGATGGTGATTTTTATTTTATGTTATTGCTCTCAATGGGTCACCAAGACCTACGAGGATGTACTGGTTTTTCTGTAATACGTGACTGGTGCCTTGTTACCCCCTTTTTTTTACTTTACTGTATTGTTACTCTTGTGTTTATATGTAAAACTCATAAATAAACACCATTCAAAAAAACATGACGGGTGCTGCCGGGTAGAGGTGAGGGAGATCAGCAAACGTCTATTCGCTGATCTCCCCTTTCCTGCTAATGACCTGGAAGTGATGTATAAAACGGAATTTCTGGGCCCTGGTTTAATTCTAGATGGGGAAAAAGCTAATAGAGAGCTTGGGGGACAGGTGAAACATCAGGGGTCTTTTAGACCTCTGATGTCTTATTAAAGAGAACCTGTCATCAAAAGAAAATTGTGATGAATACGTAATGAAAAAAAGTTTAGTAAAAAAATTAAAGCTACACCTAAGTACTTTAAACCCCCCAAAAATTTTTGAGCCCCTCTACCTGTACGAACGTAAATGCACTCCTCAAGGGTGCCTTTGTGCGAAAACATTGATTGAGCTACACATGTTAAACATTGTTGCCACTCTGGAGTGAGAGCAGTAATTCTGGGCATGTTATTCATGGTTAACTCTAAACTGATGACCTGTAAGGGCTTTTAAAGCGCTGCTTAAACAAAATATAGTTTATCGTCGTTTCACTAGCTATTTCATGCAATTTTAAGGTTTGACATGTTGGGTATCTATTTACTCGGCTAAACTTCATCTTTCATATTTTACTAATAGTTTGGGTAATATATTGCATTTGTATGCCCTCAAGTATATGTCCTACTAAAATTTTGCATTTCATAAACCATTGCACGAATATTGTATGACATTAAAAAAAATTGGAGCTACCACTAATCTTATTTTTAGGGTGTCTGCTTTCAAAAAGTATATAATGTTTTTTGGGTTTTAAGGACTCTTCAGGCCTAAAATTCATTTTTAAAAAGTGTGTTCAAAAAACAAACAAAACAAAAAATAAATGTCTCTAACAGCAAAAGTGTTAAGCTGGCCAACTCTGTAGAACAGGGCACTATAAGCTTGGTGGTTCCAAAAGAACATTTCTGTTAGAACAGGGTACAAATTAGAGCTGCACGATTCTGGATAAAATGAGAATCACAATTTTTTTGCTTAGATTAAAGATCACATTCTCTCACAATTCTGAAGAACTTATTTATTTTAAAGATTTACAACCCCTGAACATTAGCTTATCAAACAAGATGGCAATAAAATAAGACATAATAGTCTTTGTTTCAATCAAATTTAAAGAAATGTAATAAAAAAAATGTAATGTGTAAAGAAATAAAAAAAATGACCATTAAGTTATATTAGTTTTTTTGGTACTCCCTGATACCAATTACCGATACCTACCGCAACATTTGTGTTTACACTTCAGCTGTCAGCAATGGTACAAGGCATTGAAAAGTTATTTTACAAATTAAATTTTTTTTTGTGTGTTTTCAATGTAAAACGTGTAAATATATGTTAAAGGTGTAAAAATATTAATGAACAAAGCTAACAAAAAAAGTTTTAATTATTAATAGTTTAAAAAATAGAATTAAATTAAAAAAATCAACAGGAAAATAATAATTAAATGGAGAAGGAGAATAAGGAGTTAATAAGGCTGATTAGAGTAAATTAATGGGTTAATAAGGGGTTACACAGAGGAACAATTTAAGAAAAAACAAAAAAATATTTATACATTTTATTTACTTGACATGCTTGCTTTAACCACTTCAGCCATGGATAATTTACCCCCTTCCTGACCAGAGCATTTTTTGCGATTCGGCACTGCGTCGCTTTAACTAACAATTGCGCGGTCCTGTGACATTACACCAAAACAAAATTTACGTCCTTTTTTTCTCACAAATAGAGCTTTCTTTTGGTTATTTGGTCACCTCTGTGGTTTTATTTTTTGCGCTATAAACAAAAAAAGAACGACAATTTTGAAAAAAAAAATAAATGTTTTACTTTTTTGCTATAATAAATATTCTCAAAAAATATATAAAAAAACAAATTTTCTCCTCAGTTTAGGCTGATACTTATTCTTCTACATATTTTTGGTAAAAAAAAATCGCAATAAGCGTATATTGATTGGATTGCGCAAAAGTTATAGTATCTACAAAATAGGGGATAGATTTATGGCATTTTTATTATTTTTTTTATTAGTAATGGCGGTCATCTGCGGATTTTATTGTGACTGCGACATTATGGCAGACACATCAGACACTTTTGACACTATTTTGGGACCATTGTCATTTATACAGCGATCAGTGCTATAAAAATGCACTGATTACTGTGTAAATAACACTGGCAGGGAAGGGATTAAACACTAGGGGGCGATGAAGGGGTTAAGTGTGTCCTAGGGAGTGATTCTAACTGTGGGGGGGATGGGCTACCACTGACATGACAGCGATCACTGCTCCGTAACACGATCGAGGGACACCGGCGGACATCGAGTCCGTGGGACCCGCGGGCATGGTCACGCCGTAGCAGCGGCGCCCACTTGCCCCGCAAATTAAAAGGGACATACAGGTACGCCCCATTGCCCACCGCTGCCATTGTGCCGACGTATATCGGCGTGCGGAGGTCGGCAAGTCGTTAAATTGACTTAATTTGCAGACTGAAGTTCATCCCTTTGATCTATAAATGAATAAACAGAAGGAAAGATAAGAAGATACAATGTTTCTTTTTATCCTGTCTCTTTTAGCGCTGAGCGATGTTGTTGATAAACATTGCTGGCTGTTTGTTTTTTGACAGCTGTGAGCCGGGAAACTGTTCTGCACTTTTTACATGAATCGTGGAAATACTGGATTAAGATCGTGTAGGGGGTGAACTCGAGATTACAATCTTTTAACGATTAATTTTGCAGCTCTAGTACAAATGCATTTTTTTATAAAAATAACATCTCTGTTAGAATAAGGGGGTACAAATGCATATTGATTTCTATAAAAAACATTTTTGTTTGTACAGGGTACAAATGCATGGTGGTCTCTATCAAAAGAATGTCTCTGTTAGAACAGGGTACAAATGCATGGTGGTTTCTATAAAAAGAACATCTCTGTTAGAACAGTTTAAACATTTTTAGTGGTTTCTATGAAAAAAAAAGTCTCTGTATAACAGAGTGCAATACACTTTGATGCTTCGCCCAAAAGAACGCTCAGCAATAGCAGAACAGCTGGGACCTCTGTGGAAGAGAAAAACATAGAAACATAACACAATATGTTACTGTGTCCGGGGTGGAAGGTCCACATCTGTGATCTGCTTGACTTCAGCCATCTCTGCCTGTTAAGTGATCTCCTCTGTCCCGGTGATCTCTGGTTCACTCTCCTCTTGGATGCTGTATGAGAAATGAAAATAGAAATTGTTTACTCATGTGTTCCTTCATTTGTATCATTAGAAACTAAAAAAATCAATCTCCTGAGCCTGAGCTGCTGGGCCAAGACAGTGTCAGCTCATTCAGTGGCATATTTCTGTCTGGCTGTCCTTCCCCCTGTCACCTTCTGGTCAAAGTTCCTATGAAGGGACTGGGCTGAACCCAGCAGACAGCCTTATCTGACCACACGGGCCTATTGTCCACTAAAGCCTGGTACACACTAGCATTTTTTTTTTCGTTCAACCCAGCAGGCTGAACGAAAAAAAAATCAAGAGCTAAGTAGGAGCCGCTTTACTAACTATCCGATGTTAGTACAGCGATCTCCCCACTGAGCTATTGTGTTGTGACAGGGGGACTGCCAGAACACACCACACAGCGCTCTGAACAGAAGCTGAACGTTCGGACATCTGCTCATGAAAGTGGGACTTCAGCAGAAGGTCAGCAAGCTAGGCTTTTTTTTTAATATCTACCTAAAAATTTTAATATTCTTGGAAGTCTATTCAGGTTGGCTAGCTGGAATGTTGCATAGTTGACTGAACCGATGGACTATGAACCAGTTTTTGATGAGTTTGAGACTCTCTATAGATAAAGTTCAATATGTATGTATGTCTGTATGTATGTGTATGCATGTGTCTATATGTTAAGGTGACCAGATTTTTAAAATGAAATCCGGGGACATATTTTTTTTTTTTACTTGTAATGGCAGCAATCGACGACTCTTTGCCCGTTTCCGCTGCCGCCGCCCGCCTCACAGCCTGTCAAGTCTAAAGCCCCATACACACTATCAGATTTTCTGCTGATTTTTTCCTTCAGATTTACCAAAACCATGTAATATGAGGTCAAACCTTAGGAGTTTCAATTTGTATGCAATCAGGCAGGCCCTTGCACTACATGGTTTTGGTAAATCTGAAGACAAAAATCAGCAGAAAATCTGATAGTGTGTATGGGGCTTTACTCTTTGGGCCCCGGCTACTACTGGGTGGGGAGCAGAGGAATATCACTCCACCAGGGAAGGCAAGGAGATAAGCAGGCAGGCGGCTGGCCGGGACTTGAGCCAAGGCAGAAGAACATGTGAGTGGAGCTGAATGGGCATGCGCCCGAAACTGAAGAAATAGTCCCTCCGCTCCGACCAGCACAAGATCATCAGAAAGGGGCACAGATAATGGAAAAAAATAAACCCTCATAATCTAGTAGGAGCGGCAGAGGAGGGGGGGTGCATTTCAGATTTTTTCTTTTTATTCTGCACGGGCTGTCTTTGAAATTGCCCCAGCCCCTATTCAAATCCAATCAGGGGACAGAACTGGGGACAGACTTGGTCCGGGGACAGTGTCCTCAATCCGGGGACTGTCCCCAGAAACCGGGGATGTCTGGTCACCCTACTATATGTGTGTGTGTGCATTTGTCTGTATGTGTGTGTGCATGTGTGTATGTGTCTGCATGTGTGTATGTGTCTGCATGTGTGTGCATGTGTCTGTGTGTATGTATGCGTGTATGTTACTTTTAATCTGCCCCCCCCCCCCCCCAATTCCTGTATCATCAGAACTGCTTTTGTAGGGCTTGTTTGTGATAGCAGCCAGGACTGCTGCTCCTCTGAAAAGCAATCCATGCACAGATCGCTTTTCAGAGGCATTTGACAGGTGGTAAAGAGGCATTATGTTGCCTCCTCACCACCTGTTTTAAGCCTGTAAATGCAGCATCACTATACCGCAACTGTGCAATGCACACAGTTGCAGGATAGTTGCAGTTCAGCCCCATTCAGCCTGGGTATACCGCCAGCTGTAGCCATAGCATGTGTACACCCACAGCTGCTCCCTCTGTAGCTAAAGGAGGAGAAGTTGGGGGTGGTAAAAACAGCTTAACCATGTGGTTTTACTGCCCCTCCAACCTGACATGTGAACAAGCCCTTGGTTCACATCTGTGTGGCTGCGTGCTGCGTGTAGGGCAGCCCATTCATTTCAATGGGCTTCCCTACCCACAAAAATGCAGGGAAAGAAGTCCCCGACCTTTTTTTTTTTTAAATTGCACTGCACCAAAAGCACCCCACGTTTTCCAATGTGTGGTGTACCATTAAGAATTAACGGTACCCCTAAAGAGCAGAGCATTCGTCTGTGTGTCAGGAACGAGCGCGACAAAGGCAAGAGAATTCTTGTTGGGCAGTGTATTAGTGCTCGAACGAACACACTTAGACCGAATTTTAATGGTTCAAAGAATGTCAGGCAAAATGGTCGGCCCTCACACATGTTCACTTCATCAAATCTGGCCCTCTTTGAAAAAAGTTTGGACACCCCTGGCCTATCTGAATAGAGAAGTAGGAGTGAGGGGGCAGGGTCACTGCTCTGATACTTTTGCTTATCTTTCTAAATCTGGTCTTAAGTAGTACAGGCTGAAAAAATTATAAAAAGGGGGGCCCAGTGCCCTATCTCCTGGCTGTAAATGAGAATACAATATTTTTGCTGCAAAATATTCCATATTTAAACAGAAAAGAAAATATTACTCCTTAGCCCTGACAAATAAAATCTAAATGAGTAATAAACAGTATATTTAGTCAGCTAAAGCACTGTGTATCAAACAATTGCACTTTTAAAAGCTAGATTTCCTGATGGTGATAACAGTGGAACATGCCTGCGCAACATGTGTTGTTACGGCCACTGCACAACTGGGAGACAGGGACAGAGTGCTGTCACACTGTAAGAAAATGTTCCTAAACAAGGACTTTCTTGGCAGAATAACTAGGTGTTTTAATAAAAGCAGCTGATTTTACCACCTAAGGACAGGAAGGATTTTCCCCCTTAATGACCAGGCCATTTTTTGCGGTACGGCATTGCATCGCTTTAACTGGCAATTGCGCGGTCATGTGACCTTTTACCCAAACAAAATTTATGTCCTTTTTTCCCCACAAATAGAGCTTTCTTTTGGTTGTATTTGATCACCTCTGCAGTTTTTATTTTTTGCTCTATAAACAAAAAAAGAGCAACAATTTTGAAAAAAACCCCAATATTTTTTACTTTTTGCTATTATAAATATCCAAAAAAAAAAAAAACAAATTTCTTCATCAGTTTCGGCCAATATATATTCTTCTACTTATTATTAGTAAAATAAATCGCAATAAGCGTATATTGATTGGTTTGCGCAAAAAAGTTATAGCGTCTACAAAATAGGGGATAGATTTATGGCATTTTTATTATTTATTTATTTTTTACTAGTAATGGTGGTGATCTGCGATTTTTAGCGGGACTGTGAAATATCGCAGAAACATCGGACACTTTTGACACTTTTTTGGGTCCACTGACATTTATACAGTGATCAGAGCTAAAAAATAGCCACTGATTACTGTATAAATGTCACTGGCAGGGAAGGGGTTAACACTAGGGGGCGATCAAGGGGTTAAGTATTCCCTAGGGAGGTGTTTTTAACTGTGGGGAAGGGGACTGAATGGAGGAGGAGAGAGATCGTTGTTCCTGATCACTAGGAACAGCAGATCTCTCTCTACTCCCCTGTCAGAACAGGGATCTGTCTGTTTACATTGACAGATCCCCATCCTGGCTCTCTTAGGAGCGATCGCGGGTAGCCAGCAGACATCGCAGGCCACTGGCTCCGGCGTCGCGCACCCTATAGCTTCTTAAATCGTAAAAGTACAATGACTGCGATTCGCACAGCCATGCCAACCTGCCATAGCACAACTGCAGGGGCTGGTTGGCAAGTCATTAAAAGACCTGGAGCCCTCCCCTTCATCCCTGGGGCAGCGGGCAGGGGATCCTCAATTCAAAAACAGCACGGCTGTGCTGTCATTAGGCTGTTCTCCTGATTTGGAATACAAACATGTCTCACTCTCTTCATCTTTATTAAGGGGGGTTATAGTACATAGTTATATAGTAATGACGACCATACATTATACAATTTTCTCACACAACTTTCCTTTAGATTTAGAAAAATCATATAATATTAGGTCAAACCTAAACACTTTCAATTTGTATGTAATTGGGCAGGCCCTTGCACTACATAGTTGAAGGCAAATCTAAAGGAAATTGAATAAGAAAATTGTATAATTTATGGCTAGCTTTAGACTGAAAAATGACACTAGTCCACCTAGTTCAAACAATAAGAATAAAAAAAATTACACACACACAAATAGGAAACCACCATATAGACTATCCTACACCCACGGTTGATCTGGAGGAAGGCAAAAAAAAAACAATAAAGCATGATCCAATTCACTCCAGGAGGGAAATAAAATTCCTTCCTGATCCCTCAGAAACAAACAGATATTCCCAAGATCAACTACCCCTGGGATTATTAAAAGTTATTTTGTGTGTTTAGAGGGGTGGGGACAGAAGAATTGGTAATTTACAAAAGATATCTTTAAATGAAGATAAGAATGTTTATGAATTAACAGGAAGTTACAAGGGCATTACTTACAGTAAGATCGGCAAGTTATTTTCTGTACCTGCTGAAAATGTTATTAGCCTGAAAAAATGAAAATGACTGCAGCCACATCTAATGACTTGAAAGCTGCAATATACAGTATTATATTTGTTCTTGGGTTTAGATATTCTTTAAAAATATTGGATAGGCCAGTTGGAATAGAACATTTGAAACTAAAAAGATATACTTTAAAGTGGATGTAAACCCGATTCATGAAATTTGAGCTTGACACATATATCTGCAGCGTTTTCTTATCTCTCTTTAAAGCACTAAGTCCCCTTGCTTTCTCCTGCTCCTTTCTTCTGCAGCATGATAACTTCTGACAAGTTCTCCATCAACTGTGATAAAACCAGGCTGAATTTTGTGTCAGTGTGGGTGCTATAAATAGATTAGCAGAGAGCTGGTCTATTCACAGTACAGCTCTGAAAGTATCTGCCTATGTGAAGGGGGGGGGGTGCCTTTCCTCCAATCAGCTGTCTCCCAGTGTATGACAAGAATCTACACCCACAGGTAATTCAGGAAGGGAACATTCTAACAGGACGTGTTCTTTCTAAACAGTATATAAAGCTGAAGACAGCAGATATACATGTAAAACTTATGTAGGGGGGTTTGTTTCATCTCTGTGTATCATCTGAGGCTGTTCACTTCACTGGGTATAGGAGAAAGTCTACATCCACTTTAAGCCAAAAATGGATGCAGAGGTTAGACTCTTTTTGAAATATATTTAAAATATCTAAACCAAGAAGAACAGACGAAGACAAGTGCCATGGGCAATTAAAATACAGAAAAAAATAAAGATGTATTATCCACAACTTTGACACAGACTTAGCTACTAATACATACACTTTACTCAGATGAAAAGGATAGAAGAATCACAGCAATAGTTCTTTGAGTAACTGAATTGCGGAAAAACTGACCTTTCATGCCCTGTTCACACTTAGTAATTTGGAATAACCAACAGAATCACCACAATTCTGCCCGTGATTCTAAATCGCTGTCAAATAGTGGTAAAATGCACAATGCACGCTTGGATGTCATAATTCTTAATGGCACCCCAAACGCTGTGCGATTTGACTGCAATTGCTGTGTGAAAGAATAGTGCAGAGATCGCTGTAAAACACGCAGGAGCTTGCTTTGGATAACAAATGCGCATAAGGCAGCCCATTGAAGTGAATGAACTGCCCTATGCATTTACATGTGATAACGTGTGTAAATCACACCTAAAGAATCGCAAGCAGGAATGCTTGTTCCTGCTACGTGAGATCTGAGCGGGACTTCCTCTATACACTAAAAAATGTTATGCAGCCTAGCAGTTTTAGAAAGATTACCAGCATTTTCCTGTGATAGCAAAATATTATGATATGGTTTGTATCCTGCCTAACACAGCAATCTGTGTGTTTTCTCCTGCCTGGAGGGGCATCATTCAAGACATCAGCATGGGACAGTAAGGGGTTGTCCTATGCTTGCGGTCAATGTTGGTTCTCTGTGTCTCCTTTCCAACTTCCTTCCTGTGACTGGTTTGTGTCATCTTCGGCGCACCGGCGTGCCTAGTTGGCACAGAACACTAGATTACTGCCTTTCATCTCCCATCCCTATACTGGCTTCTTTACCGAGGAGTATATTAGATTTTCCATCACAGTCCGAGTGCTCGATAACTGGTTCTGCTTGATATTATTAATCGCTTTTATGACTTTTTGGCTATTTCATGATTGGAATAAAGGAATGTACATTGACGTTCACATGGCAATCCCTTTATGACTCTACCAAATAACAATAATGGATCCTATTTGAAATGGTGATTTTTAGCAATTATCTCTATTTTCACTAAGAGTCCTGAGCACTGTTTACCTTTGGCCAATAGTTCTATATGGGAAGAGGAGAGGCACCACTGAGTGGGTGATAGATATCTGTGTAGGAATAAGTCAGTTTTCGTTTAAGGCTGAACCTTCTGCAGGCAGTTGTGTGGGCCTGTTGGAAGGCAACATGGTTTAATATCATATATTTCTGAAGTTTTACTGCCAGGTTGATACAGCCATTTGGCCTATGTTGGAAATTGTCATCTTGGAATGCCAGTACAGCAAGTTTACCCAGCAGGGTGTTCGTAACAAGGAGTCATAAATGGGAAGTCATATCCTAACAGGATGTTCTTGCATAGGCCTCCTGATGTGATGTATGGAGGTAGAAGAGCATCAGATAAGACCTGGGAAGGTGCAAATTAAAATGACTGATTTTGATGCTGGCTTTGGATAATGACATCTTTGACAAACATAAGGTATTGTGGTTTGTTTGTGTCAGAAACCATGAAATCAGACCGAGACAAAATTACAGTTAAATCACACTTGTTTAATAAAAAAAGTAAAAAGAACAAACGTAGTCAAAACATAGCCAAAGTACAATAACCGGAACGGATAGTCAGCCAAGCCAGAAGTCAGGGAACAAAGTAGTGGAACAGCAAGCAGGATCTGGAGCCAGAAGGGATGTCAGCAAAGCCAGTCTTTAAACAGGAACAAGATAGTATCTTGTGATGTGACCAAGGAGAAGGCAGGACTGACGAGCAGGATCATCAACAGCTGAGTAACTGTGGAGAGAGCTGGGAGCTGGCAATTAGCCGACAGCTGAGCGGCCAGCTCAGAGAAGGAAGGGCTGAGCCCAGCCCTGACAGTACCCCCTCCTCAACGACCCCTCCCGCTCGGAGGACCACCAGGCTTGAGGGGAAAATGACTATGGAAATCACAAAGGAGGACAGGGGCATGTACATCCGAGGATGAGACCCAAGAGCGTTCCTCCAGACTGTACCCTTTCCAATGCACCAGGTACTATATGCACCCACGGAGCCTACGGGAGTCAACAATCCACTGTTCTTCATACTCCTTATGGTTCTCAACCTGTACAGGGTGAGGATGTGGCACGGAGGTGGTAAAGCGGCTGCAGACCAAAGGTTTTAATAAGAAGACATGAAATACATTCAAAATATGCATATTAGAAGGAAGGTCTAATATGCGTAAGCCACTGAGTTAATCCTGCGAGGAATACGGAAAGGCCCAATAAACTGAGGTGAGAACTTCAGTGAGGGAACACGATGTTGAAGGTTGTAAGATGACAGCCAGACCCTGTCCCCAACCTAGTAGGAAGGCGCAGGCGGGCGTCTGCGGTCAGCATAGAGTCTGTACCTATCATTAGCATGACGCAAAGCCTCCTGGACTTGTGCCCAAGTGGAAGGAAGACCACGGAGATGCTCCTCTAAGCAGAGGAGAAACAAGCTGAATTCCCAACTGTGCACAAAAGGCTCGCCAGAATCGGGACACAAACTGACTACCCCTGTCCGAGACAATCACCTTGGGTAGCCAATGTAAGTGAAAGATCTCATGAGCAAAAATGGAAGCCAGTTCCTTAGAAGTGGGCAACTTCTTAAGTGGAATACAATGATACGTCTTTGAGAACTGGTCAACCACCATATAGATAACTGTGTTGCCCTGGGAGTTGGGTAACTCCACAATGAAATCCATAGATAGGTGGGTCCAGGGCCTCTCTCCATTGGGTATGGGTTGTAGGAGGCCCACTGGAAGGTGCTATGGAGTCTTACCTTGAGCACACACGGAACAGGCAGCTACGAAGGCAGTTACATCAGCACGTAGACTAGGCCACCAGAATTGTTGGGAAGTGGCCCAAACGAGTTGATTCTTCCCAGGGTTAGGGATGAGCCGAACACCCCCCGCACCAGAACCTGCGAACGGACCGAAAGTTTGCGCGAACTTTAGAACCCCGTTAAAGTCTATGGGACTCGAACGTTCAAAATCAAAAGTGCTAATTTTAAAGGCTAATATGCAAGTTATTGCTCTATTGCCCCAGGAGACATATATCAATGCAAAAAAAAGTTTTAAAAATGGCCGTTTTTTCTGGAGCAGTGATTTTAATGATGCTTTAAGTGAAAAAAAAGTGAAATATTCCTTTAAATATCGTGCCTGGGGGGTGTCTATAGTATGCCTGTAAAGTGGCACGTGTTTCCCGTGCTTAGAACAGTCCCTGCACAAAATGACATTTGTAAAGGAATAAAAGTCATTTAAAACTGCTTGCGGCTTTAATGTAATGTCGGGTCCTGGCAATATGGATGAAATCAATAAGACAAACTGCATGGGTACCCCCCCTCCCCAGTCCATTACCAGGCCCTTGTATTGGGTCTTGTATGGATATTAAGGGGAACCCCGCACCCAAATTAAAAAAAGGAAAGGCGTGGGGCCCCCCAGGCCCTATAAACTCTGAACAGCAGTATACAGGCGGTGCAAACAAGACAGGGACTGTAGGTTTGTTGTTAAGTAGAATCTGTTGGTAATTTTGAACTGGTACATTTTTAAAGTGTAGCTCCAGCCAAAAAAATCTAATTTAAAGCTTTTTGGAAAACATAGGGAAGGGTTATCACCCCTGTAACATTTGTTTTGCTGTCTGTGCACCTCTTCAGAAGATTTCACCTCACTTTCTGTCCCAATGACAAATGCTTTTTTGAAAATTTGGGGTTTTTAGTGAAATAAGGATTGGTGATAAAGCATCAGTGGAGAGGAGACATGTTTTTCCCATATTAACTCTTACAGGAAAGAATTTCCCTTCCTAGGGGTAGATTTCATTTCACTTTCTGTTGTCTCCTTCCGTTTGCAAGTAGGAGTCGTTTGTAAGTTGGATGTTTGAATGTAGGGGCCTGCCCTATATACTCTACAGAAATTGGGGCCTTAGGTGTTGGTGTTGCCACAACACTGTAAGCCCTCACAGTTACTCTTGGTGGGTGCAGGAATGGGCCCTGCTGTGAAATATTAGTTCAAGAATTGTAATTACATGCCATTGTTGAACAGTGGTAGAAAAATTGGGCCTTTGGTGGTGGTGGTGGTGGTGGTTGTGGTGGTGCTGGTGTTGCCACAACACTGTAAGTCCTCACAGTTACTCTTGGTGGGCGCTGGAACGGGCCCTGCTGTGATATATTATATCAAGAATTGTAATTACATGCACCTGTTGAACAGGGGCAGAAAAATTGGGCCTTTGGTGGTGGTGGTGGTGTTGCCACAACACTGTAAGCCCTCACAGTTACTCTTGGTGGGCACAGGAATGGGCCCTGCTGTGAAATATTAGATCGAGAATTGTAATTACATGTCCCTGTTAAACAAGGGCAGAAAAATTGGGCCTTAGGCACTGGTGTCACAACACTGTAACCCCTCACAGATGCTCTAGTTGGAGCGCAGGAATGAGCCCTGCTGCAAAGTATTGCATCAAAAATTGTAATTATACGCCCCTGTAAAACAGGGGCTGAAAAATTGGGCCTTGGGCATTGGTGCTGGTGCCGTAAACACTGCAACCCCTCACGGATACTCTAGTTGGAGCGCAGGAATGAGCCCTGCTGCAAAGTATTGCATCAAAAATTGCAATTATATGCCCCTGTTAAACAGGGGCTGAAAAATTGGGCCTTGGGCACTGGTGCTGGTGCCACAACACTGCAACCCCTCACAGATACTATAGTTGGAGCGCAGGAATGAGCCCTGCTGCAAAGTATTGCATCAAAAATTGTAATTACACTCCCCTGTTAAACCGGGGCAGAAAAATTGGGCCTTAGCCACTGCTGCCACAACACTGCAACCCCTCACAAATACTATAGTTGGAGCGCAGGAATGAGCCCTGCTGCAAAGTATTGCATCAAAAATTGCAATTATATGCCCCTGTTAAACAGGGGCTGAAAAATTGGGCCTTGGGCACTGGTGCTGGTGCCACAACACTGCAACCCCTCACAGATACTATAGTTGGAGCGCAGGAATGAGCCCTGCTGCAAAATATTGCATCAAAAATTGTAATTACAAGCCCCTGTTAAACAGGGGCAGAAAAATTGAGCCTTATCCACTGGTGGCGGTGCCCAGAACCAAAAATGTTCTTACAAGCTATCAGCATGAAAATTGAGGAGGAAGAGGATTGTCACTCAGCATAACAGGCTAGTCACTCAGCATCAGCATAGGCAGTATTGAAGGGATCTCACATCAAAAAAAAAATTATTCGGTTACATCAGCATCAGGTGCTTGGTAGCTGGTGATCCAAGACTGATTCATTTTTATGAAGGTCAGCCGATCAACCGATTTGGTGGACAGGCGCACCCTGTGATCGGTTACAAAGCCTCCAGCAGCACTGAATGTGTGTTCCGAAAGAATGCTGGATGCAGGACAGGCCAGTAGCTCAATTGCATACTGTGCAAGCTCTGGCCAGTGATCCATCCTCAAGACCCAGTATCACGTACCTGATTGGAGGCTGAAGTGCTGGGAGAGCTTCCCTTGCGACTAAGTGCAGAGCACCCCCTGGAGGTGGTACAGGGGGAGCTATACTCAAAGCGGCAGGGGTTGCTGGCTGCGGCAAGCTGAGATGAAGCAGAGAAGTCCACTGGTGGGCAGCTGACGAGCAGGGTAGACTGCTAGGCAGGGGTACCTTGGAAGTACCAGATGAGATCGTACAGCAGGAAGTACCAGGAGCAGTGTCAGGAGCCAGGCCGGGGTTCATACACAGGACAGCAAACAGTAGCAAAGTCTATAGAACAAGCCAGGGGTCATACACGGTGCAGCGGATCAAACAGTAGCAAAGTCCATAAAACAAGCCAGGGGTCATACACAGTGCAGCAGATCAAACAGTAGCAAAGTCCATAAAACAAGCCAGGGGTCATACACGGTGCAGCAGATCAGAGCGGAGTAACAGGAACGAGCCAAGGGTCAAGCCGGGGTAAGTACAGATCAGATAGGTCAAGACAAGCCGGGTCATTTAGCAGATAATCCAAGACAACAGGAACAGGAACTGAGGAATACACAGGAAGCTGAAGATCATGCAGCAGTTGGTGACTGCTGCAACATGCTTTAAATAGTATGCTTGGTGCCTGGAGTCTCTCACGTGGTGTGTGTGCTTTGGCGTGCAGGTGTTCGCATTAGTGCTGGAGAATTTGCGTTCATTGATACAGGATTCTGCTGGCCATAGATGTTAGTTCTCCTGCGGGTTAGTCCCTGACACCCAGTAACCCAAAGGATTTTCAGTGGGAAAGGTGTCCAAGTTTGATCTTGCCCCTAGGTATTCCTGCACATAGTTGTCCCTGTCAGAGGGCGGAGAGGAGGTTGGTGCCATTGTCGCAAACTACCATTCCTGGCTTAAGCTTGGGTGGCGTCAATCACCTCTGAACCTACCCCTGCAGAACTGACAGAATCTCTGCCCCAGTGTGGCTCCTGTCCCCAAAGCACACCAGTTTAAGCACCGCATGGCATCTTTTTGCCTGCATACTTGCGTAGCCCCTTGAACGCCTACGGAGCACCGCTGGTTCTGGGGACAAATCAGCACAGGAAGAGGCCATGGAGGAAGAAGAAGAGGAGGGGGTGGAGGAGAAAGGTGTGGCAGAATCACCACTAGTAGAATTTTGGAGGCGTGGTGGCGGAACAACCTCCAACACTACTGCACCCAGCGTCCTGCATCCTTCCCAGCTGCCAGAAGAGTCACCCAGTGCACGGAGAAAGATAGGTAAGGTCCCTGTCCATGCCTGCTGGACCATGAGTCAGCGGTAATATGCACCTTACCACTAACCGCCCTGTCCTGCGAGGCCAAGACATTGCCTTCCACATGCCGGCAGAGAGCCGGAATCGCCTTCTGTGAGAAAAAGTTGGGTTTGGGAACCTGCCAATGAGGAACCGCACATTCCACAAACTCAGGGGCAGAGTTCACCAACTGAAAATTTAGCAGTTGAAGTGCTAGCAATTTAGCCAAGCTAGCATTCAACCGCTGGGCATGTGGATGGCTGGGAGTGAACTTCTTTCGGCGGTGCAGCAGCTGGGGCAGGGAAATTTGTCTGGTACAATCTGACGTCAGTGTATTGATAGCAGATTGCCTGCAAGTACTTGGCTGTGACACACATAATTCTACACCTTCATTCCTCTCAGTGCAGGTTTCAGAGAGGACTGAAGGTATAGTGGGGTTGGAGATCCCAGCTGATGAGGAGCAAGGAGAGATCCACTTTGTTCTTTGGTGTGGGTCTTTTAGGTACGCTTGCCAATGAACTGCATGGCAGGTTGATATATGGCTGGTCAAGCATGTGGTGCCCAAGTAGGTGATGTTTTGGCCACGCGAGATACGCTTGAGACATATGTTGCAAATAGCAGCGGTGCGATCTGATGCACTCATCTCAAAAAAGGCCCACACCAAAGAACTTTTGGAATAACGTGCAGAGACAGCAGCGCCCTGCACATGAGGAGCTCTGCGGTGTGATACAGTCGGTGTGCTGCCCTTAAACTGGCCCCTGGAGGGCATCCTGACTCGTTGGAGATGTGCCTCCTCCTCCTCTCTCCTATCAGGCACCCACCTGGAGTTAGTGACTTCCTCATCATCCCCTCCCTCCTCATCACTGGAGAATACTGATTATACTGCAGCTAGCAGAATCAACTGCCTGCCTGTAGTATTATTAGAATGAGAACACCAGCAATTGTCTTCATGTTGCTTTAGGTGCACACTGTGCAGAGGACACAGTACACTAACTGTAAATACTGCAGCTGCCTGCCTGTGGTATTAATAGGATCAGAACACCAGCAATTGTCTTCAGGTAGCTTTAGGTGCACACTGTGCAGAGGACCCAGTACACTAACTGTAAATACTGCAGCTGCCTGCCTGTGGTATTAATAGGATCAGAACAACAGCAATTGTCTTCAGGTAACTTTAGGTGCACACTGTGCAGAAGACAGTACACTAACTGTAAATACTGCAGCTGCCTGCCTGTGGTATTAATAGGATCAGAAGAACACCAGCAATTTTCTTCAAGTAGTTTTAGGTGCACACTGAGCAAAGGACACAGTACACTAACTGTAAACACTGTAAATACTGTAAAAACACCTGCCTGCCTGTCAGTATATCTCTCTCTGCCGCCGCAACACACTACACAAGGCCACCACGCAGGTGACCTTATTTAGTGTGGGGCGTGTACTAAACCCCCTGAGCTATAATTGGCCAAAGCCACTCTGGCTTTGGCCAATTATTGCTCTCTGTACAGACGGCGCTGTGATTGGCCAAGCATGCGGGCCATAGTGCATGCTTGGCCAATCATCAGCCAGCAATGCACTGCGATGCCTCAGTGAATTTTTGGCCGTGATGCGCCACTCGAATTTGGCACGAACGGCCCATAATGTTCGCAATTCGACGAACAATCGAACATGCGATGTTTGAGTCGAACATGGGTTTGACTCTAACTCGAAGCTCATCCCTACCCAGGGTGGCCAGCTGCCTTGGGAGAATGGTAAGTCTTGAGCACGGCAGTATGGAGACTCTCTGGGACAAAGCAGCAGTCACAAGATTTCTCAGGAGGAGCATGGACCTGAGCAGCAAGAATTTTGTCACCCAAAGGAGAAGTGAGACTGGTGCAAACCATAGCCAGAATACGATCAGGAGGAATCACAGGAACCAGAACCGACTCCAAGTTGGAAGTGGAGGAAAATTGTCGTGACAAGGCGTCAGCCCTTACATTTTTAGTACCGGGTAAGAATGAGACAATGTAATTAAAACTTGACAAGAAAGAGTCCATCGTGCCCTTCTGGGAGAGAGGCGTTTACCTGCAGACAAGAATATGAGATTGGTATGGTCAGTAAGAATAAGAACCAGCACAGTGGTACCTTCGAGGGGATGTCTCCATTCTTTCAGGGCTAAAATGATCAACAACAGCTCTCTGTCACCAATCTCGTAATTGCACTCCGCAGGTGACAATTTCTTGGAAAATTAGAAAGAAGGATGCATAGTGCTTTCAGAGGTAGGGCGTTGAGACAGAAGGGCTCCAACACCAGTCTCAGAAGCATCAACTTCAAGGATAAAAGGTAACGTAGGATCAGGATGTGCCAACACAGGAGCAGAAACAAAGGCAGCCTTGAGACTCACAAAGGCCTTAATGGACTCCGTTGACCAACTCTGTGGGTTACCGTCCTTTCTGGTCATATCAGACTTGGGCTTGACCAGAGACGAGAAGTTACGAATAAACTTCCGATAATTGTTGGCAGAGCCCAGGAAACTCTGCAGAGGACATAAACCCACAGGTCGGGGCCACTGTAGGACTGCCGAAAGTTTCTCTGGGTCCATCGAAAAACCAGCAGTAGAAATGACATAGCCCAGGAATTTAACCTGTTCACAATGGAACTCGCACTTCTCCAGTTTACAATAGAGATTGTTCTCTCTTAGTTGCAGAAGCATACGACATCTGTGTGGTGGCTCTCCGGGGACTTTGAAAATATGAGGATATTATCGAAATAAACCACCACACAACTGCAACAAATCTCGGAGGACATCGTTATTAAATTCTTGGAAAACTGCCGGGGCGTTACAAAGGCCAAAAGGCATTACGAGGTACTCATTATTGGCCTATTCTGGCATTAAACGCAGTTTTCCACTCGTTGCCCTCCTTATTCCTCACGAGATTGCATGCCCTTCTCAAATTAAGCTTTGTGAAAACCGCTGCTCCCTTGAGGTGGTCAAATAACTCTGTAACCAATGGAATCGGATAGGCATTCTTAATTGTGAAACGATTGAGACCCCTATAATCAATACAAGGTCTCAGTTCACCACTCTTCTTCTTCACAAATAAGAAACCAGCACCAGCAGGAGACAAGGATTGGTGGATGAAACCTCGAGAAAGTGCGTCTGCAACATACTCCTCTATGGCTTATCCTCCAAGACCGACAAAGGGTAAACCCGGCCATGAGGGGGTATGGCACCAGGTTGAAGGTCAATTGCTCAATCATACGGCCGGTGTGGAGGCAAAGTACCGGCTTGACCTTTGTCAAAGACATTGTTAAAATCGCGGTACTCCTCCGGCAGGGAGGAGAGCGAAGAGGTGCACAGGGCCTTGGCTACCTTCTGGAAGCATGTCTCACTGCATTGTGGTGACCAGGAGGGAACCTCAGCATGGAGCTAATCAAAAGAGGGGTTGTGCCTCTGTAACCAAGGATAACCAATAACCAGAGGAAACTTAGGTGAGGAAATAACTTGGAATTGGATTATCTTATGGTGAAGAGCCCCTACGGCCATGGACAACGAAACCGTCTCATGAGTCACATGGGCAGGCTGTAGAGGTCTCCGTCAAGAGCCTCAATGGCAAGTGGAGTGTCACACAGCTGCAGTGGAATCGAGAGCATCGATACAAAGGCAGCATTAATAAACAGGCCTGCAGCCCCAGAGTCTATTAGAGCCTGTATCTCGATGGACTATTCAGCCCAAGAAAGGGTAACCAAAACCAGGGGCTTATCCTTCTGGATAACTGGGGATGAAACAATGCCACCTAAGGTCTGTCCATGACATGGCCTCAAGGTTCGGGCATTCCCTGGGCGGGTAGAATAAGACTTCAAAAAGTGACCTGCCTGGCCACAATAAAGGCACAATCTCTCTGTCCTCCTAAAGGTTCTCTCATCCCCAGAGAGACGCGTGAAGTCCAAGTGCATGGGTTCACCTTCTCTGACTGACTCGGTACTAGGAGGCATATGAGGTGAGGGAGGCACGGGTGAGACTGCAAAGCTCAGAGGCAAACGTACAGGAGGCTTCCACAAGCGCTCCTTAAAAGAGAGTCTTTCTCTGAGTCTGGAGTCAATGAGGATGGCAAACATGATCAACTTCTCCAGCTCAGTGGGTATATCTCAAGCTGCTATCTCATCCTTGATGGAATCTGAGAGACCATAAGAAAAAGCAGCCACGAGGGCCTCATTGTTCCAAGCAACCTTTGCTGCCAGAGTACAGAATTCAATGGCGTAGTCGGCAACAGTTCTCGTACTCTGTTTGATGGACATGAGGCACTTGGCAGCAGAAGCAGAGCATGCGGGAATGTCCAATACCCTTTTAAAGGAGGCCACAAACTCAGGGTAACTCAAGACAACAGGTTTTTGCATCTCCCATAGAGGGTTTGCCCAGGCCAAGGCTCCCTCAGAAAGCAAAGAGATCACGAAACCTACTTTGCTTCTGTCCATGGGAAACGCCTGGGGCAGCATCTCAAAGTATCTGGTTGAAAAAACCTTTGCATTGAACTGGAAACTGGTGATTAGGAAGGACGGCCTCTTATGGATTTTCATTGGACAGAGGACTAGGCAGGCGGGCAGAGGGTGTTCGTGTGGGTGGTGTCTGAGTGCAATTTAAAAGGTAATGGCCAGCTAGAGTTATTCCTCTTTTCTCCTGGAGCCCAGCTAACTTACAGAACACTGAGGACGATCTTGCGTAAAGTATCATCTATGTTCTTTTGTTTTATATACCCTGTAGTATTCTTTTAGTGTTTTATGTTAGCATTTTTACTTTTTTGGTAAATAAATGAGATCCTTGCTTATTTAAGCAGTGTGTTTATTTTTATAGCTAAGATTGTTATTGTATCATCACCATTAACCTTATCAGATCTTTGATAGACTAGCTAACTATAGGAATAGACAAGATATGTTGTTAGACTCATATCTACATATCTGAGGATAAAAATCACCTTAACTGAGATGGAGAAAAGATTTCTGCTAGCAGTGTGCATGCATGAAGAAGAACAGAGCAAAGGCTGGGCAAACTGCCCACTCAATTTTCAATTTTAAGAGCGCTTACCTTACACACTCTTAAACCAATACTATAGTAATACAGTAAAAATTACATATATATATATATATATATATATATATATATGCCCCATTGCCCCCCTAGATCTGCCCGAGTGTGACACACTCCACTTCTTGTATCCTTACTCACCAGAAAAAATGGACCCTCAGCTTTTCAGTCTGGAGGCAGACTCGCTTGTATCTGGTGGTGGGGGGGCCACAGATTTTCTAGTATCCTTTTTCGGTCTCCAATTCACTACTCCTAAAAGCAGCTCGAATCTCCACCAGGAAGCTGTCAGAAACAGACTTTGAGTGATAACAGGGCTTTTCCGGGTTTGCCGTGGCTTGGCGTGTGTTCAACCGACAGTGAAAGTGACGTCATTGGTTAGGGAACCAGAAATTACGTTAACGCGTTTCGCTCTTTCACAGGGCATCATCAAGGACATCACAAACTGCCCGCTTATCAATCCCGATTAAAGGCAGGACTCCAGTGCAAGAAATTGGGATGAGCAGGCTTTGGGGATTGAGTGGTGAATGCACAGCAGGCTGTGGTAGTGTCAACGGGAAACCGTGGATGGCGATCAGTGAGGAAGTTGCTATGCCCCCTGGCCACTGAGGATAGCTGTGTAACTGGGTGTCTGATACTGAGATACACAGCATTACTGAACCTCTGGTGCTGGTGCAGAATGATCTGTGGGCTGTTGCATGCGTGAGGCTGAATCACTGTATCTTAGGGCAGCTGTGGCAGAACAGTAGCATCTGACTGATCTCTTAGGTATCCCCGGGCCAAGAGAGTGAGCCTGCCAGTTACAGCTAACTTTATAAACTATCGCAGCATCCTTTGTTGAATCAGAATGTGGGATTTTTAGTTCTGAAGTAATTTTAGGATTCAGAAAATGTTAACTGAAGGACTACCAGTCCCAGGATCCTGTGCTTCAAGACAGGAAGGGCGGTCTCCATCTAGAGACAGGAAATGATGCAATGACCTTGCGCACAAGAAGGAATGAAAAGTCTATGGGGTCTTTTTTTAATGTCTCCTCTCCTCCCTTTCTTGGTAGCCCACACCTGGCTACATTAACAATAAAAAGAAGTTCGGGAACACCCCACCTCTATATTAGAGCTGACGGACTCATCTGCTAGGATGTTGTCCTCCTAACCAAAATAATTACACCAAAAACTAAGCAACATATTGGAACTATGGCGATTTTTCAGGGTTTATGTTAGCTTGGAGGCAATCTGAGAGGTTTAATTGAATACTGAAAAGTGTAAATTTTATTAAAATTATACTCAATGACTTCAGAAGTGTTAAATTGCTGTAAAACATTTTTTCTCATCATTAGCAAATAAAGGCAACACTAACTATTTTGGGAAGAAGAATGTTATTAATTTCCAAATGTTTAGCATGTGCTAATCAGATTTATTAGCGTCTGCTGTATAATGAAAAGTACCCAACAAAGTAGTTCACACAAACCAATTGAAACACCGTTTTACTAATCAGACTACAGTTCTGTGAAAAAGATCTTTGAAAAAGGAACGTCACCTTACCTTTACAAAACTATATAGTGCCTTGCAAAAATATTCACCCCCTTGGCATTTTTTGGGTTTTGTTGCCTCACAACCTGGAATTAACATGGATTGTTTGAGGATTTGCATAATTTAGTTTACAGAACATGCCCACAACTTTGAAGATGTTTTGTTTTTTTATTGTAAAGCAAACAACAAATAGGACAAAATAACAGAAAAAGTCAATGTGCATAACTATTCACCCCCCCTAAAGTCAATACTTTGTAGAGCCACCTTTTGCGGCAATCACAGCTCCAAGTCGCTTTGGATAATGAGCTTGCCACATCTTACTACTAGGATTTTTGCCCATTCCTCCTTGCAAAACTGCTCCAGCTCCTTCAAGTTGGATGTTTTGCGCTTGTGAACAGCAATCTTTAAGTGTGACCACAGATTTTCTATTGGATTAAGGTCTGGGCTTTTCGGTAGGCCATTCCAACACATTTATATGTTTCCCCTTAAACCACTAAAGTGTTGCTTTAATAGAGTGTTTGGGGTCATTGTCCTGCTGGAAGGTCAACCTCCATCCTAGCCTCAAATCACACACAGAGTGGTACAGGTTTTGCTCAAGTCCCTCAAGTTCCCTCAACTCTGACCAGTTTCCCAGTCCTGACTGCTGAAAAACATCCCCACAGCATGATGCTGCCACCACCATGTTTCACTGTGGGGATGGTGTTCTTTGGGTGATGTGATGTGTTGATTTTCCGCCAGACATAGCTTTTCTTTGATGGCAAAAAAGTTCAATTTTAGTCTCATCAGAACAGAGCATCTTCCTCCATACATTTTGGGAGTCTCCCACATGCCTTTTCGCAAACTTAAAATGTGCCATTTTGTTTTTTGCTGAAAGTAATAGCTTTCTTCTGGCCACTCTGCCATAAAGCCCAACTCTATGGAGCGTACGGCTTATTGTCGTCCTATGTACAGATACTAAAGTCTCTGCTGTGGAACTCTGCAGCTCCTCCAGGGTTACCTTAGGTCTCTGTGCTGCCTCTCTGATTAATGCCCTCCTTGCAAGGTCTGTGAGTTTTGGTGTGCGTCCGTCTCTTGGCAGGTTTGCTGTTGTGCCATGTTCTTTCAATTTGGTTATGATAGATTTGATGGAGCTCCCAGGGATCATCAAAGATTTGGATATTTTTTTATAACCTAACCCTGACTTGTACTTCTCAACAACATTGTCCCTTACTTGTTTGGAGAGTTCCTTGGTCTTCATGGCAGTGTTTGGTTAGTGGTGCCTTTTGCTTAGGTGTTGCAGCCTCTGGGGCCTTTCAAAAAGGTGTGTAAATGTAATGACAGATCATGTGACACTTAGATTGCACACAGATGGACATCATTTCACTAATTATGTGACTTCTGAAGGTAAGCTTTTTACATACACACATGCCAATTATCATTTTTTTATTTCTGAAAAATAATTTTATGTATATATTTTTCTAATGTTACTTCACCAACTTAGACTATTGTGTTCTGATCCATCACATATAATTCAGATTAAAAAAATTGAACTAAAGGCTGTTCTGTAGCAAAATAGGTAAAAACCTCTAAATACCAGCGCTGCTTTCCTTGTACCCGCCATCTTGTATTCAGGTGGATGCTGTCTCTTCCTGGCTCTCCACTGCACATGTGCCTAAGATCACTGCCTGCGAAAAGACTGTCCTGAAGCCTTCTGGGATATGCGACACAGCTTTAAGTACAGGTGGAGCCCGGTGGATTCCTTTCAGGCTTTTTATAGGGCTGGATAATTTGGTAGCAAGGGTGTTCTTGCCATAAAACCCAACACTGTTCCTGTCCATTTGGAATTTGGCTGTTTACCCTAAATGTTGTGTGTTCAAGCAATCCCTGTTGCATTCTCATAAATAGAAATAATCCAACTGGGAGAATAGGATACACCTCACAGTGGCAACAGTAGCTGTGCAGACCTGGGAATTTAAGCACAGGGGTCTAATCAATAGAGTCTTTTATATTAGAAATTGTCAGGTAGTTCATCTCTCCAGCATCTATCAAAACTTTTTGTAGTTTTGGATGAAGTGGGCATAAATTAAAACCCCTGCCACATTTTTATGCTTGGTAGATTTATTTCCTGGTGACCATTGCCACTGAGAGATAAAATGATGCAAAATCCCAAATGTTAGAGGTGTCCCCAGGACAAGAGGTAAGGGGAAATCTATAAGTGGAGACATATATTCAGGTAACAGCTGTCTGTAAAGGGAATTCCCTTCACTTTGCAGAGATTTTGTTTCAATTTCTGATGTGTCTCTGGGACAGGAAATGGAGGAATATCCCTGGCACCGGTTTTACCCCTTCCTTAATCTATCCTGAACTAACAAAAAATGGGGCTATATATACACTTTGATTGATTGATTGATTGATTGATTGCATAAATGACAGTTTGGGTAAATTATTTGCTCTTTTGCCTTGACCATAAAGATGATCAACATGAAGTTTGAGAGTTCCTTAAATGTTTTTGGGTGTTTTCTCCAGCTGATCCACTTTCCCCCCAGAGAAGAAAATTAACTGGCAGTTTAGGGGAAAGAGAAAAAAGGGATTGTTTTAGTGGCATATAAATGTGTACATAATCTCTAAAGTACAGTATTATATGTCAGATTCATTTAAATATATTTTATATATATATTTATATATTTCATGGTCAATCTACAATATTGAAGACAATGAGCTTAGATACTGTGGATCATCAGGTAACTATCCTGATGGTGCCAAATAAACTGCACTTTAAACATAATGATTTTTGCACTTCCCTAATAATGTTGTTTAGTAAATACCGATCATCAAACATACATCACCAAATTTTCATTTTCTTTATCATTAAAGATTTTTTTTTTAAATTTCCAAACAAATAACAGAAATATTAAAGGCAGCTGGTTCTGATATATAACAATCAGGTGTAACAGTAAAACATTGACTGTACATACAAATCTCAATCATGGACAATGATTGAGATTTGTCAAATAGTCAAACAAATGATCAAATGAATCATACATAAACAGTATAGTAAAATCCCTGTTTACCCCATTGGGTTCTAGCTGTAAACAGGCGCTAACTAATATAATGAAAACATTTTTTTTTTTTTTTTTATCATTGCTGAAATTTTATAATCATTAAAGAATTTTTATTGAAACCAAATTTTCTTTTTCATCATGTTACAGGATATACACAGCATCAGTGCTTAGCAAATTAGCCTCTAGATGGCAGAGTCTTCATTCTATATCACTGCCACTGCAGCTTTTTTTTCCCATCCAGTCACATAATTAGTGTGTAGTTTAGAGGGTTTACATTGATATATATATATATATATATATATATATATATATATATATATATATTTTTTTTTTTTTAAATAACATTTTTGACTTTTTTCTTACTTTGCAAAAGCAAAAATGATCAGGCAGAAATCAATTTTGTAGTTAATTAACAGATTTTTTTTTAGTCCTCTAGCCTTCTACTTTTTACCACTTTGCATTCTGCTTTTTGGTATCACAACTTTTCACAACAGACATTTATGAGCTAAAGAAAACATAGAAAAAACAGCTGTAGCACAGCAGCAAAATAGCACATAATACTGTAACAAAAAAAAAAAAGCTATTATTTTGCCAACCGTTGTAACCGTTGTAATAGAAATGTTGCAATGCACACCGCACTCAAAGAAGTTTACACTCCATGCGTCCTCAGGCTATAAAGACATGCTGCAAATGATGTCAAAGGAATTCCAAGAATGGATTTTGATAATATGTGTTTATAGCACCTAATAAAAGCAACACTTCCTTGTAATGGACTATAACTGTGTTCACATTAGAACAGATTTTTTCCTTTTCATTTCAGTTACTATGTATATAATTCTTATGACTCAATGTGCAAAACACTGATATGGTTGTATATTAACAGGGAACTGCTGGCAAACAACTGAATACAAAGTTGAAATACATTTATGTGAACTGTCTTATTTGCCAAAGGATTTCCAAATCTTTGCAGCAATTCTTGTGATCCACACTGAGCAGCCAAGCAGGTGACATCCTGTTCCCCGGTTTGGCTTTGAAGCTTCTTATAGCACTTCTCTATCTTTTATTAGGCAGCAAACCAGAACTGTCACCCTAGTCCCATGAACATCGGTAATGCTGAACTAGGTGGTTTCACCTTCCTGGCTATGAAGTATGACTGAGAATTGTAAATCCCAAGAATGGTTGAACTGAATTACAAATCCACTGGCACGTGGGATAGGTAACGTATTTGTTTTAACCATATAATTAGCTATTTGCCAGCATTTTACTTTAGAGTATTAAATTAACAAAGACTAATATTGAACTAACTTATAGTTTTTTTTTTTATATTGCTCAGGATCTTCAAAGGCAGGATCTGTGATCTTCTAAATGATCATTACTCCTGTCATTAGGGTGGCACAGTGGTGTAGTGGGTAGAACTCTCGCCTAGCAGTAAGAAGGGTCGCTGGTTTGAATCCCAACCTTCCTGGTTTGCATGTTCTCCCTGTGCCTGTGTGGGTTTCCTCCGGGTACTCTGGTTTCCTCCCACACTCCAAAGACATGCTGGTAGGTTCATTGGATCCTGTCTAAATTGTCCCTGGTATGTATGAATGTGAGTTAGGGACCTTAGATTGTAAGCTCCTTGAGGGTAGGGACTGATGTGAATGTACAATGTATATGTAAAGCACTGCGTAACTTGACGGTGCTATAACAGTACCTAAAATAAATAAATTACTATGAGTGTTAAATTTGTTTGTGTATTTTTTACTAGTAGGGGTGAGACTATCCAAAATTGCAAGGGCATAGCTCCCAACTGTCCCTGATTTTGAGGGACTGTCCCTGATTTGGAGCAATGTCCCTCTGTCCCTCTTTCTTCTTCATTTGTCCCTTATTTTGGTCTGAGCTATATATTTGTATATAAAATGCACTATTTATCTTTCAAAAAGTGTTTCCTAGTTGTAAACATTTCATCCAATTTCGAAATTACTGCATTTGTATTGTCAAACACCATAGTAAAGCAATAATAGTAAAAAAAAGGCACTGTGGATTTAACTAATCTTTTTTTTAATATTATTATACAGGATTTATATAGCGCCAACAGTTTGCACAGCGCTCAACAAATTGAAGGCAGATATTACAGTTACATTACAATTAGGTACAAGAGGAATCAGAGGGCCTTGCTCATTAGAGCTTACAATCTAAAAGGGAAGGTCAATTGATACAAAAGGTAATAGCTGTGGGGGATGAGCTAATGCAGAAAGTAAAACAGTGTATTTGTTAGAAGCAGGAAAGGCTTCTTTAAAGAGAAGGGTTTTCAGGGATCATCTAAAGATGGATAGATTAGGGGACAGTCGGACAGATTGGGGTAAGGAGTTCCAAAGGATGGAAGAAGCTCTGGAGAAATCCTTGAGGCGAGCATGGGAGGAGGTGACAAGGGAGATAGAGAGCAGGAGGTCTTGGGAGGACCAAAGAGAGCGGCTTGGTTGGTATTTTGAGACTAGGTTAGTGATGTAGCTGGGGGCAGAGTTATGGATAGATTTGTAAATTATTGTTAGTACTTTGAATTTTATTTGTTGGGTGAGTGGAAGCCTGCAGAGAGATTGGCAGAGATGGGTGGAGGACACTGAATGGTTGTAAGGTGGATGAGTCTTGCAGCGGCATTCATTATAGACTGAAGGGGCGATAGTTTATGTAAAGGTAATCCAATGAGGAGGTAGTTGCAGTAGTCAAGGCGAGAAATAACCAGCAAGTGAATTAGAAGCTTGGTGGTGTCATTAGTTAAAAATGGGTGTAGTCTAGAAATGTTGCGGAGGCTAAGGTGGCATGATTTGGACAGGTATTGGATGTGGGCCTGAAAGGACAGTTCAGAGTCTAGGGTTACCCCTAGCACCCTGGCATGTGGGGACAGACTGATAGATCTCATGTGGGGGAGGAAATATTAAGAGCTCGGTTTTAGATAGATTCCAATTGAGGAAGTGGTGTGACAGGCTGATATGTCTGTTAGTAAATCAGTGATGCATGAGGAGATGATGCTGTGAGCTGAGGAGCAGAGAGATAAATTTGTGTGTCATCGGAATATAAATGGTAGCGGAAGCCATGGGAGGCTATCAGCTGACCCAGGGAGGATGTGCAGATCGAGAATAGTAGAGGTCCATGGAAAGAACCTTGGGGGACCCCATCTTTTTTTTTTTTTTGTATAATTCTCCTTTGAGGTGGCATGGCAGGGGGTGTGTCCTATGTCTATATACTTTTGCTAATAGGTGTCCCTCGTTCCCATCACATAAAGTTGGGAGGTATGCAAGGATCCTGGAAATAAAGCCAAAAACTATGGCAGGGAGACCACACTGTTGGAGGTTCCAAAAGATATGAGAGGTAAAGGAAGGACTCAGCCCAGCAAAGGCCACCTAGAATTGAAATATCAGTTTTAGGTGGGCTAAATCTAACTATGGTAAAAGGCATTTTAACCACTTGACCTCCACCCCTTTACCCCCCTTCATGACCAGGTCATTTTTTGCGATACGGCACTGCATTACTTTAACTGACAATTGCGCAATCGTGCGATGCTGTACCCAAATATAATTTATGTCCTTATTTTCCCACAAATAGAGCTTTTTTTGTGGTATTTGATCACCTCTGCGATTTTTATTTCTTGCGCTATAAACAAAAAAATAGAGACAATTTTGAAAATATTTTTTTTTTTACTTTCTGCTATAAAAATATATGTAATAAAAAAATTTTAAAAAATCTTCTTCTTTGAATTTAGGCCAATATGAATTCTGATACAAATTTCCCAATAAGCATATATTGCTTGGTTTGCGCAAAAGGTATAGCGTCTACAAACTATGGGATATTTTTATTTATTTTTATTTCATTTTTTATTTTTAACTAGTAATGGCGGTGATCAGCGACTTATAGTGGGACTGCGATATTGCGGCGGACATTTGAACACTAAATTACACTTTTGACTTTTTGGGGACCAGTGACACTAATACAGTGCTGAAAATATGTACTGTCAGTGTACTAATTACACTGGCTGGGAAGGGGTTCAACGTCAGGGGCGATAAAAGGGTTAACTGTGTGCCTAGCTAGTGTGTTTATGTAGTGTTGGAGGTGATTTTATTAGGGGAACACAGGATCCATGCCTTGCCTGCTGTCAGAATGATGATCTGCCTTGTTTACATAGGCAGCACCCCGTTCTGGCTCTTTGAATAATGATCGGCGGGTGCCGGCGGTCATCAAGTCCACGGTACCCATAGATCAGCTCCCGCTGTGTATAATCACAGCAGGAGAGGGTTGCTGGTGGTGCGCACGTGGGCCCCAGACCGGGAAGTGTTCCAGCGCAGAAGTGCCACCTTGCTGCAGTATAAGTATGTTATACTGGCGGCAAGTGGTTAAAGTGCTTTTTTTTTACATAGATCCCAACTGTCCCTCATTTGGAGGGGCCTTCCCTCCTTGGAGACAAAATCCCTCTCTCCATTGCGCAGCCTCAGTTGTCCCTCTTTTGGTCTGATGTGTACATCTCTATACAAAATGTACTATTTTACTACCAAAAGCACTATGCTGCCCAAAACTTTGTATCCAACCTCTATATTATTGCATTTGTTATTTTGAACAGCCAATGTAAAGGAAAAACAGAGGTCAAAAAACATTTGTGTGGTTTCGCCAAATCATTTTCTGTATATTAGATCTTTGTGGATCGTGTAATCAGGGCCGTGGCTACATACTGTGTGCTATAAGGTATCCCGCTTTATCATTTTAAAAAGTTGGGAGGTATGCTTTTCTGTTTAAGAAAATGCCTGCTTACACATGTGGGATTTATTTTCCATGCCCTTCATTCATTGGGTACACAATCACATTTGCATTTCAGGGTCTTCCACAGAGCTTTCACTCTAACTATGCTTTATCAAAATATCATATTGCCTTGGGCAGACCTACATGATAAACCCATGCATATAGAATCTAGCCCTTTTATGAACTATTCTTTCCTCCATCTTTCCTCCATCTTCTGAGATTAATAAATCCCAAAAGAATTGTAAACTTTATTAGATATTAGTTAATGTGATATATAACAGGGATGCTGGTGATGCCAAATAAGGAGGAGAATTTTCTAGGTTTTGTGTGTACCCTGGACTGTAACTGATAACTACTGCGGAACTATTCCCGTTATTTCTGTTGTATTATCCTTCTGCAGTGTGGACAGGGTTATACTTAATATTCATTAATGCAGAAGTGTGGCAGCCATCTTTAAGAAGACCACTTTGCAATGTTCATCTGCATCTATGCATCTATGGAGTGCCTCCTGTTCGCTGGGTCTGGGACTGTCAACCCTGAAAGGACGGTGATTAAATGTTGCAGCAAAAACAAGGGGAGGTGGGTCAGCAGGTTGCTGAAAGGAAGAGCAAGGACAGTCTTAAAGGAGATGGGTTGAGAAACAGAGACTGGACTGCTGGCTGAATGGAGAGATCAGACTGCTGGCTGAACTGAACCCTGCCATAGCTGACCACAGTTGGGTGAGACATCAGAGAGACTGCTCATCAGAAAGGCCCTTGTTTCTGAGACAGCAACTTTCTCCCTGTGAAGGTGTCAGGTGTGATTTGAATGCCTGGTGAGATCAAACTATAATAAAGAGAACTCTTCTGTCTCCGCAGGATTGAAAATGAAAAATCACAACAACTCCTATTTCTGTCCAAGGCCTTGAACTGAATCAGAGCAGGTGCACTGGGTCTGGTATGAGAATAGCATTGCACAAGTTTTTTTTTTTTTTTTTTGCTGGAATTTGTTGTGCTTTCTTTAAGGGCCCTAACTTTGCCAACCAATTTTTTTTTCTTCATCATTCACTGGGCTGTGGGATAAAACAGGGACTGTTATAACAAGTCAGAACTGTCTTAATATTTTTTTTAGGTAAAAACAATTTAATGTTTTTAATTACTGATAGTCAGAATACTGCAGGTGTTTAGCCACATTTCTCAGAGTAAAGTTATTGTCTTATTGATTATTTGTATAAGTACACTTGCTAATCCTCTCTACATTTAGGCTAGGCTTGGCCTAAAAAATTCTTTGAAATATTTCAAGGTGTGGCGGTACTGTAAGTGCTGGGTAAGGGAAGTGTGCTATAGAAAAATAGAGAAATTACAAGACAATTCAGCAGCCCCTCTGTGAAATTATTGTTATTATTATTTAAAAAGGGTTTATATAGGCTACATTGTTTCACTTTTCAGGAAATCAGAAAATGAACATACAGTGGAACCTCGGTTTGCGAGTAACGCGGTTAACGAGCACTGTATTTCTAAAATTCCTAACTCGGTTCGCGAGTGTTGTCTCGCAAACTGATCAGGATTCAGGCCAAAAGTGGTGTGCTGTACCGCTTTTGGCCTGAGGTGGGGGGCGCCAGAGCCGAGCAGAGCCGAAAGTCGCCGATCGGCGCCACTCGGAAATGCACAGAAAGGCCCGAGGACAGTTCGGCTGACCTCGGCAAACCTCGGAAAGGCTCATGAACGGAGTCTTTCTGAGGTTTGCCTAGGTCCGCCGAAGTGTCCCTCTGGCCTTTTCGGCCATTTCTGAGGCTCTCCGGTGCCCCCCGACTCTGGCCGCATGTGGTATTGCATCCCATTGAAGTCAATGCGGAACAAATTATTTTCATTTCCATTGACTTCAGTGGGAAAACTCGCTTTGATATGTGAGTACAATGGATTACGAGCATACTCCTGGAACGGATTATGCTCGTAATCCGAGGTTCCACTGTACAAAGATTATGGAAATGTAACAGACAATAAAAATATGTGGAAGAACTAACAATCCTCTATTATTAGGTGGGCTGATAAAATCTAATGATTATTTTTTAAATAAACCAATAATATGTAACTGTAATTGTGATATTATAATAATTGAACACGAACTAGTCTCCCAGCTAGACTCTTTCTTATGTTAGAGAAGAAAATGTAGTTGACAACAGATGTTGATGAAATGGGATAGCACTGGCAGAAGGCATGACTATGAATAAAGGAAAGAAGAAGTAATAAGAACCAGCAAATATGATTACATTCAATTTTAACTCGGACCCATGTTTGTCCTAGGTGTGGAACATGGAAGCAGACTGCTAAGGATTCATTGGGACCACTTAGCCAGTTTATTCTTAGCTAACAGTCCACTGTCAGTTATCCAACCTCCTGAGATATTTACCAGTTATAAGTGGTCTAGTTAATTTGGTCCTCATCAATGATGATCAAGATAACTGGTAAACAACAGTAGGAGAATTTCTACGTAATCTACCCACCATGAATGAAGGGGTGATTGTAAATTTAAATGGTATCTTTAGTCTTCTTGACTATTTACAACACAGTTTATTTGCTAAATCATGAATAATGATTATTTTTATTTTTTTTATAGAATACTGTTTTACATTTCTTTCATCCTCCTGTAACATTGGGCCATGTTACTGAATTGCTGAACTTTCTTTGTCCACAAGATGGCATTGCTAATTATGCCTTGCCTAGCTATGACTGGCTTTGTACAGGTTGCACAGGAGCAGTTTTGGAGATGTAATCTTGAAGGATTCCAATTATAGCTGTCCCTGGGCTGCAACTACAAGGCCCATAAGCACCTGGGAGAAGGAGGGGTGAGATAAAAGCAAAACCTCGGGAAGAGCTGAGTCAGGTGGAGTTAAGCACGCCACCCAGAAGAAAGTGAGCTGTGCTGTGCCAAACTGTGCTGAGCTGTGCTGTGTCAAGCTGTGCAGTGCCAGAGAGAGAGAGTGGGTTGCTATGCTGGACACTGGAACCAGGAGGCTGAACCGATTGGGGACTGTAGCAATACTGGTGACCCAGAACATCTGCACCAGAGTCACCATCGCATCAGCTGCTGTTTGCTGTATCGATGAATAAGGGAGCTTCCCACCATACCGAGCACTTGTTGTCACCAGGGGACTCCTTAACCACTGCAATACAGGGCACTTATACACCTTCCTGCCCAGACCAATTTTCAGCTTTAGCGCTGTCGCAGTTTGAATGACAATTGTGCGGTCATACTACACTGTACCCAAATGAAATTTTTATCATTTTGTTCTCACAAATAGAGCTTTCTTTTGGTATTATTTGATCACCTCTGCGGTTTTTATTTTTTGCTAAACAAATAAAAAAAGACCGAAAATTTTGATTAAAAAGTAAGCCTAGGCGGCTTCCCTGGTGGTCCTGGGTGGGATCCAAGGGGGGGCTGTGCTGATAAACAATCAGCACAGACCCCCCTGTCAGGAGAGCAGCCGATCGGCTCTCCTCTACTCGCGTCTGTCAGACGCAAGTGAGGAAAAGCCGATCACCGGCTCTTCCTATTTACATCGTGATCAGCCGTGATTGGACACGGCTGATCACGTGGTAAAGAGTCTCCGTCAGAGACTCTTTACCTAGATCGGAGTTGCGGTGTGTCAGACTGACACACCACAACAATGATCGCCGCAATGCGCGCCCCCGGGGGCGCGCAGCGGCTTAATATGCTGATCACGTCATATGAGTCTGGTCAGGTTATTGAAACCACTTTGCCGCCGTCATTTTGCTATATGGCGGGCGACAAGTGGTTAAAGAAATATCCAGTGAGAGGGTCTTTGACCTGCATTTCAGTTATAACCACCTGTTAACCTTTTCTCCAGCCTAAACTTATTATGAGCCATTTCCTTTCCACTGACATTCTTTATCAAGCAATTCATCACACCTGCTGCTGCATCCATCACTGAACCACGGCCATCAAAGCCATACGTAGAGCAAATGGCCATTAGTACTCCAGAACGCTGACCTTGATCTGCTTTCCACCTGACTCCCATTGCTGCATAATATTCTAGCCTGTTATACCCCTACTGCTACCTTTGGTCTTGCCCCACTTTCTGTATTGCTGCAATAAAGGAGTTTATGTATCTACTGAACACAATCTATATACTAGACTGCCATTGAATGCCACTTTCTGATCCATCTTCATCACCTTGTGCACCAACTGTTTTAAAGGGCCCCAACATAGCCAGAAGAAGATCACCATAAAGACATGCCTAAGTCACTCCTTTCCTAGGGACAGAACTGGGTTAATGGGACAGAGTTAAAAAATTAAGGCTTAAACCTAGACCCTTTGTCTGAGAGCTCTCAAGTCATCTCTTTATAATTCTGTATGGTCACTTGAGGTGAAATCTCTTATGTGGAGGGCTACTGTTTATGCTCCCTTTACTACAGTATAAGCTGGGTTTGACTTTAGAGGTACCTCTGCGGAGTACACTGTACCCTTCACTGTTGTGTTTATGTGCACTGATTTTTTATGTACTAACCTGCTTTGTTATTTTTGTGACTTTAATCTGCCAACACAGTCTGCTTATCCTTTTAAAGGGTGGTGTGTATATTTCTTGCACGTCTGCCGGGTGTTCTCATAAAAGGTGTTCTAGTGGTGTCAGTGAGAGTGAGGTCTCGACGAGGGCTAAATGAGAGCAGAAGACACTCCAGTAAAACTCAGTGTAGCCTCTCTGCAGATATTTTGGTGTTGATTTACCGAGGCAAATAGGTTATTCACTTCGCAAGGGAATTTAACCTAAGTTTAATAAATGAGGTGAAGCTCTACTGCAATAATGTGCAAGCAAACATTTTTTTTTCCTTGCACGTGTTTGGGTAATCTTTGCAAAATGAATCCTCACTACATTCACTAAGCCCGGGGAAAATGCCCTTACAAAATGAAAAGCCTATTTGCTTTTAGTAAATCAAACCCCTTGTGTCTACATGAACTCTACATGACATTTCACTGATTTTGGCAGATTTCATGATGGTGACAGCAGTGGACCATACCTGGCATGGCCGCCTATACTATTCACTGGAAGCCCATGTAACAGGTTAACAGCAGTGGAGCATAATTAACAGACAGAGACAGAATATTGTAATCCAGAAACCAATATTGCCTGAGCAAGAACCTTAATGGCAAGATCACCCGGTCTTATTTAAAAACAAAAATTAGTAGATTTAAAAAAACTAAAAGTGACTTTTGAAACTATATTAACAGGAGCATTATATGAGATTTTAGTTACTGTGTTTACTTCTATTTTAGATTGCATTTTTTTTTATTCATTTTAGGGACGAAATAAGAGGTCACATTGAAACAGTGTATGCATAAGAATACATGGATCAGTGAGATATCAATACACAATGAAGAGAAATACAGACAAAATAATCTCATAATTGTCAAAATAGAGAATGTTGTTTTGACTGACAAACTATGGTTATAAAAACTTGCCCAGTCCTAGTTCTAAACTTGTAGATTATAATTGGGTGTTGCCATGGCAAATATTAAGTCCTATTTGCCATAGCTACTTAGCGGTCACTAGCCTGACAACCCAAATCTCTGACTTAAACAAGAAACATTGCGTAGGTAGATCCAAACTCAAGTGGTGAGCTTACATATCAGCTCAAGCTATTTATTTTAAGACAAGTCCCTTGTAAACAAGTAGTCAATGAAAATAAAAATAAAAACAAGAACAGGTGGAAAGGAAAAAGGAAAAGAATAGAAAGGAGTCAATTAACTCCATAGCCATATGCCTGATAAATAGGTCATTCAAAGGAGTTGTACTGTATCCAGGGTTGCCATGTTTGTTCCAACAGTTTTAAGTGCCATTTAAGATACTCATTCATTTGTCACTATTCATAATCCTGAGAAATAAGCCTACCCTTGGGAACATCTGAAAATATACTGTATGCATCATGCTGCCTTCAGATGGAAACCCCCAATTTTACAACTCTGATGGGTACCACCTGAGCATCATCTTTTAGATGGCTTTGGCCAATGATGTATTTTTTAGATACAGTAAAACCTTGGATTGCGAGCATTATTTGTTCCAGAAACATGCTTGTAATCCAAAGCACTTCTATATCAAAGCAAATTTCCCCATAAGAAATAATGGAAACTCAAATGATTCATTCCACAACCATTTATTCATAGGTCCTTCAGTTTAAAGTCCATATAAAAAGATTATAGCAATGTCATGGGTTGTGTAACCATAAAATGTCCATCCACAAAAAAAAGCCTCCACAAGGGGATTAGAAGCAAAATCCAGCAGGAGCTACAGAGTATAAAAGAGAAGAGAGGCGCCTCTAAGTGTAGAAATATGGTTACATTTAACGAAGGTACAACATTTAGCAACTCACAAGATTGATGATTAAAAGAGGCACATCTAAGTATGCAGGCATTCGGGATAAAGTTGTCTGCAATCGTGACCAGGAAGACTACCCTGAAGTAGAGCGATCTGAAAGCGAGGCTTGAACCATTCGTGGAGCGCAGTTTATAAGGGACGACATCAATGGCAGTGAGGAGGATGGTCTATGTGGACATCTTTACCCGCATACTTAGATATGCCTGTTTTAATCATCAACCATGTGAGTGTCTAAATGTTGTACTTTCATTAAATGTAACCATATTGCTACACTTAGAGGCGCCTCTCTTCTCTTTTATACTCAGTTGTGACATGACACTACGTGTATATCAAGACATCGCTTGTATATCAAGTCAAAAGTTGTATAAAAATTTTGCTTGTCTTGCAAACCGCTCTTAAACCAAGTTACTCTCAAACCAAGGTTTTACCGTACTTGCCATTTCAAGATATCAAATTACGTGTTTAGATCAGTTCCTATTGATTTATATAGGGTAATTTCAAGGGATTCAAATGTAATGTATTAAATATACTAGTATCGTGACCTTTAACAGTGTCAATATTTTTGCACAATGTTTCAAATTAAGTGTAACCGGGATCAGATTTATGTTAAGGTACATAATGATGCAGAGAATATTGTATTTTGGTTAAAACAAATTATTTTAATAGGATAAGGATGCAGGTAATTCTGGGATTTGTAGAAATCCATAGAATGTATACCGTCATAGCATAGAAAATCACCTATTTTTGTAAGCCTTTATTAATCCACATTTGAAAGGACTGAATATTAAATCATGGAGGAAAGATTTGACTACCAAAAAAAAAGGACCTAGTGGTGGTCACGGTGAGCATAAACCACATTTAGTATTCAGATACAGATCGTCTATACCTGGTTACCAGCCAAATAAGCCTTCAAAGATCTGGCTTGGCTGGCATGTTGAGCCATTGAGAAGCATTCATTTGAAGCAAATGAAGCACTACTTGGGGCAATATTTCATTAGGTGTGGCACACCCAGATCCCTGAGGGTGTTTTCATCATTTTGGGCAAATATGTATTCTGCTACATGTTTTTGGTAAAAAAAAATCCCAATAAGCATATATTGATTGGTTTGCGCAATAGTTACAGCATCTACAAACTATGGGATGGATTTATGGACTTTTTTTTTATTGTTTTTACTAGTAATGTTCTATAATATTCTATATTTTGACAATTATGAGATCATATTGTCTGTATTTCTTTTCATTGTGTATTGATAGTTTGCTGATCCATGTATTCTTATCAGCGATTTTTAGCGGCACTGCGACATTGTGGCAGACAAATCTAACACTAGGTGACACTTTTTGGGGACCAGTGACACCAATACACATTGCGGGCACTGAACCCGCTATTTGGCTCCTGCTGTGTCCAATCACGGTGGGAGTAGAGCTCCAGCGGCGCGCCGCAGATCGCGCGCACAAAATCTTGTACCGCAGTATATATGCGTTGGGCGAACCGGAAGTGATTAAAGCAGAAGTAAATTCTGTCAATCAACATTAACTATTTTTAATTCTTAAACTGCTAGCCTAAATTGTAAATAGATAGGAAGGTACAGTATATTGTGGGCAGTATATCTGCACCAGTGCACATGGGGGTACCTCTCGTGTGGAACATGCTCATCAATGCCCGGGACCAAGCAGAGACTGCGGTCAGGTGAAGAATCTAACATTAAGGCAGTTCCCTGACTTAGAGATGAGCCTTCATTGTGTGCAGCAATAAAGTGCCAAGTTCCTGTGAAAAGCGACCTGTCCCATGTCACTACACACTGTAGCTTGTATGTTAGGAGGGACGTGCTGAGCCTGCGCCCACTCCACCAGTCCAGCCTACCTCTGTTACCTCACTCCCAGTAACAAAATGGAGTCCCGACGAGCACCTAGTGTAGACCTCATGCATGCTCCCACTTAACCCCTTTCTTCCTGTACCTCATGACCGACTGCTAGGGAGGGAGCCAGGGTATCAACCCCTTCGCTACTGAAGGACCTGTAATCTTACCAGGTACCATGCTTAACGATTTGATGCTTGTAGCCTATTCCTTCACTTGGTTGCCCCTAAAAACTACACTCCTTTTCCTTTCTTGCTTATTTAACCTTTTGTAGTAGTTTATAGTATATTTGCAATATGCCAGAACCAATATGCACCCCTTTGAGTAAATTCAGACCAGGCTCATAATGGTTAATATAACTTTACTGAACATGATGCTGCATACAGTTCTATATGTCCTTTCCCTGATGCTAACTGGCATAATGTAGTGGCCCAGGTATACCTCCATGAGGTGAGACCCTATTTTTGGCACTGTTCATTGCTTGAATGTCCTCCGGTATTTTTGGTTCCTTCAGCAACTCCACAAAGAGCCTGCAACACTTAAACTCACAGATGGTCACGTTCTCATTCCCACTCCAGCAGCCTCGGACTGTCGCATACCTGGTTAAGGTCGAGCTGACAGGAGGGCTTTCACTTACACCTCCTGTTCTGTTTCTCCTGAAGGTGGTGACAGGATGTAACAGCGCACGGAGTGGCATGGGTGCCTGGTTGGAGACCCTGGTCGGAAGGTATTTGTAGCAGGTGTCAAGTAGCAGACAGGCTTGTGGACTGGCAGATGCGGATACACACCAACCGGTGCAGAGCAGCAGGCAGAATGGTGGACTGGCAGGTACAGGTACACAGCAACAGATGCAGAACAGCGGGCAGCAACCAAGCTGGAGAGCAGGCAGATGCAGGATCTCGGATGATCAGGCAGGCAGAAGTCAGTAACAGCCAAGCAGCAGAGGTACAGAATCGGACCAGAGCAGGGTCAGGGATAAGCCAGGGTCGGTATCAGGCGAGCAGAGAAGGCACCAGAATGGTAGGCAAAAGGCAGAATCGGGTCACAAGATGGGTCAGCAATAAGGTAGCAGGAACAAGCAGAGTCAAACAGGCCAGGTATACAAAGGAACAGACACAGGATCAGGTCACAGATGGTAGAAGCTGACGACCACTCAGCAATCTTCCGGTCTATGGAGCCACTTTAAATAAACAAAAGAGCACCAAATATTCATGCACGCTCACGCTAATGCGCACGTGTGCGGATACGCGAGCGAGTTAGAGAACCTCTAGTTGTCACTCGAGAATTTCTATTAGCAAGTGCACATCTCCGTGCACATCAGACCTTAACTGTTCCCTCTTTTTATAGCATAAGTGGGCTGGCTAGGACCCAATGCCCGGGAACTAAGCTAAATCACTTAACCCCTTTCCCAGCTTGGGCCAGTTGCTGGCCAATTAAACTGTACACACTTTTCAACCTATGTAAAAAGAGCACAGCGCTAAACAGAAAGTGCATTCGTGCGAATACAGACAAATATCAAAATATACGAATGTGCAGATAATCAACAGTATATAAACAATAATAACTGTGAATAAAGTTTGAAGACACGTATGCTAAATTACATCACATGTGAATAAAGTGCAAATGTGCAAACAAAAAGTTCATAAAAAAGCTGGATTCCATCAAATAATGGAAGAAGTTTGGAAATTTGTTTGGAAATGACGATCATGCACCTGAAGGCGTGACACCTATCACCATAACAAAAAATGGAGGCTTACTGGAAAGCCAGCGACTCCTCTTACTCAGAGAGGTCACAAAGCTCTTGGTTGGATCTCTGATCCACTGAGAAAGAAGTCCAGACGTTCCCCTCTTATGGCTGTGGATGGTATACACCAGGAGGTTCACAGCAACTCAGGATGCAAGATGCAGTGTAGGAAGCCATGATATCAGAATGTTTAGGAAACAAAAGGACTCCACATAGTGTGATACTGTCTCAACATCCGGTTTATTAAGCAGTACACTTACATAAAAGTCCCAGCTATGATCATGTCACAATCAACAGATTAAACAGATCACATCCTTATGAGTTTCAAGCAGCGATCGTGCAAATGCAGAAGCGTGTGTACGTAGCTATCCCGGTGATCGTTTCATCATAAATGACATCATCAGGGTACCCCGAAAGGACATCATTTTGTTTGGGTACATCGTTGCATGTCAGTTAAAGTGGTGCAGTGCCGTATCTCAAAAAATGGCCTGGTCAGGAAGGGGGCAAATCCTTCCGGGGCTTAAGTGGTTAAACATTTTATTTTTTTACATTGCTTCAATTGCTCCCCAGCCTCTGGCCCAGGCCAAAATTATGTCATACATTAAAGAAGTCTTCATGGAATTTGTTTTTATTTCATCTGTAGGAGGGTATGAGGGGATTTATCAACCAAGCATACCCTCTTGCCTTGCCATAGCTAAGGGCAGAGGGACTCCAGGAAGTAAACACTACACAAATAATCTGCCTTCACTCAAGAAAGCTGTGGGGGGGGGGGGGGGGGTCAAAGTAATTAATTTTCAAACAAATTAGGGCATGGAGACATGGCTGGATCAGTAATTTGTTTTGAATATTAAAAATTAATTAAACAGCTTTTTCAGTTTCTGGTGCTCATATACAGTTTATTTCTGTTTTAATATGAAAAAATATTTCTGATGCAAGGCCCTCTTTACATAGGGCAAATAAGAAATGTCTTATTGTATCAAGTGCGTTTGGAAATCCTACTTCAAACCTACTCATCTGTGACATACTGAAAAGGAGGAGTGGCCACCACACCAGTAATGCAATAAGCTAGCTTTCTGTTTGCGACCATGCCCGCTTAGGGGTTGCTGTGTGTAGTGGTTCACCCGTCAGCCTGCCCAGTCAGACATCGATCCCAGTTACTCAGAAACAGAAACCAGTCCATTGCTTTGTTTTATTTATTTGAGGGGGATTAAACTTGGATGGGGATTTACGAATTATGTCCAGGAAAGTTTAGTGCAAAGTTGCCAGATGACGGCTTTTTTAGCAGAAACGCATCGGGTGGACCCACTTCATATACCGCTTCTTGTTCTTGTATACGCCCTTGATGACTTTTAACATGGTATGTGAACATCGGTTTGGGGCCCCCCCATTGGGGCATTACCCTTATGCCGCTGTCTGTGATCGTTGGTACCAAGCTGCTGTCCTGATCTAGGACCCATTGTGGCTGTCCAAGGAGATGTACCCCTCCAGCCAGCTGGTTTAAAAGCCTTTGCGACTTGGGTGGTATAAGCCTCCCCAAGTCACCATCATCCGGTAACCCTACTAAGATCCTTGGTGGTGGCTCCCTTACTATCCTAGTCTCCCCTGAAGCGTTGATGTTTATGAATACTGGTCCTGGTGTTCAAGGATTTCCTTTACATCTTTGGACTTTAACATATATGTCATGGAAATAGTATTAGGACTGGTGATCCTGCCAGTAACGGTCATCACCGCGCCGGGCGCATCCCCAGGCGCGTGTGCACACAGTGACGGTGTTTGGCGCCCTCTGGCCTTTTTAAACCTGCTGCAGTTGTATGCAAGTTGCTGGATTATCATCAGGTTCCTGTGTTCCCAGTACCTGCTTCCTGCATCTGACTTCCTGTTTCCTGTTTACTACTCGGCTTGCCTGACTCACCCTGATCTCCGCCTGCATCGACCTCTGGCTTGGACTTGACTACGCTCCTGTCTGTACCCCTGCACCTTTGCTTGTTGATCTGTCTTGACCCCTGGCCTGGCTACTGACTTTGTTCCTGATTAAACCTATTGTGCCTCTTCCGGACTGCTCCTATGGTTCAAGACCCCTGGCCTGCCTTGACCCCGTTCCTGGTTTCTCCACTGGAATACTTCCACGCACGGTTGCCCAACGCACCCAAGTGGCTCTTAGCTATCCAACCCTCAACATCCGGCAACCCGTGCACCTTTGGGCATCGTACTCCCTGTCTCACTCCCAGGGTTACGCTGCACTTAGTCGCAAGGGACGCCCTCTCAGCAATCCGGCCTCGCACCTAGAACTTGACAATATATTAGTTTTTACTAACATATGACTGCTGCCTTTATTTAAAAAACAATTTTGTTGTGTATATTGGCACTTTAATTCAAACTGGTTACCTCTTTCCTATCTATAAATTTGTATCACTAGCATGCACATATATACTGTAATATATATTTTGCACAGGGTATGACTATATCATATCTACGTATATCCCTTGAATTGGGATTTTTTCACTGATTTATTATTTTAGGATTTATTTATTTTTGTCTCTATATCCTTTGATATTGGGATTCTAACACTGGTTTCATTATTTTTAAGTTAATGTTTATTTAGGTTTATAGGGCTACACTTTCATATTCACATTTACTGGGTCTATAGCTGTGTTGGCTGCTGTTTATACCTATATTTTTCACAGCGTTGTATTTTCCTTTTATGTATTAGGGGTGTGGTGTATGTTGGTTTCAAACAGAGTTACATTTTTGCCTGAAACTCCGCTTTAAGGGGGACACAGACAGCAATAAAAACCTGACAGGCATTTTAATCAATCTCCATTCTATCCAAAGCTAAATAAAATGTTTTGCTTTATGGGTAAATTTGGGTGAACAAAGTATTACACATACAAAAAATGCTTAGTTGAGTGTTTTTTTAAGGCTTGCCAAGGTAGGATATGACCTCTTACCTGTCCTTGTACTCAGGGCGGGACAAGCGGTGGGCAGGAGGGGTGGCAGTATCATGTGAGGTGGGGGGGCACCACAAGGACATTGGGTAAGGGATTTGTTTTGAGAAGGGGAATTTGGGGAGTGGCAGGAAGTAAGAATTCTTTTAAGAGGGTAAATTTGGTGGTGATTTGGAGGGATTTGTGTTGGGAGGGTGGATGGGTGACGAGGATTTGTGCTAGGAGGGGGATTTGAGGAGTTTGTGCTATAAAACTAATATGGTAGAGGGAATATATTTTTGGGGGGGAGGGGGGGATTTGTGAAAGTAGGGACAATTTGGAGGTATTTTTGCTAGAATGGGAAATTTGTGGGGGGTATGTGATAGGATGGGGGATTGGGGGAGAAGAATCTGTGTTGGAAGGGGAGGATTTGGAGTAGGGGGAAAGGATTTGTGCTTGGAGGGGAGATTTGAGGGGTAGAGGATTTGTGATAGGAGGGGGATTTTTTTCTTTTGTGAGGGTGGGAGGTTTTTGCTAGGTGAATATACAGAAAGAGAGAATTTGAACTAAGGGGGGGGGGGGGTAGGGGGGAAAAAATTGTGCTGGGAGGGGGATTTCAGCAGGGGGCAGATTTGTACTGGGAAGAAGGCGAATTTTTGCCCAGGGGGATGAGCATGCAGATTAATATTTGTTTTTTGAGGGAGGGGATTTTCTCTGACACATGATGCCTATACATCTTGGAGGAGGGGGGGCGGCACAATTTGGCATGTTCGTCCTGGGCTCTAGATGACCTTTTCCCAGACAAAGGTCATCTAGAGACAAAATCTTTGCTAGGTATGGAAATTACATTCCACATAAACTCATCACACTCTATTCATGTTCATTTAAAATGAAATCATGAAGCATTTGCATATAATTGACTTTATTAGACGCTCCAGGGGAATTCCTTACATGTATGGTACCCTAGGCAGTAGACTCCAGTTGTCCTCAAAGCCTCCCTGTACATTTCCCTCAGTCTGCCTTCGTTCTACTTTATCATCATGTTTTCAGCTTTCAGCAGCAGCCGACAATGATCCAAACTTGTTCCTATTTCTGCTTTCAGTGTCATTCTATATTTCTGGCTTTGTGATTCAAAAACACCTTCGAGAAAAGATATCTACCCTGCTTACTGGTCTTTAGATAGAATTCATATGCAAAGCAATTTATAAGCGAATATAAAAGGTGAACAGTTTGTAAAGTCCCAGCTCCAGCCAAACCACTGCAAAATAAGTCTACCATCTGGAAATAGTACATCTTGAAACTCAATAAGTAGTTTTGACCAATAGGGATAAGTTTGTTTCCTATGGCAAGAAAAAAGTCAAAAAGTTAACAGTTGAGTTTTGTCTCCATTTTGCTTTTGCAGTAGGAGTCCAAATTGTTCTGGCTTTTAGATTAATAATTTGCTGGGATTCTGAGAATGACCTTTCGTTATTTCCTCCTCTGCAATGGAAAGATGACATTATGACTCAGATCGTTGGTTCGCTGGCCTTTTTAACAGAGAGATTTATTGAGGGCAAATAAATACAAACTTGTAGGTGGATAGGAATCCAGTTCTATTATGTATTCCCCAAGAGCTAGGTTTCCTCACTGGAAAAACAAAATAGGACAGTCAATCAATTTTTGAGCTTAGTTATTAGGGAGAAAGCTAAATCTACGAATAAAATACATGTGTAAGGGCTGCATTACCTGTCCATCCAGTCCTGAGACTTAAACAGCTTTGCCACAAAGCACAGTCCTGCTTAGCAGGGATGGGGACCTGATCTTGCTCTGTTGCAGTTTCACTTTCTTTTACAGGTCTCTTCTCCATCTGACAGTAAAAGAGAAGCAGTACATTGATGAGCTCATCACTCTGTTGTTTTTCTCCTATCAGCATATTCTTCTCCTTCCCCCTCTCTAAGCCCTGCTGTACAGGGACTGCAAGAGGCTGATACAAAGCCATAGTCAGGCATCTACCTTACCTGCATTGCAAAAAATATATGCAAGGATACCGTATATTAATAATCACAGAACTACATTCATTAAAGTCTTTTATATCTGCTCGCAAGTCTAAATGGAGCATAATGTATAAAACACAAAAAGGGAAAGCTTCAGGTCTCCGTGTAAACTATGACTTCAAAAATGTTTCAGTTGCAAATTTTTTTGAGTTGTAGTTTGGACAGACACCTGAAGCTATCTCTTTTTGTGTGTTGTCCTTTAGGCTCCATTCAGACTTCCAAATGAGGCCTTTACCGATTACATGCACAAGACCCAAATGGGGGTTCCCAGTGATTAGCTGTGGGCTCCAGCCCCATTGAAAGCAATGGGTGGCTGACATAGTTACATAGTAGGTGAGGTTGAAAATAAGTGCATCAAGTCCAACCTGTGTGTGTGATTATAAGTCAGTATTACCTTGTATATCCCTGGATGCTGTGGTCATTCAGGTGCTTATCTAATAGTTTTTTGAAACGGTCGATGCCCCCCCCGCTGAGGCCACTGCCTGTGGAAGGGAATTACACATCCTTGCCGCTCTTACAGTAAGGAACCCTCTATGTAGTTTATGGTTAAACCTCTTTTCTTCTAATTTTAATGAGTGGCCACGTATCTTGTTAAACTCCCTTCGGCAAAAAAGTTTTATCCCTATTGTGGGGTCACTAGTACGGTGTACTCTCCAGAGAGAATAAGTTCAGTGCTCACAACCTTTCTACTGATACCCTCCAGACCCTCTAATACCTTTGTTGCCCTTCTTTGTACTCGTTCCATTTCCAGTACATCCTTCCTGAGGACTGGTGCCCGGAACTGGACAGCATACTCTAGGTGCAGCCGGACCAGTCTTGTAGAGAGGGAGAATTATCACTTTATCCCCGGAGTTAATACCATTTTTAATGCATGCCAACATTCTGTTTGCTTTGTTAGCAGCAGCTTGGCATTGCATGCCATTGCTGAGCCTATCATCTACTAGGACCCCCAGGTCCTTTTCCATCCTAGATTTCCCCAGAGGTTCTCCCCCTAGTGTATAGATTGCATTCATATTTTTGCCACTCAAATGCATTAATTTACATTTTTCTACATTAAACCTCATTTGCCATATAGTTGCCCACCCGATTAATTTGTTCAGATCTTCTTACAAGGTTTCCACATCCTGCGGAGAAATGATTGCTCTGCTTAGCTTAGTATCATCCGCAAATACAGAGATTCAACTGTTTACCCCATCCTCCAGGTCGTTTATGAGTAAATTAAATAAGATTGGTCCTAGCACAGAACCCTGTGGGACCCCACTACCCACCCCTGACCATTCCGAGTATTGCCCATTTATCACCACCCTCTGAACTCGCCCTTGTAGCCAGGTTTCAATCCATGTACTCACCCTATGCTCCATGCCAACGGACCTTATTTTGTACAGTAAACGTTTATGGGGAACTGAGTCAAATGCTTTTGCAAAATCTAGATACACCACGCCTACGGGCCTTCCTTTATCTAGCTGGCAACTCACTTCTTCATAGAAGGTTAATAGATTGGTTTGGCAAGAATGATTCTTCATGAATCCATGCTAATGATACCGTTTTCAATTACTAAAATCTTGTATATAGTCCGTTATCATCCCCTCCAAGAGCTTGCATACTATTGATGTTAGGCTAACTGGTCTGTAATTCTCAGGGATGTATTTTGGGCCCTTTTTAAATATTGGTGCTACATTGGCTTTTCTCCAATCAGCTGGTACCATTCCAGTCAGTAGACTGTCAGCAAAAATTATGAACAATGGTCTGGCAATTACTTGACTGAGTTCCATAAGTATCCTTGAGTGCAAGCCACCCGGTCCCGTGATTTATTAATGTTAAGTTTCCCAAGTCTAATTCTAATTCTATCCTCTGTTAGCCATGGGGGTGCATCCCGTGACGTGTCATGAGGATAAGCACTGCAGTTTTGGTTACTAAAGCCCCCTGATTCCCTCATGAAGACTGAGGAGAAGAATAAATTCAATACCTTCGCCATCTCCCCATCCTTTGTAACCAGATGTCCTTCCTCATTCTTTATGGGGCCAATATGGTCTCTCCTCCCTTTTTTACTGTTTACATACTTAAAGAATTTCTTGGGATTTTTTTTGTTCTCCTCTGCTATGTGTCTTTCGTGTTCTATTTTAATTGCACCCTTACATTTCTTATTGCATTCTTTATAAAGTCTGAATGCTGGTGATGATCCCTCAACCTTGTATTTTTTGAAGGCCTTCTCCTTTGCTTTTATGTGCATTTTTACATTGGAGTTAAGTCATCCAAGACTTTTGTTCGCTCTTTTAAATTTACTACCCAGTGGGATGCACTGGCTAATGCCCTTATTTAATATGCTCTTAAAGCGAACCCATCTCACCTCCGTGTTCTTTGTTCCTAAGATTTTATCCCAATGTATGCCTTCTAGCAAGGTTCGTAGTTTAGGGAAGTTGGCTCTTCTGAAATTCAGTGCCTTTGTATTCCCCTTATGTTTCATATTTGTGTGATTTATACAAATCACAGTTCTTGCAGCTAATCACAGCCAGTCACATGAACTCAATCATGCAGCGATCACTTGCAATGATTGGCTCTGGACACAGACGTGTATTTTGTGAACCATGTATTCTGTGAACAGAAGCTCTTTGGTATTCATCATTCATTCATTCATTGGAGTTGGGCTTTAACAAAGTTGTTTAGTGTTGGACTATGGCATCTTAGTGGATGGAAGGGCAGAAGATGGGACATCTTTAGAGAAGCTTTGATCCTGGGATGTGTTTTGTGAGCACATTCCTTACTTCCCTGCAAAAGTAAATATACTGATTACTATCCACAGGATAAATAACACCAGCATGAAAAGCCTTTAGAGTAAATAACCCCAATTGCTTCATAGATTAGGACAGGCAGTCATTTCAGTAGACTTCATAGTAGGACAAACACGCAAAGAAGAAGAAGGGCAGACTATGGGGATGTGAATAATAAAAAAAACAATTAGAGACCTCAGATGAAAATAATTAGCTCTATTTATCTTAGAGTCTGCTTACCAGTACAACTTTCAGACACATAACCAACCTCATGTCAGGTTTTTTCAAACCCTAAAATCACCCTCTATCCTACTCCACTCACCTGGTCTCCCTGCATATTGTACAAGTCTGCCTCTCATTTTACAGTAACCTGACCCAGGCCTTGTCCCTGCATAATGGTCAGATGTCTTGCAAGACACTCCCGGTATTTTCATATGTTTAAATGCAGTATATGTGTATGTTTCTGGTTTAGTTACTATGGGCAATGCATAGTATTACTTTTGTTATATGTACTGAATACAATACTATGTTTTTCCATTTTTTTGTAAATAGGACACCAAACTAATTTACATCTTCTATGTACTGGGTGTGACTCCCAGTATTTGTTCTTACTTATGCAGGTACAGTAGTACTTAATGCAGAGTGCAGAAGTCAGAAGTACAACCACACATGCATTATAGATGTCAAAAAATGCCAACTCCTGTATAACACTGAGGACCTGTCTTTAGAGCCAACACCCTTGTACATCCTGCTGCTCCCCCCCCCTAACCACATCCACCGCCCCCCCCCCCCCCCCCACACCACCACCACACTGCCTTTTCATCCACTTCCATTACAAAAGTACACACCACCTCTGCTCTCCACCTGCTCTCCACATGGACCCTTGTGTGAGCTACTTGCTCCTTCCAGCCATGCTCATAACACTCTCATTGGTCAGAGGCACTTCTCAAGTATTTGGATACTGTACGGTTCCAATTGACAGATCTAGGACTGCCCAATTCCTGCTATTTGCTGGAGCCTGGAGTCTCCGTACCTAGACAACCATGCACTGCACAAGATAAATCGAGGCCCCGGGCCTGTCTGCTGGGGCCTGAGCCCAGTACAGAAGACTGGCTGTATCCCTCCTATTGATGGTCCTGATATTGGGTGTAATTCCCAGTATCTTTTCCTATTTGTATACAGTATATGGATTCTGCACAGTATAGCACTTCTCTTGCCCTGCACACTGAATGTAATTCTCACTGTCTGTACTTATTCGAATGCATGGATGCTGCATAGTAGAACGTGTCTTGTCTTGCAAGTTAAACATAATTCCCAGTACTGTTCGTATGTGTGCACTAACACTGCACAATATCACTTCTCTTTCATCTCCAAAGTAATTATTGGCATCTGTCCTTTTCATTATCTAGGTGCAATGTAAAAGTACATCTTCCAATGTCTGCTCAGATCTGGTAGCTTGCTATGGACTCTCCAGTATTGTTTTTATATTTTTACAGCTTTCTTGAACCTGCCCAATAGAATAATCTATCGTTTTCTAATTAGAATGATTACCTTGCCCTGAAAGACAGAGGAACAGTAGAGAACAATCACTGCAAACGCTAAAAAACAAGAACTGTCCACACATGTAGTAAGCAAAAATGGCTGCCCAACATACATGTTTACAAATTATTTCTAAAAACAAGGTTACCTTAACATTAACCTGCTCGGCGATCTCTGATGCTATGTACACGCGACCGGTTTTCCCTTCGGAATAAACTCTGAAGGTTTTTCAGACGGAGTTTCGACGGAATTCCGCTCAAGCTGTCTTGCATACACACGGTCACACCAAATTCCGACCATCCAGAACGCGGTGACGTACAACACGTACACCGGGACTAGAAAACGGAAGTTCAATAGCCAGTAGCCAATAGCTTCTGTCTCGTACTTGCTTCCGAGGATGCGTCATTTTTGGTACGTCGGAACAGCATACAGACGATCGGTTTTCCCCATAGGAATTGGTTCCGTTGGAAAAATTTAGAACATGTTCTCTTTCTAGGTCCGTCAGAATTTTCATAAAAAGTCAGATGGGGCATACACATGATCGGAATATATGATGAAAAGCTCCCGTCGGACTTTTTCTGTCGGACATTACGCTCGTGTGTACACGGCCTCAAGGTTTTTTTAGTTCAGCCTGCTGGATTGAACAAAAAAAACGTAGTGTTTACCAGGCTTAAAGGTTAATTAGTCTTAAAGTGGTTGTAAAGGCAGACAGTTTTTTATCTTAAGGCATTCTATGCATTCTATTCTGTGTGCAGCAGCCTCCCTCAGCCCCCCTAGTACTTACCTGAGCCCCCTCTCTATCCAGCGATGTCCACGAGTCCCTCAGTCATTTCTCCCTCCTGATTGGCTGAGACACAGCAGAGGCCCCCTTGGCTACTACTGCTGTCCATCAAAGTCAGTGAGGCAATCAGGAGAAAGAGGGGTCGAGGCCGAACTACAGCTCCGTGTCCGAACTGCAGCTTGCTATGGGTGCCCCTATAGCAAGCTGCTTACTGTGGGGGCACTCGACAGGAGGTAAGGGTCAGGAGCAGCGAAGAGGGACCCTCAAAGAGGAGGATCCAGGCTGCCCTGTGCAAATCCAACTGCACAGAGGAGGTAAGTATAACATGTTATTTTTAAACAAAAAAACGAGACTTTACAATCACTTTAAGCCTTCAGCTTGCTATGCACAGTGCTGAATGAAAGAAATCTCAAAATTTCCCTATCCACACTAAACAGCATAAGTGGACCAATCTCTATGGCCAGCTATTGTATTCTGATAGCAGTTGTCAGAGTACCCGAACAGTGGTTGCCTCCACTGATCAGCCAACAATTTTTCACTCGGCTCCATCAATTTTCATGTCAACAGATGTCAGGCAGGAATTTACCAACAGGCCAACAGGGTTGGGTTGTGTTAGACTTATTCAGTGCTCAGAGGTTAACTGCTATTCCCTGTACACACGGTCGGACATTGATCGGACATTCCAACAACAAAATCCATGGATTTTTTTCCGACGGATGTTGGCTCAAACTTGTCTTGCATACACACGGTCACACAAAGTTGTTGGAAAATCCGATCGTTCTGAACGCGGTGACGTAAAACACGTATGTCGGGACTATAAACGGGGCAGTAGCCAATAGCTTTCATCTCTTAATTTATTATGAGCATGCGTGGCACTTTGTGCATCGGATTTGTGTACACACGATCGGAATTCCCGACAACGGATTTTGTTGTCGGAAAATTTTATAGCAAGCTCTCAAACTTTGTGTGTCAGAAATTCCTATGGAAAATGTGTGATGGAGCCTACACATGGACGGAATTTCCGACAACAAGGTCCTATCACACATTTTCCATCGGAAAATCCTATCGTGTGTACAGGGCATTAGGAAGGTTAAATGTTAAGGGTACATTTTTGGTTTAGGGATTTTAAGTATAAACCGGTTAAGGTTTAGGTTTAGGTTTAAGGAAGGATAGCAAAGGTAAGAGCTCATTATAGGAATATGGGTAGCTGTTAGGTGTTGCGCAGGTTTTTCACTGGAGCCTGTGTGTGGTCCACCTGTCACCCTGCCCAACATCCACTTCCCAGTCAATCATGAGACAATGAACAGTCCGTATGTTTGTTTTGTATTTTATTGAGGGATATTGAACTTGGATAGGGTAAGGGAAATGATGGGATGCCCAGGATCAATAATGGAATCAATAAGATGATCAGATGGAACCTCTACTGTATATACACTTCTAGAGCCCCAGTCTCCTCCAGCACAATGCTAATTTGTAGACTGTTCCTCTGTCTTGTACAATACTTGGTTCCTGGTACAGCTAGCATATGGTAGGCCCAAATCTGACTCGTGGTCAACTGTCATTTGCAGCCTCCTGGCTGCAGCTGCCCGATTCCACTGCTCATGACATCACAGTCTCTCCTGCTGGCTCTACATCCATCTCAGATTGCACTCTCCCAGTCTGCCAGCCTTACAGCTAGAATTGATTAAATTTACCTGCACTACATAAAAAAACTACTTCTAGCACCTACCTAAAGTAGAGAGTGCTACACACGTTTCTGTGCCTTCAAGCAATATTTTTCTTTATTTTCATCTGCTGATCACACCGATATGTCTGTAATTTTTCAATTTCCTTTAACAGACCAAGCTCTCCAACAAAAGTGTCAGTTAGAGGGTTGAAACAAACCATTTACCATTGAACCCTGCTTACAATTGTCAGCTTTTATTCATCCATGTAAAACCTTTATCTCAAAAGATAGTAGAACTGTTAATGTAACTGCTTATAAAATCTTAGCTGAAGGTTGCTAATGTGTAAATACTCTTTTATGCAATGACTCTTCCTATTAAAAGATAAAAAGTTTGTCAGGAGTTGTGTTTGACCTAAAAAACGTAAATCCTAACAACAAACCTATAACAAATTTAGTTTATTAGGTCCCTTTTGGCTTCTTAAATATGTCATTGAACGGGCTTTGGCTTATCTGTTCGATGCTTTAAAAAAAATATCTGTTGCTCTTACAGGAAGGATTGTAAGCTGATACATTTTTGTGCTTTATGCTTGTGCTGGCTGATTTCAGTTACGTTGTTCTCAGGTACTGTATCTCTAAAACCAGGTACACACTATTAGTTGAACGAAAATAAAAACTGTCAGCTCCAGTCGGAGCCACTGTACTAATCATGCAAGGTTAGTACAGCGATCTCCCCTGCTGAGCTATTGTGTTCTGACAGGGGGACGCCCCCCCCCCCAGAACACTGTAATCTGCTCTCTCTGCCATTGGCTGAGATCGATGATCGAGAGTGTGTTGGATGCTGTTTTTCCAGCATTCACGTCTGATAAAAGCCAAACGTCCGGCTTCTGTTTGACAGACCAACATACACACGGGCCGAATGTCGTCTGTTTTTTTTTTAGACCCGGCCGTTGTCTCCTGACATTCAGCCCATGTGTACCCAGTTTAAGGCTACATAACCTTGCCCTCTATGTTATAGTTAGCTTAAGAGGGGTTAATTTCTGTAGTCCCATCTTGTTTCCGTTGTCCTTATAGAGAAGGGTGAATAAGCATTGTAATCTTAGAACTGCAAGTGTGCTACTGGTAGAATTGCCAAGTGAAAATAAAGGGAAAAAAAAGACTTAAGAAAGAAAATGAATGTAGCTAACACATCCAAGGACTGCAGTAGAGACATTTTTTGTTTTGGGGGTTTAAATACAATTTAAATGAAAAGGGAGCACGTTTGACATTGCGGTGGCTGCAGATTTTTCATTTGTTCCAATACCAGACTCCAGGTGCCAAGAACAAATGTATCATATACTGTACAAAAGTACAGATCTGTTAGTACAGATGTGCATGCAAGCCTTATCAAAATGCGTTTCATAAGAGGAGTTAAATCCTTCAAGTTTCCAGTCTCATAAGGCTTCAAACAAGCTTTTATTTGAATGTAAATAAAGATGCTTAGATACAAATATGACTATACGATATTCTGCTCCTGGAGGGTCAGGATTTCCATCTCATAAACAAGTCTGAGAAAAACAACAGCTCTTTATGCCATATCGTCTTAGTCTTTGACCCTTTCTTCTTTGAAGCCTGATATTTTGTAGTGGAAAAGGAAATAGGTAAAGAAAGCGTGTGTGGGGCCGTATAGGATGGACTTTATTATTAGCTTAGCTAATGCTGAGAGTTCTCTTTCAATGAGCTAGCACTGTGGGATCAGCTGAGGGTCACTGACCATAATCCTCTTTGTTATGTAAAGAAGGGCCTATTCAACCAGAAGTAACAATCCACTTCCAAGAAAATTCCGAAGGCTACCGAAGCGACTTGTCAGCTCTAAACCCTTATATTTGCTTTATACATTTCAGACAGGGTTGATCAGTTAATGTTGTCATTCACAGTAGACTATACAAGGCAGGAAGAAGAAGCACCTTCATTGACAAGGCATGTCCAGGCGAAGATCTGACCTCATCCCTGGAACTCGTTCTGTCTACACGTGGGACTCTAGCCTCCAGGTCTTTTCCAATACAGAAAGTCGAAGTCTTCTTTCCAGTTTAGGGTGATTTTTAAATCACAGGCACCTGGAACATGTCCTCAGGCTTCCATCACAGGAGGGGAAACATAAAATCAACCGCACCCAAGTTAACTGACTGATGTTATTTCTGTGCACTGGAAGATACAAGATAGCAGTTAAAGTATTCCTGCTTCTAAAACCTGTTAAATAAAGCTATAGCAAACCTTGTATCCAGGGAGTCCCATATGACAGGACACTCTCATATGTAAATTTCAAACAGCGTCCAGGGCTGACCAGTGCAGCTACCTGCTGCACTTTCTTGTAGACCTGTTTATATTAATATGGGGTCCAACAGAAAATTGTGAGGGGCTGTTGAAGGTGGGTAATTGTGATCACACATGCATCCATATTATCATTCAATGCAATTATCATTCAATTCAATTAAACTGATCGCATTTCAAACTATAGGCAAAACTTTTTCCTGGTGCCTCCATGGCAGCATACCCATGACAAGCTCCACCTTGGCTCCTCCCTAAGGATCAGTGAATATCTTTAAAAGAGAGGGTGAGGGACCCCCCAGCATCCTTTTTTTCCTCATACATTATGGACAGTGAATGATGGTTTTACCTCTGCATTCTGCAGCTTCCATCTGGTTTCAGCCTCTTCCAGATGCGTTTTTTTTTTTTTCCCCTTCTCCCCTTCTCTCTCCTCCCTTCCTGACAGCCTGCTTCCTCTTCTCTCTTCTTTTTGTTTGCGGTCTCTCTTTGGGCATGGCGCATGCCTCGCACTGGCTTTTTGGGAGTCCTCAGCGTCCCTCTGCACATGAACGGTACGGTTTTAAGCTTTGGCGGCCGTCTTGCTCAAGGGAAAGAGTGTAATTCTTTGCCCCCTACTCACGAGTTAATGCCTGGGAGGAATTGATTTTCAGCAAAACTCCTCCCCTATACTCTATTTAACCTGGGAGCTTCAGTAAGGCTTCCTGCTGGGTCCACAGTGGGTTGCCTGTTTAGAAGCTCCTGGAAGTCTACCAGTTCTTTGATCACGGTAGTTTTTAACTTTTTTTTTTTCTCTCCTTTTTAACCTTTCACAGTATCTTACCTAGCCTGTTAAAACCAAGTTATTAAAGTATATTTTTTTCTCTGGCTGCTTTTTCTGTCTGCCGCCCAAAATGAGCTGCTCACCGCCCTCTCAAGACCTTCAGCAACATTTAAGTTAAAGACCATCGTCCAGGTAAGTTCCAAAAACTTACCTCCACTCATTACCTGTATTAATGGCACCTGTTGGAACTTGTTATCAGGATAAAAGACACCTGTCCACAAGCTCAAACAGTCACAATGCAAACTCCACTATGGTGAAGACCAAAGAGCTATCGAAGGACACCAGATACAAAATTGTAGACCTGCACCAGGCTGGGAAAACTGAATCTGCAATAGGCAAGCAGCTTGGTGTGAAGAAATCAACTGTGGGAGCAATAATTAGAAAATGGAAGACATACAAGACCACTGATAATCTCCCTCGATCCGGGGCTCCACGCAAGATCTCACCCAGTGGGGTCAAAATAATCACAAGAACGGTGAGCAAAAATCCCAGAACCACACAGGGGACCTAGTGAATGACCTGCAGAGAGCTGGGACCTACGTAACAAAGGCTACCTTCAGTAACACACTACGCTGCCAGGGACTCAGATGCTGCAGTGCCAGACGTGTCCCCCTGCTTAAGCCAGTACATGTCCGGGCCCGTCTGAGGTTTACAAGAGAGCATTTGGATGATCCAGAAGAGGATTGGGAGAATGTCATATGGTCAGATGAAACCAGAGTAGAACTGTTTGGTAAAAACACAACTCGTCGTGTTTGGAGGAGAAAGAATGCTGAGTTGCAACCAAAGAACACCATATCACTGTGAAGAATTGGGGGGGCAACATCATGCTTTGGGGCTGTTTCACTGCAAAGGGAACAGGACAACTGATCCATGTACATGAAAGAATGAATGGGGCCATGTATCGTGAGATTTTGAGTGCAAACCTCCTCCCATCAGCAAGGGCATTGAAGATGAAACATGGCTGGGTCTTTCAGCATGACAATGATCCCAAACACATTGCACGGGCAACGAAGAAGTGGCTACATAAGAAGCATTTTAAGGTCCTGGAGTGGCCAAGCCAGTCTCCAGATCTCAACTTCATAGAAAACCTTTGGAGGGAGTTGAAAGTCTGTGTTGCCCAGCGACAGCCCCAAAACATCACTGCTCTAGAGGAGATCTGCATGGAGGAATGGGCCAACATACCAGCAACAGTGTGTGACAACCTTGTGAAGACTTACAGAAAATGTTTGACCTCTGTCATTGCCAACAAAGGATATATAACAAAGTATTGAGATGAACTTTTGATATTGACCAAATACTTATTTTCCACCATAATTTGCAAATAAATTCTTTCAAAAATCAGACAATGTGATTGTCTGGATTTGTTTCCAAATTCTGTCTCTCATAGTTGAGTTATACCTATGATGATAATTACAGGCCTCTCTCATCTTTTTAAGTGGGAGAACTTGCACAATTGGTGGCTGACTAAATACTTTTTTGCCCCACTGTATTTCAGCCCTGTACGCCAGAAGAAGTCTAAGAAGTCCTTAACCTCAAGGCATCACAATGAATACCATGAAGGCCCTAACCAGAGTAGATCTTCAAGATCAAGATATCATACTCACTCAGAGGGCCCAGCCACAAAAAGACATCGCTCATCGCATTCTCCAAGCTCAAGGAGTTCAAAATGTGAAGCTTGTGGGGCCACTCCGCTGCCAGACAAATTGGTCTGTAGATCCTGCTTCAGAGAATATGCAGCAGATAGAGAGTCAGAAAGCCAACAAGTGGCTGACCTTCTTAAAAAAGTGGTCAAGGACTCTATAGTGGTAAATACCATACAGCCTTCAGTTCAACCTCCTACAGAGCCCCCAGTTCCTGGGCCATCATCAGCGGATCCCTCCATCCCCAAAAGGAACATCCTGGTCACACAGGAACAGTCTGATGGCTCAGGGGATTCCTCGGATGATCAGGACCCCTCCGGTTTCAGCTTTTCTTTGGTTCAGCCATATATACAAACTGTAAAGTCAGCCATAGGATGGGAGGAAGCTGAGACTACCTCTAAAAAATCGAAGAGCTAGACGAGAGGAAGATGACCGAAAAGAGATTTTTCCCTCAACCGTTTGGGGAAACTCTATCCTATGTCAGAGCAAGACTCAGTGATCTTAGACGGTCCATCTGCAGTAGATGTGGCTGTGGTTCGTCTAGCGAAGAATACCACTCTCCCCATGGATGATTCAACTTCTTTCAAAGATCCTCTGGACAGGCGAATAGACCTTGAGTTGAAAAGAGCGTACTAAATCCCAGGCAAAGCATGTAAACCAGTGATTGCAGGCATGGACAGAGAATGTAGAAATGGCAATTCGACAGTATAATTCTAAGGAAGAAATAGTGAAGGCTCTAGAAGAACTAAAGCTCTCAGCAGACTTCATAGGTGACGCGGCAATCAATACTATCAAATGCTCTCTTCTAAATAAATTCCTTTCTAAGCAATATCCAACCCGTCTAGCTAGTTATTTGTCATGGGTATGTTACCATGGAGGCATCAGGAAAACAGAAAATTGTATCATATTACCGTAATTTTCTTTTCCTGGTGCCTATCCATGGCCACATACAAACCCACCCATGGTATGCTATATTACGTAAGAATGCTGGGGGGTCTCTAACCCTCTCTTTTAAAGATATTCACTAATCCTGAGGGGGGAGCCAAGGCAAAGCTTGTCATGGGTATGCTGCCATGGATAGGCACCAGGAAAATTATGGTAAATATGATACAATTTTCATTTTTTTGTTGTTTTGTTTTTCATTTTAGATAGAGTAGAGCCTAGTACACACAACTAGCTATATATATACCATGCATTTTAATTAGAACAGAGTTCCTAAGTATTTAGTAAAACAGAATAATTCAATTTTTTTATTAACTCACTTTTACTAAAGTCTAATTTAGTTTTAGTGTTAGTTGCTTTAAGTAATTCAGTTATTGTAAAATGGTCATCTTTAAACCGTCCGTGACAAGTATCCGATCACCTAAAATTGAGTGTTCTATATAAGTTAATGTACTTTGCACATCAGGGAAGTACCAAAGTGCAAAAACCCAGACAGTCTTGCATGTTATTTATATATGACATAATGTGCCACCTAGTACGAATTGTTGAACGGTTGCTGGAAGCCCTGGAGGAAAATAAATTCTTTACATTCACCTTGGCCTCATCAATCACCCACATTAATCCTTTTGGAGCACCTGGTACACATGATAAAAAGGAACATATATCCACAGATTGATTTACGTGTTCTTTTAGAAAGGTGACCTGCTAATCTATCTCTAAGTTGCCAACCATCCTGACATTTTTATCTGAAGGAATTACACTGACAAGCAACGTTTTTCTTGATACTTTACCATATAATTGCACAGTATTTCAAAAATGTAAAGCATCAGTAGACCAAAGGCGAGGGAAGGCCTCAGAATTCTTCAAGTTTAAAGAAAGGACAAAAAAAGTTTTATTGGTCCCACGGCATAAACTTTAATGGCCCCACTGCATAAACTAGGGAACCCACTAGAATTTTTTTAATTATTAATATGTATGGGAAAATAGGTAATGCATTCTTCTACTTCTCATTTAATAACCATATGGATACTAGGGCTTCAGAAATAGTATTAAACCCTCAGCATTTTTTAGCTTAACACACTGAACACAATAAAAAAAAAAAAACATTCCTTAGTAAACTATTTGTTACAGTCTTACCCACACTTGCAGTTTACAACTTTCAGTGCTGCTGACTCCTACTCTCTTGGTGCTGCTTCCCTGAACTTCTGGTCTTCAAAGGAAAGAGTTGACAGAGGTCAGTGCAGTCTGTTAGTTTGGAGAAGGGAGATGGAGGAGGATGGTTGGATTTTATAATAATTTAACACAAGCTAGCATCCCATAGAACACTTCAAAAGAGCCCCCCTGAAACAGGAAACCTGGGGCAATGCTCATGGCACCAGCTTAGACTGGAACATAGGTGAGGATTGAAGGCTCAAGAAGCTGCATACTCAGTAAGTCTTTAAATCTGCTGCTGAAAGTGCTTAAAGTGGTTCTAAAGCTATGTATGTTTTTTAACTTACTGCATTCGCTGCATTAACCTGGAAATTCAGCCTAAAACTACCTCTAAATCTACTCGCAGCCACATTCTAAGACTAACCTATCTAACCCTGTAAAGCAAAAATCGCTATACGTACCGTTTCAGAAGCCAATCTGGTCTGTTCTCCAGCTGCGGATGCTGTGTGCAGGAGACAGCCGACAACGGCTTAGAAATGCCTGGGAAGTAACGTCACCCATAGAGTTATCGTTTGTCAGCTGCCTCTTCTGCACACTCCCATACACAGAAGCTGCCGCTGACAGCTCAGCATGGGTCCGGACCGGAGCAGCTTCAGAAAAGGTATGTATAGCGATTTTCTTCTTTACAGGGCTGGATAGGTTAGTCTTAGAATGTGGGGGCAGGGCAGTGCAGCGCAGAAAACTAGAAGAGGAGGTTCAGGGCTGCTCTGTGCAATATCACTGTAAAAAGCAACATGTTTATTATTTAAATGTTTAAAAAATTACTTTAGAAACTGAGGGTTTAATATCACTTTAAGGGCAGTACATCTAAATCAATTGAAAATAAATGTTTTTGATGTGATGTATGGTCAACCAACCTCACAGGAAGAACCGATGAACGAAACTAAATTTTTTCTGTAGAAGGTCATCTCCACAGGTGCCCACACGGTATTTAATAATGCATGCTTGACCAATATAAGTGTGCAATTCATGCTCCCTTTGCTCTCGTGAATGCTGCTCCTTTATGTCTATGTGTAGTCTGCCCCAGGGTTAGCAGGACCTCACCATCTACATGTCTTTAGATCAGATTTTCATGCCATATACTCAGTAACATCCGACAACATTATATTTCCTCAAACCATTCATACATTTACAGACTCTAGAGACCCATACTATTTATTTACACATCAGAGGCTGTCAGTATTAATTTTGAGCATAGGAGGTTTGTTTTTATACAACTAATGGTGCTTGTTCTGGCATTATATATTTTACTGATATCAAAACTTGGCATTGTAGGCAAAGTGCGTTTAAATAGTTCTGAAATGAGAAACAGACAAATAATGTTTTCCAGTTCTCATTAATGTTATTGTGCCCTTTGCAGGGAGTCAAGAGATGACTTTATCACTAATAGCCATCATAAATACAATAAACATGGCCTTAAAGGATAACTACACTTTTATCTGTTCCACACACATGACCCCCTTTGTGAATAAAATACAGTATAATATTGGAACCCAGATGCAGACATATCACCCTGTTGAAGCTGCCTGGAAACTGCATGTTCAAACAGGCATTTGAGGCGCTATCCTATTTGTGCCCTGTCAACAACTGTGTTTGCACCATAGCTATAAAGTTGAATGGGCTACCCCTCTCCTTGTTGAATATGTCCCAGATTAACCACTTCAGCCCCAGAAGATTTTACCCCCCTCCTTCCTGTAAATGTCACTGGTAGAAAAGGGGTTAACACTTGGGGGCGATCAAGGGGTTAAATGTTTTCCATAGGTGTGTTTCTCACTCTATGGGGATGGGACTGACTGGGGGATGGGGCATATCGCTGTTCCTACTTACTAGGAACAAACAATCTGTCTCCTCTCCCCTGACAGAACAGGGATGTGTGTGTTTACACACACAATCCCTGTTCTGGCTCCTGTGCCCGCAATCGCTCCCACTGGCCACGTGCTTCAGGTCCCCCGCACTGCAGCGCGCGTGCCTCCGGCAACTCTTAAAGGGAACAACATACCCATACGTTGTTTTGCCCACCCGTGCTAGTTTGCCGATGTATACCGGCATGAGCCGTTTAGCAAGTGGTTAAAGGATATTGCAAATCTAATAATACTTTTTACCTTCCAATGGCACAATCTGTGCCCACTGTGTCCTTTGGAACACTAATCCCTGTACCGGGCCACAGTTGCAGCAATAACCCTGGTAGAACCACTTAAACCAGAGGACATAAGGTTATGTCCATATGGGACAAGTGTCCCTGATCACCACCATACCAGTTATATTGGGAACTCTTTTGTTCTTCCTTTCTTTAGCCTCCTGTACTTTCTGGTCAGTGAACATGGCATTCCTGGGGGCAGTCACATACAAGAAAACTAGGCTTGATTGGCTCAGAAGAACTGGGACTGCTATAGGTGACACTACACTAAACTAAATTCCCTGACCCCTCATATAGAGGCAACTATTATAATAAATTTGTTTTGACACAATTGGTTGATTTGTGTGATCTACAAGATACAATGTCTGGAATATATTCAGTCCAGACACTGAAAAAGTCTCACGCATTTGGTACCATCATACTTAGGAGGAGTGGTAGAATGTGTTTTGGGTTGTAATTCCAAGTATGCCCATGCTGTGTGTAAGAAATGTCATTTTCTTTTTGAATTTTCCAAAAACTTTTGGCAAAACAAATGAAGTCTTCAAAAGACTCAGCATGCCTCTTAAAATACCTTTCAGTGTTTACTCTCCAAAATGTGGTCATTTTATGGGTATTTCCATTGTCCTGGTGCTCTAGGGCTTTCAAAAATGTAATAGGTGGTCGAGAAATTGGGTGTGTGATTTATGCCCCTAAAAGGCCTGAATGTGATCCTTGAATTTTGGGTCCCTCTGTGTAACTAGGCTGTGAAAACGTCTCATGCATGTGGTATTGCCACACTCAGGTGGAGTAGCAGAATGTGTTGTGGGGTGTATTTCTAAGTATGTCTATATGATGTGTGTTAGAATTATCTTATTACTTGACAACTTTGTGTAAAAAAAAAATACATTTTAGTTTTCTTTCCTGCATTTTTTAAAATACTTGTGGCAAAAAAATGACGTTTTCAAAAGAACTCACTATGCCTTTCAGAAAAGTGTGGAGTGTTTGCTTTCCAAAATGGAGTCATTTTGCTTCCATTGTCCTGGTGCTCTAGGGCTTCCAAAAATGTGATAAGTAGTCAGGAAATTGGAACGCCTGAAGGGGCTCCGTAGATTGTGGGCCCCTCTATGCATCTAGGTTGTGAAAAAGTCTCACACATGTGCTATCCCCATACTCAGGAGGCATAGCAGAATGTGTTTTGGGGTTTAATTGTAAGTATAGTGAGGGAAAAAAGAATTTGATCCCCTGCTGTGTACATTTGCTCACTGACAAAGAAATGATAGGTCTATCATTTTAATGGTAGGTTTTTGTTAACAGTGAGAGACAGAATAACAAAAATATCCAGAAAATATCCAGAAAAACACATTTCAAAAACGTTTTAAATTGATTTGCATTTTAATGAGTGAAATAAATATTTGATCCCCTATAAATCAGCAAGATTTTTGGCTCCCGGGTGTCTTCTATACAGGTAACGAGCTGAGATTAGGAGCACTATCTTAAAGGGAGTGCTCCTAACCTCAGCTTGTTACCTGTATAAAAGACACCTGTCCACAGAAGCAATCAGTTAATCAGATTACAAACTCTCCACCATGGCCAAGACCAAAGAGCTGTCCAAGGATGTCAGGGACAAGATTGTAAACCTACACAAGGCTGGAATGGGCTACAAGACTATCTCCAAGCAGCTTGGTGAAAGGTCGACAACAGTTGGTGTGATTTTTCGTTAATGAAAGAAACACAAAACAACTGTCAATATCCCTCGGTCTGGGGCTCCATGCAGGGTCTCACCTCGTGGAGTTTCAATGATCATGAGAACGGCAAGGAATTAGTCCAGAACTACACGGGAGAATCTTGTCAATGATTATGGGACCATAGTAACCAAGAAAACAATTGGCTGTGACTAAGCTGTGAAGGACTGAAATCCTGCCACGCCCACAAGGTTGCCCTGCTCAAGAAAGCACATGTACAGGCCCTTCTGAAGTTTGCTAATGAACATCTGAATGATTCACAGGAGAACTGGGTGAAAGTGTTGTGGTCAGATGCCAAAAGCAAGCTCTTTGGCATCAACTCAACTCGCCGTGTTTGGAGGAGGAGGAATACTGCCTATGACCCCAAGAACACCATCCCAACCGTCAAACATGGAGGTGGAAACATTATGCTTTGAGGGTGTTTTTCTGCTAAGGGGACAGGACAACTTCACTACTAGGTATGGTCCCGATGACATGGCTGGTCACGTGACCTCCACCAGCCACTACCCTCCTCCCGCTCCTCTTCCGCCTGTAGCTTTAGATTGCAGGAGGAGAGCAGTCATGTGACCGGCCATGAAAGATCGGTGGAGAGCGATCACGTGATCAGCCATGAAAGATCGGAGGAGAGCGGTCACGTGACCGGCCATGAAAGAACAGAAATAATAATTTATTTACGGGCATTGGTTTTCATTGACACTTACACAGAGTAGGAAGGATCCATGAAACAGAGGGGCTGGCAGTGATTTTTTTTAACTTTAGCATATGCTTGCAGGGGTGTCCCAGTAGACTGGGGGTTTCCTGGGAGTGCAGGGGGGCTGTGCAATGTAAAGGGGGGCTGTGCAATATAAAGGGGGTTGTGCAATGTAAAGGAGGGCTGTGTAATGTAAAGGGCTGCTGCATAATGTGAAGGGGGCTGTATAATGTAAAGGGGGCTGTGTAATGTAAAGGGGGCTGTATAATGTAAAGGGGTCTGTGTAATCTGCATGGGGTCTGTGTAATGTGTAGGGGGGCTGTGTAATGTAAAGGTGGTTGCGTAATGTAAAGGGGGGCTGTATAATGTAAAGGGGGCTGTGTAATGTGCAGGGGGGGGCTGGGGAATGTAAAGAGGGCTGTTTAATATGCAGGTGGCTGTGGAATGTGCAGGGGGGCTGAGTATTTGCCAGGGGGCTGTTTAATGTGCAGGGGGCTGTGTAGTATAAAATGTAAAGGGTGCTAAATACTGTTGTTTTCTGCTGTGATCAGACTTTGCTATATGCAGGGAGTGTTTTTTTTATTTTTTTATTTAAGAGCAGATAAAATAAAAAAATGGAGTTCTTCTGACTGAGTTTTTGATGAAAACCATGGGCACTAATTGTGATGCAGAAAAACTGTAATCGAATCGTGAGATCATGGAAGATACGCACCTCTAATATGCACATCTGTCTTTATGCTGGGAGCGCATCCCACAGTGCGCTTATAGAACAGAGACCGGGGTCTCGCTGGGAGCCTCGAATCCCGTACTAACGATCAGGACATGGAACTCCTGGTTCTGGATTTCTGGATCACCTGATGGCTGTGATTGCCTTTGATTGGCTATCACAGTGTTTGGGTCAAGTACGGATCAAAGGAAAGGGACAGTTCTTTTTGGGCAGGATTTTATTTTTTTTAAAAACATTTTTTAAATTAGTATCAGTGTCAGTTAGTGTCAGTGTGTTTTAGGTAGGATAAAAAGAAAGCAAAATGCACACCATTGTTTCTGGGCCATACTATGGGTACAAACAACAACTAACATACACATATGTAGTATCAATGCGATAGTCAGGAGCAGGAGAATTTATTTTGGGTTGATCTTTGGTGGTAGGTTATGGTAGTATGAAGAAATATACAGCTAAATGTAAAATAAATTATTTTTATTTTTTTTATTATTTTGGGAAAGATTTACTTTGATAACAAACAAAAAAATGAGGAGATATTGATGACCATTTACTGCCAAATGAAAGCCCGATTTGTCCTGAAAAAAAACAAGGTAAAATTCATCTGGATGCACAAAGTAGCTGTGATTATATGCACAGTTTTACTAATGCATGTCAAAGTTGCAAAATTGCGCTAAGGCATTAACATTTGTTTTCCCCTTAGGCTGGTTAGAAGGGGTTAAAATGACAACTCTGCGCAAAAGGTATATATTTTCCTAATTTTTCAAACTATTGTGACAACAAAGCTCACCATGCCTCTTACTGAATGCCTTGGACTGTCTACTTTACAGAAAATGGGTCATTTGGGGGGGGGGGGTATTTACAATGTTAGGGCAACAGTACAGTTACAATACAATTCAATACAGGAGAAATCAGAGGGCCCTGCTCTAAAATTAGTTTTAGTAAATTTTTCCTGAAAATTAGTGTTTGATAAAAGACTGTACAAATACTGTATGACACAAAAAATTGCAGCAGCCACCATTTTATTCTCCTGGGCTGCTGCTTTCAGAAAATATTTTTTTTTTGTGGGTTCTAAGTAACTTTCTAACACAAAATGCTGATTTTAACGTGTTTGAAAAGTTATAAAATTGTCACAGACAGCAAGTGTAAAGTTTATCTATGTTCCCATTTTTTTTCTTTTAGTTTTAGACTAAATAGAGAACAGATAAAACTGCTGTCAAGTTTTACTGCTATCAAGGGCTCGGTTAGAGAGATTTCTCCTCACTTTCTGTTTTGGGGGACAAACTTTTACCAGACAGGAAGTGTTGAATGCAAAAATTTCTAGAACTCCCATGGGGCTTTTTAGACAAACAAGTATAACAGTTCAGTATACATAAAATCATATTATTTTTTATTAATACAAAATTAGACAGGCATACTACCCATGAGGAAGAGATATAAAGAGAAGTCAAAACGCGTTGGGTCATCCCGGTTGTACAGCATAGTTTGTAGGAGTGATACAAGTATATTTTTATACAGAAGTGTAATTTTGGGTATTGCTGTAATTCAGAATAGTTTGCTCTGATGAAGCACAATGTATCAGCCATACCAGTTTTTACAGATACATTTTAATTTTGTATTAATAAAGAATAATATGATTTTTTATACTGCACTCTTATATGTGTTTGTCTAAAAAGTCCCATGGAAGTTGTAGAAATTCAAGGTTTATGTAGGAATGTTGGCAATTAATAGCTCTGTGTAAATTTCCTTTGTTCAATTGACCAGACCGGAAGTGTAGGAAAATCTGCAACGTGGAAACAGGTAAAAATAAAAAGCTTACAGAGGTTCTAAAGGTTTTTAACTTTCAAAAAAGCAGTTTTATTTCTGTCTGTGTTGCCATTAGGGAGATTTCCCCTAATTTCCTGTTCTGTCAACGTTTTTACTAGACTGGAATTGAAGGAATCTAACAGACCCTCTGACGATAGTAAAATCTGACACTAGTTTTAATCCTTCCCAACTCTATCCAAAACAAAAAAAAGTTTTAGTCGTAGATACATTTTAATGACCTAAGCATAGCATCCAACTACTTCCTACTCTGATTATCTCCTTAAGGCCCCGTTCACACCTATGCAAATCAGACGTGGCTTACACCGCATCCAATTCGCAGGACATTTTAAAATACATTCATTTGAATGCATCTGGTTCACATATGTGTGTTGCATTCGCACTGCACATTGCCCAAAAAAAGTGTGCATTTTCTGGGCATTGCGGTGCGAATTACAAGCACATTTTCTTCTATGGGAACACATCTGATTCGCCAATGCATTCCATTATGAACACGAATTCACTCCTTCTCCTCAATACACCTTCCCCCTCTCCCTGCTCACTGATCCACAGCTACAACGGAAAGGAACCGCTGAACAGCTGTTTTTCCTCTTCGCAGAGAAAACAGAGCTGGAATTCGCACAGCACATGTGTGAACCCATCCTTAGGGAGAAAATCCTTCCCAGTACCGGTCTTGCCTGTCCCCATATACTTGAATAGGGCCATTCTCCAAATGTCTGCAGTAAAGGATTATGGAACAGCAACTTTTATCATGATAAAGAGGTCCCCTGAGGCCTTGAAACATCACACTTTTTCCTTGTGACAAGAATAAATGTTTTCCCTTTGACTTGCCATGATGTGCTGATGATTAATTAAAGTAGACATTCTCCACCAGGGTTCCATGGAAACCTAGGGTTCCTCCAAAATGTGCTAGGGGTTCCATGAGCTGTGGCTGACTGACCTCACATCTGATGGTACTTGCATAGGTATGAGTTCAATGCCATTTGGCAAAACCAGCAGTATGACACCAATGATTTTTTTTTACCTGTTTGCAACCGGACATTTTCCCAATGAACTCCAAAATAAATTAATCAAATTGGTATTGGAGCTGGGAGACTCTAATAAATGCACCACCTCCTTTAAATATGACAAAACAATGTATACCCAAAGTGCACAAAATTAGAGTTTTAAGGTGCAGAAAAATCAACCAAAAGCAAAATTTACAAAAAATATAGAACATTTTATTACATAAATATTATAAAACAATTTGTAAAATTTAGGCCATATCAACCGAATGGTCAAGGTACAAAAGTGTGATTGCCTCTACATGTTTTACCACAAACGTGGCTTCTTCTGGAGCTTTTGTAGAACCTTGTTATTTAATATTTGCCACCTTTTAAAATGATCTTGGTTCCAAATGATCCCCTGGACCCATCAAGAGGTTTTATGGGGAACATCTGTGCCAAAAAAGAGGAAAAGAGGCATTGCCCTGTACAGCACCTAGTGTTTTTTAAGGAGTTTTAATGAATCGATTGATCAGCCAGCTGTGGCTATCCACACTGTTACTAGTGAGGCTCTTAACCTGTTTAAAAGGGTTTATCCCTTGTGATAGATTGAAACAAGTTTTTCGATCTTCACTGGTTAAAGAGGTGTCGCGCTGACACTGAGCCAAGGAACAGTGGCAAACTGAAAGAGGGAAGTGCTCAGATGGCATAATTACCCTGTAAATTTGCTGGCATCAGAGGAAGTTTATATATGGAAAGGGATTGAAACATTGATTAATCCATTCATTGAAACTCCTTGAAACACTAGTTGCTGTACAGGGCAATGCCTCGTTTTCCTCTTTTTTGGCACAGACGTTCCACATAAAACCTCTTGATGGGTTCAGGGGATCATTTGGAACCAAGATCATTTTGAAAGGTGGCAAATACAGGCGGTCCCTGGGTTACAAACAAAACAGGGACTGTAGGCTTGTTCTTAAGTTGAATCTGTTTGTAAGTTGGAACAGGTACATTTTTTAAGTGTAGCTCCAGCCAAAAAATCTATTTCTAAGCTTTTTGGATGACATTATCACCCCTGTAACATTTGTTTTGCTGTCTGTGCCCCTGTTCAGAAGATTTCACCTCACTTTCTGTCCCAATGACAATTGGATTTTGAAAATTTGGGTTATTAGGGAAACAGGGATTGGTGATAAAGCATCAGTGGGGAGACACCTTTTTCCAATAATAGCTCTTACAGGAGAGAATTTCCCTTCCTAGGGGTAGATTTCCTCTCACTTCCTGTTGTCTCCCTCCGTTTGTAAGTAGGAGTCGTTTGTAAGGATGTTTGTAAGAAGGGGACCGCCTGTATTAAATAAAAAGGTTCTACAAAAGCTCCAGAAGAAGCCACGTTTGTGGTAAAATACATGTAGAGGTAATAACACTTTTGTACCTTGACCATTGGGTCGATATGGCCTAAATTTTACAAATTGTTTTATAATATTTATGTAATAAAATTTTCTATTTTTTTTGTAAAATTTGCTTTTGATTAATTTTTCTGCACCTTAAAACTCCAATTTTGTGCTCTTTGGGTATACATTGTTTTGTCCTAAATAAATTAGTTTGAACAGGGGTTCCTTGAGACCTGAAAATTATTTTAAGGGTTCCTCTGGAGTAAAAAGGTTGAGAAATGCTGCTTTAAATTATACTCTTGAAGTTTATGGATAACAGTGCCATATGTCTATTCACTAGTTCTGTACCGCCAAAGTTTCAAATCTGCACACTGTATGGAGTACACTGAAATATATTATTTCTTGGATGCTGTCTGGGAAGATTTTTCATCCTGTTAGAGAGGTAGGAGCTGTGCAGGAAATAATTGCAAATCTTTTTCCAAGCTTTCCCATTCTGTTCTGCTTTATGCTAAATCCGATCCCGGATTTAGGTACACTCTAGAGAGGATTATTAGCAAAATAGATGTTCTTTCAGAGAATCTGTATAGGTCACTTATGATTTAGGTAATAGACCTGCTCTAATCTCTAAATCTAAAGGAAAATGTTATAGATTCACAGCAGCTGAAGACACACAGGTTGGCATACAATATGTATTTTTGCAGCTGTCAAGGTACAGCATAGCATATTAGCTATAATTACAGGTTGAAGTGATTTCCAAGCTCAACTTGGAGATGGGATGGGGGCTGGACCCCCACCATGTTCATGGGAAGACTGGAAACACACCAATTTAGCATTTCACATAGCAATACAATATTGGAGAAGCATGAATTGTTATATTATACAGTTTTACATTACACAATTCCCGTTATCATGATTATTATACAGGATTTATAGAGCGCCAACAGTTTACGCGGCGCTTTACAACTTGAGGGTAGACAGTACAAGTACAATACACTTTAATACAGTAGGAATCAGAGGGCCCTGCTCCTTAGAGCTTACAATCTAAGAGATTTTATAAGTAATAGGGTACGCAGTGCTTATGTCAAACATAGCAGAGTCCCATATTCTCTATTGTATGTCACACTATGATATATACATACACTATATAACACTTTTGGTGTTTAGTTTTTTTACCCACCACACTGCAGACTGAAAAACTGAAAAAAAAGAAAAGAGGTTGGTCTTTGAATGAAATACTAATTGATGGATGAGTGCATTCATTTGTCAATGAGATGTTCTTTATAGACATTAAAGAAGCGTGTCTTTTTAACGCTTTTGTGCGTACAATATATTTTTTTTTTACAATTAAAGACTTTTTGGAGGTTCTTACCTTAGGCCAGAGCACTCTCTGTTTCATTTATAGTTTTTCAGAGGATTCCCTGGGCTGCAGAGAGCTATAAAGAAGTGGATGTTTTTTTCTACTACAACATACATGTCAGGTCACCTGTGACCAGGTGACAGATGCACTCTGTAGGAGTCGGAAGTGCACCGCTAGGTAGTGGACCCTAGGACTGACTACTGCGGTTTGACCCTGGGAGGTTCAGGAAGCAGGTCTACTGGATCACTAACACAGATCCCAGTGGGAGCTAGAGCATAGATTCCCCAGGGCGCGGAATCTATAAGCCAGCAGGTGTTCACCAGAGCCTCTAGTGGTGAGGATAGACTGAGCTGCAGTCTGGCTCCAGGTCGCGGCCCCCAGGGTCTCACAGCTCACACTCATGGTAGACTAAAGGAGAAGAGGAAGTAGGCAGCAGGCTGGAACAACAAGGAAAGTAAAGGGATAAGCCAAATGTCAGGGCGACTAGCAGACAAGGATAAACATAACACACCAAAGGTCAGGGTCACGCGCAGACAGGGAAAGTCGAGAACAGGCCAAAGTCGGTAACTGGAATCAGACGTAAGGGCAGGGCCAGATTTCTGACAAGGCCACCGAGGCCAGGCCTCGGGGCAGCAGTGGAGCAGGGGCGGCACCAAAGCCACCCCCCCGCCGCATGAAACCCCCCCCGATCTGTCCCCACGAGTCCCGGCTCCCACGGCTGCCTCCCTGCACAAACATAGCCCCCGGCGCCGCGGCAATAGCGTGCACTGACTTGCTAGTAGGGGCGGACTTGGCCAGGGGGAGGGAGCAAATGACGCCCCCATTAAATGCCCGGCGGTGACTGGCAAGACCGGGTGTATGTCATTCCACTGACTGAGGCGGAGGCGGAGCTTAATGCTCCGCCTACCCTCCTCTGCGTGACTGACACATCCCTATCCATGTTCTTCTTGTCCCAGGGGGCGGGGTCTCGGGGTCTCTCTCTGTCACTCACAGGAGGAAACAAAAGAGGAGGATGATGGGATTGGAACCCCTGCAAGTGGTGGCCAGGATAGCAGGTAAGTTGAATTTATTTTTGTAAGTGGCAGTGCTCACTGCTCATCTTAGATTAAATGCAATTTTTCAGAGCATATTGCAATAAAGTGCTCCATGCATGCTCAAACCCATTAAACTGTCCACATTCAGTGAAGGTTCATGTACTGTAAACTTTGCAGTACATGAACTTTCACTGAATGTGGACAGTTTAATAAGTTTGCATAGGTTCCAGCATGCATGGAGCACTTTGCAGTACATGATTTTTCACTGAATGTGGTGGACTGTCTAATAAGTTTGCATAGATTCCTGTAGAATCCCATAGATTCATGATAGGCGGCATTGATGGACACTGATAGGCGGCACTGGTGAGCTGCACTGATGGGCACTGGTAGGCTGCACTGATGGGCACTGGTATGCGGCACTGATAGGCGACACTGGTAGGCTGCACTGATGGGCACTGGTAGGCTGCACAGATGGGCACTGGTAGGCTGCACTGATAGGCGGCACTGATGGGCACTAATAGGCGGCACTGGTAGGCTGCACTGATGAGCACTGATAGGCAGCACTGGTAGGCTGCACTGATGGGCACTGGTAGGCTGCACTGATAGGCTGAACTAATGAGCACTGATAGGCGGCACTGATGGGCACTAATAGGCAGCACTGGTAGGCTGCACTGATGAGCACTGATAGGCAGCACTGATGGGCACTGGTAGGCGGCACTGATGGGCACTGGTAGGCTGCACTGATAGGCTGAACTAATGAGCACTAATAGGCGGCACTGGTAGGCTGCACTGATGAGCACTGGTAGGCTGCACTGATAGGCACTGGTAGGCGGCACTGATGGGCTGCACTGATAGGCAGCACTGATGGGCACTAATAGGCGGCACTGGTAGGCTGCACTGATGAGCACTGATAGGCGGAACTGGTAGGCTGCACTGATGGGCACTCGTAGGCTGCACTGATAGGCTGAACTAATGAGCACTAATAGGCGGCACTGGTAGGCTGCACTGATAACAACTGGTAGGCTGCACTGATGGGCACTGGTAGGCGGCACTGATGGGCTGCACTGATAGGCAGCACTGATGGGCACTAATAGGCGGCACTGGTAGGCTGCACTGATGGGCACTCGTAGGCTGCACTGATAGGCTGAACTAATGAGCACTGATAGGCAGCACTGATGGGCACTAATAGGCGGCACTGATAGGCTGCACTGATGAGCACTGGTAGGCTGCACTGATGGGCACTGGTAGGCGGCACTGATGGGCTGCACTGATAGGCAGCACTGATGGGCACTAATAGGCGGCACTGGTAGGCTGCACTGATGAGCACTGATAGGCGGCACTGGTAGGCTGCACTGATGAGCACTGATAGGCGGCACTGGTAGGCTGCACTGATGAGCACTGGTAGGCTGCACTGATGGGCACTGGTAGGCTGCACTGATAGGCAGCACTGATAGGCAGCACTGATGGGCACTAATAGGCGGCACTGGTAGGCTGCACTGATGGGCACTGGTAGGCTGCACTGATAGGCTGAACTAATGAGCACTGATACGCGGCACTGATAGGCGACACTGGTAGGCTGCACTGATGGGCACTGGCAGGCTGCACTGATGGGCACTAGTAGGCTGCACTGATGGGCACTGGCAGGCTGCACTGATGTGGGCAGCACTGATGGGCACTAATAGGCGGCACTGGTAGACTGCACTGATGAGCACTGGTAGGCTGCACTGATGGGAACTGGTAGGCTGCCGTAATAGGCTGAACTAATGAGCACTGATAGGTGGCACTGATGGGCACTGATAGGCTGCACTGATGGGTACTGATATGCTTTATGTTGATATTGTTGAAGTTGTTGTTGATATTTATTTTTGGAACTTAATTCTGCATAAAACATTTAATAGTGTAATTTCATGAGATATGTTTAGGTGTGAGGTGTGGGGGGCGGCATTGAAGACCCGGTCTTGGGGCGGCAAAGGTAGTAAATCCGGGCCTGCGTAAGGGACACAGCAAGTGCACATGAAAGCTAACACACAATGGTGGATCAGCACTGCTGGCTTGCAGTGCACAGGTTAATATAGGGTTCCCTGATAGGGCGTGGGGTGGGGCCATGCTTAGAGGAGAGGTTATAAAACCAACCAGGTGTGAGTGGCTGGCCTCTTAGTCTGAACACATGAGGAGAAGGTAAGCTGACAGAGAAAGATTACTGCATAACCATGACAATACATTAGGAAAGAGACTCTGTCACAATAATTTAAACTTTGGTAGATATATAGACTTGTAGCACTGTTGAGTGCTGACTTTAGTTTATCATTTTTGGTTCTTTGTCAGTATAGTTAAATTGTCTCATTGGGTCCCAAACCCTACTCCAAAGAAGCTACATACTCTGTACCGATAATGGTGTAAACAGCTGTATGCAGTTTGTAATAGGTGGCTCTATAATATTATAATATATTTGCATTATATACCAACTGTTGTGCATCTGTCTGAAAGGGCATAAAGGAATGATTTTGATGGGCCCATCCACTGTCCTGAAATAAGGAAAAATCCTCTTACTTTGGGGATATGTGATGAAATGAGACGTGTAAATACCTTCTGCTCTAGGAAGGCTTTACTGTGCTAATTGTTGGTTTACACATCTTCCTTATGCAACAAAGGTTGTCATTGAACTCAAGGGATGCCAAAAGCGATGAGTGTTACCTGTGTGGAGTCAGATATGTATGGAATGGCTTATTGAGTGGAGGAAGATATTACAACACTTGCTGCCTATTTATTGCATGGCAGGCAAGTGTTCTTCACCTGCCACAATTCTGTACATACAGGAGGCTGCAAGTGGTGGAATAGTAGGTAGGTAGCATGGTCTCACATTGCAGATTGTCCACACAGGGTAGCTCTTGTTTTTTTTTTTTTTGCATTGAAGAAGTGCAGGCAATCTAGGATGTATGACGCTTCTCACAGGTTTTCATGTTGCAGTGGGTATGTTTGAAAATCTGAGCGACAATCTATGTTTCTACTCATGTAGGGGCACCAACAATGCTGCTATTTTGCATTGACACTTGTAACGGCCCGCTAATGATTTGATGCCTGCACACTGTAAGGTTTATGCTAAGCTGCAAGGCTTCTTGGGATGATGCTGGGGGTGCTTGCAATACAGACAGAAGATAATGAATGGACACTGGGCTTTCAGTGGGAAAAACCAGCAAGACAAAGGAAAAGGCGCAGTACATTTTAAACGTATTGCAGCTGCACTTATCTTGTACCCTGCAATTGTCACCTAGCCCTCACCCCTGCATTCTGTATTACTTGCTGCTGATGTCAGCTCTCCATGCATTCTGTGAGTTACTTGCTCCTGAAATCTGCTCTCTGTGATTTACTTGCTCCTGACCTCTGCTCTCTGTGATTTACTTGCTCCTGACCTCTGCTCTCTGTGATTTACTTGCTCCTGATCTCTGCTCTCTGTGATTTACTTACTCCTGGTACCTGCACTTTTTGTGTTACTTATTCTTGACCTGTGCTTTCTTTGTCTTACATCTGACTGCTTCAATCTGTGCATTACTTACTTCAGATCTCTCCACCCTGTGGATTACTTCCTCCTGACCCATTAATTTTTGGTGTTACTTGCTTTTGATCCCTGCACTTTTGCATTACTTACTCTTAACCTGTCTCATTTGCTTCTGACCTCTGCTCCATGTGTTATTTATTTATGACATCTGCTCTCAATGTGTTATGTCATCCCGCTGCAATCTGTGCATGATTTACTCCTCTGCATTCTGTGCATTACTTAGTTCTGACCCCTGCAGTCAGGATGTTACTTACTTCTGACTCCTGCACTCTGTTTGTTACTTACTTCTGCAATGTATACATTACTCCCAACTCCTGCAAATTATATGTTACACACTCCAACGTCATGCAATCTGTGCGTTACTTAATCCTGACCTCTGTAGTCCATGCATTCCTTACTGCTGGCCTCTGTACAATGTGTGTTACTTATGCCTGACCCCTGCACTTTGTACATTACAAATTCATGGCCCATAGTAGCATAATATTAAGTTTTATTTAACCATACCCCTTTGAGCTTTTTCCACTGCTACTGCAATTTGGCCACATCCACAATTTACCATTGCGGTGCAACGTTCCTCTGTTTATTATGCCCAAGGTTTTTTTGTCTTGAATATATTGCTTCTTGTTCTGAAAGTCTGTGATCAATTGTTTTAAGAAGTGTTTAAAATAGGGGCGTGATTTTGTTGGTATGGCTACAAATGGAGATGTGTGGTTTTGGCGTGTGGTTTAAAAGTGGTCTGGTCAATAGGGTGTCCTCAAATTTTATTTTGAAAACCTAATTCTAATAGTTATCTAAGGCTCAATTAAAGAGGTTTCCCTTCATTTTCAGCCTTTTAAGAAATAGATATAAAGTAGGGAATTCCCCAACAGCAACACAGATCATTTTTTTTTAAAAAAGTAGAGTAGGTGAAATCTAAAACCCCTGTTCACTTCTCATTTCTATCTACCTTCTGAAGATGCTAATTGCCTGCCTGTCATCCTGCTCCTCCACTTCCATTTCTTTATTGGGCATTAACGTAATAAATATGCAGCTTCATTTGATCCATTCTTGTTTAGGGTCAGTGACTCACTAGGAACCAAAACCTACGGCTTGGTAAGGGGAACAGTAGCCCAAGATTTTTAATGAGTGTATTTTTTTTAATATTGTGAAATGTCAAAGAATTTAAATATGATTAAAGATAATTTAAAACTTGGTATAAACTGGTATATACCATACATGGATAAATCTGAGAGTTTCTGGAATATAATTAAATTGATGATGGATTGTCCTGCACAGAAAAGTTGCATAAATTATAACAATACAGCTTTCTGTACAAGAATGGGATATACGTAAATTGCTATTGGAAGCTCTTTTACAGAAATACAGATTTTTTTTTTTTGATGTGCAATATCTCCCTTCCTTTTTTTTTAAACTGTGTCCTGGCAGAGAGGGTTTGAGGGAGATTAAGAAGAGATTCTGGTTTCATTCTCAAACTCCCACAATAAAATAATTTAGCAAATATATTTTCTTATTACTGAGTACCCTCCAGAGACCTGTCAAGTAATGCTAATGGTTCCAGATACCTTAATGTTTGTGGAGGTGGTACTGAAGGGAGTTGAACAGCATGGAAGCCAATCATGGGAATTCTCAAGCTTCACATCCATTAGTTGACAGGCATTATTCATCATACTCGCTAAATACTACTCAGCAAAAGAAAATATGTACTTTTGATACTGAGATTTAAAAAAAAAACTAAAATAATGTTTATTGAGACAGAAATATTCAGTAATCATGTGAAAAAATCAATGTTTTCACATTCTATTATTTATCATGTGGTGTTCTGTTCCATAGTATTGACCATAGCTGCCATGTCTTCAGCCATAATATTCTCATTCTGCATTATAAAACACCATTCCAAAAGTGGAGACAAAAGTGCAACTTTTTAAAACACTCTTACCTCACACAGTTCCAATATGTTCATAAATTACATTTTTGATACAAAAAAGGTAAACAGAAAATGAATGCCTCTGTTAATTAAAATTTAAACGAATAGTTCCTGATTGACTGATGAAACATTATAAGGTAAAATAAGGGTGACAGGTGACATAGATATAGGACAGGATGATACACATTTTGGTTATTTTGTGATGTACAAGCTATAAGACAGTTAAAGCCAATGTAAACCATTTTTCTGAATCTAGTTTAGTTTACTAATGCACTGTATATCATAAACAGTTTCCTTTTTTTTTTTTTTTACCTTTTTTTTATATTTATCTCAGTGTTGATGATCTCCTGCAGCATCTTTGCAACCATTTCATGTCCACATGAAAGCACCCCAGCAATGGCTGCATCGCATTTCTCAGGGTACACCGGACATACAAGAAGTGGTCATTGCTCCAGGAAACCTGCTAGGAAATGCAATATGCATTTAAATGATACAGGCATACTTCACTTTTAAGTACACAATAGGGTTTATTTACTAAAGCTGGAAAGTGCAAAATCAGGCTCACTTCTGCATCTGGTTTTCAGGAAAAAACTCAAGACCTTTCTCTTCTAGAAGCTGACAATGCATTAGCGCCTTGAGGCGATTCAGTTCGCATTTGCAGTGCTCTATAAATCTTTCATTCATTCATTCATAGAAACCAACGAGCTTCCAGATTTTATTACCAAAGCTTAATTGAACAAGCCAAGGTTATAAGCTCATTGGTTTCTATGCAGAAGTGAGCCTGATTTTGCACTTTCCAGCTTAAGTAAATAAACCCCATTGTGTACTTAAAAGTGGGGTATGCCTGTATTTGTACATATAAGTTCCCCATTACCAATAGGTCTTTCTGTTATAGTGCCCCCTTTATGTTAATGGTCAGTGTACTGCCCACTGTTACATTAGTGTTTAACATGATACCCCCATTGCATGCCAGTGTAGTGTCCCGTTACATTGTTGGCCATTGTAGTGCCCCCCTTACATTGGTCCCTAGCGAAGTGCCCCTCATTATATTAGAACTCACTGTAGTGTAGTACATTGGAGGCCAACATTGTGCTCCTTGATTCACTGGTGGCCAACAAAGTGCCTCCTGTTACATTGGTGTTCAGTGTGGTGCCCCTCCCCCCCATTACTTGGTGTTCAGTGTAGTGCCCCTGTTACATTGGTGATCAATGCACTGTCTTTCATTACATTGGTGATCAATGCACTGTCTTTCATTATATTGGTGGTCAATGGTAAAGTATCCTTTACAAGGGTGTCAGTGATTAAGTGTCCCATTATTTTGGCATCAGTGTTTACTTATTTGGCACATGAAAGGCCCCCTAATGTCATCACTGGAACTACACAGGAACCATTAAGCAGGAAAACATTCTGCCTGAGAGTGCCTGCAATGCACCAGGAGATGGGAGGTGGGTGGGTGCACTTACTTATTCACAAATGTGTGTACATTCACTTTACACACTGAACAGTGCAATTCTTTAGTAAATCAACCCCTTTGAGTAAGAGTTATAGAAGTAGACATATTTTGGTACACTCTGGGGACATCTAGGAGCTTTATTAAATACATACAGTGAAAAACAGCAATATGAACCCTTTAGCTGTTAGGGAAAACACAGATTCTATGACTATGGTTACAGTTTTCGGAGTTCATAAGTTTAAAGTGGTTGTAAACCTCAGACATGAAATATGAACAAAGCATATCCCTCTATAGTGTGTACTTGTCTCAATTAAGAGCACTAAGTGTCATTTCTGTCTGCTACTTCATTCCACAGCTATCAGTGTGAATCACTTCTGACACATTTTCCTGACACCAAGAGAAAAGAGGTGACAAAAGAGGGAGCTCCAGCTGATTGGCAGCCTCAGCTGTGTTCCTGTGTGCTGTGTGAAGGGGGATGTGTCCCTTACCTCCAATCAACTGTCACAACTCTCCTTACTGAGATTTGCAGAGTGTAACTTCAGCTCTCCGTCTCCTCTTTTCTGACTGCACATACAAGCTTTATCAATTCTGGACTTTGAATGAATGTAGAGAAGAGAAGACTGTAGATAAACAGGTACAACTTATGTAGGAGGATTTATTTTATTTCTGTGTATCACCTGAGGCTAGTAACTTCACTGAGTATACACTATATTGTTAAAAGTATTACCTACCTTTACACGTTTAATGGCATCCCGGTCTTAGTCTGTAGGGTTCAATATTAAGTTGGCCCACACTTTGCAACTATAACAGTTTCAACTTTTCTGGGAAGGCTGTCCATAAGGCTTAGGAGTGTGTCTATGGGAATGTTTGAGCATTCTTCGAGAAGCGCATTTTTGAGGTCAGGCACTGATGTTGGATAAGAAGGCCTGGCTCACAGTCTCCACTCTAATTCATCCCAAAGGTTTTCTATCGGGTTGAGGTCAATGAGAAATTAGGTCAGGACTCATTTGGTGGAGGGGGGATTACAGTGTGGTGTTGTTTTTCAGAGGTTGGGCTTGGCCCCTTAATTCCGGTGAAAACAACCCCACACTGTAATCCCCCCTCCACCAAATGATTCGGACCAGTGCACAAAGCAAGGTCCATAAAGACATGGATGAGCGAGTTTGGGGTGGAGGAACATGACTGGCCTGCACAGAGTTCTGACCTCAACACGATAGAACACCTTTGGGATGAATTAGAGTGGAGACTGCGAGCCAGGCCTTCTAGTCCACATCAGTGCCTGACCTCACAAATGCACTTCTGGAAGAATGATCAAACATTCCCATAGACACACTCCTAAATCTTGTGGACAGCCTTCCCAGAAGAGTTGAAGCTGTTATAGCTGCAAAGGGTGGGCCAACTTAATATTGAACCCTACGGACTAGGATGCCTTTAAAGTTCATGTGCGTCTAAAGGCAGGCAGGCGTTAGGGATTACAACCATTTTAAAGTTAAGGAATGGCAATTTTTACAGTTACATTAATGGAATGCATGCAACCCTCCTTTACTTAATTGTATTGTAACTGTACTATCTCTCTTTACGTTGTAAAACACTACACAAATGGCTGGTTCTATATACATCCTGAATAATAATACATTTAATTCCACTAGATTCCCGGTCCCATGCCAAGCTGCTGCTCTGCAGTTTACTGAACCCAGGAGGTTGCTCACTTGGCTTGGGTGCCATTTAGAGAACACTTTTCATTTTCAAAATGAGTGTAAAGTGTTCTCTGATTGAACAAGGTGGAAATTGTGACATCACTGCCCCACCTCTGCACCTCATCCAAAAACAGAATGCTTTACATTAATTGAGAGATGCCTGGCTGTCTCTGACATTAGTACTTTCTAAGCCACAGACCCAGTACAGGCATGCATCATGCCAAATTCATTATGAGGTCACAGTTTGAGATCTACATACTGGTTCTGGTTCAGTCACTCATAGCGAATTGAAGCCAGAGGGTGAGCATGACAGCATGACAAAACTAGAATTACTAGAAGGGGATGTGCAATAAAGCCCCTGAATTTCTCTAATAACAATATTTTGTAAGAGAGATTAGGTATTCCACTTTAATTTAATAGGAACACCTGTTGAAACAAGAGCAACACATGTAGGGGAGAGGTTGACCAAGCAGAGATATCATGGGAATTCAACTCTTGTTGTAAACTCATCTGCTAAAAGTTAGATATACCCAAACCTCTCAGGTCAGTCATCCCTACCTACATCATACTTCATTAATCATAAACCTTCTTATCCTCCAATTAGGAATTTCTACTAACCTTCAATCATCTCACCCTCAAACGTTGTTAACGTGTAGTTCATGCAGCTTAGTAAGTCCTAACCACAATTTCACCCAATGCTACCTGCTCCTAACCTATGTTTGTAAAACTGAATAATTATTAGTCAGCGTGTTGAGTGAAACTGCCGTCATAGTTCATTTGAGGCATATTGAAGGTTAACAACTATATGTCATCTCATCAGGAAATGAGAGGAGAAGAATTCTTTCTTTGTCTTGCTGTGAACAGCAAATTACTACACCATATAGCAAAACATAAAACAGATCTAAACCCTATTTGAATTACATTTTGTATTCCTAAAGCACGTTGTATCATAAATAATAATTGCTTTTTCCCATAAATACAGTTTAAACTGTTTGTTCATCCTTTTATGGATCTTACTGCTTGAGATCTCTGCCAGCCCTTTTCAGCTACTTCCTACATGCACTTGCTCCGTTGGCTGCATATCATTGCCCTGGACGGGTTTACTTATGATAAAAGTGGTAGACCATGCTTACACAATATATGTGTTGGCACAGTTGCTTGTAGTACCAACACGAGTGTGTAGGCAGGTTGAAAAATGTACACAGTTAGATATCCAGCAACTGGCCCGGGCTGGGGAAATGTTTAAAGCCCAGTATTAAAGCCCAAATTTTGGCTGGCATTGGCCGGTTCAACAAAAAACATCTGATATTTGGCCCGTGTGTATGGCAGCTGGTCCGACAGAAGCAGGCCGTTCAGCCAGCTTCTGTCGAAGGTTCATAGGTCTAAAGGCTCACGTCGAAGGCTCATGATTGAAAAAGGTCTGCCGACCATCTCCTGATCAGCCAATGGCTGAAAGCGCTGGCTGGAGTGTGACAACACTGAAGAAATTACACTTTGTTACAATGTAAAGTAGTGAGTGTACAGCTTGTATAACAGTGTAAATTTGCTGTCCCCTCAAAATAACTCAACACACAGCCAATAATGTCTAAATCGCTGGCAACAAAAGTGAGTACACTCCTAAGTGAAAATGTTCAAATTAGGCCCAAAGTATCAATATTTTGTGTGGTCAACATTATTTTACAGTACTGCCTTAACCCTCTTGGGCATGGAGTTCACCAGAGCTTCACAGGTTGCCACTGGAGTCCTCTTCCACTCCTCCATGACGACATCACGGAGCTGGTGGATGTTAGAGACCTTGCGCTCCTCCACCTTCCATTTGAGGATGCCCCACAGATGCTCAATAGGGTTTAGATCTGGAGACATGCTTGGCCAGTCCATCACCTTTACCCTCAGCTTCTTTAGCAAGGCAGTGGTCGTCTTGGAGCTGTGTTTGGGGTTGTTATCATGTTGGAATACTGCCCTGCGGCCCAGTCTCTGAAGTGAGGGGATCATGTTCTGCTTCAGTATGTCACAGTACTTGTTGACATTTATGGCTCCCTCAATGAACTGTAGCTCCACAGTGCCAGCAGCACTCATGCCGCCCCAGACCATGACACTCTCACCACCATGCTTGACTGTATGCAGGACAGACTTGTCTTTGTACTTCTTACCTGGTTGCCGCCACACACGCTTGACACCATCTGAACCAAATAAGTTTATCTTGGTCTCATCAGACCACAGAACATGGTTCCAGTAATCTATGTCCTTAGTCTGCTTGTCTTCAGCAAACTGTTTGCAGACTTTCTTGTTCATCATCTTCAGAAGAGGCTTCCTTCTGGGATGACAGCCATGCAGACTAATTTGAAGCAGTGTGCAGCGTATGGTCTGAGCACTGACAGGTTCCTACACCCATTGGGTAGCTCCCGCATTTGCGATGCCACCCAGTGGCAGTGCAGTTTGTCATCTTGGATGGACCGGAGTCCACTGCGCATGCATACTCCCATTGGTAGCTGACACCCTGGGCGTCGGCACACCAATCCATCCTTGCATGGCGTTGGGGGCGGGGTGGACCGGCCCCCTTTGGGGATATAAGTCAGGGGTGAGACATGGCTGAGTTCACTTCCTTCGTTCACCAATACTATGCACACCACAGAGATTTTCATTGCTGTTCAGCTGCTTCCATATCAAGGTAAATACACTCTCCCTACCCCCCACCCCCCCAGCACTCACCTGATGCTTCATCTGCATTCCCTGCACTTTTTTGTCTCTTTTATAACACTGCTTTTCACACAACCCTTTCCTTTTTTCTTTCCCAGACAAACACAATTTTTCAGGATTTACTTTTTTACCCATGGTCTCTATGTCTGCTCCATTATTAGATCAGGTTAGTTCATTTATGTTCTATACAAATAACTGTACAACTTCTATCTACTGTGCTTTTTTAGTAAAGCTTGACACATATACTTATGCTAGAGCATACTTGCTCTCATACAAAAATATTATTATATTATATAACTTTATGTTCATTTTACTAAATTTTGGCAAATCATTGAGACATATACACCTATGTGTACAGCTGATATCTATCAAGCTACATACTGAGACAATAGGACCATTCACCTTCACTCATGCCATGTCTGCCTCCTGGCGTCCCCCCTGGGGGTAACTGTGTCCGTCTTCTCCCCCTCAGCTCCTGTGCCATACTCTGGCTGCTGCTGTCCATTTGGGGGTTCAGCGAGGGAAACTCTGGTTTCGTTCAATGGTAAGTATTGGGCCATTTTGCTCTGGCCCATTCTGCCATTGTTCTTACATTACCACTGTGACGCATCTTTTTGTTTATTTAGATACATCTCATCCGCATCCACCTCTGATGAGCGAGCAATGATCTCGCGAAACGTGCGTCAGGTTTCCTGATGCGTGCATTTTGTATATACTGCATTTTATAACGTTTGTATCAACTTTAATTATTTTCTTTATTATGTGCAAATCCATTGGCTGAGCTAATATGCTATATTATCCATGTATGTACATCAATTTTAATAAACATTTATACTGCCTTTACTCTTGTTACTCAGTGGCTGACTGTGACCACCTCATTTAAAGTCCCAGGGCGACTCTCTCTTTCTTTGTATATGTATATAGGGATGAAGGTGCATCACTGGTGACTGCAGACCTTTCATTTTATTTTGCTTTTATTGAGCACTGACAGGCTGACCCCCCACTCCTTCAACCTTTGCAGCAATGCTGGCAGCACTTATAGGTCTATTTCCCAAAGACAACCTCTGGATATGACACTGAGCATGTGCACTCAACTTCTCTAGTCGACAATGGCGAGGCCTGTCCTGAGTGGAACCTGTCCTGGTAAACCGCTGTATGGTCTTAGCTTAGGCCATCTTTATGTAGAGCAACAATTCTTCTTTTCAGATCCTAAAAGTATTCTTTGCCATGAGGTGCCATGTTGAGCTTCCAGTGACCAGTATGAGAGAGTGAGAGTGATAAAACCAAATTTAACACACCTGCTCCCCATTTACACCTTAGACCTTGTAACACTAACGAGTCACATGACAAAAAATGTGATATAGATGAGAAGCTGCGCTGACCCCAAAACAAATGTATGTGAACAATGTGGTGAATAGCAGCTAGCACACAAACAAACCAAGTCGCATCAAATGTATATAAAATACGTGCAGCGCTAAACCAAAACTCAAAACGTATATCAAACAAAAATGAATAAATCGGTGACTTTAAAGCAACTATAAGTAATGTTAATCAACACAATAAAAACTTGTGAGGTGTATATGAATGTCCGAATGTAATGTGCTAAGCACTGCAGCCAGAGTCCATAAATATAAATAGAAGGAGTCTTCTCAAACAGGGGGGTGCTTGGACACAAGATGTTGACTGAAGAATGGAATGCACAGCAACCACAGGCAACACGTCATAAACATCTAGAGTTAGGTACTCTTACCGGATCCAGTAGGACGTATCTGCCATATAGCAGTACGTCTGTCAGAGCTTGTGGAGGTGGCCTCCCGTGAAATCTCCCCAGATGTTCTCCCTTCGGTCATGATCTCCGATAGGCAAGGTTGTCACTTGGGTCACGGTCACCGATAACCAGGATAGTCACAGGTGGGGGTTGTCAGCTCACTCGCACACTCTCTGATTCCAGGCAAGTTCAAAATATATATATTTATTATATTATATTTACAAAAATGTGAGGGGTGTACTCACTTTGTGAGATACTGTAGCTGTACTAACACTGCATAGTTAGTACAGGGACTCCAAACTGAGCTGTCAGGTTTTTTCCATTCAACCCGCTGGGTTAAACAAAACAAGTTAGGATTATGGACACATTTATATTGAACTGTATACAGCATCATCTTTTAATAAAGTTATATTAAAGTGATTGTAAAGGCAGAAATTTTATTTATCTTAATGCATTCTATGCAATAAGGTAATAAACCTTCTGTGTGCAGCAGCCCCCCTCAGCCCCCCCTAATACTTACCTTAGCTCCATCTTCATCCAGCAATGTGCACGAGTGCCTCAGTCATCCGGGACTCTCCCTCCTGAATGGCTGAGACACAGCAGTGGCGCCATTGGCTCCTGCTGCTGTCAATCAAAGTCAGTTAGCCAATCAGGAGATATAGGGGCGGGGCCAAACAGCAGCTGTGGCTCGGGTGCCCCCATAGCAAGTTGCTTGCTATGGGGGCACTCAGCAGGAGGGAGGGGTACCCGAGAAGAGGAGGATCGGGGCTGCTCTGCAAAACCACTGTACAGAGCAGGTAAGTATAACATGTTTGTTATATTTAAAGAAGGTCTGAAGTTATTCAAAAAGGTGCATGTTGGTTCTGGTGTATTCCAAAGAACATGGGTCTGTAAAGCACATGTGGGTTATGAAGTAACATTACCACAGAGGGTTAACTTGGCAAGGACAAGAAGAGGAGTGTAGTTGCTATGGGTATCCACTAACAAGGTACAAGCAACCATGAGGTCCACGCTAGGGGCTCAGCAGGACCCAATTCTGTTACTGGGTATGGGGTAACAGAGGTACGCTGGAGTGATGGAGCGGGCGCAGACTCAGAACGCCCCTCCTAATGCAAATATGTGAATTACAGTGTGCAGTGACATGGGACAAGTCACTTTTCGGAGGAACTCTGCACTTTATTATTGTACTAAGTGAAGGTTCATCTCTAAGTCTGGAAACTGCCTTAAAGTTAGATTCCTCACATGACCGCAGTCTTCACCTCGCATTGATTAACACACTCCACGTGAGAGGTACTTCCACATGCATTTGTGCAGATGACCCCGCCCTCCAACAACTGCATGTGACAGGGTGACAATGCAGATAATTGTCGCCCCATTATAGAAAGCACCTGGGCAAAGACCTTCAAGTCTAAGTGCATGTTTCCTTTCACTTGAAATAGTTTGTTTAGGCCAAGATGGCCCAAATGTAAATAAGCTATTCTGCTGCTGTCAGTGCTGTATCGTACTGTAGTAGCCTTAGCTCCATATAGTATGTAGCATTATTTTCCGGCAGCATCACTGGTGATTTCCAATCTGATGCCAGAACAAAATTAAGTTAGGCTAAGTGCTTCTCCGCCATTAAGAGGAAGTCTTGTATTATTAGGAATTAATACATGGCTTCCTCTAACTGGTCAATATGGAAATTTTTATTCCATCCACCCATCTCTCCACCTTGGCCAATCAGAGGAAGCCTTGTATTCATTGATAAAAAAAAATATAAGACTTCCTCTGAATGGCTGAGAAGCACTCATCCCAGATCAATTTCATTCTGGCAGCAGACAGGAAATCATCTGTACTGCTACCGAACACAGCTGATGCTACTACAGTATGACACTGGGCTGATAGCAGCAGAATGATGGGTCAAGCTGGACCCTCATTTGTCATAGGAAATATGGACATAGTCTTTCATGACAAGCTTACCAGATTATTATCATCACCAGATTATTATATATCATTATTTTAATGAAAGCTGCAAATTTAGTTTACATGATTTTTTTTGCAATTGGGTTAGGTTACATTATTAAGTGTTCTTGCATAGCAAGACCACTTACTGTTATCTCACATAAATATTATTATTCTTATTATAGCCAAATTTACCACCCTAACTCCTCCCACAGTTTTTACACTACATAGACAAGTAATATACCGAAACGTGCGGATTGTTCCCGATTGGTGCGCTATTACTTTGTGGAACGTTTCGCTGAATGGTTCACGAAATATCGTTGTTTTTGCGGTGAAATTTGTCCCATAGGAATGAATGGCGAAATGTTCAAAACTAGAGTGGGAGGTGACAAAAGCTGACAACCCCATGATCATACCACCCTAACTCCTCCCACAGCTTTTCAACTACATAGACAGTAATCTACCGAAGGTGCGGATTGTTCCCGATTGGTGTGCTATTACTTTGTGGAACATTTCGCCGAATTTTTCACGAAATATCGTAGTTTTTGCGGAAAATTGGTCCCATAGGAATGAATGGCGAAATGTTCAATGTCATTTAATTGGTGTGCTATTACCTTGTGGAACTTTGTGAAAAGCTGAAATATACCAGTGTGAATCCGGCCTCAATGTCATTTAATTGGTGTGCTATTACTTTGTGGAACGTTTCGCCGAATGGTTCACGAAATATCGCTGTTTTTGCTGCGAAATTGGTCCCATAGGAATGAATAGCAAAATGTTCAAAACTAGAGTGGGAGGTGACAAAAACTGACATTATGACCCCCCCTATGATCAGCCAAAACATTATGACCACCCCATCAAAAAAAAAATATATATTTTTTTTTAAAAATCATTTTTGAAAAATAAAATCATTTTTGAAAAAAAAAAATCATTTTTGAAAAAAGAAATCTTTTCAAAAAAAATACATTTTTGAAAAAAAAAAAATTTTGAAAAAAATGTTCAGCTCTTTCAGCTAATGATGGGACTTCTTCAACTTTTTTTACTACTATTTATACTTTTTAAAAATATTAAGCTTTTTAACACTTTTCACAGTAACTCCAGCCACTCCAACCACACAACAGTTACTCCAGCCACTCCACCCAGTTACTCCGCCCACTCCAGTTGTAGAGGCAAGAACACTTCACACAATTTCTCTAGAAATTGTAGCTTTTCTAGTTGATATTTGTTATTATAGTAGGTTGTGCTCCAAGATGAGCTAGTATAAATTACATAACCTGGTTTTGAAAAGAAAAGGGCTATGGGATATCATTACTAAATACAGAGGCTACCTTTGCTGAAACCCCTCCTACACAATGAGAGCCAGGGAACTGGTATTTTCAGATAGAAAGCTCAGTAATTTCAACCTCCATACTTACTCATGACAGTTTTTTTTTTTAAAAGGAATAGACTGAAATAAAATGATTGTCTCATAAGCCCCCGATGAAAGCAGCCATTTCCAGATTCATGGGTTTCATAATAATTCTAGATAGTAAGAACATATAAATCCAATCATTAAAATCTCATATAAGCTTTAAAGTGTTATGGTAATTTTATGTCATTTTGAATATTTGGTAATCTGTAAATTTAAAATAAAATAATACAGATGATTCCAGTGAGCATTTTTTTTGTGCTACTGATTAAGATGGTAACACTTGAGTACCTACCTTTATGTTTAATCACAATATTTTTTTCTGTTATAGACAACTGCTTTGATCTTCCATGCGTCCTGATTAAGAAAATTTAAGTGAAATGCGTTGACTCATGGAGAATCTAATATACACTTGTATTGGGCATATAAACATTCTGTCTTCCAATTGTGCTCCTGTGTTTAAGAAATGCCATGCAGCTTTTTCTGAAGTGCATATAAACAAGGTGTGACTGCAAAGAGGCTGTAGGAGATCAACATCACTAAAGCTGGCTATAGATTGATCGAAATTCATCTGGTTCAGCAGGGACTGGCCCGCTGGCTGATCGAAAAAAAAAATGACCCATGTATGGTCAGCTTAAGATGCTACAAAAGGTGAAAACTGAATTCCATTTAAATTCTCAATTGTTTATGATGCACAGTATTTTAGCAAACTAAATGCCTTTAAAGGAGAAGACCTTTCAAAGCTCATTTGGCTGTACTTCTCCTGTGGATCAACTCCTGTGAGTTCGTACTGCACTCCTGTGACCCGTTTTCAGCAGACAGCGGGCTAAAGTCCACTGTTTGCTGACGTCACAGAGCCGGTCCAGGCTCAGTGTAAGGAAACTAGTGGAAATCGCCTGGCGCACGCTGGTGCGCGCGCATACAGGTGACTACAAATGCCTTTGCGCGCTTATGCGCATGCGCCCGGAGTACACACGCAGGGGCGCGCCCCTATCGCCAGTTGGCGCCAGTCGGCCTATTTAAAGGGGGCCCCAGCAACTGATCTGTGCTGACTGGTCTCCAGCTGTATTCCTGTTATCCTGAAACCTGTGTTGTTCTTTCTGATTTCCCGTTGCTGACCTTGGCTCCTGTTGACCTTGCTCTGAACTCTGCTATATCTTATCTCTGGTTCCTGATCCCGGCTTCCCATCTGACCCATCTCTGCCTGATGTTCCGGTACCCTGCTGCCCGCCTGTTGACGAACCCGGCTATTCCTGTGACCTTGCTCTGGTGCCTTGCTCGGCTCAGCACAACTACCTGAGTGTCTGCAACTACAGGCCTGCGACCAGCTGCGATTTCCTGCTTTGCTACAACAGTCCTGCGATCAGCTGCTACTTCCTGCTACAGGTTTCCGGGTCTCCATCTGCAGGCACTCGTGTGCCTCCTGTCCTTCGGCTCCTTCTGTTTCACTCTCAGCGGGACCTGGGCTAGAGATACAAGGGAGGCCGACCTCGTCATTTCAGTCTCCCTTCAGGTACGTGACACTCGGGCAAGATCATGACAATAGAGTCAGGATATGCCCACATGCCTGGACCGGCACCTAGGTTTGCCACATCATCCCTTTAATCTAGGACACATATTATTTACATGGGTTCTGAGGCTAATATAATGCACATAAGGCACTGAGTTTAATTACCACCGTTATTAGTCACAGAACCTGTGTAATTAATGTGTGTCCTGGATTAAAGGGATGATATGGCAACCCTACCGGCATCCAGTTTAGCCTCTTGGCGAGCTGCTGAGAGGCTGAAGTGGGCGCTCCTGTCCCCTCCACAGCCCAGCGCTCCAGTGAGTGGGGGGCAGATCAGAGAGCCGGTGACTGAGCTGTGAGAACCGAGAGATCTGCTGTCTTAGGCTGGATTCACACCTATGCATTTTTAGTGCTTTTTGCATTTTGCAGATTTGTACTACAGTCCATTTAACATGGTTTCCTATGGAACACGATCTGTGGTGCAAATCTGCAAAATGCAAAAAGCACTAAAAATGCATAGGTGTGAATCCAGCCATAGAGGCGCCAGTAAGTATAATTATCAAATAAAAAGAAAACCGATACTTCTTTTTTAATTTAGGGTTTACATCTACTTTAAGGTAATTACACATTCCAAGCAAGCCTGCATTCACCCCTGCAGCTATAAGTATTGTGGTGAAATTTATTTTTAAAGTTCAAAACTGAGGCACTGAAATAACAGATATACCCCTTTACTCTCTCTTGATACAGAGTTTTGGCCTACTAATTTAAACACACAGTAGACATTTCTAAACTGTTAGAAACTGACTTTAGAACCTTTGTTATGCTTTTTGATAATGGATTAATTCATAGTACATGCAGCTAGAGAGTCAAGTGGGGGCTTATTTTGAAGCTATTATACTGCATATTAGGGATATGTAAATAATTAAATGTCCATAACCTGAGCACACATGCAATTTAATGAAAGTGAGGCCATTGCCTGCATCTAATATGCATTTCACAAGTAAAGGAGTGGCATTTTCCAACCTGGACTTCAGACACAGGTATTCTGCATTGTTCTAGATTACTTTTAATTACAACATATAGTATACTAAAAATCAACAGAGGTTTTACGGGGATATAAAAAAAAGTCAGAATGGACTCCTGCCAGAATTTATAATAAGTAAGTCTGAAGAACCTGAAATGCACTCGTTCATGTCTCAAAAAATAAATCAAGTTTCTAGATATGCATCTGTCTTTAGCTGTAAAATTAATTTCAAAGAAATTGTATAAACCTTAAATGTACTGGAGTAGACTTTAATCCAGGTCATCTGAGTAATCCAACCAAACCAAGCCTAGGCTTGTCAGCCTGCCAGATCATGGTGTGAGTTTGTTAAATATGAGAATTTACAATGCTATTTTATTATTTTTCTAGATGGTTGGTTCTATAGTCCCTATACGCTTGGACAGGTGTTGAAATGTTTGTTAAGATTCTCATTGCAAAATATCATTTCTCAAAATAGTTATATTAATTTTGTTAGAATGTATCTATAGTCAAAATAAAAATATATATATTTTTATTTTCACATTGTATTGCAATTGTTTATAGCCTACTCCTATTAATCTGAACGGTCTTGACATTTGCAAACTTACTTTGTGTAGATGCCCACACATTTACTTCCTTAAATTCTGTGACAAGTATTCACTATGCCCTGTGAGTAGGCACTACTGTGTCACGGAATTCAGAGTCGGCTTTGGGTGAGGAGCTGACCTTGTTGGCGTGGCAGGTTGTCTGGTTCCAAGTTGCTAAAAGTTCCATATGTACGCTTTATAAGGAAAACTCCTATAAAATCCATTAGTTTTAGTACATGATGTCAGCAATTTACGTGTGCTCGCTCCCAAGCCAGCTCAGCCCTGCCCCCCCCCCCTCCCTCCTCACTGGCTCTGATTGACAGCAACGAGAGCCATTGGCTCCTGCTGCTGCATCTTAGGCAATGAGAAGGGAGAGACGATGCTTTTTTGCACATCACTGGCTCGAGAACGGACTTAGATAAGTATTAGGGGGGCTGAGGGGACAGCTGAACACTGAAGGTTTTTTACCTTCATGCATAGAATGCATGAAGGTAAAAGGCCTTGAGCCTTTAGAACCACTTTAAGTGTAGATGACTAGAGAGGTGAACAAGCATTGTCACTACCAAGCACAACAAAATACTTGAAAATATGTAGTGACTCAACAATATGATACAGATAATATTAAGAAAATTTGAAATACTTCAAAAACAATCCCAGCTATATAAAATTAAATCCAAGTGAGGTATGTATACCGCTCAGGTGAGTGCTTAATTACAGTTCAGTGTGGGTGCCTGCCCCGGCTTGCCACCGCAGCCATCAGACATAAAGAAAAATTGTCCGCATACCACCATGGAGCAGATGCAAAATAATTCCTTTAATGTCTACACAGTCAGGAAAGCAAAACGGGGCAAACTGTTGATGCGTTTCACACTTAGATCACGTGCTTCATGATTAAGCATATGATCTAAGTGTAAAACGCGTCAACAGTTTGTCCTGTTTTGCTTCCCTGACTGTGTAGACATTAAAGGAATTATTTTGCATTAGTTCCATGGTGGTGTGCAGCCACTTTCTATTTATCTATTAAGGATGAGCTCAGGTGTGTTTGAAAGTCTATGTGCCCACACCTGCCAGGAAGCTGACACTCCACAGCGTTAATCACAGGTAGTGAGACATTTCCCGATCTGTGCAGTCGCGGAGCTTCCTAGCTGGCGCAGGCACGTGGACTTGCGAACACGCCTGAACTCATCCTTATTATCTATATAAAATAATACACTGAAATAGAACAATAACATTTAACAGACAGCGCAACCAAACTACAAAAATTTGAAAAAATATACTGTATAGTATACATACATAGTGTATATATATATATATATATATATATATATATATATATATATATATATATATATATATATATATATATATATATTATTTATTAGGGATGAGCCGCAGCAGAACATGAAAAAAATATCTTCAAACGCGCAAACACCATTAAAGTCTATGGGACACAAACGTGAAAAATACAAAGTGCTAATTTTAAGGGTTAATATGCAAGTTATTGTCATAAAAAGTGTTTGGGGACCTGAGTCCTGCCCCAGGGGACATGTATCAATGCATAAAAAAGTTTTAAAAACTGACGTTTTTTTCAGGAGCAGTGATTTTAATAATGCTTAAAGTGAAACAATAAAAGTGAAATATTCCTTTAAATTTCGTACCTGGGGGGTGTCTATAGTATGCCTGTAAAGTGGCGAATTTTTCCCATGTTTAGAACAGTCCCTGCACAAAATGACATTTGTGCAGGGACTGGAAAAAAAATAATTTAAAACTACTCGCGGCTATAATGAATTGTCGGGTCCCTCCAATACAGATAAAAGTCCCGATAACAGTTCTTTTATAACTGAGGGCAGCCCCGCCCCCCTCTGATGCCACGGGGAAGCCATTGGGAAGTCCCCGTGCTTCAGAGGGGGGGAAGGGTCACCCGGGTATGTCACCGTGTGACCCCTCAGTTATAAAAGAACTGTCATCGGTGCTGAAGCGTCATACAGCGGGTGCCTCCCATGGAGGCGGATCTTTTTTATTTTATTTTTCGGTCCGTTGACGGAGCGATAGAAGAAGATGAATGGTCTTCGTGGGACATCTTTATTTTTATTTTTTAATAAAGGACTTGTCCCAAGGTGTGTCTTGTGTTTTTTTAACATTTTGACACTTTTTTTGTGAAATGGTATGGGTACAATGTACCCATTACCATTTCAAACAGGGGGGGGGGCCGGGATCTGGGGGTCCCCTTGTTAAAGGGGGCTTTCAGATTCCGATAATCCCCCCGCCTGCAAACCCCCACAACCACCGGGCAAGGGTTGTGGAGATGAGGCCCTTGTCCCCATCAACATGGGCACAAGGTGCTTTGGGGGGGCTACATCAAAGCACCCTCCCAATGTTGAGGACATGTGGCCTGGTACAGTTCAGGATGGGGGGCGTTCTCTCGTCCCCCTCTCTTTTCCTGCGGCCTGCCAGGTTGCATGCTCGGATAAGGGTCTGGTATGGATTTTTGGGGGAACCCCCACGCCATTTTTTTAAATTTTGGCACAGAGTTCCCCTTAAAATCCATACCAGACTTGAAGGGTCTGGTATGGATTTTGAGGGGGAGCCATGCACCTTTTTTTTTTTTTTTTTAAATTGGCGCAGGGTTCCCCTTAATATCCATACCACTGGTGACAAAAGTGAGTACACCCCTAAGCTTAGCGTCATATCCAGAGGTTGTCTTTGGGAAATAGACGTATGAGTGCTGCCAGCATTGCTGCAGAGGTTGAAGGGGTGGGGAGTCAGCCTGTCAGTGCTCAGACCATACACCGCACTCTGCATCAAATTGGTCTGCATGTCTGTCATCCCAGAAGGAAGCCTCTTCTAAAGATGATGCACAAGAAAGCCTGTAAACAGTTTGCTGAAGACAAGCAGACTAAGGACGTGGCTTACTGGAACCATGTCCTGTGTAGGGACGAGCCGAACACCCCCCCGGTTCGGTTCACATCAGAACATGCGAACAGGCAAAAATTTGTTCGAACACGCGAACACCGTTAAAGTCTCATCGACACGAACATGAATAATCAAAAGTGCTCATTTTAAAGGCTTATATGCAAGTTATTGTCATAAAAAGTGTTTGTATCAATGCAAAAAGAAGTTTTAAAAATGGCCGTTTTTTCAGGAGCAGTGATTTTAATAATGCTTAAAGTGAAACAATAAAAGTGTAATATTCCTTTAAATTTTGTACCTGGGGGTGTCTATAGTATGCCTGTAAAGGGGCGCATGTTTCCAGTGTTAAGAACAGTCTGACAGCAAAATGACATTTCAAAGGAAAAAAAGTAATTCAAAACTACTCGTGGCTATTAATGAATTGTCAGTCCATTCATTGTCGGTCAGTTCATTGATAAAAACGGCATGGGATTTCCCCACAGGGGAACCCCGAACCAAAAGAAAAAAAAATGCGTGGGGGTCCCCATACCAGGCCCTTCAGGTCTGGTATGGTTAGTAAGGGGAACCCCGCACCTAAATTTAAAAAAATGGCGTGGGGTCCCCCCAAAAATCCATACCAGACCGAGCACGCAACCTGGCAGGCCGCAGGAAAAGAGGGGGGACAAGAGAGTGGCCCCCGTGTGAATTGGTAATGGGGTACAAATGTACCCCTATCATTTCACAAAAAAAGTGTCAAAAAGGTTAAAAAACACAAGAGACGGTTTTTGACAAGTCCTTCTTTCGGCTTCTTCCATCTTCTTTCTTCTGGTGTTCCTTTGGTGTTCCTTTGGTGTTCTTCCTCCTCCATCTTCTTCTTCATCTTCGTCTTCTCCATCTTCTTCTTCCTCCACTCCAAGAAGCCGAAAGAAGAAGTAATTAATAAAGGACTTGTCAAAAACCGTCTCTTGTGTTTTTTAACCTTTTTTGACACTTTTTTGTGAATAGGGGTACATTTGTACCAATTCACACAGGGGGCCGGATCTGGGGGTCCCCTTGTTAAAGGGGGCTTCCATATTCCGATAAGCCCCCCGCCCGCAGACCCCCACAACCACTGGCAAGGGGGGACCCACACCATTTTTTTTATTTTGGCACGGTGTTCCCCTTAAAATCAATACCAGACCTGAAGGGGTCTGGTATGGAATTTAGGGGGACCCCCACGCCATTTCTTTTTTTAATTTTGGGGCGGGGTTCCTCTTAATATCCATACCAGACCTGAAGGGCCTGGTATGGCATTTAGGGGGACCCCCACGCATTTTTCTTTCTTTTGGTTCGGGGTTGCCCTGTAGGGAAATCCCATGCCGTTTCTATCAATGAACTTTTATGTGTATTGTCGGACCGACAATGCATTATAGCCACAAGTAGTTTTAAATAACTTTTTTTCCTTTGAAATGTCATTTTGCTGTCAGACTGTTCTAAGCACGGGAAACATGCGCCCCTTTACAGGCATACTATAGACACCCCCCAGGTATGAAACTTAAAGGAATATTACACTTTTATTGTTTCACTTTAAGCATTATAAAAATGACTTCTCCCAAAAAAACTGCAGTCTTTAAAACTTCTTTTTGCATTGATACATGTCCCCTGGGGCAGGACCCAGGTCCCCAAACACTTTTTATGACAATACCATGAATATAAGCCTTTAAAATTAACACTTTTAATTTCTCCCATAGACTTTTAAAGGGTGTTCTGCGGCTTTCAAATTTGCCGCTAACAACCCAAATTGTTCGCTGTTCGGCGAACTGGCGAACAGCCGATGTTTGAGTCGGACTCATGTTCGACTCAAACTCGAAGCTCATCCCTAGTCCTGTGGTCTGATGAGACCAAGATAAACTTTTTAGGTTCAAATGGTGTCAAGCGTGTGTGGCGGCAACCAGGTGAGGAGTACAAAGACAAGACCACTGCCTTGCTAAAGAAGCTAAGGGTAAAGGTGATGGACTGGCCAAGCATGTCTCCAGACCTAAACCCAATTGAGCATCTGTGGGGCATCCTCAAATGGAAGGTGGAGGAGCGCAAGGTCTCTAACATCCACCAACTCCATGATGTCGTCATGGAGGAGTGGAAGAGGACTCCAATGGCAACCTGTGAAGCTCTGGTGAATTCCATGCCCAAGAGGGTTAAGGCAGTGCTGTAAAATAATGGTTGCCACACAAAATATTGACACTTTGAGTCCAATTTGGACATTTTCATTCACAGGTGTACTCACTTTTGTTGCCAGCGGTTTAGACATCAACGGCTGTGTGTTGAGTTATTTTGAGGGGACAGCAAATTTACACTGTTATACAAGCTGTACACTCACTACTTTACATTGTAGCAAAGTGTCATTTCTTCAGTGTTGTCACATGAAAAGGTATAATTAAAAAATTTTAAAAATGTGTATGAGGGGTGTACTCACTTTTGTGAGATACTGTATATATACAGTTGTGCTCATAAGTTTACCCTGGCATAATTTATGATTTCTTGGCCATTTTTCAGAGAATATGAATGATAACACAAAAACTTTTCTTTCACTCATGGTTACTGTTTGGCTGAAGCCATTTATTATCAATCAACCGTGTTTACTCTTTTTGAATCATAATGGCAACAGAAACTACCCAAATGACCCTGATCAAAAGTTTACATACCCTGGTGATTTTGGCCTAATAACATGCACACAAGTTGACACAAAGGTGATTGAATGGCTATTAAAGGTAACTATTCTGACCTGTGATCTGTTTTCTTGTAATTAGTGTGTGTGTATAAAAGGTCAATGAGTTTCTGGACTCCTGACAGACCCTTGCATCCAGTGCTGCACTGACGTTTCTGGATTCTGAGTCATGGCGAAAGAATTGTCAAAGGATCTGCGCGAAAAGGTAGTTGAACTGTATAAAACAGTAAAGGGAGATAAAAAGATATTCAAGGAATTGAAAATGACAATCAGCAGTGTTCAAACTCTAATCAAGAAGTGGAAAATGAGGGGTTCTGTTGAAACCAAACCACGGTCAGGTAGACCAACTAAAAATTCAGCCACAACTGCCAGGAAAATTGTTCGGGATGCAAAGAAAAACCCACAAATAACTTCAGAAATACAGGACTCTCTGAAAAGACGTGGTGTTTCAAAATGCACAATAAGGAGGCACTTGAAGAAAGATGGGCTGCATGGTCAAGTCACCTAAAGAAAACTATTACTACACAAATGCCACAAAGTATCCCGCTTACAATATGCCAAACAGCACAGAGACAAGCCTTCTGGCACAAAATCATTTGGAGTGATGAGATCAAAATTTAGCTTTTTGGCCACAACCATAAATGCTTTGGAGAGGAGTCAACAAGGCCTATCATAAAAGGTACACCATTCCTACTGTGAAACACAGAGGTGGATCGCTGATGGTTTGGAGATGTGTGAGCTACAAAGGCACAGGAAATTTGGTCAAAATTGCTGGCAAAATGAATGCAGTATGTTATCAAAAAATACTGGAGGAATATTTGCATTCAGCCAAGAATCTGCGCATGGGACGTACTTGGACATTCCAACATGACAATGATCCAAACACAAGGCCAAGTCGACCTGTCATTGGCTACAGCAGAATAAAGTGAAGGTTCTGGAGTGGCCATCTCAGTCTCCTCGCCATATTATTTAGCCACTCTGGGAGATCTCAAACATATAGCTCATGCAAGACAGCCCAAGAATTTACAGAAACTGTAGGCTTTTTGCCAAGCGGAATGGGCAGCTTTACCATCTGAGAAGATAAAGAGCATCATTCACAAACACCACAAAAAACTTCAAGCTGTCATTGATGTTTAAGGGGGCAATACACGGTATTAAGAACTGGGGTATTTAAACTTTTGATCAGGGTCATTTGGGTAGTTTCAGTTGACATTATGATTTAAAAAGAGTAAACACAGTTGATTAATAATTAATGGCTTCAGCCAAACACTAACCACGAGTGGAAGAAAAGTTTTTGTGTTATCATTCATATTCTCTGAAAAATGGCCAAGAAATCAGAAATTCTGCCAGGGTATGTAATCTTCTGAGCACAACTGTATATATATATCTATATACTGTATATACATACATCAAGCTCATTAGACGCTCAACAAGGATAGTCAGAAACCATGTTAATAGTAAAGAAACAAGAGTGACACATTCCATTTCATGGGTGAGCCTGGACACCAGATGTATTTATTCAATCTGTTTTGAAAGCATTACATACTCTATGACTAAGGACAAGTTTGTCTAAAACATGTAAGTGTTACTTGCTGCATTGGTCTAATGAAGTCTGTCTTTCTGGGTGGATTTTGATGTGCGGGTTCATGCACATTCTACACCATTTTATTGTTCCACATTTTCTGTCTTTATTCAGCTTCCGGCATCCTTGTATAAGCTTTTCTTTTTATATAGCTATTCTTTCTGTTGCTCAACACATTATGATTACTGTAATTAATATACAAATTGTCTTGGAATTTTTTTAAGAATGCACCCCAGTGCCTTTAGGGTTTTTCCTTGAATTCTCTTACATTGTTCTACATATTCTTGTATTCAGTAAATATTTATTACATAACATAGTATATCAAACTCTGTAAAATGTATCAGCTACTCTGATCTTCGGGTCCCTGGGAAGAAGACATTGTGAATGATTTACTAAGTAGCAAAGTATGTTTGCGTTGCAAAGTGAATTTTCAAATAGCTTATTGAATACGTTGGAGTTGTACAGACTTCCAGCATACACTCATGTGCAAACAAATATCTAGTTTTTCATTTCCCTTTGCAGACGGTTGGGTATCCTTTGCAAAGAGAATTTTCACTTAGTTTCACTTCATTTACTAAGCTAAAGCTTAGTGAGAAATCAGTTTGCAAAATAAAAATGCTCTACTCTTTTTGTAAATGAACCCTATTAAAGTTTATGTAAATCCTGGCCTTGTAAAACAACCCATTCAGTTTAAAATAGAAGTAAAAGGCAAAATATTTGTGTATACATATAAAAAAAAAGTTATAAATACCTTTCTTTCCCTTTTATATAAGGGATCGCATACCCTTTGCTCTCAGCTGCATAAGGAGCTCAGAGAGCTAGGGGAGGACAGACGGCAGCACACTCATCCTCCCAGTGAATAGCTGTGCAGGCAGTGTCAGCAGGAGTCTGATCATTGGAGGAGAGGCGGCTAAGTTCTCAGCACAGTTAGAAAACTGACCATGCTGTGCTCTCATGCCTAGTGTGGTTACTTTCAATAGGAAAGCACAGGGAATAGTGGGAACAGCAGGTATTTCACACAAAGGAAGCATTACAAATAGAACAGGATACTTTTTTTTTTTTTTGTACGTGGAACAGCATGCACATATCAATGAATATGAAATGGATATGAAATGTTGGGTTTGCATATTCTTTAAAGACTCACTTCTCCAACTGCATGGAAGATAAATAAATAGATAATATTATTCAGTGTCAAATTGTGTGTATTTAATCACATTTTTAAGACAAATAAACCTCTACTGGAGCAGGGAAAGAATATGGAAAGAAAATCTTAGAACAGTTAGCCTGAGAAACCAGACAACATAATTTTAAAAAGTTTGCCCGATTTCCATCACAGTTATACTATGGCCAGGGCCACTGATAAGAAATTTAAGCTCTTGTACCAGGCCCAGCCCTATCAAAGAGGGGCCCGGGCATCTGCTGAGCAGGAGAGACAGCTGTACCACCTTTTTGTTCCTCCTGTGGCTCCCACTGCAGCACTGCCATTTCTCCTCCTCTCCCTCTGGCTGTGCTGCAGGGAGATTCATTCATGTATCTGTGCCAAGCTCCACTCAGAGGGGGTATCATCAATGGGTGCAATATGTGTTCTCACACACTGAACCCCATGAGGATTCTTGTTGGCAGGGCAAGCTTGAGCTCTTTGCCTCTTTGCCACCCCCTTCCTCTTCTTTTCAGTCATTGGTTGCTAGGACTGCCTGTGTCCTAGCAACCAATGGTGCATTGCAGGTGGGCACAGGTCCACCTCCCAACTCTGCATCCAGCTGCTCCCATTTCCATAAGCTGAGGGGACTCACAGGGCCCAGACAAGGAAGGGGGTTGGGCAGGAGGGGCACAAGTGTTTTTTATCAGGGGGGCGCAGTCCACCTTGCTTACCGCCACTGCGGACTTAGAGCACACCATGGGGTGAATTCATATATTGAAGGAGATGGCTGGAAGCTGAGCTCCTGCATGCTAGGCAGAATTACACACAGTAGACCCACCCCCTGTTTCTTAGTGCACAGTATTGTGCCTGCGAGGAAGATGTATTACTAGCCCGGGCATGATGTGGGTGTCAGCAGCACGAGAGGTATTGGTAGGCTGACTCCCTAGATACACATAACATTGCCTGCCCCTCTGTAGACAGTGGCTTCTGCTTCTGCTAACTGACCTCTGCTCCCTGCTTCTCTAACCAGCCTGACAGCCAAGCCAGGAACAGAAATATTAGTCTCTATGTCCTGTCCAATATCCAGCCCACCATTGTCCCCTAGCCTGCATAATGCTGCTAATCTCTCTCCTACCCCCTACCTCCCAACAAAATAGGCAGGACTTTCCCAGGATTTCATAGAAACCCCGGCATTGCACCAATTCAGGCTGAATCCTGGGAGCCATTGCTGAAAATCACTTTAGCGCCTGACTCCACTAATCTCCCTGCTCCAATCCTGGCTTCTCCTCCTCTTCCTTCCACTGGCTGCACTTGAGGGGTTCCAGTATTTGCACCCAGCCCCCTCCACTGCCTCCCTGATTACCACCAGTCCGCCACCCCCTCTCCACTATAATTTCCCCATGTGCCTCCCCCCCCCCCACAGCGCTGCCAGTTCCCCTCTTCTCCCTTCTGCCGGCTGCAGCTGCTGTAGGAAGAGCCACACAGGGGGGTCAGTTTCAGGTGTGACACCCCCCTTCACTTTCTACCACCCCCCCATTGCAAGCTGTAGCTCAGATTATCCCTCTGTGCCCCCCCCCCCCCCCCCCCGCAGTGCTGCTAACTTCCCTCCAATGCTCTCCAATTGGCTGCTGCAGTGCACGCATGGGGGGGGGGGGGTCATATTTACTAGCCCTTTCCTTCCCTGATTGAAAACAGTGAGTGACGTGAATGAACAGGAAGCCACTTTGTACAGAGCACTTTCTGTTTATTCACTGTGCAGTGAAGTAGAAAAAAAGACAGAGGAATCTGTCCTAAAATTGAGACATCAGGGGTCTGTTTAGACCTTTGATATTTCCCCAAAGTCCCCCAACAGAACTGTCAAAAATGTAAAAAAAAATAAACAGAATTCTAAAAACTGTAAAAATAAAATAGTAAAAAATAATGAAAAAATAATATTTAAGTGTTTGTTCACACATGCTTTGGTCTCTGAAGAGCAATTGGCTTTCAGATCGCTCTTCAAAGAGCATTTGACAGGCAGCAAGGAGGCATTATATCACCTCGTCACCGAATGCTTTAACCCCATCAATCCCCCACTAGCATACCGCATCCATGTGCATTGCACACTATTGTCAGGTGTTTGCAAAGCAGTGCCATTAACTTATTCTTAACTTATTCCCCGGCAATCAGAAGGCAGATCAGTGAGACCTGTTTCCCAATTGGCCAAAGCGCCAGGCAATCCAATTGGATGCCTAGCACTGTGAAAATGGAGACACGCTGGTGCCGGACCCGCCACTGCCACTACCCGGAGGACACAGGAGGAGAGGAGGACACAGCAGGAAAGGAGAGGGGTACACTGCCCGCCACATAGTAAGTGCCGGACCCCATGGGGGGTTATGTGCTGGCTCACAGTGCCGCAAGCCCCATGGCCACTCCTGGTTCTGAGGGAGGGGGGTGCATCAGTGCTGTGCTGCCCAGAGGGGGGTAGTGCTGGTAGTTTGCCCCCCCAGAAGAAAAGCCCACCAGCCACCACTGTATCTGAACGGGAGCCCTAAGGACTCATTCACGTGGCCATGTGAATAAGTGGGTTGTACATGCGGCTGGAGCTGCCTGTTATTCGATGAGGGATGCAGTGGCTGTACGAACACAACTGCAGGTCCTAATTTGACAAGTGTGCAGGTGCAGATAAGTGGCCTGAATGCATACTGTCTGTGGCTGTGTTCATACAGCCGCTGTGTCTTCATAGAGTAACATAGGCTGCCTGCACACAGCTCCAGCCTAGGGTTGCCACCTGTCCGGGATTGGAATTATGTGTCCGGGTCTCAGTCTGCCTGAAAGCCAGACACATTATTTCAACTGGGCTGTGGCTCCCCAAGTAACGGAAATAGTCACACACAAATCTGTTGCCATCCGGGAGCTGCAGGCAGTGTGGGGGAAAGTTCGGCATCACTGGAACACTGGGCGGGCGGGCACGATGATGTCAGTAAGAGCAGTTTGTCCACATCCATTGTTTGCGCAGCGCACTGCATTACCACTCTCCTTGGGGCACCCAAAGATGTCCCAGGTCTTTTATAATCCTATAGTGTATATTATGAAAGAGAATGTGTCCTGTGTCGCTAAAGTGTTCGGGTTGGGCTTGAAGAAAAGGTGGCAACCTTACTCCAGCCATATAAACAAACTGTTGATTTACATTGTACAGGCCACCGCCCTGATGTTAACCACTTGCTGACCGCCGCAAACACATATACGACGGCAGAATGGCTCGTACAGGCAAATGGGCGTACCTGTACGTGGGAGCATGCCCGCGGGTGCCGCAAACTCGATGTTTGCCGGCGGCCCATGATCGCGACACGGAGAGGCAGAACGGCGAGATGCCAATGTAAACAAAGCATTTCCCTGTTCTGCCTAGTGACATGACAGGGATCTACTGCTTCCTGTCATCGGGATCAGTGATCGCTGTCATGTCAGTGGTAGCCCACCCCCCCACAGTTAGAATCACTCCCTAGGACACACTTAACCCCTTAATCGCCCCATATGTGTTTAACCCCTTCCCTGCCAGTGTAATTTATACAGTAATCAGTGGCTATTTATAGCACTGATCGCTGTATAAATGACAATGGTCCCAAAATAGTGTCAAAAGTGTCCGGTGTTTCCGTCATAATGTCGCAGTCCTGATAAAAACCGCAGATCGCCGCCATTACTGGTAAAAAAAAATATATTAATAAAAATACCATAAATCTATCCCCTATTTTGTAGACACTATGACTTTTGCGCAAACCAATCAATACACGCTTATTGCGATTTTTTTTACCAAAAATATGTAGAAGAATACATATCAGCCTAAACTGAGGAAAAAATTTGTTTTTTTTATACATTTTGTGGGGATATTTATTATAGCAAAAAGTAAAAAATATTGCTGTGGCTCTTTTTTTGTTTATAGCACAAAAAATAAAAACCTCAGAGGTGATCAAATGCCACCAAAAAAAAGCTCTATTTGTGGGAAAAAAAGGACACCAATTTTGTTTGGGTACAATGTCGCACAACCGCGCAATTGTCAGCTAAAGCGACGCAGTGCCGAATTGCAAAAAATGCTCTGGTCAGGACGGGGGTAAATCCTTCCGGGGCTGAAGTGGTTAATGAGCCCTGAGACCTCATTTACTCACAGCACTTTATTCATTAATTCAACACTGTTTTAACCTTTAGATTTAGAAGGAATTGTGTAAGTTATGTTGTGTTTGTGTCTGCTAATAATGGTTTTACTGTATTTTTAGTGAAACTCTTATGTTGATATTTGGGGCCTGTAAGGTAGGATGTAGGGGGCATGGAAATTTCTAACAGCAGCCCTGGCGATCGTTATGCCTAGAAACATGTCCTTGTTCCTTACATAAGAAAAAGGCTAATGAATATGAATTAACAATATGACTAACAGCTTTTTTTACACTGCAAATTACTCACAAGGATGGCTTCAGAGGTTTGCTTTTCCCTAACTATGTATGCAGCCTATTTGTAATCCAATCCCGCTGAAATAACAATTTATCAGATGAAGAATGCTGAATGTCAGTTGGCAAATTATGATGTGATGTTCTCTCAGAAAAGCTAAATAGGAGAATAGTATTGATCTGCTAGTCTGTAGACGTCTGTTACCTGAGCTAACAAAGACATTCTTTATTATTCTCTTCATTAAAGTGAACTTGAGAGAAAAGTAACATGGGAGCTGCCATTGCTGGTTTGTTTCTAGGGGGTGCAAGTTCTAGTACTGTCATCACAATCCTAATTCACTAGATTGCATTCTTAAAGTTTATCATTCTAAAGCCTACACTTTTTTTTCTCAGGACAGAGTAGGGAAGGGTTAGCAAACATGTCAAGTTTGTATTGCTGTCCGTGTCAGCCCCTTTATGTGTCCTAGTGACTATTGACATTGGGGCTGAAAGTGAGGCAAAATCCCAAATTTTTGGTTGTTGTTACAACAGGAATTGAGCCTAATGCTCCGTACACACGGTTGGATTTTCCGACGGAAAATGTGTGATAGGACCTTGTTGTCGGAAATTCCGACCGTGTGTGGGCTCCATCACACATTTTCCATCGGATTTTCCCGACACACAAAGTTTGAGAGCAGGATATAAAATTTTCCAACAACAAAATCCGTTGTCGGAATTTTCGATCATGCTCAGAATAAATAAAGAGATGAAAGCTATTGCCTACTGCCCCGTTTATAGCCCCGACATACGTGTTTTACGTCACCACGTTCAGAATGATCGGATTTTCCGACAACTTTGTGTGACCGTGTGTATGCAAGACAAGTTTGAGCCAACATCCGTTGGAAAAAATCCTAGGATTTTGTTGTCGGAATGTCTGATCAATGTCCGACCGTGTGTACGGGGCAATAGGCGTGCGCAGCCTATTGAGAACACTTGCTGTGGACTGTCTAATATAGGGTGTTGTTTGCTTTTGAGAAACAGAAAGTAAAACATCAAAAACAAAAAAATAAACTGGAGTTTTTAAGCTGATCACCCAGGTAATGAAAAATACCCTTGCAGTGGGTCTCCCCTTGCACTACAGGGGTTACATTTTTACTTTTATCTAGGGCCTACCAGTGAAAACACATTTACTAACCTTATCCCTCACTCCTGCAGGCTCCTCCTTCCATACAACCCTCACAGCCTCTTTGTTGCCCTGGCCAGTGGTCGCAGCTGTGACATCATCATGTACAGTGCAGAACCATCAGTCCTGTATTGTAAGTGAGGATACTGAGGACCCACCCACAAGCTGGAGTGTATGAGAGAAGAGTTGAGCACTGACTGCCAGTGAAGAGAGGGATTAGGTAAATTAAAAAGCATTTTTTTTCTGGTACCTTAAGCAAAAAAAATGGTAGCCTCACAGCAAGGAAAAATTTTTAATTTTCCTGCAGTTTAACTTTAATCCTTTCTATTTTCAGGAATATATTTATTTAAAGTTTTACGTAGAGAACAATGTTAAATTCAAACAACACAGAACACAGGACGTAAGATTTTGAAAATGAGCATGGTGTTCTGCAGACAAGGCACTGATGTGATATTATTACTATTATTATTTAGTACACGATTGATGTAGCACCACCAGTTTGTAATAGGCTTACCTGAAGAGATAAATTTTCAGGGATCACCTAAGGGCAGCCAGAGTAGGAGATAGCTGGACAGATTGAGATAAAGAGTTCCAGACGGTGCGAAAGGCTCTGGAGAAGTCCTGGAGATGAGCATGGGAGGAGGGGACAAGGGAGCTTGAGAGCAGCAGGTCTTAAGAGGAGCGGAGAAGACGGTTTGGGTGATAATTGGAGACAAGATTGGTGATATAGCTCAAGGCAGAGTTGTGAACGACTTTGTATGTTGTTGTTAGCATTTTGAATTTAATTAGCTGGGCAACTGGAAGCCAGTGGAGGGATTGGTAGAGAGGGGTGGTGGACACTAAGCAGTTGGTAAGATAGATGAGTTTGGCAGCAGCATTCTTGATAGACTGAAGAGGAGATGGAGAGGTAGGCCTATGAGAAGGGAGTTTCAATAGTCAAGGCAAGAGATAACGAGGGAGTGAATGAGTAGCTTGGTGGTTTCATGGCTTGATATAGATTTGGGTACTCACAAGGCAATCACTCCTGCTCTAGTGGAAAGAAAAATAAAGAGATTGGGCCATTTGATAGGTTTCAGGTGGAACAAGGTGTGGGGTAAGGAGAAGAGGAAAGGGAGAGGGTGTGAAGGGGAGGGGGAATACCAACTGGATGGGAAGGCACCTTCATTATTATGATGATAGTTCGTCAAGTAGAATGAAATTACCATGTTACCTGGTTGTTAATGTTCAAAATCTTACAGTAGTGTAAAAATGCCACCAGATGCTCCATATATTGCATTTCTTTCACCCATTCATTCAGTGATGGAGAGATGGTGGATTTCCAGTGCCAGGATATGACTGCCCAGGTGGCAATGAGGAAGACCCTGGGAAGGCCTTTCTTGGCTGAGGCAATCCCTGGTAGGATAGAGAGAAGGGCGAGTGTCATATCGTCATCAAGGTTTGAAACCTGTCTATTTTCTATCCAAAATGAAAGAAATATTTTGGGGGGTTTGGATATCCTTTTAAAGTTTTATTCTGTTCCAGGACAGTAACTATCTAGTAGTGAACCTAAGATAAAGATGTCAGAACCGAATCCTGAATCTTACATAGTTTTATAATATTTAATATGTACATAGTAACACAGTAGCACAGTTACCTCCCATATGCATACCCTCAAAGGTTTATCAATTGGTGGGTCTCATTTTTCAGCTCCATTTGAATCGTCAGGGCTATAATCAAAACTGTCCAAGAGATGCCATGGAAGGAATTGGTTTGAAGAGAGATTCCCATATTGCAAAGGATGGTTGGCAATCTATTATGTTCATGACATTCTCAGCAAGAGACAGCATGATTACAAAAGAAGAGTTGTTTTCTCTTGAAAACTGGACTATTTATATTCGTTGACATATTTTTAATATAGGTCTAGTTATTGCCAGGAATTCCAGTGGCATGAGATTACTACTGCTGAACTTTTCATTAACCCGCTCACAACCACTGCTGGGAATTTCAAATCTATGTTAGCTGGGCATCTTTCGTGTCAATGAATTCTGGCTTAATCGCAGCCTCACCTCATTCAGAATATAGAAGGTTTGTCATCAATGGCAAGTGTCTAAAGAGTTTTTGGCAGAGATCTAATCAAGAAACTTGTTTTTAAAAGCAACTATTGTTAATACCTAAATTTGGCTTGATATCAGCATCTTGCAAACCCCTGTAGAACAGAACTCAGACTCAGCGAGGGAGAGGCAGGGCAAGCAGACAATTGCATGCTACATGCAAATAAGATGACAAAGAACATGCTGACAGGAGGAGAAAGCAGAGTGTACAGAAAGCTGACTTCATCAGTCTTTTTTTACTGTCCAGTCAACAGGGGTAGGGAAATTACACCTCTGTATTCCTTAAAGTGGAACTTTAGTCTGAAAATTAAGTCCTGATAGATTACTGGTTCCTTTTGCAGTTACAGTTATGTAAAACGTTAAATTCCTATGCTGTGTAAAACTCAGCAATGCACAATGTCACCCTGTTCTGCCCATGCTCATTTGCTATTCTTGGCATTGTACCTATAATCAGACCCACTAGAGACAGATCTGCTATCAGCTTTAATATTTAAGCCCCATACACACGGGCAGAATGTCAGGAGACATTTGCCGGTACAAAAAAATACCAGCCAACATTCTGCCTATGTGTACGTCAGTCTTTCCGGCTTCTGTCAGACGTGCATGCTGGAAAACCAGCAGTCGACCGACTCCCGATCAGTGCTCTCAGCCAATGGCAGAAAGCGCTGACCGGAGTGTTCTGGCGGGCGGGGTACCCCCCTGTCAGAACACAATAGCTCAGCGAGTGAGATCGCTGGACTAACCTTGCATGGTTAGTACAGCGGCTCCCGACTGGAGCTGTCAGTTTTTTTTTCATGCAACCCAGCCTCTGTATCAGGCTTAACTGTCACTAAAGAGTGAAGAAAGCTACAGGAATGACACAGACTGTGTGGAGAGAACAAAGATTAGGGAGGTATAAAAGAAAAGCAGTAGAGTTGACAAGGCGACACAGAAGAGTTGTGATTGTGCTAGAAACCTCCCGCTATGAAATTAGAAATGCTAAATTGAATTAATATTGGAGCTGCTCCCCTGAAAGTGCAATGTGCTGACTTAAATGTTAAAGTGATATGTAGTAGGGGGCACTAATAAAGAGCGAACCAAAATATTATTATTAGATAATATACATTGGTGATGAATCAAAATATATTAACGTGCATCGTGCTGAATGATAAATAAAAAAATAATATAATAATTCATAATAATGGAGATAAATTCATAAATCAAACAATCAATTAGTCCAAAGTCTATTAGTAATTTCTTGTGTTGTGAATCTTATCCATGTATAATATATAATTACAATGTATATTATCTAATAATAATATTTTGGTTAGCTCTTTATTAGCGCCCCCTACCACATATCACTTTGACACAGAAGAGTTACTGTAGGCTCCATGCACACTAGCGTTTTTCTCTGCTCCTAGAAGCTAAATAGTGTTAATATTTGTTTTCATGCACACTAATTTAGGCTAATTTCCTTTTTTTGAGCTTCGGAATCTAGGAGAAAAAACAGAAAATTGTATCATACTTACCGTAATTTTCCTTTCCTGACACCAATCCATGGCAGCATACTAGTGATAGGCTCCGCCTTTCTCCCCTCCCTCAGGACCAATGAAATAGCATAAATTAAAGGCCAGTTAGGCCCCGCCCCATTCTTTGTAATTAGCTAGATACCAAAACGCACAAGGGTGGGTCCGTATGCTGCCATAGATTGGTGTCAGGAAAGGAAAATTACGGTAAGTATGATACAATTTTCAGTTTTCCTGACGCCACCATGGCAGCATACTAGTGATACATATCCTAGCTGACAGGGTGGGTTCTACTTAACAAACAAAAATAATTATTTTATATATTTTCAAATGGGACAGAAGACTGAACAGTCATTCCTCCGAAGCCCACTGATGACAAGGCAACCAGATCTATTCTGTAAAGGTTGGAAAGGTATGCTGGGAAAAGCATGCCACTTTCCTTTAGAATGAATCCATAGATTCTTTCAACTGGGCCGCCTATGAGGCCTCAACCCCTCTGGAAGAGGATGCATCCTGTCACTGAAGTAGGCTCACGACCCATTTCCCATCTGCACAACCAATCTTGCTAAAGTCCAGGAGGCAACCTCTCTTGCCTGATGAATTCCATCTGGAACAGTGAAAGACTTACCATATGAACTGAAAAGAGCAATTGTGGACAGAAACTTCTTTAAAGCTCTGGGAATGACCAATTTGTGTGGTTTTCTTGCTTGAATGTCTGGAAAGTTAGGCAATGGACAGATGATTGATAGATGAAGGGCTGTCGCTACCTCTGATATAAGCTGAACTACAGGATGCAGCTCTACGCCTGTAAAAAAAGCAATGTGCTTTTCTGAAGCTCCAAGGACTTGAAACTCAAACCGACTTCTGTTTGACAATTTGCGCTAAATACTGGTTAGTAAGCGATGTCTTAAACCGAACACTGCCCTGTTGGAGTAAACAGTTGAAATAAACCCCAACAGCATCGAAAGATTTTAATTGTGAAAGATTCTCTCTCACGGTTGACGAAACCTCCTGACTGTCTTCAAAATTTTGCAAACTAAAGGACCTTTGGCCAAATTAAACCTTTTTCTTGCTGACACCTGCAACCTCAAAAGAGTATAGGGTAAGGTTCATGTCCAATCTGACCTACAAGAAGAACAGAACAGCTGCCACCAGAGGCGCAGTAAGAATAATATCTTGCCATGCAAAATAGAAAAAAAAAACACAAGTTTGTTGCAGATCTTGGCATAGAGGCTGTTAGTAGAGTGCCTTTCGCACCCCCCAAAGTAGAGCTCACTCTTGGAGCAACTCTGGAGCAATCTAGCTTCCCCTTCCCGCCATTATGCTTGCATCTCTGGTCTGTGCATGTGTGAAGGGGAATCGACTTCTGTATTCTGAAGTAGATAGCCAGGAAGCACTAAGACTCCTATGGTCAGAATGGAGGGGTGGTCGTGACTACCATGCTCATTCTTCACAACTTCCAGAGGAATTTCATTACGAGAGAAGTTACGAGAGAAGTTGGGGAAACATATACAGTAGGCTTGATTGCAGTTTCATGAAGAAACTCAGCTTCTATTCTCTGCTTTGGGGAGCAGAAACCGAGTCAGACCTCTTCTTAAATTGGCATTTGCTGTGAGAAGCAGAGAAGCCTGTCTGTGGTGGGCCACCTGTGGATAAGCCTCCCCCTCATTCTCTGGCAAGCTTGCATGATGGACAGTATGTCCGTGTGTTCCAGTCCCCTAGGAAGTAAATTGCTTCCGGAATTTGCTGGTGATCTTCCTACCCAGACATTCTGGGTACTACATCTCTCAATTGCATATTGCCGCGAGATCCTCCCTGGAGCTGAAAATATGCAATTGCTGTCCTGTTGCTCAACCGCAAGATGACTGGTCACCCTTGATTCTGTGTAACAAGGTCAAAGTGATAAAAAAAGGCTGCCTGACCTTCCAGCGCTTTCGAGACTACCTTCCTTGGCTAGCAAACTCCGCTTGCCTTGACGACAGACCCTCGCAGTGCGCCTTTCAGGCTGTCTTGCCAATATGATTCATCACATTGATCCAGTCAGATCGTTCGTGACATCCTCAAAGTCTTTCCATCACCGCGGACCGCTATACATACTGCGTGACACTGACCATCCTGTTTCCTCTGTTGTAGTTGAAACTAGCAACGGTGCCCATGTACACAAGGTATCATTGGTATGAATGACAACATTACAGCCAGGAGGCTGAGACACCTAGAAGTCCTCCAGGAAGTAGAGGAATCTGATCTCAGAATTCTTCTTATGACCGTCACTGTCCTTTTCTGATGGAAGCAAAACAGAGGAACCAGTAGAGCCCCCACAGGCACTTTAACTGTTGGAAAACAAAAGTTGGCTTTTTTTTTTTTAATGTAGAAAGGAATGACGCCCAGGTATTGGTGAATTTGGAGACCCATTACCTGTCAGCTGCAAACTTCAACCAGGCCGACTTCACTCACCAGCCTCCTGGGCATAGGCACTGCGCCACAGGTCCTGCAGGACTCTTGTTGGGGTGCTGGGTCTGGGGAAGAAGAGCTAAGACGTTTTCCTTGGAACCTCTCTCCTGAGTGGGAGCGGCATCCGAGCTATGCTCCTCTGAAGAACGTCCGCCTTTCTATGGCCTCTGGCTCTGGCCTTTGAGAGCGTGGGCGCACGGAGCTGAAGCAAATCAAAGCAATCCGCATGAGAGGGCACTCTTTTCCTGAAAACTTACCGACACGGTAGTCCCCACCTAAGTGTTGAGGGTCTTTTGTATGGGTGGTGACTGATACTCGAACCATGGAGAAATGGGATGACCAGCTGAGAGACGGACAGCCGCAGAAAGACCGAGAAGAGGAAAAATAGATAAGGCAACATCGACTTTGCTTCTCCCTCTAATAATGTATATCTAAATATATACACACTCTCTCCTTTCCCCTTTTTTTTCTTTAAAACAATATGCAAGCATATATAAATACATGCACATACCGCTCCATATAACACCCCCCCCACATACATACATACCAACCAACATAAGAACACACACATATATACACAAACATATACATACTGCAGAGGGTAAGCCTGGGGCAGTGTTAAGAAGGGGTAATCGAAGAGGGCAGGTATTTCCCCTTCAGACCTGCTAATTGTCAGCTGGGCTGAAATTCTCAGAGAGAAGCTGTTTGAGTAGGAATGAGAGACACAGGAGCATGCTGTGTGTGAAAATGTCCATTGCTGGATGGTGTGCTGGGTGAGCTTAACCACATAAAGACTGTAGCTCTGATTGGAACCATGAACTGTTACCTATAAGCCTGTGTGCTGCTGAACTGTACCTGTGTGCACAACCTTGAGACAAGACAAGTCTGTCTTATCTTATGTTTATTTTGCCATTTTGCTGAATAAAGCCACTTTTGTTTTAATGGGCTGTCTCTGACTCTGAGCCAGCTGTCCACCCCTCTGATCCCCATACAATACACACATCCATATATATATATATACATACATACATACACACACACATATCTATATACATATATATATATACAAACACACATACATATATACACACATATACACACACACATACACATACCCACCTACCCCAAATCTATACATACACAACCTACAAATATAAGCTATACCTACAGCCGGCCTAGGACAGCAAAGGACAGAGAACCTGTCTAGGGGGAGTAATGTACCCCGACCAGTGCCACTGCAGGAGAAAAAGAACAGGAGGTGCAGAAAGTGAGAAAATGACAGGAGAAAAACAAAGGCAAAGGTAAGAAGGATGCAAAGCTGGCCTCCCCAAACCCAACAAGCGTTGCAGACACCAACCTTAAAGGCAGATTTCATTCCTAAATAGGAAAAACTGCTCAGCTCCATCGAGACCCACAGAAGGAGCTCCCAAGCTACTCTGGTGCTTTTAGCAGCCTGATACTGGGACTTCGTACTGGGAGAGGCTTAACCCAGCCGGCAGCTGCCTGGAGGCAGAGGGGGGAACATAGTACTGCTTACTCTTCACTGGTGCGTGGAGGTATGAGGACAAAAAGAAGAATGGGGCGGGGCCTAACTGGCCTTTAATTTATGCTATTTCATTGGTCCTGAGGGAGAGGAGAAAGGCGGAGCCTATCACTAGTATGCTGCCATGGTGGTGTCAGGAAAAATTGTTTTTGTAGTGTTTCTTTTGCTCCTAAATGCTCCTAACAGCTTTCTTTGAACTTGTTTTGCAAAAACGCTAATAAATGCTAATTCTCTTAAATGCTAAAAACTTCTAAATGCTTCTAAAATGCTACTAAAATGCTACTAGAAGCTGGCACAAAAATGCTATTATCAGTATTTTTCATCCAGTGTTTTTTTGAGCTTATGAAAATTGCTAGTGTGCATGGAGCTTTAAAAGATAACTCCGCTTTTGTGGGGGGAAAAAAAATATTAAATAAAGAAAAAATGATATAGCGCATATAATTGCGACACTAATCATTTTGTAATTGAATGTTATAAAAAATTACCTTTCCTTTTCAATCTGCAGCCAATGTAATTTTCTGAGAATACATTGCAATATGGCTACCTGGAGTTTTCTGTAAACAAAATGTGTACTGACCACTCCCCAGAAACATAATTTCCTGCATGTGTTATTGGCTCACCAATTTTCCCAGAAGTCTACCCAATATACAAGTCAGATTTCAGGCATCCCTTGCAACAAAAATGTCATTTTTTGAGAGATACTTTCAATAGGAACCCGTCTAAACTGCTGCAGGCCCAGCAGATTTCCTCATTAGAGCCCGGGCAGCTGCACACCTGACAGTTAATTATGAAACCACTCCCATTAGACCCACTCAGAACAGAGGCACAGACAAACACACATAGATTTCTTCAGAATAACAAAAGGTAGGAATCTGCAACAGAGTTTGTTATACTCCTTGCAATGTAGATCACCCAGAGGGGAATTTTTTTTTTTCTCAACAAAAGTGGAGTTACGCTTTAAACTTACAAGGAGAGTTTCTTATCTTATCTCCCTGATATTCTCTTCTTTCTTCCTTTATTGCAGATCTGAGAACTTCAGCAATGTAAAGCTTCTGTCAGCCTTCCTCTCTAGCTAAGCCAAGACATACAATCATGGTTGGAAATGTACATATTTTATTTGAAGAAAGTGATATATAATTTTTGAGACCAAGGAGAAGGAGAGAGCTCTCAGTATGAAGTGACTGCTCTGGGCTTCAAGAAAATGTCGGCCTCCAGCAAGAAGAAACAGGAGCAATGCTAGAGACAATTTACAACACACACTAATTTTGGTAGCATAATTATTAATGTGGAATGTATGTTCTTTTTTTAAAGAACGGTCATTGTTTTTTAAACTGTTATGGGTAAAGCTACGCTTTGAAATGGTTGTAAACCCTTACAGACCACTTTGACCTACAGGTAAGCCTAGATTGAGGATTACATGTAGGTCTAAGAAATATCTCCTAAACTAAGGTGACCAGATTTTTAAAATGAAATCAGGGGACATATTTTTTTTTTTTTTACTAGTAATGGCAGCAATCGACGACTCTTTGCCCATCTCCGTCGCCGCCGCCCGCCTCACAGCCTGTCAAGTCTAAAGCCCCATACACACTATCAGATTTTCTGCTGATTTTTTCCTTCAGATTTACCAAAACCATATAATATGAGGTCAAACCTTAGGAGTTTCAATTTGTATGCAATCAGGCAGGCCCTTGCACTACATGGTTTTGGTAAATCTGAAGTCAAAAATCAGCAGAAAATCTGATAGTGTGTATGGGGCTTTACTCTTCGGGCCCCGGCTACTACTGGATGGGGAGCAGAGGAAGATCACTCCACCAGGGGAGGCAAGGAGATAAGCAAGCAGGCGGCTGGCCGGGACTTGAGCCAAGGCAGAAGAACATGCGAGTGGAGCTGAATGGGCATGCGCCCGAAACTGAAGAAATAGTCCCTCCACTTCGACCAGCACAAGATCATCAGAAAGGGGCACAGATAATGGAAAAAAATAAATCCCCATAAGCTAGTAGGAGCGGCAGAGGAGGGGGGGTGCAATTCAGGTTTTTTCTTTTTATTCTGCACGGGCTGTCTTTGAAATTGCCCCAGCCCCTGTTCAAATCCAATCCGGGGACAAAACTGGGGACAGACTTGGTCCAGGGACAGTGTCCTCAATCTGGGGACTGTCCCCAGAAACCGGGGATGTCTGGTCACCCTATCCTAAACCTACACAGTTTAGGAGATATCTGCAAAAAGACAGGCACCGCTGCACATGCGCCGTAGACAGCAGCGCGCAGGTGCACTGAGCATGCTGCTGCTAATGGTGATATGCCGTTAGTGTCAGCTCCCGTGCACATGCGCGGGACTGACGTCATCACAGATCACAAATCACAGCACCGGAGCGACGATACCCGGAAAGAAGATGGACGCTCGCTGCTAGTGGGGACATCGGTGACATTGCAGGCTCCTGTGTCAGGTAAGTGACACATAATGGGCTACTATGCGATGCATAGTAGCCCATTATGCTTTACCTTTGCAGGGAAACAAAGAGGAAGTAAACCCATCAGGGTTTACTTCCTCTTTAACTATAACAGAGAAAGTGCTGTCATTGGCCTGGCTTTGCTGTGTGGTAGAATTCTGTAAATCTCTGAAATGGATAGACAGAAATACAAATAAGGTAAAACAGCTTCTTTATACTGTATGTAATTTATCTGTGTATGCAGTTTTTTTTCCTGGAAGTTCAGCTTTACTCTGTTGACAGAATTATCATAAATAGGAATGGGAGATGATTACACATAGGCATTCACATACATTTTTTACATATATGTTCAGAAGTGTAATGCATTTTCAAAAATAGAAAGCTACTAGGCTAAGTGTGGTGAATGCCAAATGTCAGCTGAGACAAGAGAATAGCCTCTCTATTCCTGGGATGGATTTACTGTACAGTGCCTTGCAAAAGTATTCACCCCCTTGGCATTTTTTGTGTTTTGTTACCTCACAATGTGGAATTAACATGGATTGTTTGGCAATTTGCATCATTTAATTTACAGAACATGCCCACGACTGCAACAACAAATAGGACAAAATAACAGAAAAAGTCAATGTGCATAAATTTTCACCCCCCTAAAGTCAATACTTTGTAGAGCCACTTTTTGCGGCTATCACAGCTCCAAGTTGCTTTGTTTCTATGAGCTTGCCACATCTTACCCGTGGGATTTTTGCCCATTCCTCTTTGCAAAACTGCTCCAGCTCCTCCAAGTTGGATGGTTTGGGCTTGTGAACAGCAATCTTTAAGTCTGACCACAGATTTTCTATTGGATTGAGATCTGGGCTTTGACTAGGCCATTCCAACACATTTACATGTTTCCCCTTAAACCCCTCAAGTGTTGTTTTAGCAGTGTGTTTGGGGTCATTGTCCTGCTGGAAGGTGAACTTCCATCCTAGCCTCAAATGACACACAGAGTGGTACAGGTTTTGCTCAAGAATATCCCTGTATTTAGCACCATACATCTTTCCCTCAACCCTGACCAGTTTCCCAGTCCCGACTGCTGAAAAACATCCCCACAGCATGATGCTGCCACACCATGTTTCACTGTGGGGATGGTGTTCTTTGGGTGATGTGATGTGTTGGGTTTGCGCCAGACCATAGGCGTGCGCAAAGGGTGTGTCAGGTGTGCCTGGGCACACCCTAATCGCCTTGTGTGGTGCATATTCCCCCCTGTTTAGACCACTGATATTTCATTCCCAAAAAAAATGTTACAAAATAAAATAATTTATTTAAAAAAAAAAAAAATAATGACGTGTCCACTGCCCTACTGACACCATCAGTACATATACACATGCATATGTATTTGAGCTTTGGGGTGCACACCCTAATGCAAGAGGCTGCGCACACCTATGCGCCAGACATAGCATTTTCTTTGATGGCCAAAAAGTTCAGTTTTAGTCTCCTCAGACCAGAGCACCTTCCTCCATACATTTTGGGAGTCTCCCACATGCCTTTTCGCAAACTCAAAACGTGCCATTTTGTTTTTTGCTGACAGTAATGGCTTTCTTCTGGCCACTCTGCCAACTCTATGGAGCGTACGGCTTATTGTTGTCCTATGTACAGATACTCCAGTCTCTGCTGTGGAACTCTGTAGCTCCTTCAGGGTTACCTTAGGTCTCTGTGCTGCCTCTCTGATTAATGTCCTCTTTGCCCGGTCCGTGAGTTTTGGTATGCGGCCGTCTCTTGGCAGGTTTGCTGTTGTGCCATGTTCTTTCCATTTGGTTATTATAGATTTGATGGTGCTCCTAGGGATCATCAAAGATTTGGATATTTTTTTATAACCTAACCCTGACTTATACTTCTCAACAACATTGTCCCTTACTTGTTTGGAGAGTTCCTTGGTCTTCATGGCAGTGGTTGGTTAGCGGTGCCCCTTGCTTAGCAGTTGAAGCCTCTGGAGCCTTTCAAAAAGGTGTGTATATGTAATGACAGATCATGTGACACTTAGATTGCACACAGGTGGACATCATTTCACTAATTATGTGACTTCTGAAGGTAATTGGTTGTACCAGAGCTTTTTATGGGCTTCATAACAAAGAGGTGAATACATACGCACATGCCAATTATCAGTTTTTTATTTCTGAAAAATAGTTTTATGTATTTATATTTCTAATTTTACTTCACCAACTTAAACATTTGTGTTATGATCCATCACATATATTTCAAATTAAAAAAAATTGAACTAAAGGCTGTAATGTAACAAAATAGGTAAAAAGCCAAGGGGGGTGAATACTTTTGCAAAGAACTGTATATCCAGTATCTAAAACACTGTAGGTATTCCTAGTCTGTAGGGATAGGGTAACTTTTATATTTATATTTATTATGCTAGCACTTAAACCAAGGGTAGGCAACCTGGGAACTCCTGCTGTTGTTATTCCTGTGGTTGCCAGACATGATGGGATTAGTAGTTGCACCTCAGCTGGTATGCCAAGGATGCCTACCCCTGCATTAAACTAAATTTAAGTGAAAAAAAAAGTGACTAAATATTTGTCTAATAAGAATTCTGGCTTAAAACCGACATTTCAATTATTCAGGAAAACTATTTGACATTGGTTGGGCATCTTACATGAATGGTCCGTGGAGACTGTAAATTGAGTTTTTCCATTCGCTTTTAGATGGGAGGAGCCTTGGGAGGTCAGAGCACAATATCGTTTTTTATCTTCAAAAGGGAAAAAAAAAGATTTGCTGTGCCCAGAAAGAGTTGGTCTTAGGCATGGCACTTTAGGCTGCTGAATGTCAACAATAAATGAAAATAAAATAAAATAAATGAGTAACTGTGATGGGAACCTTGCAACGTGTTTAGCTTATTTTGTCTGGTTTCCCAGACTCTTTTAAAATAGATTTTATTTTCTATATTTATTCCCTGCTTTGGCAAAGGTTTACTCATCGTAAAAAAAATAATATTTATAGTGATTGTAAAGGTTTTGTTTTGCTTTTTAATAGCAAACATGTCATGCCTATCTGCCTTGATACAGATCTTCCTTTTCTGGGGTCCCCCTCCAGCGTTCTTCGTTCCTCCTCTTCATTGTCTTCCAACATAGAAAGCACTTGCTATAGGGCAGGTGTGCGGGCTTGCTCCTGAGCCAGACCTGTGTGTCTATAGACACACACAGTGTCGCTCAGCCCCACTTTCTGCTCACTGGATTAGACTGACAGCAGTGGGAGCCAATGGAGAAGTTTTTTATGGGACTTTGCAGGTAGGTTCTTCCAAGCATCTTAGAGAACTAACAACAGATCTTCTGTAGATGTAGGCTGCATCAAATCCTTCTGTCTCTTCATGTACTCCCAGACAGACTCGATGATCTTGAGATCAGTACTCAGTGGGGGGCCAACCATCACTTACAGGTCTTGTTCTCCTTTATGCTGCAGATAGTCCTTAAAGTGTTACTAAACCCACAACAGTAAAATCAGTTTGTATATGCAGTAATACTCAGTGTGGAACCTAAGGAGGTAATTCTCCGCATTGTGTGAAAAGGTTGTTTGATCCTGTATTCTCTGATCCCCCCCCCCCCCCTTCTTCCACTGTCCCCAATCTATCTCCTGATAAGACAGAGCCTTTGGAGTCACTCTACATATGCTCAGTTTGGTGTGTATTGCTAGAGAGTTTTTTTCTTGGGAGAGTGCATGTGATCAGCACAGGGCCAATCAGCGGTGTCCAGACAGGGTCAGGGGTCCTGCAGCCCCAGAATGCAATGAAAAACTCCTCCTACAAGCTTCAAGTCACAAGACTGCTATATACTGCTGATGAGAAAAGCAATTTATATTTACTAAAATAATTGCATTACCATCAGGGGCGGACTGATAACTCATGGGGCCCCCGGGCAATAGGAGATTATGGGGCCCCCGGGCAATAGGAGATTATGGGGCCCCCAGGCAATCAGAGATTATGGGGCCACACAGTATACACACACACAGTATACAATCACACAGTATACACATACATGTACACACAGTATACACAGACAGATGTAAAAAAAACAGATTTATACATACTGTCCCTGGTTTTACTGAGGCTAGCAACCCTGATGGGGCCCCCTAGTGGCCCAGGGCCCTCGGGCAGTGCCCTAGTGGCTCAATGGTCAGTCCGCCCCTGATTACTATGTTCTGTGTACTGTGGGAGACCAGATATAGTGAATGCAGGGTCCTGAGTTTAGTAACACTTTAATTACATTGGCTTCATGTTTGGGGTCATTGTTCTGCTGCAAAAATAATTGTGGGGCCAATCACATGACTCCCTGATAGTATGGCATGATGGATAAATATCTGTTCATTGCTCTTCTATGTGTACTTATTGCAAAGGCTAGTTATAAATCGGGGTGGTTGCCATCTTTTGTTCGCTGATTTGGTGTGGGGACACATTGGATGCCTTCAGCTGCCACTGTGCATTTGCTAGGTGTCAAGTGTGTCCCTGTGCCTTGAAGGAGGAGTTGGCTCCCTCCAGGAAAACCTGCCCTTAATTTTTCCATTGTGTGTGTGTGTGTGTGTGTGTGTGTGGAGGGGAGGGGGAGGGGGCTGTGGTTTAAAATGAAAGGTGTGATGTACCTGTACTGTCTACTCAGAGTTGTACACCCCCAGGGGTTCTTTAGGCTATTCCAGGAGATGAACCGGGTCGCTAAACCTTACATGTGTGGTAACACTTCGCCTGAGGGTGTGCTCACCAATGCCCAGGACCAGAGTGGGCTGAGGTCATGAGAAAAATCAAACATTAAGGTGTCCAAAATACAGAGTTCCTCCATAAGCTGTTTCATCCCATGTTCTACACATTTGTACTGATATATGTGTTGCATTGGAGCGGTCTGTCTCCCAGAGATGCACTGCAGAGGTTCCCCATCCTGTACGGAGGTATAGAAGTTCACAAGTTTGGTTGAGTGCACAGCAGGGCCCACCCTGCTACTGAGGAGTTGTAGTGAAAAACGCTGGACAGGTGGTTGTGGACATTGCCTCAGCATGTCCCTCCAAAATGTAAGGTACTTTGAAAGTTGTGCATTGACACGAGTAACCGAGAGTTAACTGGAGAACAGTTGTAGCACAGTGTATATGGTGTATGTTCATCACTAAGTGTAAAAGCCCACCTTAAAGAGGAAGTAAAGTCTGCCAAATCGGCCCAAGAGGAACTGCAGTCTGCTCACATAATTTGGTATGATTAGAATGCAATTGGAGACCCTTATTGGGTACTGATGAGGCTGCGCTGATGGGCACTGGTGAGGCTGCACTGATGGGTACTGGTGAGGCTGCATTGATGGGCACTAATGAGGCTGCGCCGATGAGGCTGCATTGATGGGCATGGATGAGGCTGCGCTGATGGGCACTGGTGAGACTGCATTGATGGGCACGGGTGAGGCTGCATTGGTGGGTACTGGTGAGGCTGCATTGATGGGCACTAATGAGGCTGCGCCGATGAGGCTGCATTGATGGGCATGGATGAGGCTGCGCTGATGGGCACTGGTGAGACTGCATTGATGGGCACGGGTGAGGCTGCATTGATGGGCACTGGTGAGGCTGCATTGATGGGCACTGATGAGGCTGCATTGATGGGCACTGATGAGGCTGCGCTGATGGGCACTGGTGAGACTGCATTGATGGGCACTGGTGAGGCTGAATTGATGGGCACTGATCAGGCTTCATTGATGGGCACTGATAAGTCTGTGCTAATGGGCACTCATGAGGCTGCGCTGATGGGCAGTGGTGAGGCTGCATTGATGGGCACTAATGAGGCTGCACTGATGAGGCTGCATTGAGGAGGCTGCGCTGATGGGCACTGCTGTGACTGCATTGATGGGCACTGGTGAGGCTGCATTGATGGGCACTGATGAGGCTGCATTGATGGGCACTAATGAGGCTGCGCTGATGAGGCTGCATTGATGGGCACTGATGAGGCTGCGCTGATGGGCACTGGTGAGACTGCATTGATGGGCACTGGTGAGGCTGAATTGATGGGCACTGATCAGGCTGCATTGATGGGCACTGATGAAGCTGCGCTAATGGGCACTGATGAGGCTGCGCTGATGGGCATCGATGAGGCTGCGCTGAGGGGCACCGATGAGGCTGCGCTGATGGGCGCTGATGAGGCTGCTTTGATGGGCACTGATGGATGGACTTGGTACCCACTTTCAGTGTTGCCAACCTACCAGATTGAAATTTACTGGCACAACACCCAAACTTTACTGGCACAGCCAAATTTTTACTAGCATTTCCAAAAGTTACAAAATTACAGTTTTAAGTGCATATTTGAGTATTTCCACTACAAACAAGTACAATGTGCAATTAGCAATGTGATTTAAGGTAGATATTTCTTATTTTATTTTTGATACAGTAAGGAAGTAGCCTAGGAACAGGACTCCTGAGGGCAAGAAATTAGAATGGGCGAGGAGTGGGACATAATAGGGTAGGAGAGGGTATATCTTCAATGACTAAAGTTTGGGTTTATTAATCCTTTGTGTTAAATAATTTGTTAAAAAATAAAATATAATGTCCTTATATATGTAACCTGATATGCAAGTTATGAACAATATCAGATGTTACCTGTCGATTCTTTCATTTTGTTAAAAATCTCAATAAAAATGATTGGAAAAGAAATTAGAATGAGCGGCATGCACACATGAAATTGGCTCTCACAGTGACACTGATAGCAGTGTTCAGCAGCACAGATCACCGACACACCCTCTGTCCCCTCCTGAGTCACAGTGACAGTCCCTTACCTCGCCAGGGGGTCCCTTTAGTCCACTCCAGTCCAAACAGCACTGATAGTCCCGTGCCCGGCTTGCCGTGCTCCAGTCTCACAGACTCGCACACAGGGCTCTAGCCTCTCCACTCGGCTATCTTGCATCATGACATCACACGACACACTTCCGCCAGACCCGCCCCCCACCGGCACCACCCAAACACACTGTAGCCGCCACTGGAATGGTCTCAGGCAGCTCCGGAGTGGAACTGCGCATGCTCAATGCTAAACAGAGCATCACAGCCATATTTCTTATCGTACATCACAGGAGCCATAGTAGTTACTATGTGGGTTATAGGCCACCTTCAGGTGATGGACACTGACACGCCCTAAGACAAAAATTGCACTCCCTATATAACCCCTCCCACTACTGGGAGTACCTCCGTTTTTTTCACCAGTGTCTAAGGTGTTGATCACGAGTAAAGATGTGCTGTGCTGAGCTCCACTGGAGCAATCCTTGCTGGGGCTAACCATGCAGCCGGATCCATTCAAAGTGTCTGTCAAAAGAAATGAGGTTTGGCCTGTAAACGCTTCTCTTTTTAGAGAGCTGGTCCCCGGGATCCAGTACTTTTGGTATTATGGCCATAAAGTTTTACTGGTGGTGGTGCTATTACAGGTCCAGAATTGTGGGTTTCCCCGAGGGTCCCCAGCTCCTGAAGGTTTGTTAACGTAACCCACCGTGAAGGATGAAGATTGGGTCTGTTGGTTTTCTAAAAGTGGAAAGTGGAGTTTTCTAAGAAATTTTAGAATTTTCTTATGAATGTCTCCTTTAAATTAGTGAATGTTGTCATGCCTATGTGTCACCACTAGGGGCTGTATGGAGCACATACCTTCTCATGCTTCCTCAAAGAGCTCATGCTGTGTCCGGAACAGCAGCTTTCTTTCCTCCAGCCAGCAGCAGACCTCCGGTAAGTCTGGGGGGGGGGGTTCCTCCCCACCAGACACCCCCCACCTGTGCTGTTTTCTCCCTGTCTTCACGAGGAAGAGGTGTCAGAAAAAAAAAACGAATGACACGCCGCCCTACTCGGCGGCTTCCAGGCTCCCTTCTCACCATTTCCCCCCCCACAGTACGATCCCATAGGATCAGAGACCCGCGCTTGCGCGGGAAAGCTCTTTTTTAAGAAAAAGAGGGGGGCCGTAGGCGACGGAGGGGGCGGGGCTTAGTGCAGCGTTGGCATCCTCCAATGTCCAGCGCGGGAAAGTGTGTTTTTAAAAGCACCGTGTTTACTGCTGCAAGCTGCAGAGGGACACAAGAGCAAAAAGGGGCATGAAAGAGGTTTGGTGACACAGGCATTCCTTTTGACACATTTACTATTGCATCAGGCTGAGCATTAATAGCAGCGGCAGGGCTGGACTATTGCTCAAGCAGTGGATGCAGTTCTTCTGGTAGTACCTCTGCTTTGTGCATTGGGCTATGGTCGGAAGGGGGGGTAAATGCACCTCAAAAAAGGGCTCTAGAAAGACTTCTTCAGCCACTAGAAAGCCTAAAACCATCTAAAAAAAGATGGCATCCTCCCCTGTGAGTGATATGGCTGGTCAAAGTGAGCCATCAGGGATGTCGGGTGTTGCAGCTGCTTTTAGCACTGCAACCCCTGTATATATTACTGAAGAGGTTTTGTTCCTCAACCATTTTAGGCTTGGAACAAAAAATTGATGCCCTAATCACATCCCAGAGTGGGACTAAGCGTAATAGGTCCCCGTCCATTACCCAGGACCCTCAAACTGAGAAATAGTGGGCGAGAGATGACGTTTTTCTCTCAGGGGACCAGGAAGAGGCTGATGACTCCTCTTCTGAAGAGTCTAATACAGATGAATCAGGTTCACAGGAAAGGTTATTGGTACAATCTTTCACTGAATTGGTCCGCTCCACATTTTTGCTGCCAGTAGCGGAGTTAGTCGGTGAGCCCGCTTCTTGTTTGGGTTCGCTAAAGCCTCCCCAACCTATTAATGCTTTTCCTATCCATTTATTACTGAAAAAGCTTAACAGTTAAAAAAGATAAACAGTTTTTTCCTCCAAATAAGTTTTCAACACTTTATCCTATGGAGGAAGAGTTTCATGAAAAATGGGGGATTCCAGCAATTGACGTTGCTATATCCTCTGTGAACAAAAAATTGACTTGTCCTGTAGACAATGCTCAAATGTTGAAGGATCCAACAGATAAGAAGTTGGAATTCTTATTTAAAAACAATATTTCTCTGGCAGGTTCAGTGGTTCAGCCTGCGCTAACCGGAGTATGTCCTTAAAAGACCAGTTTAACCACTTCAATACCAGGCACTTAGGCACCTTCCCGCCCAGCCCAATTTTCACCTTTCAGCGCTGTTGCAATTTGAATGACAATTGCGCGGTCATGCTACACTGTACCCAAACAATTTTTTTATCATTTTGTTCCCACAAATAGAGCTTTCTTTTGGTGGTATTTGATCACCTCTGCGGTTTTTATTTTTTGCGCAACAAATAAAAAAAGACCGAAAATTTCGAAAAAAAACAAGTTTTTCTTTGTTTCTGTTAAATTTTTTTGTAAATAAGTACGCTTTCTCCTTCAATAATGGGCACTGATATAGCTGCACTGATGGGCACTGATACGGCGGCACTGATGGGCACCGATCAGGTGGCACCAATGAGGTGGCACTGATGAGGTGGCACTAACGGGCACTGATGATGGGCACTGATAGGCGGCACTGATGGGCACTGATAGGCAGGACTGATGGGCACTGATAGGTGGCACTGGTATGCGGCACTGATGGGCACTCATAGGTGGCACAGATGGGCACACATAGGCGGCACTGATGGGCACTTGTAGGTGGCATTGATTGGCATATATGGGTGGCACTGATGGGTATTTGTGTGGCACTGATGTGTGGCACTGATGGGCACTGATAGGTGGGCACTGATGGGCACAGATGGGCACAGATGGGCACTGACAGGTGGCACCAATGGGCAATGACTGGTGGCACAGATGGGCAATGACAGGTGGCACTGATATACATTGCTGGGCATTGCTGTGCATTGCTGGGCATATCATGGGCATACTAGTGCCAATCAGTGCCCATTTGTGGGCACCGATTGGCACAGATTGGGCACATGTGGATGGCCATGGGGTACATACCTGGCCATCCACGTTGCCCCTTCCCTGGTGGTCCTAGTGGCACCCCTGGTAGTCCAGTGGGGTGATCTGCGGGGGGGCTGCGCTGATAAACAATCAGCGCAGACCCCCCCTGCCAGGAGAGCCGCCGATCGGCTCTCCTCTACTTGCGTCTGTCAGACGCGAGTGAGGAAGAGCCGATCAACGGCTCTTCCTATTGACAGCGTGATCAGCCGTGATTGGACACGGCTGATCACGTGGTAAAGAGCCTCCGCCGGAGGCTTTTTACCAAGATCAGTGTAGCGGTGTGTCAGACTGACACACCGCTCCACCGATCGCCGCGATGCGCGCCCCCGGGGGCGCGCTGCGGCATGTTATCCTGCTGGACGTCATATGACGCCCAGTCAGGATAACACAACCACTTCCCGGACGTCAATCCGCTATAGGGCAGGCGGGAAGTGGTTAAAGAGGTGCTCAAACTTATTCCTGATAAGCAGGCCCAAGATTTTACGATATCAGAGGCATTATGTTTTACAGTAGATGCTATGAAAGATTCTATTCTCCAAGCCCCACGACTTATGCTCGGGCTGGTACATGTGCGTAGCATTCTATGGTTGAAAAATTGGTAAGCCGAAGCGCCACGCAAAAAGCTCTTGGCTAGTTTTCCGTTTCATGGTGAACGGTTGTTTAGAGACGATCTGGATAAAAATATCCAAAGAATTTTCTAATGGGAAAAGTTCTATTTTACCAGTTAAGAAGAAGTTTAAGCGTTTTTCTTTTAAACAAGCTTTTTCTCCAGTGCCCGGACCTTCTGCCTCCAGGCTGTCACGATGGCCTCAGCCGTCAAGTTCAAGAGGTAAACCTCTGGGTCAACCCAAGGGTCAAAAGAGGCCCTGGGGGAGGAAGTCCGCTAAACAAAATACTAAAACCTCCTTATGAAGGGGCGCCCCCCGGTTGCTCGAGTGGGGGGAAGACTTCTGCAGTTCTCAAAAGTCTGGCAGGAACAGTGTCGAGACAAATGGGTGGCTTCCTAAATATCTCTAGGATACAGACTAGGGCTCCGAGAGTTCCCGTCTCCTCGTTTTCTCAGATCAAACATTCCCAGAGACCCAGGAAAAAAGAAGTCTCTCTTTCTGGCTTTGGATCATCTCTTGTCTCAAAAAGTGATATCAGTGGACCCCATGGAAGATTGAGGGTTAGGGTTTTATTCAAACCTTTTTACGGTACCAAAACCGGGGATGTCAGACCCATTTTAGGTCTCAAAGATCTAAACCGGTTTTTGAATAACCGCTCTTTTTGCATGGAGTCAATCTGATCAGTGGTCTCCATTCTACAAGGTGGATAACTGCTAGCGTCAATCGACATCAAGGATGCTTATCTACATGTACCTATTTACCCAGCTCACCAGAAATATCTACGCTTCGAGATAGAAAATCTTCATTTTCAGTTTGTAGCTCTGCCTTTCGGTCTAGCTACTCGCACCTCTGGTGTTTACAAAGGTTCTGGCTCCCCCTTTAGCCAGATTAAGGGCTCAGAGGATAACGATTCTGGCTTATTTAGAAGATCTATTCTTGATAGATCAGTCGGTAGCCTGCTTAAACCAGAGTTTGGTCACCACAGTCAGCTACCTGGAATACCTAGGTTGGATTCTCAACCTAGAGAAATCCTCCTTAAAACCATCAAGGAGGTTGCTACTTGGGCCTGATCATAGATACTGCTCAGAAGAGGGTGTTCTTGCCCAGGCAAAGATCAGTTCCATAAGGGAACTGATTCAGGTGTTCAAAGCAAAGAAGAATCCTTCTATTTGACTTTGCATGAGATTGTTGGGAAAGATAGTAGCGTCAATCGAGGCCGTTTCTTATGCGCAGTTTCATTCAAGACTGCTGCAAAACAGTATCCTGTCAACTTGGAACAAAAAGATCCAAACTCTAGACTTTCCTATGGGTTTATCCCCCAAAGTACGTCAAAGCCTCAATTGGTGGTTAATATCCAAGAATCTTCCGAAAGGAAAGTCCTTCCTACCAGTTACCTGGAAGGTGATGATAACAGATGCCAGCCTTCTGGGCTGGGGAGCAGTCCTGGAAGAAGCTTCTGTCCAAGGAAAATGGTCCAAAACAGAAATGACCTTGCCCATCAATATTTTAGAGATTCGGGCAGCATGTCTGGCCCTGGAGGCCTGGACGCTCAGATTACGGAATTATCCGGTCCGGATCCAATCCGACAATGCCACAGCAGTGGCCTATATCAATCATCAAGGGGGCACGAGAAGTCAGTGGTGAATCATATCCTATCCTGGGCAGAAGACAACATTCCTTGCCTATCGGCAGTCTTCATTACGTGAATAGAGAATTGGCAGGAGGACCACTTGAGTCGCCGACAGTTGTTCCCGGGAGAATGGTCTCTTCACCCCGACATCTGTCTGTCAATATGTCAAAGATGGGGAATTCCGGACATGGTTCTGTTTGCGTCCAGGTTTAACAGAAAGATCGACAACTTTGTGTCAAGGACAAAGGATTTGCTGGCATGCGGAACAGATGCTGTAGTCTTTCCTATATCAATCATCAAGGGGGCATGAGAAGTCAGTGGTGAATCATATCCTATCCTGGGCAGAAGACAACATTCCTTGCCTATCGGCAGTCTTCATTACGGGAATAGAGAATTGGCAGGCGGACCACTTGAGTCGCCGACAGTTGTTCTCCCTCCCTTCAGTTGGCATTGCTATGGGACATCCCACATAGTAACTACTATGGCTCTGTGTCCCGTGATGTACGATAAGAAAATAGGATTTTTACAGCTTACCTGTAAAATCCTTTTCTTTGAAGTACATCACGGGACACAGAGGTCTCACCCTTCTTTTGGTATGCACGTGTATTGCTTTGCTACAAAACTGAGGTACTCCCGGTAGTGGGAGGGGTTATATAGGGAGTGGACTTTTTGTCTTAGGGCGTGCCAGTGTCCATCACCTGAAGGTGGCCTATAACCCACATAGTAACTACTATGGCTCTGTGTCCCGTTTTGTACTTCAAAGAAAAGGATTTTACAGGTAAGCTGTTTTAAAAATCCTATTTTTTTTACTGGCAGCCTTTTCCTGTCACTTGCATTTACTGGCAGGGGAAAAGTGCCTGTTTTTTACTGGCTGCCAGTAAAAATACTGACGGTTGGCAACACTGCCCACTTTTAATGTACAGAGAGGAAGCGGTGGGGCTCTAAAAGGAAAAGGTGGAGCCTAAATAGGAAGGGGTGTGGTTTATAGATGACAGGGCAGGACCTAAACAGGAAGGGGCGTGATATTGACTGGAAGGGGTGGGTTGTATTTAAATTAGGGGCTGCATAAGTTTAGTCAGGACTAGGGTAGCACAAAGCCTAAATACACCACTGCCTACAGGTAAGCCTATAATAAGGCTTATGTCAGGTCACCTAGAGGCTGGGTGACAGATGCACACCGTTGGGATCAGGAGTGCACCACAAGTCAGTGGACCCTACGGCTGACTGCTACAGATGGGAGTCCGGGTGGTAAGGAAGGCAGGGCCGCTGGGACACCAACACTGATCCCACTGAGGTTAGAGCATAGGATTCCCTGGGGCGCGGAGTCTAAGAGCCAGCAGGAGTTCACCAGAGCCTCTAGTGGTGAGGATGGACTGGGCTGCAACTGGCTCCAGGTCGCGACCCCCAGGGTTCCCCAGCTCACACCCACAGCAGACAACAGGAGGATAGGGATAGTAAAGGAATAAGCCAAGGTCAGGGCCACAAGCAGACAAGGACAACAGAGTTCACGCCAAAGGTTCAGGGTCACAGGCAAACAGGGATAGTCGGGGACACGCCAGAGGTCAGGGTCACGAGTAGACAGGAATAGTACAGAACACGCCAAGGTCGGTAACAGAAACAAACGTAGAGCAGACGGCAGGCAGGAACAAGAAGCCAAACACACAAAGGTTCATCAGCAGGGCTGGCCTGCAGTGCAGAGGTTAATATAGAGTTCTCTGATAGGAGCTGGGGTGGAGCCGTGCTAGAGAAGAGTTAATAAAAGCAGTCAGGTGAGAGTCAGCTGGTCTTTAGAGATGAACACATGGAAACAGGTAAGCTGATAGACAACTCTATTGCATAACCATGACAGCTTACATGTAGGTACTGTAACTATCTCTGAAACTTGCACAGTTAAGGAGATATTTACTATAAACACTACCATCGAAGTCATCGGCGCATGCGCACTGAAGGAACGGCCTGCTCGTGACGTTTCTTTAGGGCCTGTGCTGTGACCAGCGGCACCCACGCACATGCGCGTGAGCGATGCAATCGCCGCTCTGGCTAATTACAGCGACAGAGCCCGCGAACCCAGAAGTAACTCCGGTAAACATGTTGGCCGCGTGAGCGGTGTGCCGGCGCCGATCCAGGGCATCGTTCTAAGGTAAGCATTTCATAATCAGCTAGTATCACAGGGGGTTTATTAAAACAATGGTTAAAAACACTTACAACAAGTAAGTTATTAGCCGGCTTATCTTAAACTGGTTTGTCTGCCAGAAGGTCCTGAGTCCTTACTCCTGCATCGTCCGCCGGGTTCAGGTTCCCTGGGAAGCAATGGCGGTGGAAGAAAGTTGCTGTGGTGTGAAGGAAGTCCATGCCAAATCAGCCTGGAATGCTCAGGCAGACTTCCCCTGGAGGGTGCCGAGTGGCTGGAATACTGGATAGTAACAGGCTACGCGCTCGGAACTGTCTGCTCCCTCTCAAGGCCTCTGATGCATACTAGCTCATTATACCTTTGTCTTGCAGGTTTTTTTTGGGGGGGAGATTTTTTTTGAAGGTTTACAACCTCTTTAAGATTGAGTATACCCTCATGGCAGCCTCAGCCTTGTCTCAAGGTATGGAAAAAACAAGACAAAGTAAAGATACCCCATGTGCGTGTTTAAAGTGACCCTGTAACCATATCCTCCACAAAGTCCAGCTCCGATCTGCCCTAGGGCTCCACAGCCACGCTTCAGTACTGGACTTCTACTTTGCCTTCCACAGTCCACACCCCTCTGTTCTCATTGGCTGGGGAGAAGCTGTGAGCTATTTCCTGAATGGAGAGGAGCACGGGGTGAGTACAGCCCAGGATGGAGAAGTGTCTGTGCTGTGTGCTGGCAACGTGGAATGGTAACCAAGCTCAGCGAGTTAAGAGGAGAAGAGTGCCGTCCTGTAGCCACGATGGAACCGATGTCACTGGTGAGGTAAGACACCGCTCAGTGTCTTCTAGTCACTAGCTGGGATTCTGTGATCCCTGTCCTCTGATTCTCCAAGGGTGACACCTGTCCTCTAATGTAAGGAGGAATGCTGGGAACTAAAAACTCTTAAGCCACTTTGAGTATCTTGGTGTGCGATAGGTGTATCTGCGCACACGGTGGAAGTGGTGGGTGGTAGTGGGGGGGGGGCCAGGTCAACTTTTGCATCAGGGCCCACAAGCTTCAAGCTATGCATCGGCCTGTAACCAAGTACCTAGTGTAACCCAGAAGAACTCAGCATGAGATAGGTCTCTCATGTGACCCTTGCTTGGCACCCAAAGAGGTGGGAAACATGGGGGATGTGCCTGCACTTACAGGGTCATGCTGTGATGCTGGAACACAGCCTGGGGCACAGCATCATCAGGAAAGAGGACCAACATGTGAGACTGTCTGCCTATGAACATGTGGAGGTCTCCAATAGTGTTATGCAGCATTATGATATATATCACATCACCTCCATGCCTAAATACATGGAAAAGTAACCTGGTCCATTGGAGATTTGAAGGAGGGTGAGAACAATAGAAGGTACTTTTTCTGAATTCAGAATGCATACTTGAATAGAATCTTTTTTTAACCAGATTTTAGAGTCACTTTAAATATCAATCCTAGCTTTGCATAAATCATACAATTTCCCTTTTAAATTATACATACTGTAAAACTATCTGAAACAAATTTCTGGGAACTGGCAGCCTTTATAGAACTACAGCCATAAGTAAGAGACAATACAAATGGCCTAGACAGGTCTTATCCGAATTCTGGTCCTGCGAATCGAGGTGTATACAACAAAGGTACACTCTTGCTTGGGTAACTACAGCCACGCAAATGTATAGTCACAGCAGGAAAGGTGCACAGGATTCTGCATGCATAGGCTTCAGATATGCACAAATCAAAACTTACAGAGTTTTTCAAGTGCCCCTTGAAATGGAAATATAGAGGCTATGAATCAGTCTTCATTCAGCCCTTTCATAATACATGTTTGTGCGAAAGGCCAGCAGGATTTAAAGTAGTCTTAAGCCCTGAGCATTTTTTAGTTTAATACACAGGGCACAACAAAATAAATATTTACCAGTAAATTATTTGTTAAATTCTTACCCAGGCATTTACAACGTTCAATGCTGCTGGCTTCTGCTCTCCTATGCCCTGTACACACGATAGGATTTTCCGACAACAAAATCCATGTTTTTTTTCCGATGGATGTTGGCTCAAACTTGTCTTGCAAACACACGGTCACACAAATCTTGGCGGAAATTCCGAACGTCAAGAACATCGGTGAACGTCGGTGACGTACAACATGTACGACGAGCCGAGAAAAATGGAGTTCAATAGCCAATGTGGCTCTTCTGCTTGATTCCGAGCATGCATGGAACTTTGTGCGTCGGAATTGTGTACACACTATCGGAATTTACGATTTGAGAACCAGCTCTCATTTTTGTGTGAAGGAAATTCCAAAAATGTCCGGAGCCTACACATGGTCAGAATTTCCGGACAACAAGCTCCTATAGAACATTTTCCGTTGGTAAATCCTATCGTGTGTACGGGGCATAAGTGTTGCTTCCCTAAAGTTCCAGTCTTCACATGAAAGAGTTAACGGTGAACAGTGCAGTCTAAAGTCAGTCTGTGACACCTGTCCTCTAATGTAAGGAGGAATGCTGGGAACTAAAAACTCTTAAGCCACTTTGAGTATCTTGGTGTGCGATAGGTGTATCTGCGCACACGGTGGAAGTGGTGGGTGGTAGTGGGGGGGGGGCCAGGTCAACTTTTGCATCAGGGCCCACAAGCTTCAAGCTATGCATCGGCCTGTAACCAAGTACCTAGTGTAACCCAGAAGAACTCAGCATGAGATAGGTCTCTCATGTGACCCTTGCTTGGCACCCAAAGAGGTGGGAAACATGGGGGATGTGCCTGCACTTACAGGGTCATGCTGTGATGCTGGAACACAGCCTGGGGCACAGCATCATCAGGAAAGAGGACCAACATGTGAGACTGTCTGCCTATGAACATGTGGAGGTCTCCAATAGTGTTATGCAGCATTATGATATATATCACATCACCTCCATGCCTAAATACATGGAAAAGTAACCTGGTCCATTGGAGATTTGAAGGAGGGTGAGAACAATAGAAGGTACTTTTTCTGAATTCAGAATGCATACTTGAATAGAATCTTTTTTTAACCAGATTTTAGAGTCACTTTAAATATCAATCCTAGCTTTGCATAAATCATACAATTTCCCTTTTAAATTATACATACTGTAAAACTATCTGAAACAAATTTCTGGGAACTGGCAGCCTTTATAGAACTACAGCCATAAGTAAGAGACAATACAAATGGCCTAGACAGGTCTTATCCGAATTCTGGTCCTGCGAATCGAGGTGTATACAACAAAGGTACACTCTTGCTTGGGTAACTACAGCCACGCAAATGTATAGTCACAGCAGGAAAGGTGCACAGGATTCTGCATGCATAGGCTTCAGATATGCACAAATCAAAACTTACAGAGTTTTTCAAGTGCCCCTTGAAATGGAAATATAGAGGCTATGAATCAGTCTTCATTCAGCCCTTTCATAATACATGTTTGTGCGAAAGGCCAGCAGGATTTAAAGTAGTCTTAAGCCCTGAGCATTTTTTAGTTTAATACACAGGGCACAACAAAATAAATATTTACCAGTAAATTATTTGTTAAATTCTTACCCAGGCATTTACAACGTTCAATGCTGCTGGCTTCTGCTCTCCTATGCCCTGTACACACGATAGGATTTTCCGACAACAAAATCCATGTTTTTTTTCCGATGGATGTTGGCTCAAACTTGTCTTGCAAACACACGGTCACACAAATCTTGGCGGAAATTCCGAACGTCAAGAACATCGGTGAACGTCGGTGACGTACAACATGTACGACGAGCCGAGAAAAATGGAGTTCAATAGCCAATGTGGCTCTTCTGCTTGATTCCGAGCATGCATGGAACTTTGTGCGTCGGAATTGTGTACACACTATCGGAATTTACGATTTGAGAACCAGCTCTCATTTTTGTGTGAAGGAAATTCCAAAAATGTCCGGAGCCTACACATGGTCAGAATTTCCGGACAACAAGCTCCTATAGAACATTTTCCGTTGGTAAATCCTATCGTGTGTACGGGGCATAAGTGTTGCTTCCCTAAAGTTCCAGTCTTCACATGAAAGAGTTAACGGTGAACAGTGCAGTCTAAAGTCAGTCTGTGGAGTAGGGAGGAGGGAGGAGCATCCTAGGCTACAGGAGTGTGCTTCTATTGATGCTTACAGTGTAGGGAACAGTGCTGGAACAAGGTCATCTAGAACCAGGGTGAAGATGCCAAACTGACCTCCCTCCTCCGAAGATGTATGAGCTTCATTTGTCAGCAAAACTTTCCTCCCTCTCCCCCCTCAAAAATTCAGCACTAATCTGCACGCCTACCCCTCCCCAGATGAAAATTCCCACTCCTCCTAGTACAAAACCCCCTGCCTAAATTCTCCCTTTCAGTACAAATCTTTTTCCCCCAAATTTTCCCTCCTAGCACAAAATCCTCCCTCCAACCCCCACTACTAGCACAACCACCCCCGGGCCACCTTCCTAGCACAAATTACCCCCCTCCTAATTTCCCCATCAAGCACACATCCTCCCCCTTCCAAATCCCCACTTTTAGCACAAATCCCCCCAAATCACTCCTACTGGCACAAATCCCCCGTCCCCTCACTTCTCCCTCCTAGCACTAGCACTAATACACCCCCTCCCAAAATGTCACCTCCTAGCAACCCCCCCCCCACCACCACCACACACACACACACACAATCCTCCCGCCTAGCAAAAACACTTTTTCCACCATGTCCCCTCCCAGCATAAATTCTCTTCAGAAATCATCCCCCAATTTGCCTTGCCAGCATGAATCCCCTCTTCCCTGTCCTTCTTCCAATCCCCACTTCCAGCACGAATTGCCCCTATCTACCCCTGCCAATCCCTGCTCCTACCACTAATCCCTCTCCCACCTCCTTACACAAATACTCTCATGCCCTGCACAAATGTTTGCTATTTTCACCCCCACCCACCCTTCCCCAAACTGTGTACCTAGTACAATTCCCCCTCCTCCCCTCAAACACAAAGTTTTGGCTTAACACTTCCTGCACTAAGCTGATAGGAGTGATGTTGCTGTCACTACTCCTGTCATCTTGTAGTGGCAGGAATTTACTATATGACACCCACCCCCCACACCTCACATGATACCACAGTGCCTGGGGCAGTTGCCTTTCCTGATGCTCCTTGTCTCATTCCTGGAAGGGAGACGCAACTCTAGTCCCCGCATGCAAGGGTGTCCATAGGATGCTGCAAGAGAAAGGAGCCACCCTGAAATAGAAAACTTGGGAAAGTGATCATGGCACCAACTTAAAAGGGAACTTTGGCAAGGATTAAAAGATAAAGAAGATGTATACTCAGTAAGTGATTAAATCAGCTGCTTAAAGTGCTTACGAAAACACTTGGTTTGTTATCACTTTCAACCTATATACATAGTGGATTTCATTTCTGATCTACCTAATAATCATGGATAGGACCAGTCATTAAGGAACACATTCACATCCGATGTACAGTAAAGATTCCATACAGAGTTAATCTATATCTGGCCATGAGCTCAGGGGAGAATATCCTTGAGAGACAGTATTTATAGGAATCCGCACAGACAGATGGTCTGCATAAAGCAGCTCTGTCTGATCCTGTCCTTATCATGCACAGAGCTAAGATCAGCCAAAATGAGCTTGTGTTTTTTTTTTCCTATAATAATGACAGTCATGTTCTGCACCCTATCTAAGAAAAATCAACATGCTACGTATTCGATGCAGTGAATGTGTTTGAAGAGTAAATCCCAGCCAGAGATATCCGTTTGTACAAGTCATGGGGACATAGCTGGCTGAAAAAATGTAAATAGCTTCTGCTGTACATCACCAAGTATATACAGTGAGTTCATTTTGCATCACAGCAAAGCTAAGTTTAAAGCTGCCATTGACATCAGAGGGTGCTTAGATGTGTGGACACGCTATGTATACTCAAAAAGCTTCCTATTAAAGATCTTTCCATAAACATGCAGGCACAGGTCTACCAAGTGAGCATATTCATGGCAATATAAAAATGATCGCATCTAGATGTTTAGCTAGGAAGAAAAGGGGATAAGGGACAATGGACCTCTACCTGCGCACTCTGGATCAACCTAGGAAAACAGGTGTATAATAAAAAATGAAAATAAAGTGGAGCAGCCTGTAGTGAGGCCTAATGAATGCAAAAAACAATAATTATTATTATTATTATACAGGATTTATATAGCGCCGACAGTTTACGCAGCGCTTTACAACATTAGGGCAGACAATACAAGTACAATACAATTCAATACAGGAGGAATCAGAGGGCCCTGCTCGTTAGAGCTTACAATCTAGGAGGGAGGGTCAAGTTATACAAAAGGGTAATAGCTGTGGGGGATGAGCTAATGGAGAAAATAGTGCAGTTATTAGATGGAGGCAGGATAGGCTTCTCTGAAGAGGAAGGTTTTCAGGGATCGCCTAAAAGTGGATAAAATTTGGAGACAGTCTGACAGATTGGGGTAGGGAATTCCAGAGGATGGGAGAGGCTCGGGAGAAGTCCCGGAGGCGGATATGGGAGGAGGTGATGAGGGAGCTAGAGAGCAGGAGGTCTTGGGAGGAACGGAGATGGTGATTAGGTTGGTATTTTGAGACTAGGTTAGTGATATAGCTGGGGGCAGAGTTGTGGATGGCTTTGTAACTTATTGTTAGTATTTTGAATTTAATTCGTTGGGCGAGTGGCAGCCAATGGAGGGATTGGCAGAGAGGGGTAGCAGACACTGAGCGGTTTGTAAGGTGGATAAGTTTGGCAGCAGCATTCATGATGGACTGCAGGGGGGATAGTCTGTTTAAAGGTAAGCCAATGAGGAGTGAGTTGCAGTAGTCAAGGCGAGAGATAACCAGGGAGTGAATCAGGAGCTTTGTGGTTTCATTGGTTAGAAAGGGACGTAGTTTAGAGATGTTGCGGAGGTTGAGGCGGCAAGCTTTGGAAAGTGATTGGATGTGGGGCTGAAAGGAGAGTTCAGAGTCCAGGATAACACCTAGCACCCTGACGTGTGGGGATGGGTGGATGGTTGTGCCATTGCTCTTGACAGAGAAGTCAAGGGAAGAGGCACGTGGGGGAGGAAATATTATAAGCTCAGTTTTGGACAAGTTGAGTTTGAGGAAGTGGTTTGACATCCATACAGATATGTCGGTTAGTAAGTTAGTGAAGCGTGAGGAGACTGATGGAGTGAGTTGAGGGGTGGAGAGATAGATTTGCGTGTCATCAGCATAGAAATGATATTGAAAGCCATGAGAGGCTATCAGCTGACCCAGGGAAGAGGTGTAGATTGAAAATAAAAGAGGTCCAAGAACAGAACCTTGGGGGACCCCGACAGAGAAGGGAAGAGGAGTGGAGGAAGTAGAATTGTAAGTGACACTGAAGGTGCGTTGGGATAGGTAGGATGAGAGCCACTGAAGAGCACAGTCACGGAGACCGAGGGAGTAAAGTTTTTTGAGGAGGAGGGGGTGGTCAACCGTGTCAAAGGCAGCTGAAAGATCCAGAAGTAGGGGTACAGAATAGTGTCCGTTGGTTTTTGCAGTTAGTAGGTCATTTGTGAGTTTTAAAAGAGCAGTTTCTGTGGAGTGTTGAGGGCGGAATCCAGATTGAAGGGGATCAAGAAGGTTGTTTTTAATGAGGTGGTCACTCAGTTGGTTGTAAACCAGGCGTTCAAGGAGTTTAGAGGAAAAGGGGAGCAAGGAGATAGGGTGTAGGTTGTTAAGATTTGTAGGGTCCAAGGACGGCTTTTTGAGTATGGGGGTGACCAGTGCATGTTTTAGAGCGTCGGGGAAGATGCCAGAGGTGAGGGAGAGATTGAAGATGTGGGTTAGAGAGTGTAGGATGGGGTCAGAGGGTAACCGTAGCATTTGAGAGGGAATAGGGTCCAGGGGACAGGTGGTTAGGTGGGCGATAGAGAGGAGTTTAGCAACTTCATCTGTAGTAGCAGATTTGAATTGGGGGAGTGTCAGTTGTACCTGTTGACATGGGGTCTTAGCTGGGGGCGATACCTGTAGAATGGAGATTTCATCACGGATTGTATCAATCTTGTTTTTGAAGTGATTAGCAATCTCCTGGGCAGTGAGTGAGTCAGTGGGTGGAGGTGGTGGAGGACAAAGTAGAGAGTTGAAGGTAGAGAAGAGTTTACGGGGATTGGATGAGAAGGTGTTAATAAGAGTTGTAAAATAGGTTTGCTTGGCAGTGTGGAGGAAAGAATATTATTTTTGGAGGGCAGATTTGTATTGATTGAAGTCTTTGAGAGACTTAGTCTTGTGCCACAGACGCTCAAGAGCGCGACTACGGTTTTTGAGAATTTTAGTGTCATCTGTTTGCCAGGGTTGTAGGGGTCGAGGCCTGATTCTGCGTGTAGTGAGGGGAGCGAGCTTGTCCAGGGTGGTGGACAGAGATTTATTGTAGATGGATGTGGCTTGGTTGGGGCAGGACAGGGGAGAGATTTGGTCATAGAGGTGGTCAGTAGCTGAGTAGAGGAGAGAGGAGTTGAAGTTGTGAAAGTTTCTACGGGTGATGGTTAGGCGATTGGAGGGAAAGGTGGTGGAAGACAGGGGGAGAGAGAAACTAATAAGATGGTGGTCGGAGAGAGGAAAAAGATTGTTTGAGAAGTTGCATAGGTAGGAGAATACAAGGTCAAGGGTATTGCCATCAGAGTGAGTAGAGGCCTGTACCCATTGCTTCAGGTCAAATGAAGAGGTTAGACTAAGAAGTTTAGAAGTAGCAGGAGTGTTTGTATTAGCAGGGATGTTGAAATCACCGAGAAGGATTGTGGGAATTTCCGAAGAGAGAAAGTAGGGTAGCCAGGTAGAAAACTCATCAAGGAAAGTCGATAATGGTCCAGGGGGCCGGTAGATCACAGCAATTCTTAGGGAAGTAGGAGAGAATAGACTTATACAGTGGGCTTCGAATGATGAGAGGGAAAAAGAGGGAGGAGGGTGAATAACCTGGAAGGTGCTCTGGGGGGATAGGAGGAATCCCACTCCACCTCCCTTGCGTCCATTAGGCCTAGGGGAGTGAGTCCAGTGAAGGCCACCCTGGGAGAGGGAAGCAAGAGAAGGGGTGTCATATTCGTGGAGCCAGGTTTCGGTGAGAGCAAGTAGATTGAAGGAATTAGTGATAAAGAGGTCATGAACAGCAGTGAGTTTGTTGCAGACAGAGCGGGCGTTCCAGAGGGCACAGGAGAGAGGGAGGCTGGTGTTGGGAAGAAGAGGAATGGAGACTAAATTGTGTAGATTGCGACTACTGCCAGAGGATGTAGGGTGATGGTGATGGGTGTGTTGGGTACAGTTAAATAAGGGAGGCCCAGGGTTTGGGGAGATATCTCCAGCGATTAGGAGAAGCAGAAGAGTAAGGGAGGTAATATGAGAATATGATTTGTATGAGGGGACATGCTTCAGTATCCTGGGGGGTATGTTAGCAAGTGGGCTTAGAGTTAGAAAGAGGTGATGAGTGCAGTAATAGGGGGAGGGGAGAAGTGAGGGTGATATGTACAGATTGTGTGGTGGAGCAGAGGGATGTAGAAAAGAGAGCTTGAGGAGAGAGGCTGCAATTGTGAAGAGGAGGAGAGGTAAAGAGTGCATGTTTCAGTGAAGGAGAGATAATATGAAAATGAGATCACCTGCAATCTGCTATGGTTTGCTTTGTGCAAATCGCTGAAGTGCAAGAGCAGAAGTGCCACTTTTTTTAAGAACGCCACTTCTTTGGAAGAACCCCTGTATGTGCAGCCCCCTGTATGTGCTCCCCCGTAAAGAAAGCCTTGTTATATACTGTGTTGGGTGTGGATGGAATCTGGCAATTAATCAATTAGGAGGGCATATTAGGAACACAGCAAGCAGGGCATAACTTTCACACCACAATCAAACTGCAGGGGGACTAAAAGGCCAAAATTGTAAAGATAAGGAAACCCATAATTTAGGTAAGACTTAATGGCTAAATAAACATTGCAATAATGTGAGCATGGCTACAGATGTAGTTGAAACAGCAGTGACAAACAGATTACCAAAAATGTATGTAAGCGGTCAGTCAATTTTCAGTTTGCAGGACATGGGAATATAAACGCAGATTACCAAAAATGTATGTAAGCGGTCAGTCAATTTTCAGTTTGCAGGACATGGGAATATAAACGCAGATTACCAAAAATGTATGTAAGCGGTCAGTCAATTTTCAGTTTGCAGGACATGGGAATATAAACTCAGATTACCTGTGAAGAGAGAAGAAAATGATCAGATGGATGGAGCAAGAGCAGAAGTGCCACTTTATTAAACCATCAAAAAACATGTGAACATACTGTAAACAAACCAATATATAATAATACAGTGAAAAGTATGAATGTCTATGTATAATGTCCATACACCACCACCAGATATCTCCAATGCATGTGAAAAAGTGGTGTCTTCATAGACATGTGCACAATGAAATATTTCGTTTTGGAATTTAATTTTCGTCCGAAAAATAAATTTATTTAGTTACTCCCGAAATTCGTTTTTATCTATTTCGTTTTTCGTTAAAAATTGCATTCGTCCGAAAATCCAAATTAAGGTCGAATCTGTCATTGAAGGCTTATGGTGTCTGTCGAATGTTCAAAGAAGATTCGACGGAGCAGCTAAATTGTATGACGCCGTATAGTTTACCTGCTCCGTCGAATCTTCTTAGAACTTTCAACAGACACCATAAGCCAAAGTACATGTGTACTTAGTTCTAGCTATTTTACTGCTCCTCCTCTTTGGTTACAATCAGCCAATAACATTCATCATCATCATTATTTTTATTTATCTTTTCTCCCCTACGTCGAATCTTTTCTCCCCTACGTCGAATCTTTTCTCCCCTACGTCGAATCTTTTCTCCCCTACGTCGAATCTTTTCTCCCCTACGTCGAATCTTTTCTCTCTATGTAGAATAATCTTGGACTAATAGAGTTAAGGTTAGGCACATTCGACCACAGGTTTGATGGACACAGATTGTTATTGTCATCATCATGTCGAATCTCCTATCTATATCGAACTGTTGTAGCAACGAAAATGAAAATAAAGCATTTGTTTATGTCGGATCTTTCGTTTTTCGGATTCTGCACTTTCTTTATCATTTGTTAAAATGATAACGAAAATACCTGAAATTCGGACGAAAATGCATTCGGACGAAAACGAATGCACAAAATCATCCGCACCATAGGATGTGAAAAACAAAATGTGTCTTCTTCTACCAGTCCCTAGGTAAACATCCTACTCACTAAACATACATGACACCCATCACAGGTAGTCATAATGAGCATATGGAGCAGAAATGTAGCCTCAGAAGAAAGGGAAGTGAACCACCAGAATGCACACCCAGCAGGTAAGGATAATATGCCACATATATCAAGAAGAAGAAAAAAGGCTTCTCATAGTGCAGTTTGATCATTTATTTCTTCGCACACTAAAGAGTAACACTTACAATATTGCAGATCAGTAAGAGCCCATAAAATCAAGCAGGGACTCCGATTGCGTTCCACCTGTATTCCAAGAGTGGCAGAAGTGACGTGTCACACTCTACCCGACGCATTTCATCAGCAATGTCTAACATCATCAGGGGTCATATACCACATGACCCCTGATGAAGTCAGATGTTGCTGACAAAATCAAATTGCACTGTGAGAAGCCTTTTTTCTCCCTCTTGATACATGTGGCATATTATCCCTACCCAGAGGGTGTACATGATTCCGGTGGTCTGCTTCCCTTTACTCGGAGGATACATTTCTACTCCATATTCCCATTATGACTACCTGTGATGGGTGTCATGTATGTTTGGTGAGTAGGATGTTTGCCTAAGGACTGGTGGAAGAAGACACATTTTGTTTTTTCACATCCTATGGTGCAGATGATTTATGAAGACACCACTTTTTCACTGCATTGGAGATATCTGGTGGCGGTGTATGGACATTATACATAGAAATTCATACTTTTCACTTTATTATTATTTATTGGTTTGTTGATGTTCACATGTTTTTTGATGCTTTAATAGAGAGCACGGTATTAATTATTGTTTTTTGTATAGATATTTAGCTAGCTTGGCGGAACAATTTGATAAAAAATCTATTGTATTGTGCATTATGATTATTATTATACAGCATTTATGTTTAAACAGTTTGCGTAGCACTTTACAAAATAAAGGGAGACAGTATGGTTACAATACAATTCTATCGATCGACTTGTATACATCCAGCCTGTCATGTTTTTCTGATCGATCAGCGCTGTCGGTTGTAGCTGGCAGCACTGATTGGTGTATTCTGATGGCGAGGAAGTCTCCCTGATATCAGAACACAATAACTCAGCAGGAGTGATTTCCCCCATCCACATCGAGTGTGTGGGTGGAGGAATTGGATTATTTTTTTTTCTGCTTAACCAGCGGGTTGAACGGAAAAAAAAATTAAAGAGGTTGTAAAGTCAGAAGTTTTCTTTTTAATCTTATTGCATTCTATGCATTAATTAAAAAGCCTTCTGTGTGTAGAAGTCCCCTTAGCCCCCCTACTAATTACCTGAATCCCCTCTCTGTCCAGCGATGTCCAAGAGTGTCTCGGCCGTCCGAGGCTCTCCCTCCTGATTGGCTGAGAAACAGCAGTGGCGCCATTGGCTCCTGCTGCTGTCAATCCAAGTAAGTTAGCCAATCAGGAGAGAGAGGGGCTGGGCTGGGCCAAGCTGTTTGCTGTGGGGGCACTCGACAGAAGGGAGGGGTGAGGAGCGCTGAAGAGGGACCCAAGCAGAGGAGAATTGAGGTTTCTCTGTGCAAATCCACTGCACAGAGCAGGTAAGTATAACATGTTTGTTCCTTTTATAGAAAAAAAACGAGACTTTACAATCACTTTAAGCATGCATGGGCTGCCCATACATATAACAGTGAAACATGCCAGCGAGAGGTGGTCTTCAGGCATGGGTGAGTTGAGTTGATTCAATGGGTGATTCGAATTTACTGAACCAGTTGTACAGTATTTCTGTGCTGTACAACATACGTTATTAGGATGAGGAAGAGGGAGGTGTTCTGAAGTCCAGCAAGAGAGAGCTCAGGCAGGGCTGACAACACTGCTTGACATGCAAGTACAGCAGAAGCAGTGTTGTAAATTCATTACTTGAGGTTAGGAGCTCATTGGATTTCTGACAGGATTGTGGGTGGGTGTAGCTTGCTGTGGGCAAATAATTCACACAAAGTCCAAAAGCAATTTGAAGAACTTGTATCATAGTAAAGGCAAAAACAGTTTACAATAAACCGGGTGGGGAAAAAGCCCAACCGGAAACACTCACAGCATGTAATGGAGCAGGTATCAGCTGAACTGATAGTGTCTATCTAGAGGGGCAGAATATGGCCTGGTCATCTCATACCTAAATGGGAAGAAGTCCAAAGAGATTGTGGGCCCTAAGCTTTCCATTCTTGTTTGGAACCTTTCCCTGACGCCAATCACTATCCCTGGAAACCATAAAGGAACCATGTTCCTCTTGACTTCCTCTCCTCTGCGCTTGAACATCACCCGCTGTTGAGAAAGTAGACTGCACCTGCCTAAAGAATCAACAGGTGCTTGCAACATTCTTTAACCCCTTTGTGCCCATGCTATAGCCCAATGTTAGTGAGCTCACCTATGCATATATACTTTCAACCCTTTAGTGTCCCCTGTACACACCACCTAGGAGGACAACGTTCGTCTACTGTTGAGCCTCCAATCCCAAGGTATGTTTCTTGCAGTACATATGTACACCTAGACAGGCTGCATTCATTTCTGCCAACACATATATTACCTACCACTGTATTCAATTTTAGGATTCCATCTTTGGGCCTCAGTGGGTCTGGATTCTCTTTCACGCCTAGGGAGTTTCATTCGGTGCTCCCTATGAAGTCTGGAATATTGACGTCCACTTTATATAAAACTGAACCTACATTTGTTTGATGGGGCCGAGAGGGGTGGCAAATCCCTATGGCTGCACTGTGTTTTTGCTTTTAACCTACATGGAGTGACTGCATGTATTCAACTGTGACAACTGTAAATTTGAAATGCAAAAATATACATACTGAACTATGGTATATATATATATATATATATATATATATATATATATATATATATATATGTACGAGTATTGATTCTCTGTACTTATATTGTAGAGATTTGATATCTTACATACTCCTGAGGAAGGCATGTCTATAACAGACTCTGAAACGCGTTGGGTGAAGGATATGTCATGCATACCATCACTTTTGCATAAGTTGTACTATCAGTTGCTATTGTAACATATACTCCATGTTACATGTTTTAATAATGTATTTTCAATAAACAAATTTTTTACTCTAATATGATGTTATATCTATCTAAGTGCCGGTAAAGTCCAAATCCCAAGGGGAATTGTTTTTTTTTCACTTTTTTCCACGCTATAGCCCAAATACGGCTACAGCGCAGGCCTAAATTGCCGGGAGGGCATCCATGTACGTCCTCCCGTGCATGAGCCCAAACCCTTACAACGTGATCATCTGTCAGCCAATGACAGCTGATCACGTGATGTAAACAGCTATTGATGTAATCGGCTTTTTTTTTGCTCACACTGACAGTGTAAGAAGAAAAAAAAAACAATCACCGGCTTCTGTCAGAGGGACATCGGTCCCGTACATGGAGAGCCACTGCCACCTCATCTGTGCCCACCAGTACCACCTGTCAGTGCCCATGAGCGCCACCTACCATTGCAAATTAATGCTGCCTATCAGTGCCCACCAGTGCCACCTACCAGTGCCCACCAGTGCCACCTATCAGTGCCCATCAGTGCCTCATCATCAGTGCTGCCTATTAGTGTCACCTACCAGTGCCTATCAGTGCCATCTATCAGTGTCCATCAGTGCCACCTATCAGTGCTACCTATCAGTGCCACCTATTAGTGCCCTTCAGTGCCACCTATCAGTACCCTTTAGTGCTGCCCATCAGTGCCACCTATTAGTGCCACCTCATCAGTGCCCACCAGTGCAGCCTATCAGTGCCCATCAGTGCAGCATCAGTGCATCAGCGCACATCAATGAAGAAGAAGAATTACCTGTTTTCAAAATTTTATAACAAACTTTTAAAACTGTTTGGTTTTTTTTTTCAAAATTTTTGGCCTTTTTTTGTTGGTTAAAAAAAAACAAAAACAGTAGTGAATAAATACCACCAAAAGGAAGCTCTTTTTGTGTGAAACAAATAAAGAAATATTAATTTGGGTACAGTTTAGCATGACCGCGGAACTGTCATTCAAAGTGTGATAGCGCTGAAAGCTGAATATTTCCCCGGGCAGGAAGAAGGTTTAAGTGCCCAGTAGGCAAGTGGTTAAAGAGACAAAACATGGTGAAATGTACATGTGTTGTATATGTCTACCACCACCACCACCACCACCACCAAACATACACTTAAAAGGAAACTCCACTAAAAATCCTCATAAGTGGCCCAAATTACATTAGTTAAAGTGTAATTCCTCTTTTGTTGAGAAAAAAACATTTCCCTCTGTGTGATCATGTGTGTACATTACATGGATTTTAACAAACGTTGCAGATTTCTACCTTCTGTTATTCTGAAAAAATCCCTGTGTTTTCCTGTATGCCCATGGGGTAAGTGAAGCTAATGGGAGTGGTTTCATAATTATCAACCAGCTGCTGCAGCTTCAGGGCTCTAATGAGAAAATCTGCTGGGCCTGCAACCCTTTAGACATGTCCCTATTGGGAGTATCTCACCAAAAATGACATTGTGTTTCATGATGTTTCTGGATAATGGTCAGTACACATTCTGTGCACAGAACACCTCCAGGTAGCCATATTGCATTTCATTTTCAGAAAATTACTGAGCTGCCGATTGAAAAAGAAAGGTAATTTTTAATAACCTTCATTTACAATATGACTTGTCTCCCAATTGTATACTCTATATTATTTTTTCTTTATTTGCATTTTTTTTTCCCTATGAAAGTGGAGTTACCCTTTAATAATTCGCCAGAAGTTAATCTGGATTGGATCCACCAAGATCATTTCACAAAAAGCCTAACGCAGAACAGTGGGTTAACCACTTCAGCCCCGGAAGGTTTTAACCCCTTCCTGACCACGTTCTTCCGGAAGCACTTTTTACAATTTGGCATTGCGTCGTTTTAACTGGTAATTAAGCGGTCATGCAATGTTGTACCCAAACTAAATTTGCGTCCTTTTTTCCCCACAAATAGAGCTTTCTTTTGGTGCTATTTGATCACCTCTGCTGTTTTTATTTTTTGCGCTATACACAAAAAAAGAGCGACAATTTTGAAAATAAAAACAATATTTTTTACTTTTTGCTATAATAAATATCCCCAAAAATGTTTTTAAAAAACAAATTTCTTCATCAGTTTAGGCCAATATATAATCTTTTTTTTAGTAAAAAAAAAAATTGCAATAAGCGTATATTGATTGTTTTGCGCAAAAGTTATAGTGTCTACAAACTATGGGAAAGATTTATGGCATTTTTTTGGCATTTTTATTATTTTTTGCTAATAATGGCGGTGATCTGTGATTTTTAGCGGTATTGCGATATTGCAGCAGACAGATTGGACACTTTTGACAAATTTTTGGAACCATTGACATTTATACAGAGATCAGTGCTATAAAAATGCACTGATTACTGTGTAAATGACACTGGTAGGGAAGGGGTTAACACTAGGGGGCGATCAAGGAGTTAAATGTGTGTTTTCTCAAAATGTTCTAACTGTATGGGGATAGGACTGAGTAGGAGAGGAGACATTTCGCCGTTACTACTTACTAGGAACAAACGACATGTCTCCTCTCTTCTTACAGCACAGGCATTTGTGTGTTTACACACACAAATCCCCGTGCTGGCGCTCGTGCATGTGATTGCGTGTGGCCGGCAGTGATCACGACCGCCAGTCACGTGCATCGGGCCCCCCCGCCATGTGGGCCCCCGCTGGTGTGCGCATGCCCTCTGACGGCTCTTAAAGGAACCCCGTCTATATACAGGGTTTCACGTAGCATTGTGCCGCAGTATATGTCGCAGCAAATAGACTGTTCACTTCGCAAGGACATTTCCTTAGAGTTTAGTGAACATGGTGAGCTTCCATTGGCTTCCATCATCCAATCATGTGCAAGCAAAGTGCTGTTTTTTTTTTTCCTTTATATGTGATTGGATATTCTTTGCAAACTGAAACTTCACCGCATTCACTAAACTCTAGGAATAATACCCTTGCAAAATACAACTTCCCTAGCACATTGAACATCCTATTTGCCTTTGGTAAATGAACCCCAGTGACTGCTGTAGGCTTTGTCAATGTCAGGGCTTTGTTCTGATTCCTCTCATGTAATAACTATTTGTCATAGCTGTAGAAATGTAAGCCTATAATATCCATGTTAAATATGAAACAGGTTAGCATGTACTATGTTATCCAGTAGACTTAATAAGATCTTGAGCTACAACAGTCATAAAATGTAAAAGCGATATTTTGGATGTCTCCGCACTTAATCATTATGCAAAGCACATTTGCATTACATTTGCGGTGTCTTACTGCAGTGAAACATCTCTTTATTATGGTAAATAGAATCATTTAAAAAGAACTGTTTTCTTGCTGAAAGGATAAAAGATCTGACTCTTTTTAAAGTATTTCATTGGACTTGTTTATTAAACAAACTTTTCCCAGATTATCAAAAGAATGTAGACGAGTTTCAAAGACTATAAAATCCTCATTAGCCAGGCATCTGTTTTTATAAGGCCTTTCTCCTGGGACTAGTATCTTGTCTTGCATGGATGACTGTTTGTGGTAGAGCCTGACAGGTTTTGTGGGATCAGTGGATGCTGGTGGTCAACCAGACCAAGAGGAGACATCTGAACCACAGTTAAAAATAACTATTTTACTAAAAGGTGGATATTATCCATAAAATGGATTTCACTCTTAAAGAAAATATGAAAAAAGAAATACAAAATCTGTATTATAAGCGTATGCACCATATACTGCCAGTATTTACGATATCTGTTTATAACTGTCCTATAGCAGCTCCTCAAAGCTGACCCTTAAAGTCATCCTTCCAGGTTCTTTAGAATAGCTGGGTGTCATTCAACATTCTACAATCCATTGTTCAGTGTATCTAGTTTTCCATTATAGGTTTACTTTAAAGTGATTGTAACCCTAAAAAAAAAAAAAAAAGATTCTGTTCCTTTAAAGCATACATAACATGTCATTGAGTGGCTTAAGAACCACTTTAAAGCTAATGTCATTACAAAACCAAAATAGAGTGTAGGTTAAAATCATTCTGGATATTTTTGTGTGTGTTTGGCTGTATTATGAAAGCTGTACTCCAGGCCAACAGTTTAATTCCCAGTAGAACTACTGTTCTTGTCAAAAGATTCTGTTCAGATAAGCTTGTGATCCAGACAGCCCTAGAGGACAGCATACCCAGGTCTATGGAATCAGTATTGTGCACTGTTCTTGAGGAATACAACTTAGTCACTGACTTGTTCCCCACCTGATGATTGTACAATGAAGGCTGCAAGCACAGGTAGCGTGGTGATGTCACATCCACAGCCCCTCCCTACGCGTTTCATCTACTGATGTCTTCCTAGAGCTGGGCTGTGAATGTGATGTCACCACAATATATTGTCCATGCTCACAGCCAGAAGCAGTGGCTGGATCCTGTCTGAATACAGATCACACTGCTTTCTAGTTCCATTAGTGGTACTGATGATTGTAAGTATTTGGTGGATGTTTTTTTTATTAAATAAACAGTTTTACACTATGAAAGCTTTCTTCTCTCTTCCCTTTCGCTGGTTGATGGTATGAGTGTTCTATTTTCTATTATATGAGCCACCTCACAGTACTTGTCCCTGCCGAGACCTGGTTTTGCTGGTTCCACTGCTGGCCTTCACTGCCCACTGTCTGAGTGCTAGGACCGCCTGGTGTCTAGCAACCAGTGACATTATGTAATGCAGAGAGAGGCCCCAGCATTCTGAGTGGAGGAGGATGTAACTTCCTCTTCCTCCTAGTAATTAGCTCCACCCACCTCCAGCCCCTGCAGCGGTGGCCCCCTGCTCAGAAAGAGGAGGGAATTGGATTTGAGAGACTGAGGTGAGGCTGGGGATGGAACCTGCTGGATTGTCATGAGGGAGCTGGGCAGAGATTTAGGGACAGAGAGGATGGACGATAGATGACAACATTGGAGGGATAGAAAGGGGAGGAGGTCACATCCTTAGATCTCAGAGGTCCATGCTGGGACTTGTAGTCCTTCACTTTTTGGGCATGTGACCCCCCTAAAAGTGAATGAATACAAGTCCCAGCATGAACCCTTCAAAGCTGAGGACATGACACCCCCCAACTAGTAAAGGATCAGCTCTGAGGGGTTCATGCTGGGACTTGTAGTCCTTCACTTTTGGGGGGGTCACATCCCCAAATGTGAAGGACTATAAGTCCCAGCACGAACCCCTGAGATCTAAGGGGGTCACATCTTTAGATTTCAGGGGTTTATGCTGGGACATGTGGTCCTTAACTTTTGGGAGGGTCATAGCCTTAGATCTCAGGGGTTCATGCTGGGACTTATAGTCCTTCACGTTTGGGGATGTGGCCCCCCAAAAGTGAAGGACTACAAGTCCCAGCATGAACCCCTCAGAGCTGAGGATGTGACACCTCTCCCCAAATCAAAATGATACTGGCTGCCACAGAAGGGATGAACCCAGGCACCCTGCAAGAGATGTTGGGCAATTGCCCCAGGTATAATTTTGTGACACTGATTGCAAGCTGGTGTGTCAGCCTGCAATATAAAGGGAATGTGCTTAGTGTAATAATGGATGTTCACACCCAATCAGCAATTGTGATCAGATTTTATCCTAAATAATTTTTCTCAGCAACTACATCATAAACTTGCAACATAAATTGATTGTGTCCAAAAATATATATATTAAGTGCATTAACACATTCTATTATAAAGAATTTTCCATAGAAAAAAACATAAAAATGGTGGTTGGAATAACTTCAGTCTTTTAGTAGTGCGAAAAGTAACAAGGTTTGAAGTGACTTGTGCTTGTCCAAAAGTGAGTCGTGCCTATGTAGCAGTTTAGGTGACTTCCGTGCTCCCCTTCAGTTCCCCACTCACCAAATCCCTGCACCCCTGCAGGGGTAAATCGCATGCAGTGAGTGTAGTGGCAGTCCTCAGGGCATTCACCTCCTCCTTAGCTCCACACGTAATGGGATATCCAGATCCCTGTACTCCTCCAGGGATAAGCCGTTCCCGATAGGTTCGGTTATAGTAGTTACCTCCTCCGTGGTAAACCACAGATTACCCTCATGGACAAAAAAGATGGGTACTTCGTAGTGTAAATCTGGATGGTTTTATTAAATTTCAAACATAAAGTTTAAAAAACAACCACTTGACGCAGTCAAGTGTATAAACCAGCACAGCTTGGTTGCAATACAGGAGCTTGGAACCGGAGCTTGGAACCGCCTGGGGCTTGGTACGCACTCACGTCATTTTTGGTTGCGGTGCTCCGGTTTGTGGAACGCACACCGGTTCCAAGCTCCTGTATTGCAAGCTCCTGTGGTCATCTGGTTGTGGTGGAGCTGGCGATTAAAAATCTTCTTGCACATTTTTATTTTTATTTTTGACACTGGACACTTTCATATATTTATATATAAAAATAACTTTATTTTACACTAGACTCTTTATGTGGGATAAGAAATGGAGTATGAAATCTGTTGAAAGCACATGTCATCTTAAGTGTAATATTGCTTACACTGTTTTGTCACTTTTGTGCGCTGGACACTTTATTGTATTATGTTTTTTGAAGTTGATATGATATTGTAAATAGGCTGAAAAGTGCAATTTACATTTAATATTTTTAAGTGCTAGTGCTGTTTTATTATTTATTTCTTTAAATGAAAAGACATTGCCGCGCTGATAAAGTCATCACTCTGCACACTCTGGTCTTCTGTCAAACTCCCAAGTCTCAAATTAGTGGCACTGTGCTCTTCTGAAGTGACTGGCTTCTATCTACATTTTGCTGCAAGGGATTACGTGATTTTAATATAAAGACAGATACAGTAGAACCACAAGTTGTGTGTATATAATACGTTTTAAAAGAAATATGTAACTTGAATAAATAATGGTCTTTTTTATCTAGAGTTCAGCTTTAACGACAGCCGTACAACAATGTTGTAACCATGGACCATGTGAATTAGTGCTGCTTGAACCTTAAACTGGCAGAACAATATAGTACAGCCCTTTTGTTTCTATGGTTTTTTTCACAGTTCGGTTGGATCCTGACATTTATTCATTGTGCACTGAATTCCACTTCATTCTGCACTTGTTTCCAGGCTGGAAATTTACATCAGTTCATGTTGGCTAAGGTTACATTTGATCTTCTGTGTTGGAGTGTGCACTGGACCATGTCTTCTCCTCCCCACTGACTCAACCCCCCTTTTGATTTCTCTCATTACCTCCTTCTACACATTGTTTATTAAACCCTCCTCTCTTTCCCTTGTACAACAAATGTGTACAATTCATTAGTGTGTCGAGGGTCAGAAATAACTGTCTGCCTGGCTTTCACAGCACTACCTTGGCATATACAGTGAGAAGAATAAGTTTGCCCATTTACAAAGAAATGAAGAGTCTATAATTGTTACCGTAGGTGTATTTTAAATGATAGACAGAATAACAACCAAAAATCCAGAAAAAAACCACATGTTATAAATGTTATACATTGAGTTGAAGGTCAGTGAGCAAAATAAGTATATGATCCACTACCAACCAACAATAATTCTGGCTCCCACAGATTAGTCCTATCAATTCAATAAGGTGCTCCTAACGTCAACTCGTTATGTGTATAAAAGACACCTGTGCACAGAATCTCTTTCTTCCATTCAAGCCTCATGATCACGGGCAAGACCAAAGAGCTGTCAAAGGATGTCAGGGACAAGATTGTGAACCTGCACAAGGCTGGAATGGGCTACAAGACCATCATCAAGAAGCTTGGTGAGAAGGAGACAACTTTTGGAATGATTACTTTCCCCACTGTACCCGCGTGGACTACCACAACACTTATTTGAAAAGCAAGAAGCTTGTGTTATCTGAAAGGGCAATCAACATTAGCTGCAACCTATGCTAAGGCAAAATATCTACAGATAAAATATTTTTTTTTCTTCATTGCTATCCTGGAATTAAGGGCAGACTCCCAAATCCTACAAAAATGTTCTTCGTGGCTCAGGCAACACGTAGCGCACATGCCACAACAGGGTGTTTGCCTTTCCTATGGAGTAAAGGAAGCATTTGTTCATCTGTCACAGGGATGTTGACAAATTGGAAATTGTGAATATTTTTGCAAGCAACAACAAGCATTCCTGATGTTTGAAAGTGTTCTTTGTTTGCCGAAGTGTTATTCTTACACTGCCTGAATATCACAAATGGTAAGGGTATAGCATTTGTTTAAGAATAAATGCACTATAATGCAATTATTCCTCTTAGAGTAGCCTGCAAAAGGCCTGTAAAGCCTTTCTCCATTTTATCTGTAAGGCAGGCCATAGACGGTGCAAACCATGGGTTGCAGGAAAGAAATTTTGCACAATTCCCCCATCAACACAGACAGTGCTGACAGGGGAATCCCTCCTGCCGAGACATTGTATTCTCCCGGTAGCAGCCACTAGCAATAATCGCACATAAAATCTGGCAGGCTGGTGAATCTGGCAGTCAATCGATCAACTTGGCACATTCAGCCTGCCCATACATGGTTTGAATCTCAGGTGGTTCCTGCTGAACCGGGCCAAGATTTGTATCCATCTGTGGCCAGCTGAATAATTATACTAGCCAGGTTCTGTTTACCAATTGGTAGACAACTGTTCTTCAGTCAAGACCTTTTTTTGGAAGGCTGGTAAAATATCATTGTCTTTAGATTATCCTTTAAATAACCTAAGTTTAATGGCTAGTCTAAGGTAGGCCATAGATGGTGCAAATTTATTTCCTGCAACCACAGGTTTCCCCCATCAACAAAGACAGTGCAGACAGGGGAATCCTTCCTGCCGAGATATTTTATTCTATCGGCGGGGGAGGGGAAAGCCGTCCCTGCTGGGAGAAGACAGTGATTATTGCTAACGGCTGTAGCAGCTGCTAGCGATAATCCCACATAAAATCTGGCAGGCTGGTTGTACCCAATTTGATTAATTGATCAACTTGGTACATTCAGCATGCCCATACACAGTTAGAATCTCGGGCGGTTCCTGTTGAACCGGCCAAGATTCAAACCATCTATGGCCAGCCTTAAAAAATGCTTAATAAATTGTGATTTGCAGAAATACAGTCACTTTTACTTATATAATACTTACTCATAATCGTTCCTACAGATATGCGAGATGTACTGGTTTGTTAAGCTTTTGGGTAAATTAAAATAACTATGTTTTTTTTTCGGATGCACAGTGGTAAAGTGCAACTTCACTCTCCCAGTCAACATTGATTATTTTTAATCCTCATGCTGCTAGCATTAGTAAATAAATAGTCTTGAGACGCACACCCACAGGAGCTCTTTACTCGATAGGTATGATCACCACAATAAAACGCTTCAATTGATTGAAGGGAGTTCATACTCATCTTATCCATGCCTGATGGTCACTTGCTGGCTGAATTTATCTGGTGAGCGCATTTGAATATCTCACTTTTGATGGGCACCATTTCTTTGATTAATGAAGCACTTTACTTCCCTGAATCACGGTGTTGGAGTTTATACATTGAACTGTTACTACTCATATCACATTATTTATTTTATTTTATTTTTTGTTTTGTCCTTCTCACATATCTTATATTTTTTTGGTCTTTCACATTTTTTTGGGATATTTATTTTGACTATACACTGATGTTTTGGAATTTTTATGAAATGAATAATTTATCACTAGATTGATCAGTCAGCGCCCTTTTTTTCATTTATTTCAAATAAATAGGAAAGTATATGATATTTACTTGTTTTAGACTTTTTTTTTCTCAGCTAAGCACACTCTCCTGTATGCATGCCTATGCTATGTCCTGAAAGATAAATGTCACAAAAAATTCCACAGTGACAAAAAACGAATAATTAAATAAATATCCAAATATTAATCAAAAAAAAGTCCACCGTGAATGAACAATCTTGATTAATCTAAAAGCGCACCAGCCACCATGTGAAAAAAAAGGCCACTTACCAAAAGCTTAGACGCCACATTAAAGAGGTCTAAACTCGCATTAAGATGATACAGAATCCCACATGGATGAATGGATGGATGGCTCCAATTTGCTTAGCTTCTAAGCCGCAAGGCCTCAAATCCCTCTCATAGAGATGTGCCACAGGATGATCTTAAAATCATTCACTAAATCCAACCTCACCATAACGGATACATACCATGGCCAGAAATGGTAGGGGGTGTTTTTCCAAAGTGACTTCTCAACAAATTAAAGCATGGAGACGTGGGTGGATGGGCGAGTTTGCTTTGAATATTAAAAATGAATCAAATAGTGTCTTTGGTTTGTGGTGCTCAGATGCTGTTAAGATCCCCTTTACGTAGTTATCACTTCTGTCTATTGGCACTAGGGCCATCAGTTTCAATCTCTGCCACGACACTCTGGATATCTCTCGACATAGTACTGGAATAATGCATGTTGGGAGATGAAGTTTGAAAGCAGTTATGTGGTAACAATACTGACTTTTCTAAATCAGCTGATGGACTAAAGAATCATGAGAACCAAGTTTAACAAGTATTTAAGATTTTATTTTTAAAATAGTATAAGAACATATTTACCTTTACCACCAGGCTATTTCCTCTTAGTTGTGTTGTATGCGCAGAGTTCAGCTCTAAAGATTAACACCATCTTTGTTCTTGGTCATATTAGCAATGAGCCACCATTCACATTCAGGACAGCTTTATACCATGATCGGTGTCTGAACACACCAGGCTGCACCCATTTTATCCTATTCTCCTAACCCAATCAGTTCATTAAGATGTTGAATAGGACTCAGAAGAACAAAGCTAGGATAGACAGAAGTTGGGGCTTACAAATGCAGGAGCTTTTTCCTGTTCCGTGGCATGACAATGCAGAATTCTCTTCATTACTCTGGGAGTGGAGCTCACTAAGAAGATCAGATAGGTTATCATTCATCTCTGCTGGACAGAAGTGCCTGATTGAACAGGAGAATATGTTCTGTTTCCTTTAGTTCTGAGAAGGTCTCACAATGTACTAGGGTTCTTCAAAGGGTTTCCGACATTTTTTAAACTCTATTAAATATAAAAAAAGTGCACAAACTTTTTTCTTTTTAAATCTACTTTTCTACTTTTTAAATCTACTGAGAAGAACCAATGGGCCACCATTGCTGCTGACCTCAACTTCTGTAAATGCTGATTGCCTGGCGGTCAATCCAATGGCTTTAATACTTGAAGAGTCATGACCATTGTTCAGTGAACTCTCACCAAGTAATAAATAAGGCAAATGTTACTTACTTAGGCCTAAATCCAGATGTTAGTGAATGTCTCTTTATCATACAAATGTTGGACATACTTTCCCACAAACTATGAATCAGTTATTTTCTGTAACATTGTGAAAGACAAAAAAATCTGGTATTGGACCCTTTATAAATAAACCCCTTAAATTGTGTGGTACAACAAATAAAGTATATGCAGTACATTATTGCAATATGTTTCCCCATTTGTTACTCTTTTAAAGAATTACAAAGTATCTGTTGATCTGCCAGCAATGCACTCCGCTCCTCATTCCCGGTTGTAAGCAGACAACACACAGCATTTCTGTAAAAAAGACAACACAAATCATTTCTGTGGACTAGTGTCAGCCCTGTCCAGTTGTTCTTTGCGAAATTACTGAAACCTTTTTTCTACTCATCACTACAAAATAGACACTAATTAATCTGTAGTTCAAAATAAGAACTGTGAGGGCTAATTAGTATCCTTAAAAAGGAATTTATTTTTAATCGTTTTAATCCCTCTTGCCTTTTTTCTATTTATTTATCCTCAAGAAACATACTCATACATCTAGCGAATCCAGCATTGATCTGTTATGATCTACTGCTGAGCTGATACATGCTGGGTCCCTTGCTGTCATTTCCATCTCTGGTGTCATCAGGAGTCAGTTGTCACCTCTGAAGGTGAAGGAGCTTCTAAGATCCAGCTTTCAGGATCCATTCTTCTCTACACAATTCAGCAAAGTTGTGGAGCTGCGCACCACTTCCAGAGGATAAAATGTACTTTATTGTTCAGCACAAGCACAGACACTCCAGGATCCTCCATCCAGCATGTTTTGCCCCTGACTAGGGCCTTATCATATAGAGTCCTTTTCAAGCTTCCTGCAGCTGGCCCCCTGATGACAAGGTCCTTAGCTGTGTGATTCCTCAGCTAATGCTTTCTAGAGTATCTGATGGAGATATCCCAGGAGGCTGCAGCATTCAGCTGATGTCATTCTCACCTAGACAGAAACAGTCAGGGGCATGCTGGATCAAGAATAATAATAAAAAAAAAGTTAACAAGCCTTAAAAGTTTAAAAAGATTATGTTCTTGTAAAGTTGTATTTTGCAGTGAAACTCCTCTTTCATAACACAGTAAAGGCCCATACACACGATACAAAAATCAAAAGTAAAATTTTGTCCGATGAACGACCCGCCGATTTTCGGATCTTTAGTATGGTGCTTTCGACAACCAATTCCGGTTTTTCGTCTGACAAAAGCTGGATGTGCAGACTACAACATTTTTGTTGTACGCGAACTCAACGTCCGATTTTCGTTTAATTCGTACGGTTTTCATCCGAAAAAAATGCTAGGAGCAAGACTAGGCACGCTCAGAAACGAAAGAGTACATACAAAACTATTCAACACATTACGCCACTTCTGAAGTTGAATTCTGTCGTATGAAAATCTTCGTATGGTTAGTAACCTCTTCACTTTCAACATGAGACTAGCGTGCAACAAAAAACGGACGAACGGTCGTCCGAAAATCTGATCCTGTGTACGAGGCTTAAGGCTTCAATCATTTGGGGCGGCAGGCTCTGAAAAGGAATCCACAATGCCAGTTAGAACTTGTCTGCAGATGGACAGAAGGCAATACTGCCTGTTTTTCTATCCCGGGGGGGGATTTGAAATACCATGGAGCAACCACTATAGATGTATTTCCCATTGGGTTGCATTTAGCAGGCACAATGCCTGCCGAACTTGACATTCTGACTTAAAGCTAGCACACTGTAAAACGATGCATGCACACAGGTCTGAACTACACCATTGAGGAGTAAGGAAAACGACAGCTGTGGGTATCGTAATGCAAACAATGTTTTTACAGTGGACCTAAATGCACATTAGGATGCCCACTAAGGCTTCCCAGGTCTCGTTCGGTGGGTTTCACTGAAGAGTGCATGCTGGAACAGAGTCAAAGCATACTATAGAATCATAGCAAGTGTTCCGGTGATCGCACACTATACCAAGCCGTGTATCAGAAAGATAGTAGCAGCCTTAGTACACTCCATTTAGGGCAAAACACGTCATATGGTGTGCGATGTTCTACTTCCTATGCCTCTAAGGTATCTTTTTACACTTATCGAATACTTTTAACCACTTCAATACAGGGCACTTTTACCCCCTTCCTGCCCAGGCCAATTTTCAGCTTTCAGCGCTGTTGCACTTTCAATGACAATTGCGCAGTCATGCGACACTGTAGCCAAATTAAAATTCTCATCCCCCCCCCCCCCCCCCACCAAAATAGTATTTTGGTGGTATTTGATCACCACTGGCCTTTTCTTTTGTTTTTCTTTGTTTCTGTTATAAAACGTTGTAAATAAGTAAGTTTTCTCCTTCACTGATGGGCACTGATGAGGCAGCACTGATAAGCACTGATGAGTCGGCACTGTTGGGGTGGCACTAATATGCAGCACTGATGGGCACTGATAGGAGGCACTGATATGCAGCACTGATGGGCACTGATAGGTGGTACTGATATGCAGCACTGATGGGCACTGATAGGTGGCACTGATATGCAGCACTGATGGGCACTGATAGGTGGCACTGATATGCAGCACTGATGGGCACTGATAGGTGGCACTGATAGGTGGCACTGATGGATGGCAATGATGGGCACTGATGGGTGTCACCTATGGGCGGCACTTATAGATGGCACTGATAGGCAGCACTGATGAGGAGGCACTGACAGGCATTACTGATGGGCACTGATTGGCATGCTTTATGGGCACTGATTGCCATCACATTGTGGTACAGGTGGGCACTGATTGGGCTCACATGTGGATACAGGTGGGCATTACTGGTGGGGCACTGATGGGCATCACTGGCGGGCACTGGTGGGCATTGCTGATGGGTCTGCACTGATAAGCAATGCGCTGAATATAAGTGCAGACCCCCCATGTCAGGAGAGCCGCTGGTCAGTGCATATGGAGGAAAGCCGATAAACGGCACTTCCTGGCCCTTTCGGGGGGGCGCACGAGTGGCTTATCCTGCTGGACCTTATATGATGCCCAGTCAGCATAATACAACCACCCTGAGGCCGTCATTCTGCATACAGTGGGTGGGAAGTGGTTAAAGGTATTTTTAAAAGACCAAAAGGGCCAAATAGGAGAAGTTTATTTGTAGATATTGCACACACTTTAAAAAATATGTAAACCCAACATTTCATATTCTTCATGTGTGCCTGCTGTACCATGTACTTGTATGGGAAAGTATCCTGTTCTCTTTGTATATCCTGAGAAATCCCTGGTGTTTCTGCCAGTCCCTCTGCTTTACTCTCAAAAACTGACCACAGTAGGCATGAGAGCACAGCTTGGTCAGTGCTCTCCTCCAATTATTGGACTTTTGCTGACATTGCTCCCCCATGCACACCCATTCACTGGGAAGACTAGCGCACTGCTGTTTCTCTTCCCCAAGCTCTCTGAGCACCTTATGCAGCTGAGAACAGAGATTATGTGATCACTTCTACAAAAAGGGGGGGGAAATGGTATTTATAATGTTTTTTTATATCTATACACAAATGTTTTTCCTTTCATTTCTATTTTAAACTGAATGGTTGTTCTACAAGGTGAGGGTTTACATATACTTTATGAGCTATGAGCAGAATCTACCTGAACAGAATCCACCATTGAAACAGAGGCTCCCTACAACAATGTACTTAGAAATAGTAAGTTTGAATCAGTTTTAAGCAATTTTGGATACTGTTAAAAGCCACATCAGTTCAAATGACATAGAAGGATCTTCTAGAACAATGGTTAAGCTGGGGATTACCGGGTCTTCTACAGCTCTGGATCTTAGACTATATCCACAACCATCCATCTTGTATTCTGCTTCTGTCAAAGCTAATCCTTTTAGTGCTTGGGAATCATAGAGATGAATTATATGATTTTTAAACACTGTGACTTACACATTTCTAAAAACACAATAAAAGGCTATTGGAAAAAGAGTTGAAAACAGAATTTTAGCTGTGTGGCACAACTTGAGCAGTCAGCTCTATAGCAGGTCAATTGTCTGGATAACATGCAAGGCCAAATTACTTACCTAATAGAACTTAACTAGTCTGCCCCTGTATAGGTAGCCTAAGGCCTCTTTTGGAAGTTATTCCTATTTCTGATCAGCAAGGGATCCATGAACTGATCCTCTGCCAGGGGTGGATCCAGAGGCTAGTCTCGGGAGGGGCACTGCCAGAAAATATGTTTTTTTGCAGGCAATTTATTGGGGAAATGGCTGGTGTTGGAGCTTCAATCATCACGGTACCATGGTTGTTATGGTGTCAGGATGATTGAAGCGCATTATTTCTATTGTTACATTGGAATATAAAAAGAATAGTTCAACTCACCCTAATGCAGAATCAGTGGGAGCCCCGAGTGTGTCACTTGCCACGTCGCCTGCCACCAGATGCAGATTGTCACTTGCCACTTCACCTGCCACCAGATGCAGATTGTCACTTGCCACGTCACCTGCCACCAGATGCTGATCGTTACGTCACCTGCCACCAGATGCTGATTGTCACGTCACCTGCCACCAGACGCTGATTGTCACTTGCCACGTCACCTGCCACAAGTTGCGGATTGTCCCTTGCCACGTCACCTGCAGATTGTCACTTACCACGTCACCTGCCACAAGTTGCGGATTGTCATTTGCTGTGTCACTTGCCTGCTACAAGTTGCGGCTTGTCACTTGCCACATCACCTGCTACACGTTGTGAATTGTCACTTGCCACGTCTCTTGCCACCAGATGCAGATTGTCACTTGCCATGTCACCTGACACAAGTTGCGGATTGTAACTTGCCACTTCACCTGCCACAAGTTGCGGATTGTCACTTAGCACTTCACCTGCCACAAGTTGCGGATTGTCACTTGCCATATCACTTGCCTGCTACATGGTGCGGATTGTCATTTGCCGCGTCACTTGCCACAAGTTGCTGATTGTCCCTTGCCACATTACCTGCTGCAAGTTGCGGATTGTCACTTGTCACGTCACCTGCCATAAGTTACAGATTGTCCCTTGCCACGTCACCTGCCACAAGTTGCGGACTGTCACTTGCCATGCACCTGCCATACATTGCAGATTGTCACTTGCTGTGTCACTTGCCTGCTACACGGTGCAGATTCTCACTTGCTGTGTCCCAGCGTGAAGGCAGGCAGCAGAGAGATGATGTAATCTCTTTGCTGCCCGCGGCTGAACAGTGAGGGCAGGAGAGTGGTGTTGCAGGGCGGGCGGTGAGAGATGATGTCATCTCTCTGTTCCCTCGCCTGCCCGCTCACCTGCCGACTGGCCTGTTCGGCCGCTTACCTTCCGGCACGCTGACTGATCCGCCGGCCCACTAACTGACTTGCCGGTTTAACCGCTGGCGCGCTAAAAAAAAAAAAACGAAAAGGACACAAACATTTTTCTTTATTTTTTGTTGGACCAGGTCTCAGAGTAATTGAATGTAGACAGACACGTGTCCATTTACTTCCATCCTGCTCATAGGCTAGCATTGAGATTCTGATCAGATCTACTTGAAGAATTGACAGGTGGATCTGATTGGGCCATTCATGTGGAAGGACCCTAAAGGTGACCATAGACATATAGATAGAAACTGATTGACAGCTTTAGCTGTGCGTTTCCTCATGAGACTGTGTAGAGGGAGGGGGCAGAGTGTCCTTTCCCTCCACTCGGGTCTCAGATTACACTCAGGTCCATGTTCCTTACTGTGCAGTGTGTGACATCAGATCCCCAGCTCCTGCCTTTGATGTGTGTACTTTGAACAGCTGTAGAGAAGAGAGGATGGAACATGGATAGCATGAAAAAAGGTTAGATTCTCTTGCAGGTTTATTGGCTGTCCATGTCTCATTACTATCAGTCCTGGTAACAGAGATTACAGTAACAGAATGTGAAAAGAAAACTTTGCGGCCACAGGAACAGGAAGTGAGGAAAAATATCCTAAAGTGTATACCTGTTACAGTGACATTTAATAAAGGTGAGATTTCCTGTAACTGTCTTCTCATTTTCTAGAACAGGAACCAAGGCTAAATTTGCCCTGCTGACAGTGGGGGGGATTTACTAAAACTGGTGCACAGAGAATCTAGTGCAGATGTGCATTAGTAACCAATCAGCTTCTTTTTTTAACAAAGGTGAAACCAATCAGCTTTTTACTTCTGGTGCAGCTGTGCATTAGTAACCAATCAGCTTCTTACTTCTGGCGCAGCTGTGCATTAGTAACCAATCAGCTTCTTACTTCTTGTGCAGCTGTGCATTAGTAACCAATCAGCTTATTACTTCTTGTGCCGCTGTGCATAGTAACCAATCAGCTTCTTACTTCAGATTGTTCAATTAAGCTTTGACAATAAAACCTAGAAGCTGATTGGTTACCAGTTTTAATAAATGTCCCCCAGAGTGAGCAGAAAGAAACTGATAGAGGTCTTAACTCTTCCCTCACTCTATTCAAAACTTTAAAAAGGGACTTAACTTATATAAACCTTTCTGCTCACAATCTATACATTAATAGCAAGCACTATTCCTGATTTTAAACATGAAATAATCTGGTATTTCCTAGGCGGTGATCACAGGTACTCCTCAAACAGCTAATCTCCAATCAGAGGGTCTGATCTATTTACTGTGCATAAGAGTGAAGGAAGACAATACTGGCTTTGTGCTGCTTTCACCATCATGAGAGTCACAGCGAGTTCTAGAGTTCTGATGTCTCGCTCAAGGGTAAGCAGATATCTCTCACCTTAAAATACTTGGGGAAAATCTGTCCATCTATGGGCACCATTCGTTTTCACTCTGCGGGTTTTTGCACAACGGATGTAGCAACACTTGTTTCAGTGACAACTATCTTAGACAGAACAAAAAGTAAAAGGAATATCTTCAATAGGGCAGAAACAGTAAAAAAAAAAAAACAGACCGAGATTGTAACAATTCCCTACTCCATAAATACAATTTAGTCTATCTCTGGGAGAAAATCCTCCTTTGCAGTGGAGCTGGCCCCTCACTGCATGTGCTAAAGAACCCTAAAAAAAACCCTGTAAGACAAAGGCATAATGGTTCCGGCGCTGTGATTGGTTGGAGCCACGATGATGTCACTCCTGCGCATGCGCGTGGGAGCCGCCAGTCACGACACAGTGTCTTGAAGAAATGGCATGAGCGGCCGTTCCTTCAAAGCGCATGTGCCGATGACGTTGGCGGCGTATATAGTAAATATCTCCTGAACAGTGCACGTTTAGGAGATATTTACAGTACCTATAGGTACTGTACAAGTTATTATAGGCTTTCCTATAGGTACAATTAAACAGTAAGACTTTACTTCCTCTTTAAGGGTCATTTATATCTGGAGGGCCAGGAAAAGCACTGCAACACTGAAATTTCTGAAAAGTGTTATGTAGCAGACTTCGGTGTGCACAGCCTATTGCATTAGGGTTTGCACCCTAAAGCTCAAATGTATGTCTACATATAAATGACCCCGACACATTGATCTCCCCGCTGGCACAGTGAAAGAGAAGTTTGTACACACTTCTCTTATGGCAGAGCGGGTAAGAGGGAGAAAATTCCCATCTTCCTGCAGGCACACAGAGCCATAATGCTAGTGAGCATGGGGTGATTAGGGTGTGCCCAGGCACATCAGGCACACCCTGTGCACACCCCTATGGTAGCAGAGGTGCATGGATCATAAGTGTATGTACTCTTACAGATATATGTCATTTGTGAACTGCTCTCTAGCTCCCTTGTTACCTCCTCTTATGCTCATCTTCAGGACTTCTCCAGAGCTTCTCCCATACTCTGGAATTCCCTGCCCCGGTATATCCGATCAGCCCCTAACCTGTCCACCTTTAGGAGATCCCTGAAAACTCACTTATTCAGGGAAGCCTGTCCCACACCCACCTAATAACCCCATCAAATCATTCCCCGCATCTATTACCTTTTGTACCACCACCCCCTCCCTTTTAGAATGTAAGCTCTACGAGCAGGACCCTCCTGCCCCTTCTGTATTGAATTGTACTGTAATCGTGTTGTCCCCCCTCTACATTGTAAAGCGCTGTGTAAACTGTTGGCGCTATATAAATCTTGTATAATAATAATAAGAATAATAACTAATGACAAAACTTTTTTTCAGTTTTCGATAGAGTTCAGAGGGATTTGAATGCTTGTCAAATTTTTTTGCTGTCTGTGTCCCTGTTGGGGAGATTCACCCTCTCTATTTGTCCTGTTTACCATTATCATTGAAAGTAAAGTAAAAGAAAATCCCAAATGTTGCATTGTCCCCAGAAAAGTATTAGTGGGGAAATCTTCCAATGGGGACACTAGTTCTAGTGACCTGAGGGTCCCCAAGGTATTCCCTTAATTTTCAGGGATTTCTTCTCATTTCCTGTTTGACTATGGGACAGGAAGTGAAAGGAAATCTCCAAAATAAGACACAAATTGCCAAAAATTATCTGACAGGGGTTATATCCTTCCCTTGCTCTATCCAAAATAAAAAAAAAGTTTTGCCTAAAGTTCTACTTTAAAACGGTATTAAAGTGGTTGTAAACCCACAATTAAAAAAAAAGAAACCTACAAGACAAAACCTGCAAGACAAGACAAAGAAATGTTCATCTTAGATCGAAGCCCCCGCAGCGGTCCCAGTACACAGCTCTGGCCAGCAACATCCCTCCCGGAGTCATTTCCGGGTATCGGGCGCTGTGATTGGCTGGAGCCGCAATGACGTCACTCCCGCCCATGCGTGCGGGAGCCGCCGGCAACGGCACTTTAGCTGAAGCAACAGCGGGAATGTGTCATTGCTTCAGTGCGCATGTGCCGATGACGTCGGCACCTGCTGATACAGGGGATATCTCCTAAACCGTGCAGGTTTAGGAGATATCCGGGGTAGCTACATGTAAGCCTTATTATAGGCTTACCTGTAGTAAAAAGTGAATTGTAAGGCCTCTTTCACACGGACGATCCGTATGTCCGTTTTTCATCCTTCCGTTTTCGGATAAAAAACGGACATACATTCATCCCTATGGAGCGTCGGATGTCAGCGGTGACATGTCCGCTGACATCCGACCCGCTCCAATCCGAAAAGTGTAACGGAGGAAAAACCTACTTTTCCCTCCGTTTTCGGATCGGATCGGATGACGACGGACACTACGGACCGTCATCATCCGATCCCCCATAGGGGAGAGCGGCGCTCTGACAGGTCCGTCGCTGCACAGCGTGCAGCGATGCACCTGCCATCTTCCTGCTCAGCGGGGATCGGCGGAGCGATCCCCGCTGAGCAAGCGGATGTTCATGGGGCGGATCATGACTGATCTGCCCCGTGTGAAAGAGGCCTAAGGGTTTACAACCACTTTAAACCCAAAACAAACATTTATTATATTGCAGCTTACCAATTCTTGGATGTAATGGCTACATTCGTTTTATTTTTTAGGTTTTCCTTTTATTAATTTTCACCTGGTGATATGGCCAGTAAGTCAGTTTTTTAACAGAACTGTCCTGCAGATGTAGCAGTTAGATGGCTGAGACAACTCAATTACCACTGACAGCGGTGCTTATAATAGTCAACTTTAATTCATTCATGAAAAAACCATTATTCCCCTAAAAAAGCTGCTGTAACTGATTATAAAATGTAAGCTGGAGTTTGACTTAGATTTGGTAGTGCATCTAAAACTGCTAGTACATCTAACTCCCCCCCCCCCCCCACAGACTGACAAAGCTGCTGTCCAAAGGTTCCTCCTGTGGCTCATAACCAGGTATGGAAACTGTGGGACGTTTCCCTAAATTAGTGAGTGGATGGACTTCTGACTTCGGTGGGGTCCAGATACAGGTGGATCATGTCCTATACTACCCTCTACCCTTTCTCTCTCTCTCTCTCTTTCTTCTTCCCCTGTATCTTTTTTTTTTTTTTTTTAACTATTGTGCATAATACAGTGCCGTTTACCATCTGGTTGTGCACAACTGTGTGGCTGGGGCTTAGTTGAGATACTGGTGTTCTGAGCCGTTATTACTAGGCTTGATCTTAATTAATGTTATATCCATCTTTGGGATCTGTTTACCCTAATTTAGCTTTCCCATTGTATGCTCTGTAAGTTGCCACTTTTTGGCTTTTATCAAACTAAATGTCTTGTACCCTTATGTGTTTACTATTGAAAAATGAATAAAAACTGTCAGTTTAAAAAAAAAATGCACAGGAGGTGTGTTATTGGCCAGATTACCGGGTGAAATCAGAGGGGAAAAGCCTAAAAAAGAAAAGAAATGCAGCCACCACATCTACAGATTAGTAATCTGCAATATATTACATTTTTTGTTTTGGGTTTAACATTGCTATAAAGGTTCTCCCCAAGTTCTCTTTCAACGCGTTTCATCACAAGAATGCCCCTAATGGCATTCTTATGATGAAATGCATTGAGTAGAGCTAGGATCCCTGATGCATTCTTATGACGAAACGCGTTGGCAGGAGCTAGGATCACGTGATGTCGCCACACACGGTTGGCCATTTTGTGGGTTGGAAACATTCTAATTTTATTACTATTGTACATGCGAGTTTTCTTCTCACACATGGTGAGTGTGTACTTTGGATCTGGCTTTTAATAAACTGCATACTGGATATACTGCACCATGAGATGTCTCTCTGCTTTGTTGGTATTTTATATCTGGCAGAGCCCCTGTAAAGCGGAGTCTATCTGATGTGGAAGGAGCCGTGGTGTTTGACATCTTAGCGATCGGATTTGTAACAAGCGCAAGTGACCGCTTTATCTGGTGGTCCACAGCTAACGGTAAGAGGCAGTGTGCGTGTTTCCATTGTTGGAGGACTCCTCACAAGATTGCTTTATTATCATTTGGAATTTAAATTTTTCTGGACTCCTTTTAATTTGAACTCATCTTTTTAATACTTTAGGATAACGCTATTAGCGCTGCACCCCCTTATGTTATAAATTAAGAGATAATGACACTGCAAGCACATTGTGCTTTTTGCCGCGTGCTAAGCATGTGTCCAAAGGCGCGGGAAGAAACACGCAATTCTGCCTGTATTTTTAAAACGCCTAGGTGTGAATGCAGCATTAGAAAGAATGGGATTCTATGTAGTTAAGTAAAGCCTACTGTAGGAAAATGAGCAGAAAAATGCTGAAATTTGAAAAGAGGCTAAGCTACAAAAACCCTAAAGCTCCGTTTACACCTGAGCAATTCAGATCACGGGCGGAATTGCCGCAATTCTGCGCGCAATTCCAGAATCGTGCCAAAACGCAGAACACATTATTTCTTAATGGCACCCCAAATGCAGTGTGATTTTGCCGCAATTGTCGAACGACAAATCGCGGTACAATTGCGACCGCAAATGCTCCTGGCTCTGTGCCAAAATTTGGTACATGAGCTTCTTTTTGAGCGTTTTTAGAGTGGAGGAAGGCCCATTCAAATGAATGGCGCCACTCCAAAAACGCTCAAGTAAAAAACAAGGAAAAGCTCAAAGAAACGAGTGGCTGCAGCTCTCTCTGCAGATCGTTCAAGTGTGAATAAAGCCTTAACAAACCCTCTTGAATTTACTATCACCCTGACACACACACTGGGCATTAAAAACGCCACTTTTAAAGAATAAGTTCACCTTTGGTAACATGTTACATGTTACGGCCAGGTATAACATGTAACATGTTACCAAAGAGCACCTGCCTGTGCCCCTCCGATCCCCCACTGTAACAGTGGGTGGGGGATCTTCTCCCCCCACCAACTGTCACAATTTAAAAAGAAGGGGGCTGTGCAGGGCTCCATCCAGATGACTGCATCATTCATTCACAGCGATATATGAATGAATGAACTACAAGCACCATCTTCCACCGCGGCAGACAACTTGTAGTTCTCAATGACCTGTGAGGGCACTGGTGAGCGCTTTCGTAGTATATTCTTCCTGCCCTCCAGTAACTGCCTGTGGTCCATCAGATTAGGCGACCTGTCAGTTTTTGTAATGGAAAAGATGTTCCGTCACGGCCATCTTAGCACACCCCACACTCGGCCACAGTAAGGATACAGTGAGAAGGCGGCAAGCGGACATCTTTTTACACCCACCGGAGTTTTGCGTTTCACACTTATTTTTATCAGTAAACTGAGCTTATAAAGTGAAATACGGTATTTAGAATGGGTGGGCAAAGAATTATGCTGAGAGGGGAGATTTCAGCAGGGGGGTGGATTTGTACTGGGAGGAGGGGGGATTTTTGCTTATGGGGTAAGCATGCAGATTAGTGCTCAGTGTTCTTGTGGAGGGGGAAGAACTGCTCTGGAACGTGGTCGCCCTGTTTTTTTTTGCAGCTAAAAAAATGGCTATGCCACTTACAGCTCCTAAAAGCCTATTTGTGTATGGACACATAGAATAACACAGAGAGGCATTTTTAGGCTGTAAAAAAAACGCCTGTCACTCCTAAAAGCGGCAGGAAAAACACCCTGTGTGCATGAGGCCTAAGGGTGATTGACTTTTTTCTGCCCCTAAATGCCTCTCCATGTTAGCCTATGTGGCCATGCACATAGAGAGAGTTTAATAAGACTCGGGGCCACTCATTACAATTAGAAGAAAAGAGGTTTAACCTTAAACTACGTAGAGGGTTCTTTACTGTAAGAGCGGTAAGGATGTGGAATTCCCTTCCACAGGCGGTGGTCTCAGCGGGGAGCATTGATAGCTTCAAGAAACTATTAGATAAGCACCTGAACGACCACAACATACAGGAATATGTAAGGTAATACTGACACATAATCACACACATAGGTTGGACTTGATGGACTTGTGTCTTTTTTTCAACCTCACCTACTATGTAACTATATAACTATGTAACATCGGCATTCACAGATATTTAGAGGCAGAAAAAAGAACACTTGCATGGGGAGGAGGGTTCCAGTAGAACGCTAGACGTTTTTAGCACTTTCATTTCAATGGCCAGAAAAAAATGAATAAACGTTTGACGCACCTAAACACATTTTGAAACATGGCTTTAGGCTGCTTTCTCATGCTAGGAGAAAAGCATTGAGAAGAGCTGTGCAAATGCCCGGTGTATATGTGGCCTTAGGCTCCATTTGTACTTTGGAGTGCAAGTTTGATGCAACTTTCGGATGGGTGCAACTTCGATGCAACTTTGGCTTTGACCAATGATAATGGACAAGTGTTGCACAGCTGTTGCAAGTATAACATTCAGGTGAGACTTTTGGGGGTGTACATTGCAGTCTATGGCACCCAAGTTGCATGAAAGTCAGACCAAAGTAGTGCAGGAACCTTTTCAAAGTCACTGTGACTTTAAGTCGCATATATTTGACCAGTTATAACCAGTGGCGCTATGGGGGTGCTTGGGGTGCGTCCCGCACCCGGGTGACACCCGTCAGAGGGTGACACCAGGCTCAGAATGGCACCAGTGCCGTGGCTCCCTCCTTCCCTTCCGGCCTTTCCGGGATCTTCTCAGATGCACATGATGTTGCGGGGAGAGTGGGGGAGAAGGGAGTGACTCGTGAGGCAGAGACAGAGGTGTCCGGGATCCGGCCGCCCGTACCACATACTGCAATCTTATTTCTCTCCCTGCTGGCTGCACCCGCCTCCTCCTCGGCTCTGACATTTCAAGTAAACAGGCCGGGAGGAAGAGCCAAGGAGGAGGAAGAAGGACACTGCCCTACAGCACTGATGTATGTAATAATACGGGTATTGCAGAGGAGGGGACATGATGAGTAATTTTAGGGAGGGGGGGTTGAGGATATGTACTAGCGTGTGCTTTGTTTTGGGTTAGAAATTACTTGTGCTAGAAGTAGAAGGAGGGGTGCATATTTGAAGTTTAACCCCCCTAGCAAAATTCCTCTCCCCTCACAAAGCACCCCTTAGCACATATCCTTTAACCCTCCCCAAATCAAAGATCCCATCCCAGCTCCATCCATCCCCCTGATCCCATTCTGGCTCCATCCACCCCCCAGATCCCATCCCGTCTCCATCCAACACCCCAATCCCATCCTGGCCCCATCCAACACCCTGATCCCATCCCTGCTCCATCCACAGCCCCCCCATCCCATCCCGGCTCCATCCACCACCTGATCCCATCCCAGCTCCATCCATTCCTCCGATCCCAATCCGGCTCCATCCACACACACCCGCGATCCCATCCCAGCTCGATCCATCTTCCCGATCCCATCCCGGCTCCATCCACCCCCTCAAACCCATCCCGGCTCCATCCACCCCTGATTCCATCATGGCTCCATCCAACACTCCAAACCCATCCTGGCTCCATCCAACACCCCTATCACATCCCAGCTCCATCCACCCCCCATCCAATCCCGGCTCCATCCATTCCCCTGGTCCCATCCCAGTACCATACATCACCCAGATTTCATCCCAGCTCCATCCATTCCCCCGATCCCATTTCAGCTCCATCCATTTGCTGGATCCCATCCTGGCTTCATTCACCCCCCAATTACATCCTGGCTCTATCTCCTTCCATTTCCCCGATCCCATCCCGGCTCCATCCACCCCGATCCCATCCTGGCTCCATCGGGGGGGGGCAAAGAATTATGCTGAGAGGGGGGATTTCAGCAAGAGGGTGGATTTGTACTGGGAGGAGGGGGGATTTTTGCTTAGGGGGTAAGCATGCAGATTATTGTGCAGTGTTTTTGTGGAGGGGGAATTTTGCTGACATATAATGTTAATACATCTTGGGGGGAGGGGGGGGATTTGGCATGTTCACCTAGATAACCTTGTCCCAGCACTGAACCCTAGTAAAGCCACTGGTTAGAACTGAAAATGATGGGGTCGCACAAGCTTGAATGGAGCCTTATAGACATACCTCCCAACGGTCTGAGATGGGAATGAGGGACACCTATCAGCAAAAGTATGCAGGCATAGGACACACAACTTGCCACACCCCCTTAAAGCAGAATTTTCCAAAAAAATAAGATTAGTTAAACCCACAAGTGTTTTTTTACCACTACTATTCCTTTATTTTGGCTTTTGGAATCTACAAATGCATCAATTTAGAAATCAAATGAAAGGTTTATCACTGGGAAACACTTTTTGATAGATAAAAAAAAGTGCATTTTATATACAACTATATAGATCAGACCAAAATGAGGGTCAAATGAGGAGGAAAGAGGGACAGAGCTCCAAATCAGGGACAGTCCCTCGAATTCAAGGACAATTGGGTGGTATGTAGATGAAATGGCTGTGTTTGTACAATGCACCAAGCACCTAGTGATCTGTACAAGGAGGGAACATTGCTGTATTGTATTGCACCCCCCCAGGCAATGAAAGTGTAGGCAGAAGGGCCCATCCAGGTTGTACTCTCCCGGCAGGGAAGGGTCAGGATCCTGGCAGGTGCTCACAATAGTCACTTCTTGTCACTTTGTTCAGATCATATCCTGTTTAGTCTGGGCTCAGCTCTCATTGCCGGCCTTTCCTGACACATCAGCCCGAAACACAGTTGTGGAATTTTATGACAGCTCTGTGAACTTTACCGATCGCTAAGGAGAAAGATCAGGAGCTTGCAGAGAGGCGTGGGTGCGCACTAGGACCCCGCGGAGCCGGAGCGGAGCGCCCAGCACCCTCTGCAGACTTCTTATCACAAAGCAGAGAAGAGCCGGGTGTGAGTGTGTGTGTGCATTGCTAATAGTGTGTGTGAGTGAGTGCACTGAGATTCCTCTCTGATCAGACCCAGGCTGGACATGATTCTCAGGTAAGACCATTCCCTTCACTTTACAATCTTTACAATGGATCTCTGCCTCCCACATTTGCATGGTGACCTGGGATCCTGAGATCTACTCCTAAAAGTTGGGTGTTTACCTTTAAAACTTCTGTGCTGTGCTCATTCTGCTGCAAGGAAAAGTTTTGCAACTTATGCTAACAATCGCTTGTTAAAGTTTCTGTATCTTGCAAGCTTTTGCGCAGGTTTCTGTGACCCATTCACAGGTTGTACAGAAAAGTGCAGCGATTTATCTAATCAGATCGCCTGGCTCTTTTGTCTGCTCCCCTCCCCTCTTCAGATCATTGTATTAGTAGGGTGCATTGAGTGCAGGACTTGTTTTATACTGTAGATCTTGTTAATATTATATCTTGTGGCGGCCATACACACTTCGATCAATGATCAATTACTTTTCTGATCAATTTCTTCTGATAGGAATAGGCAATCTTGTTAATAATATGTTTTGTGGTGGCCATACACACTTCGATCAATGATCAATTACTTTTCTGATCAATTTTCTTCTGATAGGAATAGGCAATCTTGTTAATAATATGTTTTGCGGTGGCCATACACACTTTGATAAATGATCAATTACTTTTCTGATCAATCTCTACCAAAAGAAATATTCAGTCTATAGTAGGCAGCCCATTCATTTGAATTGCTACACACAGGGAAGTGGAGTTCGATCAATAGTTCGGATAGAATCGGAATTTATGACTGTAGGTTATTGATAGCAACTGTGTTTGCACCACGTAATCGCATAATCTGATCGATTTGATCTATGATCACATTCATATCTTGGTGCTGCTGGTTGATGCAAAATGATTGAAAATATTCCACAGTGGTCGATCCACTCAGTTTGATCAGATCCAATTGAAATTTAGTCTATATCAATCGGAAGGGATGTCATTGCTATTCAATTGATTGCTAATTTGATCATTTTGATTCATTGGATGATGTGGCCACCATTATGTAGATTATGTTTTATGTATGTTATGTATCATGTTAGTTATGTATTGTATAATGTTTTATGTATATTATGTATCATATTAGATTATAGATTAGGTTTTATGTATGTTATGTATTATGTTACCTATGAATTATGTTTTATGTATAATTTATATTATGTAAAAGGTATGTTTTATGTACCATATGTATTGTGTATATTATGCATCATGTGTATTAGGTATTATGTTATGTGCTTTATTGTTTATATTATGTAAATATGATCATCTTGTGTATTACATTATGTTTTATGTATGTTATGTACATTTTATGTATCATTTTATTTATTATTATGTATCATGCATATTATATAAATATTATGTTACAGGTATAGGGGGATCTTGCTGCTCTATGTTTCCTATCTGGCCCTTACTGCCTACTGCCAAGAGAAAGGTAAGAGGATCCAGCTCTCCCAGCCTCAGAATAAGTTTCATTCACTTGCTGTTCTAATTTTTTTGTTCCCTTCTGCTGCTGAAGTACATTGAAACTTCAAGGAGTTATTTAGGGATTAGGGGAGGTAATGGTGTGGGACATTGAAAAGAGTGGTGGGGGTGGGGTGACACTCATGTGATGCCCCTTCCATGGCTGCACTCCCCCAGCTACGCTCCTTCCCCTGTTGTGCTGGCTGGAGTTTTTACTTGTTCTATGCACCTTCAACAAGTTTGGTGTTAGCAAACATTAACCTTTATGGATTGTATATGTCTGTGTTTGTGACCCTGAACAGGAACTAGGAATTTTCATGACCAGGAAGATGATGGACATTTTCTATGGTCAGGTTCTTCTTCTGGAGTTATTTATGGAAAAGAAAGAAGAGGAAATCTGTAGAATGTGTTCATTTGTTTGTGCCTAAGAATGAAAATATATGTCAATTCAATTCTTTCTTTTTTTTTTTTTTGGATAGAGAGGGGAAGGATTTGAAAAATAAATACATGAGAATACAGCCCTTATATGTTTATGTTACCAAAGTTTACAAAGAAAGCATAGTGGCAAAGTGGAGCAATCTCTATTGAAGTGTTTGAAGTGCCCATGTGTCAGGTCTCAGGAGACCCTTCCTAAGATTACATCATCTGGAGCAGCCTTTCTCGACCTTTTTACCTCAAAGGAACCCTTGTAATCATTTTCAGGTTTCAGGGAACCCCTGCTAAAAGTAGTCCAGTGGTGGTCTTTGGGGACTTGCCCCCTCTGTTGGTGGTGGACAGTGGGAAGAATGCTCCCTTTACAGACATGGCTTTGGCTCTGTCAAGTGGTGTTGGACCTGGAACTAAGCAGGCACCATCACATGATAGGTCAGTTAGCCACAGCTCCTGGAACCCTTAGCCACCTCTGGAAAAACCCTAGGGTTCCACGGAACCCTGGTTGAGAATGGCTGATCTGGAGAATTAAGCCTGTTACACACCATCAGTTTTTTTTCTTGTTTAATCCAGTGGGCTGAACGGAAAAAAAACTGAGGAGCTTGCCGTACTAACTATCCAATGTTAGTACAGCAATCTCCTCATTGAACTATTGTGTTCCGACAGGGGGACTGCCCGGGTCACAGGTCAGTGCTTGCAGCCATTGCCTGTGAGCACTGATCAAATGCCGATCGACAGATGTTTTTCTGGCATGCCCCTTCAACAGAAGCCGAATGTTCGGCTTCTGTAGGACAGGCTGCTCTACACACATGGCGAATGTCACCCGGGTTTCTGTTGAACCTGCCGATACCGGCCAATATTTGCCCCTTCTGTACCAGGCTTTAGGAAAATGCCCCTTATATTGGTGGCCAGTGGGAAGAATGCCCTCCTTACAGTGGTTGCCAAAATGTCACCTTTCCAGTCAGCTAAAAATTACAGTGTTGAACCTGGAACTATGCAGGTACAATTGAATGGGAGCTCAATTAGCCAAAGCTCAAAGCACCTCCGGCTAGGGTTTCTCAACCAGGGTTCTATGCAACCATAGGGTTCCTCTAAAGGTTGCTAGGGGTTGCTTGAGCAATGAGCAATTTCTGCTTCTCAGATAAGTTCCCACTGACACCTTTGATCTTTTTAACTATCAGTAAGCTGGTAATTCTTCCCAGTGACCACAAGTGTAAGGAGCATTCTTCCCAATGGCCATCAAACTAATGTATAATGAGCTGGAGATAGAGTCATTTTTAGCAGGGGTTCCCTGAGACCGGAAAGTCATTTTAATGGTTCCTCTGTGTTGAAAAGGTTGAGAAAGGCTGCTCTTATGGAATCCTAGGGTTCCATGAAACGCTGGTTGAGGTTGGCTTGTGTAGAGACTACAACCACATTTTATTTATTTATTTTGAACTTTGGTGTTCACAAAGACCTATACACATTGCAATAGAAACCAAGCCTTTAGGATAAGTACTATTAGCACATTGTTATTTCTAGACAAAATTACAGTAAAAGAATATGGAGGCTGCCGTTACTGTCCTCTCCTAAAAATTCTAGCAGCTGAAATACTGAGCCTAACCTCAATATTTTTGAGGTACTGACCTGAACAACTTTGCAGGCCAGGAATTCTGACCTGTATTTGACTTTCTTCCCTTTACACTTGTACATGGTCTTATGACTTAAAGTGGTAAACCCATGGAAAAAAAAAATCTGCAAGGCAAAGGCATAATGAGCTAGTATGCACAGCATACTAGCTCATTATGAACTACTTACCTTAGATCGAAGCCCCCAGAGCAGTCCCGGCACACCACTGTGGCCGGCGACATGTCTCCCAGAGTTATTTCCAGGTATCGCGGGCTCCAGCGCTGTGATTGGCCAGAGCCGCATGCGCATGGGAGCCGCCGGGTAACGGCACAGCAGGTGAAGAAACAGACAAAGTACATCAGGATGCTGTAATCCAAAGTAGCCAATCAGACTGAAGCTCTCATCACTTAGGGTAGAGTAGGTAGTATAAAAAAGCATGGTCATCAAAAGTATAAATTAAAGGAAATCTGTTGTGAGAAAAATTAATTGGCTTTCACTGCTGGCTTTTCTTTGAAAATAGGAGTTCTCTGGGTGTCATGTTGATTTGGCTGTCTCTGGTCTTCTCTGGTTGTCATGTTGATTGTCAGAGATTTTAGTACTTTGAGTTTCTGGACCTACATCAAGTGTTTAACAAGTGAAATCAGAACAGCATTCCAGCGTATTCGTTTTTAGGCATCACTGCAGACAGCATTGAAGCTAGAGGATCAGCATGACAGCCAAGTAACTAGCATTTCCTGAAGAAGTCAGCAATAGTAACCTTCAGACTCAAAGCCAACAAGCAAGGGCCAAAATAAATTCCTATTGGTAACAGCAGCAAAACTCAAGAAAAGCTATGCCAAAAGACGCCAACAATAATCCCTTTTAGGTCTTTGCTACACATTTGCCTTTGTCATTTCACTAAGTGCTATATTTTGCCTATAGTAATGCCTCATTGAAACTCGAATACCCATTATGCACCTATTGCGTTAAGATCCATATTTGATGCGTTTATGACGTGTTTTAAACTCATTTGTGTTGCATTAAATAATGGTTATCATCTTGGCAAGTAAATGCTTTCTAATTGTATCTCAATCACACTGTAAATTAAATTGGGGCATTTGTGGTGCGTTTACAGTGTATTTGCAGTGCGTTTACATTTGGTATTTGGAGAGCGTTACAGCCTGCCAAACAAGATGTATTGGGTCAATTTTGGCATGACGCAAAGCAACGCAACTGCAACAATATCAACAACACTGGCTGTTGCAATGCACACTATTTTGACAGGCGTTCGTGGAGCTTTGAAAAACACCATTGAAACGCCTGCTTTTGAAGCTAGTGTAATTGTTGCCTTAGTGTTTTCTTTTTTTGCTTATTGAAGATGTTTTTATATATTAACAGAAAATGTTTTTTAGAATTTACTTTTTAATTAATATAAATGTTTGTATATACTTGCTGTTCTGCAGCTATTATGCATTGGGGTTGATTTACTAAAGGCAAATAGACTGTGCCCTTTTGCAAGTGCAATTGAACTCAGTTGCTCCAGAGCTTAGTAAATGAGAGAGAGCTTCGCTGACTTCCATCATCCAATCATGGGCAAGCAAAAATGCTTTTTTATTTCTTGCATGTGATGGGATGTTCTTTGTAAAGTGAAGGTGAAGTTTTACCTGATTTCCTAAGCTCTGTAGCAACTGCACTTTCAAAAGTCCACAGTCTATTTGCCTTTAGTAAATCAACCTTGTAGTTTTATTGTATTATGTTTTCTTCAGAAGTGTGACCTGAGTAGAATGATCCCTATGCATTTTTTGTGCTTTTTGCATTTTGCAGATTTGCACTACAGCCCATTTAACATGGGTTCCTATGGAACACGTTCTGTAGAGCAAATCTGCAAAATGCAAAAGCACTAAAAATGCATAGATGTGAATCAAGCCTAATAGTATTACATTTTTTTTTCGCCCTTATGTATCAGCATGACTTTTGTATGAATTAGCTATCAAACCATCCATAAGACTGACATAATTTAGTTATAGCCTGTGTGTTTCAAACATGCTTGGTCTTGCTCCCAAAATGTGTTAAACTTGATATTCCATCTGCAAAGCCAATATCGAAGTTTGTGAACAGCCCCCTGCAGACAGATATTACCAGCTTTTCTCTGAGCAGTAATGGAGAATTTTGCTGTAAGGCAAGACTGTTGGTGATTTGTGGCTTTCCATCTCTCATTCAACTTCAACTTCCGTAGGCTTAAAACACTTATAAAAAGGTGTTTTTGCAAATAAGTGCAGACCAAAATGTCCAAGATCTGGAAATTGGTATGACACCTTTGCTGGCTGAGGACAGCAGTGTTTTGTAGATGTAAAGCTCTGTTCACAACTAAGCGTTTTGGAATTGCGGGCAAAATCACGTGATTCTTACCGCGATTCCAGAATCGCAGCAAAACGTGGGATGGGTTTGCAATGCCATTATTTTTTAATGGCACCCCCAAACGCGGTGCGATTTCGCCACCAAATGTGCCTGGCTCTGTACGAAATTTTAGTACATGAGCTTCTTTGGCGTGTTTTTGGAGCGGAGGGAGACCCATTCGAATAAATGGAGCCGCTTCAAAAACGCACATAAAAAGCGTTGTAGCAGGTGTCGCTGTAGTACGCTTAGGTGTGGATGGAGCCTATAAATCAGTGTATGTCCAGCTTTAGTAGGCAAATAAGAGTTTAAAGAGGGTCTTCAGTCATTTAAAAAAAGAAAAGTCAGAAGTTACAACTACTGTAGCTGCTGACTTTTAATAAAAAGACACTTACCTGCCCAGGGATCCAGCGCTGTTCTCACACGGGCTGGTTCTTCGCCGGTCTTTGGGTCCACTTCGCCAATATGTTTACTGTGGGAAGCTGCTTGTGACTCCTTGCAGCTACACAGCCTGCTCCCCACTTCACATGCTCGAGCCACGCTGTACTTTGTGAATAGGCCCACAGACTCCTGGGACCTGTAACATGTTTCAGGAAGTTGCAGGCTGGGTGTGGGTTGGGGTTGGTGGAGAACTTTCTGTGGAATCACCTAGACGATTCCAGTGGAAGTGGGAGCCTCTTTCTGAAAAAACTAGTAACCCGCTCCCCAAATTTATTTTTCCAAAAGTAGAAGGGGAGAGGGGACATAAAGTGAAACTTCCCTTTTTAGGTGAGTAAAACTCGCCATACGTGTTAAGCTGAAGAAAGGAAATCCATAGATTTTCCCATCCAAGATAAACATTGTGGTTGGATGAATCTAACGCTGACATCTATTGTTTTCTGACAGTCAGCAACCGCGGCTGTCAGAATACAACAACAGTGACTCCAATTGGTTGCTAACTTTTTATCCTTCCGTCTCCTTCGTTTTCTTAATTGAAGTTTATTGGGCCAGGTGGTGTCTGCAGGGCCACCCACACCTTGGATTTTGAAAGATTCACAGAAATCTGACAAAATTTGAGCCCCGTATTGTCAGGCAGGCAAGAAACTGTGTAAATGGCGTAATCTATAGGTAAACAAGAGAAATGCAAGAGTGTATATGTTGGAACTAATGTACTGTATATTGTGGGCCAGTGTGAGTTCATCTTCGGCCTGGTAGTGAAGTGGTTCCCAGCTTTCCTCTTGAACATGGGAAATCCCCTTACAGAGAAGAGCCTCTTTATCCTTTTTATGCTTTTGTCCTCACCCTTTAATGGTATGTGTTAACATGAAATATCTATATTTGACTTGGAACGCTAGTGTTTTTACTATTACTTCATGATGTTAGTGGTAACAGTCATGTTTTCTATGGGTGCATTGGACCACACAGACATCTTTCTCCAGTTGTGAGTAAGTCTATCAGACTTGTGAAATAAGACTTTAGAATGAGCTATGACATAGTAATTGCAGTGACCAACAACAGCTAGTTGTACACTCACCAGTGTAGATGAATCAGAATGACGATCGGTGCTGTGTCTTGTCCTTCAAAGGAAGGAGTAGAATGGGCAACAACATAAATGGTTGTTCTGTTTGGATTCATTAAATTATTACTCCAGCCAAAGCTTTTTCCTCTTATTTTAAATAGCGTAGAAGGGTTAGAACCTCCTTTGAGTTTTAATTGCTATTTGTGTCCACCCTCATTATTTGTCACCAGGAGGGAAAGAGAGGGGAAATCCAAAATTTTTCATTTACCCCTGGGATAGAAAAAAAGGGAATATCTTCCAATGAGCACACCTGCTTCACAAGACAACTGTCATAGGTGTGAAAGTGAGGGACCCCCCCCCCCCCCAGACAGGGATACAGATAGTAGTAAAAACCTGTCAGAGGCTGTAAAGCTGGCCATGTGCGAAATTCTGCTGGTTCATGTCATGGCCCTTTCTACCCCCTCCTGCCTGTCATCATTAAATTAAAAAAATTGAAGAAATTGCTGTCCAGACATCGGCTTCATCTGGTCGGCATACAATAGCCAAGTAGAGGGGATTCATCCATCTGCATTGTTAGCGTTGATGGAGGAATCTGTTCCAAATAATAAAAAAACTTTGACTGGAATTCTAAATTGAATAGATTTACGCTTTTAAGAAGAATTTTAGTTTATTTTTATATTAGATATGGGCTCATGTAAATCATTTTCGTTCATGGTTTAAAAAGAAAGAGGTTTCTATGTATAATTTGTAATTGTTTATATACAGTATCTCACAAAAGTGAGTACACCCCTCACATTTTTGTAAATATCTTATTATATCTTTTCATGTGACAACACTGAAGAAATTATACTTTGCTATAATGTAAAGTAGTGAGTGTACAGTTTGTATAACCGTGTAAATTTGCTGTCCCCTCAAAATGACTCAACACACAGCCATTAATGTCTAAACCGCTGGCAACAAACATGAGTACACCCCTAAGTGAAGATGTCCAAATTGGGCCCAAAGTGTCAATATTTTGTGTGGCCACCATTATTTTCCAGCACTGCCTTAACCCTCCTGAGCATGGAGTTCACCAGAGCTTCACAGGTTGCCACTGGAGTCCTCTTCCACTCCTCCATGACGACATCACGGAGCTGGTGGATGTTAGAGACCTTGTGCTCTTCCACCTTCCGTTTGAGGATGCCCCCCAGATGCTCAATAGGGTTTATGTCTAAAGACATGCTTGGCCAGTCCATCACCTTTACCCTCAGCTTCTTTAGCAAGGCAGTGGCCATCTTGAAGGTGTGTTTGGGGTCATGTTGGAATACTGCCCTGCGGGGAGTGAAGGAGGGGATCATGCTCTGCTTTAGTATGTCACAGTACATGTTGGCACTCATGGTTCCCTCAATGAACTGTAGCTCCCCAGTGCCAGCAGCACTCATGCAGCCCCAGACCATGACACTCCCACCACCATGCTTGACTGTAGACAAGACACACTTGTCTTTGTACTCCTCACCTGGTTGCCGCCACACATGCTTGACACCATCTGAACCAAGTAAGTTTATCTTGGTCTCATCAGACCACAGGACATGGTTCCAGTAATCTATGTTCTTAGTCTGCTTGTCTTCAGCAAACTGTTTCCGGGCTTTCTTGTGCATCATCTTTAGAAGAGGCTTCCTTCTGGGACGACAGCCATGCAGACTAATTTGATGCAGTGTGCGGCGTATGGTCTGAGCACTGACAGGCTGACCCCCCACCCCTTCAACCTCTGCAGCAATGCTGGCAGCACTTATACGGCTATTTCCCAAAGACAACCTCTAGATATGACGCTGAACACGTGCAGTCAACTACTTTGAGTAGAACCTGACCTGTTAAACCGCTGTATGGTCTTGGCCACCGTGCTGCAGCTGAGTTTCAGGATCTTGGCAATCTTCTTATAGCCTAGGCCATCTTTATGTAAGCAACGCTTTTGAGACCTTGTAAAACTATCAAGTCACATGACACCGGGGAGGGAAAATGGCTAATTTGGCCCAATTTGGACATTTTCACTCAGGAGTGCACTCAATTTTGTTCCCCTTTTTTTTTTTAACAAAGGTTGTTGCCAGCAGTTTAGGCATTAATGGCTGTGTGTTGAGTTAATTTGAGGGGACAGAAAATTTACACTGTTATACAAGCTGTACACTCACTACTTTACATTGTAGCAAAGTGTCATTTCTTCAGTGTTGTCACATGAAAAGATATAATAAAATATTTACAAAAATGGGAGGGGTGTACTCACTTCTGTGAGATACTGTACATTGGGAAACCATATTTGCTTATTACATACACAGGGTTTGTTTTCTGCTCATTTATACTTACAGTATTGTGAGCCTCCCAGCTCCCATAATGCCTCCAAACCTCGCATAGTGGCCCAAAAAGCTCCCAGGCCCATTGAGAGCACTCACCTCCCACAGTGTCCCCCAACCTCCCACAGTGCCACCCAGCATCTTAAAGTGCCACCCACCACCTGCTGCAAAGCCTTCAGCCTGTCTTAGTGCCCCTCAACTCCCCACAGTGCTCCCCAGCCCCTCCAGAAGCCTCATCCCCTACAGGGCCATCAAGTCAGCTGCAGATACCCCTCCATAACCCCAACAGATGCACCCAGCCCCATCCAGAGCCTTCCATCATTTCAATGCATGTTTTACATTCCCATACTTTTATTGTGTGAGTATAAGCTTTATTCTTCTCTGTAGGGGCATGGAAGGTTTTGAAATAATTTACTGGGCCCTGGTCTCAAAAAGGCTGAGAACCCTTGGAATAGAAGGTCACTCTAAGTCAGTTGTCATTTATTGTGCATATAAACAAGTAGCAATTAGGGGAAACCACATTTTCCACAGGTTTTCACTTTGCCAATTTTTTATTTTTTAAATTGCTGCTTTGTATTGCTGAACCATTACCGTCAGTTACTACAGAAGAACATAAGTGTAGGTTTCAGGTAGAGAATGAGGGCTGAAAGATGTGTGACTAGATTGTCACAATGGCTGACGTTTAATGTTTCTTGCAGTGTAAGATACGATCTGGAGAGTTTTGTTGACTTGTAAATTAAAGTATCCGTGTAAAAATGACTGAAATAGGCAGAACGTGTTTTCATTAGACAGTCTGATGTCCGTATGCTTCAGCTTGTAAATTGACTTGACAGAGTATTTTTAAAATGATTTTTCCCTGGCCCCAGTGAGTGGAAAACCCATTGCTTGTGCCCCAGTGAGAAAAGGTTATTCAGACATCTGCTAATCAGTACTTCTTTATCATTTAAACAGCAGCACTTGGAGCTGCTATCCTTTGGTAATGGAATTCCAAAGTTAGACATGCCTTTTATCAGAATTGGGTAAATTGCTCTAATATTGGTGCAGTTGGTTGCATTAGGGTCGAAGAGGGCTATAGAACCCTGAGAAAAAATATTCATTGGAATCAGTAGGGAGGTTGTGGTAATAGTGTCTTTGTGCTGTAGTACCTTAGTACCAGCAAGTGATTATAGGGTATGTATGTAAACCCAAGCAATAAAAGTTTATTTACTCCCTTTTGGTTGAAGTGTTTTGTGATCCTAACATACATATATTGAGTGAGTATTGTGACCGTAGGACAGGGATTATGTAACTGGCAGGATCAAATTATGAAAATAAAGGGGTAAATCCTGAACAATTAAATCAGCCACCACACCTAAGGCCTGGTAACCAGCTAAGCATTCCATTTTTGTTCTTGTGTTTAGATACATCTATTAAAAGATTGCATTGAGAAATGAGATGGAAATATTTATGATCTACTACCTTTCCAGTACCTGTTGGATTTAACAGCTCCAAATCCCTTTCATGTAGTATTAAATTCTTGCTTTAAATTGAAGTTGTTGAAATCAGGAGCAAATTCAGTCAAATTCATCTAGATCTAAAAGTACTTATTTACTTGATAGCAATGGCACTAAAACTATTAATCCTCAGCACGTACCATATCAGTTTGCACAATAATAAGCTGAATTATACAAACTTGCTTCTCATTTTGAAACTCCATCTCCCAATACACTGGACTTTCAAACATTCCTTGCTAAATTAAATCTCCCTACAATTATTCCTGAACTGTTATCTCATCTGTCTATGCCCTTCTCCATAATAGAAATCCAAACTGTCATTTGGTGGCTGGTGGTCTCCATAAATTTTCCAGTAAAGATGACTTCAGCAGTAAACTACAAGAGTTGTTGAAATCACTATGCATATAATAAAAGTAACTTAAAGTGAAAGAATTAACGTAAAGTACATTGGTATACCTTGGTACACCCATAATAAAACTCATATTTATAACCATGAAGTACTTACAGGGTTCGTGGAGTGGCTCCTTCAACTACTTTAGCCTCACTTCTGCAGTGCCGCTGTTGCCAAGGCAGCCAATTGACTACCTTTGCCTGTGCAGCCCACCGGGCTCAAATAGAACCTGCCCTATGTGGACGTGAAAATGCAGCAGTCGCCAGGAAGGCCACTTCAAGAAACCAATTAAGTATTTCCAGGGTCTAAAGATAATGCAATCATGCAGGCAGGCACCTTGTGTTGTCTGCTCTGTGGACTGTCGTAGGGAGAGGCACTTTACAAGAAAGGTTGAGCCCATGGCTTAGTTACTCCTGCTTATGTTCTCATAAATTGTAAATTCAGTATCATGGAAATACTGTTTTGTGTTTTTAATAAATTATAAAAATAAAGAAAACTCTGAGGAGAAGACCTTTTAATTCCTGGTCTGCTGGAGACTCCTTGGTGATATTGTTGTAGCATATATATTCTATTTCTTTCACTTTACAAATAAACACACTGATCATTGCTGCCTAAATGGGCTACCAGCATAGTAATTGCACAACTCGGCGGGACTTATTGATTTTTACAGGTAGATCTAAACTGGATGCATAAAACAGCTCAGTGTTCGAAATTGGTCCATAAAACGGTTGAATAGATGTAAAATTAGCAGAAGAATGAAGAAAGGATTTGCAGCACCACCCACGGATCATGATTTATCAGCAGTAATTTTGTCTGATTTAAAACCTTTGGGGCATTGGGAGCACGAACTTCTTTAGTGTCTTACTCATTGAACAAGTCATCTGGAAGTAAAAGTCAAACCTTCTGGTGTTTAAGGAGTGGCCATTGCAGACTTAGCTATCTGGTTTTATGAGTTTGTTCACAAAAGTGTACTTTTGTAATTGTGATAGCTATGAATGGCTATCCGGTTTGTTCTTCTCTGCCCATATTTGTTGCAGAATACTGTTCTGATGCATATATTCCTATTTAAACACAGTGTTATAGGTGGAAGTATTACCATAGACATGAAGAAAGGACGAGGGAAGATCTGTAGCTTTTTCCTATCTTACCGTTTTTTCTTCAGGTTGCAATTAGTAGGACTGCTGGCACCAGGTAAAATTTTTGAGTTGGGTGATGTTTAAGAAAACCCGGCATTGGAGAAATAGGTGGATGTCCTTTGTTAATCCTACTCCTAAATATGATAGTGACCTGAATATTTTGATTCTCTAACATCAAATACTTGCTGGGTGACCACCCTGAAGCAAGTATAAAGCCAGTAAAGTCAGAAGGAGGTCAGAACTTCTGTAATACTTGTTCCTGGGTAAAGTATTGATTCCCTTGGATCTGTGTGCAGATATTCAGTATTTTCAGTACAAAATCTTTACAGGCAAAGCAGCATTTTTCTTTCATGGCAAGTTTCCTTAAGGGTCCGATCACACATAATCATGCATTAATACACACATATCAGTGTCAGGTAGAAAATAACCCCCATGTGAATATTGGGCAGCGTGAATTGACATTAATTTCTGGAAGATATATTACTGCATGGCACAGTGAAAGCCCTCCAAATATGCAAAAGTTGACTCTTCAAAAAGACTCTTCAAAAAGTCAGTGCTGAGAAAACCCCAGTGGATCCCATAATGCAAAGAACCTCAAAATCCTTTTAATGAAACACACTGCATTACATTGTGGGATACTCGGGGGGCAATAATCAGTAGAGCTGTTGCTGAAAGCAAAAAATCCCATAGTACTTCTGCATTACCTACTTTGCTTCAAAGTGAATCTCTAGCCAAATTTTTCTAGTTTTAGAAAGAGTTTGGAAGGTTTAACGTTTTTTGTGTTTTTATTAATATCTGTGTCACCCTTTGTGTTTGTCCTTGTGAGTATTATAACTAGACAGAAAGTGATGGTATATCCAAAATGCTGGCCATGTCCCCTAGGTTGGAAGTGGGGACCCCTGTTTCTGCCAATCATCTCTGGGCCCATCCGTGATGTGGTGCCATACATTACATGCGTTGGTACATTGCAGTGCCATTCATTTTGAAAGACACCCGAATGCACCTTGTGTGCTCCGCAACACACCTCCGTGCACCGCAACAGACAGTGTCCTGTATGGTGACATTGAGTGTGAAAAAATGTAGCCTGCACTATTTTTCGTGCATTGCAGCTTATTTATTTTGTTGAAGAACACTGTGATCAGGTGCGACTGGGCCCTAGGAAAGCATTTCTCTTCACTTTTCAGAGACTTTCTCTTACATCCAGTTGTATATTCAGGACAGAAAGTGTAAGGATACCCCCCCCCCCCAATAGGGTTTTACTTATTTCCTACTCTATTCAAAAATAATAAAGAAAAAGGTTTTGGCTTTAGCTATAACAAAAATAGTAGATGTGTGTATGAAAGGTTGCCCCAAGGTTTTTTAGGAAAAGAAAATCAGTCTTACTCTCTTTTTTTCCTAATAATAACACGGCAACAAGCACCATTTTTACCAGCCATGCCAGTAAAATCCCATACAGGTGACAATCCTAGGAATGACTAAAAGGTACATGCAGTGATTTTTCTATATGTCCCCAAAAGAGATGGGTATTTTGTAATTTTAACTAACTTTAAGTTGATAATCTTAACATTCACATAGGTGTGCACAGCCTATTGCATTAGGGTGTGCACCCCAAAGCTCTACATGTATATTGTCCCAGTACATTAAAGCATTTGCTAACTCAAAAAAAAAAAGGATCCTGCTCCCTTAATGAAGGTTATATCACAGTGCATGTCCTATGTCATTTGGCCCCCTGTAACACCTAAAAAAACCTGGCTGATCCTGCCACTGCAAGTTTCCCCCCACCCCTCTGTAAACTGACCACGGTGTATCATGGCTGCTGAGACCAGACACTGTGGCCAGTTTACGTGCCTGCTATCTGCTCTCCTCTCTGCTCCTGTGTCCTCCTCCCCCCTACCCTCTCTGTCTGTGTGTGAGTCGCCCCCCATAAGGGTGCACGGGTGCAGCCCCCTCTCTCTAGCCACCCCCTCTATGACCAATGGATAGAGTCATGCATAGCATGACTCTATCCACGGCCGCTGCTGCCACCTCCTATTCAGGCGCCCGGCCCCTTTTCGGGTGCCGGGCGCCTAAATTACAGCGGCGGGGGGTGTTTTTGAAGCACCTGATTAGAGCCATAGACTTTAAAAGGCGTCAAAAAAGGTGACCTGCGAGTGCCATGCTTGGCGCTCCCAGTTCACCCAGGTGTGTTAGAACAGTGAATGAATATTTGCTTTTCTAATACTGAACCACCTCTCCACCAATCAAGTGCTCGGGTCTGTTACCCATCACCTGATTGACTGAAACGACAGGCGCTGTGATTTCACACCTATCGGGAGGAGAGGACGGGAAGAGACGCATGGAGCACACCACTCACCACCATCACCCGCTGCCCCACTGAGACAGGCAGACAGCGGGAGGGGGCCTCACAGTGGCGGCATTCAATGGCATAGTGGCAGCATTTGATGAGCACAGTGGCAGCATTTGATGGGCACAGTGGCTGCATTTGATGGGCACAGTGGCTGCATTTGATGGGCACAGTGGCTGCATTTGATGGGCACAGTGGCAGCATTTGATGGGCACAGTGGCTGGGTTTGATGGCACAGTGGCTGCAATTGATAACTGTATACACCATCAGCACTGCCTCTTATTGCAGTGTCCCCCTCTGTGAATGATTTATAAATATAAATGCTGTAAATACTTCATTTAAGACCCGAGATTGCGATCACATGACCAGCCAGCTCTCTCCTCCTCTCCTCCAGGCTGACATGAGTAGAGGAGTCTCAGCCCCGCCCGCTACATCTCTCAGAGGAAGAAAGGAGAAAGCTGGCCAGTCATGTAATCACAATCTCAGCAGTGAAATTAGGTATTTGCTGTATATATTTTTATACATCACATACGGAGGGGAATACTACAATAGGAGGCAGTGCTGATGGTGTATACAGGTTAGAGTGGCTTAACATCCACTTTAAAGAGGAAGTAAACCCTGGTGGGTTTTACTTCCACTTTGTTTCCCTGCAAAGGTAAAGCATAATGGGCTTACCTGACACAGGAGCCTGCGATGTCCCCGATTTCCTCACTGGCAGCGAGCGTCCATTCTTCACCCCTCTTCCTTCCGGGGCCGCGAACTCCAGCTCTGTGATTGGCCGGAGTCGTGTGACGTCACTTCCGCGCATGCACGCGGGAGCCGCCAGTCACGGCATGACCCCAGCTTGAAACGGCACAGCGTGCCCTTTCAAGAGTGCGCATGCGCATGTGCAGAAGACAGCTTCATTCGGGGAAATAGTAAATATCTCCTAAACCGTGTAGGTTTAGGAGATATTTCAAGCACCTACAATCTTAATTTAGGCTTACTTGTAGGTGAAAGTGGTCTGTAAGGGTTTGCAACCACTTTAATCTCCCTGCTGACACAGTGAAAGAGAAGCGAGTAAGCACTTTTCTTATGGCAGAGCGGGTAAGAGGGAGATTATTCCCAAAACCCCCCCATGGCACACAGAGCAATAATGCTAATGTGTACTAGATGATTAGGGTGTGCCCAGGCACACCTGGCACACCCTGTGCGCATGCCTATGAACATTCGTGTATCTGTAGATGTGGCCAATAAATGTGACCAATAAAATGCTTCATTATATTTTCTAACTTTCAGTGGATGCCAGCACAATGTCCTTGCTATGATCAGCACAGACATTTTCATTTCACCCACTTGTTAAAGATTTGGCTTTAAGTCTATTGCATTGTGAAGATTATTAGTTCACATCACAAAAAGACTCCTTCTATTGTATGTAGAAGATCTGTACACAGTACAGACAGGCTGCAGCCTTGTAAGCTCTGAATTAGCATTAATTAATTCCCAGTAGTTGTTATGCATTATGTCTGCCAGCTACACAGCTGTATAATAAAACCAAACACATCGACGTGTTCCCAGGCCCATACTAATCTCAGGCTGATTGTTTTTGGTATGCCCCGTGCTGCGTAATGTTTTGTCCTCCATTTATTTGCCACAATAGCTCTGTGTGATTGGTGGGTGAGGGTAAAAGGTTTCGGAAGTGATTGAGTCCACACACAGATATGCTCACTTGAGAATCCCTATTCTTTTGATGTGGTTTTTCCTTTTTTGTTAATCTGCAATTATCAAGTCAGATTCCTGAGTAAGCATTCCTAGAGGTACAGGCTGTGACAAGGCCTGGAGAGTAAAGAATGTCAAGAATTGAAAACCTGTCCCTTCCATTAAGAAGGGAGAAGTTTAGAATATAAATCATACCGTCAAGCCAGGAGATATAACCAAGAAACAGTATGAGGCAGCAGGATCGATATTTGTGCACAATGTTTTATTTTAACGTTGTCCATATTCCCCCCCAGTTTGATGAACCATAATAACACTTCCGGGCAGTATAGGATTTCAGCTTAATTTAGCAAAACTAGAAAGAAATTGAAATTTGTTTTTTGCATTAAATAGGTTCTTCAAGTAACGTACTTAAAATCTGGACATGTGTATTGCATTTTTTTTTTTTTGCTTTGTTTTGGATTGAGTAGGGAAGGATTAGAAACCCTATCAGGTTTTTTATTTATGAGGGTCATATGAAGGCCTCTTTTGTTATCATACAATAACGGAGGGATGAAGTTCTACCACTGGAGCCTGTAGGCAAGCCACCTTTGGCTTTCCTCTGCTTTTGTACACATACCTTTGTTCTTGTTTTTCTGACCTAAAATAGTGCACCTAGAGGCACATCTGGTCCTGAAAACAGTTTCTGATCTGGTCCATTTGATCCAGCAGTTTGATCCATATACAGAATGGCTCCTCGGTCATTCATCCTGATCTGTGTCGGGTTGGACATGTTACACAGGCTGTGAAGGTAAAGGATTAGATGACTTCTTTGGCTTGCCCAGCCACTCCATTGACAGCTTTCACTGCAACTCTTCTTTGTGCAGCTAAAAGAAGTCCATTATTCTTTAGACAGCAAGCAAAGCTGATTCACAGCCATAATCTGGGCCGCATCCAAGATAGGTTAAGAGCCCCTGAGATAGATGAGTCACTCACAGGATGGTCCCATTCATTCTTCTTGTATTTATAGCTAAATTAGGCCGGGGAATTTTTATTCTTTTGCAATTGCATGTTCCCATGGATGTGGAAAATTTATTTGTTTAATTTTATTTTTAGCAAACAGTTTTCCATCATTAAAGGAAATTACATAAATTGTCTTCAAAGTAAATAGCTACTTTTTTTATGACACTAAAACTTTAAAAAGAGACAGAGGACAGTGAAATGTTTAGATGTGATATTTTCAATGCGCCCTTTTCGTTGGAAGAGAGACAGATGCTATTAATGTAAATGATACTGTAATGTTAAAAACAAGTTCAGATTGGCCAAAGGAAATGCTTTCATTTTGTGGTTTTAGTTTTTCTAAATGTTGAATCGGTATTCAGTGTTCTGTATCATGCTTAAATGAAACACCAGTGGCAAGCTATACACGCCCAGAGCGATCATACCAGCTTATGCCACAATACACTTGTTTTCTTAGGTAATAATATTTATTATTAATAATTGTTAAATTAGCTATTTGCCAATGACCAAATCAATTTCAGCATATACAAGTCACGATAAATTTTTTTGATATACGTGCAAGCTGTCTTCTGTTTTTTACTTGCAGAAACATAGGTAAGACTCTCCATACAAAGGCTGATGAGTCCATCAAACTTTTCTACTCTGTTACAGGTGTTTCGTCAGATTAGGCGACCCGTCAGATATTGTAACAGAAGTGACGTTCCGTAGCCGCCATCTTGCTACACCCCGCACTCGCCCACAGTAAGAATACAGTGAGAAGGAGGCAAGTGGAAGTCTTTTTACACCCACCGAAGTCTTGCATTTCATACTTATTTTTAACAGTAAACCCAGCTTATATCGTGAAATTCTGTATTTTGAAATCCGTCTGACTGTTTTGATGTTAATTTTTCAAAGCAGCGGTGTTTTGTCATATTAACAAACTTGTGAGATCAGCAGGCTTGCTTTTAAAATTCAACATCTAAACAGTCAGATGGATTTTTAAATACTGTATTACACTATATGAGCTCAGTTTACTGGTAAAATAAGTGTGAAATGCAAAACTCCGGTGGGTGTAACAAGATGTCCGCTTGCCGCCTTCTCACTGCTTTATCCTTACTGTGGATGAGTGCAGGGTGTAGCAAGATGGCGGCGATGCAACGTTACTTCCGTTACAAAATCTGACAGGTCGCTTAATCTGATGAAACACAGGCAGCCTGATCCTACAAGTGATTTGGCCAAGCTTGGTTGGATAATCAGAAAAGGAATTTTGTCTGCCAATAATGGCCCTTTAGTGGGTGTCTTGTGTTTTGCCTGAGTAGCTGAGGGTATCTGGATTAGAGATCTAACTGTGCATAGTCTTTTGTGCTAGCGATAGTCAGTCAGTGACTAAAGCTAGGTTCACACCTCTGTATGTGAGTGCGGGAATCACAGCAATTCCCGCACCCGCAACCACTTCAGGTGAAAACGCACTGCTTTGCGAAAACTTACAGGGCTGCCAATCCTTCTGAATGGCACCCCGATGCATGTGAAGTTGCAGTACGTGTGCGGGATCCACGGGGAAATCACACGGTCAAAAAGGCCATGCGATTTTCCTACAGCCGCATTTTTGAAAAGGTGCATGCTCCATTTTTTGCGGAAGCGCAAGCACATCAGTCCATTCATTTGAATGGGCTGCCGTGCTGGCGCAAACGGGCCCCGCAAAAATGCATAGGGGTGAACCTTTGAATTGGCTATCCAAACTCTTTTAATGCTACTTTTCTGTCTACTGCATGTGAAAGTGATAGCAGACCTCATAAGTTGCCTTCTCCATTTTTCTTCCCTACTTTGAGCTACTACCAGAGTCCTGCCAGTCCTGCTTTTGCGATCCAAAATGCAATGCTTGGTGTCTGAATGGGCAGTTATGATGTCGGGGTAGGGGTTGATTTTAGCCATATGCAAATTCTGACTTTTTGAGAGTCATATTCACCTAGGCCAGGGATAGGCAACCTCGGGCCTCCAGCTGTGGTGAAACTACAGTTCCATGAGACATTGCAAGATCCTGACAATCAGAGGCATGACTCTTATGCCTCGTACACATGATTGGACTTTCCGTCAACGAAACCGTGGATTTTTGTTCGAAGGATGTTGGATCCAACTTGTCTTGCATACACACGGTCACACAAATGTTGGTCGACAATTACGAATGTAGATACGTACAAGACGTACGTGATATCTCGATAACGAACGCTAGTTTTACAAGACCGAGCGCTTCCGGCTCGTACTTTATTCCGAGCATGCGTGGTCTTTTGTCCGACGGACATGTGTACACATGATCAGAAAGTCCGACAACAAACATTTGTTGGCGGAAGATTTGAGAACCTGCTAGCCAACATTTGTTGGCGGAAAGTCAGACAACAAATGTTCGATGGAGCATACACACGGTCGGACTTTCCGCCAACAAGCTCACAGCCAACATTTGTTGTCGGAAAATCCAATCGTGTATACGAAGTATTAGAGGCAGAGGCATGATGGAATTTGTAGTTTCACCACAGCTGGAGGGCCGAGGTTGCCTACCCCTGATTTAGGCTATGGGTGGTTGAGGAGGCGAAGAGTAGCATGGAAAAGCAGATACTTTGTTTCCAGCTACTTAGCTGCCGCTTTAATTGAATTGCATTTTTTTTTTACATTTCTTTCATTCGTTCCACTTGAGAATGAACTATCAATGTTTTTTATAATGCAATAAATGTATGATTTATTAAATGGCTCGATGAAATGTTTCCTGTCTGTTATGAGATTATTGGCTCTACTCATTCATATTTGATTAAGGCTTGTCAGATGACTAACCATACAGGGAACTGTATTTAGAAAGTCTTCTACTGTCAGGTTACAAATACTGTAGCTGTTGCCGTGCGGTGTATGAAGCCACAGTATGCACAGGCGAAGAAAAAAACCTGTGCGTCATTTTGTGGTGCAACTAGGATAACAAATCCTTCTGTATTTATTGATGGGATTTTCTTGATTGATCAGATGAGTGCCTGTGGGACATCTCACAAATAACTCTTAGAGCAACTGAATCTAATATGAACAAAAGAAATACTGATTTTCTTTTGAAGTTAGCATGAGAATGATGTTTAATTGGAGACCACACACATTGTCAGCCTTTTGTGCTGAGCACAAATACAGATGTTGATTGCAGAAAGCATCTTTAATCCAGTGATGTTTCTTACAGAGTACAGTATAACAAAACTGCAGCGTCGTCCGGGATGGGATGTCTTGAATTATTTGTTGTTGGATCACATTATATGGAGATGTTATTCCCCGTACACACGATCGGATTTTTCGACAACAAATGTTGGATGTGAGCTTGTTGTCGGAAAGTCCGATCGTGTGTATGGGGCATAAGAGTGAAAACGGTTTCGTTTCTCATGGCGATTTGAAATTGGGCATGTCTTCCATAAGCTGTTGTAAATTGGTCTGAAAATAATATTATGACTCAACTTAAGCTAAAACTTGTGTTTCCCAATTCAGCCAAACACTAGTAAAATTTAGTTTGAAATTTTCCTTTTAATGTTTGATTTTCTAATTGTTAGCGGTGTCAAATTGTCAGTTTTCCACTGCAGTGACAGGAAAACCTGAAGGAGCAGGATGGAAAATGTTTTTTGAATAACAAAGTTTTCACAATTTGTGTGAATTTTGTTTTGGAAAGTCTATTCATTCCAAAATTGAACGTTAAAGGCAAATTCAATTTTTAAGTTCTTTCTAATGACATTCGTCAAGTCATCTAATCTACTGAGAATTTTCGTACAAATATTTTTCCAAACATTAATTTGAAAATGGAATAGTTTATGGCCAGCTTTAGTTTTGTGTCCCCGTTGAAGAAGTAGGAAAATCCAGACTAGGTAAATGTTTGGCTTCTTTACTTCTCTTATGACTACAAAAAGTATAGTCTTCTTTTAGAACTGCACCAAGATGATGCATTGCAGATTGAATAAAGCTCTCCATGACCTAGGGAAGCAAAAATTAAAACAAACCTATACTCTTCTGATCATTAATATAAAAATTTGAATATTGCATATAAATATTTTGTATTTTCACTTTGAGCTAACAGGTAGAACTTAGAATCGTTTTCACGTTTTCTGCATTTACAGAGCTCAAAAGCTCAAGCTGAATTGAATGTTCAGAGAGGGCCATATGGATTTTAAGTATGAAACTGATATTCCTAAGGCTGTACTCATTGTAAATCCAGCCATAGATTGATCAAATCTCGGCTGGTTCAGCAGGGACCGGCCAAGATTTGATCCACCTATAGCAGCCTTTCTCAACCTTTTTACCCCAGGGGAACCCTTACAATAATTTGCAGGTATCAGGGGAACCTCTGATAAAACCCATTCATTGGGGGTCAGTGAGAACAATGCCCCTTACTTTGGTGGTCAGTGAGAAGAATGCCCTTTTTTACAGTGGTGGTATTAATGACCCCCTTACAGAGAGCTATAAAGAACATTGGTGTCATACCACTGGCTCCTCCAAGTGACATTGGCTCAGAACTATGTAGGCACCATAAAACAGGAGGTAAATCAGCCACAGCTCAGGTAACCCCTAGCCACCTCTGGAGGACCCTGGTTGATAACAGCTGATCTATAGGCTGGCAGGTTGCACCCAAGTCAATCAGTCGATCGACTTGAGTACAACCAGATTGTCAGATTTTTTATTTTATAACCACTGGCAGTAATCATTGTTTTCTGCCAGCTGGGAAGGCTCCCTGCCGACAGAACTCAATAGCACTGCGGGAGGGATGCCCCCATCAACACTAACACTGAATCGAGCGATTTTCTTTCCTTGTACCCATGGTGAAAAGAAAATCTAATCAATTATGGCTTGCCTTACTCATATTGTTCTTTAATTCCTTGGTGCACTTTGTAATAATTTTTTTTTTAATGTGTTTTTTTAATTGTAAAATTTTAAAAAACATTAACAAAATATATTATTATTGTTGGTAATTTCTTTACTAAAGCTATTAGGCGCCTTTCACACGGACGGCTGTTCTGCCACAGTTAAAAGCATATAATATGTTCTGTGAAATTCAAGACTCCAGGCACTGCATTTGTACAGTGAGATTACCTGCGTTTACGTGCGGCTGCATTTAGCTGCGTTTGGAACATTCTTGCCATTTCTGTTGTGCTTCCTGTTGCTTTTCTTTCCTTGTTGCCGCTGCTATCCGCAGGAGAAATAGTTACACTGCGATTACCTGCAGTTGTGTCCAGATAGCTGGGCTAAATTGCTCCTGGACGCAGTCAATTCTATTTTTTCTATCCGCACGGAACCGCATGTAACAAAATCGCAGCTAAACACAGTGTGTGAATGGGGCCATAGGAAAGCATTGTGCTTTTAGCTGCGGTAGAAAACTAGAAAATCCGCAGCTAAAAGCACCACTCTATCCGTCCGTGTGAAAGGGGCCTTAATTTTCCGAATTAAGGTGGAAAACCTTTAATCTTGCCTTCCCTCTCCTGATGGCAAACATTGGTTGTGTAGAACAGAACCCCTCCTCCACACTGATCAGCTTTTTCACAAGTCCTGCTGAACAGCTTGGGTCTTCATCAATTAACCAAGGAAAGCCATTTCTTTTTTAGTGGATTTTTGTGGCTGCACTGCATCAGCCCAAACTGGAAAATGGTGGGTTTCTGTAGGTTGGCTGTGATACCCAGAGGGAGCCAGCAAGCATTTCTGAGCAGATATAGCATTGTCTTGACCGCACTGTAAAAACAAAAAAAAAGTTGGGAACCCCTACTGGTCAGGATGAGGGGCGTGTTTATAAAAAATATTCAGGTTTTCTCTCCGAAGATGTAAAATCTCTTTAAAACCTGGGTCTCTGGTTCAAATATTACATGTTTCTTTGACTACCTGGATCAGAATGTCCCTGTTTGGGTTCTCATACTATGGCTACAAAATGTAAAGGGGATCTTTCAGGAACATAGCAATTTGCAATAAAAAAAAAAAAAAACAATACCTGTTCTTAGTAAAAAAAATTTAGTAAACTGCAGTCAGCTTACACTAATGCCCCGTACACACGATCAGGCTTTCCGCCAACAAAACCGTGGATTTTTGTTCGAAGGTTATTGGCTCAAACTTGTATTGCATATACACGGTCACACAAATGTTGGCCAACAATTACAAACGTGAGAACGCGGTGACGTACAAGACGTACGAGGAGCCAAGAAAAAGGAAGTTCAATAGCCAGTGCGGCTCCTTCTGCTTGATTCCGAGCATGCGTGGAACTTTTGTGCGACGGACTTGTGTACACCCGATCGGACTTTCCGACAACAAAGTTTTGTTGAAAAATTTGAGAACCTGCTAGCAAACATTTGTTGGCGGAAAGTCCGACAGCAAATGTTCGATGGAGCCTACACACGGTCGGACTTTCCGACAACAAGCTCACATCCAACATTTCCCGTTGGAAAATCTGGCCGTGTGTACGCGGCATGAGATGAAACTGTCAGCCTGTTGCAGGCAAAAAGAAGCATTTCCTCATTCTTCTCCCTAACTGATCAGACTGCACAAATCAGTCCTGGGGTCAGACTGTGTCAGAGAAGAACTGCGTAGACACCAGGATTTACATGAGTGTGCCATCTCTGAGCCAAGATCTCTGATCTCAGTCCAGGAAGTGGATGTTGATCCTGGATGATGCTGAAACAGAGATGGCTCCATCCTTCTGGAAAGAAAAGCAGAAAATTGCAGTGTCAGGAGGAGTTCTGTTACCTCTGCAGGAGATAATAATTAACTGGCAGCGTTACACTTAGGCCTCATGCACACTGGGCGTTTTTACAGCTGCTGTTTTAGGCTTCAGATGTTTTTTTTCTGCAGTCAATAAACTCCCCAGCATATTATCCTATGTGTCCATGCACACACAGGCTGTTATCAGCAGTTTTTGGCAGGGGTGATTTCTAGCTGGCAAAACCTCCCAGAACTAGTGGGTTTTGAGAGTTTTTTGAGCCATAAGCCTATATGGGAGTATAGTTTTGCTATAAAAAGCTAAAAAACGTTGCAACTAAAAAAACATCACAAAACGCTAAAAAACGCTACTACAAAAATGCTGAAAAACTCATTGCAGCTTTCTACAGCTAACATTACTGGCTTTTTTATAATGTCCAGTGTGCATGAGGCCCTAAGCTGGTCATACACTGTAAATCAGGATATACATAGACAGTTTTTTTTTCAACAAGTGGGTTGAATTAATGTGGATGCAGGGATCTTGCATTTCCATGTTTTGTATACTGTGGGGGACCAGATATAGTGAATGAAGGTTCCTGGGCTTATTAACACTTTAAGATTTCTCTTGTTTATCCCTGCAGGCTGCATAAGAGAAATCACTTGATTCCTCCGATCATGCTGAACAGCAGGTATGGCTGAATCTCTTCTGCCAGCTATTTTATTATGACTGCCTGCACCCACGGCTGTCATTTTATCCGAACAGTGGCTGCATCTGATTAGGCCAACAACGTTCACCCTGCTCCTTTGATTTTCAGATCAGAGGATGTCGGCCCGGCTGATGCCCATAGGGCCACCCACATCTTGGAATTCTCTCTGTTTTTGCCCAGCTTTATGCAATACATAACCTAAAAAAGAACATTACCGTAAATACTCGAGTATAAGCTGACCCGAATATAAGCCTAGGGTGAGAAATGCGCAGCTACTGTAAGTGGAAAAGAGGGTCAACAATTGCCCATTTGCAGCCTCACTGTGGCCATTTGCATGCCTCACTGTGCCCATTTGCAGTCATAGGTCCCTCGAACTTCAAACTCAGTAGTTAAGGGTTCCTAGATGCCCTCTAGCTGCAGCCAAAACTTGGGGTCTCTGGACCCAAAGGGTCCCGAAATGACATTGCTGCAGATGGACACAGTTGACCGACTTTGGGGCCCCATATCTTGGGGCCACTTGATGCTAGGAACCCCAAATTTGGTGTGCAAACCCAGTGGAACTAGCACTACAACATATCCAGTTGGAGTTCCTAGCACCAAGTGGCCCAGGGATACGGTGATACGGCCCGGAGATACGGTGCCCCAAAGTCGGTTCGGCAAATGTCAAGCACTTTTCTGCAGCAGAGAATGACATTTTCTGAACCGACTTTGGGGCCCTGTATCTCAGGGCCACTTGGTGCTAGGAAACCCAGCTTTGGATATAGTGCTAGTTCCACTGGGTTTGCACACCAAATTTGGGGTTCCTAGCACCAAGTAGCCCCGAGATACAGGGACCCAAAGTCGGTTCGGAAAATGTCATTCTCTGCTGCAGAAAAGTGCTTGACTCGAGTATAAGCCGATGGGGGCATTTTTAGCACAAAAGAAATGTGCTGAAAAACTCAGCTTATACACGAGTATATATGATATATTTGATGTCAGATTCACTCATATATACTCATCCTAAAGTAGGACCAGCTAAAACAGGTGGATGTGAGCAAATCATGGGCCTGGATATTGATCTACAAGACACGTATTAGTGAAACTGCATTGTTCTTGTATGAGCTTATATTTGAAATCAGAGCATAATTACAACATAATAGAAGGAATTGCGGACATTTTCAGTTATCTGTGTGGGAGGTGTAGACTTAGAAGAAAGTGTAGAATTATGTAACATCCAGTATTGATTGAATGATACAGTCAAATAGATTCCTCGACATCTCTCTGAGTCACTGAGAACTCTCAAGTGCTTTTATGTAAAAGGATAAAGCTGTGGATATACAGTATGTGTGATCTGTGCTCAGTCACTGCAAGATAAATTTATTATATCACTTGGAAACAGTATAGGAATTAGTGCGTGTGTGTGTATATATCGTCATACTGCACAGCTTTATATACAAAAGCTTCAAGCTTCATCTTGACCACCCACTAATATCCTGACGGTGTAGGTTCTTTTATAAACTCCTCATGAATTAAACACACTTATGCATGTCTAGATTGAGCATATGAATTCAATTATTGCTGCACTAAAGCGTATAATAAGAAAAGGAAATTTCCCCAAGAAAAGATAACTTGGCCATTAGATTACTATAGCCAGAGAGTGCATAAGTGGACATCACCTATCCCGTATCACAGGGTGCCTACAGTTGTTTACATTTTTTATACATTTTTTTGCTTCATTCCATTTAACTGTAGGCAAAGGACCACATATATATTTTGTTGAGGTTAATATTGTCTGGATCCATCATAGACATCAGTGAACGTTCCAACATGCATGCACGATACAGCTGTCTCACAATGTCCTTTGTCCTAAGCAGGAACACTCTGGTTGCAGAATACCTGTTTAGGATATGGAGGAGGTTGGGAGGGAAATGCAAACACAGGAATCTAGGGAGTAGTTTCTCTAGGGAGAAGTAATAGAATCAAGTAAAGTCTTCTAGATGTACCCAGATGGAGAATGCCAGACGTACAATGTGGTGAAAGATGGCCAGATTGTCCTATCTCATGTTTGTAAAGCATCTGTAAGGATGGCTATGAAGGAAGCTTGTTGGTAGGACAAGTGATCAGACATTTATTTCTTCCTGCTTTAAGGTTCTTCAGCATATCTCCCTTGCCTCTCTTAACAGGACCCCACTAGACGATGCTTGTGGGTGCATGTCCGACTGTCCTCTGATGTCTTTGGCAGTCTTACCATTCCTAATCAAGTTGACCCCTGAGAAAGGTCATTCAGGGCTACGCGGAAAAGAAGGCATCTTTAGATCAGCCTTTCTGCAATGTTTTGACCTGTGTCTGTATCCCAAGGCAGCCAGAACCCCCCCCCCCCCCCCCTCCAAACCTACATCACATGGTTTATATTGTTTTTTATGCAGATATGAGATAATTAATCTGATTCCGGCTGTCAGTCTGATTTGGCATTCCAGCTGGCGTGCAGGGATGTGAAGTTAATACAAGGATATATTCAAGGTAACGAAAAACAAACACTTTGAGGGTTACCTTTCCATAGTCCTAGACCCAGGTAACCCTTTTGATGACCAACAGCAACACACTCTAGTATAAAAAATACAAGGATTTCAGTTGTGAAAGTACAACGCTTATAAAATAGCCTTTTAGTGTCATCTACACCATTTATTTAGCACTTGGGCTGGGATGCATTTTCAGCAAATCTTTTTACTTGTTTCTCAAAAAGACAAAAACACACAAAATCATGAGATCTTAGTCTGTATTTTTGTCGAAGTGTTTAATCTCACCAATTGTACCAAGGGGCTTTATGTCTGGTGAGAATACAAAAAACATTTACTTTTTATGGGTTATCTGAGCACAGCCCAGACCAAACACATTTAATCCTTTGATTGCCAAGAGCAACATACTACAGTACAAAATACATGGAATTGAATTGTAGTACAAGTAACAAGTACAGTAATAAATGTTATACAAAGAGTTTTCCATGTCTTTATATTCTTTTTGGTATATCGGCAGTCTTTCGCATTAAAATGTCTGTTGAACTATTGAATTTATTGCTTGGGAACTGAATTTTAGTTGTTTCCATTTGTAATGTTTTGGCTACTTTCTGTTAAGTCATTGAGAACTCTGCAAATTCTCTTCCTTTTCCACCTCCCCATACTCTGTCTTATCCTTTATTAGTTTTCTGATAAGAACCTTGTGGGTTAGGCACTCATGATTGACATATAACCCCTTTAGAGACCTTTCAAAAATTCTCATTTTCTTATACAATCGGAAATGCCAAGCAGGTTACTCATTCCTTTTATTATTCCCAAGAAATGTTTTAAGGCAATGTTATGACCGAACAATTCCACATGAAGAGTAGATACCATGAGGCATTTGACTAAAATATAATATAGTGTAATACTATAGTTGGTCTATCAAGATTTACAGATATGTTCTTTGATAGCAAGCGCCTGTGGAGAATGGTGCTGCTGTGTAAGGACCTCATTGATACATCTAGTATATGCTCTAATAAATGAACTCTCACTATGTTTATGGGCATTTATTATGGCTGCCAGATGTTCATATTGGTCAGATCTGGCCATTAATTTGTACCGACAAATCTGTTGCAGCTTTAGGCCCATAATGCACTGGTGATACTGTCACTAGTGTCACCTGTTTCCATGTGTTCCCCGCTCACTGGATGGATGGGCGAGTCATCATTCCATTGATGATGTGAAATACTGTAAATGTCAATCAACAGTACAAAGTGATGCCTCGCTCATTTGGGCCAGCAAGCAGTGTTAATTTTGCCGTCAAATTTCGATTTAGTTTTAGTCATAGTCTTTTGACTAAAATGGCATTTTAGTTTCAGTCGTATTTTAGTCATCTGAATTGTTTTAGTCATATTTTAGTCAACTAAAATCACCAGTACATTTTATTCAATTAAAATAATTTTAGTTGACTAAAATCTAATGGGTTTAGTTCATTTGTGATGCATTATTTGAGCATTTCTCTAGAATTTCCAAACTCATTATATCCTCCTGGAGTAAAAGCTAATATTATGTTATTATTTATGGTATTAAGGTTTGAACATGCACTACAGACACAGGTTTAGCCATTGTGATATACAATCAGTGTTAATTTTGACATCAAATTTCAATTTCGTTTTAGTCATAGTCTTTTGACTAAAATGTCAATTTAGTTTTAGTCATATCTTAGTCATCTGAATTGTTTTTAGTTTTAGTCCTAATTTTTTTTCCCTTTTTCTTCTTTTTTTTTAATCTTCATTATTTATTAAAGCTTTCAAACATTACAGCTGATCAACAAGACAAAATGCATTATCTGCAGATTATACACGTTACTACTTTACAATACCTCTCTCTAATTACAGATAATCTCCAGGATACCAATTTAACAATCCTAACAGAACAAACAAATGAACAAATCAAACAACAAACAGACACAAAAAAAATAGTCCTAATTTAGTTGACTAAAATAGTGTTAATTTTGTCAATGAAAATATTTTAGTCAACGAAATAAACAAAGCCAGCAAGGGAGCGATATATAGAAGCAGAAGTATATTTCCCTGCCCCGAAAAAGCGATCCTCTTGCCTTGCCTAGCGTCAACATCACTAATGTACCATGGCCCTTAAGCCTCTTGCACACCACATGTTTGAATGAAAAAAAAATGGACTGAGAGGGTTTAGGCTGCCAGAGAGATATGGAGAACACCATTGTTATTGTCTTTTTTAAATAGCACCTGCATATCTGTAAATTGTATAGAGATAGTCTACGATCTCTTTTCCATTAGATTGTTTCCACAAACTTCAAAAACAAGGCCATCTATCAGAGGAATAATAAATGACATGAATTGTTTGGACATATGGTTAATGCTCTGGAGCACCGAGAAGGACAAGAAGAATGATCAAGGTGAGCGATACCATGTTTCAAACCAATTTTGGAGAAATTGCAGAACACAATAGCTCAGCAGGGGGATGGCCACCCGCTAGAACACTCCGGTCAGTGCTCCCAGCTATTGGCTGACAGCACTGATCAGGAGCCAATCGGCAGAACTTTTTTGGTCATGAGCCTTCCGACAGAATCGGCTGCCTTCTGTCTGACTGGCGGCCGTACACACGGGCCGAATGATGGACAGTTTCTATTGAACCAGCCGATGCCAGCCGACATTCAGCCTGTGTGTACTGGGCTTTAGGCTGGTTCTCTACTGCTGGCGGGGCACACCCCATTCCTCTTTCGCAGTGAATCTGGTTCACCATATTTCTCCAAAATTGGTTTGAAACATGGTATCTCTCTCCTTGATCGTTCTTCATGTCCTTCTCGGTGCTCCACAGCATTAACCCTATGCCCAAACAATTCATGTCATTTATTATTCCTCTGATAGATAGCCTTGTTTTTGAAGTTTGTGGAAACAATCTAATGGAAAAGAGATCTTGGACTATCTCTATACAATTTACAGATATGCAGGTGATATTTAATAAAGACAATAACAATGGTGTTCTCCATATCTCTCTGGCAGCCTAAACCCTCTCAGAATGTATCACAAAGAGGAGATTAGAGTAGGTCAAGTGACAGGCAGAAATTTCTGAAAGGTGTTGGATTTCTATCCTCCATTCTATCCTCCATAATTGGCTAATGTTTTTCAGTCTGGGAAGAGACAGCTATGTGTTCTCATGTCAAAGAATGTTGAACTCAAAGCTTTTTGTTCTTCGCAATATGTCCGATATCTTTTAGGCCACCATATATTTAGTTACTGATCTGACTTGAGGCAAAGATAAGCTTGGATGTGTTTTTTTTTTTTTTTTGTGGTGGGCGACACCCGTCAAAGCCTCAGCAGATGTCAAAAAGCTTTTTATTTGGGAAATATTTTAGATGGTGATTTCACTACCTCAAGCACAAACATGCAATTAAAAAGGCTGGTCGTCAGAATTAACAGAATTGGCATCTGAGGTGTAGGATAATTGTTTGCTCTTCCAGGCACATCCTTTCATAAAGTATTTCTACATTTGTAACCTAATTTTTATCACACCTTCGCCCACATAAAAACACTCTAAGCTGTTAATGGATGAAAACTGCTGTAACCATTGTCAAAATGTTCCTAAATATGAAATGTTATCATATGCAAGTTATAAGTTCTGTTGCTAATAAATGTCAAGAAAAATCAAAGTCTAGCAATACTTGACTGATTTGGATTAGCAAGGTTTTTATTTGTTACTGCATCCTGTATAAAATGTACAATTACACATCATTTGGAGTCTTATGCCCTGTACACACGGTCGGATTTTCCGACGGAAAATGTGTGATAGGACCTTGTTGTCGGAAATTCCGACCGTGTGTAGGCTCCATCACACATTTTCCATCAAATTTTCCGACACACAAAGTTTGAGAGCAGGATATAAAATTTTCCGACAACAAAATCCGTTGTCGGAAATTCCGATCGTGTGTACACAAATCCGACGGACAAAGTGCCACGCATGCTCAGAATAAATAAAGAGATGAAAGCTATTGGCCACTGCCTCGTTTATAGTCCCGACGTACATGTTTTACGTCACCGCGTTCAGAATGATCGGATTTTCCGACAACTTTGTGTGACCGTGTGTATGCAAGACAAGTTTGAGCCAACATCCGTCGGAAAAAATCCTAGGATTTTGTTGTCGGAATGTCCGAACAAAGTCTGACCGTGTGTACGGGGCATAACAGCTAAATACACCATTGAAATACATAAGAGATTGAGGCCCTTTTCACATGGGTGGTCCGCCGGACTTGTGATTACATGGATCAACAGGACAGAAATTCATCCCTATGGGTGGACGGATGTACGCGGACTTGCTTCTGCTTACATCTGTTCACCTTCGAGACCATTCAGGCTCCTCGGACTGGAAAGAAGTTTGCGTTCTGGTCTGTGTTTTCTAAACTGGACCGGAGGTGGGCAGTTATAAGTGGACTGTGGACACAAACATCTTACATCTGTCCACCCACAAGAATTAAATTGATCAGTTTTTTTAAGTGGAGGATAATGTAAAAGTTTTGTGACATCTGTACCATTCTGATCCGACTAAGCAGGGGATCAGTCTAGGATCCTCTGCTGATACTGAGCAGACACCACCTGTGTGAAAGGAGCCTTACTTGTGTAATGGGTTTGTTTTCCTGTCCTAAAGTGGTATTAACCACTTCAGCCCCGGGAGAATTTACCCCCTTCCTGACCAGAGCACTTTTTGTGATACGGAACTGTGTCGCTTTAACTGACACTTGCGCGGTTGTGTGATGATTGATGATACACCCAAACAAAATTGACGTCCTTTTTTCCCACAAATAGAGCTTTCTTTTGGTGGTATTTGATCACTTCTGCGGTTTTGATCATTTCTATTGGCCTAAACTGAGGAAAAAAATAGCCTTTTTTAAAAAAACATGGGGGTATTTATTATAGCAAAAAGTACAAAATATTGTGTTTTTTTTCAAAATTGTTGCTCTTTTTTTGTTTATAGCGCAAAAAATAAAATCCGCAAAGATTATCAAATACCACCAAAAAAAGCTATTTGTGGGGGATAAAAGGCACCAATTTTGTTTGGGTACAGCGTCGCAGGACCGCGCAATTGTCAGTTAAAGCGACGCAGTGCCGTATCGCAAAAAATGGTCTGGTCATTGAGCAGCCAAATCTTCCGGGGCTGAAGTGGTTAGGTTACACATCTAAAAAAACAATTAAGAACTTATTTGCCAATAATATAGTACATCATGGCATAGTATAAATTTGCTCCTGAGTATAGCCATTCTGATTGGCCTTAGCAGCCTCCTTGGGCCAGTTGAGGCCATTAATGGGCCAGTTGAGGCCATGAATGGGCCAGTTGAGGCCATGAATTGGCCAGAGGTTGTTCCTGGCCTTTATAGTTCTAAGTTAGGATACATAGCAGGTGGTTTATTAGAGAAAGTTGATGCCCCAGTTAAATCCCAAAGCATGGTCACTGCCATAACCATGAAAAGTATCTTCTAACTTATTATCACAGTAATGCAGCTATCTATGACAGAACAGGGAAATCCAGAGTGACCTAAAGTCACAACATGATCGGCCAACAGTATTTTAAATTGTGTTTATTTATTTTCCTGCATATCTATGATGCAGTGCATTGATGTTTCAGCTCTTCCATTTGACTTTTGAAAACTGACAAGAATACCTAATTGGGAAAAAAAAGCTAATTTTCTTAGAACTGGAGTCATACAATCTGTTCTTTCTATTCCTTGCTTCTCTCTGAGTCATTTGTCTCTGGTGAGTGAGAGTTAAATAAAATTCGAAGTGTTCATCTATCCCAATGAGCAACACTGTGCTAATAATCTTCATTCAGCTACTTTCTACATGATGGAAAAGGCTGACATTGTCCTTGCGATGAATGGATCCTTTGTTTATTTGGTTGCTGGGTAAATCACAAGTCTGTCTGGTCCTTCTCACAATGGTTTATTAAAGCAGGTGATCTGACCCTACTAGTCTCAGCGAATTCCTTTACAACAGATTTCACTTCTTGGAAATGAGGGTGAGGGTCGGGACTATAGGGTTAATTTAGGGGAACAAGCAGCGTCAAGTATATCACATAAATAAAACCTAGCAAGACTTACAAAATGCTATTGTACTGTTCAACATCCTGACCCAGTTAGATGTACGAAGGCTTATGCCGCGTACACACGAGCGGACTTTCTATCCTACTTGGTCCGGCACACTTTCCGACGGACTTTGTCCGCCAGGTGCGCCGGACTTTAAAACGAACGGACTTGCCCACACACGCCGGGATTTTCCGGCGGGCTAAGTCCGCCCGTCTTTCCGACGGACTTTCGCCGGAGTTCCAGCGGACTTTCAAAATGAACGGACTTGCCCACACACGGACAAGTCCGTTCATTTTGAACGTGACTCAGGTGCGACGGGAATAGAAAAGGATGTCAATCTTGCCGCTTTTATCAGCTAGATTGACACCTTGCGAGCCCCGTTGCGGGGCATACCAGGCCCTTAGGTCTGGTATGGATTATAAAGGGGAACCCCGCTACGCCGAAAAAACGGCGTGGGGTCCCCCCTAAAATCCATACCAGACTCCGATCCGAGCACGCAGCCTGGCCGGTCAGGAAAGGGGGTGGGGACGAGCGAGCGCCCCCCCCCCCCCTCCTGAACCGTACCAGGCCGCATGCCCTCAACATGGGGGGGTGGGTGCTTTGGGGAGGGGGGCGCCCTGCGCCCCCCCCCAAAGCACCTTGTCCCCATGTTGATGAGGACAAGGGCCTCTTCCCGACAACCCTGGCCGTTGGTTGTCGGGGTCTGCGGGCGGGGGCTTATCGGAATCTGGGAGCCCCCTTTAATAAGGGGGCCCCCAGATCCCGGCCCCCCACCCTATGTAAATGAGTATGGGGTACATGGTACCCCTACCCATTTACCTAGGAAAAAAAATGTAAGTAATAAAACACACCACACAGGTTTTTAAAATATTTTATTAAACAGCTCCGGGGGGGGGGGATCTTCCTCCGGCTTCGGGGGTCTTCTTCCGGCTTCGGGGGTCCCTCCGTTTCATCTTCTCCCGGCGTCCGGTTGGTTCTTCTCCGCTCTCCGGCCTCTTCTCCCGGTGTCGCAGGTCTTCGGCCGGCCCCTCCGCTGTCTTCATGTAGCTCTATTGCGAGCGGAGGTCCGGACTTCTTGGCTTCTTGGCTTCTCTTCTCTTCTCTTCCCCCAGATGTTGACACGACGCTCTCTCCGGCTGGACTGGTCTCTGAGGGCTGCGTTGTGACTTATATAGGCGGAGACCCCGCCCCCATATGATGTCACAGTCCCTGGGCATGCTGGGACTGTGACGTTTTAGGGGGCGTGGTCGACCACGCCCCCTAAAACGTCACAGTCCCAGCATGCCCAGGGACTGTGACATCATATGGGGGCGGGGTCTCCGCCTATATAAGTCACAACGCAGCCCTCAGAGACCAGTCCAGCCGGAGAGAGCGTCGTGTCAACATCTGGGGGAAGAGAAGAGAAGAGAAGCCAAGAAGCCAAGAAGCCAAGAAGTCCGGACCTCCGCTCGCAATAGAGCTACATGAAGACAGCGGAGGGGCCGGCCGAAGACCTGCGACACCGGGAGAAGAGGCCGGAGAGCGGAGAAGAACCAACCGGACGCCGGGAGAAGATGAAACGGAGGGACCCCCGAAGCCGGAAGAAGACCCCCGAAGCCGGAGGAAGATCCCCCCCCCCCGGAGCTGTTTAATAAAATATTTTAAAAACCTGTGTGGTGTGTTTTATTACTTACATTTTTTTTCCTAGGTAAATGGGTAGGGGTACCATGTACCCCATACTCATTTACATAGGGTGGGGGGCCGGGATCTGGGGGCCCCCTTATTAAAGGGGGCTCCCAGATTCCGATAAGCCCCCGCCCGCAGACCCCGACAACCAACGGCCAGGGTTGTCGGGAAGAGGCCCTTGTCCTCATCAACATGGGGACAAGGTGCTTTGGGGGGGGGGCGCAGGGCGCCCCCCTCCCCAAAGCACCCACCCCCCCATGTTGAGGGCATGCGGCCTGGTACGGTTCAGGAGGGGGGGGGCGCTCGCTCGTCCCCACCCCCTTTCCTGACCGGCCAGGCTGCGTGCTCGGATCGGGGTCTGGTATGGATTTTAGGGGGGACCCCACGCCGTTTTTTCGGCGTAGCGGGGTTCCCCTTTATAATCCATACCAGACCTAAGGGCCTGGTATGCCCCGCGCTCGCCGCAATAGGAAGATTTGTTTTTCCTATTGCAGCGAGCGCGAGATGCAATACTTTCCTCGTGTCGTATTTGGTCTGTCGGACCAGCCTACACACGAGCGGGCTTTCCGTCGGACCAGCACACACACGGGCGGACTTTCCGCCCGAAACTGAGTCCGACGGAAAGATTTGAAACTTTCTTTAAATCTAGGTCCGGCGGGCTTTTGGGAAGAAGTCCGCCGGAAAAGTCCGCCGCCGCCCACACACGGGCGGATTGTCCGGCACACTCTGGTCCGCCGGACCAAGTATGCCGGAAAGTCCGACCGTGTGTACGCGGCATAAGTTAATCTGTATCAACAGCTTCATAGTACTGAGGCCTTTGTTTATTGGCTGAACAAAATATCTGTTATCTAAGGTGCAAATCAAAAACAGTGAGCGTTCTTCAAAGTGCCTTGTACCACCAAAGTCATTAGCCCCATGCTGAAGTCATTATTCCAGCAGTATTTCAAAAATATAGGCTTTGATTTACCAAAACTGGAGAGTGCAAAATGTGGTGCAAATGTGAAACCAATCAGCTTCCATTTTTTGTCAAAGCTTAATTGAACAAGCTGAAGTTAGAAGTTGATTGGCTACCATGTAGAGTTGCACCAGATTTTGCACTCTTCAGTTATAGTAAATCTACCCCATTGAAATAATTATTTTTATTTATTTTTTTTTTAAGCCCAACTCCAGTCAAAATGTTTTATTTTATTTTGAATAGGCCAGGAGTAGGTTAGAGCCTTGGTGAGTTTTTTTTTTATTTTTTATTGCAGTCTATGACCCTACATGGGAGACTACACCTCACTTCCTGTCATGGCATGAAGTGATGGGAAATCTCTTCAACAGGGACCCAGCCAGAATTAAAAAAAAAACACATTTAGGCTAGCCATATGCCTTAGGCCCCTTACACGCAGGGTGGGCTCCATTGCAGTCTGCCTGGTCAGCGGGGAATCTGAGCAGATACATCCCGCTCTCCTCTATGGGCAGTTGGATGTAAACAGACTTCCTGTTCATTTACACCCCACCTGATCCGATCCACCAGACGGATGGGGCGGCCCTATCCATCTGTTTTTAGCTAGTAGGATCGGATGTCTGGCGTGTGCGATTGGGCAGGCCCGATTATCTAATATGTATAAGAAAATAGAGGAATCCCCCCTCCCCCCAGCAAATTGTAAAAAAAAAAAAAAAAAAATTCAACCTATGTAATATATACAAAAAATATATATAACAAGGCACCTCAGAGTTTACTAATTCCTAAAAGTGCAGCTGGCGAGACTGCAATTCTAATCTGATTTTTAGTCATGCACAAGGAATTTACAGTCAGAGATGTCATGACAGCGTATCTCAAAATGTGGTGTAATTACCCGGCAATTCTTTCACATTAAGAGTTGATTGTCTGGTTTCATGGTGATTTGTGGTGCTTTGGGCTATAGGCTGCAATCTGAAAAAAATATGTGCTTTAATAATAACAGGACAGCAGCATTTCCAACTCTTTCCTAGCAGAGAATTATTTTTGAGTGCAATAATAACTTTGGAGCAAATAGTGCTAAAGCCCATTATGAGAAATAAATGGGGATGCTGCTGTGGACCTGTCCTTCAGAAAATGCCAGTTGTGGTGGCACAGCTGCCCAAGAGACTGACATTTTATTGTTCTGTACATTTCAGTATGACAGTTTTGTTGTACTCCAGGTATATAGTACAGCCAATCAAGGCCTGTTCTGTAGCAGCCTTGGTTGGCATACCTTGGTACAGTTAGGTGTTGGTGAGTTTCCACTTAGGGTTGGGGGTAGTGGTGGCACAGTAGCCCAAAAGACTGACACCTAAAGATATTCATGGTTCTATACATTTCAGGTTTGCAATTTAGTGGTACTCTAAGGGGTTGATTTACTAAAACTAGAGAGTGCAAAATCTGGTGCAGCTCTGCATAGAAACCAGAACCAGCTTCCAGGTTGTTTTTTTGTCAAAGCTTAAAGTGGTTGTAAATCCTTTTTGGTGACTTTTACCTATAGGTAAGCCTAAAATAAGGCTTACCTATAGGTAGTGGAAATATCTCCTAAACTTGCACTGTTTAGGAGATATTTCACTTGTAGTGCGCCGATGTCGTCATCGGCACATACGCTGTGAAGAAACGGACCACCATGCCGTTTCTTCCCCCAGCGTGTGCCGTGACTGACGGCTCCCGCGTGCATGCGTGGGAGTGACGTCACGCAACCTAGGCCAGTCACAGAGCCGGAGTCCGTGGCCCCGGAAGGAAGAGGGGCAAAGATGGATGCGGCCTGCTCAGTAGATAGCGCGGGCTTCGTTTGCAGGTAAGTGTCATATAATGGGCTAGTATGCAATGCTTACTAACCCATTATGCTTTTCATTTGGAGGCCTTGCGGGGAGCAAAAGAGGAAGTAAAACCCATCGGGGTTTACTTCCTCTTTAATTGAACAAGATGAAGTTAGAAGCTGATTGGCTACCATGCACAGCTGCACCAGATGTTGCACTCTCCAGTTTTAGTAAATCGACCCCTAAAGCCTAGTACTCATGGGCCGAATGTCAGCCGGCATCGAGGGTTAATCCAAATTTTTTCAGTGGTTCCCCAAAACAAAAGGTAGGAATAATATTCCTGTTTCTGGGAGGACTTGCTAAGGGTTGAGCTCCCCTTGTTTTGGGAGATTTTCTCTAACTTCCTGTTGTGTCTCTGGGACCGGAAGTTAAGGGAAATTTTACTAATGGTAAACAGACAACAAAAAAATTACAGGGCAAGGGTTTTAACCCTTCCCTACTCTATCTAACACAAAAAAAAAAAAAGTTTTAGATATAAATACACATAAAAGATGCATGGTGGCCCATAGGAACACTCAGGATCAGTATGTTTGTGCCCACTATTCCAAAGTTAGTAAACGACTTGAGTTAATTACAAAAGTATCAGACTGCTATGATAAAGTGTATCCTAAAACTAGCAAAGAACCCATGTGTATCCTTTTTACAATCTTTGACTGCATAGAATTTTTATTTCAGTTTTCCAGCCACAATTTACAATGAAACTATCTAGGGCCCCCAGGATAATCTTGTTAACAGCTTATTTTATTGTTGCTCGATTTGCTGGTGAGGAACTTTCACTGTGGTCATGCAAATGTCTGCGCTTCCAACCTTCATGAGTGTTTACATTTGTAAGGGCTTACGCAGGCAGATATAATATAGACAAGACAGTCACACCACCATCTCATGCAGGTGTACAGGAATTCAGGGCTCTGCTAGTTTGGCCGATTTCGCAGTAACAATGTCATATTATTGTTACTGGATGAAAAGCAAACCAAAAATGTATTTTAAACTTGTACACCCGTAATTGGAAGCATGAACAGCTGAGATGAATGACACTGTCTGAGGCATAATACTGCCAATGCACACCTGTGTTCAACTTCATTTCAATTGATAAAAACAAATTATTAGATCATTTTTTGTTTAAAAAAATACTAGCAAAAGTGTGCCCTGTGATTGTATTGGCTGAATACAGAAGGGCACATTGATGGAATTGCGGGCAGTTCCGAAATGCGTTTTGGTGCAATATAGTGCAGGCTGGCAGGAGAGATGATGAGATTGGGTAGAATGGACATAGATGCAGTGGTGGCAAGACAGTGCCCGGATAAGGTCATCCAGTGCCCAGGGCAAAGATGCCAAACTGCACCCTCAGTGTAGGGAGGAGGTGGTGGGGGGGATGTAATATAACAGAAGAAACAGTCCCTAGCTGTCTGTGTACCAGTATGCAGAAGCGGGCAGCTGTGTTTACAGGCTACAGGAGCACTATACTAACAGGAGAGAGGAGCTGGAGGGAGAGAGAAGACACAGCCCCGTCTCCTTCTGACTCTCTCTAGGACATTTCTGCACTCGGCTGTGCTCCCTCTCCTTTTCTGCCAGTGCAGAGCTCCTGAGTGTGATTACTGCAGCCAGCTTCTGAATACAGGAGCACTGCCCTGGCAGGAAGGCGGAGGGGGAGAGAGAACACAGCCTGCACCTCTTCCCAGCTCTCTCCTCACTGCTCCCAGAACTGGGCTGACAGTAGTGATGCTTCTGTCACTACTCCTGTCAGCCTTGTAACAGAAGGAAGGCGCCCCCACCCCTACAGTAAACCATTGCGCCCAGGGCAGCCACCCCTCCTGCCCACCCTTGTCCCCGGAGTGCAGGAGTGTGTGTCTATGCACTGGTGGTGACTGCAGAGTGAGTGTAGAGAGAGAGGATGAAGTCAGAACAGCGGTGCAGTGGTGGCAGGTACAGAGTGAACGGAGTGCGCTGACAGCAAGTGCAGCAGGTTCCATGGTGCCAAGTGCAGAAGTGCTTTAGTGCAGTGACAACAAGAGCAGAAGAGTGCGTTGATGCAATGGCAGCATATCTAGAAATATGTGTAGCTGCAGTGCGGATGACTGCAGAAGCAGTATGGTGATGAGTGGGGTATGGTCTGTTGGTGTAATAGCAGTGAGTGCGGTATTGCATGTCTGTCAAGTGGTCACAATTGAGGTATCACACGTTGGTGCAGTGGCAAGTAGCAGGGTGAAGTGGCTGGGAGGGAATCATGGAACATGGGTAAAGTGGCTGGCAGAGGAGCACCCTACAGAGGTGAAGCAGACACAATGGGGGTGATTTGCTAAAACTGGAGAGCGAAAAATCTGATCCAGCTCTGCATAGAAACCAATCAGCTTCCAGGTTTTATTGTCAAAGCTTAACTGAACAAGCTGAAGTTAGAAGCTGATTGGCTACCATGCACATTGCTACTACACATGCGTGTATTATCGTTGACATGTTTCATGAGTGCCACTTTCTACTGCACATGCTCAGTAATACAAGTGTTGTCCTTAAATACGAGATCCCGCGCCTATAAGGAACATTTATGCATTGCACATGCTCTGCTACCCACCATATTAAGATGGAACCCAGATGATATCTTTAAAAAGTAATGCTGTAAAATGAATCTTTACAATTTAGCATTTTTCAATAATAATTTTTTAATTCAACTTTCAACTTGTTATATTTCTCCAAGCTGATGCTTATTCTGTGTTTTTTATTTTGACCATTAAATCTGCTTTTGAACCTGAAACCAAGGGGGGAGTTTATTCTTTTCTTACACCAACTGGTACTGGGCTGGTACAAGCATGTAGCCAATAGCGTTAGAAGTCTTGACCTGCATGCTTGTTCTGGGCCAGTAACTCACTAAGCAACCAAAGTCATAAGATAAGCATAACAGCCAGGAAATGGCAGCTTATGAGAAAAATAACGCAATTATTGTCTAATAGTTTTAGCATGCCAGGTTGAGTTGAAAAGAAGCATGGTGAGCTTTAGAAGAGAAAAACTTTACCCAAGACTTTGAGACCAGTGAATAGTTGCAACAGAGACATGGTACATGGGTGATGTCTGTTTTGTTTTTGTCATATTGCCCTCCCTTACGTTCTCCGGAAAATGTGGGATTTTCTTGTAACTAAGCGTTCTAATCTCATTCTTATGTTATGGTTCATTAGGATAACTACTGGGAGAATCTACAAGCACAGTTCACTTTTCTTGTATAAAACGCACCTTTGCACCTTGCATCAGATTTTTCTTTTAAGTTGTTGCCAGTCTGGCATGGAAAACTTCACCGATGAGTCATTGTGTCCTGGTATGTTTCTTAGGCAATGGTGCGGCGAGATAACAAATAGCATTTTTCTCTTGATTAGCCTGACATGGGAGCAGAGAAGGAATGCTCGTTAACTTTGTGAGTTAGGAAATTTGCTGAAGTAAGCATTAAGGCAGCCTTGTGCGTACTATACACCTACAAGTGTTCGCATGTTCCAACTGGTTCCTTAGATGCAGAAGGGGAAAAAAGACAGGATACTATATTTGACTTTTGTTTTTTGAGTTATAAATATGGCATTCATAGCCTCTTACTATGTAGTATTGTACATTGCTTTCAGTACTTTTCTTGCATCTCAGTTTTGTTGATCTCTTGCAGCCTCTACAGCCACTTCCTTTTTGTGTGCATGCATGATAGCTGCAGGGCACTTCTCAGAGCATGTTTCTTGATAATAACAACAATAGGCCATGCCTGGGTTATATGTGTCGGCATGGCCATCTGCAGTTTCCATTGGAAGAGCTTTTGACACAACAACACAGAAGAACAATCTGGAGAGATAATCAGAGCACTGTCACCCTATAACAGGAAGTGTCTGCACAAGGAGCTATTATCCTGTAGTTATTGTAAGTAAAGATTACACAAAGTTAAAGCGGGGTTCCACCTAAATTTTGAACATTATCTCTATGCATTCTCTTCCTTGCCTAGATGCTGACATGCTGTGTAAAAAAATTTAAATCGCCGTAATTACCTTTTTTTTTCTAATCTTCTTAGCACTTCCTGGTTTTCCTCCCATGGGAGTAGGCGTGTTTCTAGCCTCTCCCAGACCTCCCACAATCCCCTGGGAGCTAGTCTCAGGCTTCCCAGCATGCATTGTGCAACAGCGTCATCACAACATCTCGGTGAATGCTGGGAGCACAGCATTCACCGCATCCAGGAAATACATGCTTGTGGGCTTCAAATGCCCACAATGAAGATGGAAACCGCCTTCAGTGAATTTTATAAGTTATTCTGTACAACAAAATCAGACACAGGCGGACTTATTACACAGAACATGTGAGTAGATAATCATGAGAAGAAAAGTTTTTGAATGAACTCCAAAAAAAAAAACAATAGATAGGTGGACCCCCGCTTTAAGTGTTTTTTTTCCTCCCTTAGTTTGAAACCTCAACCCTCAGGTTGAAATTAAGACTTAATGATCAATATATTAATAGAAAATAAAACCCCTTGAACACAGGTATTCTGAATTCCGGGCATTGGGCCTTGAACATATTGGGCCCTAAAAATTAGAACCATTCAGTACAGCGTTCAGCCCCATCAAGCCGTATTATCATTATTATTATACAGGTTTTATATAGCACCAACAGTTTGCGCAGCGTTTAACAAAATAAAGGTAAACATTACAGTTACATTACAATTTGGTACAAGAGGAATCAGAGGGCCCTGTTCATTAGAGCTTACAATCTAAAAAAGGAAGGGTCAATTGAAACAAAAGGTAATAGCTGTGGGGGGGATGAGATGATGGAGGAAGTAAAACAGTGTTAGTTAGAAGCAGGATAGGCTTCTTTAACCGCTTCAGCCCCGAAAGATTTGGCTGCTAAATGACCAGGCCATTTTTTGCGATTCGGCACTGCGTCGCTTTAACTGACAAGTGTGCGGTCTTGCGACGTTGCACCCAAACAAAATTGACATCCTTTTTTTCCCACAAATAGAGCTTTCTTTTGGTGGTATTTGATCATCTCTGCGTTTTTTTTTTTTTTGCGCTATAAACAAAAAAAGAGCGTCAATTTTGAAAAAAACACAATATTTTGTACTTTTTGCTATAATAAATATCCCCATTTTTTTTTTAAAAAAGCTAAGTTTTTCTCAGTTTAGGCCGATATGTATTCTTCTACATATTTTTGGTAATAAAAATCACAATAAGCTTATATTGATTGGTTTACGCAAAAGTTATAGCGTCTACAAAATAGGAGATAGATTTATGGCATTTTTATTATTATTATTTTTTTTTACTAGTAATGGCGGTGATCTGCGATTTTTATCGGGACTGTGACATTATGGCGGACACATCGGACACTTTTGACACATTTTTGGGACCATTGGCATTTATACAGCGATAAGTGCTATAAAAATGCACTGATTACTGTAAAAATGTCACTGGCAGGGAAGGGGTTATCACTAGGGGGCGATCAAGGGGTTAACTGTGTTTCCGCTCTGTGTTCTAACTGATGGGGGGAGGGGACTGTCTAGGGGAGATGACAGATCGCTGTTCATACTTTGTATGAACACACGATCAGTCTCTTCTCCCCTCAGAGAACCGGGTTCTGTGTGTTTACACACACAGATCCTGGTTCTTAGTGTGTCACGAGCGATCGCGGGAGCCCGACTGTTATTGCACCCACCGGCCACTCGCATCGGCTCCGGGGGCCACAAGGCGAAGTGATGCAACATAACGTCGTTTCGCCCAGCCGTGCCATTCTGCCGCAGTAAAACTGTGGCGGCTGGTTGGCAAGTGGTTAAAGAGAAGGGTTTTCAGGGATTGTCTAAAGATGGATAGATTAGGGGACAGTCGGACAGAATGGGGTAGGGAGTTCCAAGGGATGGGAGAAGCTCTGGAGAAATCCTGGAGGAGAACATGGGAGGAGGTGACAAGAGAGATAGAAAGCAGGAGGTCTTGGGAGGACCAAAGAGAGGCTTGGTTGGTATTTTGGGACTAGGTTAGTGATGTAGCTGGGGGCAGAGTTATGGATGGATTTGTAAATTATTGTTAGTACTATATTTAGTAGTATATTTTTAGCCTGCCATAGACTTTGACAGGCTGCAGGCAGTGGGGCTGGATGCTGCACCTGTGCCCCCTGGCCACACTAAAATGCCAGACACCCAGAGTGCAAGGGGCCTAAGCTTTATATTAGCTGGTGACAAGCAAGTAATGTTGCAGCAATCAAAGTCTACATTTTTATATATAAAAGCCAAATTTGAAAAAAGTTTACTTCCCCAAGATGGCATCTGGATTCTGTAACAATGGCAGGTGAGATGTCATTAAGAATGTGCCCGTATCCTTACGTATGTATTTGATGCAAAATTCCTTGAAAGCACAGCAGCAATGTGCCGCACTGTTCAATTATCTTAGATATGCAGAATGTTCAATGTTGTCAGCAATATGGTGATGAGATCCCATGCATGCACTCACCTGACCACCATCATCCCTTCCCCCACCCTTACCACACTACCTGCACGCTGACACCCCCTCGCCACTTACCCCTGTGCTTAATCCCTATAACTGCACCTTTTTGCCTGCCATTGTCACTACTACACTTAAAGTGTTACTTAACTGAGGACCCTGCATTCACTATATCTGGTCTCCCACAGTACACAGAACATGGAAATGCAAAGATTTTAGTAAATATAAACTTCTAAATACCTTTTCTCATCAGTAGTTTATAGCAGTCTTGTGACTTCTATGAGTGTCTGGTTAAAGCTTGTAGGAGGAGTTTTCATTCTCCTCTGATTGTCCTATGAGGCTGCAGGAAACCTGACCCTTTGCCTGGACTGCGCTGATTGGCAATGTGCTGATCACATGCACTCTCCCACGAAAAATAAACTCTCCAGCAATACACACCAAACTGAGCATGTGCAGAGTGCCCCCAAGCTGTGTTCTATCAGGAGATGGATTGGGGACTGTGGAAGAAGGGGAGGACCAGAGAAGACAGGATCAAACAGCCTTTTTACACAATGTGCAGGATTAACCCCTTAGGTTCCACAGTGAGTATAACAAGCATGCTTTACTGCATATACAGACTGATTTTACTGTTGTGGGTTTAGTAACACTTTAATCCCTGTCCTACTCTCACTTTTTACTACCACAGATAGATCTCTTGCTTCTCCACTGCCACCATCCCAACACCCTCTGATTTCACCACTGCACTTGGCAACATCCCAATCACCCCCTATCTCCAAAATAACTTTTGAAATTCATTTGTTAAAGCTTGTGTGATTTCAGTGATTCGGTTCACGTAAATGTAGAGAATATAGGACATCTTGCAAAAACAGAATACCGCTTTTTAATGGCTTTTCTACAGAGAAATAATATATATTTTGCTCAAGGGAGCTCTGGCAGGGGCAGACCTAGGCCTGTTACATTTGTTTTTGACTCATGATTACACATCAAGATGGACTGCAATGTATGCCTATTGGTGGCTTGATGTTAGCGCTCGTGTGTCCACCTATATCTGTCCACGTGTGGGTCCATTCAGGTACATTAGACTTAATGGAAAAAGTTTGCGTCCAGGTCCACTTTCACTGACCTGACTGTAAGTGGTGCACCTTCACTTATGTCCAGCAACCTATAGTGATTACCCTAATTTTTCCTCCATCACAAATTGGTGAAACAGGAACAGACATGGATGCCAAATAGTGGATCAGTCTAAAGTCCAAGAATCAAGGGTGCCCATGTGAAAGGGGCCTTAGACTACACTGGATGTCATCTAATCCCACCCCAGCTTATACACAGTTGTATGATATCTGTGTGATTTACTTCTTAGGCCACGTACACACGGGCAGACTTTTCGACCGGACTTGTCCGACAGACTTTCCAGCGGACTTTCGTCGGACTTCCGACGAACTTTTGAACGAATGGACTTGCCTACGCACGATCACACCAAAGTCCGGCAGATTCGTACGTGATGACGTACACCAGGCTAAAATAAGGAAGTTGATAGCCAGTAGCCAATAGCTGCCCTAGCGTCGGTTTTTGTCCATCTGACTAGCATACAGACGAGTGGATTTCTGAGTCCGGCGGAGTTACAACGTAAAGATTTGAAGCATGTTCCAAATCTAAAGTCCGTCAGATTTGCGACTGAAAAAGTCAGCTGAAGGTCCGGTGAAGCCCACACACGAACGGATTGTCCGGCGGATTTGGTTTATCGGCGTCCTTCAGACAAGTCCGGTCGAAAAGTCCGAGCATGTGTACGCTGCAATACACTGCGGTGTCTTTCTACAGTTTCTCTTTCTTTTTCCTGTGACTGTACTACGTTACATTATTGCCTATGATAAGAATAACAGACTGTGGACCTGGAAACTAACAGGAATAAAACGTTTTATAAAATCTCTAGTCATGTCTCTGGCCTTAAACCTAAAGAGTGTTGTCATAATTTGTATCCTCAGGCTGGGTTCACACTATTGCGAATTGGATTCCCCGCATCCAATTCACAATAGCAGGAGATTCTGACCGGCTGTCTATGAAGCCCTGTGCATCTTTTGGTCCATTTCAGGTCCGAATTCAGCCAAAAATTCAGGCTGAAATCAGACCTGAAATGGTGAATGGGGACGCACCGGACCCCTGCTGTGAGCCGCATGCAAAGATAGTGTGAACCCAGCCTCAAACTATTAAAAAAAATTGTAAAGGGGCATAATTCTACATCTAAAAGTCTATAGAACTACACCTGTCCCTGCCCACATTAGGCCAGGTGATCAGAATCCAAAAGCACAGACTGTTGCATGGCAAATCGACTGGAACCTTTTGAAGACCAAACCCCACTTCGAATGCTCTATTGTTTAGGGATGTTGGTCCAATGGTAGAGTTATCACAGTGATACTGGTGCACATCTCAAGTACAAGGTATGGTGAATAATAGACTGTGCCAGGATATGGATAGCTGTGACTGGATAGCACTTGCAGACATGGGGATTGATTTAATAAGGGCAAATAGTCTGTTTACTTTGCAAGGGAACTTGCCCCAAAACCTAGTGAACAAGGTGAAGCTAAAAAAGGCACCTCTAAGTGCAGAAGTAAACTTTTAGAAGCTGACTTCCATCATCCAATCATGTGCATGCAAAATGTTGTTTTTTTTCTTGTGAAATTTGTTTATTGAAGTTCAACAAATTACACAAACAGATTCAGATACAAGAGCAGAAAAATAGCATGTTGAGTGATATTATGTTGTTGTTTTTTTATTGTCCTTGCATGTGGTTGGGTATTCTTTACAACAAGAAACTTTACAATACTCACTTAGCTCTGGGGCAACTTCGCCTGCACAGTGCAACTTTCCTTGCAAAGTGAACAGCTTATTTGTCTTTAGTAATGAACCAAGTACAGTAAATATTCCTAACAGATGCAGCTTTATATATATATATATATATATATATATATATATATATATATATATATACAGAGGCGGCTCTAGGCTTTGTGAGGCCTTAGGCAAAACTTACATATGAGGCCCCACGGACTGGGTCGCTCTGTGATGAGGCCGATATTCCGCAGGCTGCGGGCAGTATCTGATTTGTCCGTCAGCTCCTAAATCACAGAGTCCCAGTGGGGGTAGGCGGAGCCGCTGGCGTCAACTTCAGTGATTGAGAACAGGCAAATTAGGCAGCCGCGAGGCCCCTGTGAGTGCGAGGCCTTAGGCGACCTCCTAATTTGCCTAATTAGAGAGCTGCCTCTGTATATATATATATATATATAAATATGTATATGTAGAGGAGCAATAGTGAGTGTTAACAGCTTTGGGCAGGCTGATTGGCTGATTGGTACAGAAGATAGCTGTCTGTATCTATATTGCATACAATATACAGTAGTGTACATTAGAATGCACAATACTATGTACTGTACAGCATCTAAGCAAGTGTACAGTTATATGGCTGTTCATGTCCCTTGCATAAAGTACAGTCTGTGTTATGTACAGTGTGTGTGTAGCTATGGATATCTATATATCTATATTATGCTGTTCAGCACAGTAATACAAATAAAAACTGGAACTAGTCACAGGCAAACCCTTGAACTTCTTCAAAGCTCCTTTTATATTTTGAACATTTTATTGTATTTGATCAGCCGCACTTTTTTCTACTTCCTACAAAGTTAAATACTCAAGGTACAATATGTGCACTGAATCTCTCTGTGCTGAGCGAAGTGTTCTCTAAAGAGCCTCTTATGTTGAAGTGATATATTACTGTTCCTATGTGTTATCATCTGATTAACCACTTGAATGCCAGCTGCCGAAAACAGCGGGTACCAATTTTTATTTTACCTTCAAACGGATTAGCTGTTCACAGAACAGGTGTATTCAGACGTTCCCTGTAAAACTCTATAGTAATAGGCTTTTTATCAAGGCTGGAAGTAAGGAAAAAAAAGGTTTGCTGGAAGCAATCAAAATTTAAAGTGGCTGTAAACCTCAATAGTGTGTACTTGTCTCAATCTAGAGCACTAAGTGTCATTTCTCTCTGCTGTCTTGTTCCTCTGCTATCAGCACGAGTCACTTCTGGCAGATTTTCCTGACAACAAGAGCAAAAAAGTGGACAGAGGGGCAAGCTTAAGCACACAGCCTGTGATTGACAGCCTCAGCTGTTCCTGTGTGCTGTTTAAAGGGAGGGGGTGTGTCCATTCCATCCCATTAGCTCTCAGCTATTCTCACTGAGCTGTCCGCCCCCTGCTTTCTGGAAGCTCAGATAAGCTTTATAATTTCTGCACTTTGGGTGGCCGTAGAGAAGACTGCAGATAGACAGGTACAACTTAGAAGGATTTGTTTCATATCTGTATATCACCTGAGGCCAGTCACTTCACTGGGTATATGTAGGGATTTGCTACCAGCATTCTTCTTATATTAAGATGGCTAGTAATATTTCTGTATGAGGCAATTCCCATTTACTTTCCTTTTAGTTTTATCGTTTAGCCCAATGTTTATCCTTAACAACAGCAAAAGAAGGATGGGGAAATCTTTGTCCTTTAATTCTTCCACATTTTTACCTAACTGACATCTCATATCTAATAAAGGACATTGGAAGCCGGTGCTTAGGCACAAAAAGACCAATGGGAGGCTTTGTCTGAAAACTGACCCTCCCCTTGGGAGAGACAACATGACCAGTTCTAGAGGGGTTAGGTACTAGAAAACTAGAGGACAGATGAGAGAATTTTCTAATAAAGGCTAATAAAAAGGCTCATCTTGAGGATATATGCTGCCCCTAAAATGCCCATAAAATATAAGCTGAAACCATCGAACCTAGATCAAGAAATCTAATCATTAGCAGATCTGACTCCACAGACAAATGATTGAGTTTGAGGGTTTTTGTCTATTGACAGCTAAGATGAAATTCTGAAATGGACTGTATTCTAGCTAATGCAAGCTAGAGAAGATTTTCCATCAAGGCCCCTTCATTCTAAACAGCTATTGATTCTCGATGATAGATGAGTATAGCCCATATTCTATATAGATGTTTTTATGATATGGGATTTCAGAATAGATCTGTCAGAAGACACATGAACGTGAAATAGTTTAAGAAACTTGCTTTTTCAGCTGAGAGACATATTTCTATAGGAACACTCAGCAAAAGATATTATCCACCACTGCCTCCCATGGGTCAACAGATAATAAAGGTCTCTACATCCGGTCTGTTGAATAATATAATTATGAGAAATTTGAGTTGTTTTACCCTGATGAAAAACACATGTGTCGAGTTCAAAACCTTTTTATAAACCTTCCTAATATTTAACCTAGCAACACGAAACTGACAATGATATCCTACAGTTGTTATTCTTGTACAAGCACGTGTAGATTGGTGTGGCAATGGTAATACTAATTGCTGCCTTTCCTGCTTAAATACAAAATTTTACCTTGAGATGCTCATAGCTTTAGATGGCAGTTGCCCAATCTGGATGTTTTTGGCTGGAGCAGATCTCATGTCAATGGGTAGAGGCAGATGCCCCACTGGATGACCATTCTAAGGGCAAACATTGACTGGTCAGAAAAGAAAATCAGCTCCAGTTACTATTACCCTCCCTGAGATAAGCAGATCAGACAGATGGTTGCTGGCTTCCACCGTCTATCCAAATGATTCTAAATTTCTGTCTTTTGTCACAGAAATTTAGAGTCAAGAGTCAAGAGCAGGGGCGTTGTTAGGTCTACAAAAGATCTGGGGCTAGAGCCTATAGCAGCGTAATACAGAAAGTCATATGCTTGGGCGGGCATACACATGTTTATACAGTAATATACATGTGTGCATGTGTATATATCCCCAGAGAGCCTCCCCCTTGCATCAGGGTCCTCAGAGACCCCCCTTACATTGGGGTCCCCAGAGAGCCTCCCCCTTAAAATCAGGGTCCCCAGAGAGCCCCCCATGCATCAGGGTCCCCAGAGAGCCCCCCTTACATCAGTTTCCCCAGAGAACCTCCCCTCCCCTTGGGGACCCCTGCAGAGACTCGGGGCTATGGGCCCCAGGTTCGGGGCTATAGCCCCCAAAGCCACCCCCTAGCGACGCCACTGGTCAAGAGAAATATCCCCAAAGAGCAAACAACCATAAAAAGGGTCTAATCCTTTTCCACTCCATCCATAACCAAAAGCTGATAGTGATTCTGATTTTAATTTTGATATATCAAAAACAGATGCGTAGTTAAATAAGAGCCCCTTTGTGTTTGAGGACTGTGTAACTGTAAAAGCTTTGAGATGTGTTCTAAAGCCTATTAACCAAGAAAGTCATTTTCATTCTATTTTGGTGGGTTCTGACAGGTGTAACTATGTCTCGGTTCTTAAGACTGCCACAGTCACGGACAAAACTAGACGTTCATTACATCTTGGTATGAAGTGCATGTTTACAGGAGTTAACAGCTGACGAGGGTGCTTTTTCCTTCAATACTGCATTCCTTTCACATTTAGTTCCAAAATACTCCCACTCCTATAGAATATTGTCTATACATTTCAACAACAAAACTAGCATTATAGTATAGGCAGAAATGCTGACAATGTGTGCAATGGGTCATTATCTTTAGAATATGGGGCCACCATTTCAGTTTTTTATTGCTTCTGTATAGTCTTTATTAAAAGCATGCAAGAGATAGCAGTTGGTTTAAATGCATTAAAAATGTTATTACAATGTTTAATACACTCTACAAATGGGGACTGCAAGATATGAACGAAACATTAGTGTATTCATCAGCCAATAAAGTATATGCAAAGCCAGGAGGAGAGGGGAAGTCTTCCAATAAATAAATCCTGTTCTGATGACTACTGTCTAAGAGGGGAATTTCCCTTGCTTTAGAGAGATCTTTTCCATTCAAGTATAGCTCTTAATGTTTTCTCATTTGTTTAGCAGAAATGTTAATTGTTAATTAAACAATAGCCATGATTCCAAACCGAAAATAGTTTGTTATTCCAATGTAGATGGTCATACATATACAAATATTATTTAGGACAGACAGTATTAAGCTAAAAAGGAATGGGATTTTACAGGTGCCTAAGAGTGACCCGGATTATTACAGTTAAAATATCCAAAATTCATTTAAATCCACATTAAATTAAAAAAAAAAAACAATAGGAAAAGTTCATATTCATGCATATAATGGGTGTTGTTACAATGCATTCCAATTCCTTGTACACACTTGCTTCTACATGTTTCGCCAATGTTGGCTTTTTCAGGAAATATTCAAGTGCAGGAATAAAACAAACACACCCATAAATCTAGCTTCACAGAGACAACAGATGGAGTTTGGCCAAGGAGCACAGCCCCAAAGGGACTAAAAGATGGTGAAGAATGAACCCACAGGTCTATGTCAGTGGTCTACACCCCATACTTGGTCAACAGTAGAGGAATCAAAATGTTTAAAAACACTGTGTAGACCAATTCCTTGAGGTGAGCATGTGTGGCCAGAGCCTTTCTGGAATCTGTGTTAAGGAAGCAAACAGCAAGCATTGACTGGAAAAGGCTCTGATTTTGACACCCAGTTAGTGGTTGACTCAGCTGTACCCACATCGCACATGTTCCCCTCATGGGATCTGTCTACACAGTGCTTTTAATTGTTTTGCCTTGAGTCATTATGCCTCCTCTATGGCTGACCCAGAACGAAGTTTAGGCCGTTGGCGTAGGCCTGTGTGTCCATTATTCACCATCTTTTAGCCCTTTGGGGCTGTGCTCCTTGGCCATATTCCATTCGTTGTCTCTGTGAGGTTGGGTTTATGGAGGTGTTTGCTGTATTCCTGCACTCGAATATTTCCTGAAGAAGCCAACATTGGGGAAACATGTAGAAGCAAGTACATACAAGCAATTGGGATCTAAATACATTGGAACAACACCCATTAAATAATATGTCTATGAACATAAACATTTCCTCTTGTTTTTATACTTTTTAATATGGATTTAAATAAATATTGGATACTTAATTGTATCAATCCGGGTCACTCTTTGACACATGTAAAATCCCATTCCTTTTTTTCTTGATACTTCACTTATAGAGAAATGTGGTGCCTTTACATTTTTTTCCACCTACCTAGTCATAAGGATATCTCTAAAATATTATTTAGGGTGGATCTTCAGGCAGTACTAATGTACTGTATATAAATGAATGTAGGTTTGTATTCACTACATGTCTAGATTTTTTAGGCAGTGTAAGTATCTAAACTCAGCACTGGCCTCTTTCAATCACTGTACAGAAGAGCTCAGACCTTGTCTGTATAATACCACCACACAGCCTCTGCCTCACATGTACTCTAGTTCCCAATATGTGTCTGTGCTGTCATCACAGTCAATGTGCTATGTCACTTGCCACTGATCCATTGATTTCAAACTAGGCTACAGTCAAGTGGTGACCCATCACAAACATGTGTGCAACTCAACTTAGTTTAAGAAACACTGCTTTAAGGGATTACATTTGCAGGGGACGTGCATGTCTCCAATCTATTGGAAACTCGAAACACAAAAAAAAAAAAACACTGTGATTTTTTTTTCCCTTTCCCTTTTGCATTTCTTTTTAGGAAATCGAGCACATTGTGTTTCGGTTTTGTAACTTTGGGTCCTACATTTAAAATCTTACCACTGGCTCTGTCTGCGTGTTATGTGTAGGTTTTTCCTGTGCTACAATGATTTTGTACAAAATCATTATAAGTTGTACAGTGCTTAACAGTGTTAAATCAAGGTAACAATAAATGCCATAATGCCATTGTAAAAAATTTCCCCCTCTGATGAAGCCCTACCTCTGGGGCGTAACACGTGAGGGCGGAGCCACTCCCCAGTGACATCATCACGCATCTTCCGAGCTGTCAGAGTACTCGTCTTGTGTTTGCAATTAAAAAAAGAATAGAAGTGGTTTACTTGTGTTTGAGTATGCTAGTTGAAGTAGACTGTAAGCTCCTACAGGGGCAGAGACTGGAGTATTTTTAGGTAGTAAGTTGGAACTAAATAAATATGTGAAATAAAGTTGACTAGTCTTCCCTTTCCTTCTCTCCCCTACCACTCATTTCTGTCACCAGCATGTAAGTCAGGACTTCACAGTGCTGATGATTCTTCTCCTATGCCCTTGTGACAGAGCTGGGTGCCTGTACAGCCAGTTACCAAGCACCAGCATTGTCACATGAAAGGATGAGGAGTGGGTCACAGACTCCCCTAACCCTGAAAGTACCAGTTATTCTTTTTTTTTTTTACCCAAGTGACTGAATAGAGCAGGTGGGAAGCAAAGGGAAAGTGCTGCTGAGGGGGGTCACCGCTTAGGCCTCATGCACACAGGACGTTTAAAAAACACCAGCGCTGGTGCCAGGAAAACGCAGCGCTAAAAACGCAATGTTATCCACGTTTTTGAATAGCGTTTATGGGCGTTTGTTGGCGTTAGCGTTTTTTGGTGTTTTTTCAGTAATAACACTCCCTGTAATGTAAGAACGGCAAACGTGGCTAAATGCTTGTTACAGCATTTAGCCGCGTTTTTTTGGCGTTTTACGTTTTTCCAGCTCAACAGCCTCTGCTTCTGGACGCACAGGCTGTCGTTTTTTTCTTCTGCCCCTAAACGCTTATGCCTCTAAACGTCTCTGAAAGTTTATGTGTGCATGGACACATAGGCTAACATGTTTAGAGGCAGTTAAAACAAAAATTCAGACGCCCCAACAGCAGCTGTAAAAATGTCCTGTGTGCATGAGCCCTAAAGTGAACCTGTTGCACAAAGCTCCAATTTGCTTTCAAATTGCATGCGTGTGTATTATTTTAACTATGTCTTACCTCATATGTATAAAGGATAAAACCTGCAGCGAATTATATATACTGTAAAATGAATGGTAATAGACTGGCTGCTTACAAGAACAAAACAGAATACATATAATACACTTCACTCAGCATAAAAGTTGTCAGTTAAATATGAATTCCCTTCACAGTCAGCTAAAGCCCCTTGAGAGTACAATGGCATTGTGTAAAATGCAGTCAGTTAAGAGTGCATGTACAGTCAGTGTTTGTTCCGTCTGTCATTTTGAAATAATATATTGTACTTGTTAGGCTTTGAACTTGGTATTTGTTCAAGAAATACAGCTGTTGGCTTTGTTAGAAACATAAAGGGGACCTACATTTCTTGAAGATTTAAAACCAACCAGTCAGAAATCATCTCAACTATTCCCATTGCACGGTACTGTTGAAATCTGAATGTGGTCGATCATCATAAGTAACTGTAAACTACTCTGGGCACCATTGGCCTTATCAACTTGTCTTAAATACGGACTGTCTATAATTCTTCTTGTCAATGAAATGAAACAACATCTGTGGTGAAATACACAGTCATTCGTTTTTATTACAGACAAGTTGATAAGTAAAGATGTGACGATAACTAAACACATATTTAAAATGTTATATAAAAGAGAATGTGATCAGTGGTATTATAAGTAGGGGAGGCAGCACATGTCCATATTTTGGTGCATGAGTTGAGTGTGATAATTCATATTGAGAGAAAGGCATTGGGATGATCGTGGAAGTGATTCTCCAAAATGTCCACAATATGTAGAGGACATGTCAATATTCTGGTGCATGAGTTGACTGTGATTATATTGTGAGAAAGGCATTGGGAGGATCATAGAAGCTCTTCCTCAGAATGGCCTCTTGTGTGTCTTGACGGCACTGGGAAGGGAAGTTTGGCCAGGATGGGGTGCGTTGTATAACTGAGAAACTGGTTCAATAAGGAACCAAAGAGAGAAGATCAATTGAAACGGGTGATTGAGGAGAGCATTAAGGACTACAGTTTGGAAATTGTCTTATCACTTGGCCTGCCTCTTCTTTTCTGGTGTTTCCAGTTCCCCGCAGTCCCTGGGTTAGACCTCCCTTTTGGTGCTGCTTTTTTCAATGTTTGTATGTCTTTTAGTTCTGGTTGATCAATATTATCAATGTCATCTACTCCTGATGATATTATCTTTTGTTCACAAAATACTTTGAGAAGCTTCTTCTGCCTTGTGGACCTTAGTGAAAGTTGCATCATGGCCTACCTGGTGGATTACAATTAAAGTAGTGGCGCGCTAATATGCAGAAATGATTGGATAATTAAACTAATAATAATAAACCTAAAAATTGCTGCAGCTGTCACTAATGTGCTCCCACAGATAACAACAAAAGAAAAGAAAAATGTGACAGCGCTGCAATGGTACAAACTATATGGTACTTGGTGGATTATAACAGGTCAAAACAAAGGTACAAGGTACAAACTAATACACACTGAAAATGTATAGTTTAAATTATCTGCTGTTTATTTTGTAGCTAATGTATAGCTAAAACTCAAGTATTTTTAATTTGTAAGCTCTAACAAGCAGGGCCTTCTGATTCCTCCTGTATTGAATTGTATTGTAACTGTCTGTTTGCCCTCATGTTGTAAAGCGCTGCGGAAACATGTTGGCGCTATATGAATCCTGTATTATAATGATAATAAAAACATATAGAAGTTGCCATATCAAAGTTGATGTACCTTTTAAAGTCCTGTAGGTTGTCTTTGTTTGTTTTACCTGAGGAACTCAAGTAATCAGATGCAGTAATGCCACTGCTATGATTGTTCTAACTAGAAGAGGCAGCTGCGCTTACATGGCTCATTACATTTTTTTTCAAACCTTGGGGGGTCAGAGCATGTTGCTCTGCAGAGAGATACTGTGTGGTGGCAGTTTGGACAAGTAAGAACTGTTGTTTTAGAGAATGTGAACACAGGTTGTATTTTCCTGTTAGATAGGGCTTTTGGTGTTGTAGTTACGGCAGGACAGGCTAGGTTTTGTTTCTAGGTTGTATGTATCTTTGCTGTGGACAATCAATGGACAAGCTACCTATATTTATTCATTTTAGCAGTGCTGTGTGTGTTGTATCTGAGAACGCACATGCATTACAGCTGGTGGAGTCCAGTTTGAAACCAGCCTGATTGTGAACCTTCATGTCCTATACAAGCACTCCTTCACCACAACCTCTATAATCCAAAAGATGGCAAAAGTTTAATATTACTTCTATTAGGATATGCAAATTTTGCCACTAGAGTTAAAGTGGAAGTAAACCCATCCATAAAACAGTTTCATTTCCGGCACATGCCGGAAATGTAACACTCCCATTGGTTGTGCTCTCAACCAAACTGTCAAACCATCCAATGGCTGGTGTCATAACTGATCACATGTGCAGCATCATGGCAGTTTTAGATTAAACAGAGGCAAAGATGGCAGCTTCCTTGGCTAAAAATGATATGAGGGTTTACTTACACTTTAAAGAAAACCAACTAAATGTGATAAATCGAGTTGTTAGGTGTTAGCTTTGAAATTATTTTAGCTTTTGACTTCTATGCTGTTTTTTTTTTTTTTGGTGTATAATATATTTCCAACACTATACTTTTTCAGTGAGATTCTTTAGGGTGTAAACATTTAGCCAAACATGTTTTCTAAAGTATTTTTAAGACATATAAAAAGTAGTATTAACAGCATTATAGTAGACATTTGGCATTATGTTACCTTGTTTCTTCTTCGCTTTAATAATATTGTAAGAAAGTTTGGTGTCTATAATCCCCGACTGTATGTTTCTCTATTGTTAGCGCTGCATTTTAAAAGCAAGCATTGAGAAATGTTTGCACTACAATACTAGTCTATAATGGCAACAACCTGATTCCCTTCCTGAGTCAAGCACTGCTTGATTTTCAGATGTAAGGCAAAGGTCAGCTTTATGAGCTTTGAACAATGGAAGAGAACTACCGGTAGGTAAAAAAGTAAAACAAGAGGTAACCAGAGAGAGCCGGGTGCATGGCTGCCCCCACACACTGTGCTTACTACTGCACATGTTCTGCATGCTCTGTGGTTACAATGTAACATTATACAGACTTCATATGCTAGACACAGTGACTCCCTGCAGTCTGCCACCGCTGGCATCCAGTATATCAACTGTATACTTCTGCCGACGTAGCTCATTGACAATGTGGAGTATGCTAAGAGGATATTAAATATAAATAGTGCATACCGGAAAAATTATATATATATATATATATATATATATATATATATATATATATGTATAATGTACAGTATGTGTCGTAGGGGCAGTCTACCAAAAAATATTTCAGTTACAGTTGGTATCTGGTAAAGACTAGGTCACCTGCTGGCTTCCTTTATGTCTGTGTCGGGTAGCCAGATCTTTGTGCTTCCTATCGGGCTAGGTTCCCACCTGCCTTGAAGCATTTGATTCTCCCATTTCTTCTGTTGCAACTTTCATAATATTAAATACATCAAAGGATAGCCACACCTAAAGAAGAATTCCAGGTATGACTTTTTTGTAAAAAGTTATGTTGGTCCAGACCAGGAGTCATCAAAATGTGGCCTGTGGGCCAGATGTGTAGTAGGCACCACTACTACAGTGATCTTCACTAGCTTCCGAGTCCTGTGCCCTGCTGAGGTTGGCCACTCGGCACAGGCTCCAATCAGAGAATGCTTTTTATTTACTTAATAAATACAAAGCATTCTCTGATTGGATGAGGAGGAGAGCGTAACATCGGTGGAGCATATGAAAATTGAGCTGAAGCTCTAGGTTCTGGATATGCTTCAATGTCGGGGCTTAGGTTTATAGGCTATTAGATGTATTATGTCCTCTTTATTTATGGCGTCTGTATGATGTTACTAGCAGGCCAAACAGGTAGCATTTTTGCCATAAGATCCACTTACTTTTGCTGATAAGGCAGAGATGAGTAGAGAAAACCTGAAACTCCAAATTACTGCTTCATAAGTACTAGTGAAAAGATGCCCCTGCATTCGCTGAACAGCAGATGTACATGTCAGGTGAAAGGGGAGGTTCATCTGAGACTATGACTTATTACCAAATGATCAGATTCTTCTGATCATGTCTGATCACCATAATCCTGGGTTTTTGCCAGAATTTCACCCTCCCCCACTCATATGACATAAGCAGAGATATGCTATTGCAGTAAGATCATCTGGCCAATAGAGTCATTTAGTAGTTAAGTTGTATGAAAACCATAACAATTAACTTCACATATTAGCTTCCTTTTGGTAAATCAAATATATATATTTGGCACTATTTTGTTATATCTAAATATAAATATATATTTATATATATCTATAAAAGTGCAAAAGAATACCTGTTGGTCATGTGAAAAATTTAAAGCTGTCCTTTGTCCAGTGCACACTTCCTGTTATCTCAAAGGGAGTAATTAGCCCTCCCAGTTCTTATCTTGAGACTACAGAATGATCAGCATTTGGCCTAAGGCCAGCCATACACAGAGCAAACTTTTTTTCTGCAACCAAATTTGCTTGATTCCCCCATCAACACAGACAGACGGGCCATTGTCTTCTGACGGCTCCTATAGCAGCCGCTAGCGATAATCTTAAGCTGGTAAATCCAGCAGGCTAGTTATACCCAAGTTTGATTTATCGATCAACTTGGTGCATTCAGCCTGCCCTCTAATGATTCAAATCTCGTCCGGTTCCTGCTGATTTCGAACCGTTCATGCCCTGCCTAATGCACACAGGCACATTAGGGGCATACAAATGAAAATGTTGGCTTTTTTTTCGGGTTCTGGGAAGCCCAGGTGCTGCTTATAACCACCCATAGACATAAATGGCTGTGTTCGTCTGTACATGGGTGTACGCTGGTATGCAGTGGGGGTGGGGTGTCTTCCGATGCCATAGTTTGCATCACAACATGCCCTGAAAAAAAGTAGTGCTTGCAGTACTATATTCAGCACACATCACCATAACTGATAACGTAGGCGAGCGGGTACATGGCACATCCTACCCCTAGTAAGTCGAAATGTTTGTGACTGATTACAATAAGGGTGTTGTGTTCTCTCGTCAGTAAGGCCCCTTTCACACTGATTAGGTTCGGTTTGACCGCATTGCGGGGACAGCGCAGTGTACCCGTTAGTTTGCTGCGCTTTCCTATAGACTTCTATTATGTCCCATGATTTTAGGTGACATACTAGATCTCTATGGAAAAGCGCAGCCAACCCGCAGGTTTAATATGCTAAACCTGTGTCGCAGTCAAACCGAACCACATCAGTGTGAAAGGGGCCTAAGTGGCAATTAGCTTATTGCGAGTTATTAGTGTAAAGATGAGTGGAGCTTCTCGTTCATGACAGGTGGGACTTGTAGGTCGCACAGACTGAGATTCGGAGCCTTGCTCTTGCAAGTCAGCCAAAGAATGTGAACAAAAGCTATACTTTTTAAGTCCTGTGCTGGAGTGTTAGAAAATACTTTCTCCTTGGGGGAAAAAAAAAACACTTTGAGGTGTTAATTTCCCCCCTCTAAGCAACTCTTCCCACCCCTCCCTGTGAATTGTTGTCCTGGCAGTGTCATTTAGCCTCTGCCTAATCCTTTGTGTCCCCACTGGCTTGTCTGTGTGACAGATCTATGTGACTTGCGCTTGTGTCTGCGAGGGACTCTGAATATGCATCTTCACATCCCGGCCTCTAAACAATACACTGATGCATTAGTCTTTTTCAGAGCTCCTGTCAGTTTACTCACTATATGCCCATCAGGGCAAAACAAATGGACTGCGTTTGCATACCAGATTGCCGTTGGGTGAAATTTATAACCCGTGAACGTAGAATTGGTCAGGCACAGATCCTGTCTTGTCCCTTGTGAAATATCTTCACCACCCTGCATTCCTAAAATATGTGTAATATACTCCTACCACAGTTGTCAGTACATGAAGAATGGCGTATTCATAGGAATGAAGTCCAAAGCTCACGACATTCTATTGTGCACCATGAAAAGATTACACATGTTCTGGTCATTGCCATGGGAACATATACTGTAGGAGTCAACATACCTGAGATACAGCATGGCCACAGTGGGTGGTGATTGTTAATTTTGGTGCATGTTTAACAAAATTAACCAATAACTTTCAGTTAATATAAAACCTTCCATGAAACAATGTCTGTGGCTGGTGACTATGGGTGTCTTTTTCTAAAGGTTGAACTGTAAAGGTTTTTTGATCAACCTCATGCTCATGTGCAATTGTGCAAGAATGCTGGGTAATTACTTCAGTTACGAAAAATTGGAACGGCCCAAAAATTTTAAGAGACTGTTATTTTAGACTTTTTATGTGCAATGAAAAAGCGTTGAACTAGCAGCCTATATGGCTAATGCAGGGTTCAGGGACAAGAGGGGTTCTGAATGAGCAGAATGAAGTCCTGTTGACCAAAGAAGCTTCCTGCAACATCCCAAAAAATGCAGCACTTGCAGATGTTAATTATCTTCATAAAAGATTGTACAGATTGTACTCCTTTATGGAACCATTATCAAGAGGCAATGTATTTAGTGCAGCCAGAGATGTAGAAAGTGACTGCATCAGATCTAAGAACATTTGAACATTTTCCAGAACATTTTCCGGCTTTCCTGAACGCCTTTCTCCTGGCAAGAGAAAAGCAGCATCAAACACGAGTTTTTGTAAAGGCGTTTAGCCGCATTTAGGTGGCCAGAAAAATGATTTATTCTGCCCATTTAAATTAATTCATGCTCAAGAGCTAAACACACCTAGCGTTAACTCACATTTAGATGCGTTTTTTTTTTCCAAAAGCGCGGCTGTTCCTGAATGCGCTGGCAGTGGGGTTTTTTTCTGCCGGCCATAGAAAGAGAAATTTACTTTTCTGCAACCATGGGTAGACTGTTTTGACAGGGGAACCCTCCCGCAGAGCCATTGTGTTCTCCTGGTGGGGACATCTTCCCCTGCCCCCCACAGTGATTATTGCTAGCGTCTATAACAGAAAAATCATGACTGTGCACCAGTGTATGGGCAGGGTGAATGTACCCAAGTTGATCAATCAACTTGGGTACATTCACCCTGCCCATACACTGGTGCACTGGTGCGCAGTCATTTTGGAACAGTAAGGGGCCATCCCCAAATCGCTCCCACAAAGTTGGGAGCATGAAATTGGCCAAAATGTCTTGGTATGCTGACGCCTTAAGAGTTCCCTTCACTGGAGATAAGGAGCACAACCCCTGAAAAACAACCCCACACCATAATCCTCCCTCTGACATATTATTTGGACCAGTGCACAAAGCAAGGTCCATAAAGATGAGCAAGTTTGGGGTGGAGGAACTTGACTGGCCTGCACCACAACCGATAGAACACCTTTGGGATGAATTAGAATGGAGACTGTGAGCCAGGTTTTCTCGTACAACATCAGTGGCTGACCTCACAAATGTGCTTCTGGAAGAATGGTCAAAGATTCCCATAGACACACTCCTAAACCTTGTGGACAGCCTTCCAGACGAGTTGAAGCTGTTATAGTGGCAAAGGGTGGGCCAACTCAGTACTGAACCCTACAGACTAATGTCCTGTACACACGATAGGATTTTCTGACAACAAAATCCATGGGATTTTTTCTGACTGATGTTGGCTCAAACTTGTCTTGCATACACACGGTCACACAAAGTTGGTCGGAAGTTCCAAACGTCAAGAACGCGGTGACGTACAACACGTACGACGAGCCGAGAAAAATGAAATTCAATAGCCAGTGCGGCTCTTCTGCTTGATTCCGAGCATGCGTGGCACTTTGTGCGTCGGAATTGTGTACACACGATCAGAATTTCTGACAACGGATTTTGTTGTTGGAAAATTTTATAGCAAGCTCTTAAACTTTGTGTGTCGGAAATTCCTATGGAAAACGTGTGATGGAGCCTACACACGGTCGGAATTTCCGACAACAAGGTCCTATCACACATTTTCCATCGGAAAATCCTATCGTGTGTACAGGGCATAAGACTGGGATACCATTAAGGTTCATGTGCGTGTAAAGGCAGGCGTCGCAATACTTTTGACAATATAGTGTATATACATTAAAAAACAAATGTTGGTACTTGGTCTTTTCTGTCATTCGTTTAGTCACACTTTTAATGTATTGCTTTCACACTTGACTCATTTATGAGAAGGATGGCTGTGGTGTCTGGAAAGTACATTTGGGGGCTTAGCACAGTGTATAAGGTATCACCAAGCAGGAAGTAACTCGAAGGGTCAGGCCGCACATGGATTTATACATAGCTCCAATTTGTAAAACAAAGCAGATTTAGAGTATGAAAAGGGTTAATAGAGGTCACTACCAGATCCTGTGCCTCATCACATTCATTAACTGTTGCATTACAATTAATTGTGCAAATGACAACTCAGCTCTATTGCTCCTGTCAAAGAAAATATACCATTGTTTACTGTCAGCTGTTTTTTGTTTGAATTAGGTATTAGAATGATCTTTATCTGCTGAGTCGTATTGTTATTTTTGGTAAGGTTTGACCCCTGTTTGTTAGTGAATATTATCGCGCTGGTAACCCTGACCCTGAGCTCTTTCCCTCTACAAGCCCATCTCAGTACCTCCCTACTTATCTGGAGCACCCACCCCCATATAAACAACACTAAATAAAAGCTGAAAAACAAAAATCATCTGAAGAACATTTCCCAAAACTTACCTGGGGCAAAGTCATTTTTTTGAATGAAGATCCACTTTAGGGAATCCAATGTAAGTATCTACTAGGCTAAACCTAAGGCCCGTATTAGGCAAGTTTTATTATTATGTTCTTGCTAGACATCACTCCGGTGGTCTACTGTCGTGGTATTTGCATTCCAGCACATGGTCTGTCAGGTGTCAGTCTATATGCCTCAGAAGCCAAATCGGCATTTGGTAGATCGGTAACTTACAGACAGGTATGTTAATAACAAACCTCTGCAAGTGGTAAGTAAAACTCAGGTGTGCAGTTCTTTCATACGGAAGGAACAGGTAACATGTACTGAGCAGAACAGCAGCTCAGGGCTGTGTCTTTCTAACAATGACTGAACATTCCGGCTGGAAAAGACTTGCCTTAAGGAATATTCTTTGCCACCACACCCAGTAAACAGAGCCATTCAGGCCAAGAGCTAAATGCCTTTCACAACTTTAGCACTTTGATATATTGCTGAGGATGTCATTTGTAAATCTGCCAGGTGAACACATGTAGAACTAGTTACCAATATATAAAGAGGACAATCTATGCATTAGTAAACTGGCAATAGTCCCTGCACAGGTAACACCACTCCAGCCAAGAATCACTTCTGATAGTTATGTAATCCCATACAAGTCACAGCTGATCACAAAAGACTAGTATTAAAGTTTATGTGGAGCCAAAACTTTTTTTCTAGATTTGGAAAGTAGTTTAATAGTCAAGATCAGGGTCATATTTTGCATATTTTGGGGAGATTCCCATTTACTTACTGCCTCAGCAACACAATAGGAAGTGAGAGGAAATGCGGGGATATCCCAGTTTGCCAAAGTGCGGGGATATCCCAGTTTGTCCCCAAACAGTTGTCCTGATTGGGTGATTTCCGCCTTACCTCCCATGGCAGTAGTAAAATGGTCACTGTTTGTCCAGTAACAATCACCAGGACAAATAGAGAGGAAGAATCTTCCCAGCAAGGACACAGACATCATATTGTGTACTTGCATTGATCCAGCGTTGACCAATGAAAGTATGCATATCTCATAGCTGAAGGGCTGCTGGGGAAGTTGGCAATCAGTGTAGTAGACAATGAATCGAAGAGGTCTGGGTGGCCGCACTTCCGTGTAAAAACACCTTTATTGTAGTAAAATGTTACAGGTCACATCAAGGTGGATACATAGGACAATAGACAGCTAACGCGTTTCACATCAATAGGTGCTTACTCATAGCTAGTATATCTTATATGGCTTAACAGTTGTTATCATGGGAGCGGTTTTGCTGTTTCTTTCGTCTACAATCAGTGTAGTAATCTGCGCTACCACAGTGATATCCATGATCTTCTAGGCCCTGTGCCAAGCGGTTTCCCTTCTGCACACTGACCTCAGGGGGTGACTAATTCAGGACTACTGTCATTCACAGGCCCAAGCGTATTTTGATTGAGGAGGCAGAGATTGCGATGCCACTGCCCCTCCGCTCCACCTTCTCCATTAAGAGAATTTCTTGTATTAATTCCTTAAAAAATACAGGGCGTTCTGTGAATGTTGGCAATGCCAAGCAAGCGAGCCCCTGTGGTCAGGCTGCAGAGGGGAAGCCGATCGGCGAGGAAGCCAGAAGATCGTGGCTTTCACTGTAGTGAGCTGGACCAATTTAAGGATTTAGAAGATCGTGGCTATCACTGTAGTAAGCTGGACCAATTTAAGGATCCAGAAGATCGTGGCTTTCACTGTAGTAAGCTGGACCAATTTAAGGATCCAGAAGATCGTGGCTTTCACTGTAGTAAGCTGGACCAATTTAAGGATCCAGAAGATCGTGGCTTTCACTGTAGTAAGCTGGACCAATTGAAGTATTAAGATCATCCCTGGAGTTCAGTTTTAATCTTATTTAACTGTATTAACTTTATTTTACTTTCCTTTATAGTGCCGATAAATTTTTTGGTACTTTAGAAAAAAATTAGAACTATTCAAATCTGCACCTGAAGACGTTTAGAATCTTATGCCCCATACACACGATCGGAAATGCCGCCAGCAAAACTCTGATGAGAGCTTTTTGTCAGAAAATGCGACCGTGTGTATCCTCCATCGGTCTTTTGCTGGCAGAATTCCAGCCAGCAAAAGATTGGGGGCATGTTCTTAATCATATTCATTTTTTGGTCGGGAAAAGTTCCTATCCAAAAATGCGTTCGTCTGTATGCAATTCGGACACGCGAAAAATCACGCATGCTTGGAAACAATTCGACGCATGCTCGAAAGCATTGAGCTTCATTTTCTCGGCTCGTCGGAGTGTTGTACGTTACCACGTTCTTGACGGTCGAAAGTTCAGAGAACTTTTGTGTGACCGTGTGTATGCAAGGCAAGCTTAAGCGGAATTCATTTTTCTGACGGAAATTCCGATCATGTGTACAGGGAATTACTTACATTCTGCAGTTATGCAAACATTAGGGACAAATCTGACTGAAAGCCAAATAAACCTCCCATTTTGCATTTGAGTTGTAGGAGGAAACCACAGCACCTGGTAGAAAACCTACAAAAATGTGGGTAGAACGTACAAATACTACAAATTGTATCTTGGTGTGAACAAACTACTGAAAATAATGAGTTTTCTCATGTCCTAGAAATTTGCCTGCTGCCAGCAAAACAGCAAAATGTTTGGAATTGTTTAGACCTTGAGGCAATGAAGGTTTCATTCCTTTTTAAAATAGCAATATTTTCTCACTATAGTCATGCATAGCCAGACACTAAAGTAAGCTCTGTTGTACTTTGCAACAACTTGTATCTTAGTACATATCAATGCACTAAAGGGTGCCGACCTGTCCTATGCATGCCCCCACTGAACACCCTTATAACAAAAAGATCGACTTTGTTTCCATGCTGAGTCAGTCCAGGGTCTAGGTATAATGTTTGTGACAGCCAATTTATCCAAAGCATTTATGGCAATGGTAACATATAGCCAGCAGGACCAGGTGAATTCTTTCAGATTATTGCTCCTACCTCTCTTTCCACAATAGAGATACACACATGGATGTGTACCTTGTGTCACTTTAAGGAGCCTGTGATGTTTCTGTGGACTTCTGAGCAACACTCTTACCATGAGAGACCCATTCCTTGACTGAATAACCACACATGAGATTACACTTATACTTATTTCAATATCAAGATTCAAAGTCTCTATGAACTTAAAAAATTTGGAAACTTTCTGAGGTTGCCAAAGCATCTTTTTCTCCTCCAAAAGGAAAATACTTAATTCACTAATGGTCTATTTATCAGTGTTTTCACCCAAAGTTCACAAAAATTTTACCCAAGATTCACACATTTTCACATAAGATTTATTAGAAAAATGTAAACATTGTGTAAATCTTGGGTGAAAACATTAATAAATAGACCCATAAGAGTAGGTTGCTTGAGTTATGGTCAAAGTAGTGGTAGTTTTTTTGTGGTTTTCAGATCCACACATGTATAGGCAGATTTTATAGGCCCCTTTCACACAGGCGGACCAATTAGGTCTGCCTTTCAGTTTTTTAGGTGGACCTGATCAGACCATCCATTGTCCTCTATGGAGTGGCGGGTGTCAACGGACATATGTCTGCTGACACCCGGCGACATCTGATCCTGTCAGCTAAGAACAGATGGATAGGGGAGCCGTTCCCCATACATCTGGTGGATCGAATCAGATGACAGTCAGATGTAATCGAGCGGGTGGTCCACCCATACAGGAAAGTGGGCTATATCCGTGTTCACTCTGCGACATGGACCTGTCATCCCTGTTCAGCAGGGATCAGCAAGGAGAGATCCCCTGCTGAGCAGGCGGATCCACTTGTGGAGGGTGCCAGTGTAAAAGGGGCCTTAGGCTGAATGGCTGTCCATATAGTTATTTTCTTTAACCATGCTGAACTAGGAAATCTTATGCAGTCTAGGGTTCGAGCACAGCCAGTACCAAACATGGTGGCTGGTTTCAGAGTTCTCCCAAAACTATGAAAAGTTATTATTATTTTTACTATACAGGATTTATATAGCCGTTTATGCAGCATGTTACAAAGTAAAGAAAACAGTAAAGTTACAATACAATTCAAGAAGAAAATGAGGAGGGCCCTTCTCATGAGAGTCTACATTCTAAAAGGGAGAAGCTCGTGATAAAAAAAAAATAAATGTGAGGAATGAGCTCACTGAGAAAGTAAAAATACAGTTTATTATATGGAGGCAGGATAGGCTTCTTTCAAGGTATGAGTTTTCAGGGATCACCTAAAGACAGAGTAGGAGAAAGCTGAACAGATTGGGGCAAAGAGATTTGGAGGATAGGAGAGGCTCTGGAGAAGTCCTGGAGTCAAGCATGGGAGGAGGTGAGGAGAGAGAGCAGGTAGTCTTTGGAGGAGGACAGTGGGTGATATTTTGAGATGAGGTTGGTGATGTAGCTTGGGGCAGAGCTGTGGCTTTGTTTGTTGTTAGTATTTTGAATTTTATTCTTTGGGTGATCAAATGTCAATGTAGGGATTTGCAGAGAAGGGTGGTGGACTTTCAGTGGTTGGTAAGGTGGATGAGCCCAGCAGGAGCGTTCATGATAGACTGAAGGGGGCGATAGCTGGTGTAAAGGTACAAACCGATCTTTGAAATTGATTATGTGATTGTTCTCTGCATGATGCAAACCTAAAGGGATTGCTGTAGCAATTAGTGGTAAATGTTTCCAGGAAAGGCATATATCATAGTTCCAAAAATTGATAAGCTTTATATCATGTCAAAAGAGACAACAAAAGTTTAGTTGTAATTACAAGTTCCAATTTGTTCTTATGCAATCTTAGATCTTGGGCCTAGTTTACACGCCTAAGCTTATTGCTTAGCGACACGGACCGTTAATTACCTGTTAATTAGTGATCCGAAGAGATTAATGGCCCCTAGTTGAATACATTTCCCAGCTCTGATGGAGATTAGTATTCTGAATATGCGCATACATCCAGCCTATCCTCCGAGGCCGTCAACTATCTAACAACTTCAGAGATGTTTGCTCTGTGCTCAATGGCTTCTGTTTTACAAATTTGTGAAAAGAAAGCCGCTTCGGAAGAAAGAACAGGTTTCCCCCTCCCTGGGCCATCAGAGCGGGCCTGTTCCTTAATGGCAGAAGCTCTAATGAATAGAACCAAGGAAACTTGCTGACAGACGAGACAAGAAAATGAAATAACAGCAGCACAGTCCAAATATGAAAGTGCGGTGTGGGTGTTAGATGGAGCAGAGCATGTGCACTCAGCATCTGTGTTTGCCATAAATTTAGAGGCAACTGGAAGATCCCCAAATAAACCTGGTCTTTTCATAGAGAAGAATAGTAAATGGCATTTAATTAGGAAGGAATTGAGTGGTAGTGACAGAGGAAGGACTGGGGACAGACATCTGCTTTTCCTTGTGTACATTACACAACTGTATTGTTTCACGGAGCAGCCCTGCTTGGCAACGTATAGCGGAGTTGCTATGCAAAGGCAATTAACGTCTTTCTTCAGCTACATAGAGAGCCCAGTAACAGCCACAAATAGAAGAAATGAATTGACAAGGGGAGCTGCCGGCTTGGAACAAGCTTTTTTCTTCAAGTTCTCAGATGTTTATTTTATTTGGGCTATTTCGAAAAAGGGTATCGGTGAAAATTCTGGATAGACATAACATGCAAATGTCACAGGCAGTAAAATACAGATTTGTGTTACTAAATCTGTAACCGTATGCGTAGCCTTTTCCCCACAATAATTGGATCTTGTTAGCTCAATGTTTAAGGAAACACGATGAAAACCAATATACAGTAAAACCTCGGATTGTGAGTAACACGGTTTACGAGCGTTTCGCAATACGAGCTTTTTATTTTTTAAATCCTGACTCAGTTTGCGAGCATTGTCTCGCAAGACGAGCGGCATTTAAGCCTCTGGGGTGTGCAGTACCACATTTGGCCTGAGGTGCGGGGGCACCGGTGATGCTCGGAGACAGTCAGAAACACTTGGAAACACTCCGTTTCTGAGTGTCTCTGAGCATCTCAGAGTGGACTCCGAGCTTTTCTGAGTGTTTCCGAGTGTCTCTGGCGCCCCCCCACCTCTGGCTACATGCGGAACTGCATACACTAGCAGTGACACTGGAACGAATTATCTGAGTTTCCATTGATTCATCGCTTTGATATACGAATGCTTTGGATTACAAGCATTCTTCTGAAATGGATTATGCTTGTAATCCAAGGTACTGCTGTAGTACAATCTGCGGGCTGCCGGCGGAGCGGCACTACCCCCCTGCGGCTCTACCACCCCCCCAGGGCACTAACACAGCCCACCACCACCACCCGCTGTCCTTACCTTGGATGCTGGCGGTGAGAGTATGGCGGGCTCGGGGAAAGCTACTCCTCTCCCGGAGCAGCTTCCGCGGTGTCTCCTCTCTCCTCCTCCCGGCACTAGGCGTCCTATAGAATCGCCTGACATTTTGGCCAGTTGGGAAACAGGTTTCAAACCTGCTTGCCGATTGACCGAGAGGAGGATCAGTGTTGCAACAGCGAATTTTCATTGCATAAATAGGGGGCGGACTTGGATTGATTCATGCTATGCATGAATCTATCCACTGCATTTAGGGGGTGGAAAGGATAGGGGGCTACTTATAGTGGACAGTAAGGGAATGGTATGACCTCACCTGTGTGCTGCTAATCCTTCATTATCCAATTGGCTGGCTGGGAAGGGCTCTGGACCAGGCTGTATTGCTCAGCTACAGGGCAGGGCTTTTTCCGGGCTGACATGGATGTCAAGGATTTCAAAACATGTTGAAAAAAATTTGAACTGCTTTGCCAGGTAAAAATAGTTCCCATGTATGTATTTAATCTCTCTTGCAGCATTTTGGCATTAAAGTGACTCTGTCACCGGGTTGGAAGCTAATGCCACCTTTTGCAAAAAAAATACCAAATGCACCCACATAGATTTCATATCTTTTTTGTTTTGCAGAAACATTATATCCTTATATATTTTCCTGATAATTGTATATTTATTTATTTTTTACATCTTTGGTTTTCATCATTCACTGCTTAAAGATCATCTATGTATAACTTTTACAGGCAACTCAAACCTGTACAAGCATTACAATGAATAGTTTAGTTTATAGGCAAAAGTAGAGGATCTTTCAAAAGGATACATTGAGGCCTTTACCAGAATGTACTTATTGGTCAACTCTACTGCAAAACTGAGGCCCTCTAGTGGTAAAAGATTAGTACTGAAATCAATAATGAAAATCTGTAATAAAATCCAGGATTTATATGCTGACTCGTATAATCATCATTTGATATCCATGTTTTAGGCATAGATATAGATAGGTGCAATGTAATATATTCATACTAATGATCGGTTATCATATACCCTTGTTGTTTCTGTCTTTTCTGTGGTTTGGTCTCTCCTGGGTTATGTGGGCCGTTGTATCACGTTACTGCGCGGATGTGGCTGCAGCCTACACAAGCCTTCACTTGCCTGCTTGGAAGCCTTACAATGGTAATACTCTTCATCTGACAAAGTAATCAGGGAGGCTTGCGTAATAGACTCATTGTTCTGTGAGATGGGTATTGGCTCTGAATAAAACTGCAAGCAGAACTATTTTCTTTTTTTTTTAATGTTTCCATAATTATACTGATTTTTTTTCCAGAGATTTTTTATTGTACGGATGAAAAGCTGAACTTGTACTTGTAACTTCACTGTATATAAAAAATGCTAGGTATATTTGTTCTCTTTATACCAAAGACCCTGCTGTCTGAGAAGCAGTACTTGAAGAGTAATTGCAGCTTGTCATTGAATGTGGCATTGTAAGATGGGACAGACAAATAATAAGGCTCGCTATAAGTAATAAATACATGTCTTTTGCCGCTATGGTTTTACAGACTGCAGAAATATCCAAAGGACCATATATGTAGATAATGGTGACATTATGACATAAGAACCGGCATAAATCTGAAGGTTCTCTGCATTATTCAGCAAAAGGCTGCAAAGTGTTAAAGTGGCTTCAAAAGGCTGCAAACAATTCCAATGGCTGTACCCTGGGTGGGTCTGCCTGCCTATATTCCGATTGAATTTAGAGTGAAATTGGCTATGAATTAAAGAGGAAAGCAGAGGCTGCCTTTGCTGATCTCTACTTCTAAAGCTGCCCATAGATGGCCATCGAAATTCATCCGGTTCAGAAGGGACTGGTCAAATTTTGATCCATCTATGGACTGTTCCTGCTCAACAGAAGTCAATTCAGTGATCAAACTTTGGGAAAAACAACTGTCTGCAGCTGCTGTTCAATGTATTTTGACAGCAGAGGAGTCCCACTGTCAGAATACAATGGCACAGCAGGGAGGAATCCTCCATCCACCTCCCTTGTGTGGATGAGGGAATCTTTTTTTTTTTTTTTTTTTATCAGTTCTCTGATAAAAAAAAAAAACGAGGCATCTATGGTGAGCCTAAAAGGCTGGTTGTCTGCCTGTCATGCTGATGCTGTACTATAAGCAATGACCCTGGACAAGTATACAGATAAGAGCTTCAGCCTTTCCCGATCTGCTAGTTTACACTTGCTTCAAAATAAGACTTCGGACATGCTTTGTTAAAGCTCTCTGAATGCCAGTCAAAGCCTCTGTCACTAAATAAAATGGTTTGTTTACAACTTGTGTTTGCTTTGCTTTGCTTTGCTTCAAAAATGATACCCCATGTAGCTTTAATGGTGCTTCAAAGCATCTTCAAAGACTCCATAGAGCTCTAAGACAAAGCTCGTTTGAAGCACCTGTGACTTTTGAGAGGCTTTAATTCAGCCTTAGCTTCGCTTTGTTTTGGAGAAATTGCAGGTATGAGATATCAACACACACACAGTGCATCTGCCAAGCTTCAACAAAGCTTTAAAAGAGCACCACCGAAGCTTCATCGAAGCACCACCGAAGCCTCATTGAAGCACCACCAAAGCCTTATTGAAGCACCACTGAAGCCTCATTGAAGCACCACCAAAGCCTCATCGAAGCACCACCAAAGCCTTATTGAAGCACCACGAAGCCTCATCAAAGCACCACAAAGCATCAAAAACACATCATAAAAGCTTGTTGAAGTAGTAGGAGCTTTAATGTGCATTGAAGCCCAAGTGTATGGGTTCATTTACACTTGCTTCGGCTTCAACAAGGCTTCGGACACGCATTCTTAAAGTTCTCTGAACGCCAGTCAAAGCTCGTGTCACTAAATAAAATGGTTAGCTCACAGGCCTGTTTACACCTTGCTTTTGCTTTGCTGTGCTTCGGCTTTGCTTCAAAAATGATACCCCATGTAGCTTCAGTGGTGCTTCAAAGCATCTTCAAAGCCTCCAAAGAAGTCTATGGCAAAGCTCGCTTGAAGTCCCACAGAAGCCTCATCGAAACCCCACAAAGCCCCACCAATGCCTCATCGATGCCCCACCAATGCCTCATCGATGCCCCACCGAAGCCTCTTCAAAGGCTCATTGAAGCACCAAGCAAAAACAAGGTGTAAACAGAACTGTAAGCTAACCATTTTATTTAGTGACAGAGGCTTTGACTGGCGATCAGGGAGCTTTAACAAAGCTCCGAAGCCTTGTTTTGAAGCAAGTGTAAACTAGCCTTAAATGAGCCCTTACCGGTTCTACTTAACGCATTGAAGGCAGAGGATCAGCATAACAGCCAGGCAACTATGATTTTCAGAAGGTCAGCCATAGCAGTTATATTTTTCATTAAAGCGGTACTAAACCCATTTATTGGTTTAAAAAAAAACTGTTACATTCCCAGAATGCCAGGAATGCTAACTGTCACATTTGCTTGTGCTTTTAACCAAACTGTCAAACCATCCAATGGCTGGGGTCATAACTGATCACATGTGCAGCACCATGGCTGTTGCAGATCAAACAGAGGCAAAGACGGCAGCCTCCTTGGCTGAAAAGGATGAGAGGATTTAGTTGCTCTTTAAAGTGTAGTTAAACCATAACATTGATTTTGGTTATTTCATTTTTTTGGCCTGTTAAATACACCACTGAAAACATTTTTTTTATATCTGTTTAAAGCCTTGTGTGCACGGCTGCTGGTAAACGGACGTTCAGAAGCAGTTGGATGATTTTTTCAACTGCCCCTGAACTCATCCAATGTTATCTTATGTGTACATGTACACAGGTTCATTAAATGTCGTTTTTAGGTAGTTGCATTTATAGGCTTTTCTTTGAAGGCAAAAAAATGAGTTCCGACACTAAATGCGGCTAAACGCAATAACTCACATTTGTCCGTGTTTCATTTACAGGCATTTTTCATTTTTGGCTATTTTGAAAAAATATATATATATTTTTTTTAAACGCTTCTAAACGCAAAATGCTACTAAATGCGGCATGTAAACGCGGACAAGCGGACGTTTTAAACATGGGTTATTATCTGTCAAGTTAAATCGTTCAGGAGAGGTTGTAAAAACGTTCCATGTACATTAAGCCTAAGAAGTCCAAAAAACCTGATGGTTCAGCCATGTAAAAAACCTTGACCATTATTTGAGTCTGTTTACACTAGTGGGGGGGCCTATAAGTGAAAAGCAGTCCTGGGTCAGGGTTCAATGAATCCACTGTTTACTGGAATGGAGTTAGAAAAGAAAGTTCAGTATGTGACTATAAGTTTTACATTTAGTCCTCTTCAGATGGTTACAGTTGACGGGCTGAATGAAGGGAAGCAGCTATCCATCTTGCTGTAGGAAATGTCAGGTATGCAGGTTTGTGATGTTCTACAGTCATTGAGCAAGGGTGAGGTCCATAGTGTGTAACATATAAATAGCCACTAGAGGGAGACCTTACACATCTGTATATGAAATGTATTTACAATTATACAACACAGCAAGCTAGAGATTGTCTAATCAAGTATTTGTGGTAACCTTTTCAGTAACTCTGATGATGATGGTTTTCCTTTATGAATTGAATATGGACACCTTACACAGCATTTGTGATGATGACAAGACGGTGTTCATTAGGGTGTCATTTACATTAATTATAGGTATGCTTGCTGGAGGTATGGTTATTACTTGGATTGAAGTGGCAGTTAAAGCAGTTTGTAAAACAAATAACCGTTTGTGTAAATCCTAATTGTAGAGCACAAAAGTGCAAGGTTCTGTGTCAGACATGATAATGACAGGCCTCTGATCACATAAAGTATATCTAAACAACCAGGTGAATGGCAATATTCTCAGATGTAATAAACCTTTAATATTCTTTATTATGGGGAATTTATATTTCAGAATTCATGTAGAATGCAGGGCAAGTGCAATAAAAATGGAAGAATACCAGGGATTTCCATGAAATCTACAACTTTATGACTACCCACCTAATATTAAGTAGCTCCCCCTTTTGGCACTAAAAAAGCCCGGACTCGTCGAGACATGGATGGCACTAGACCTCTGACGGTATGCTGTGGTATCTGGAACCAAGCCATCAATAGTAGATCCTTTATGTCCTGTACTTTGCAAGGTGGGACCTTCATGGATTGGACTTGTTTATTCAGCACATCCCACAGATGCTTGATGGATTGAGATCTGGAGAATTTGAAGGCCAAGTCAACATCTCAACCCCCTTGTTTTCTTCCTCAAACCATTGTTGAACCATTTTTGCAGTGTGGCAAAATGCATTATTCTGCTTAAGTGGCCACTGCCATCAAGGAATACTGTTGCCATGAAGGGGTGTACTTGGTAAGCAACATTGTTTAGATAGGTGGTACGTGTCAAGTAACATCCACATGAATGGCAGGACCCAACATTTCCAAGCAGAACATTGCACAAAGCATCACACTGCCTCCACTGGCTTGCCTTCTTCCCATACTGCATCCTTGTAAATGACACATATGAACTCGGCTGTCCACATGATGTAAAAGAAAACGTGATTCATCAGACCAGGCCACCTTCTTCCATTGCTCCGTGGTCCAGTTCTGATGTTCACGTGCCCATTGTAGGCACTTTTGGCTGTGGACACGAGTCAGTATGGATACCCTGACCAGTCTGTGGCTACTCAGCCCTATACACAAGATACTGCGATGCCAATTTTTTCTGCTTTCAACACATCAACTTCATGGACAGCATGTTTACCTGCTGCCTATGACCAGCTATACATGGAGCAAATTTCTTTCCTGCAAGAAATTTGTTTGATTCCCACATCAACACAGACAGTGTTGATGCGGGAATCCCTCCTGCCAGGCCATTGTCTTCTCCCGGTGGGGGCAGGCAGGGGAGACCATCTTGCCGGGAGAAGACTGATTATAGCTAGTGGCTATAGCAGCCACCTGCGATAATCACAAAAGAATCCGGCAGGCTGGTTGTACCCAAGTTGGCCGATCGATTAATTTGTTACATTCAGCTTGCTCATTAGCATCTCGAATCTCAGCTGCCGGTTCCTGCTGAACTTTCCAACCAATGTTCAGATGCCATTGTAACGAAATATTACTTGTCAGTGGTCATAGAATTATGGCTGGTCAGTGTATAGTTAGTGTGGGACCCCTGTGCAGAGGAGTGTTCAAGAACGGGGGTGCAGATGTCAACGCTTCTATTGGGTTTGCATTAAATGACTAACAATAATTTTTTTTAAAAGTGGTTTCCGCTTACATTGCTTCCTCTTTTAAAAGTCCAAACTCAAGCACTGTGAAGTATTAAAATAATGTGTCTTGACACACAAAAAGCATGCAATGCTTAAAAATGCATACTCAAAAGTGAGTACACCCCTCACATTTTTGTAAATATTTTATTATAACTTTTCATGAGACAACACTGAAGAAATGACACTTTGCTACAATGTAAATTAGTGAGTGTACAGCTTGTATAACAGTGTAAATTTGCTGTCCCCTCAAAATAACTCAACACACACCCATTAACGTCTAAACCGTTGGCAACAAAAGTGAGTACATCCCTAAGTGAAAATGTCTAAATTGGGCCCAAAATGTCAATATTTTGTGTGGCCACCATTATTTTCTAGCACTGTCTTAACCCTCTTGGGCATGGAGTTCACCAGAGCTTCACAGGTTGCCAATGGAGTCCTCTCCCACTCCTCCATGACGACATCACGGAGCTGGTGGATTGGATGTTAGAGACCTTGCACTCCTCCACCTTCCATTTGAGGATGCCCCACAGATGCTCAATAGGGTTTAGGTCTGGAGAAATGCTTGGCCAGTCCGTCATTTTTACTCTCAACTTCTTTAGCAAGGCCGTGGTCATCTTGGAGGTGTGTTTGGGGTTGTTATCATGTTGGAATACTGCCCTGCGGCTCAGTCTCTGAAGGGAAGGTATCATGCTCGGCTTCAGTATGTCACAGTACATGTTGGCATTCACGGTTCCCTCAATGAACTGTAGCTCTCCAGTGCCGGCAGCACTCATGCAGCCCGAGACCATGACTCTCCCACCACCATGGTTGACTGTAAGCAAGACACACTTGTCTTTGTACTCCTCACCTGGTTGCCGCCACACATACTTGACACCATCTGACCCAAATAAGTTCCTCTTGGTCTCATCAGACCACAGGAAATGGTTCCAGTAATCCATGTAATTAGTGTGCTTGTCTTCAGCAAACTGTTTGCGGGCTTTCTTGGGCATCATCTTTGGAAGAGGCTTCCTTCTGGGATGACAGCCATGCAGACCAATTTGATGCAGTGTGCGGTGTATGGTCTGAGCACTGACAGGCTGACCCCCCACCCCTTCAACCTCTGCAGCAATGCTGGCAGCACTCATACGTCTATTTCCCAAAGACAACCTCTGGATATGACGCTGAGCACCTGCACTCAACTTCTTTGGTCGACCATGGCAAGGCCTGTTCTGAGTGGAACCTGTCCTGTTAAACTGCTGTATGGTCTTGGTCACCATGCTGCAGCTCAGTTTAAGGCTCCGTTCACACCTAAACTGGCCGCGGATCGCACTGTCTGTCCCTGTTCTCCATTTCAGGGACGAATCAGGGCAGATACTGTGCCTGAATTTGGTCCTGAAACGAAAGCAAAGACGTACAGTTTCTATGCAGTGCTCTCCGCAGCTGCCCCGGAGACATGTGAACTGGCTCCATATAGAGCCGGTCATATTCTCCTGCTATGCGAATTGGATGCGGGGAAAAAAAGTGCAGCTAGCTGTATTTATATTCCATGTGATTGTATTCATCTTCCATGTGACTGTATTCTTCCTCCACGTGCCTATATTCATCCTCCTTGTGGCTGTATTAATCTTCCATGTGGCTGTATTCATCTTCCAGGTAAACCTAATGACTGGATCTCATAACAGACGTCAATCCTGATGGTAGTTGTGAGTCTCCTCAGTACCAGGGCTTCCATATAAAAGGTGTCAGTGAGAGGATTGCAGAGGTATTTATGGCGAGGGACTGAAAGGTTACATTCCAGCGCTATCTCCTCTCTTTTATCTTGCACCCTCACAATTGCATAGTGTTTGTGAAGGCCCGGAGCGAATTGAGGCCAATAGGCCTTTTACTTATTATCTTTAGTTTATATATTTTTCCCACACATGGCTTTGTAGCAGTTCCCGGCCTAGAATTATAAAGTAGTGATAGGATGGAACATGCCTGGGAAAAATCGTAAACTTAGGCTTTCATGTGGAGCTGCACAACTGTTTCTCAGGGTGGTCTGTGTATACTTTGTCACCTCATACAGGTGGGCTGGATACACGGAAAAGTCCTCTTTAGTCAAGTACCATCATAGTAGACATAAATATAAGTGCCGTGTATTTAAAGCATGAGTTATAAAAATAAAATGTAGTCATAAATAAATATAATAAACTGCATCAGCGTTAGGCCTTATGTACACGGCCACATGAAGGCCTCGTTTACACTTTCTTTGCTCCCTGAAGTGCGATCCATGTTCGTTCTTTAGAGAACATTTGAAAGGTGGAAAACAAAATGCTAAACTACTGTGCTGCAACCATGTAGGTTGTGCATAGTTTCAAGTTGGTTGCAGCTCAGCCCCATTCACTTGAATGGGTCAATTTTGTGCACGACAGGGAGAATAATTCCTGCCACTATCACAAAACATGCATTGTGGCCACCGGCCACTGTCTCTGCAGCCAGTTGGTGTTTGATGGGGTGGGCCATCTGCGGAAACAATGGCGGCCGCCATTCACCTTGAATTTTCCTCAATGAATGAACATTCTCTGATTGGACATGGTGGAGAGATTGGGCAGTAAAGTCGTGGTCTTCACTCCATCTAAACAGAGAACATTTTGCATTCACTAAGATATGAATGACAGCTCTGAATGGCGGTTATGCTGGCCGCAGCAAACACTGTAGCAGCAGCGACTACTATAGTGATTCTCTACTTCTACAGCATTCACACAGGTATAGAATGTGTATGCTTACATTGGTCTAAGCTCGATCAATGTAACAATGCCATACAAACTATACCTGGGATACCTTTTTTAGAAGCGTTTACATGCTGGGATCTGATTTAAAGCGGAGCTCCACCCAAAAGTGGAAGCTCCACTTGTCTGCCTCCCCAACTCCCCCCCTCCGGTGTCACATTTGGCACTTTGTGGGGGGACGGGGGGGGAGCGGGTACCTGTTTTTGACATGTATCAGCTCCCAATTCCTGCTGAGTTTGTCACAACAAACTCAGCCAGGACGTTCAGCCCTTGCCGCAGCCAGCCAATTGAGAGAGCGCAGCGCAATTCATGCATGCGCAGTAGGAAAGCTTCACAGCCGGTTTCCCTTACCCAAGATGGCGGTGCCAGTACCCGAGAGCTGATTCAAGAATCGGCTTGGGTGAGGACACCACAGGATCAGGTAAGTGTCCTAATGGTAAAAGTCAGCAGCTACAGTATTTGTAGCTGCTGACCTTTAATTATTTATTTGGGGGGCTGGAGCTTCGCTTTCAATCAAAAAGCAATGAAAAGTTCACGCAGTAGATATATGCATGGAGATTTGTTTTAGTAGTGTCCTTAAATCCTGCAATTCATTCTCATTCCTATGCGTCTGTTTTTGGTAAGTTTTTTTATTATAAAAAATATAGCCAGTGTCGTGGATTTCTTCTTGCAGTAATAGAGTGGTATCCTTTTTAAGAACATTAGCAAATCATTCTCATTCCTATATTACAGGTTTCAGCATTGTCCAAAATAACTTCCCATCCAAAGCTTACCCCACATTTTTCCCCATTGCTTGTTACAAAAAAAAGTGTCAGTCCTGAAACAAGTTTAGTATGGAAAGGGTTACTTTGTGTTTGGTTGGTGCTTTTTATTACATTTATTATTTATTCCTGTTACCTGACAGACACTCATATTTGTGGGATGAGCTGTGGTCAGATTCTTCTTGTGGTTGGGTGTAATAATGGCAAACACCACCATGGAACTTCAGAAGGAGAGTCAATAGGTGGACACTATGACATACCAGGTATCAATATTGTCAATGTATCCATTATCAAAAGTTGTACTCTGGGAACATTTCCAAATAATCCTCACAGTGTGGCTCTCCCTACACTGGAGGCTTAAATGCTCGTTTTTTCGTATGGCACCTTTTACTAAAGTTCTCCGTCAAACCCCCCCCCCCACCCCACCCCCATCCCTGGCAACTGGTGCTCTGCTATTCACTCTGACCCCATCGGGGTGTGGATGAGCCCACAACATCCTCACTAAGGCCCCTTTCACACTGGGGCGGTAGGGGGCGTCGGCGGTAAAACAGCGCTATTTTTAGCGCTGTTTTACCGCAGTATTCGGCCGCTAGCGGTGCGGTTTTAACCCCCCGCTGGCGGCCGATAAGGGTTAAAACCCCTCGTATAGCGCGGCTATAGCCGCGGTATTACTGCAGTATAGCCGCGCTGTCCCATTGATTTCAATGGGCAGGAGCGGTGAATACACCGCTCCTTCACCGCTCCAAAGATGCGGCTCGCAGGATATTTTTTCTTCTCCTGCCACCGCACCGCTTCAGTGTGAAAGCCCTCGGGCTTTCACACTGAACAAGCAGCGGAGGCTGTTTAGGGGCGGTTTGCGGGCGCTATTTTTAGCGCAATAACGCCTGCAAACCGCCCCAGTGTGAAAGGGGCCTAACAATACAGGACTGCTGTTCCTTTTGGACATGATAAGGGTGTGCTTAGCTGAGAAAACCCCTCCTCCCCTTCTGGAGGCTCCTGGGATGTATGACATCAGTTTGCCTAGGACTGGAAACCAGGAAGTAACGGAAGAAATGTAGAAATAAAGTTTTAAAACAAGTAAATATGATATACTTTCCTATCTATTTACTGAAACTAGCAGCATAAGTATTACAAATAGTCATTGTCGATTGAGAGAGTGAAGTTCCACTTTAAAGCGGAGTTCTGCTTAAAAAAAATTAATTCATAAATACTAATAAATACTGCAGCTGCTGACTTTTAATAATTGGACACTTACCTGTCACAGGGTCCAGCGATGCGGGGAAACAAAGCCCCACTCGTCTCCCCCTCCTCTCTGTGGCGCCAGCATTGTAACTGTGGGTGCCCGGCTGGCTCCACAACCAGGCACCCACTGCGCATGCGCGAGTCGAGCCGCACGCCGTGACTGGCCGGGCAATCATCTGGGACTTGTGATGTGTCCCAGATGATTGCTGAGAGGGAGGGGGGAGAGGTGATCTCCCTTCCGGTGCCGTGGTGCGCTGGGAGGAAGTGGGAGCTGGGAGGGTATCCGCCCCCCCCCCCAAAAAAATGACATGCCAAATGTGGCATGTCAGGGGGTCTCCTCCCTTAAAGCGGAAGTTCCATTTTGGGTGGAACTCCACATTAAGAGCAAAACATAACCCCAGTTCTTCAGTTTTTATAAAATCATTATAATCATATTATATTTTGTAAATTCAATTCAATGTTTTCTTTAATTTGTATTTTTTTGAATTGCTGTCCCTGTCCCCACTGATGGAAATCACCCGCTCTATTTGTCTTGGTAACTACAGGTGATGGATAATCTCCTGGATGGAAAAATTCTTACTGTTGTCACAATAACAGGAAATGTGAGAAAATCATCCAGGGGTGACATATGTACCAGTGACAGCTGTCTAAGACTCCATGCACGTTAGCGTTTTTTTTAAGCTAAAAAAATGCTGGAAAAATCACTGGAAAAAAATGCTAGCAAGAGCTTTTTTTTAGGAGCAGTAACCTCCCTGGCAGTATGATTATGCCAGATTTTTGAATCTCAAAGCGGTACAATTATTTTGCATAGAAATTTGGCGTTTTATATTGTAGGTCTGTAATTCTTAGCAATAACTCACTTAAATCTGTCCAAACAAGGGTCTAGTAGACATCCCGGGTATGATAAAGTTGGAAACACAAAATCATAAATTATAATATAATAAATAACTATAAATAATTATAAAAAATAATAATATAATAATAATAAAAAATTAATTTCCCGACAAATCACTATTGCTCTATTCTGTAAGTGTTCTAATTTACTATCGCTGTTTTCTAGCTGGTCTAAAACCACTTTTGATGTAAAGGGACACTTTTTGGTTGCTATGGACAATCTCAAGTTTCCTGCCAGAAAGAACAGTATATATAATATAAAACTACATGCAGGGTATTGGACAAAGCACTGGGGACAAAAGGAATGTGGAATGATTTGATACAATAATGTTATCTGTAAGATTACAGTGTACTGTATGTGTTATGTTTTTTGTACTTTTTGAATTTGCCGCCGGGCTCTGCTCCCATGGGTCGCGACGCTCGCAGGGAACGGAGCCCGGAACACAGAGCATTGAGTGGAGGACACAGTAGGGGAGGACATTACAGGATCCTGGTGACAAGGTAAGAAAGCTGTACCAGGATTCTGCAATGCAATCCCGAGTGTGGCTCGGGGTTACTGCTAATTGCTAATAGTACTGAAATTTAACCCCGAGCCACACTAGGGAATACCGCCAGGAGGGTTAACATTTTATTGGCATTTTTATAGTAAAAGGGAAAAAAAAGCTCACAAAACGCTATTAGTAACCTTTAGGAGCGTTAAAGTGGTTGTAAACCCTGTACTACCACTTTTACGTACAGGTAAGCCTATAATAAGGCTTACCTGTACTGTGGATATCTCCTAAACTTGCGCCGTTTAGAAGATATTCACTTTATCCGCATGTGCCGATGTCATCGGCGCATGCGCACTGAAGAAACAGCTCGCTCGTGACGTTTCTTCAGTATCTGTTCTGTGACTGGCGGCTCCCGCACGCATGCGTCATTGCAGCTCCGGCCAATCACATCGCCGGAGCCCGCGACCCCGGAAATAACTCCGGGAGACATGCCGCTGGTCACAGCGGTGTATGGGGACCGCTGAAACAGCTTCGATCTAAGGTAAGTATTTGATAATGAGCTAGTAGCCCATTATGCCTTTGTCTTGCAGGTTGGTGTTTTATTTATTTTTATTTTTTTCTTGTTTTTTTATTGAGAACTTACAGCCACTTTAAGTAGCGTTTAGGAGCATTTCTGCTGGAAAAAACGCTCCAGGAAATTCTACAAAAACTATTTTTTTTTTTCTACTAAAATAAATATATTTTTCCCCTCTAAGGCTGAATATTCATTTGAAAATACTTTTGAAATGCAGGCCTGACACTGGAACAATAGCGGAATTCTCTAGGTGAATTATTACTTCTAGGAATAGGGGGGAGAAGGGCGCAGTGTATAATCTGTAATTGACATAGAACAAACCTCAGCCTATTAGAGGACAGCAGAGCGGGCCTCCGATATTGACAGAACCAAACCCCTGAGATGAGAAGCATATCATTGAGCAGAATGAGGCAGCCAACATGAGCATTGATCAGTGTGGAGCACAGAGAGCCCATCGGTGGGGAGGTGATCCCTCCGCGCTCTAATCCTTCCTTTCACCATGGACACTTCTGTCTGCCCTTTCCAAAGTTTTCTATTTTTTTTTTTTGTCTAACTGGAAGAGAAGGACATTAATCATTGATAGCGAGCTATGGGAAAATACACGTAGACTTGGCTAATGGAAAGCAAATGTTTAATCTATAGGAAAAAAAATCCTCCATTTTTCTTAAGTAAATGAAGAGTTGTTTACATTTCAGAATCCATATCAATGTCCGAATGTGTCTCTGGAAATATAACTGCTGAATCAGAACTGTTATATATACATATGAAATATAGAAGAAACAGCATACTTCCCAACTTTTTGAGATGGGAACGAGGGACATCTATTAGCAAAAGTATGTAGGCATAGGACACACCCCCTGCCACGCCCCTTAAAGGAGAATTATATTTTAAAAAATGAGATAACCCACAAGTGCTTTTTTTTTTTTTTTACCACTACCATTCATTCCCTTATACTAGCTTTTTACATTTACAAATGCAGCCAATTGGAATTAGGATGAAAGGTTTAGTACTGGGAAACACCATTTGAAAGGTAAATAGTGCATTTTATATACATCTATATGGATCAGACCAAAATGAGGGACAAATGAGGAGGAATGAGGGACATTGCTCCAAATCAGGGACGGTCCCTCCAAATCTGGGACAGTTGGGAGGTATGGAAACAGGCACTTGATGGGCGTCTTTTGTCCACATTGATTGGATACCATTAATATAAACATCACTATGGGAATGTGTGAAAAGTAGCTGCAACATCAAAGTCACCACCATATTCCATTTACAAATTATTAGTATTATTATCATCTAACACAATAATGCCCCGTACACACGGTCGGATTTTCCGATGGAAAATGTTCGATCGGAGCGTGTTGTCGGAAATTCCGACCGTGTGTAGGCTCCATCACACATTTTCCATCGGATTTTCCGACACACAAAGTTTGAGAGCAGGACATAAAATTTTCCAACAACAAAATCCGTTGTCGGAAATTCCGATCGTGTGTACACAAATCCGACGGACAAAGTGCCACGCATGCTCAGAATAAATAAAGAGATGAAAGCTATTGGCCACTGCCCTGTTTATAGTCCCGACATACGTGTTTTACATCACCGCGTTCAGAACGATCGGATTTTCGGACAACTTTGTGTGACCGTGTGTATGCAAGACAAGTTTGAGCCAACATTTGTCGGAAAAAATCCTAGGATTTTGTTGTCGGAATGTCCGAACAAAGTCCGACCGTGTGTACGGGGCATTAGTGTTTTTTCTTTGTTTGCTTAGCAAACACTCGACTAGTAGATGCTAAAAATGTTATCCCTGGTGAGAAAATATCACAAGTACCATAATCAGTGTCTTCCAATTCACCAACTGGCATTTGTATTTGTCTTCTTTGTTATCTTTATCATGTTTAAAGCAGAGCTCCACCCAAAAGTGGAACTCTCGCTTTTACGCTTCCTCTGGCACCTTTCAAGGGGGAGGGGGGACCTGTTTTCGACAAGCCCCCTCCCCACTTCCAGAGATGGGCCTCGGCGTGATCTCCCGGAAGTTCAGCCCCCCTCCTCCTCCCCCACCGCCAGGCTAATAAGAAAGCGCAGCGCGTTTTGCGCATGCGCAGTAGGGAACCCGCTGTGAAGCCGAAAGATTGCACTACCAGGTTCCCTTTACCAGGAATGGCAGCGGCAGCACCCGGGAATCGATCTGAAGATCAGCTGGGGTGCCGACATTGCGGGCTCCCTGGACAGGTAAGTGCCCTAATATTAAAAATCAGCAGCTGCAGTATTTTTCACCTGGGGGGGTTGATTTACTTAGAGCAAATAGACTGCACATTGCAAGGACACGTACTAAAGAACTTAGTAAATGACTGCTTGTTTGCAAATGATTGGATGGCAGAAGTCAGCAGAGCTTCCCCTCATTTACTAAGCTCTGGAGCAAACGCACTTGCAGGGTGCACAGTCTATTTGTCTTTAGTAAATCAACCCCAAGGTATGTTACTGGCAGGATCACCAGGTGAAAACAGAGAGAAAAAAGCCTAAAAAAGCAAACAAATGCAGCCATCACATCTAATGATTGCTAAGCTGCAATATATACCATTTTTGGTTTTGGGTGTGATATCGCTTTACCGCTTCAGCCCCGGAAGATTTTACCCCCTTCCTGACCAGAGCACTTTTTGCGATACGGCACGGCATCGCTTTAAACGACAATTGCGCGGTCGTGCGACGTTGCACCCAAACAAAATTAACGTCTTTTTTTCCCCACAAATAGAGCTTTCTTTTGGTGGTATTTGATCACCTCTGCAGTTTTTTTTTGCGCTATAAACAAGAAAATAACGACAATTTTGAAAAAAAACGCAATATTTTTTACTTTTTGCTATAATAAATAACCCCCAAAAATATATAAAAAAACAATTTTTTCTCTCAGTTTAGTCTGATATATATTTATATTCTTCTACATATTTTTGGTAAAAAAAATCGCAATAAGCGTATATTGATTGGTTTACGCAAAAGTTATAGCATCTACAAAATAGAGGATAGATTTATGGCATTTTTATTATAATTTTTTTTTTACTAGTAATGGCGGCGATCTGCGATTTTTATCGGGACTGCGACATGGCGGACACATCGAACAATTTTGACACATTTTTGGGACCATTGGCATTTATATTGATTGCTGTAAAAATGTCACTGGCAGGGAAGGGGCTAACACTAGGGGGCGATCAAGGAGTTAATTGTGTTCCCTAGGTATGTTCTAACTGAAGGGGGAGAGGACTGTGTAGGGGAGATGACAGATCGCTGTTCATACTTTGCATGAACAGATGATCAGTCTCTTCTCCCCTCAGAGAACCGGAAATTGTGTGTTGACACACACAGATCCGGGTTCTCCATGTGCCACAAGCGATCGCGGGAGCCCGGCGGTGATCGTGACCGCCGGGCACTCGCATCGGCTCCGTGGGCGAGCAGGGGGCGTGCGCGGACACCCTTAGTGGCCACAGGGCGAAGCGACGTTACATAACGTCTTTTCGCCCAGCCGTGCCATTCTGCCGCAGTACAACTGAGGCGGCTGGCCGGCAAGTGGTTAAAGCAGTATTAAATCCAAAAGCCAATTATATTGCATGTTACCAAATCTTAGATGTGGTGGCTGCATTTGTTTTCTTTTTTAGGCTTTCTTCTCTTTATTTTCACCTGGTGATCCATACTGGGTCAGCTTTTTTTTATTTATGTAGAGCCCTTATTCCAAAGGGAAAAAAACTGTAACTGCTTATAAAGTGTTTTCTGGAGACTGGCTTCACTTTGTTGGTGTTGTCCAAAGGTATCTGTGTTGCTCCTGCATTCAGAATGGGGGCGCTCTAATACAGGAGGTGTGTTCCTGGCCAGATCACCAGGTGAAAACAGAGGGGAAAAAAACCTAATAACAGAAAACTAATGCAGCCACCACATCTAATGATTGCTAAGCTGCAAAAGATTACATTTTCAGTTTTGGATTAATACCACTTTAACATGAAGAATCTCATTATTTTCAATGGTCCCGCTCACAAGTGAGTGTTTCACTTCGTGCAAAAAAGGAGCAGAAGTTTTTTTTTTGGGGGGGGGGGGGCAAAATTGCACATTTTTGACCTTGTAAGGAGTACCTGAAAACATGCAACATAAGTATTTTAGCCTGTTTTTGCTCCTATAACTGGTCTGGCAGATACAAGGAAGACGACATATGATTTCACAGATGCCTCTGCTTTCCATTGGCCTTAACAAAAACACCAGAAACTGGAAAACAGTCGCAATACGATTCATAAACATGCGTTTTCATGTACAAAATGTGCAAAAAAAAAAAAAAATCAAGACTTTTGTATTGTTTATGAAATTTTTATGAAATTTTTATTTTATCAGATAATCATATTATATTTATATAAATTTAACGTCCCGCCACCCACATAATGCATATATGCAGCTGGAAGAGGGAGGTCCCTAACACACACATCACACACATGTTGCACGTATGTGTGGACGGCCAAGGTGTCTGTGCTGAGAGTGCGCACATTGCATGACAGCCAGGGAACGAGCATTTTCACAAAAAGAAGTCAGGTATGGCAATTTGCATTCTCTCTCACTATATATTTTTTAGGTGAACCTCCCACCTTGTAAAGCAACAATTCAGTTTAAAGGAGAAATGAAAGGGAAAACATTTGTGTGTATGTTTCAAAAACATCAATATTTTTCTTTCTTTTTCTTTATAAATGATCACATAATCTGTCGTTAAAGTACAGGTAGGCTGGGCTCCCAGCGCAGCCAGGAAACGTACCACACTGGAATGGATGTGCTTCGCGTGGTCAGTTTAAAATAGGAAACTATGGGGGGGTGGGGTGGGGGCTGGTATTTTACACAAAGGAAAAGAAATACAAATAGAACAGGATACTTTTTTAACACAAGTACATGGTACAACAGGCACATATCAGGAATATGAAATGTTTGGGTAACAAACACTTTTAAGCAGGCTCCAGCATTAGATATCAATGGTGACACATTTCATGTTAGTTCTGTTCTGTACCACTAGGTGGCAGTAAAGTAGCAAAAACAACCCAACTGTTTCCTTCTTCGTCACTGCTCAGTTGGACTGTGCCTCGGGCTCAGACTACCCATTAAAGCAATTTCGTGTTATAATAAAGCTTTAGTTAAAAAAAATAGGCATTTCATTTCATAACATCACCTAGAGTAATAGGTTAAAGTTTTTTGAGTTTTTCTCATTTTATCCTGTGTAATTTTAGAGTGATTTATAGCATTATAAAACAGTAAGTGATTTTGTAGTCCTTTTAGTCTATGCATTATTAACCGGTCTATTACAATAGATGGGCTTTACTTTTCACATAGTTGGAACAAAAAAGCGACCCTTGCACATAAAACATGAGTCATACAGTATTTGTATGTGCAGATACCGTGTACCAATTTAGCTGTCAGTTCATTTCATTTAGTGATCAGAGTTTTGCTATACCAAACAGCAAAAACTTCTCATATTTACTTTAAAGGCAAACACCAGAATGTTTAGCGCTCTTTCACACTGAGGAGTTTTTCAAGTGCTTTGGTGTTAAAAAAAAAAAGCACACAAAAAATGCTTCCGATTAAAATCAATGAATGCTTTCACACTGGCGCAGTGCTCTGGCAGTGTGGTGAAAAAAATCCGGAATGCGGCATCTTTGGAACATGTTTGGAAAGTTTAAAAAAGTGCCTCAAAAACATCTCTCTCCGTTGAAATGAATGAAAAGCACCTGAAAAGCGCTTCAAAATGGTTTTTGAAACAGTTTTTGGGTCACGTGCACTTTAAAAAGCGCACCGCAAATGCCTGAATAGCGCCGCAAAAGCGCTCAGTGTTTTAAGAGTCGTTTAGAAGCTCCTCAGTGTGAAAGGGCTCTTTAATCTCCATTTTGAACAAAACGTTCCAACATGACCCCCTTTTTTTTTTTTTTGCCGCCCCTATACAAAGAGTTGTATTTATTTGAAAAACTTGCATAGTTATATGTCCAGCGAAAGTACATTCAATCTGTGCGAATGGGACAAAAGAAAAGCATATGTTAGTAGGCAATATCCTGTGCTGGATAAATGTTTTTCATTAATTTAAAATGGAAAATACCACATTTGACCACTAGATGATGCAAGGTGTAATAGGAAATTTAAATTATACATAGTGCCATCTACTGGCCAAATGCAGTATTTTGTGAGGATGTTGTGATATAAACCATAGGGGGTCATTTGTTCCATCTACTTAACCACTTCAGCCCCGGACCATTTGGCTGGCACAAGACCAAAGCACTTTTTGCAATTCGGCACTGCAAATTTTTTTTCCTCCGTTTAGGCCGATACATATTCTTCTACATATTTTTGGTAAAAAAAAAATCGCAATAAGCGTTTATTGATTGGTTTGCTCAAAAGTTATAGCGTCTACAAAATAGGGGATAGTTTTATGGCATTTTTATTAATATTTTTTTTTTTTATTAGTAATGGCAGCGATCAGCGATTTTTATCTGGACTGCGACATTATGGAGGACAGATCAGACACTTTTGGCGCTATTTTGGGACCATTCACATTTGTACAGCGATCAGTGTGATTAAAAATGCATTGATTACTGCGTGAATGTGACTGGCAGTTAGGGGTTAACCACTAAGGGGTGCTGTAGGAGTTAAGTGTGTCCTAGGAAGTGATTCTAACTGTGGGGGGGGGATGGGCTATATGTGACACGACACTGATCACCGCTCCCGATTACAGGGAGTGGTGATCAGTGTCCTGTCACTAGGCAGAACGGGGAGATGCTTGTTTACATCAGCATTTCCCTGTTCTTCCTCTCCATGAGACGATCGCGGGTATCCCCGTGGACATCAAGTTTGCGGGACCCGCGATCACACTCACTGAGCTCGCGGCGGCGCGCGCCCGCAAGCCACTTTTTGAAGGGCAATGTGCAGGTACGTTAATATGCCTGTATGTGCCCTTCTGCTGACGTATATCGACGTGAGCTGATCGGCAAGCAGTTAAAGAAGTACAGCCAACGCTGGTTTGATTGTACTTCTCCTGTGGATCACAGGAGTGCAATTCATTTTTCACTCCTGTGACCCATTTTCAGCAGACAGCGGGCTAAAGTCCGCTGACATCACAGGGCCGGTCCAGCCAGTCCCAGGCCATATGTCGGGATCTGCCCACATGCCTGGACTGACACCCAGCTCAGCCTCTCAGCGAGAGGCTGAGCCGGTCGCTCCCGCCCCCTCCACAGTCCAGCGCTCCAATGAGCGCAGGGGGGCAGAGCAGAGAGCCGATGACTGACAGTCACCAGCTCTCTGCTCACAGAGCTCTCTTCACAGTCATGGTGCCAGTGGGGGACAGATGCAGCATCCGACCGATGCTACATCCAGCTAGGTAAGTATGATTCTAAAAAAAAAAAATCCCATACTTGTCTTAGCCTTTATTCAACAGACATTTAAAGTGTATTTTCACTGTTGCAGCCAAATTGGGATAACACCTACTTTATATTTGTTACATGTCCCCATTCACATAGCATTACTCCAGCAAGAAAAATCCTAGGTAGTGTTCTATGTTTATGTGGGGGGCTGGGCAGCGGTTTTTGTCATAATTAACCCTGTGTGTACTGGCAGACAGATCTTCGTTATCATTTGTAATTAGATTTGATAACTGTCTGTACTAACAAAGGGTTAAAGGTGTAGGGGCTGGGCTTCTTTCACTGTATGTTAATGAGGACAGACTTGGAACAGGCTCACCTTAACAGGTAACATGCTAAGGTAAGAAGAAAACAATTTAGGCATGCTGTGTGAATGGGAACACATAATAAGCAGTTATAGTCGCGTTTTCTCAAATTTAACTGCAAAAGTGGAAATACGCTTTAACCATTTCCCGTCCTGCAGGCATCATCCCAGTGCCCTTTTTTTAGAGCCATCATTCAGCTCCCTTGTAATAGCAATCATCCCCACTCGCTGCTCGTGGCTCTCTCGGGCTCTCTTGTCCCACCAGGGGACCCAAGCAACCAGCCGGCGCATCCATCGGCTGACCGGACAGCCAAACAAAGCAGGGATTGGCATAGATCGGCTGTTCGTAATAGTAACCTGTAAGCGTAGACATGACATCACTTCCGGTTTACTCGGAAACCATTGGCATCAAAATCTTGGTTTTGTGAATGCCTTTAAGTACAGAGAAGGGATTTGACCCAAGATTTCGCCATAAAAAGGACCTGTCACATGCCTATTGCTGTCACAAGAATGTTTAATTTTGCAATAAAAGTAATCCAAAAAAATATTTAATGAAGAACGGTGTAGAATAAAAGAAAACAACGAATAATTAAAAAAAAAAAAATGTAATGTGCCCCCATCCTCCCGTGCTTGCCCTTTGGTCCCATGCACGGCCAAACAGCGATTGTCCCACACATGTAAGGTAACATCAGATCACGGGCAGTAATTCTAGCACCAGACCTCCTCTAAATCTAAATCTAAAAGTGATAACCTATAAAGGCTTTTAAAGCGTTCCCTATAAATAGTAAAATGTACATTGCAGAGGCGTGCACAATCTTAAAGAGGAAGTAAACCCTGGTGGGTTTTACTTCCTCTTTGTTTCCCTGCAAAGGTAAAGCATAATGGGCTACTATGCATCGCATAGTAGCCCATTTTGTGTCACTTACCTGACACAGGAGCCTGCGATGTCCCCGATTTCCTCACTGGCAGCGAGCGTCCATTCTTCACCCCTCTTCCTTCCGGGGACGCGAACTCCGGCTCTGTGACTGACCGAATTAGCGTGACGTCACTCCCGTACATCCGTGCGGGAGCCACCAGTCACGGCATGACCCCAGCTTGAAACGGCACAGCGTGCCCTTTCAAGAGTGCGCATGCGCCGAATACATCGGCGCACGCGCAGAACAACTCATTGTAGGGGGAAATAGTAAATATCTCCTAAACCGTGTAGGTTTAGGAGATATTTCAAGCACCGACAGGTAAGCCTTAATCTAGGCTTACCTGTAGGTGAAAGTGGTCTGTAAGGGTTTACAACCACTTTAAAGCGTGGCATGTTTGGTGTCTATTTACTCGGCGTAACTTCATCTTTTTTATATTTTACAAAAAAATTAGGCTATCATTAAAATTAAAAAAAGTGTATTTTTTTTCCAAAAAATTGCATTTCGAAAAACTGCTGGTAAATTCTGTGTGACATAAAAAAATTGCAAAAGCCACCAATTTATTCTCTAGGGCCCCTGCTTTAAAAGAAGATATAATGTTTGGGGGTTCTAAGTAATTTTCTATCAAAAACAAAATACTGATTGTTACATGTGATCACAAAGTGCCAGAAAAGGCTGGAAGTAGTTAAAGTGAACCTGCAACTGGTTTGCTTTAATATCAGCCCTACTAGCAGCTTATACGTACCTTCCCTTTGCTTCCTGGCTGCCTCTGGATACCGCTGCAAGACCAAGTACTTCTGGGTATGGGAAGCATGTCTCTTCCCACAAAACAGCACTAGTGCTTGTTGATTGGCCAAATCAGGCACTTAACACTGCCACCTAGTGGCCATCCTGTGTAGGCTCCTAATTATGACTTACCTTCTTTTCCCTTGTTGGATGACGTGAGTGGTAGTGGAATGCCACTTTGCAAAACGAATGCAGGTATGCATATGGTACCTGTCAACAATAAAAAAATACAAAATTTGCAAGCAGGAATAGCATGACTTTCCTGAAATAAAAGCTTTTTTACCTTCCTCCTCACAAACTTCTCCTGAGCATATGTGACTCAGTCTACAATCCAAGACTCAGTCTACAATCCAAGTATATGCCGGGATGAATTAACTCCTGCAGAAAAAAAGACCATCACACTGGGCACTTAGCTGAAAATATAGAAAGGCAAACACTTTGTGGGGATTAAACTTGCACAATTTTATTAAAAAAAAAAAAAAAGAGTTGATTTTGTTTACTTTTCATTAGTTTTGAATACAGTATTGTATTCTGTAAAATTCTTATTTATTCTGTATTTTTATGAGAGCCAATTTGGTGTCCTCAGCTTCTAAACATTCCTTAAGATTGGCGCTCCATCAAAATACATCGGTGATCACAGCAATGCAAATGTATTCTTGTCCAAAAGCTCAACACAATGGAAGTAGTTATTCAGCAAAGCTTGGGAGATGCAGAAAGGTTTCCATTCATAGGATTGCAAGGTAGAACTTGTTTCTCTTTAATCAGCACAGCTGCCTGCTGAGACATGAATGACCTTGAAGTGCGATTTCGGGCTGTTTTATACCTCCACTTTCTAACTCTCGGGTTTTGGCTGGCAAAGGAGCCTGTGCCCACACCCAACACTTCTGCTTTGTTTTATGTGCCACACAGAGGCATATTGTGGGCAAAAGGCAGAGATATATATAACACCTGGGCATGCTTTAAAGAGGAATTCCAGGTATGGATATTTTATACTTAGTTACATTGGTCCAGTTTGGACCAATGTAACTATGTACAGTATACACCATACCTGGCCGATGTCCCTGGAAGCTGGACACAGCTACTCCAGTGATCTCCATTTGCTTCCAGGTCCAGTGCCGAGCGGCTGCTCTTCTGCTTACTGAACACAGGAGGTTGTGGCTCGGCATGGGCGTCATTCAGTGAATGCTTTGCATATTCTGTATGAATGCAAGGCATTCTCTGCTTGGACGAGGTGGAGATGAGGGGCAGTGACCAAAAAAAAATTGTCTTTAATATACTACCATGCTAATGTAAATGCTTATTTTGACTCCAATTGTTATAATGGCATAGCTCCCAACTGTCCCTGATTTGGAGGGACTGTCGCTGATTTGGAGAAATATCCATCTGTCCTTCATTCCACCTCATTTGTCCCTCATTTTGGTCTGATCTATATAGTTGTATCTAAAATGCACTTTTTATCTTTCAAAAAGTGTTTCCCAGTGCTAAACCATTCATCCAATTTCTAAATGGCTGCATTTGTACATTTTAAAAGACAATATAAAGGAATAGTAGTGGTAAAAAAAAGTCCTTGTGGATTTAATTAACCTTTTTTTTGGTTAATTCTCCTTTAAGGGGGTGTGGCAGGGGGTGTGTCCTATGCCTACATACATTTGTTAGTAGGTGTCCCTCATTCCCATCTCAAAATGTTAGGAGGTATGTAATGGTGACTTATCCCTTCCTGATACCTCTGTGCCTGGCCTGAATGTAGCAGACCTAATTTCTTCAGACAATCTTCATCACATCACCAAACACTTGACATCCACGTATAGCTTTATTGCATACTTAGAGGAGAGGAGGGCCCATTAAAAAAAAAAAATTAAAACTCAGCAGCTACTGACTTTTAATTGGACACTTACCTGTCCCAGGGTCCAGCGATGCGGGGGAAGCCCCGCTCGCCACCCCTCCCTCCCAGAGAGCTGATAATTCTGTGATTGGCCACAGCCAAAGTCGCCTGTCCTGAAGGCACTTTAAGTCGCGTTGTAAGTTGCTTAAAGTCGCGCTGAAGTTGCCTCCAAATCGCCTGTAAGTCGGGTTGCCCCTGTGTGAACCGAGCCTAAGGGATCAGCAGATAGTTCTGCTCTCTCTCCTCACCAGACCACTTTGTTTTTACTGAGGTTGTGGGTTACAGCAGTGCTTCTCCACCCTGTCCTCAAGTACCCCCAACAGACCATGTTTGCAGGTTTTCCTTTATCTTGCACAGGTGATTTAAAGTGGTTGTAAACCCTTACAACACATTTTTTGCTAGAGGTAAGCCTATAATAAGCCTTACCTGTAGCTACCCCGGATATCTCCTAAACTTGCGCGGTTTAGGAGGTATCCCCTGTATTTGCATGTGCCGAAATCATCGGCACATGCGCACTGAAGTAAACACGTACATGCCGTTGCTTCAGTTAGACGGTGCCGTTACCGGCGACTCCCGCGCGCATGCGGGAGTGACGCCATCGTGGCTTCGGCCAATCACAGCGCCGGAGCCTGCGATACCCGGAAGTTACTCTGTGAGCAATGTCGCGGCCGGGGCAGTAAACGAGGACCGATGCGTGGGCTTCGATCTAAGGTAAGTAATACATAATGAGCTAGCATGCTATGTATACTAGCTCATTATGCCTTTGTCTTGCAGGGTTTTTTTTTTATTCTTGGGTTTACAACCACTTTAAATCAGAGTGAATGGCTTGGCATTTTGGAGAGCTATTTTTTTAAGAGAACTTCACAAAACATGGCCTGTTGGGGGTAGTTGAGGACAGGGTTGAGAACCACTGGGTTTGAGTACTATGGAGTTTCCTGTGCTATTGCGGAGTGCCGGCCTGTTTTGATATCATAGAATCTACTATTGTTTTTTTTTTTTAAAAATGCAGGAGGGGTTGCTTTAGTGCCACAAGGACTGACAGCTACATCTGGTCCCTGCTATGAAGGAGGCTTGAGTTGGGTTCACCCCATGAATCAGACGCTCTTATTTTCTCTGAGAAGTGTAGTGAATATAATATTAAACCTGATTGTTTTTTGTAGGCCGTTGCCTTATTTTCACTTTGCTCCAGCAGTCCTATATTTACCTCATGGAGAGATTAGAAGTCTTCCCATACAGAATACATTTCCTATAATTTCCAAAATAATTCCTTTTTCTTTCTGACATCTACCCCAGGATGTCCGTGCTGAATTAGTAAGAAATTGCACACAATTGCGCGCTGACAGACGGAGGCAAGTGGCGATCATGTGACAGTCTGAATTCTGACAGAGAGAGAATTAGAACATCAAAAACAAGGGGAGAGGGTCAGTAAGGATGACCCAGGTACACAGCTGGACGCTCATGAGAATGATGGGGAATGACAACGCAGGCAGCCCCGAGGAAGCCAAATTGTATGAACTAAAACCTGAATAATAAAAATGGTTTACAGCTCAGCCACACCATGCAGACATATTTATTGTTGTCAGTACTGTGAAACAGAAGCAGAGACTTTTCAAGCACACCACCGCCCTTCGTCAACAATCTTTATTCAACATAGGTGGTTCAATTCACAAAGTGTTACCGCAAGCCTGAGGCACTTGATTTAAAATTTCATTGGACTAAACTGAAAATAACTCACTTTTTTTGACCATAAGACGTGAGGTGATTGTAGCTGTGTTAATGCAATTGCAAATAAAAAAAAAGTATCATGGCCATGGCAAAAGCCAATTGTTTGGCCTCATGCACACAGTACGTTTAAAAAACACCAGCGCTGCTGCCAGGAAAAAGCAGCGTTAAAAATGTGCTGTTAGCTGCGTTTTTTGGCGTTCGCGTTTTTTGGGCATTTTTTAGTAAAAACACTCCCTATAATGTAAAATGTGGTTGACAGCTTGTTACAGTATTTAGCAGCGTTTAGGGGCATTTTTTGTTTTTACAGCTTGTTTTTACTGCTCCTGGAAGCACAGGCTGTCGTTTTTTTTTTTTTTCCTACTGCCCTAGTAAACACTTATGCCTCCAAACGCCTCTGACAGTTTTTGTGTACATAGACACATAGGCTGACATGGAGGGGCATTTTGAGGCAGTTAAAAAAAACGTCAGACGCCCCTAACAGCAGCTGGAAAAACATCCAGCGTGCATAAGCCCTAATTGTTGAAAACCAGGATACTTATCCTTGTGTGTGTGTTAGCTGTGTGAATTGAACCTACAGAGTCTTCAAGATATACAACCCTTCCTTTCTCTATCCAATTTTTTGTTTTTTTTTAAAGTGTTGCCTATAGTTCTACTTTAGGTTTAGCCACGTTCATCTTATTTATGCATAACACAAAGTGAGATTGTAAAGCTAAGTGCCTGATCATCATATTCCCATCTTGTTGACTACAAAAGGGATAATGTATCCTGATATTTAGTGCACATGGCCAGCTGCAGGATCCACCTGTGTATAGCTAGCATTATGGCGTTAGCTTACATAGATCCCCTACCTGACCTCACATTCCGCTTGTGAAAGGTAAATGGAAACACCAGGCAAATGCCAAACCTTTGAAAGCAATATATATATATATATTTAAATATTTATATATATATATATATATATATATATATATATATATATATATATATATATATATATATATATATATATATATATACATACATATATATATATATATATATATACATATACATATATATATATATATATATATATATATATATATATATATATATATATATATATATAAATATTTAAATATAATTTCTTTTTTTTTTTATTTATTCTGTACCACCAGTCTTGGGATTTATGCATATATTTTTTTTTTTACCACTACACAACATGACTGTGTTGAATACATTTATTAATGTCCCTGATTTCAGCAATTCTACCTCTTATGTCACCCCTCTGGTCTTCTCATGGGTCAGTAAATCCGCATCATCACCTCTTTTCAGTGTTGGCAGCTGTTGACCTAGGTAGCCGTTATGTTGAATCAGTAATTTTACATTAGCATAGTATGGTGAGCTAAAATGAATCCTACAGATAGGTAAAAAAGTATATTAACTACGGTATGTAATTAGTAATTTGTCTGGAGTTCTACTTTAAGGTTCTTTACAGGATAAAACGTAGGTGCACAGTCTATGGAAGGACTGATCTTTGACAGATGGGGATGAAATGTCTTGTCTATCAGTACTGAGACCATCATACTGCTTTACGTTTTTCAGCTCTTTTCTCTGCCTTTACATTGTATATATCCCTGTATGTTGCGATCGTTCAGGTACTTATCTAATAGTTTCTTGAAACTATCGATGCCCCCGCTGAGACCACCTCTCTTGGGAAAGACTAACCAAAAGAACAAGGAGGTAAAGGGTTGTAGGCCTTTTACTGGGAGGGTTCAGAGGGTTGTAGCACCTTCACTTGTTGTGCCTGTAATCGTGAATGGCTTCCCTTATCACTGTATAAAGCATTCCTTTCCTATAGTAAATTCTGATCTCAGACACAAACTTTGACATTGCCAGAGGGTATCTGTAAAAAGAGCGCTGCATTCTGATGGTTCAAGCCATATGTTAATGTTATGTAAAATGAATCCATAGCATCAATGGTGATGTGGTGCCGTGACGTTAGCCCCGCTCTACCATATCAAGGCACCCCCTGTGGGGCTCTTTAAGTAAATATGACCCTATAATCTTCCTACAGATTCCAGACATTGCATTTTAACACCAAGCTTGCAGTTTTTAAATATTTTGTTGAATGATCATGTCAGGCCTTACCCTATGTACAAGTTCCTGCTTGTGATACATTGTTTCCAGCATGAGAAATGCATCATTCCTATTTTACAGATGTTCATGTTAACACTTTACTTGCCGCTGCAGTATTGGAACATAGCTGGGAACAAGAAGGATGGCGGAAGACAATGTTTGATATTGTCAATTTCTTAAATGGAACTACAGCCAAGCTCCAGATAAAGCACCTAGATGTGATCCGATTCCTAATTCTTTCAACCGCTCTTGTGATTTGTACAACCTTGCAGCACTACTTACCTAGAGGTTAACACCACTCTTACATGTCTGCAGCTCTCTGATTTTGTCACCTTCCTGCCTCTCATTGGGCGGGGAATGGTCATTGCTGTGCTCTCGTCCTCCTGGAAGCTTGCCTGAGGATTTTTAGCAGCTCAGACGCATTGTTAAAATAACTGGCGATCAGGGCTTTTTTTTAGCAGGAACTAGGGGGAACTCAGTTCCACCACCTCTGGCTCAGGTCTTCTGCTCCCTGCTCACCACTATCACTTGGTAACACTGAAGTCCAGCTTCTGCATTGACAAGTGATAGCTTATCTCCCAGTAGCTCCCAAGGGAGATACAGAACAGGTGCCCAGGGTTCAGTGCAGTAATGGGCAGGAGAGGGTGTGTGGATGAGAGGGTGCGTGGTCGGCTGCACCCTCTGTGGTCTCCATTTTTTCCCTGGTGACCAGTTGTTGATGCTCCTACTGCATGATCTCCCTTGCAAGTGACTGTAGTATAGTATAGTATGCTGGGAGGTACTACAGCCGCATAGGTGTTTCAGCTTAATATTGCAACAATGGTAATAAATATGACAGATGGTGGAGCTTTTAAGGAGGGGGGAGAAGATGAGGGCAGTGGAGGGAGGGGGTTGCAGAGGGAAGAGCTACTATTTGATGTCATTTGGCAGGTATGTGTGTGTGGCGGGTATGGTTGAGTTCCTGCACCTATTCTCTGAGAAAAAAAGCCCTGCTGGCGATTAATTGCTAACAGCAACAGTTTGTCACTGAACAGATGTAACAAAGGCCTCCCTGTGGTGTAAGCTACATTGCCAGCATGTAGCAGCAATTAATCATATGCGAGTGTGCTAACCGTGTCAGCTTTGCCAATGTCTTTTATTTCTGTGTGTTTCCACTGGGTAGATTCACCCTTCTGTTTGTCCTGGTGGCGCATTGACACTGTGGCAGAAATAAAAAAACATTTAAAGCGGAACTTTACCCATAACAAATTTGTTAAAAAAAAATAATGTTCTTTAGAAAGGAACATACATTTCACATTAATAATTATGCTACCAAAATGAGCGTGTGCTGTAAATTGCCTCCAGTATTGCTCCTGTTTCTTCTTACCGGAGGCCGCCATTTTGCTGAAGCCCAGAGCCCCTGAACAGCGGTAAATCATAAAGCGGAGCTAAACCCATCAATTTAACAGTTTTTCAAAAAAGTTACATTCCTGAAATGCCGAATTACTAACTGTCACATTTGCTTGTGTCCTCAACCAAACTTTCTAACCATCAAATGGCTGGGGTCATAAATGATCACGTGAAGCACTATGGCAGTTGCAGATCAAACAGAAGCAGCTTCCTTGGTTGTAAAGTAGGGATGCACTGATGCCTTTTTTTTTTTACAATGAGTACAAGTACCGATACTTTTTTTTTTTTTTAGTACTCGCCGATACCAATTACCGATACCTACCGCAACTGTTTTGTTTTAACTTCAGCTGTCAGCAATGGTACAAAGCATTGAAAAGTTATTTACAAATTAAATAAATAGATTTTTTTTTCCATTTAGCACTTTTTCAATGTGAAATGTGTAAATATATGTTAATATATCTGTGTGAAAATATTCACTAACAAAGCAAACAAAAAAAAAAGTTTTAATTGTTTATCGTTTATAAAATAGACGTGAACAAAAGAAAAAAAGCAGGAAAATAAGAATTAAATGGAGGAGAATAGGGAGTTAATTAAGGCTGATTAGAGTAAATTAAGGGTTATTAAGGGGTTAAACAGAGGGACATTTGTTCATCCCTTTGATCTGCAGATAAAGAAACAGAAATATACAAAAAGAAACAATGTTTCTTTTTATTTCAGTGTTTCAGGGCTGAGCAATGTTGCTAATAAACATTGCCGGCTGCTTTTTTTTTTTTTTTTTTTTTGACAGCTCCAATTACCGGACTTCTTTAACACGGGGGAGACCCACTGACAGCTCAAAGAACCGAGCCTGAAAGTATCGGTTTTAGGTATCGGTGCATTTGCACGAGTACCGATACTTGTGCAAATACTCGGTATCGGCACCGATACTAGTATCAGTGCAACCCTACTGTACAGGATAGGAGGCTTTAATTCTGCCTTAAGGGTGTCAGCAGATTAGCCTGTACAATCTCAGCATCCTCAGGAGGAATCTCCCAGCAGGCACAGGCAGCAAAAAAGGACCTGATAGGAGTTTTAACACTTCCCTACATAAATAAAAATGACAAGTTTTGGCTTCATATAGATTTTACTGACTGTTGACATTATCAGATATTGGGGAATAATTGGATCCAATGGCAGGTTACAAAACAAACTTTTTTGACAGCTGCTTGTATCAAATTTTCCTGCATAATTTTCCTGAGCATCATTTTTTTGTATCTGGTTCCAATGATTCGACTTACTATAAATAAGGTGTGGTATTTAACCTATCCACCTCTACAACGTATCTTTTTCTTCCACAAAATGGGCAGTTTAATTGTATAATCTCAGAGATTCCTACAGCGAATAACCACAGGGGAATACTACGTCCTTCCTACTTTAGTAATGTACATGTCAGGTTAGGAAGTGGAATGTTTTCAGAGACCTGTACTTATTTGAGGAGTGATTATAGAGGAGGACTGGAATGTGCATTCTAATTGTAGAGCTCAGGCCTGGGAATCCAGACAAATGGCGAATGGGCCCTCATATAATGGTCGCAGACAAGACCGTGCATGTTTTCTGGATTTCAGCTTAACTTTATAATAAAAAAAATTAGGTTATCCTTTGCTGTTAAAAATGCCACAGATTTGGGAAAAAAAGGTGTAATAAAATACTAAGGTAATGCAATTAACTGGAACAAATCTAAGCATATATGTAAATAAGCTGCATGCTGTCTGTACGTCATATACACATATCTATGGCACAGTTAATTTATTTATTATCCAGATTGGTAACTAGTAAACAATTTACAAATGACATCTCTACCTGATGTAAGCAATGGGTAGAACACCATCTAACTGGACCTAAAAAATTGGAGAATTCATACATTTTCCTTTATATTGACTAAGTAGAAGTTGGACTAAACTAAGGAGGGTGAAGAGTGGAGGGTGGAGAATGTTTTTTTTTTGTTTTTTATTGTAGAGAAGTTAAAAAAGAACTATAGTCAAACCTTTTTTTTAAATTTTGGATAGAGCATGTAAGGGTTATAACCCCCGTCAGATTTTTTTTTTATTGCCATCTACGTCCTTTTGGGGAGAATCCCCTTCACTTCCTGTCCCTCAGCCAAAACAGGAAGTGAGAGGAAACCCCTACAAATTCATTGGGGATCCCCAGGTGACTAGAACTAGTGTCCCCAATGGAAGATTTATTTTTCTGAGGTCAACCCAAAATTAAAAATTTTCTTTTACTTTCAATGATAATGATAAACAGGACAAGTAGAGAGGGTGAAACTCTATACCAGGGACACAGATGTCAATAAAAACCTGAAAGATGTTCCACTCTGGCAATTTTTTTTTTAAAGTTTTTCCTTTAGTTATACTTTAAGCAAGAGACCGACAGACCTGATGGTTGCCCAGTCCAGCCAAAAGTGGATTATAGTTATTTTTACAGATCATTGAGTTCTATGGCCATGCTGCAATGCTAAATTTGACCAACATCTAAAGCTAGGATTAACTTCTAGTCTGGATAAAGCCACAAGGAGCCATGCTTAGTAGTTAAACAGCCCTGCTAAAATTGTCCTGGTTTTAGATTTCAAATTTGGAAGACAAACAGGTGGGGTTGTCGGCTTCTTATTTGTGTTGTTTGCCACAAACTGAAAATTGGACCGGAGACTCCCACTTTTTCAGTGAATCTTCCACATTGCTCTGCACAGTAATGTCAATGACTTTTAATTGAGCAAAGCAATCAGGGATCCCATCTTTGAGCTGGCGTTCCCAGTCCCCCAGGGTGATATTAGCAGTGGCGATGCGTCCATAAGGGCGCATGGGCGCCGTCCCCTCTCTCCTGCCACCCCCAAATATCACCAATAGATAGATTCATGCATTGCATGAATCTATCTATGGCTGCTGCTGCCACCCCCTATTCAGGCGCCCGGCCACTTTTCAGGTGCAGGGCGCCTGAATTACAGCGGCGGGGGTGTTTTTGAAGCACCTGATTAGAACCATAGACTCTAATAGGCGTCAAAAAAGGTGACCTGCGAGCGCCATGCTTAGAACCAAAAGTGGAACTAAACCCTTCTATGCTTTACAGCCAAGGAAATTGCCATCTTTGCTCCTGTGTGATCTGCAGTTGCCATGGTGTTGTACATGTGATCATTATGTACACCAGCCATTTCATGGCTTGACTGTTCAGTTGAAAGCACAAACACCTGCGACAGTTCTCATTCATGGAATACGAACAGTTAAATTGAGGGGTTGAGTTCCTCTTTAAAGAGATATTAAACCAAAAAGCTAAATTGTGTTGTATTGCTGTTTACCAATTTTTAGATGTGACGGCTGCATTCGTTTTCTTTCTTTTTAGGCTTTTTTCTTTTTCTTTTAACTTGCTAATCCAGTCAGTAAGTCTGATTTATTTTAACTTCGTTCGCTGGATAGTCCATCAAACATGGCAGTTAGAAGGTGGAGACAAACCATTTAACAATGCTTACAATGGTCAGCTTTAATTTGCGTATGTATAACCTTTATCCCAAAGGGAAAAAATGGTTGCTGTAGCTGCTGTGCAATAGTGTCTCGATTGCTCCTCCAAAGACGGGAAATGTGTTACTGGCCTGATCACCTGGTGCAAATAAAGGGGGAAAAAAAGACAAAAAAAAAGAAAACAAATGTGGCCACCACATTCGAGGATTGGTAAACTGAAATAATCCAACTTTAAGGGAAACAATAAACAATTACTTTCTGTGTTAATTAAATAAAAATACATACAGTATATATATATAAATGTCACTACTTTTAACCATGTTATATTATAGCATAGTTCCTGTTGCATTGTATAGCTTGTTCGCACTTGAAAGCTAACCAAATTGTCTGTAAACCAGATCCTTTAAAGTTGGTCATTATTTTTAATTATTACTCCATTAAAATAATAAATACTTGGATAGTATTCATGTCCGCTCAGTTTCAAGTCTGGAAATTGAGGGTACAATATAGGGAAAGGAGCCAAGCAAACCCTCAGAGAATAGGAGAACAATAGAGCTGTTTATCAGCCTGCGGAATGTGAATATCACATAAGCATATCGTAGCTTGTGATATAGGAAATATTACATACAATACCATTTTAATGAAAGGGTCCATCAGAACAGTGGTCTGATATTTCTGGCAGCAGATCCTCAGTAGGAGAGGCAGTATTTGGTCTTTCTGGGCCAAATATTTTTTTTTTTTGTGAACACTGAGCTAAACTTGCTGGAACTGTATTCAAAGAAGTGGATAGGAAGCCATTGTGTGCTCTGTGGGTTTTCGAAATGAAATAGATTCTTTCCAACTTCTAAAGTTGTATTAACAATAAGGCCTCATGCACACTGGGTATATTAAATGTCACATTTAGAAGCATCTTGCGTTTTTTTCTCTGCCTCTAAACACCCCTCAATGTTAGCCTATGTGTCCATGCACACATAGGGGGTGGATTTACTAAAGGCAAATAGACTGTTGCAGTTGCTCCAGAGTTTAGTAAATGAGGTAAAGTTTCACTTTGCTAAGAATACCCAATCACGTGCAAGGAAAATAAAAAAAAAACAGCATTTTTGCTTGCACATGATTGGATGATGGAAGTCAGCAGAGCTTCTGCTCATTTATTACGGTCTGGAGTAACTGCCCTTGTACAGTGCACAGTCTATTTGGCTTTTAGTAAATCAACCCCATAGGGCAGGGATCTACAATTAGCGGACCTCCAGCTGTTGCAGAACTACAAGTCCCATAAGGCATAGCAAGATTCTGACAACCACAAGCATGACACCCAAAGGCAGAGGCAGGGGCGTTGCTAGGTCTGCAAAAGATCTGGGGCTAGAGCCCATAGCAGTGATCACCAACCTTTTTGCAGGCCCGCGGGGGGGGGGGGGGGGCACGCCGGTGGTAAGCCATATTTTGCGGGCAATGGCTGGTGTTGACACTTCAATCATCGTGGCACCATGGTTTATATGGTGTCAGGGTGATTGAAGCGCTGGTTAAGCAGGGACCCTGCGGCAAGAGACTCGGGGCTATGGGCCCCAGATTTGGGGCTTTAGCCCCAATAGCCACCCCCTAGCAACGCCCCTGGACAGAGGCATGATGGGACTTGTAGTTTTGCAACAGCTGGAGGTCTGCTAATTGCATATCCCTGCCATAGGGTGTTTGCAGGTATATAGAGTCAGAATAACAAAACGCTGTCAGTGCATTCAGGAGCAGCAGCATTTTGGCAGAAAAAAAAAATGCTTGCCATGCCTAAACACCTGTAACCACGTCTAAACATGTTTAAGAGCATCAAGTCTTGAGCATTCATTAATTGCAATGGTCAAAATAAATTAATATTCTAGGCAATGAAATGAATACATGCTCCGCTCAAGCGCCTGAAGCTCCCAGTGTGCATGAGGCCTAAGGGCTTCTCCTCTAATAGTCCTCTCATCAGCAAGGATGGGGACCCTTCTGCTGCTGTTGAGTACACTGCTGTGAGGGCTGAAGTTCCACTTTTCCTTGTTTGTGCACCGTGTAATGCCAGATTTGACAAACAGGTGGCAGTACATATGAAATGGAAATTATTATTATTGTACAGGATTTATATAGCGCCAACAGTTTGCGCAGCGCTTAACAAAATGAAGGCAGACATTACAGTTACATTACAATTTGGTACAAGAGGAATCAGAGGGCCCTGCTCATTAGAGCTTTTCAATCCCAGACCACCTGGTAAATGTTTTGTATCTCTGGATTCACTGAAGTTTTGGTTTACTAATACATGGACAGTCTGCAGCATGCAGTGAAATAGAACATTTTTACAATCCGTGAGTAAACTTGGTCGTGCATGTACAATACATGAACAACCTTAGATAAAAATGCAAAAGTGGAGCTTTACTAGGCAATAAAACCTATAACAAAAGTCTTCTAGAACATTGGAAAATTCCTAACATCTGAATGTAAAGTCTTTCTAAGAAAAGAACTTATACAAGCATTGTGCACTGTGCAAGCATGGGGCTTTCTTTATACTCTGGTGCGGGGAGCTAGTGTATAGAAAACTCTAACGATAAACTTTGACTACTCCAAAATACCAGTTACTGTAAATCTGTCAGAAATCTTGGGTGTGATAATTTATTGCGCACTTTGCGTCTGTGGCATTGATTATTAGTGTTCCTAGGTCCCTTCTAAGTTCTAACTACAGAACACCTCCCTCCAATATTATAGAAATGGGGACAGTGGGAAGTGTTCTGTAGTCCTTACACACTTCCATTCCTAGATGCTCCTCTGTATATATATATATATATATATATATATATATATATATATATATATATATATATACAGTGCGGTGAAGTAGAGTTGTCACCTTAGGCTTTATTTACACGGGACGTTTTTACAACCTCTCGTGAACGATTTAACTTGACATATAGTAACCCACGTTTAAAACATCAGTTTTTCCATGTTTACATGCCACGTTTAGTGGCGTTTTGCCGCGTTTGCGTTTAGAAGCAATTAGAAAAATAATATCTTTTTTTTTTCAAAATAGCCAAAAATGAAAATAGCCTGTAAACGAAACATGGCTAAACGCGAGTAACCACGTTTAGCCAGGTTTAGAAGAGTTTGGCACTTGATATGCCTCTAAAAACAGCTTCTGAACCCATTTTTTTGCATTCCAAAAAACTCTTAAACTCAACTGCCTAGAAACGACTATAAACGACCCTGTGTACATGTACTGATAAGATAACACAGAGGAGAGTTCAGAAGCAGTTGAAAAAAATGCCCGACTGCCCCTAAACGCCCGTTTACCTGCAGCAGTGTACATGAGGTTTTAGGCCAGGAAATGTGTTACTGGCAGGATCACCTGGTGAAAATTACAAAAAATCAAACTCGAAAAAAGAAAACCCAAAGCAACCACAACATCCTAAGATTAGTAAATTGCAATCTTGAGTTTATACACTCTTTAAGAAGTCTTTTTATTCTATCAGTATATGGCTAGTATTTTAGATCCAGCTAGCCTGTAATTGTGATGTTTTTGCACAATGAATGTATAGTGACTAAAGTTAATGAACTTTATTGTCTATGTGTCTGAGAAAGCAAATGCATGTTACTGACGTCCACAATTATCTGATGCTGTACATCACAGAGAACTGCAAACTAAATACACATCCCATCTGTTTGTTTTGCCATTGGAAAGGACACAGCTCTGCTGCCGTCTTGTCTACAGCTTTTAACACATTATTTTTCTTTGGTTAATTTGTTTGTGCAGCATCAGGATGTTTCAATAAATGATGTGGTTTTGCTAAGAGAACATCTGCAGCATCTGGCAGTTTTGGGCAAACTTAACATGCAACTTGAGATGTCTATCTCGAGGACTTCACTTATATTGACAGAAAACATAATACAACTGTTCAAACTTTGTAAAGATAGTAAGATAACTATTTTATTGTTCTTTTAAACAAGAACATTGGACTACTGATTTATTATGGAGATCGTATCACTTGGGATTCTACATCAAGATCAGGCAGACTGTGGAACCCATGTTTTTATGCCTTGCATTTGGTGTGATTCTTAGGTATCCATTTAAAACTACTGGGAAAATGAAATTCTGAACCTTGCACCATCAAACTAATGATAGGGGGATTTAACAGAATACCCCTATCATTAAGTACATTGTCCAGGAATCTTCTGATCTTGTGGTCCATGAATCTTCTGGTCTTGTGGTCCATAAACCATCTGGTCTTATGTCCCATAAATCTTCTGATCTGATGGTCCATGAATCTTCTGGTGTTATGATCCATGAATCTTATGGTCTATCTTTTGGTCCATTAATCTTCTGGTGTCCATGAATCTTCTGATATTATGGTCCATGAATCTTCAGATCTTATGGTCTATGAATCTTCTTGTCTTCTGGTCCACGAATCCTCTGATCTTAAGACCCATGAATTCTGGTCTTGTGGTCCATGAATCTTCTGGTCTTGTGGTCCATGAATCTTCTGGTCTTCTGGTCCATGAATCTTTTGGTCTTGTGATCAATGAATCTTCTGGAATTATGGTCAAATGAATCTTCTGATAACTGCATTCACCTCCTCCATCAATAGTAGATCTATAGCAGAGAGAGCACAAAAGCTATATGTGGAAACAGATGGTCACTTTTATCCAGCAGAGGAAAAAAGTGGGACACCAGTGACCACTGGAATCAAGTAATAACTCACACATGTAGTATAAGAGCCCTTTTTAACCTTCAGTTTATGGCCACATCCATTGTTTGAGTTGGCTGTGTTGGTCAGGTATGGCAATGGTCTGCCATGAAAGGAAAAAAGACGTTCAACTTAATGAAATGGTGAGTTGGAGCGCTTGGTAGACTTCACAGCAAAATTAAACTGTCAGAAGTTCTGAACAGATTCTATACAGCACTTGCACATAATGGCTCCTTAAAACCTTTCACTTAAAGGATTGCAAAATTAGGAAATATCTCATCTTAGATATTAATAATGCATTTTTGAAGAATGACTATTTTGTGTAATGGCAAAATTAAATCTTATTGGATAAAGCCCAATTGAAGTCAAAGGCTGAATTGCTCAGTGTGTTGCAGTAACGTTACATGGGTTGTGATGCCTTTAATTTTAAATGGATGGAGGAATCTCCCTTGCCTTAGTGCATTGGGGTGTCATTCATTTTGAATGTCATTCCAATGCACTAAGGCAATGCACCTCCGATTCACATGTGTTGCAGTGTACCACAAGGCTTGGTAACTGGGTGCACTGTACCTATAGCTGGCTATGCACTGAGCAAATTTTGGCTGGTTCCTGATGAACATGGCTGGTTCAAAAACCTGATTAATTTTGGTTGGTTCCAAATTCAGTTAGTGGGTGGCCCTCTCCCACCTGACATCCTTTAATCTGAAAATCAAAGGAGAGCACAGAAAACTATCCACAGTCAATTAGATGCAGCCCCTATTTGGGTATTCTGACAGCCATGGGTGGTGGCTGTCAGAATACAATAGCCGGTAGGAGAGAGATTCCTCCTTCAAAGCTGTTTCATGCAGACAGGGAAATCAAAAGGTTTTTTTTTTTGTTTAGCCTGTGGTGCTGAATGAGAGAAATCTTATAGTGTGTGGACAGCTTACCTGGTGCCTATTTAACTATTGCAGTTTTATATAATAAACACCTTGCCTTGCTGCTATACCAATAAAGTGAAGAATAAATTATGAAAATGGAGGCTGTTGGTACAAAGTCTATCTTGCTGCATTTGTATTGCTGTGACTTCAATTAGGCTTTAATAAGGATGTTTAAACTAAAATAATATCAAACATATCAAAAAGTTTCAAATCTCTGCAGAGAGGCAACATTTTAAAAAAAGTTTCTTTATAAAGAAAAAACGTAATTTGTTGTGTTTTTATTGTTTTGGGTGCACATTGCAAAAAGTTTTTTTAATTGACTGTGAATGACCCTGTTAAAGGTCCATTGATGGAAAACGTTAACGCATACCCTGGGGGACATTGTCAGCATTCAGTGGGCAGAGCCCAGTAAATTCTCAGACGTAAAGAGCTGAAGAACTGCAGATTTATTGCATGTGTTCCACTTGGTAAACTGTCAAATGTAAATGATCTACACTGCTGATTTTCTCCCCTTTTGGAATTTCATTAGTGCCAGTGAACCGGTGTGGGATAACTTGCCTTGGAGACTTGGGAAAGAATTTGCACTTTTGGGCTGAGAGAACAGTAAAATTAAGTTGCCTGTTTCTGTTTTAACTTTGTTCACTGGTGTGCGACTGCACAAAGCCAGCATACTAAAGAGGACATGTAATAGGCTCAAACATTTCATTACCAGTTAAGATTAAGTGCTTGGCAAGTGGTGTAATTTGAAAAGAGAATACTTTCTATTATAATGTATTGTAACAACCATATAGGAGGGTCTAAGAAAGTGGTCCATAATTGCAATTTCTCTCAAGAACCAATGTTTTTATGCAAGTAAATTAGACATTAACCTTACTGACCCCTTCACATCGCCTCCCAGCAGCCCTTTAAATAGGCTTAAAAGCAGGGAGGCGGTGCAGCTTCCCAATCACGGGACCGTTGTGATTTAGCTCTCACAGTAGTCACATGATCGGGAGCCCATTCCACTGGTTCCTGTTCTAAAGCCATGACCAAGATCCGATGGGGACAGCTCAGTCAATGTGCGATGAGAGCACCCTCAGGACACAACCTCAGACTACTCTGGATGCATATGTGCAATGGCTGGGCATTAAGGCCCACTCCACCTGCCATTGCATATGTCCCTTGTTTATCAGAACTTCACAGAGCATTAGCCAGTTCCATAAAACTTAATTGCTAAGTCACCAGTGATGTTGTACTGTACCTCCTTAGCTGGTGTACCATCCCTATCCTGGACTAACAGACAGACCAGTGCCGTATACAGGTCCCATACTAATATTTAGTGTATCTATAGCCAATAAAAATTAGGACACAAGAAGCTTTATCTCACCAAGTGTAGATATTTGCCAACACACCAGGGATCTTTAAGTTGAGCCTGTGATCACATGCCTGACGAGACGAAGGGGTCTTTGTGACTCCAAAACGTTATACTCTCTTGGTTGTGCTGTGTCATGTAAGATCCAGTTTCCAGCTGGTGGTTGCTGCAGCACCTAGTATCTTAGAGCCTTTTCCAGGAACATGTGCAATGGGAATATGGACGGTTATTTATCCCACCAAGAACCACAAAAGCTATAGTTTCAACCAATGTTGAATGATGTTGGCCCTTTATTATTACTATTATTATTATACAGGATTTATATAGCGCCAACAGTTTGCACAGCCCTTTTCAACACGAGGGGAGACAGTACAGTTGCAATACAATTCAATACAGGAGGAATCAGAGAGCCCTGCACATTAGAGCTTACAATCTAGGAAGGAGGGTCAAGTGATACCAATGGTAATAACTGTGGGAGATGTTCTGATGGAGAAAATAAAAGTACAGTTGTTAGGTAGGGACAGAATAGGCTTCTCTGAAGTGAAGGGTTTTCAGGGATCATCTAAAAGCAAACAGAGTAGGAGATAGTCGGACAGATTGGGTTAGGGGGTAATTTAGGATGGTATAGGCTCGGGAAAAGTCCTGGAGGCGAGAATGGAAGGAGGTGACATGGGAGCTAGAGAGCAGGAAGTCTTGGAAGGAATGAAGAGACGAGCAGGTTTGTATTTTGAGATTTGACTTTACATGTTTATAAAGCTAGTATTGAACTTTCAAGGCCATTGGCATATTCATAAAGTAATCCAGTTATTACATTTAAAAAAACAAATGTCAAAGCAAGACTGCTGTTTGGAACGAATGGTATTGGTGCCTTTGTATGATAATTGGACAGTTTGTATGCAGATTGCAGATAAGATTGGGACATCAAGTTAGCAAATTTTGTCATATTGGACAAATGTTTTTTGTTCTCCGTTGTTACCACAGAATTGACTGGCATGTGAAAAAAGTCTTGGATTGGTTAGCAAGTAAATAATCTGAATGCCCCCTATATCATCAGCTTTCCTCTGCCATACAGTTTTCTACTTGCAGAAGGAAGTGGTTTATCTAATAGGAAATACCGTATATGCTACTTATACCACTCCATTGTGACCCATTGAGAGAATAGGAAGTAAATTTATAATTTACAAAAGGGGAAAATGTATTTTCATCCATAGTAAATGTGATTTCCTAAATTGGAATGCGTTTCCTCTCATTATGGTAGGACCATTGGGATGATGTAGCTGTTTCTTGTTGAGTGTTGTAAAGTCATGCAACAGCTGTCTCCTTTTCCCAATAATTTCCTTACAAACAATTGTACTGTAAACTAGGGTTGTCCCGATACCGATACTAGTATCGGTATCGGCACCGATACCGAGCATTTGCCCAAGTACTTGTACTCGGGCAAATGCTACCGATGCCTCCCCCGATACCTTGACTGTCAGCTGTGATCGGCGCGTGGGGGAGTTACAAGATTCTCCCCCAGCGGCTTTCACCAGCTTTAGTGACAGACAGCGGTGATCGCTCACAGCTGACTGTCACTGCATCCTCCTCCGTGCCCCCTCCTTTCCTCTGTCCCTCTCAGCTGTCCCCTCCGTTCTGCTCTTATCTGTCCCCTCCGTTCTGCTCTTATCTGTCCCCTCCGTTCTCCCCCTCAGTTCCTCCGTCCTCCCCCTCCTCCTTCCTTTGTGTATGGATAGAGTCAGCTGACTCTGTCCATTCACATAACTGAAACATTGTAATCTCCTGTGATTACGATATGTCAGTTTATGAATGGAGAGAAGCGCTGTCTTCTCTCCATTGATTCTCAGTGCAGCTGACGCTGCAGAGAAAGGGACTGGGGATTCTCTATCCTCTGTCTCTTTCTCTGTCTCAAGGGGGAGATATCAGAGGTCTGTTAAGACCCCTGATATCTCACCAAAGCCCCCCAAAAGGGCTGATTAAAAAAAAACAAAAAACAATAAAGAATAAAAGAAATACTATTGTAAAAAATAAAAATTGTAAAAAAAAAAAAAAAATAACACACACATACAACGTTCACCCCCTCCCCCCCCCCCCAAAAAAAAGCAAGCACTGTTAAAAAAAAAAAAAATGAAAAAAAAACTGTCACGTGACATTAAAAAAAAAGTATCGGTAATCGGTATCGGCGAGTACTTGAAAAAAAGTATCGGTACTTGTACTCGGTCCTAAAAAAGTGGTATCGGGACAACCCTACTGTAAACCATTGTGACAAAACAATTGGCAAAAAAATACAACCCCTCATTTCTGCCACCCACAAAAGGTTTTATGTGTGCCACCCAAGTGTACATTTTGTCATGGTTGTCACCTTGTTCTTGTTCCCCTGAATCTATAAAAACCATGGGATGTACTGTACATATTTTATTGTTTTTGTCAATAGAAGTAATAATTACATTGTGTTAAGTATACTCATTTTTATCCTATCGATGATTCCTGGAGACATATAAATGAGCAGATTTCAGTTGCTCTTTTGGTTGTGTTTACAGAAATGTACAGTTAACCATGGCTGAAAAGAAACCTGAAGCCTTCAGTAGATTCCCACCATGGTAAAAGAAGTTTTTCTAAGAACAGCTAAATGGAAATTACTTACAGACGCACATGCAACATCAGTGGTGGTCAAACTAGTTTATATGGGGGGGGCTTCAAGTGTGACCCCTTGGCATCACCAAAGGGTCACACATAATATCCAATGGATGTAATGCTAGAGAAAAATCTCTTACTGTTAATAGTAAAGTGAGATTTGAATCTGAAATCTGACCTTTGCAGTGGGGACTCCCTTTGGAGTTTATTTCTTGCTCGCCAAGCAGCTGGCACAATCTGATGCTCCTGGATGGTGATGGGCCTTTGCTGCCTGACTTACAATGCTGGACTTTTGGTCCTGCATGGTAAGTGATGACATCAGAAAGCCTGTAACTGGTGGAGCATAGAAGGGGGTCGGTCTTGCAGCTAGGAGGGAGCCTGTGAAAGTGAAGAATAAGGTAAATACTATTACTTATTCCTCCACCCCTAGCCTAAACTCATATTAACCCATGCCGATGGAACAGGGAAGACAGCCTACCTGATGCTGTAGTCCAAGAGCGGCATTATATGTACCAAAGATCCGCATGTGGCCCTAAAGTTGCTAGTTGGGCATAAGGAGTTATAATACTGTATTTTGCGTACTGCAGTGCATATCACAAGGCAGTGTAATGGGAATGTGAACTGGCACGCACCCTTGTATGTGTCACTGCCATTACCATGTGTTCACCAAGCAATGACTGCACCATACATATAACTATATCTATGTATCTAAAATTCTAGTAGTGACATACCTTGTATAAAAATGTAGATCACACAGACCAGAGTATAATCATCTTTGGTATGTTGAGTGTTGCTAATCACATTACTATACACTGGAGTTACCATTGGAGTTATTTAGATGGAGGTTATGCTGCAATCACAGTTTGGTTTGATCATGATGAATACAGATGTGGAGTAATCATGTTATATGCATGGGGTGGGGTTGATTTCGGGAATTTACATTCTACTTCTTTATTTTCATCTAAGTGAAACAATGTGAAAATTTACTTTGCAAGAAAATAGCCAATCTTGTACAAGGAAAATGAATCAAAAAATGAATTTTTGCTTGCACGTGATTGGATAATTGAAGTCAAGACAATTTCAATTAATTTACTGAGCTGGGTACAAATTCATTTTGCAAAGCTAAAATTTACTTAGCTTAGTGAATGAGGTGAAGTTGTCCTAATTTCAATTATCCAATCCTGTACAAGAAAAAAACTTTTTTTTTAACTTTTTTTGCATATTATTGGTTATTCTTTGAAAAGTAGATTTTTACTTTGCAACATAAACAAATTCACTTTGGAGCATTAAAGTGATTGTAAACCTCAGACATGAAATATGAACAAAGTATATCCCTCTATAGTGTGTGCTTGTCTCAGTCCAGAGCATTGTGTTATTTCTGCTTGCCGCTTCCTCCTATCTGCATGAATCACTTCTGACAAGTTTTGCTGACACCGTGAAAAAAAAGGTGACAGGGGAGGGAGCTCCAGCTGATTGACAGCCTCAGCTCTGTTCCTGTGTGAAGGGGGTGTAGCTCTTTCCTCCAATCAGCTCTCAGAGATCTTCTTACTGAGCTCTGCAGTGTGTAATTTCAACTCTCCACACCTGTTTTCTGAAAGCTCAGACAAGCTTTATAAATTCTGCACTTCGAACAGATGTAGAGACGAGAATACTGCAGATAAACAGGTACAACTTATGTAGGAGGATTTGTTTAATCTCTGTATATCACCCGAGTAAATCAGGGTCAATGAATTCTGCAGTAAAAAAGAGTAAGGGTATACTCACACCAGGCATGGTTGCCTTGTACAGTGCCCAAGTAAGATTGCCTCCACCCCCACTGATCTGCCTATGTCACCCCCTGTGCCAGCCAGACCACAGTGATTTCTGCCTCTGTGCTCTGTGAGTGCTCAATGATCTATGAGTGTTCTGGGCCAGGCATGGTTAGTGATCACGTCTATGGGTACCATTCTGGAGCCCAATTTTGCCCCAGCCCACCCCCTTCCAAGTGGTACACAGTACATAGCATTCATGCTATAGAAACAAATAGGACTTTGGGGTGAAGTGTGCTTGGGCATGGTGGGTACACCACAATAGTCATTTTATGTAAAGCTACTCTGGGATCTCTGCAGTGTGCATGATTTTTGATTCATTAAAAAAAAAGAAGTCCCCCAAAAGGCGAAGCGGCTTCTGGTAAATTGTTTTATTGAGGCACTTCTGCACAGTTGTGCTGACACCATATTTTCAGTGCTTCCACTGGTATGTTGTATGTAGGAGAATTTTATCAGGGAACAAAAGTTTCACAATGCAGCCAGTGATGTCTCCGCTGCCAAAAATGTCTAATGTAGTAAAACGATTTTTTACTACATTATGTGTGGTCCTAGAAGAAAGACCCTATTAATGTATTGCGTGTCTGCTTCTCTTCTCTCTTACTGCTTATAGTGCTGACAACAGACACACTTCTATGGAGGAATTCTTCCCTAGATTATAAGTACAGCTTTATCTCTCCACTTAGCAGTCTGTGTCCATTTGTGGACAAGGCTCAAAATGTCCCATCACAGCTTTAGCTTTGTCTTTCTGATGCACTTGACTTTTTGTGACAAAGGATGATTCACTTAGGGAGTAGGGTGTGTTCACTTCACAATTCAAATTTCACGTAGCTTATTAAATGAAGTGAATCTAACTGAAAATTCACTTTGCAAAAATTGCCAATTATGCGTAAGAACAATGTTATATATACAAGTATTTTATGCTGCATATGATTTGAATTCTGCACAGCTTTACATTATTCCATGAGCTAAATGAAAATTAACTTTGTAAAAAAAAAAGTATTGGATGGAGATTGGTAGGGTGAGAACAGTGGTGGTCAACTTACCTGATATAAGCAAATAAATAATAGTAGAGCAACAGAACACTGTTGGTGACTGTAGAAACAGTTCAGTAGATGATCAGAGACTGCAGGCATCCAACAGGAGATGGTCAGAGATAGGAGGCATAAAACAGGGGTGGTTGGAGACTGCAGGCATGCTACAGTAGCTGGTCAAAGACTGTGGACATGCTACAGGAGATAGTCAGAGACTGTGGGCATACTTTAGGACAGGGATCCTCAAACTATGGCCCTCCAGCTGTTGCAGAACTACACATCCCATGAGGCATTGTAAAACTCTGACATTCACAGACATGACTAGGCATGATGGGAATTGTAGTTCCTGAACACCTGGAGGGCCGAAGTTTGAAGACCCCTGCTTTAGGAGATTGTCAGAGACTGTGGGCATGCTACAGGAGATGGTCAGAGACTGTGGGCATGCTACAGGAGACGGTCAGAGACTGCGGGCATGCTACAAGAGATGGTTAGAGACTGTGAGCATTCTATAAGAGATGGTCAGAGACTGCAGGCATGCTACAGTAGCTGGTCAAAGACTGTGGACATGCTATAGGAGATGGTCAGAGACTGCAAGCAGGCTACAAGAGATGGTCAGAGACTATGGGCATGCTACAGGAGATGGTCTGAGGCTGTGGGCATTCTCTAGGAGATGGTCATAGACTGTGGGCTTGCTACAGGAGATGGTCAGAGACTGTGGGCATACTTTAGGAGATTGTCAGAGACTGTGGGCATGCTACAGGAGATGGTCAGAGACTGCGGGCATGCTACAAGAGATGGTTAGAGACTGTGAGCATTCTATAAGAGATGGTCAGAGACTGCAGGCATGCTACAGGAGATGGTCATAGATTGTGGGCATGCTACAGGAGATGGTCAGAGACTGTGGGCATGCTAGAGGAGATGGTCAGAGACTGCAGGCATGCTACAGGAGATGGCCAGAGACTGCGGGCATGCTACAGGAGATGGTCAGAGACTGTGGGCATTGCTACAGGAGATGGTCAGAGACTGTGGGCCTGCTACAGAAGATGGTCAGAGACTGCAGGCATGCTACAGGAGATGGTCAGAGACTGCGGGCATGCTACAGGAGATGGTCAGAGACTGTGGGCATGCTACAGGAGATGGTCAGAGACTGTGGGCATGCTAGAGGAGATGGCCAGAGATTGTGGGCATGCTACAGGAGATGGTCAGAGACTGTGGGCATGCTAGAGGAGATGGCCAGAGACTGTGGGCATGCTACAGGAGATGGTCAGAGACTGTGGGCATGCTACAGGAGATGGTCAGAGACTGCGGGCATGTTAGAGGAGATGGTCAGAGACTGCGGGCATTCTATAGAAGATGGCCAGAGACTGTGGGCATGCTACAGATACTGAAGGCCCACCACAGGAGTGGTTGGAGACTAAGGATATGCTGAAGGAGACAGTTAGGCTCCATTTACACAGCAGTGTCACCTTGTAGTGGGTTACTGCAACAAATATGGGTGAATGGGCTAAAAAAGACCTGGGACCTATTTTTGCTGCTTTCAATGCCCTTAAAAATTACCAACACCACATTTCATATTCCTGCTGCCAAGATCTATTTCATATTCCTGCTGCCAAGATCTATTTCATATTCCTGCTGCCAAGATCTATATTTAAAGATACAGAAAAGATAGAGAAGTGGGGAAGGGTTAGTCCCTCTATCAAGCCTTTATTGCCGTGTCCCCATTGGGGAGATTCACCCATTATTTGTACTGTGACCACTACAGAGTTGTCCACAGAACAAAACATAAGAGGAGATCTTTCAATGGGGACACCTGTTCCAGGGACAACTGTCTAAGAGGGAGAGTTGTCCCCATTGGAAGATCCCTAATGGGGACATATGTCTCCCCTGACTTTGGGAGATTTCCTTTAACTTCCTTTTGCATCTCTAAGATGAGAAGTGAAAGAAAATGTCACCAATGATATACAGACAGCAAACAATAAACAGGCAGGGGCTTAACCCTTCCCTACTTTACCTAAAACAATAAAAAAGTTTGGACAATAAATACATTTTAACTAGTAAAAGCCATTTTATACATATTTTCCTTTGATTGACGTAAATTAGCATTGAGGCAAAGATAACACTAATTCCTGCTGAGGCCTGAGCACCTCATAAAAAGTACCCAATGGGTGCATGTTCTGCACCAGGGGCTTACAGGCCTAGAAGTGTTTTTACTGATGTCTGTGACCCTCTTGGCAGCATTTCTTCTCACTTCCTGTTCTAGTGACACCCGTAACAAGTACAGGAAGTAAACAAGGACACAAACAGGAATACTAACTTTTTCAGAGGCCCTAATTCTCCCCCGAATAGCTGGAAAAAAAAATGTTTTGGTTGCAGTCACATTTTGAGGTTGTAAACCGATGGCCCACTCTCCACCGTTCTTGTAATTTGCTTTGAAGTAGGAATGTTGGCAACACTAATGTACAGGGCAGTCAAGGTGATCTGTCATCAACTTTACTATATCACATGCTTTGTTTCATTGCTTTTCTTTTACATGAATGCTAATTAGTTCACAGGTTATTTTCAGGAAACAAATTCACTGCTAGTTCCCGTAAACAGCTTTTTTTTCCTACTAGTTGTGCAACTCATTAGAGGGGATTTACTAAAACTCGAGAGAGCAAAATCTGGTACAGCTTTGCACAGAAGCCAATCAGTTTCCAGGTTTTATTGTCAAAGCTTAATTGAACAAGCTGATGTTAGAAGCTGATTGGCTACTATGCACAGCTGCACCAGATTCTGAGTACTCAAGTTTAATTAAATCTCCCACCTACGAACCTTATTGTAACTAATTGTATGGTGTACTGGATGCAGATCGACTGATGGAGTTCATCTTTTGAAAACAAAAATTATCCACCATGATGATAATTTTCTGAAATAAAGGAATGAAATAATAGTCTTCCAAATATGAAAAGTATTTTTGTCCCTGACATGGAAATTTATAGATAGGCAATTCCTATCCTCATATTGATTGGTGGTTCCAAATTATTAATAACCACTGCAGTAGGGAACAGGCACAAAAATATACACTCCGCATCTTTCCAAATGCCTTTTCTGCTTTATTATGACGCAATTGAAGGTTTTTATACACATGATTACGTAGGTGTCACATTAATATTACAATTGTACGTTTATGGTAACAAGGGGCGTAACATAGGCAGGCTAATTCTAATCAGGACTCGAAAGAATGCAAAAATGTAATGAAAAAATGATTAGTGCCGTGTGCCCAGTGAGGGCAGTGTGCAATACATACAAAATAGAATACAATTATATACAGAACTTACAAATTTCCTTTACAGCCCCCCATTTATTAAATAATTTATCACTTTTACATGTAAAATATTGTAATTGGAGTTGTCTAACTAAATGTTTTATTTCTGCTATTATTATACAGGATTTACTGTATATAGCCCAACAGTTTGTATGGTGCTTTACAAAATAAAGAGAAACGGCCCAGTTACAATATAATTTAATACAAGAATGTTAGGGCGCCCTGCTCCTAAGAGCTTACAATCTAATAGCTATATATCTGACATTTTCTACAATAATTTTAATTGCTCATGTCATTTCTTGTCCTGGAAAGATGTAATGTTCCTAGCACTGTCACATAAGCCTACACGTACCAAATCCTAATGCGGTATTAAAGCCAAAAACAAAAATGTAATATATTGCAGGCAGCTTACCAATCCTTAGATGTGGTAGCTGCATTCGTTTTTTTCTTTTAAGGCTTCTTTTCTATATCTTCATGAACTGAACTGTACTGTACTCCAGCTAACACCTTTTAAGCAGTTACAACAACAGATTTTTTTTTTTCTCTTGGGACAAAGGTTTTACATAAATGAATTAAAGCTGATCATTGTAAGCACCCGTCTAATGGTTTCTCTTTAACTGCCACTTTTGCTGGACAGCTTGGTCTGTTAAAGGGGGCTGAAAAATAACAGACTTAAAGGCTGGATCACCAGAAGAAAAATGCCTAAAACAGAAAATGCAGCCACCACATCTAAGAGCTGGTAAGGTGTAATATAGCAAATATTTGTTTTTGGGTTTAATACCGCTTTAAACTCTAGCTAATACCTTTTTCTGGTTTTGGATAAAGTGGGGTAGGGTTAGAGCCTCTGTTGTTTTTTATTGATGTTTGTGTCCCCCATTGGGGAAATCTAACCTTACAATTTTTTTTCCTGGAAACCATGAGTAAAAGTGAGATGGAATCCAGATGTTTATAGCTGTTACCAGAACAGGACTAGAGGAGATATATTTCAGTGGAGGCACTTGCTTCAGTAACAACTGTCCAATGTAAGATTTCTCCAAGTTTTAGAGAACTTCCTGTTGTGATTTTAGGAACAGGAAATACAGGAAATCTTCCCCTATAGAGACACAGCATTAAAATATCTGACAGAGACTTTTATTCTCTTTAAATTTTTCTCACTTGTTTTAAAACTTAAAAAAAAAATGTTTTGGCTGGTATTACATTTTAAAGCGGACCTCCACCCAAAAGGAGAAACTCCACTTGTCTGCCATCTCCGCTGCCACATTTGGTGGCATCTTTTGGGGGAGGAGAGGGGGCGTGTACCTAGTTTTGACAGGTACCCGCTCCCATTTTCAACTCAGTTAGCCGCAGTGAACTGAGTCAGAAGAATGTACTTGCAATGTAATCTACTTCCCCCGCAGCTGGCCCATTCACAAAGTGCAGCATGCTTCACACATGTGCAGCTGCAAGGCTTGACTGCCAGTTTCCCTAGTCCCTAGTCAAGATGGTGATGCCAGGGGGGGGCATGTTTCCCAGTGAAGGCTATATGAGTGAGGGGCATGTCACCAAAAGTCTGATCATTGGAGGAGAGCAGGCTGAGTTCCCAGTATAACTAGAAAACTAACCACGCTGTGTTGTCCTGCCTAGTGTGGCCAGCTTTTAATATGAAAGCAGAGGGACTGGCAGGAACACCAGGGATTTCACACAAAGGAAGCAATACAAAGAGAACAAGATCATTTTCCATACAAGTACATAGTACAGCAGGCACAAACAGTATTGGGAATATGGAATGATAGGGTAACATATTCCTTAACAAAACCTGAACTTCTCTGATGTCAAGGCCTCCAAAGTCAAGCCATTTGCTGATTGTGATTTATCCTCCCATTTGTTTAAATCCTTTTATTATTTTAACCTTATCTCTGGATTTTCTGTTGAAATAATAAAATAATAAACCAAAGATGAGAACGTCTTTGTTTGTTGACCATTACTCTAATTTAGTGTCCCGCGTCAAGAATTAAAGGGAAATGTGACTTGTAAAGTGGAACCATATTACAAAGATTAAACTTGTCAGTGACGAGTGTTGAAACCACGTCGGAGCTTTCTCAGGGAAGAAAACTCTCTAAACATAGATCTATCTTTATGTCTGATAAATAGGACATGCGGGACCTGACTGAATGTCTATACAAATCATGACATTTTGCTGCTCCTTGCTCTGGAAAAGTCAGCTGGGAACTTGTAAAAACCTAGAGAATGTCAGTTATAGGCTATAATGACAATGGGGCAATCTGTGTCCGTTCCATTGGGAGTTGCCAAAGCATCTGGATGATTTTCATTGTGGCTTATTTTCCCAGGAAACTTGAGTCTCCAGTACCCAGAGGATGGCTCTGAGAAGGTTCAGCATGTGGGATTTGTTCGACTTGAGTTTCCCAGTTACTGTTTGGAAAATAAAGTTGGACAGTGGGGATACCCGACCCCGGAGACGCCGTATTACATGATCACACAATTCTCTGTAGTATAATCCTGCTGACAGTGTAAATCTAAACGCTGGATATCAAATTCCATTTCCTTTGAGTGCTTGTATCCAAACCACTTTGTAATCTAGGGATTTGGTCTTCCTGCTTTGTAGAGCTTTCCCAATACTCCAAATTCCTTCTCATCAGATGAACGCAATTTTAGTACGACTTTTATTAGAGCTGGAATAGGCAAACGTCCTGCAAAGGCACTGATGATAATGCATAGGGAGTGTCTGAGATTACCATACATTCCAACAGATTGGATACAGTGGAACCTCGGATTGCGAGTAACGCGGTTAACGAGCTTTTCGCAATACGAGCACTGTATTTTTAAAGATCGTAACTCGGCTTGCGAGTGTTGTCTCACAAAACTAGCATGATTCAGGCCAAAGTGTGTGCAGTACCGCATTTGGCCTGAGGTGGGGGGGCGCCAGAGCCGAGCGGCGCCGATCGCAGCTGAGCGGCGCTGTTCGGAAATGCACAGAAAGGCCAGAAGACAGCTCGGCTGACCTCGGCAAACCTCGGAAACTGAGTCTTTCCGAGGTTTGCCGAGGTGTACTCGGGCCTTTCCGGTGTCTTGCCGAGAATGTTCCCTCGGCGGATAAGTTCCCCCCCTGTACTGCGCAGGCGCAGCGCCTGCGCAGTACATACTACTCTCAGCCGCCGGAGATAGCCGAAGCTCAAATGCTTCAATCGGCTGTATACGGCGCCTGTGCTCTGGGTCCAGGTTCCTTCCCCACCATCCAAGTGGACCTAGAGGGGGAATCTAAAAGTGCCGAGCGCAGCGAGGCCGTGCCCGAAGCGTGGCGAGCGAAGCGAGCCCGCGAGGGGCCCTCTTACAGGCGCCGTGTACAGCTGATTTTCAGCTGTTCTGCTTCGGCTATTTCCGCCGATACCTACTGCGCAGGCGCAGTAGAGGGGGGAACTTATACGCCGAGCGGAACTTTCTCGTCAGAACACCGGCCTTTTCTGAGGATCTCTGGCGCCCCCCACCTCTGGCCGCGTGCGGTATTGCATGCCATTTGAAGTCAATGCGAAACAAATTATTTTCATTTCCATTGACTTCATTGGGGAAGCTCGCTTTGATATGCGAATACTTTGGATTACGAGCATTCTCCTGGAACGGATTATTCTCGTAATCTGATCTTCCACTGTACTTACCTAAAATCTAAAGATTTCATCTATCCCATTCACAAATATGTGTAGAACAGTATTGAGACAATCTTTACCAAACTTTATATACTTCATATTATTTAAAGTGGTTCTAAAGGCAGAAGGTTTTTTTGTCTTGATGCATTCTATGCATGAAGGTAAAAAACCTTCTGTGTGCAGCGGCTCCCCTCAGCCCCCCTAATATTTACCTAAACCCCATCTCGATCCAGCGATGTTGCACGAGAGCCTTGGCTGTCCAGGACTCTCCCTTCCCATTGGCTAAGACAGCAGCGGGCGCCATTGGCTCCCACTGCTATCATTACAAAGTCAGTAAACCAATAAGGAGAGAGAGGGGGTGGGACCGAGTCATGACTCCATGTCTGAATGGACACACAGAGCAGTGACTCAACTTGGGTGCTCCCATAGCGAGCTGCTTGCAGGAGGGAGGGGCCAGTAACGATGGTGGGGGACCCGAGAAGAGGAGGATCTGGGCTGCTCTGTGCAAAACCAACTGCACGGAGCAAGTTAGTATAACATGTTTGTTATTTAAAAAAAAAAGACTTTAATATCACTTTAAGGAGCAAAGATTGTTCTGTAAGCAAAGTGATTGAGGACTTTTAAGGGGTTCACCAAAAATTGCCTATGCAGCTAGTGAGTGTCTGTAGATAAAAACAAATGGTGCAGCTTTAAATAAAGTTGGATCCTTGCTTTAGGTGTATTAAGAAAAAGAAATCCTCCTTCATTGGGACTTTGTAGGCAACAGACACATATATATTGTCAAAAAGGGTATATTTTTATTGAATGTATATAAAAACATTCGATCATATAATGACCGATATTAAAAAGACATAAGAAAATATTATATTATACAAAAACATCAGAAACAAAACAGAAAACAATGAGTCACATGATATATATGACAAAAAAGGATTGTTACTCTCCGGTATATAATGATTCCCGGTACCCGACGCGTTTCTGGTTTAAGCACCTTCGTTAGGGGTATTACGTAAGGGTGTATGTAGTCATGCTTTTGTCTTTACATGTAAATAGTTCCACCACATAACAAAATAGATGAAGCAGTGCCAGCAGGGGTGTAGATGGGCGCCAACCATATACGATAGTGTTTTAGGGACAGGAATTTACCTATTTTCGTTTGCCTGATGATCACAGGGATTAAAGTATAGCAGGTTGCTAGAGCAAGATCTATGGATTTTTTTGGGCTGAGAGCGCTATCCAAAGCCTTAAATAAGGCTCCAGGTCTGTACGTAGCTGCACACTTCCCAGGATCTTATAACTGTTAGACCCCCCTGTAAGTATAGGCAAACCTCACTGGTGGGGTCTCCCCGCTCTTCAGTGCTCTGGTTGCTTTAGGTGTAGGCCATTGACATAGCTCCCGAGGATTAGGGGAAAAACTCCCAACGATAGCATCCTCCCATCCTGCCTTGTAGCTAAGACAACAAAAGTGAGCTCTCAAACCCCTGCACATGCGTGGTCCACTTTCTCCACCATTGGAGCATTGCTGACCTGAGCTACTGCTATGGAGGAGAGAGTGCATGCAAAGGGGTTTATATCAGCTGGGAATGTCTTAGCATCATTTTAGCAACAAGGCAGGACAGGATGATGCCAACTCTGAAGCCCTGTACACGCGGTCGGACATCGATCGGACATTCCGACAACAAAATCCATGGAATTTTTCCGACGGATGTTGGCTCAAACTTGTCTTGCATACACACGGTCACACAAAGTTATCGGAAAATCCGATCGTTCTGAACGCGGTGACGTAAAACACGTACGTCGGGACTATAAACGGGGCAGTAGCCAATAGCTTTCGCCTCTTAATTTATTCTAAACATGCGTGGCACTTTGTCCGTCGGATTTGTGTACACACGATCGGAATTTTCGACAACGGATTTTGTTGTCGGAAAATTTTATAGCCTGCTCTCAAACTTTGTGTGTCGGAAATTCTGATGGAAAATGTGTGATGGAGCCCACATACGGTCAGAATTTCTGACAACAAGGTCTTATCACACATTTTCCGTTGGAAAATCCGACCGTGTGTACGGGGCATTAGAGTTTTTCAGTCAGGTGTTGGGAGGTATGTACATGGCCTACATTTAAAGCAAGGGCATTATTTACTTTGGTCAAAGCTGCACAGTTTTTTTCATCTACAGGTGCCCCTTACCTGCATATGCAGTTTATTTGGTAAAGGTGAACTAACCCTTTAAAGCTCAACTATGGGAACTACAAAAAAACCCTGGTAGTAGGACCCACTGCACTGCACAGGTTAAAAGCTCATTAATACTAGAGGATAAAAAAAGGGGTAATAAGTATCTTATTCCCTGTTCAGCAGTTTCCCTCCATCTGTTCCATCGGCCCTTGTAGCCTCTTCTATAAGATGCTACGGCTGGTGGTGACACAATGATGTCATCAAGTACAATGCAGGGCCAATAGTCCTGAGTCGTACGTGAGGATGGCAAGGGACCACCCACAAGCTGGAGCACAAAAGAGTGATAGAGGCTTCCAGATTAAGGAGTAGGGCAAGTATTACACCGCATTCAGTATCTCCTAGAGCGGTTCTAAAGCCTAAACATTTTTTTACATTATTGCATTTCCTACATTTTGGTTCAAAAATGTTTAGGTGGCAGTATTGTCTCCTCCCCCCAACTTATACTTACCTGAGTCCTCACTTGATCCAGTGCTGTGCCTGTCTGTAGCAGCACTCTCCCCTCACTTCCCCATCTCACAGGCTTTGCTGAGGCAGTGGGAGCTATTGGCTTCTGATGCTGTCAGTCAAATCCTGTGACGAGGGAGCAGGGGGCAGGGCCGAGCTGCACTGTTGACGTCTATGGATGCAGGCAGCACAGCTTGGGAGCAAGCCCACAGGTATGCCTCCATAGCAAGCGGCTTGCTACAAAGGCACACTCAGCAGAGGAGGAGCTAGGAGCGCTGGCCGAAAACTCGGGAAGAGAGGGTATGGGGCCAATAGAATTGTACAGTGCGGGTAAGTCTATCATGTTTGTTATTTAAAAAAAAAAAAAATAGAGGTTATAATCACTTTAACAAGCATACCGCTTTCCCTTGCATGTGCGGGGAAAGATAGAAGGAGCCAGGTGAAAAATGGTTGGGCAAACAGTCACTGCACCCAATCAAATGTAGTTAATGTTTGGGCATCCAGACAGCTGTGGATGATGGCTGTCTGAATACAATAGCCTCTATCCATGCTTTTTAGCGTGCATGAAAGAATATTTTATATTCCTCACCAGGCTAGTAGAGAAAAACCTAAACTAGGTAAGTACATGGGATTGGCATATCAGCCAGGAATCTAGTGTTTTCTGGAGGAAGGCCAACATTGGCAGTCTCCATACTTCCTAAGCACGGGTTTTCTTTAATGTAAAGTGATAATGCTGATTTATAGGAGAAATTGTTTGCTGCTTTTATAGTATAAAAAACAAATTGGATACTTTAGAGACAGCAACATTTTTAACCACTTCCGTTCAATTGGTATGTGCCTACATGGGTGAGGGTATGGCTGCTTTGACCATATGCCAAGCTTTCCAGTGGTTTTGCTTGTGACAGGTTCACTTTAAATCTGATTTCCTCACCGGCACCAAGTTATGTGAATATACCATAGCTGCTAGCGCCTATCTTTACATGTCTTCTGCTTCCACATGCCAACCTCTTGCAGTCATCCTTTTTATTTGATTGGCTTGTGGTCAAACCCTAAAAACAAGAACAAACACTGGGAATTCCTGGCATCGGTTGTAGTCTTGTTACGGCAAGTTTTCCCAAACTTTCATTAGAAAACACAAAAGGGGAAGCAGGTAATATGGAGTTTGACAAAGAATAATAAAGAAAGGAAAAGTTTGTCTGAACTCTGACTTGAGCCTTATCTAAGAAGGAGAGAATTCAAGATGTTTTTTTTTGGTGTAAGAGGACTGTGAATAGATACCTTGAATGACAGCTATTACAAGCCAGATGTTTAACAGGACCAGGGGCTCTGCATTAGGGTGATTAGTGCTAAATACTGATCATTTTAAATGATAACTGAGAAGAAAAATATTACTCAACAGTTTCAACAAGTTATGGCAGTATTAGGCAGCCAGCACATTTCCACTTGATGAACTACAAGTCTCAAACAAAAAAGCTGACAAGCTTTTCTGGTACTTGTAGTTCTCCAGCAGCTGGAGGACTACTGGTTGTCCGTCACTGAGCCAGGACCAGATAACAGCTGGACAGTGTCTGGGTGACCACAGGAGTGGTCCAGTCTTTTCCAGTGTTGGGATCTGTTTAACTGGCCAGGCGGGAACATTTTAGCCAATACTGTATTGGACTTGCTCGTCAGTAACAAGGAAAAGACGTGCATAACCCTGCATGCTCTTGGGATACAAAAATCCTTCTCAGTGTTAGAGCAGAAGCTAAATAAGACCATTTATATGGAAGGGAATATTACTTAAACTTCTTTATAGTTGCAGCAATCTGATCTATAGGGGCAAATGTTAAACATTTGTCATTTTGTTTTGTCCCTAAAGGCATCCCTCTTATTTTGAAGACCTTTAGAATGCAGCTTCTGCTCCTAGAATTCTGTATTCTGCTACTTTACAAGTTAAATTAAAAAAAAGAATCAACATTAATATAATAAATACCGGTAATGAAACATTCCATCCTCCTTTGAGACAATAATTTGGCTAAGATCTTTTGGCTCAGTAGTAGAGTCATGGGAAATAATGTTAAAGAGCAGTTGCAGATAATAAGTGGGTTTTCTAATGCTGGCCAGCAGATCTTGCAGCTGTGCTAAAACTGAAGCCAGCTTTCATGCAGGTCTATAGAAATTCAGTGGAAGTGTAGTGTACTTCTTAAAACAAGCAATGTCTTTTTCCTTCTCAATCTTTCTTGATTTCTCTCTATCTGCCCCCCCCCCCCCCTCTCTCTCTCTCATTCTCTGTCCTTCTATTTCTGTCTCTCTTTCCACCTCTGTCTCTATCTCTATTTCTATGCCTGTCTTTGCCTCTCTCTTTCTGTGTCAGTCTCTCCTCTCACTTTCTTTGCCTTGCTCTCTCTTTCTATGTGCTTTCTCTGCTGTCTGTCTCTCTCTCTTTCTATGTTTGCCTCTCTCTTCTCTGTCTGTCTCTCTCCCTCTTTCTTTCTTTCTATGTTTTTTTCTCTCTCCCTCTCTTTATATGACTTTCTCTCTCTGTCTCTTCTATGACTGCCTCTGTCTCTCTCTCTCTCTTTCTCTAACTGTCTCTCTCTCTCTCTCTCTCTTTCTGTCTGTCTCTGTGTGTCTCTCTCTTTCTCTCTCTCTCTCTCTCCCTCCCTCCCTCTCTCTCTCTCTCTCTCTCTCTCTCTCTCTCTCTCTCTCTCTCTCTCTCTCTCTCTCTCTCTCTCTCTCTCTCTCTCTCTCTCTCTCTCTCCCTTTCTATGTTTTTTATGTCTGTTTCTCTCTCTCTCTCTCTCTCTCTCTTTCTATGTCTACCTCTGTCTCTTTCTATGTCTCTCTCTCTCTTTCTCTGTCTGTATGTATGTCTCTCTCCTGCTATGTCTTTCTTTCTTTCTCTCTTTCTTTCTTTCTTTCTTTCTTTCTTTCTTTCTTTCTTTCTTTCTTTCTTTCTTTCTTTCTTTCTTTCTTTCTTTCTTTCTTTCTTTCTTTTCTTTCTTTTCTTTTCTTTCTTTCTTTCTTTCTTTCTTTCTTTCTTTCTTTCTTTCTTTCTTTCTTTCTTTCTTTCTTTCTTTCTTTCTTTCTTTCTTTCTTTCTTTCTTTCTTTCTTTCTTTCTTTCTTTCTTTCTTTTTTTTTCTTTTCTTTTCTTTCTTTTCTTTCTTTCCTTTTTTCTTTCTTTCTTTCATTTCTTTCTTTCCTTTTTTTCTTTTATTTTTTTCTTTTTCTTTTCTTTCTTTCTTTCTTTCTTTCTTTCTTTCTTTCTTTCTTTCTTTCTTTCTTTCTTTCTTTCTTTCTTTCTTTCTTTCTTTCTTTCTTTCTTTCTTTCTTTCTTTCTTTCTTTCTTTTTTCTCTCTCTCTCTCTTTCTATGTCTACTTGTGTCTCTTTCTATGTCTCTCTCTCTCTTTCTCTGTCTGTATGTATGTCTCTCTCCTGCTATGTCTTTCTTTCTTTCTTTCTTTCTTTCTTTCTTTCTTTCTTTCTTTCTTTCTTTCTTTCTTTCTTTCTTTCTTCTTTCTTTCTTTCTTTCTTTCTTTCTTTCTTTCTTTCTTTCTTTCTTTCTTTCTTTTTCTTTCTTTCTTTCTTTCTTTCTTTCTTTCTTTCTTTCTTTCTTTCTTTCTTTCTTTCTTTCTTTCTTTCTTTCTTTCTTTCTTTCTTTCTTTTCTTTCTTTCTTTTCTTTTCTTTTCTTTTCTTTTCTTTTCTTTTCTTTTTTTCTTTCTTTCTTTTCTTTTTCTTTTTTCTTTTTCGTTTTCTTTTTTTTCTGTTTCTTTTTGTTTTCTTTCTCTCCCTCTCGCTTCCATTTTAGTTCCCAAATGAAACTTTGAATAAGTAGCTGTAAAAAACTTGGTATTAAAGCTTTTTTAACATCAGCGGATGAGACTCCCCATGAAACGCGTAGGCCAGTTTTCTCGATTCTTCAGCCAGGACCAGCACATCCTGGATAGATTTACAGTAACTGTGGTTTTAACCAGTTGTATTCAACTTTTTAATTCTAACCATTTGTATATGGAAATAAAAGATTTGTTTATTTTTTAAGCCTTTTTGGTATGTGTATTTATTAGACCTTGCAAGGTACATGTAAAGTCCCACCCCATTTTTGTTCTCATTCGGTAATTGTTTTATATAGGATGGTATCTTTGTAGGGTCATAATTGCCTTACATTCATCCCTCATACTCTTCTAACATTTTTTAACATCAGGTATTTTTTATGGAAGAGAGACAGCAAGGATGCTGTAGTGGGTGTATTTGAGAATATCTATCCTGCATCATATGCAGGGGTTGTCAGATCACCAGATTTCCAACAAAAGACGGTAAGGTGGAATGCTGCACTACAGCAGTACCTGGATGCAAAACAGACACTTCACATCAAATGTGTGGATGGGGAAATCGATTTAGTTTTTTGTTTAGACCGCTAGTCGAACAAAAAATAAATACTGAAGCATGTATGGCCAGCTAAAGCTAAGTAATAACAGGGCACACCTAAACAGCTCATTCAGTTTGTATCCAAGCAGGCAAGCCCCTACACTGCATAGTTTTCAGTGGATTTAAAAGAGATTGTAAAATTAGATTGTGTAGTGTATGGCCAGTCTATGGCCACTTTTGGCTATAAAAGTGTTGATAAGCCCTTCAATCTGCAAACAATCAATGTGATGAAAAAATAAATTCCATGTGTCTATTTAGGACAAAGTTTTTTTTGTTTTTTGGGCTATGCGATCTGATTGACATCAGTGGAAGAACAAGCAGCCTCTGAAGTCGATGAGAAGCTACAAGGTGGCCATAGATGGGTGGGTTCCTCTCTGCTCATCATTGTTAGGGCACTCCTCACAATGGTCTCCAGTGTTATAGCATGGCACATATGCAGTAAAATGTGTAATTTGTGAACAATTGACTGCCAGTTGGATATTTCCCAAAATGTTAGAAAATGCTATGTGTTTGATAACCAGTGCTTCTGATGCTTGGAATTTCTTGCCATTGGTCCCTAGGCAAACCCTGCACAACCCAATCAAACTTGTTGCCATTTTTTTCTTTGCCAACCGAAGGATGACAAAGCACTTGATTGTCAAGATTCGGCAGCTCCCACAAACCTTTGTATTCCATTCTATATCTACACAGCAGTAGAATTTGTTGGAGAGGTTTTCCAGCAAGATGTAGAATATCAGAGACCACAGCTATAGTCATTCCCAGCTATAAAACTACATATAATATATACACACATATATATATATATATAGAAAAAACGACGGGACACATTCTCCAATGCAAAATTGTGTTTATATCAAATGCTCCCCGAGGCATAACAATGAATACATGCATGTATTCATTGTTATGCCTTGAGGAGCATTTGATATAAACACAATTTTGCATTGGAGAAGATGTCCTGTCATTTTTTCTATTGGATATTGGTGGAATGTTGGAAGTCCATCCTGACACTGATCTCTAACAACAGAAATAGAGGAACAGAGGAAGAAACCTACCCTATTTTTTGTATATATATATAGATAGATATATCTATCTATATATATCTATATATAGATATATGTCTATAATTAGCATTAACTTTGCCTTGGTCTCCTAATAGTATGATTTTATTACCTGTTGAACCTTCCAGTAGAGCCCTTAGTTTTCCACTTTTTTTACACCTCCTTTAACAGGGTGACAACGTCTTTCATTCTGCAGTAAAGTTATGGTCACTCTAGCTCAGTGTTTCTCAACCTTTTTTCCATCAAGGCACCCTTGAAAATTTTGCAAAACCCTAAGGCACCCCATTCTAAAATGTAAAAAAAAGCAAAAGGAAAAGTTTTACATATCACAGCAACATCCACAGATGTAGGACACCCAGCGTTGGAGGCAATTTATTCTTTCAAAGCAAATACACCTTTGCACACTGGTACTGAATAGTATTCCAGTGTTTCTATTCTCCCTCAGTTTCTCTCCATTGCTCAGCTAACATTACCCCAATGCTGATGGAGGAGAAGAGGGTCTAACAAAGCCGCCTGACACCAGTGGCGGCTGGTGCTCTAAATTTTTGGGGGTGCAAACAAACTGAAAAGAAAACCCCATCAATTGCAGCCTTACTGTACCATCAAACGCAGCCACTGTGCCTATCAATTGCCGCCACTGTGCCATCAAATGAAACCACTGTGCCCATCAAATGCAGCCACTGTGCCCATCAAATACAGCCACTGTGCCCATCAAATGCAGCCACTGTGCCCATCAAATGCAGCCACTGTGCCCATCAAATGCAGCCATTGTGCCCATCAAATACAGCCACTGTGCCCATCAAACGCAGCCACTGTGCCCATCAAACGCAGCCACTGTGCCCATCAAATGCAGCCACTGTTCCCATCAAACGCAGCCACTGTGCTCATCAAACGCAGCCACTGTGCCATCAAATGCTCCCACTGTGCCCATCAAATGCTCCCATTGTGCCATCAAATGCTCCCACTGTGCCCATTGAATGCTGCCACTGTGCCCCCCCCCACCCGCCATCTGCCCGGCACTTACCCTGTCTCGGTGGGGCAGCGGGTGACGGCAGCGAGCGGTTTCCTCCATGTCCTTGATGTCTTCCCCGTCCGCTCCTCCCATCCTCTGCTATGATTGGACGCCTGATAGGTGTCCAATCACAGCGCCTGTCGTTTCAGCCAATCAGGTGACGGGTAACAGACCTAAGCACCTGATTGGCGGAGAGGCGGTTCAGTGTTAGGAAAGCGAATATTTATTCGCTTTTCTAACACAGCTGAGTGAACTGCAAGTGTCAAGCATGGCGCTCGCTGTTTACCTTTTTTGAGGCCTATTAGAGCTCTAATCAGGTGGTTAAAAAAAAATACCCCGCCGCTGTAACTCAGGCGCCCGAAAAGGGGCCGGACGCCTGAATAGGGGGTGGCAGCGGCAGCCATTGATAGATTCATGCAATGCATGCAATGAATCTTTGTGTAACTAAAAGGCAGGCTAGGCTTGTATACATTTTTGGGCAATTTTTAGGCATTTTGCCAAGGCGCCCCAGAAGAAATCTGAAGGCACCCTGGTTAAAAAGGGCTGCTCTAGCTAACACGTTTAACCAAAATGTATAAAACTGTATTCATATACTGAATTCATATACTGAGTACTATCATATTCACATGCTGAAGACTATACTAACCGATACTAGAATATCATATCTTTCACTATAGTGCACCTTAATGTGCTCAAAGACTCACATTGAGTAGCAAATTGATAAGTCTGTGGTCAAATTAAAAGTGTAACGTTGCATATGTCACATTCTTCCTCCAATCATTACGTTTTCGTCTTTTTCTGCAATATCAGTTTTCTGAGTTGTTTCCAGTAAGAATTAACTGGAAGGTCATGGGTTAAGAGTCAGCACCCCCCATCCTTCCCCTCCCGTGTTAGATGGGGGGCTCAGCATAAGACTCTGTGGTCAGTGGAGCAGAAGAGACCTTTGACCCAGACACTGCCTCCCTCTCTCCGCTTGTTAACTTTTACTTCAGATCTAATCTATTTTTAATTTAAGACCAATTCTGACTGCTGTGATTCCCAAACTCCAATACATTTATATTCAGTAGCTCAGAATTTGACATCCGTGTCTGGCACGGCATAAAGATTCTATAAAAACTTGTGTGTTTCCTATTGCAACCAATCAGATCCCAGATTCTATTTTTCCAGTGCTTATTATAAGGTAAAAGCAGAGCTCCTAGTCAGGTATTTGATCTCGTATTTGATTTTACCTGTACAACCTCCCTGCGTAAACATGATTAGAAATTCAGCCGTTCCCTTCTAAACTTCGAGCCATTGTGGCTAAGTGGTTAGCACTTCCACCTGGAAGCACTAGGGTCATCAATTTGAATTCCAACCACAGCCCTACCTGCCTGGATTTTGTATGTTCTCCCTGTACCTCCGTGGCTTTCCTCTGGGTTAATTGGCTCTAGTACGTGTCTGTTTGAATGTGAGTTAGGGACCTTAGATTGCTCCTTGGGGGCAGTGACTGATGTGAATGTATACTATATATATATAAATAAATAAATACATAAATAAATAAATAAAATTAATGTATGTCTGGCTTTAGCCCCCCCATTCACATGCAAAATGTACAACAAGCAAAACCCTATGCTTTTCAATTGTTCCTGCTCACATTTGATCGTCCAAACACCTGTAGCTTAACCCTTGAACCTGGAAAAGGTACATGAGCAACTTGGAGCATTTCTGGCCCCAATGACTTGTGTTATGCATGTGTTATGTATGTCTTTTATACTCTGCCATAATAAATATCCGTGGTCCAAAAATAGGCGATCCTGCCCCAAAGAATTTCCGGTATGGCACATCATGCACAAAAAGGCTCAAAAACAGAAAAAGCCTAAATTGCCTACCTATGCTACATTCGAGTGTGAATTGGGAGCATACTGTGGGGTTGATTCACTAAAGGCAAATAGACTGTGCACTTTGCAAAGTGCAGTTGCTCCAGAGCTTAGTAAATGAGCAGAAACTCTCCTAACTTCCATCATCCAATCATGTGCAAGCAAAAATGCAGTTTTTCTTTTTCCTTGCATATAATTGGTTACTCTTCACAAAGTGAAGCCTTACCTCATTTACTGAGCTCTGGAGCAACTGCACTTACAGAGGACAAAGTGTACAGTATTTGCCTTTAGTAAATCAACCCCTGTATGTCATTGGTCACACACACTGAAGGAGATTTACTTATGCCTGGTACACATGATTAGATTATCGGACGAATGATCGTCCGTTTTTTTTTTTTTTGCATGCTAATCTCATATCGAAAATGAAGACTTTACTAAAATTACGCAAATTCTCGTACGTCAGAATAAAAATTTGGAAGTAATGTGATGTGTTGTAATGTATTTGTATTGTATTTTTGAACGACGACTGTACTGATTAAACTAAAATTGTACGATCTGGTATCGTACGAGGAAAGTTTTCTTGCTTGTCCTATTGGATCACATCAGATGAACTGTCGTGACTGGCTCTCGAAAGCTGTGTACTAACTATCGTACGATCGCTTGGAAAGTGGTCATTTCCGTACCATTTTCTGATCCTGTGTATGGGCCATAAACCTGGAGCACACAGAATCTGGTGTAGCTGTGCATAGTAATCAATCAACTTCTAGGTTTTAGCCCTGGTTCACATTGGTGCAATTTGGCATCCGATTTGACATAATCGATGGTGATTGCCAGCAATGGCACTGTCCGCAAAAGCGGCCTCGCACCGATTCCCAAAAGTAGTTTCTGTACTACTTTTGGCGATTTCAGGGCGCGATTTCCATTGACATATGTGCAGCAACCCGCACAGATGTCTCTGAAATCGCCTCCAAAGTCAGGACTGACATGCGGGAATGGAATTGTGTGAGTTCAGCTGAACTTGTGCGATTTCCTTCCCCCTGCCAGTTTTAGGCTGGCCATACATGGTCGAATTTCGAAAGAATTTTCTTTTGAAAATCAGAAAACAAGCACTGCGTAAACTGTTGGCGCTATATAAATCCTGTATAATAATAATAATAATAGTGCGTTTTGTGATCTGATGGTGCCACCATTAATTTCGAAATTCGGCCAACTCAAGCCTTCAATTTCACCTCATGTTGCTACAGAAAAGAATTTTCGTGGCTGGGAATCTTCTTTTCTTTCCGGGAATTTTCTTTTCTTGCACATGCGCATTTCTTTTTCGGTTACATTACTCGCACGATTCTCCCATCATTGATTAGAAAATCGTTAGTTTTTCAAAAACTTTCCAACATGTCCGATTACTCAAATTAGATGGCCGCACGAAAATCGGCTATTGCTGCAGCCCACTAATGGTGCAAAAAACGAACGAAAAATTCTTAGATAAGATTTTCGAAAGAAAATTATTTCGAAATTTCGACCTATGTATGGCCTGCCTTAGACTCGGTTCACACAGGGACGACTTGTCAGGCGACCTAGTTCTAATCGGAGCGGCGCAAGTCGCTGCGACTTAGAAAAAGGTTCCTGTACGACTTTGGGGGCGACTTGGGGCGACTTGCATAGACTTCTATACAGAAGTCGTTTTGCAATTTGCCGCGGAAGTCATTTGCAGGTCGCCTCGTTGAGGCGACCTGCAAGTCGTGCCGCCCCTGTGTGAACCGGGTCTTAACCAGGGCTAATTGTTAAAGTTTGATTGAACAAGCTGAAGTTAGAAGCTGATTGGTTACTATGCACAGCTGCACCAGTTTTAGTAGATCTCCCCTATTGTTATTTTGTAAAACCTTCTTCTTTGTAGACCTTAAAAAAAAGGGGTTGAATTACTAAAGGCAAATAGATTGTGCACTTTACAAAGTGCAATTGTCCTTTGCAAGTACAGTTGCTCCAGAATTTATTAAATGAGGTAAAGCTTCACTTAGCAAAGAATACCCAATCACATGCAAGAAAAATAAAAAATAAATGCATTTTTGCTTGCACGTGATTGGATGATGGAAGTCAGCAGAGCTTCTGCTCATTTACTAAGCTCTGGAGCAATTGCTCTTACATAATGCAACTGCACGTTGCAAAGTGCACAGTCTGTTTGCCTTTAGTAAATCAACCCCAAAGTATCAAACAACATCTAAGGGTTCCCTAAACGTTGAGAGGTCTAACTTGCAGCTTTGAAGCTGCTGTGGAACTAAAAGTCTCAGCACACCCGGTAGAGCATGTAGGAGATGCCAGCTTCTCAGCATCTGTCCAGCAGCAAGTTGCTGAAGGATTACTCTGTGTACGGACACTCCTTACAGCTGTGCACTTATTTTCTCAACAATGTGCCTTTTGTCATCCTTTGAAACTTTTTTTTTTTTTTACTCCGTCAAGGGTGAAGTCAGTTGTGTAGCATTTTGCAGTTGTTTCAGCTTTTCCACACGCTGTGGGGCCGGCTTGTGATAAGGAGGCATGGTTTTGGTATTTGTATAGCCACACCTCTACTAGTTCAGCTCTCGTGTGAAGGGTAAATGTGTAGTTTGCTAGCTGTAGAGGACAAATCAATGTGAACAGGCAAAGTTTGTGTAAGAGTTCAGAACCTGTCTGCCATGGCTCTGACACGGCTTTGGCCAGTGCTGGCTGTCCTCCTGGTGATCTCACCTGCACTGTCTCACGCACAGTTCCTTAACTGGCTCGGCTGGGGTGCAAAGCCAACGGTTCCTGCTACCCCTGCGGTGAAGATAACCACAGAGTCGGCTACTACTGCAGCACCTCATTCCTCTGCTACATCATCTCCCGAAGAAAGCAGCCTTCCTGCAGCAGTGACAGTTGTAGACAACGAGACTTCTTCTACAGGGCGGGATGAAAAGGACCTCACACCTGCAACTTCTCCATCTTCACAGCCTGCAGCTACAGCATCTTTATCTGCAGGTGTATCTTCTCCATCTAACCAGACTTCCATCCCTGCAGCTGCAAAGACAAATCCAAACACATTAACCATACAGAAACAGCCCGTTGGCACTGGGACTACAGAAGCCTCTTTGAACCGTCAGCTGCGAATTCCAGAATCCCCTGAGACCGTTAAAAAGCCTCCAGAAAATCAGATATTCAGTATTTTTCAGGTTCAGGGAGAGGAGCTAAGCAGTGGTTCTGATGTTCAGTCTGCAACACCTACATCAAAGAATGTATCCACCTCTCCGCCTGAAGCCTCAACCACTCACAAGACCGAAGATAAAAATATTGCTGGCGTGGGTGCTGAGATCCTAAATGTGGCTGAAAATATTAGAAATTTCATGAATGGTTGGGAAGAGAAAGCGAAGGACTTGCTGACTCCTACTGACAATCCACCTGCTGAACAAGGGTTAGGGGAGCTAATCAACATAACGCTTCCTACAAGTCAAAGTGGCAACTTAAGTCAGTATGGCATGGGGCAGGCCAACAGCAGAAACCCCACAGAAACACATGCAGGTAGTCAATTGGCCCTTTCCAATAACCAGACCTTAAACGTCATGCAGGTGCCTTCAAGAAACGTTACGTCTGCTCAACCAGGTATTGCTTCTTATCCAGTCTTCCCTGCAGTGGAGGCTGAGCCTACACCATTACCCAACCAATCTATTTCAGGAAACCTCAAGGAGGGAGTCCAGAATTCAGAGTCTTTACCCAAGACCAGCAATCTGGAATTAAAAGGACCATCCTCCCCCCCAACCCTATTGGACTCACTGAACACGCACACGGGTCACACAGGCAGCATGCGCAGTGCCGTTTCAATGAAAATGACAGGTTCTCTTGCCAGTGGCCTATCCCATTATGTGATAAATTCCTCAGATTCACTGTTACATAAGAAAGATGTGAGTAATCCTATAGCTGAGTCAGATCAATCTAATGATGAGAAAATTGGGCTCCCTAAACATTCTGGGATAGCTGCCACTGCTGTCATTGCTCCCGCTCCTAATACACATGTAGTCCATTCAAAGGGACATCATAATGCCAATCAATCAGATCCTGATTTACTAACCAGCACTAAAGCTTCTACCTCTACAGCTTCTAGAAATAATCGCACAGAGACTGCTTTAGATTTACCTAAATTGACTCCATCAGACGCTCATTGCTTGCCTGTCCCGACCAATCTGCCTTTCTGCCACAAATTGGGGATTGAAACTTTTATGCTGCCCAATTATCTGAATCATACCAGTGTGCTGGAAGTTGAGGCTGCTTTGCATGATTGGGAGGGGCTTCTTAAATCTCATTGTCACCGCTACCTGGAGTGGTTTTTTTGTTTGTTACTGGTGCCAAGGTGTAATACTTCCTCCTCGGTGCCTCCACCGGTGCCATGCCGGGGGTACTGTAAGGCCCTACAGGATGCCTGCTGGGACCTTGTGGAGGGAGCAGGTCTCCCCGTGTCATGTGATGCTCTCCCTGAGGACGATTCGGGGGCTTCTTGTGTGTATGTTCATTTTTTCACAGGTTCGGAGACCCTCGAGGTTTCCAAATCTTCAGAGTGGGAAGGTAAGTGAAGTGTCAACTGTTAAATGTCAGTAGAACACAGTCTTTTAAAAGGTAATTGTTACGCATAGCTCCCAACTGTCCCTGGTTTCGAGGGACTGTCCCTGATTTGGAGCTCTGTCCCTCATTCCTCCTCATTTGTCCCTCATTTTGGTCTGATCTATATAGTTGTATATAAAATGCACTTTGTATCCTTCAAAAAGAGTTTACCAGTGCTAAACCTTTCATCTCATTTCTAAATTGCTGCATTTGTACATTATAGAAGCCAATATAAAGGAATAGTAGTGGTAAAGAAAAAGTCCTTGTGGATTTAATTAACCTTTTTTTTTTTTGGTTAATTCTCCTATAAGGGGGTGTGGCAGGGGGCGTGTCCTATGCCTACATACATTTATTAGTAGGTGTCCCTCATTCCCATCTCAAAATGTTGGGAGGTATGGTTACGTAAAAAGCTACCAGTAACAATATGGGGGGGATTTACTAAAACAGGAGCGTGCAGAATGTGGTCAGCTGTGCTTGGTAACCAATCAGCTTCTAACTTCAGCTTGTTCAATTAAGCTTTGACAAAAGAACACCAGGAAGCTGATTGGCTACTTAGCACAGCTGCACCAGATTTTGCACTCTCCAGTTATAATAAATCAACACCTATGTTTCCGGAATGTCCATATCTGAGCAAAACTTGAACTACGTATTACATTGACAGCCACATTAGACATAAAGAGTCTTACAGGAAAAAGAAACTCTGATGGGATGTTAGACAGGAAGTCAGGTGTGTGTTGGAAAACATCTGTCTTCACCGCTATTAGAGTTGCGCTTCATTTACAGCTGTGCGTTGTGGAAGTGAATGCAAAATCACGTGCTTTCCCACAACACACAAAACGTGCCGCTCTTTTACAGACTCATGCCGGTGTTGTTAAGTCGTAATGGCCCCCAAAAATGGGTCAGGCACTTCTTTTGTGCATTTCTTGCATGTAGGGCAGCCCATCGAAATGACTGGACTGCCGTAATTGTGACGTGTGTGAACACGCAGAAACACACACAAAAAAAAGCACATTCATCATCGCACCTACAAAGGTGTGAATGAAGACTTGTGCTGGCCATACACTATACGAAAAATCGTCTGAAATTCAGTCATTTAGACAGTTCATTCGTTTTTCGTACAATTAGTGGGCACTTCAGTAATCGGTTGGGACGTTTTTGATCCGAAAAAACGAAGAATAAGTTTGGAAATTTTCTACCGAACGAACGATATATTAAAAGGTTAATGTGTTTCCTGTCCAAGCTGTTTGCACTAGGTATATGTAAAAAAAAAAAAAAATGGATTAATTTATGTCCATTGAACGATTTATCGGTCATTACATCGATGGTACTATCATTTGCTCTCGTGGCCGAATGTTCATTTTTCGAAAATGGGTTTAAACGATTTTTCGTATAGATATGGCCAGCATTAGGGGTTGATTTCCTAAAACTTGAGAGTGCAAAATTTGGTGCAGCTGCGCATGGTAGCCAATCAGCTTATAAGGCTGGCCATACATTATACAATCTTCTTGTACTATTTTCCTTTAGATTTACCAAAACCCTAGAATATGAGGTCAAACCTAAACACTTTCAATTTGTATGCAATCAGGCAGGCCCTTGCACTACATAGTTGAAGGTAATTCTAAAGAAAATGGAATAAGAAAATTGTATGGTGTATGGCCAGCTTAAGTTTAGCTTTTTTCAATTAGGCTTTGACAAAAAAAACCTGGAAGCTGAACTGCACCAGATTTTACACTTCCAGTTTTTTTAGTTTTTTTTAGTAAATCAATCCCTTATTGTCTTCTGTTCTCCATGTCTCTCTCTCTCTTTTGCTCTCTCTCTTGAGCTCTCATTTCCCCCCTGAATGGTGGGCTCAAAGTGTATCTCTAAGCAAAACTTTATTTAGTATTGGATCTAGTGGGAAAGGGTTAGACCCTCTGGCAAGTTTTTATTGTTATCTGTGTCCCTATTGGGTAGATGCACCCTTTTGTTTGTACTGGTCACCATGGTCATGTAGATAGAAAGTAAGGGTAAGGTTTGTCCCCAGAACAGGATGAAGGGCAATCTTATACTGGGGACACTTGTTTTAGACACAACTGTTTTGGGGCCCTGTTCAGACATTCAAGTTTTAACACATGCATTGGAGTGTTTTAACACACAGGTCATTAAAGCCAATGTTATAGATAGGCCTGCTCACATCTGTGCACTGCAGGATATTTTTGAAACATGTATGTATTTAGCCCCTGTTACCAAGCTTAAGAAGTTTTGCTTATACATACACTTTAAGGGATGTCACTGGTTTTTAAAGTAGAACACCAGTGAAAACCTTTTTTTGTCTTTTGGATTGAATGGGGAAGGGTTAACACTCTGGTAAAAAAATTTTACAGCTGTGTGTGACCCCATTGGGAAGATTTTTCTCACTTCCTCTCCCGGAGGTCACCTGTCACTGGAGCAGGAAGTCGGGGAAATCTCCATAAAGGCCTGTACTGACAGGCTTTTGGGCTTGTGTCAATGACATGAGATTAAAGTGGATGTAAACCCTTTCATATACTTAGTAAAGAGACTGGCCTCAGATGATACACAGAGATCAAACAAATCCTCCTACATAATTTGTACCTGTTTATCTGCAGGCTTCTCTTTTCTACATACGTTCAAAATGCAGAATTTATAAAGCTTGTTTGACTGTTCAGAAAAAAGGGTGCGGGGAGCTGAGATTACACCCTGCAGAACTCAGTGAGGAGAGTTATGAGAGCTGATTGGTGGGAAGGGACACCCCCCCCCCCCTCCACACAGCACACAGGAACAGAGCTGAGGCCATCACTCTGCTGGAGATCCCTCCCCTGTCACCATTTTTCTCTTGGTGTCAGGAAAACTTGTCAGGAGTGACTCATGCTCATAGCAGAGGAATGAAGCATGAAAGCCTGAAAGCAGCATCTTTGGGGCATGTTTTCCCTTTAGTGTAAAAGGGGTCTAAGGCTTCTAAGGCTACTTCCACACTGTAGCCGCTCCGCGTTAACGGTAAAGCGACGCTACAGTTTTAGCGGCGCTTTACCGTTGTTTTAGCATCGCTTTTCAGCCGCTAGCGGGAAGCTTTTAAGAAGAAAGGGTTAAAAGCGCTCGTTTTGCGGCGCTGCCAAAGTGCTTTGTAGGCGCTTCGGCAGCACTGCCCATTCATTTCAATGGGCAGGGCGTTTTAGGAGCGATGTATACAGCACTCCCAGACCACACCAAAGATGCTGCTTGCAGGACTTTTCAGAACGTCTCGCAAGCGCACAGCCCCAGTGTGAAAAGTCACATTGAAATGAATGAGGGGGGGGGGTATTTTTCAGGCGTTTTCAGGCGTTCAGCTGGCACGGGCACCACCCCCCCATCCATGCGTCCAGCCCCTTTCAGGATGCCGGGCGCTTTTATTCCTATGGCGGAGGTGGGATGGGTGTATTTTTTTGAAGCACCCGATTAGAGCCAGAGGCTCTAATAGGCTTCAAAATAGGGTGAGCTCGGGGTGCAGAACGTGCACCCTGATCCCACCTAATTGTGTGACCATAGCGAATAAATGTTCGCTATTTTCACACTTACCTTCCTCCCCGCCAATCTGGAGGCAGGACTTCAGACCTGCTTCCTGATTGGACAAAGTGCCAGCCCACCCTATTGGATGCCTGCCACTTAGGAAGAGGAGCGAGGAGACGCGCGCTGGTGCGGAGGTCGCCGTCACTCTGAGAGGTAAGTTCCCTCGGCTGCATCAAACACCCACCCACCCGCACTCCTGCGCGCGTGATCCGCGCGGGGGGGTGCCAGGGCCTTGATCCGCACGCAGGTGGTGGGGGGAATGCAGCCAGAGCCGCAAAGGTGACGGCATTTTATAAACACAGGTGACGGCATTTGATGGGCACAAGTGGCTGCATATGATGGACACAAGTGGCTGCGTTTGATGGGCACAATGGTTGCTTTTGATGGGCACAATGGTTGCATATGATGGGCACAAGTGGCTGCGTTTGATGGGCACAATGGTTGCTTTTGATGAGCACAATGGTTGCATATGATGGGCACAAGTGGCTGCGTTTGATGGGCACAATGGTTGCATACGATGGGCACAAGTGGCTGCGTTTGATGGGCACAAGTGGCTGCATTTGATGGGCACAATGGCTGCATATGATGGGCACAGTGAGGCTGCAATTGATGGGGGGTTCAGTACTTTTCAGTTTGTTTGCGCCCCCCAAAAAATTTTGAGCACCAGCCGCCACTGGTTAAAACGCCTGAAAACCGCCTCAGTGTGAAAGCAGCCTGAAGAGATTCCCTTTCAGTGAATAGGCATCTGGTTTTTACTGTACTGTAGCAATGGGAAGAATCAGGCTTCAGATGGTGACTTTGTAATGTGGGACGCTGGTTTTTGGGCGGGGATTGTAGTTCATTCCTGTTCCTCCACATAAAAGCACGTCGCCACATTACACACATTGTAAAATATAATGCTGAGCGCCGTTCTGTTATTATGGCTGAACTATTTACAACATTCGTTTCCCTGCTGATTTCAGACCCTTGTCATTTGTTCTCATGCACATCCAAAACTGTCATGTAATAATAATATAACACCTCTAAATATAAAAATACGCCATATGCACAGAAACCTCAAAGCCCTAAAACATAGTATATAAAGGTTAGATTGCTGGTAATAGGCGAGGAGTCAGAATAAACCACCACGTGGGGACAGTGACATCTATAGTTACTGGATTTTAAATCCTTGATGCCCAGCCTGCGTGGCCCTTTGGTATATGATGTGCGGCCCCAAGACCTCAGCAGTTTGTAGCGGGAACATTGATTAAGGTAATAACATTGATCTCTACTAGCCTCATGGAACATGTTCCCAGTTTTATGTCATCTTCTGTAGCATATCCCCAGCCAAGAACATAGCATGTCCACACTTCTCTGACCCTCATTTCCCCTATTAGGTCTGCAGTTTCTGACAGACCTCTCAAGCATTGCAAAAACTGAACATTCTGTGTGGCCCTCTGATGAGGTCAGGGGCCACATTTGAGGCCATCTTTAGCTCATAAGTTGACAATCACTGTTTTAGATCAACTTCCAGGTAGAGTGTGCTGCTGAAGTGGTGTACCTGATAATCATAGGCGTGCGCACAGGGTGCGCCGGATGTGCCTGGGCACACCCTAATCACCTCGTACCCGTTAGCATTATCACTCTATGTACAGGCAGGGAGATAGGAAAGATCTCCCTCCTATTGGCTCTGCCATTTCTCTTTCTCTGGGGAGGGAGATCAATGTGCCGGGGTCTTATATATGTAGACATTTCTTTATATGGTGATATAATAATGTGTGTTTGAGCTTTGGGGTGCACACCCTAATGCAATGGGCTGCTCACACCTGATAATTCACAGGACTGCGCATATCCCAATTCCTCTCAGCAAATAACTAAACTGGAGTTGTTCTTTAAAGTCTAAAAGCAAAACTTTTTTTTTCAGTTCTGGATGGAGTGGAGAGGAATTAGAACCCCTGTCTGTTTTTTATCGCTGTCTGTGACCCCATTGAGGAGATTCAGCCTCTCTATTTGTCCTGTTTCCTGTTCACTGAGATTGATACTTTAAGAAAATCCCAAATTTTGAGTTGTCACCAGAAGAAGAATAAAGGAGACATATTCCAATGGGGACACTAGTTCTGATGACAATCAGGGATTTCCTCTCACTTCCTGTTTTGGCTGTGAGACAGGAAGTGAAGAGATATCTCCCCAATGAGACACAGATGGCAAAAAAGAAATATCCAGGGGTCATAACCCTCCCTACGGCTGCATTCCTATTTTAGCGATTCGTAAACACGCAAAAAAATGCCTGTCGTATTTGCATTTACATTCATGAATAATCACCCCCCCAAATGTGGCAAAAAATTAATAATTTTTGCACATAAAAAAGAAACACATGACAAACATGGCAAAATATACAGTCAAAAAATAATAATTATTGGATTGTTGGTAAATATTAATGTAACATGTTCTGTTAATAGGGGATAGGATCCTATCATTCACCCACCTCCTCATTCACCCACTCCATTCACAGAAAGGGTTGGTTTACTAAAACTGGAGAGTAAAAAATCTGGTGCCGCTCTGCATGGTAGCCAATTAGCTTCTAACTTGAACTTGTTGAATTAAGCTTCGACAGAAAATCCTGGAAGCTGATTGGTTTCTACGCAGAGCTGCTCCAGATTGTATACTTTTCCAGTTTTAGTAACTCAACCCCAATGTGTTGCAATTCTATGAAACCAAGGCAAGTCTTTAATGCAGTGGTTCTCAACTCCAGTCCTCAGGACCCACTAACAGGCCAGGTTTGCAAGATAACTGAAATACATCACAGGTGATATAATTTGCTGCTCAGTGAATGCAGTATTCTAGTCTGCATCTCCCCAAGGTAATACCTAAAATCTGGCCTGTTGGTGGGTCCTGAGGACAGGATTTGAGAACCACTGCTTTAATGAATCAAGGAGAGAACAGAAAAGGGTGGGTGGCTGTCAGGACTTCCTCAATGTTTTACAATTAACTCATATGCCGCGTACACATAATCGCACATTCCGACAACAAAACCGTGGATTTTTTTCCGAAGGATGTTGGCTCAAACTTGTCTTGCATACACACAAATGTTGTTGGAAATTCCGAACGTCAAGAACGCGGTGACGTACAAGACGTACGACGAGCCGAGAAAAATGAAGTTCAATAGTCAGTGCGGCTCTTCTGCTTGATTTCGAGCATGCGTGGACTTTTGTGTGTCGGACTGGTGTACACTCGCACTCGGAATTTCTGACAGCAAGTTTTGTTGTCGGAAAATTTGAGAACCTGCTCTCAAACATTTGTTGGTGGAAAGTCCAACAGCAAATGTTCTATGGAGCCTACACACGGTCAGACTTTCCGACAACAAGCTCACATCCAACATTTGTTTCGGAAAGTCCGATCGTGTGTACGGGGCAATACAGTGCCAGAAGTTCAGTGATGTGAAGAGGACCTGTCATCACTGGTGATTAGATTTCTACACCAAGGAGCAATCAGCAGGACGTGGGATACATTTTGTTGGAGGTAAGTTACATGACTAGAGCTATAGACACAAAAAAAAACCCCTAAACTTCAGCTTTAAAGCTCTTCCAGTAAAAAAAATCAATTGTACGGGGAAATTCTACAGGAATTGGGGCATCTTTGGAAATCGGGGACATATGGCTGCCATGTACTATATGATCATAGTACAGAAGAGGCCTTGAGTAGAAAATGTAAAAGAGCATACTAGCTTAAAATAAACTGAATTGTTAGGGGGTACAGTACTGTACACATGACACCATTTTACCAATGCTCCCTCTACTATTTCATTGTATATGCCCAGCAGTGTAATATGTGCAATAGCTCATATTCTGCGTAGCACTGTATTCCTGTAATAAAAAAAAAGTAAAATAGTTTTGTTTTAGCTTTAGGTTTATTAAAGTGGAACTACAGCTAAACGTTAGCTTAGGCCGGCCATACACGGTTCGAATCTCGGCTGAGTCAGCAGGAACCAGCTGAGATTGGAACCATTAATGGGCAGACTGAATGTACCAAGTTGATCCATCAATCAACTAGGGTACAACCAGCCTGCTGGTTCCGCTTGCAATTATCGTAGGCGGCTGCTATAGACGCTAGTGATAATCACTGTCTTCTCCCTGCTGGGTCGGCTTCCCCTGCCCAACTAGCTATGAGTAAGCACTCAGCTCCGAGTGCGAAACGCGTCAGTTAATCCTGTACTTTCTGCATGACGGTCTTGTATTTTTGATGATCCCATCTTTCTAATAAAGTCAAGTTTTCTACTACATCCGGTGTGCGGCATCCAGATCTTCTCATTTCAAGCCTGTTCCCCTGCCCAACCCCAGCCCCCCCCACCAGAAGAAGACAATTGCTCAGCAGAGGGATTCCCCTGTCAACACTGTGTTGATGGGGGAATCGTGCAAATGTCTTTCCTGCAACCCAAGGTTGCAGGAAACAAATTTGCAACATCTATGGCCTGCCTTAGACAGAGTAGGGAGTATCTTATTATTTGTTGGTGGCTTTGTACCTATTGGGGAGATTCCCCCTCACCCCCTGTCCTGATGGTCACAAAGGAAATTAAATCCTAACAAAGGGGGACATAGGCAGTAGTGAAAAACAAACTTACAGGTTCTATGCATTTAGCACATTTATTGTTTTCTTTAACAATCAGAGGAATTTCTTCCTAATGTCCTGTCCAGTTGATCCCACAGGAAATTAGGGCAAATCTCCCCTATGGGAGATCTGTTGAAAACGTAAACGAATGTTCATATTATTATAACGGGGCTTCAACTGAATCTGCCAGCTGATATTGCTGCAGTGTCCTGTATTTCACTAATATGTTTTTATTGGCACAAGATTAAATAAGAGTGAGCGTGGGATCGATCGCTGGCTCAGAGGACAGATACATCACGTGTGCCTACAGCCTCCGGGAACCCCTGCGTTTATCTGAACACATGGCAGATCTTTTTTTTATATGCGGAGGTGTTCTTGCTTTTGTGCCTACCCTGGAGGCTGATAACCAGGGAACATGAGATTATACATCAAAGTAATGGCTGTTTGCTGTGCTTTAGGTAAAGGCGGTGGTGATGGGTTGAGAAATCACTCATACATTGTGTGCCAACACTTTTTAAACAGAAAAAAAAAATTAAACAGAAGGAAAAACTGGCAAACATGATAAAACATAGGATATTACAATATGATGATATAATGTGTTACTGACATTTTTTTATCTGGCTTATCTTACTGCTTTTGGCATTCATGATTTAGTATTGTTTGCTAACCGTACATCTACAGTGTGCTTCTATAAAACCTGAACTTTGCTTATACTGGGCAAAGAGACTGGTTTAGTTTACTGTTCAGAGTAGGGTTTCTCGACTGGGCTTCCATGGAACCCTAGGGTTCCTCCAGAGGTTGCTAAGGGTTCCTTGAGCAATGAATAATTTCTCCCTCTCAGATAAGTTCCCACTGACACCATTGATCTGTTTTAGCTATCTGTAAAGGGGTAATTCTTCCCAATGACCACAAGTGTAAGGAGCATAAAGTACATGTACCTACCTTCCACTTGTACACCTCCCCGGGGTAATTCCCAATGACCACAAGTGTAAGGAGCATTCTTCTCACTGACCATCACACTACTTACAGTATGTATCATGGGTTGTAGATATACAATGGAACCTTGGATTACGAGCATAATCCGTTCCAGGAGAATGCTTGTAATCCAAAGCACTCGCATATCAAAGCAAATTTTCCCATAGAAGTCATTGGAAAAGAAGATAATTTGTTCCGCATTGACTTCTGTTGCATGCAATACCGCATGTGGCCAGAGGTGGGATGTGGGCGCCGGAGAGACTCAGAAATACTCGGAGACCACTCGGCTGCACTCGGAAACCATCGGAAAGGCTCGGAAACACTCAAATGGCGTATTTCTGAGTGTTTCTGAGTATTTCTGAGTGTTTCTGAGTATTTCCAAACAGCTCCGAACCGCTCCGAGTGTCAAGGGCGCCCCCACACCTCTGGCCTAATGCGGTACTGCACACCACAAAGGCTTGAATCCTACTCATTTTGCGAGACAACACTCGCAAACCGAATCAGGATTTTAAAAAGAAAATGCTCATATTGCGAAACACTCTTTAATCGCGTTACTCGCAATCCGGGGTTCCACTGTAGTCATTTTTATTGCGGTGTTCCCTGAGTCTAGAAAGTTATTTTAAGGGTTCCTCTGTGTTGAAATGTTGAGAAAGGCTGGTATAGAGCATAAAGTACATGTACCTACCTTCCACTTGTACACCTCCCCGGCAGCATGCCTGAAACTCTAAGCACAATATTCTAAATATGTTTGTCGTTCAGGCATGGCAGTTGATCACTCATGCATTAAATGCTATATTGTGGCTAGATAATGGGAATGTTCTAGGTTTCACCATATCCATCTATATCTGGTCATTCCCACCAGGATGGCTTGTAGTAAAATAGATGGGTGTGTAATGAATGATAGGTAGGTACACATACCTCATTGCTTAGAGTTACCACTTGATTCCTTTAAATTTAAATGCTGTGACTGTAGTAACCACTTTAATTCTCGTACCTGTTTTATACAACTTATAAACTAGAGCACTTCTTACATTTCTGCTATGGACCTGTTTCTTTGGTGATAACTTTGTCCTAACGTAAGATGGCAAAGTATTGCATAGATTCTTTTTTTGGGGGACAAATTTTCTTTTTTGTCAATATTGTCTTTTTATGTAAGCTAGAGACAAAAAAAGAAAAAAAATGTGTTTAAAGGTTTAATAAGAATGTGTTTTATTGTAAAAAAAAAAAAGGTTTCCTTAACTGATGTCGTATGGAGACCAAAGGTAACCTTTTTGAGCAGCATATAAATGAAATGGTAAATACAATGTAACAATACAGGGAGGTTGATTTATTAAAGTCAAATACAGTGGTACCTTGGATTACGAGCATAATTCATTCCAAAAGAATGCTTGTAATCCAAAGCACTCGTATATCAAAGCGAGTTTCCCCATAGAAGTCAATGGAAACTCAGATAATTCGTTCCACAGTGACTTCTATTGTATGCAGTACTGCAGGTGGGCAGAGGTTGGGGGGGGGGGCACTGGAGACACTCGGAAACAGTCAGAAACTCGGAAATGGAGTGTTTCCGTGTGCATCCGAGTGTCAATGCTAACCCCCGCACCTCTGGCAAAATGCGGTACTGCACACTGCAGAGGCTTGAATCCTGCTCGTTTTGCGAGACAACACTCGAAAACCGAGTCAGGATTTAAAAAAAAATAATAGCTCATATTGCGAAACGCTCGTTAACCGCTTTATTCGCAATCTGAGGTATTACTGTATACTGTGCACTGGAAGTGCACTGCAAATGCAGTTGCTCTAGATCTGAGGGGAAGCTCTGCTTATTTCTATCATCCAATCATGTGCAAGCAAAAATTCAGTTATTTATTTTCCTTGCATGTTCCCTTCAGAACTAGAGCAACTGCACTTGCAATGCACAGACTATTTACCTTTAGTAAATCAACCCCATTGCTATGTTGTGTTACTCAACTACATTTGCAGACTGTCTGCAAGAGTCATTTTATTCTGAAGCTGCTGCATTTTAACAGCCACTCCTGTCATGTGATACATAGCAAGCCCCAGCTGTCATTTTGACAGCCAGGATTTTTTGATAATACCAGCAGGTTAGAGAAGCAGGGTGTAGAAGATATGACCTAAAGACTTTTTCAAAGGTTTTAGGGAGTATCCCCTACTGCTAAGGTCTTCAAGTGGTTAAAGTGATACTAAAGTCTTTTTTGTTTGTTTAAAAATAACAAAGATGTTATACTTACCTGCTCTGTGTGGTGCTTTTGCGGAGTAGCCCAGATCCTCCTCTTCTCTGCTCCCTCGCTTGTGCTCCTGGCTCCTCCCTCCTGCTTAGTGCTTCCAGAGCAAGCAGCTTGCTAGCTTCACACAGTTTTTTTGTTTTTCTTTATGCATATGATGCATTAAGATAAAAAAAAAAAAACTTCTGTTTTTAGAACCACTTTAAGATGGTAATTAGGCAAGCCATAGATGCGATTTGCTTTCCTGCAACCACGGTCAGTGTTGATTGGGGAATTCCACCTGTGGAGCTTTTGTGTTCTCCATGCCGGGAGAACACAGTGATTGTTGCTAAGGGCTATAGCCGCTGGCAATAATCGCATGCTGGAAATCCAATATGCTGGTTGTATCCAAGTTGATCGATGGATCGACTTGGGTACAATCCGCCTGCCAATACATGGATCAAATCTCAGCCAGTCTCTGCTAAACTAGACGAGATTCGAAAAATTTATGGCTGGCTTAAGCTTCAGTGGCTGCCTGACCTGCATTTAATTAGCCCCAGAGTCTGCATAATTTATATGTGTTCAGTTTTTATGGAGGAGGTGACAACCCTAGGTGATGCCTCATACAGTATAGTAAAACTATTACTTTGGCCAGAAGGAGTAGAGATGCAGGTTTTAAAAAAAAACTCTCACAAAAAACAAGCTCACTTGTTAAAAAAATGACAACGCTGCTACACCATAGATCCAGGACACAGAGTGAGGGTTGTCACCCTAGGACCAGAAGTGTGTTACTGGCAGGATCTCCAGGTGAAAATAAATTAGAAAAACTTACAAAAAAAAAAAGACCAACAACAAACAATATCTTGCTTTTGAGTTAATGTTTTTCCCTGTTTAATTTTAAATAGATTTATTGCCGGAAAATAGAACATGCTGGGGCGTGGGAAGTGCATTAACCCAAACCCTATCTACTTTCTTTGCTCTGACTGCTGGAAATGGACCAAAAGTGAAAACTGATTGGTTGCTACAAATACTGTACATCAGTGTTCTTTGGTTCCTTACGGCATACAATTGTTCTCAACTTTAATTCAAAAATTGCCCAGATCATGTACAGTATTAATGTGCTTTGGCAAAAAAACAAAAGTATTCTCCCAGACCCAGGTTGACCATTTATGGCCCGAGTTTGCAAGTGATATGACAGCTCTGAACATTACTTGCAGTAACCAGCCTTGCATTGCATGTGATACATTTAATTGCTCAGAAATTTTGATTGCTGAAAGATAGATAAAAGGTTTTGGGCGATCAGAGAGAAGGGGTCTTCAAACTACGGCCCTCCAGTTGTTCGGGAACTACAATTCCCATCATGCCTAGTCATCTCTGTGAGTATCAGGGATTTACAATGCCTCATGGGACGTGTAGTTCCACAACAGCTGGAGGGCCATAGTTTGAGGATCCCTGATATAGGGGAACATTCTTCTTGTCTTCAGCCATTGTCACACATGACTTTTTAATTCTGCATTTTAATTAAAATTTGTATCATAAATTTCCAAAACTGAACTCATTATTTATATAAAGGCTCTGCCAAAGTCTCAATAAAGATGCTTTCTCCCCATTATTATTATTATTATTATTATTATTATTATACGAGTTTTATATAGCGCCAACAGTTTACGCAGCGCTTTACAATGTATAAGGGGGACAACACGATTACAGTACAGTTCAATACAAAAGGTACAGGAGGGCCCTGCTCATAGAGCTTACATTCTAAAGGGGTTTACATTCCATTATACTCACCCCCTTTCAGAAAATGCTACAAGGGGCATCTTGTGAACACAAGGTGAGTGTGAAACCAAAGTTAGGCTGATGTACAATGTAGCCCAGAAAAAAGGAAACCCTTTCAAGAACACAGTGTATTTCTCAGTAGTACTTATTAGTTGACTTTACAAAATTTTGGTGAGTGGAGAGGTATGCAATAATCTATAGAAGTGGTCTCCAAACTGTGGCCCAGGGGTCCGATGCGGCCCTTTGATTGTTTTTATCCGGCCCTTGGGGTACTATTTCATACACTATCACCAACAATGGGGAATAATTCCTGTCGCTGACATCATCAATGAGGCATTATTCCTCTCCCTGACACGATCAAAAGGCCACAATTTTTCCCACTGACACCAATGGTGGGGCACAAATTCCTTTCATTGACACAGACAATGGGGCACAATTTCTTCCAATGACGCCAATGATGGGCCACTATTCCTCTCGCTGACACCAGCAATGGGCCACTACTCCTCCCACAGACACCAACAAAAGGGCACAATTCCTCCCACTGTCACCAAGAATGGGGCAGAATTTCTTCCATTGACACCTACGATGGGGCACTATTCCTCCAACTGACACCAACAATAGGGCACTATTCCTTCCACTGACACCAAAGATAGGGCATTGTTTACTCCCACTGGATGCAAGGACATTTTCTACTCCCACTGGCCCTAATTCGGCCCCCCTAAAGTCTGAAGCACAGTAAACTGACCCTTTGTTTAGAAAGTTTGGAGACCCCCGATCTATAGGAAGCAATACATTTTCAAAAGCTTACTGTAATCAGACTAATAGAGTTGTCAAAAATGATTTGAATTGTTCATTATGCGTAACTGTAAATCAATCTCAAAGCTTATTTTACAAAGGTCATCGACTGTCTTCTAATCAATTGCTTCAGGAAACAGCGGGTATTCATTGTCAATCTATATGCTGCAATAAACTTTGCTGATGCAGTTAAAGAGGATCTTCAGTCTTAACAATAAAAAAATAAATAAATAAAAGTCAGCAGATATAAATACTGTAGCTACTGACTTACCCTAGGTTCACACTAGTGCAATACGGGAACCAGCGCAATTACAGCGCCGATTCCCACATTGCTCCTCTCCCGCAGGCCTGTTCACACTGCCTTTTGCGAACCGCTGCGGGTGTCATGAACACAGTTCATGACACCCGCAGTTTAGTTCACAGAGTGCGAACTGTGAACTCGCACAGGAATCGGATTGCATAGATGAGAACACCCATGCGATACGATTATAGTGCGGGGAAAAACAAGTCCCTGCACTATTTTCTGTGCGAATCCAATGCAAGTTCAGCCATACAACTGTATGGCTGAACCGGCATTGCTCAGAGATCGCATGAGATCGGCACCTGCGGTGCAGGTGCGAATCACATGTGATCTCTGAGATCGCCCTAGTGTGAACTGAAGCTTAAAAAAAAGCACACTTACCTGTACAAGGATCCAGCACTGTCTTCACATGGGCCGGTTCTTTGTCGGTCTTTGGGTCCCCAGCACCGGCATGTGTACTAAGGGAAGCCAGCTGTAACTTCTTGCAGCTTCACATCCGGCTTCCCACTGCGCATACGCGGGCTGTGCTGCACTTTATGAATGGTCCCGCAGCTTTGTGTGACCTGTGACATGACCCAGAAGGTTGCGCCAGGCGGGAGGGTGGGGGAAGAACTTCCGCTCTGATGGTTGGAGCGGAAGAAGAAGGTACCTGCTAAAACTAGGTAACCCCCCACAAAAATATCCACCAAAAATGGGACAGGAGAGGGGAAGGAGGTGGTAAAACAGAACTTCCCATCCAGTTCTGCTTTAGGTTTTACCTGCATAGTTTACATAATGGTATTTTTAAAGTATATACTGTATAAACCAAATCACTAAAATCACATATAAGCTTTAACATGCTAATGTCATTTCAGATATAATTTTAGTATTTCTTAAATCTGCAGCCTTCATTAACTCCTTTCTGCCAGGCTGTACACATATATGTGGCAGCACAGCTTTGGGCTTTACCATCGTGCTGCCACATATATGTGTACAAGAAGCCCAGGACACACCTCCGGTGTTAAGATCAGGTGAAATTAATACTTGTGGTGATCCTGGCATGAAGGCCTTTGTTCTGACTCTGGATTGGGCTCCTTTGTTGTCATCCCGTCACAGGGTCTTCTGTTGGGGACTACAAGGCACTATCTGTACGAACATTATGCAGGTATAGTCAGCTGGTGTCACCATCAGGGAACCAATCATCACTGGAGTGCATGATTGTAGACGGGAAGGGTCTGCAAGAGAATGCAGTAGATCAACAGCATAGAGCTATAACAAAGGATGAACAAGAGATGAAAGCAAGTATTCCATTATAAAATGGCAGTTGCTTATAATGCACTTTTATGTAGCAAACGAAATACAAGTTTTACATGCTATTTTTTCTTTTTCCTGTTGGTTTTTAGATATGACTTTTGCGCTATGGAAAGTTGGTGTCCTCCGATATACAGTATCGTATTTACAGTGATTTTGGAGCTGCCTCATCTGTTCCTACATTTATCAGTATTATAATGGTTGACATTTAGCAACAGCTGGAGGCTGGAAAGTGGAAAAAATGCTTCACAAATATTCCTCTAACTACCACATACTGGCATGAGAACCGGCCTGCCTGGCTGGCTCCTCTGCCTCACACTCTCATACTGTACCTCTCATTTGGAACCATGTACTACTATTCAGGTCTTCAATCGCTGGCTGTAGATAGACTCCATCCAGTTGCAAACACTTGTTTCCATGCTAAGCAGCTTTGTCCTCCCATCCAGGGCAGCTGTCTTTTCCTACCCGTGGCAAATTAGTTGAGTTAATGATATGGCTGGTTATGTGCTGGGGATTCTTCCTCTGGGAATAGCCACCTTGTGCTGATGCCATGTGTACAGTACACCACTGCGCTTTACAAGTTGGACAGAGCAGCATTGTCATCTGAAATCTGTTAATCTACATTGAAGAGTGTGAATTCTGAGCGCTCGGCCAGGGAATGATAAGGGCTTTCTCAGCCGTGTTGCTGAATTTATACAGATGCGGGGTGATGTGATACTCTCCTAGAAGATGAGTCATTATGAAGTGAATATAGAAGCATCACATAGAATTCAATTGAGGATTTTGAATAGAAGCTGCTTGTCTTTTATGTCTATTTTTATTTCTTTTTTGTTAATGCATGCAATATCATGCAAACTAGTTAGAAACATTTCCATGCATAGTTGCTACTGCTGATGACGTTCATATAGGGTTAAATCAGGGTGGAGAGGGGGGGGGATAGTTAAATCAGACTACTTTGCACATGTTACAATAACCACATTTTTTGTAATTTGCTTTGATAGGTCTTCAGACAAAAGGTAAATTAAAGTTGAACTGCTACAATTAGACATTAACACTTGAATAGCTTACAGTGACCACAACTCACCGGCTCCATATTTCAGTCTTTATTTCTAGCACTGTTGTCCATCTCAGTCCCTCTGCCTGTAATCTGGTATTCTGAGAACCCCTCTTCTAATGTAGGAGAGCTATTCCAAAACATGCCCACCACAGACTCCTTGCGGTTTCTTCCACATAGAAAGCCTAGTGCAAAATAAATCAAGTGAGCAGTTTCACACAGGCACCGATTGAATTTAAAAGCTAAGTTCACCTTTGTTTACCTTTTTTTTTTCAAAATTCCAGCTCTCCTATGTACCAATATAGCACTACATGTACTTATTTTGCAAAAAGAAAACAGTTTTCCTTTTATTACATAGTTACATAGTTACTGTCTTCATGGCTGTTTAAAAACACTTAATCATTACTTCTACCTTACTTCCTGGACAGACTATAGGTCATGACACAGGAAGGAGTTGACCAGCTGATCTCATTAGCACACACCCTGCATCATCTACCTTCAGCTGGTGAACTCCTTCCTGTGTCATGACCTAAAGTCTGTCTAGGAAGTAAGGCAGAAGTAATGGAGAAGTGTTTTTAAACATCCATGAAGACAGAGAGGTAAGCGTATGTAAAATAAATGAAAAGCTGTTTTATTTTTGCAAAAGAAGTACATTAATGCTATATTGGTACATAGGGAAGCTGGAATTCAGAAAAAAAAGGTGAACAAAGGGGAACTTAGCCTTTAAAGCTGCCATGGAAGTCAACTGGTGATACAATAAGCACAGACAGAGGATGTTACAAAGCACAGGCTTTATTAGGTTCATTCTCTAATACTTTGTAAGGTGATCTTAGGATTCTTTCTGCAGTGGATTACAGAGACTGCAGGTAAAGGTAAAATGAGTTAAAGCTTAAGCACAGCAGTAACGTGCTCCTTGAAATAACACCTACATCAAAAGAAAAAAAGAAATACTTTTTGATTGGAGTACCAAGAGAAATAACACACACAAAAAAAAGTTAAATTTTACAGTTCACCGTTTAGTAGCATGCACTGCTTTGAGGTAACTTCAATAAACAATCAAGTCCCTGGCATTTGGCAGTTGACCGGCAGGAGCTTATTACCAAAAGGATTCTCAACTTAGGCCGAAGTAGAAGCCCCATGTGCAGTACAGATAAAAAATCCAATATGGGCACAGAGATCGATCTGATGGATGAACACAGGTGTTTCAGGTACCATAATGTTCCTGCACTTCAGTACTCTTGTTACTGGAGAAACATCTTAGACACGGTCAGGTTAAGAGCAACCATCTTAAAATGCCCCCTTGTACCTGTAACTGGGTCTGAATTAAATTCTCTGCTGCCCAGGGTGCCCTGAACCCACTGCATTTAGTAAGAAGCAGGACTCAATTTCGTGTGAATTTGGGTTTTTGCACACCATGTTTCATCACACTGTTGAAGGGTCGCCTCTCTGTAGAGACCATTATTAGAAAGTGGGATTACCAAAGATCCTAATAAAGGCTTTCTTGTTATGAAGTGCAGACAGATTTAGTGGATCCTGAGCAACTCAGAAGCTAACAAAGTAGACCTAAAGTATTTTTGTATGTTTTTTTTTTGGACGGGGTGGTCAGGTGGTTACAATACCTGTCTGGTTTTTAATGCTGTCTGTGTTCCTGCTAGGGAGATACCTTCTCTTTTTGTCCTTGTGAGCACTGGCATTGAGACTGAAATTGAGGGAAAAGGTAAAAAATTGAGCAGATATAGAAGAAATATATGGGTAATTTTGCAATGGAGGCATTTGTTCCAGTTTCTAGGAGGAGATTTATGTTCCAGTTTCTAAGAGGAGATTTACCTCACTTTGGAGAATTTTCTCCCACTTTCTGTTCCGTTTAAAGGGCAGGAGGGAGTAAAAGAAATAATCTTAAATGGTGCAAAAAAAAAAAAAAACTGTCAGGGTTTGTTTCCTACCCTATCCAAAATTGAAAAAAAGTGTTTTAGAAACAGTAAGTAATAGAAAGCTACAATATAATCTGTGACAGCACCCCTTTGAAGTGGCAATTGGGGAATCCAGCATCAAGATGGTGACACCTTGGGCCTTTGTTTTTGTGCTGATGGCGTCAGTGTGAGATGCCACTGAGATCATTCAGAACTCATTGACAGATGTATTTGAGCTGCAGTGGACCTCCTTCTGGACTGCAATTAACCTACTCAAGTGGGTTTTGCATTCCCATAGACTTGTATGGAGATGCAGAACCCATGTTAGCTGAACAAAATCCCTGTGACATAGGTTCTTACATTGCTTTGAGTGGAATACAGGTGCAGAAATTGCAAATATCGGTGGAGTACCTGCAGGGTGTAAACTTCAAGCAGGTGATTTTAACCCAAAATATCAGTTTGGAGTAGAGTGCCCTTTAAATATTCGACTTTAACTATGGTTTCGGTCTACACCAAACTTTCTGCTAGACATGACGTAGAGATTCTTTCTTTCTGATAAGATTCTGTCAACATAGAGCTCTATGTTGATATTGGTGAGTTGTATACTGAGAAAAAAGAAGTGAAAATAATTCCTCGATATGGTATATATTTTCCATTACTGTGATTTATGATGTGAAATCTGTTCAATTTATCTTGTAGGAAAGGATAAGATCACATATAGATGGTATGTGTGGAGGATGGGGTAGTGTGATTTACTTGATGCTTGAACTGTCAACATGTACCTGCTCCATCTCCAGATGTTTTCCATCACTATACTATTTCAGTCATGTAGATGGGATTTATTATCCAGCGAAGGGTATGTTCTGACAGTCATACTCTGTGCTGCTTAGCATACGTCCTGAATTATTGGCAGAACTGTCTTGTTTGTGTAATATAAAGTCTCTGTTGGCCACTGATTGCCAGATTCAATAAAATGATGCGAATCTGAGTCAGAAGACACATTTTCCAACATCAGTCAGATATTTTATTTTCTCAGGGAACAAAATAAGATATAAGATTGGTGGTTACTATGGACACTTTTTCTGGAGAACTTTATTTTCTTTTGTTTTTATAAAAATTACCCAGATCTGTACTGGTACCTCAGAGTGCCTGTATGTCAGGACAATTGTCCTAATGATGACCTGGATGACCCATATCTTGAGGTGCTCTGGTATATAAATTTGGACCCAACCTACCTGTATCAGAGCTTGTCCGCACCCCTTCAAGTTCCTATTGGTGAGTGAGGGTGCCCATTCCAGTGGCAGACCAATTATAAGGCTTAAGCTAACCATACATAATGATAATTCCACCATTCAGTCAACTAATTTCATTGAAAAGCCCTTAAAGCAGAACTCCATGAAAAAAAAAAGTTCTCCTATGCAGTGGGGCTGTGACCGCACTGCATGGGTTCAAAGAGGAAAAGCTGCGCTCAAACAAAAACAGTCTCTACAAATGACATCAGAGAAATTGAAAATTCTTCCAGAAATGACAGCACCACCACCGTGTATCTTGAAGCAGTAGTGACAATCCACCCTAGTAATAAAATCTGCTTACCAGATGGCAAGCATAAAAGGGCAAGTGGCTATAGCCCAGCCAAGGCCTTTCAGCTTGCTGGTACTCCCGATGTTCGTGTGGGGGGTAAAAACTCCAAATTCAATTACGTTGCCACATATCACCATCCCGGAAGCCACGGGTAACCAAAAAGGAAGAAGAACTCACCATAGTGTAAAACCTTTCAAAAGTTTATTAAAACCAAGTAGTAACTTACATTTAAGTAATTAAAATCGCGTGTACAAAGAGCCGGCCGGCTTGCAAACAAACGGAGCCCGTCCTCTACTCCGAGAGCGTGGTGACGTCAGTGCGTACCATCCCAGACGCGTTTCGTCATCATCTGACGTTGTCAATGGGGAACTGCATGGGTTAACTGCTTGTTTTGTCTAGGGGTGAACCGAAAGGCTATACTTTTTTTTTTTTTTTAAAGGTAATGTTATTAATACTTGTAAGGTAAACATACATGAGAAAGAAAAACAGTATATCGTACAGATATACATATGTAAGTAATACAACTACAGCATACGTTCAACAAAAAAGTAAGATGTCAGCCAGATGTCTAAATGAATGTGCATTAACTGAACAAAACAAAATCAAACTAATAATAATGAAAGACTATACTTACCCATTTCTTCGATCCTCCGAAAAATCGCACTTCTCCATATCCAGTGTTGGCTTGTCCTGCTGTCCTCCTCATCTAGAACCGGTCTATGGGTGTGATGACCTCAGGAACAGTTCATTCACAAGACCGCTAGAGTGCGGGTGGGCAGGAACAGCGAGGACTGGTCTTGGGTTCGAAGGATTGGCGGATTAGGTAAGTATATCTCTGTTCTGCAATCCCCCCTAGACAGAAACAAGCAGTTCTTCTTTTAAAAAATTTGCTAGACCCGCTACTTGAATGGATTGCCAGATGTATTAAACAGGTCACTTTTATTGCCGAACTCAAGGAAACATAATGTAAAGCAACATTTATTTAAATTTATAAGTATATAGCATATTTAGTATATTTATATATACATTATATGTTCATTAGTCCATGGGGTTGTAGTGGATATACTACATATACTAGAATCTACTTATAAATCCAATTTTGCATACATTATACATAAACTTTTGTTTGCATTGTTCTTTCATACAACCTTATACCATACCTAATCATTTAAAAGATTGAATATTGGTGACCATGAAAGTTATAATTCTGAATGAAACTATTTTCCAACACAGACACAATAAAATAAGTATGCTTTCCACCAACGTGGGACCACAATAAGAGTAAGACATTTTTTCATTCAGATAGGAAACAAAAAAAAAAATTCCATTCTTCGACTTCTATTTTTCCTCAGCACTACAGTTAAAAACAATTGTCGATTTGTCCCCATTTACCACTAGAAAATTGAACGTTTAGAAAATGAATATTTTCTGAAAAAAATCTTTTAACTAGCTTTAGAAACTGGAGGAAGCAGGCCAGGCAGTTGGCCTATTTATTTGTAAGTAGAGGGTGGGACAGCCAGTGTCTTTACTTTTGAAGCCCCATGTAAAGGTCACATTGACATTTGCACTTTTAATGTATTATAGTAATGAAGAATTTTATTTCAGTTGGTGATTCATTAAGGGAGCAACACAAAGCACCCTATTGGTGATCACCTCTATTGAAAACCACATAATGTTTCTTGTGCATGCATGTTACTATGTTAAACATCATTGGGTGTACAAAGTCCTGTAGTTTCACTCATACTTCTTGCTGTCAGCACCATGAAATGAAAGGAAGTCACTGGAGGTAGTAGAGGGCTCGGGAGCAATTGTTGTAAAACAATCGCCATGTTGACACCCAAGAGCCCTCTGGATCAAAAGTCACACCATCTAAAATGTTTTATTTGACTTTTGGGTGGACTGACTGGGATGTGTTGAATCACTCACCGACTTAACCAATATTTAGAGGACTTCTGTGGGGAGACCTCCCTGCTGAAGTCCTACTCTCAGCCACGGTGGAGTATAGCATGAATAGAAAACCCGAAGGTGGGTGCAAGTCTCCCACATAGGCAAGTCAGCATGCTGAAAATCAAGGTGTAAGTGTTTACCCCTGGAGACCCCATGAGCTCAATACACCAACCACCATCCAGACGAATTGAAAGGTGAGTTGCGGGTGAACTTACTTCTTTAAGCTTACTAACATGACATTAAATCCCTGAGAAGAAGCAAGCACTAGTGAGCTGTGAGGGATTTGGCAGTGATTAGTAAATTACTAAGTGATTACAGAGAGCATATTACGATTAGCTGCGGATGTACCATAAAAAGCACATCTGCCTAAGTAAAGGGCCCTTTATATGCAACTTAAGTTGCATTGAGTTCTAAGAGCCCCTAAAGCGTCAGCTGTTCCTCTTGCTAGGGAATTTTCCCATGAAGACCCCATAAATGGCATATCTCCTGGGACAAATGGAAAGAAGTCGAGGAAAAATCATACTGGGAAAAGAAGCATCTGTAGATATTTTTCTGCTGCCATTTTCATTCCTGATTAGAATTGCTTGAGGCACTATACCTAACGGAAAACATATTTGAACACTCCAGAAGACATACATTCATGGTTGTAACAAATGTCTTAATTTCTAACAGTTGTGCTATGTCAATTTTTGTTGGCTGGGGGCTGCCCATATAATAAAGCTGCCAGACACATGGACTTACTTAACAAGGCAAAGAGTAGCGTGCAAATCTCATAACACATAGCAACCAACTGACACCCACCCTGCACTGTTCAGACTGTGAACTGATGAATGGTGGACTCTGATACGTGTGCATGTTAAGTCTATTTTTTGTATAAGCTTAGCAATAATTCAGAGACTTGTAATGTGATAAAAAGGTATTAGAGAATTGTGCTTTTATTCTTTAAATGCCCCCCAGATTCGACAGGCAGATAGAAGGAAGAGGGAGAAGGGGGGTGCCTTGGGAAGATCAAACCTTTCCTTTTTACAATTACGTTTTCAATTCCTGTATGCGTATTGTGTAAATTTCCAAGTGCCAAGATGATGCAACTTAATGTCACATGCATACAAGTTGCACGAACACTGGCCGGGCTATAGACAAAGCAAGACACTGGTGGCAGGAGACACTTCCTCAAACATGGCACTGACAGTTGTGGATGGATAAGGGAGAGCACAGAATTGTCATGGGGACAAAGGTCACAATAAAAACCTGACATGGGTTCTATCTCTCCCCCACTCTGTTCAAAAATAATAAAGTTGCTGGAGTTGGGCTTTAAAGTACCGTATATCATAAGCCATTTAAAAAAAAAAATAGGTAGAGTAGGAGAGGGTTAACACACTGTCAGTTTTTTGAGTGATTTGTTTGTTGAACAAGAAAAATCTTAAGGTGTATGGCCAGCTAGTGGAACTATAGGCAAAACGTATTGTTTTTCTTTTCATTTTGGATAGAGTAAAAGAGGGTTATAACCCCTGATAAAAAAAAGTTTTGTGCCATCCATGTCCCATTGTGGAGATTTACCATCACTTCCTGTCTTATAGCCAAACAGGAAGTTAGAGGAAATCTCTGCAAAATAAGGGAATCCATTGGGGCCCCCCCAGGTCACCAGAACTAGTGTCCCTATTGCAAGAATTCCCCTCTATTACTTTTCTGGGGACAATCTTGGGAATTTCTTTTACTTTCACTTTAAATGATAATGGCCAACGGGACAATTAGGCTCCTTTCACACTAGTGATCCAATCAGGTCCGTTGACACTCGCAGACATCCGATCCAATCATTTCCACTAAAAACAGATGGATGGCGATCCATTTCCCATCTGCCTAGCGAATCAGATTGGGTTGCAGTCAGATGTAAACGGACAAACGGTCTGTTTTCATCTGACCGCCCATAGAGGACAGAGGGCTGTGTCTGTGTCCACTCTGCATAAGTGGAGAGGACATGGACCAACCAAGTGCCTGCTCAGCAGGGAACGAGGCCACCCTGCGTGCAAGGAGCCTTAGAGAGGGGGAATTTCCCTAATGGGGGCACAGACAGCACTCTGTCCAAAACTTTAGTCATGCTTTAAGGCAGAACAGTGTAATATTATACACTGTCAATAGTATTAATTGTCTAATTTTTTTAATTGTGTCTAAGTATGCTTGTGTAGGAAATGTGCAAATTTTGTCTGCTGTGATGGAGGCCTGTCTTTAGTTTACTACAGCTGACTATGAAGTGTTTGAACATCTTTGTGTGTCTACAGTTGGCAAAAATGTGAATGGGTTCCTATGGGTACAATGTATACTTCATGATTCTATACAAACAGATTGGAACACAATAAGTAATGAATACTCTTTAGATGATTAGTCAAAAGCCAACAAAAGTGAGGGACATTTTTTTTGTGATATAAAGATGCTGTTTATGTACTTGTGATCATGCTTTGCTTTGAAATATTTATTATAGTGTGTATGCACATTGCCAGTGGCTTTTCATTTCTAACAGGTCTCTCTTTTTCCTCTTTTTGTCATATTTACAGATCGGGGAAATGTAGAGGTTGGCCTCCTGCAGCTCATTGGAGATCCACCACCAGAACAGATCACTAAAATCTTTGGCCCTGATAGGACTCCCGGCTATGTATTTGGAGAAGATGCCAACACTGGACAGGTGGCACAGTACCATCTTCCTAGCCCCATGTTTAGGGACTTTTCTATTCTGTTCCACATACAGCCTACCACTACCAAGGCTGGAATGCTCTTCTCCATCACTGATGCTTCACAGTCTATTGTGTACATTGGAGTGAAGCTGTCAGAAGTCAAAGATGGTAAGCAGCAGATCATTTTTTTCTACACCGAGCCTGGATCAACAGTGACCTATCCTGCTGCCACCTTCCAGGTCCCAGCACTGACAAACCAATGGACACGCTTTGCCCTCAGTGTGGAAGAAGAGGAGGTTGCCCTGTACATGGAGTGCAATGAACTGAAGAGGGTTCGTTTTGAGAGGTCACCTGATGAGATGGAACTGGAGGATGGATCTGGGCTTTTCGTGGCTCAGGCTGGAGGGGCTGATCCCGACCGCTACCAGGTAAAAGTCTTTTCAGAATAAGGTCATGAGGCGGTCATCTGTTAACAGCAAAATTATGTATGGTAGATTACTTGTCAGATTGCAACAGTGGTTGTGCCAGGGTGTTTATGAGCTAATCATTTGTAGTTAGCAAAGCCAAGAATTCTTGATGCATGACCATGTTTTTACTATGTGTCGTATGTTTATGTGTTGCAGGAAAGGAGATGATTATAAAGCAGAGATCCTCAAACTACGGCCCTCCTAGGCATGATAGGAATTGTAGTTCTTGAACAACTGGAGGGCCATAGTTTGAAGACCCTTGTTATAAAGTGTTAATGTTATAGTACTGGATATAATTAGTTACAAGTTATTTTGTAAGTTATGCTTACATGTGTGATGATAGTTGGGTGGAAGAAATGGCTCAAGCATGATAGCCATGAAAAAGAAGCTCTTAAATCAGGTAACTTTGCTGAGCTCTATTCGCATTTTATGTGTACCAAACTGAAAAGCACTAGTAATAGTGAAATCAAGCACCTGGAGGTATTTGCATGCTTACCCACTGATTACCTGCAGAGGGGAACACCTAAAACATGGGGTGCACTGTGAAGGTGACCGTACACTATAGTATCTGATACTACAATCGTCTCTAGAGCTACCATCAAGTATGTAGTGCAGCCTTTCACAACCTTTTATACAGAGGAACCCTTAAAATAACAGGACATTTGTGTGGTCAGAAAGTTGTAAATATAATAATAAATAAAAGAACAAAGACTGTAGTAGAACGTATGTCTAGCATTTTTGGCACCCAGAGCAGAAAGTTTTTTTGTTTTTTTTACACTCCCCTGTTCTAGAAAATAAAATAGTTTCAGTAACAATCATGAAATGGAACAAACAATAATAATGGCCAGAAAAGAAACACCAATGGTGAAAATTGTGGTGCCCCTTACATTAGTGGAAAGTGCCTTCTTATATTAGCAGTTGGTGTAAGTGGTCCTATACATTGGTGGTCTGTGGGCGAAGGACCCCTTAAACGAATAGTCAATGAGTGAAGGACACGCTTACATTGCTGACCAGTTGGAAAACTGCCCCCCCACACCCTTACACACAGCTTAAAAAATTATTGTACCCTGATATAGTGCAAGGGCCTGTCTAAGTCGATACAAATTAAATGGATTATTTAGGTATGTCCTCGCATTATAGTTTCCGGTAAATCTGAAGGAGATTGTATAGTGTATGGCCAACATAATGCAAATACTTATCAGTTTTAATGCCCTTTATCACTGGTCCTTCACTCTGATGGAATGGCTTTACTAACCAGTAATACGGTGCATAAGGGAAAAAAGAGTCTGGTCAGATCAGATGCCCTTTTGAGGTAGGAGGCCCTGGTCAATTGCATTTCCACGTGGGAGTTGTGCCTAGTTCCTACACTTTGCAAGATGCCTTTTCCCAAGCTGGGATATGGCTTCCCATGCACACAGTGACCCTGTATAAATTTGAGCACATGACAGCTTGTAAAGATCTGGGAGACTATGCAGAATTTTAAAAAGACACAAATAAGAGTTGCTTGTTTTCAAGACTTTTAATCATTTAAATGTATTTCTAGCCAAAACCTTTTGATTTCTTTGCTTAGATAGGAAACAGTCAGAGTCTTTTTTGCAGTCTATGTTTCATTGGGAAAATTTCTCTTCACTTCCTGTCCTGTTAACAGTGTTGTCACTGTGCAGAATCCCTGGTAGGGACAGGAAAATAAACGAAAGTTCTAGCCTTCCTCCACATCCTACAAACAAGAAGTATTTACCGTAATTACTTGTGTTCCCCTGTTTCCCCTCCCTCCCTGTTCTGGTGATAATGTTGCTAAAAGAAACCTGACCATTCCCAAATCTATCTACACTAAGGGAAATGTTTTGACTAGAGATACACTTTAAGATGTAATTTGTTAATTGTCCACTGTTATTTATTTTACTCTTTAAAAAAAAAAAATCAATCTAATATACAGGAAAAAAGCATTTATGGAAATAAAAAATAAAAAACTTTAAACGTGTGGGTGGGATGGTCCTTAGATATCGGTAAAACTTGGCAGATATGCATCAGTAAGATAATAGCATAATTACTGCGTATTAGATCAAAGGCAGAGAATGGTGACATTCACAGACAGTATCTGTATACTCCAGATTCCGAATTCCTTTTTTTTTTTGTTACTTCTTCCCTGTCATCATTTTCTATTACTGACTGGCTTTCTGTCCTTCTGTCTGCTATGTTGGTTTTCAGACTGTTGTCCTGGGGGTGTACATAGACCAGATCTGAGTAATATGCTTGGAATCTGCTGTCCGCAGTGTGTGAACAAAGCGGGCGTTTTCTTCCCCTGGAAATTGAGGGGATGCTGAGACAAAGGGGAAATTGAGTGCTGAGAATGGAAGGATATGTGTGTGATAAAAGATGATTACTGTACGGGTGGGGGGGGGGGGGGGGGTTGCTTGTGATGGGATGTAGAACAGCTGAAGGAATGACAAGTCGGATGGTTGTGTGTGACTTCATGTAGGGAGATGTCCTTGCCCACAGGATAAGGGAGGTCAGTGTTCCTGCCCTGGCAAGCTGCACAGTACAAAGAGGGTCATACATACATACAAACCTTGTGGATGCGGCAAGGATGACATTTATTGGCCTTGATAGATTTAGGAAACATATTAATCCCTCATAATAGCTTTAGATAAACCTCAGATAAATAATGGAGTTTTAAAAGTCACTTAAAAAGCTTTTACGGAAGGATAGTTTTACATATATCTAAAATTCTAATCCGCTCTGTCACAATTAGGAAGAGATTTCTTCCTCTCATAACCACTGCATTAGAGGATCTGCCGGCAAGAACATCTATGTGTTGAGGAACCTGTACTGTTGAAGTGGAACTCAACACTTTTCTATTTGGCTGTAGATACCCAACAAGAGGTCACGTCATCTGGTTCTCACACCCACTGGCCAACCTCCTGGACCTACCTCCTATTCCTGACATGGGCAGCATGTACACAAGTGCAGTAAAAGGATGGTTTTCCATATTTTCACGGAAAAGAATATGTTTGTTGTCTGGTCACAAAGAGGTTTTCCAGTAGTTTAGAAATATGTTTGTGTGACCATAAGTTCTTCTAGCATTTAAAACTGCCATCTAGTTAAAATCTAGAATGGGTCAACCAACAACCAGTATTAAATAAATGTATCAAATCACTTGTAGATATTTGTTATTGAATGATTGAGCAGAAGACCATTCAGGTCAAAAATAAATCTTTAAAACCAAATAATATTTAAAATTATAAAACAGTGCTAAAATTATTACATTTATTAATTTATTACTTTTTAATTATTAAAACTATTCAAACTTTAAAATGAAAAATGATTTACAATTAAACCAATAAAATGTTTTTATGTAAGATAGTTTAAAGTGTTTTAAAACTATACAAGTGCAGCGCTATGTGATGTATAAACTAAAAAAGAAAAAGAAAAAACTTTTATATATATATATATATATATATATATATATATACAATTCCAAAATATGTGTAAGTCCCTATATTGTACTGATATTTGTATAAAACAGTCCTTAATCAAAAATACAGGTAGACATCCACCGAGTGTGCAAGCTTCCACCCAATGTGAAACTCTGCTCTATTATGCACTCACCAAGAACATACAAATAAACCGCAAACGACTGCCGATGCACCTCCCAAGGTGTAACAAACAGGGTCACCGCATGTGAGCCTCCACCAACTTATGCACTCACCAGAGGTAGAATAAATGTAAGCCTCAAGATACTCCTTTAGAGTGTAATCCTTCCCAGCTCTCCTTCTTACTCAAATGAAGGGATCATCCAGGGAAATGTTTAGGCTGCATGTGAAAGAAGCTCATTATCGGGAGCCTTTCTATCACGTACCTGGTAGAAGAGCCTGAATGGACGAGCAAGGCCTCTCTTACCACTCTGACTTAGGGCCCCTGATAGAGCAAACAGGAGGCACCAAAGTACAGAGTCGCACGAGTGCCAGAAAGTCTTTGGTGGTAGCAGGGTAGCGGGTCCGGTCGTGCTGAAGAGACACAGGAAAGCTTCCGCAGGAGACTAGCAGATGGCAGCAGGTGCAGACGACAACGACAAGCAGCAGGGTCAGGCAGGCAGGGTCATACACGGTAGATCAAATCGGGTACTAGGTGCAGGCAGGATCGTAGTCAGGAACAAGCCGGGTCAAACCAGATCAGCAGTGCAGTAGCCAGGGAGAAAGCAGAAGATTAGTCACAGGACAAGCCGGGGTCGGTACAGGCAGAGTTCAAGGAAAGGTAACAGGACGGGCCAGGAGTCAGGATACAGGTTCACAGGTTACTGGACACTCAGAAGCTGAAGACAAGGCAGCACCAGGCCAAGCACCAGCTGGACTTAAATAGGACGTTTGGCGCCAACGTGAACGAGCGCTAGTGCGTGCGATAGATACGTACGGAAGTGTACGGGTGCCGATCGTATCTCAGGAATGCGTGACGGCCACTGTTTGCGCTCTTGTTCGCGCATGCGCACGTCTAAATGCCAAAGCCCGGTTTCTGTGTGCAACAGGAATATGTCTTCCTCTGTGCCTTAGACATCTTCGAGGCTGTCTGCTGATGGGTGTATCCTGACATTGCCCCCCTCCAATGGGCAGCCTCCGGATGCCCAACTGAGCTAGTCTCTCCGGATGGTTTTGACAGAATGCTTGGATAAGTCTGTTGGCATGGATATTGCCCTCTGGTTCCCAGGAATTCTCCTCAGGTCCGTACCCTTTCCATTTGACCAAGTACTGGACCTGATTCTGTCTCTTCCTGCAATCCATGATCGCCTCGACCTCGTACTCCTCTTCCCCATCTATCATTACAGGTGCAGGAGGATTACTACTTCGTTCGGGAAATGGATCTGGACTAGCAGGTTTCAGTAGAGAGATATGGAAGACTGGGTGGATTCTGAAGGAATCCGGGAGTGCCAACTCATAAGCCACGTTATTGATCCTTTTCTTCACCCTGAAGGGTCCCACAAACCTAGGGCCCAGTTTTCTGGATGGGCAGGCTAATTTCAGATTAGTCGTAGATAACCAGACCGGATCACCAGGTTCCAGAATCAACTCTCCCCGCTTCTTCTTGTCAAAGTATTTTTTATAGTCTTCCTGGGCCTTGGTCATCTTCTTCTGTAATAACTGATTGTTGGTCCTGAAAAAGTTTATTGTGTCCTGAACTGCCGGAACAGGGCATTCTGGAGCGGAGGCAGTCAAGAATGAGGGATGGAACCCATAGTTGGCGAAGAATGGGGCTTGTTTGATGGCAGAATGCTCTGAATTATTATACGCAAACTCCGCCAGAGGTAATAGTGCCAACCAGTCATCCTGTGAGAAGGAAGAGAAACAACGTAAGTATTGCTCTAACGTCTGGTTGGTCCTTTCCGTTTGACCATTGGTCTGGGGATGGTAAGCTGAGGAAAAGGATAGTTCGATTTTCAAGGATTTACACAAGGCTCTCCAAAATCTAGATGTGAATTGTACCCCGCGGTCCGACACGATATTGGCAGGAAGTCCATGAAGTCTCACGATTTCTTTAATAAAGACCTGCGCTGTCTCAGAGGCAGACGGGGTACCCTTCATGGGTAGGAAATGTGCCATCTTCGACAACCGATCTATGACTACAAAGATGGTAGAGTAACCTTCGGAAGGAGGGAGCTCAGTGATAAAATCCATAGAGATCATCTGCCAGGGTCTATCTGGAACTGGTAAGGGCCTCAACAAACCCCAGGATTTTGTTCGGCTATATTTATTTCTGGCGCAGGTAGGGCAGGTTTCAATGTACTTCTTGCAGTCCTCTTTTAAACAAGGCCACCAAAAGGTACGCTGTAAGAGCTCAGTTGTCTTGTGGACTCCAAAGTGTCCTGCAAGGGCATGGTCATGGCAGAGACCCAAGGTGGGGACTCGTAGACCTTCAGGCACAAAGATCTTGTTGTTGTGCCATAACAGGCCATCTTTAGCTTGTAACGTCATCTCAGGAGATGGTGAGACATCAATAGTGGCTTGTCTTATCTGTGACAACAAATCTTCCTGTAATAAAAGGAAATTTCCGGGAGGAAGAATGGTATCTGGAGAAACCGGTTCTTCTGTCGTGCCAAACATTCGGGATAGAGCATCCGACTTAATGTTCTTAGATCCTGGCCTGTAGGTAATATGAAAGGTGAATCTTGTAAAAAAGAGTGCCCACCTGGCCTTCCGGGGTTTTAAGCGCTTTGCGACTCGCAGATACTCTAAGTTTCGATGGTCGGTGTAGATCAGGATCGGATGAGCTGCACCTTCCAGTAGGTATCTCCACTCTTCGAGAGCAGCTTTAATTGCCAGAAGCTCACGGTCTCCTACGTCATAGTTTTTCTCTGCCGGGGACAACTTGCGGGAAAAAAATGCCACAGGATGTAGTAGGGACTTGGCCCCTTGGCGTTGAGACAGAACTGCCCCTACTGCCGTCTCTGATGCGTCTACCTCTAGGACGAACGGCAGAGCAGGATCTGGATGACGTAATATAGGTGCAGCTGTGAAAAGACCTTTCAGAGTTTCAAATGCGGTTTGCGCCTCGGAAGACCACTGGAACCGTTGAGACTGTCTTGTCAGTTGAGTTATGGGAGAAATTATTGCGGAAAACCCCTTGATAAATTTTCTATAGAAGTTCGCAAATCCTACGAACCGTTGCACCCCTTTCTTGTCCGTAGGAGCCGGCCAATCCAGGATTGCCGAGACCTTCTGGGGGTCCATCTTAATGCCACCTGTGGAAAGAACAAGGCCCAGGAACTGGATGCTTGGGCATTCAAATTCGCATTTTTCTACTTTTGCAAATAAGCTGTGCTGTCTGAGTCGAGCCAAAACTTTTCTGACATGTTCTCGATGGGCTTCTAAAGAAGGAGAGAAAATCAAGATATCGTCAAGATATACAATAACAAATAAGTCTAAATAGTCCCGGAAAACATCATTAATAAAGTGCTGGAACGTTGCTGGGGCATTACATAGCCCAAAGGGCATCACCAAGTATTCGAAATGTCCAAACCTGGTACGAAAGGCCGTCTTCCATTCGTCACCTTCACGAATACGTACCAGGTTATATGCCCCTCGCAAGTCTAACTTTGTGAAGATGACAGCAGAACGGAATCTCTGAAACAACTCTGGTACTAGAGGCAAGGGGTATCGGTTTTTGATCGTGATTTTATTTAAGTCCCGGTAATCCACGCACGGGCGAAGGGAAAGATCCTTTTTCTCAACAAAGAAAATCCCAGCTCCGGCTGGGGATGTAGAGGGACGGATAAATCCCTTTCTCAGGCTGTCATCAATATAGATTTTTAAGGCGGCAAGTTCAGGTTCAGTCAAGGGAAAGATTCGCCCAAAAGGTATCTCGGCCCCAGGGAGGAGCTCGATGGGGCAGTCGTATGTGGAGGTAGAATCTCAGCTCCCTTCTTACTGAACACATCGGCAAAGTCTTGGTAGGGTGCTGGAATGGAAGAACGGGTTTCATCATCTGAATCCATGCACAGCAAGGGGGATGGATGACAGAAGGGTCTGGAGAAGCAATGTTGCTGGCAGTAGAGAGAGGGAAACTCGACTTTTCCGACATCCCAATGGATACAGGGATTATGTGCCTGGAGCCATGGCATACCCAGAATGATAGGGAACAGTGGGGAAGCTATGGCATCCAGGCGTAACAGTTCTCTGTGGTCACCAGAAATAGTAGCTAATAACGGAACAGTCTCCTGGGTAACCGGACCGGATTTAATATGTGACCCGTCTGCCAGGTGGATAGATAGTCCATGAGCTTTGGGTTGCAGAGGAATCTTATGTTGAAGAGCAAAAGTCAAGTCAATGAAGCAACTGCAAGCCCCTGAATCTACAATAGCAGGTACTTGGATCACTCTTCCTGAAAGTTGTAGTGAGATCTGTACGGCCAGGTGAGAAGACTTGGGAGGCCGGGAGGACTGGCTGGCAGGGAGAAAGGTCAGACATTTCCGAATCTTGGCAGGACAGGAACTCACATAATGGCCATCCCTTCCACAATACAGACACAAGTGGTTCTGACGACGGTACAGACGTTCCTCTGGAGAGAGGGAGGGATGGAACCTGCTGGGTTGAGATGGACTAGATGGACCAGACTCTTGTGGTAGCAGCCCTAGAGGCTGGAATCGTTCAGTTGATCTCTCTGCACTGCGTTCTCTCAAACGTCTGTCAATTTGAATTGTCAGTTCGATGAGTGCTTCTAAGGATTCAGGTACTCCAACACGAGCTAGTTCATCTTTTAGGGGTTCGGATAGTCCTAGTCGAAATTGGTAACAGAGAGCAGCACTGTTCCATTCGACGTCTGTGCTCCAGCATCTAAAGTCCGTTACATAGTCCTCAGCGGCTCGATGGCCTTGCTGGAGCGCATGCAGAGCAGACTCGGCCGTGGCAGTTCGCAGAGGGTCCTCGTAGATTCGAGCCATGGATGCAAAGAAAGTGGTCAGGCTTGACAGACAGGGATTGCCCTGTTCCATTAAACGGTGAGCCCAGGACTGAGGTTCACCCTGCAGGAGGGAGATCACAAACCCTACTTTGGTGATCTCCTGAGAGAAGGTCTGGGGCTGTAATGAAAAATACAGGATACAGGCATTCTGAAAAGTCCTGAACTTGCCACGGTTGCCAGAAAACTTCTCTGGAATCGGAACCCGGGGTTCCGGTGACTGCATTACTAGAGTAGGTGTTGGAGAGAGTTCATGAATCCGTTCTTCCAGCTGGCTGTAACTTGCTTGCAGGCTCTTGACTGTTTGGGTAAATGCAGTTAGGTGATGACACAGCTGCTCTACGGAGGAGGTTGCTCGTTCAGGCTCAGTCATGGCTGCCTTGTACTATCACGTACCTGGTAGAAGAGCCTGAATGGACGAGCAAGGCCTCTCTTACCACTCTGACTTAGGGCCCCTGATAGAGCAAACAGGAGGCACCAAAGTACAGAGTCGCATGAGTGCCAGAAAGTCTTTGGTGGTAGCAGGGTAGCGGGTCCGGTCGTGCTGAAGAGACACAGGAAAGCTTCCGCAGGAGACTAGCAGATGGCAGCAGGTGCAGACGACAACGACAAGCAGCAGGTTCAGGCAGGCAGGGTCATACACGGTAGATCAAATCGGGTACTAGGTGCAGGCAGGATCGTAGTCAGGAACAAGCCGGGTCAAACCAGATCAGCAGTGCAGTAGCCAGGGAGAAAGCAGAAGATTAGTCACAGGACAAGCCGGGGTCGGTACAGGCAGAGTTCAAGGAAAGGTAACAGGACGGGCCAGGAGTCAGGATACAGGTTCACAGGTTACTGGACACTCAGAAGCTGAAGACAAGGCAGCACCAGGCCAAGCACCAGCTGGACTTAAATAGGACGTTTGGCGCCAACGTGAACGAGCGTTAGTGCGCGCGATAGATACGTACGGAAGTGTACGGGTGCCGATCGTATCTCAGGAATGCGTGACGGCCACTTTTTGCGCTCTTGTTCGCGCATGCGCACGTCTAAATGCCAAAGCCCGGTTTCTGTGTGCAACAGGAATATGTCTTCCTCTGTGCCTTAGACATCTTCGAGGCTGTCTGCTGATGGGTGTATCCTGACACTTTCCTTTAAGCCGATTTCCACTTCTTTAGAATCTGCTCTACTCCTTCGTCACAAGAAAAGCCATGGAATCCTATTCTGTTTGTACTGAGGGCAATGAAGAGACCAGTGCTAAAGTCAGAGAGGCTCCAGACCCTCGAATTTGCAAGGTGTCACACCAGCTCTCTCACTCTCCTCCTGAAAACCGCATCCTCTTTAAAGTGTTCAAAGTGTTTCAATTGCCGCACACCGTGTTGTAGGGATAGTAGCAGCCTCAGCAAACTCCGTCCAAGCCATGCATCCAACGGGTTTCACCATGACCCCAAGGGCTTAATCATGACCTCCATAATTAAGCCCCGAGGAGGGGAAAAACTGCTTGGGGCGTGGCTTGGACGGAGTTTGCTGAGGCTGCTATTATCCTTAGGACATATGGCTTTGTATGGTGTACAGTGATTGAAACACGTTTAATACTCTTACATTAGGTATGGAGATAGGATGGACTCCCATGTAGCCTGCACCCACAGTGGGATTTATTGAACAGGGCTTTCAAAGCCTGAGCTAAGACCCAAAAGGTCCCCCCCCCGAAAAAAATTATATTTAAATTGTGTAGGTGGGTGGGTGTTGTGTATCCTTTAGGGGTTTACAATCAGCTACAGAACATTATTAGAACTGGATGTAAACTAGCTATAGGTTTGGATTGAAGAAACTCAGCTTGTTTCTGTTTATTTATCAGAGTTTGATATAATAATTTTCTACAATTTTTGTATTAAAATGTATTGTAACTGTACTGTCTACCCTCATGTTGTAAATCGCTGCGTAAACTGTCGGCACTATATAAATCCCGTATAATCATTCTTACAGTTTAGTTTATCCTATAGCTTTACAGTTTCTTTGGCCTTTCATCCTTGCCCCATAGAAAGTGACATTGTGCTCCTTTCAGATGCTCAGCAATGGTGAGTTGTTATGGGTTGCTTCTCTTTGCTCATTGTGTTTTAGCTTAGTAAAGAAACCTGTTACAGTTTAGAATTTCTAGCTCTCTTTTATTTAAAGAGAATTTACAGTGTATAATACACTCTCTGTGTGCTGTTATTTCATCTTTAGGTTGTTAGGCAGAAAGGCAGACAAAACTGGCCATACATTGAGTGACTTTCAATCAGTGGTTGACCCTGTTGGCACTCCGCTGGGCTGAACATTCTAACTGTGTATGGCCAGCTTAAAGGGATTGTAAAGTCTCAAAGTTTTTCACCTTAATGCATTCTAAGGTGAAAAAACTTCTTTGCTGCAGTGCCCCCAGAACTCCCCCCCTCCTTACCTGAGCCCATTCATTCCAGCACCGTGTACAAGCTCAGTGGCTTCAGCCGCTGGCTCTCATCTCATTGGACAGATTGATAGCCATTGGCACCCGCTGCTGTCAATCAAATCCAGTTACAGCCGAGTCCCGCTGTCTGTGTCAATGGACGCAGCAGCAGGACTAGGGATCGCACCTGCACGGGTGCCCCCAGGGAAAATGGCTTTTTGTGGGGGCACCTGATGAAGGGGAGGAGCCAGGGGCGCCGGCGGGGGACCCCAGAAGAAGAGGATTGGGGTTGCTCTGTGCAAAAACCTTGCACAGAGCAGTAAAGTATAACATGTTTGTTATTTTTATTTTAAAAAAATGAAGCTTTACAACCCCTTTAATACCAAGCAATAACAAAAAATAAAAGAGCAGGCACGTCAATGGGAAAGTCATATAAAAGTTACTTTGAGATAAATACTTTCTTATTAAAATATCATGCGTTTACTAGAAATACATTCTTCTTTCCCTTTAAATAAGTCTCTGGTCTTGAAGAGTTATCCTTGGATTTTTTTGTATCCGGACTTTTCTTTAATAAGTCTAATTACAAGATATTAAGCAGATTGTCTTTTGAACCTCTGCATTTAATTAATAGATCCTGTTTTTGTGTAACAGCTGCATTATTGACCCTTGTTATAGCTTTGTTGTCCAAGCGGAATTTGGAGCTAAGCCTTATTTTCTTAACATTCTGCAAAGAGAGATGCAAGCTCTTGGCAAGAATACAGGTTTACAAATTAACTAAATGACAAACATTAGCATACCTCCCAACTTTTTAAGATGGGAACGAGGGACACCTATTAGCAAAAGTTTGTAGGCATAAGACACACCCTTGCCACGCCCCCTTAACCCCCCTGGCGGTATTCCCGTGTCTGGCTCGGGGTGGATTTTCAATACCAAAAGCGGTAACCTTGAGCCAGACTCGGGATCGCATCGCAGGATCCTTGTAGAGGTTACTTACCTTGTCCCCTGGATCCTGCGATGTCTCCCCGCTGTGATCTGCGAGCCGCCGTGTCCCGCTCGATTCACAGTGCCGAGCTCCGTTCCCTGCGAGTGTTGCGACGCACGGGGACGGATTTGGCGCCAAATTCAAAAAGTGAAACACACAGTATAGATACAGTATACTGTAATCTTACAGATTACAGTACTGTATCAAATAATTGCACATCCCCTTTGTCCCTAGTGGTCTGTCCAGTGTCCTGCATGCAGTTTTATATTATATATATATATTTTCTGCCTGGAAACTGGAGATTGTCCATAGCAACCAAAACTGTCCCTTTACATCAAAAGAGGTTTTGAACTAGCTAGAAAACAGCGATAATAAATTAGAATCACTCGCAGAATTGAGCGATAGTGATTTGTGGGGAGATCCGTCATCAAACACTGAAAAGTAACGAAAGCGACAATTCTGCAACTGAGCAAATTTAAGTGTTTTTGATTTGATTACATTATTGAATCATTTTTATTATCATTATATTATTATTTGGTATAATTATTTATAGTTATTTATTATATTATAATTTATGATTTCGGTTTTCAAACTTTATCATACCCGGGATGTCTACTAGACTCTGGTTTGGACAGATTTAAGTGAATTATTCCTAAGAATTACAGGCCTACAATATAAAACACCAAATTTCCATGCAAAATAATTGTACTGCTTTCAGCACCTAAAATCTAAAATAATAATACCGCCAGGGAGGTTAAAGGAGAATTATACAAAAAAAGATTAGTTAAATCCACAAGTGCTTTTTTTACCACTACTATTCCTTTATACTGGCTTTTGACATTTACAAATGCAGCAATCTAGAAAGAATTTGGATGAAAGGTTTAGCACTGGGAAACATTTTTGAAAGATAAAATGTGCGTTTTATATACAACTATACAGATCAGACCAAAATGAGGGACAAATGAGGACAGAGGGACATTTTTCCAAATCAGGGACAGTCCCTCGAAATCAGGGACAGTTGGGATCTATGCATTAGGTCTAAAATCAAATCAGTATGTCCTGATTAAAGGTACCCATAGGCATTATGTCATACTTGCCTGATCCTGTCAGTTTTAAGTAGGATGGATGATGGTTGTTCTTTTATGGCGATGCTTAGACATTAGCACACATGTCAACAATTGGCAAGGGGGGGGGATTTTACAACTACATTTTCCTGTACGACAGTCTTAACAGATACCACATCCAGGAACTTTGTGATGAAAGTAGTAATAACTGTAAGCGCATATACAGATGAATGCATACAATACTGAGGGTATATTAGATTAGCCAGGCATTAAGTCCAAGGCCATAGTAGTGGCAGTCCAGGGGTTAATTAAGTCTCTGACCGTTCAGGATATGAGAAGCTGGCTGGTGGGTGGTTGGTCTAAAGAGGCGGCTGCTGTCCTCAGAGAGCTGGCTCTGTGGTATTGCAAGAGGGGGTGGAGAAAGGAAGCGCCACCTGAGTGCAGTATTAGTATGAAAGTTTTAATGACACATTAAAAAATAACACTTACAAGAAGGACATGATAAAAAGGCTCATCTGTGAGTAGCAATCACGCACAGATTGCTACTCACAGATGAGCCTTTTTATCATGTCCTTCTTGTAAGTGTTATTTTTTAATGTGTCATTAAAACTTTCATACTAATACTGCACTCAGGTGGCGCTTCCTTTCTCCACCCCCTCTTGCAGGAACTTTGTGATGTGCAAGCCTCAAATTAAACAAAGTAAAAATATTTCCTTTACTTTCTCTGACTGAGCCCAATCCTTCATTTGCATCTCACATGCTCCCCTCCCAGACACTGCGGCTCACAGTGGGAGGGGTCCAGCAACAAAGACAGTGCTGTCAATCCAGGAAGCAGTGGGCAGGACTAGGTGTGGCCAGGTGCTGATTGACAAGCTACAGGCTTATGGGTCAGCAGAGACAATGCTGATAGCCACGCCTCCTGTATCCCACAGTATTGTGAGTGGCAACTCTGCTTGAAATTCAGGAGCAGTGCAGCATCGTTGCCACACCATCACAGGAAGCTGTATTAGGTGGAGCTCACTGGCAGGGTCAGCAGATATTTGTAGGAACTTGCAGGGGGACTAAGAGAAAACTGTAAGCTACCTTTATAATTAAATGCAACACTTCATTGTATTTAATGGTAGGCCATAGTTCTACTTTAATCAGGTGTTTTGGGGTCAAAAGACTATTGTTCCTCTTATATAACAAAAAAAAAAATATTACAGCTGTATGAGAAGCCTTTGATGGAAACGGCCATTCCCTATCTCATGGGCTATGTGATAGTTCCTGGGCAGTGACATCAGTCTGAGTGAAGCTCAATAGATTCATCCATTGTCTAGTATTTACAATGCAGCAAAAGGTTTAGGTAATGCTGCCTCCCCTTCCCTTTAAAGGAAACCTGCAATGGCTTCATACACCCTGTTGTTAGAGCCCAATCCGGGAAAGATCAGACTTTTCTGTAGTGTTGGAGCTTACCACTACCTGCTACCCCCCCCCCCCCCCCCATCCACATTACTGCTGGCCAATCACTATAATGGGCTGGCCTCATTGGCCAAAAGCAGTTTGCAGGAACCAGAAAGGGATGGACAAGCTTTGCAACTCTCATAATTGCCAGGGATTTGGATGTAAAGACAAGATACTGTATTGACAGATCATTTTTAAAGAAAAAGTACAGCCACAAAATATCTTTTTTTCATTTTAGATAGAACAGGGAAAGGTTAAAATTGGAGTTTTACTGCTGCGTGTGTCAGTCCTGCAAAGTTTCCTCATCACTTGCTGTCCCCCTTACAACAAAACACACAGGATGTCACAAAAACAGAAAAGGGGACGCAGACAGCAGTAAAAAGCTGGCAAAGTTTCTAACCCTTCCCCACTACCCAAAAACAGTTTTGGGTAGATCGAAATTGGACATTATTCACAATGAATACCTGTAATTTCCATGTAAATGATTGCTTTAGATCATACATCACTTTTAGTATGACAGCGCATTCAGAGGTACAAAAATGAACACACACTCCATTTATTTGACTTGAATTTCCTCAGCAGTTACCAGGCAAAATATGAACTCAACACTGCCCTCTTGTGTCCATCAAATGAATTACCACGCATATTTTCCAAATTGCTTTTCTGCATGAATTATTAATTATGTGGGTCACACGTATCAAAAACAAATACTGAAAAGTAGTCAAATATTTTTAGATAGGCAAGTTAATACTAGAATTAAGACATACAGGACAGGGAAAGGCGTGACTGCTGTGGGTTAGTAGATATCATGATATTGGCACGTCAGTTCAGGTCATCTCTTCCATGTTTTGGAATTTAGAGGAGTGCTTTTTATGTTCATAGATAACGTTTTAGCAGTAGTAGAGCTTTGTACCGCATTAGCTATTAATTATTGCCAAAATTTTGGAATTTAAGTGATAAACATTATTGACTTACTTAAAGTGGAACTTTAGTCATTTTTCATCTTTCCTTCTATTAAATCTTCTGCCCTTGTTGTTTTAACTTTGGATAGTAATATTTTTTTTCTGCCAGTAAATACCTTATACAGCCCACGTTCTGTTTCTTGCCTAGGCTTATGACATCATGCACAGCTCTCTCTCTCTCACTCTCTTGAGAGTTTGTCAGGAAAGAGTGGGGATGAGTCATAAGAGGGCCAATGAGAGCTGCAGGGCTGCAGAGCTGGAGGTGTGCCTCTGTGTGTCTGTGTAAATCCAGGAAATGAACAGGCAGCAGCTTCAGCTGCCCACAGTTAAAATGGATGCAGCCAGACTCAGTGGAGGGAGATTTCTGTAGCATATTTGGCAAGTACAGAATGACAGTATATATAAAATAATATGCAAAGTGGTTGGAGGGAAGCTTCAGAATGGAAAAGATGTTTTTATTACAAATGATGCGAGTAGACTGCAGTTCCTCTTTAAAGAAGTAAGGTTTCAGAACTCATTGGGTTCTTTCCTCATGCATTAATAACATGAAATAGCCAATAAAGAGTATCAACCAAATTCCAAAGATCCAGATCAACTTTTTTTTAAGGGATAGTAGAGTTAATGTGTGCAATCCATATTTCCTTGCTTAAAAGGTGTCCTTTTATTCAGTATATAGAGGCTTTGTTTTTCTTTTATTTAGCTGTAAATAAGATTTCCTGTAAGAAGCTAAGCATGTAAATGTCTAGCAGCAAATCTTCCCCTGTATCGGGAAACTGTTTCCCGATCTGGCAAATGATCAAAATTGGGGCAAAATTCCGTCAAAAATTACTTTTATTTGACATTGCATTTGCTTTGATCCATTTGTAGATTGTTGATCAGGTATTAGATCACTGTGGGTAAAATGGTTCTAAGATAAAAAAAATACCTTAATGCAATCTCTGTATAAGGTAAAAAATGCGACTCCAATCGTCCTAACCCCTGCCCCTAATCACTTACCTGACTTCTCTCACTGATTCAGTGCTGTCCCAGCTGCAGCAACACTCCTCTCTTCATAGTCTCACAGAACTAAGAGCAATGGCTACCATAGGCTCCTGCTGCTGTCCGTCAAACTCCTGTGAGGAGGGAGCTGGGGCGTGGCTTACTGGTGCTGTGTGTGTCTATGGATGCCTGCATGGTGCCTCCTTAGCACACGGCTTGCTGAAGAGGCACTTGGAGGAGCTGACAGTAACAGCAGGGGACTCCGGTGGAGGAGGTAATGAATGCGCTGTGCAATATAACTGCACAGAGCAGGTAAGTATATGTGTGTATGTATGAATATATATATGTATATATTTTTTTTTATTTATTGCAGGTACTTATATAGCGTCAATTTATGCAACGCTCTACATATACATTGTACATTCACATCAGTCCCTACCCTCAAGGAGCTTACAATCTAAGGTCCCTAACTCACATTCATACATACTAGGGACAACTTAGACAGTATGTGATTAACCTACCAGCATGTCTTTGGAGTGTGGGAGGAATCCAGAGTACCCGGAGGAAACCCACGCAGGCACAGGGAGAACATGCAAACTCCAGGCAGATGGTGTTGTGGTTGGGATTCAGACCAGCGACCCTTTTTGCTGCTAGGTGAAAGTGCTATCCACTACACCACTGTGCTGCCCAAAAAAAAAAAATATATATATATATCTATATATATATATATATATATATAGATATATATATATATATATATATCTATATATATTTATATTTATATATTTTTTTTTTGTTTTAAAGCAGAAAATCCTGTAAATGTTGACAGAAACCTTATATAACAGCCTAATGTATGGTCAGTATTGGTGACTCAGGGAGGGAACTCATCTCAAAATGTACAAAGAGGATAGTTTGTTTCCAATATTCCTCCAATATGTCTGTTCAGCTTTTGGTGTTTAGAAATATATAACATTTTTTTATATGGTCGAAAAGCCAATTCAGACCTGAATAGTTTGTAACAATTACCCTCACTGATAGGTTAATATCAGACATAACTTTTATTCTGTACATTTATTTTAAATCTGTCTCAGTATGTTATATGGAAAGATAATTGTATGTAATATTTGATATATTTCTCTTTCAGGGTGTGATTGCAGAAATAAAAATTAAGAATGACCCTAGAGCCGCAGAGCTTCAATGTGAAGAGGAAGGAGACGATTCTGATGGGGTAAGTTTCCCATTGGCTGGGTGATCACAGATTTCACCCCAGTGTTACTCAGCGAGGCTTAAAACCTTTACAGCCTGTTACTGATCGTGCCATGATAATGGAAATGTATTCCAACCCAAATATTCATTCACAGACACGTTACATGAGATCACTGCTATTACAGCCCATTGACAAGTCAATGCTTCAACTTTAGTGCTCTCTACAGCATTCATAAAAATGACTTGTTCACATTTGAAATCTCTCTTAGTAAAATCTGTTATACAAGATCAGAGGGGAAAAAACATAAAAAGAGAATGCAATGGACAGCACAGAAAAAGTAAAATAATATGAAAGAAATAAACCAAACCAATAACTACTCCAAACCACTGGGAAGAGTCATGTTCTTTCACTGGTACCAAACCATTATCTGCAGCAGCCCTGAGGGCCACACAGTGAGTGCCAAGGGTGCCGTATTTTGCCCTCAGGCCACAGGTTGGACACCAGGGGGTTAGAACCTCTGCCCATGTTTTACTGTTTTCTTTGCCCCCCTATTTGTTATTTGTCTTACTTTAAAACCACTTACCGACCGGCTCATGTAGATATATATGTCGGCAGTTTGAAGATGGACATCTCGGCAACAGCAGCAGCTGCTGCCACAACCGAGGTATCCATCTTTAGAGCCAGCGGTTCTGTTTACGATAATGGTGGCTTCTGCGGCGGAATCGCCGCAAGATCACCGTTATCGGCAGTGGGAGAGGTGCCGTCCCCCTCCCGCCGCTCTCCCACGCCCTCTGCCGCTTACCGGAGCCGTCGGTAGCAGCGGAGGCGATCGAGACTATTCTGTGTCTGTGTATGGAGACGAGTGAGGGGAAGATGGCGCCCACCCGTCTCCATACCATAGGAGGGTGGAAGCGACGTCAAAACGTCACTTCCGTCTATACGTCTTTAAGGCACATTTTTTCAAATGACTTTTTTTATTTGCATTTTAGTGTAAATATGAGATCTGAGGTCTTTTTGACCCCAGATCTCATATTTAAGAGGACCTGTCATGTTTTTTTCTATTACAAGGGATGTTTACATTCCTTGTAATAGGAATGAAAGTGACCCAATTTTTTTTTAAGAAAAAACAGTGACAAAATAAATAAAATTAAGTAAAATAAATGTAAAAAAAAAAACATTTTTTTTTAATGCGCCCCGTCCCGACGAGCTCGCGCGCAGAAGTGAACGCATACGCGAGTAGCGCCCGCATATGAAAACGGTAGTCATACCACACATGTGAGGTATCGCCATGATCGGTAGAGCGAGAGCAATAATTCTAGCCCTAGACCTCCTCTGTAACGCAAAACATGCAACCTGTAGAATTTTTTAAACGTCGCCGGTGGAGATTTTTGAGGGTAAAAGTTTGAGGCCATTCCACGGGTGGGCGCAATTTTGAAGCGTGACATGTTGGGTATCAATTTACTTGGCGTAACATTATCTTTCACAATATAAAAAAAAAATTGGACTAACTTTACTGTTGTCTTATTTTATTATTCAAAAAAGTGAATTTCTTCCAAAAAAAAAGTGCGCTTGTAAGACTGCTGCGCAAATACGGTGTGAAAAAAATTATTGCAATGACTGCCATTTTATTCTCTAGGGTGTTAGAAAAAAAACAATATATAATGTTTGGGGGTTCTAAGTAATTTTCCAGCTAAAAAACCTGTTTTAAACATGTAAACACCTAAAATCCAAAACGAGGCTAGTCCTTAACATTAGAGGTTAGGTTAGGTATTAAGGTTTGGGTGAGAGCACAGGTAAATGTTAGGGGTCACATTAAAGATCGGTTAGAGGTTAGGGACATATTACAAGCAACAAACTCACATAAAGAATCTTGAAATATACAGTATGTGATAAATGGAAGTGAATGTGCACAATGCTGCCATCTGGTGGTGTTTGATGCAAGTAAATGTCACATTATACATTTGTATGTATAAAGAATATCCCGTGATATCACCACCTAGTGGCAGCTTAAAGCTGCTGCATTAAAAGCTGTTATACTGAATATTTTAGAAGCTGAATGTCTTTCTTTTTGTAATTTTATATATATATATATTTTTTTTTTATTGCTACAGTCATCTGGAGACTTTGGCAGTGGCCTTCCAGAAGAGGACGTGGTTGAGGTAAGGCACAGATTGGGGCCTCTAACAAATTGATGGGTAACAGGGCTACAGTAGAGAATCGGGATTAGTGATTTTTTTGTATAACACCAAAATATTTTGTAGGATTTTTCAGATTACATTAATCATATGAGAAACACATAGGAAAGTGTCCAAAAGGGAATTGATACGAAGATAAAGACTACTTTGTGTTGCATCTGTTCAATAATCAGATCATGTAAAGTGTATTTCTTTGTTATAGAAATATTGGAGTCACCAATGTGGAACAAGCATGGTGGATAAGATATCACACTTTACTGGTTTCATACTTGCTCCAGGTCAGCAGGTAGTGAACCTGGTATCAAGGTGACAGCAGCTCCATATATTACACTTAGTCACCCTGGCTCTGGAGGAAACTTGCCAGTAAAAGGATGGCTATAGGAAGTACTTACCTACTGCTATGGCATTGCTCCTTCACTGGTTGAAATGCTGCAGAATCTCCTTTGCCAATAAGGGAGCAGTAAAGAATTGACACCATAGCATCAGGTGACTGCTGATCCTGTCACTAGTTAACTACCGCCAGTGACAGAATCACTAGTGTGACATTGGCCTTAAAGTGTTACTAAACCCAGGACTCTGCATTCACTATATCTTGTCTCCCTCAGTACATATAAAATGAAATTTAATCGTTTTAGTAAATATAAACAGCTAAATACCTTTTCTCATCAGCAGTACATAGCAGTCTTGTGACTTCTATCAGTGTCTGGTTAAAGCTTGTAGGAGTTTTAATTCTCTTCTGACTGTCCTATTAGGCTGCAGGACCCCTGAGCCTCTGTCTGGACAGTGCTGATTGGCCCTGTCCTGATCACATGCACTCTCCCAAGAACAAAAAAAAACTCTTTAGCAATACACACCAAACTGAGCATGTGCAGAGTGACTCCAAAGGCTCTGTCTTATCAGGAGATGGATTTGGGACAGTGGACGAAGGGGGAGGGGGGGGGATCAGGGGAAGACAGGTTTAAACAGCTTTCTTACACGGTGAGTATAACAAGCATGCTTTACTGCATATAAAGATGGATTTTACTGTTGTGGGTTTAGTAACACTTTAAAGTTACAATTTAACTCTAAATTCTCTTTGGAAAAGTATTGAAGATTTAAATGAAAGCACCAAACCTCTGAGTTTTGCCTGCGGTGGATGAGTGACAAGTTCACTTTATAGAGTTCACTATAATCAATCTTACAAGTATGTGTGTTCTCAAGGGCCAGTGTCAGGTAGATCTATGAATATAATATAACCAGCGTGTTCATGGATTGCAGAACTTATAGAACCTGGAACAATGCACCAACTGGGAATTGAACCCAGGACCGCATTTATTCTATAGGTGTCTTGCTGCCTCACGCCGGTCTTTTTCACTGATAGGGGAAGCCATTGCTTCCTTTTTATTTGTTAGTGCCACTCTTACATCACAACTAGACCATTATATAATGGTGAATCCCCAGGGGATAGCACATGTCATTTTTGTTTTTTATCATACATGCTATAAAGTTCCATATTCTGTATTGTAGTACAGTGTATTATAGTGTTTTCTTCTCTCAGCTTGATTTTTTATTGTATTCCTGGTTTCACAATGGGTCACCCAACATGAATATGTTTGTTGTTGGTGCATATAGGTGAGATAAATCATTCACCTACATATTTAGCCCTACACCCCCAGTTCCTATATATCTCAGTTGGGCCACCCATCTCATGGGTGGGCCAATAAGGAGCCCTGGGGGTATGCAATGCCTTCTTATTCATTGTCTACGTTTGCATTTTAAGATCCCCCTAGTGTAGTGGCACCTGCAACACACTAGGAAACTCTGGGGTGTCTGTACCCACATTCTTCACAGTTTGCATGGGCTACATTAAGAATAGATGCATGTTAATAAAATTTTAAGGTGATCAAACTTACTCTGGAGTAAGGGAACTGTAGCAAATAATTTGTCTCATCATGTTTAACAATGGCTTCTATTCTATTATTTAGGTGACTCGTGCTCCACAAGTAATAGCGCTGGCTCCTATCACAGTACCCCCCATACAGAGACCATCTATAGAAAATGAGCGTCAGATCATAAAGAAGGTTAAAGAGACTATACAAAGAGTTGATGTTTCAGGTATAGAAAATAATACATTGCCTTGTACAAAATCACGTTCTAATGCCCTGTACACACGGTCGGATTTTCCAACGGAAAAAGTGCGATCGGATTATGTTGTCGGAAATTCCGTTCGTGCGTGGGCTCCATCTGACTTTTTCCGTCGGAATTTCCGACACACAAAGTTTGAGAGCAGGATATAACATTTTCTGACAACAAAATCCGATCATTTAAATTCCGATCGTGTGTACACAAATCCGACGCACAAAGTGCCACGCATGCTCAGAATAAATTAAGAGACAAAAGATATTGGCTACTGCCCCGTTTATAGTCCCAACGTACGTGTTTTACGTCACCGCGTTCAGAACGATCGGATTTTCTGACAACTTTGTGCGACCATGTGTATGCAAGACAAGTTTGAGCCAACATCCGTCGGAAATAATCTGATGGATTTTGTTGTCGGAATGTCCGATCGATGTCCGATCGTGTGTACAGGGCATAAGAGTACTGTTTTTACAATAAATACATTTTTTGTTGCAGATTTGTTTATGTTAAAGTTGTGCTTATTTTTCTGCTTCTGATGCACCTTTCTATATTAACAAAGCAAAGTTTAGGTAGCAGCCAACTGGAAAGCCATGGAGGAGTTTTCCTGGTATCTGTAATAAGAGGGGTGCCATTCAGCTGTCATTCAACTTCACAGTGAAGGGGACACCTGCTGGCCAACTGGTGTCATGACCATCGTGTTTAATGGAAACGAGGCTGGACTAGAGAGGCCATATAGAATGAGGTGTGTGCTTAACAGTCTATGCAGTGAACATATCCTGAGTATGAATACATTGACCCATAAACAAAGGTAAATGCACATTAAAGACAATCTTTATTGCATCGACTGTTGGGCACACACCTTATTCAAAGTCCCAAACTCTCTCCTATTTCCTACTTAACAGGGATGGAGGCACTTGTTTATTTGGACCTCAGAGTCCCAAACTTTTTCCATATCATAGATATATTGTCTTTGCTTCGAAGCCACATCCCATCAGCAGTGCCGGGACAAGGTCATCTAGTGCCCAGGGCGAACATGCCGAAATGTGTCCCCAAAAGATGCATGAGCATTATGTGCCAGCAAAAATCCCCCCCCCCCCCCCAAAAGAAACTGGCAACTAATCTGCATGTTTACCCCCTAAGCAAAAATGACCCCTCTTCCCAGTACAAATCTGCCCCCCTGCTTAAATTCCCCCTCCCAGAACAAATATTTGTTCCTATACCCCAAATCCCCCCAGCACAAGTGCCCTCCCCCCCAAAAAATAAATCACCCCTCCTAGCATAAATCCTTTACCACTAAAATTTCCCCTCCAATTACACATCCTCTCACCCTAATCCAAATCCCCCCCCCCCAAATCCCCAAATTTCCCCTCCTAGCACGATTCCCCACACCATATCACCTCTTGTAGCACAAAAACCTTAATCTCCCCTCCTAGTACAAATCTACTTCCTCCATCCCCATCCCAACACAGATCCCCCTAAATCTCCACTCCTAGCACACTCCCTCAAATTTCCCCATCTAGAACAATTCTTACCCCCTGCCACCCCCCAAATCCCCCCTTCCAACACAAATCCCCTTCTCTCCAATCTCCTCATGGCCCCCACCCACCTCACATGATACCTCAGTGCCCAGGGCAGCCACCACTCCTGCCCACCCCTTGTCCCGGCCCTGCCCATCAGTTACATTAAGTAGTTCAGGCTTTCTTGGCTTCCTTCACAAGTAACTAAATAAATCATTGTAACCTAATGTTTACTACAGAAATGACTATACAGGCAGGACTGTCATACCAATCATGTCAAATCAATACTGCTCATGTTTTTTTTTTATTTAACGGATGCTCCATAACACTGTTGTATTTTATGTCACAGTGTATGTGGCCTTGTAAATCACTTCATGATCTTGAGTTCCAAATAGGAACACTTCTTTCTGTATTAGAAACAAAAATGTAAATAAAGTTGGAATTAGAAAAAATACTGCTATTTATGTTATACAATATTTTATTATACTGGAGCAAATAGCAGTTCTTATCAGATTCATAAAAAGCTACAAACTATTTTTTGTGGCTATCCTATAACCAACATACAGATCTGGGACTTTTGAGTCAGAATTTGTAGTCTATATACTTGTTCTGGGCCAGTGACTTGGAAAGTACAGAAGCCACTGAACCTGTTTGATAGCCAAGGAATGGGCATTTTTAGAAGGAAAGGTCTGTTTGAGCTGGCTAAATACGTCCTCAATCCAGGTATTCTTTAAGATCACAGGAAGTGGGTCACAGCCCGATATCATTGTAGAACCTCTCGTTACAGGCCAACCTGGACAGAAAGGAGAGAAAGGAGACACAGGCGATCGTGGTCTAAAGGGTGAAGTAGGACCAGTTGGGCCTAAAGGAGAAACTGGTGACAGCACAAGTGCGGGCATTGGTCCTAAAGGTGATAAGGTGAGTTCTATTCAACTACGCCTGAAATGGATTATTTAGGTTTCAATGCTTATTGTCCTATAACTGTGTGTGTGTTAGTAGTGTGTTAGATATCGCCATCACAATGTCTGTTTCCACCTGACCACCACAGACATTTCAAAGCCATATAATAGTGACAAATTTCTTTCCCTGATTATTTTTTATATTTGTAGAGCAAACAAATATCATAGCTCAGGTATAAAAGATAAAAGGAATGATGTCAGTTTCAAATGTAAAAACACAGATTATTGCAGCTCTGTATTCATATATATATAGTATCTCACAAAAGTGAGTACACCCCTCACATTTTTGTAAATATTTTATTATATCATTTCATGTGACAACACTGAAGAAATGACACTTTGCTACAATGTAAAGTAGTGAGTGTACAGCTTTTATAACAGTGTAAATTTGCTGTCCCCTCAAAATAACTCAACACAGCCATTAATGTCTAAACCGCTGGCAACAAAAGTGAGTACATCCCTAAGTGAAAATGTCCACATTGGGCCCGATTATCCATTTTCCCTCCCCGGTGTCATGTGACTCGTTAGTGTTACAAGGTCTCAGGTGTGAATGGGGAGCGGGTGTGTTAAATTTGTTGTTAACGCTCTCACTCTCTCATACTGGTCACTGGAAGTTCAAAATGGCACCTCATGGCAAAGAACTCTCTGAGGATCTGAAAAAAAGATTTGTTGCTCTACATAAAGATGGCCTAGGCTATAAGAAGTTTGCCAAGACCCCGAAACTGAGCTGCAGCATGATGGCCAAGACCATACAGCAGTTTAACAGGACAGGTTCCACTCAGAACAGGCCTCGCCATGGTTGACCAAAGCAGTTGAGTGCACATGCTCATCATCATATCCAGAGGTTGTCTTTGGGAAATAGACGTATGTGTGCTGCCAGTATTGCTGCAGAGGTTGAAGGGGTGGGGGTTCAGCCTGTCAGTGCTCAGACCATACTGCATCAAATTGGTCTGCATGGCTATCATCCCAGAAGGAAGCCTCTTCTAAAGATGATGCACAAGAAAGCCCGCAAACAGTTTGCTGAAGACAAGCAGACTAATGACATGGATTACTGGAACCATGTCCTGTGGTCTGATGAGACCAAGATAAACTTATTTGGTTCAGATGGTGTCAAGCATGTGTGGGGGCAACCAGGTGAGGGGTACAAAGACAAGTGTGTCTTGCCTACAGTCAAGCATGGTGGTGGGAGTGTCATGGTCTGGGGCTGCATGAGTGCTGCCGGCACTGGGGAGCTACAGTTCATTGAGGGAACCATGAATGCCAACATGTACTGTGACATACTGAAGCAGAGCATGATTCCCTCCTTTCAGAGACTGAGCCGCAGGGCAGTATTCCAACATAACGACCCCAAACACACCTCCAAGATGACCACTGCCTTGCTAAAGAAGCTGAGGGTAAAGGTGATGGACTGGCCAAGCGTGTCTCCAGACCTAATCTCTATTGAGCATCTGTGGGGCATCCTCAAACAGAAGGTGGAGGAGCACAAGGTCTCTAACATCCACCAGCTCTGTGATGTCGTCATGGAGGAGTGGAAGAGGACTCCAGTGACAAATATAATGGTGGCCACACAAAATATTGACACTTTGGGCCCAATTGTGACATTTTCACTTAGGGGTGTACTCTTTTTTGTTGCCAGCGGTTTAGACATTAATGGCTGTGTGTTGAGTTATTCTAAGGGGACAGCAAATGTACACTGTTATACAAGCTGTACACTCACTTCTTTACATTGTAGCAAAGTGTAATTGCTTCAGTGTTGTCACATGAAAAGATATAATAAAATATTTACAAAAATTTGAGGGGTGTACTCACTTTTATATATATATAGCATGTTAGTTCAGCTTAAAACCATCATTGCCGACTCAAAACCAATAATGAACTGCTGTGTAGCAAGATTTGTTTAGTAAAATCTGCCAGTATTTACAGTCTGGGGTGTTCCACCATTAGAGCCATTTAAGCTATTCCTTTCATAAGCTCAAGTTAAAGTGATTGTAAATAAATGTAAAAAAAAAAACATGTCATACTTACCTACTCTATGCAGTGGTTTTGCACAGGGCAGCCCTGATCCCCTTCTTCTCGTGTCCTTCTCGTGTCCTTTGCCAGCAAAAAGACAATAAAAAGACAATAACATAAAAAAAACATAGCCTTTAGAGCCACTTTAATATTGTGTCACAAATAACATCATACTTACATTTATCTTTAATAACTTTAGAACTGAGATTCTACTCTGATTAGGGGAATATCTTCTCATGGGATTAGCCTGACAAGTGTGCCATCCATGACAACTTTTAATTCAGTATTCTGATTGCTTATACAATTCATAAATGGTCCTGTTGATGCATAAATGCTCAATAACCCACGACAAGAACGATCACTGTAAACCCTGTTTCTGTGACAATCTACAACTACAACAGTTTGATGGTCTGCAGTCAGACTACAGGGCACATGGCAGGAGCTGATATAAAGATAATCTACATTAAATACTCATTCTAATATGTTAAAAAAGAAGATAAAGTGGACCTTTGGGCAAATAAAAAAAAACGACACTCCAGTTTGATTAGACATTCATTCAAAAATCAAAAAACATATTCATTAAATGTTGCTGGTATAACAAAATTAGCTATTATTATTATATTACAGGAATTATATAGCGGCAACAGTTTGCTCAGAAGAGTATAAAGCGAGTCAGTACAGATACAAGAGGGCCCTCTATACAGTGTGGCAGGTTTAAATCACAAGGCTGGCTAAGGAGAATTTCAGATCTTTTGGCTGGTAAACTCTACACACGTAGGAAACCACACACTGGCATAGTCAATCGTTAAACGATGAATACGATTCTGGCTTCAGCTCAGACCCTTCCCGTTGACCCTGTCCTTTGAAGCGTTTCACCCAATAGGACTTTTTTGGTCAGTTGAACATATTCATGTGTGGAACGGGACATGCTCCTGCAGAGGACTGGCACCTGGAGCAGCGGAGGCTTACTATTGGTACTGTTTAGCATTACTATTACTACACATGTAGGAAGCCACACACTGGCATAGTCAATCGTTAAACGATAAATAGGATTCTGGTTCAGCTCAGTCCCTTCCCGTTGACCCTGTTCTTTGATGCGTTTCACCTGATTATTTATTTGGTCAGTTGAACATATTCATGTGTGGAACGGGACATGCTCCTGGAGAGGACTGGCACCTGGAGCAGCGGAGGCTTACTATTGGTACTGTTTAGCATTACTATTACTACACATGTAGGAAGCCACACACTGGCATAGTCAATCGTTAAATGATGAATAGGATTCTGGCTTCGGCTCAGTTCCCTCCCGTTGACCCCATCCTTTGACGCGTTTCACCCGATATGGACTTATTTGGTTAGTTGAACATATTCATGTGTGGAACAGGACATGCTCCTTGAGATGACTGGGACCTGGAGCAGTGGAGGCTTACAAGCAGTACTGTTTAGCATTACTATTACTACACATGTACAGTAGGTGTTTCAGTTGTGTATTTAACTGTTGTAGTTTTTAACACCTTTACATAAATTGTCTTTATATCTTTTGGACTGTTTCATCATTCCGTTTGTTTGACATTGTTAATACCTGTGCTTTTAATTTCTATTAACTTAGGGCCAGAAAGGAGAGCTTGGAGTCAAAGTGAGTAACAGCTGTATACATATTGTTGGATATGCTTGTGATTTTAATTCTGTAGATTGGCTATCCACTCCACATGTAATACCTATCAATTTGTCTCTTTAGGGTGATGCTGGGTTTGGATATCCTGGTCCTAAAGGACAGAAAGGAGAAAATGGAGTAAGTGGACCACCGGGACCACCTGGACCCTCTGGGCCTTCTGTTGTCCAGAAAGCTGATGGCTCAACTGTGCAGCAGATTACAGGACCACGGGGCCCCCCAGGTCCTGAAGGGCCCCCAGGAAAAGAAGGAGAGCCTGTAAGTATAAGGTGCAATGAACTGGCATTGAATTGGCCTTAGATGATATGAGTGGTAAGACATTTTTGGAGCTTTAATAAGATCATATCAGGTTCAAAATTATTGTAAAATATAGGATACACGAGAACCCAACTCCAGCCAAAACTATTAGTTTTGGATAGCTTAGGGCAGGATTAATCTCTTTAAAGCAGGCCATAAACGGATCCAGCTGAACTGGATAAATTCCAATTCATCTATGGGAAGGCTGATTGTTTTAAAGTTGATCTATCGATCGACTTCAGTACAACCAGCCTATAGGGTATTTCGTTTAATGGCAGTTGACATGTATATCTGCCGGCAGTCATCATTGTATTCTGACGGCTGGGAAACCTCCCACTGTAAGAATACTTTAGCATAGCGGGAGGGACTGACTAACTAACTGTGTGTTGATGGGGGAATTGAACAATTTTTTTTCTTCAACCCATGGTTGCATAATGTATGGCCTGATTAAGACCACCTCAGTATTGTACTTGCTGTCTTTTTTTATGTTCCCCTACTGCGATCAGGACAAAAAGTGAGGGAAACTCCCTGATAGCTACACACTGTGCCTAAAACATTTATTATTGCTGCCTTTGTTCCTGTTTGGTGAGATTTTCACGCTCTTCATGCCTTTTGACGGGTGTCAGACAACACAGGAAGTAAAGAGAAATCTCCCCAAAAGGAACACAGTCAGCATTTAAAAGCTGAAAGAGGTACAGACCCTTTCACACTCTATCTAAGCCTAAAAAATATGTTGTTGGAGTTGGGCTTTCAATTATAGTGTACAGTATAACATAACAAGAAGAAAAATTGTATATAGTGTAGCTCACCAATTTTGTGACTATTTTAGGTTTATAAGTCACTGTTTAAGGCCGGGTTCACACATGCTGCGGCCGCGGCTTACAGCAGGGGGTTCCTGTTCACCGATTCAGGTGCGAATCAGGTCTGAATTTTTGACTGAATTCACACCTGATTCGGAGCCAAAAACGCACAGGACCCTTTCCAAATGCAAACTCTATAGAGAGTCGGTCACACTCTCCTGTCATGCGAATTATATGCGGGGAAAGCATAAGTGTGAACCCAGCCTACTAGTTAGAAAACCATGTATTTACATAATCTTACCATCACAGGCTTCATATTACCAGTTCTTTTTTATTTCAGGGTGATCCTGGTGAAGATGGCAAAGCTGTAAGTCTATAATGTTTCTCTATATATTTTATCTATACCTGTTTTTTTTAATACAAATAATAACTTGCTACTTCTCCTTCCTCACTACTACTGTGCTTGGACCATCCTGCCACTGTCCTATTAAGTTAAGGCCTTGTACACACTGATCATTAAAAAACTCTCTTTTTAGGGGCACCTGGCTTTTTTTTTCTGCCTCTAAATGCCCCTGCATATTAGCTTATGTGTCCATGCACATATAGGTGTTTAGAGGGGCTTTTACAAGCACCCACTGCCTGCACGTCTAGGAGCAGCAGCGTTTTGGCAGAAAATAAAAGTGTGGACGCGTGTAGATGCAGCAAAATTGCATGTTAATGTTAGGCGTGTCAAGCACTTGAGCATTAATTCATTTCAGTGCCCCGAATAAATTATTATTCTGGCCAGTTGGATGAATTTTTACCCAAGCGCTTGACACACCCAAATGGGATTACACGCGTTTACAATCATCAAGCGTTTTTTCTGCCAAAACGCTGCTCCCGGGAGGAAAAGCGTTCAGAAGAGCTGGGCCTACATGTGGCTAAATGTGTAATTTATTTAAAGAATTTTATCAAACGGGATAAGTGACTTAAAGGAAACCATTGCACAAAATATTATAATCTGATAAATGTATGCAGTTGATACATTATAAGATAATATTCATTATGTGAATTGCTTAACCACTTCAATACAGGGCACTCATACACCTTCCTGCCCAGACCAATTTTCAGCTTTCAGCGCTGTCGCAGTTTGAATGACAATTGCGCGGTCATCCATCATTGTACCCAAATTAAATATGGTAACATTTTGTTCCCACAAATAGAGCTTTCTTTTGGTGGTATTTGATCACCTCTGCAGTTTTTATTTTTTGCTATACAAATAAAAAAAGACCGAAAATTTTGAAAAAAATAAAAGTTTTGCTTTTGTTTCTGTTATAAAATTTTGTAAATAAGTACGTTTTCTCTTTCACGGATGGGCACTGATAAGGCGGCACTGACAGGCTACACTTAGAGGCACCTCTCTTCTCTTTTATACTCCGTTGTGACGTGGCGCTACTCGTATTGCAAGACATTGCTCGTTAAAATTTACTTTAAAAATGTGCTTGTCTTGTAAAACACTCGCAGACCAAGTTACTCGCTATCCAAGGCTTTACTGTAATTTTTTTTATGTGTTTTTTAGTTCAGCCAGTAGACTGAACAGATTTATCCATTCACTCAAACGAGGTGGATGGAGGAACCCCCCCTGCTGGGGCATTGTATACTGACAGTGGGACCGGCACTGTCAGAATACACTGATTGGCGGCTGCAGCCGCTGATTGAAAAGTTTTCCGATATGTACGCTAGAGAGAAGTCGATCAAATGGTCAACTTCTGTCAAACAGGGACAGCCGCACACTGATTGAAATTTGGCCAGTCCCAGCTGAACCGGCCGAATTTCGATCTGTCTGTGGCCAGCTCTAGGCTTTGTTCAGATGCCTTTAAAGGCTAACTCCATCTTTTACACCATGTTACATGCTGCACCCTGCTATATGTGGACCATACTGTCCAGCTAAAGGGAAAAAAGAGGATAGGAAAAACTTTGTAACATAGTCAGGGGTGCTTGCAAAAGTCATTCGTGGATTTACATGGTTTCACTGTTCTTTTATAAACAAAAAACTGTTGCTGCATCCACTTGAGCACTCTTGTCAGTGTTGTAGTTTGTACCAAACCCCTTCACTCTCACTTTTTCTGTACAGATTGGTATACTTGTAAATGTAAAGAAAAATATAAATGCAAGCATGCGAAGTAAAAAATAAAATAATACACAAAACACCTAAACATCACATATATTAAAGTGGTTGTAAACCCATATAAAAAAACCCTGCAAGACAAAGGCATAATATGCTAGTATGCACCGCATACTAGCTCATTATGAAATGCTTACCTTAGATCAAAGCTGTTGCAGCGGTCCTCGTTCACCGCTGTGACCGGCAACATGTCTCCCGGAGTTATTTCAGGGTTTGCGAGCTCCGGTGCTGCGAGTGGCTGGAGCCGCGATGATGTCACACGTGGGAGCCACCAGTCATGGCACAGGCCCTTTAGAAACGTCACGATCGAGCCGCTTCTCCAGTGCACATACGCTGATGATGTCAGCAAAAGCGTATATGGTAAATACAGTATCTCACAAAAGTGAGTACACCCCTCACATTTCTGTAAATATTTTATTATATCTTTTCATGTGACAACACTGAAGAAATTACACTTTGTTACAATGTAAAGTAGTGAGTGTACAGCTTGTATAACAGTGTAAATTTGCTGTCCCCTCAAAATAACTCAACGTACAGCCATTAATGTCTAAACCGCTGGCAACAAGTGTGTCTTGCCTACGGTCAAGCATGGTGGTGGGAGTGTCATGGTCTGGGGCTGCATGAGTGCTGCCAGCACTGGGGAGCTGCAGTTCATTGAGGGAACCATGAATACCAACATGTGCTGTGACATCCTGAAGCAGAGCATGATCCCCTCCATTCGGAGACTGGGAAGTAGGGCAGGGCAGTATTCCAACATAACGACCCCAAACACACCTCCAAGACAACCACTGCCTTGCTAAAGAAGCTGAGGGTAAAGGTGATGGACTGGCCAAGCATGTCTCCAGACCTAAACCCTATTGAGCATCTGTGGGGGATCCTCAAATGGAAGGTGGAGGAGCACAAGGTCTCTAACATCCACCAGCTTTGTGATGTCATCATGAAGGAGTGGAAGAGGACTCCAGTGGCAACCTGTGAAGCTCTGGTGAACTCCATGTCCAAGAGGGTTAAGGCAGTGCTGAAAAATAATGGTGGCCACACAAAATATTGACACTGTGGGCCCAATTTGGACATTTTCACTTAGGGGTGTACTCACTTTTGTTGCCAGCGGTTTAGACATTAATGGCTGTGTGTTGAGTTATTTTGAGGGGACAGCAAATTTACACTTTTATACAAGCTGAACACTCAATACTTTACATTGTAGCAAAGTGTCATTTCTTCAGTGTTGTCACATGAAAAGATATAATAAAATATTTACAAAAATGTGAGGGGTGTACTCACTTTTGAGAGATACTGTATCTGCTAAACCGTGCAAGTATAGGAGATATTTATACTCAGTACCTACAGGTAAGCCTTATTATTAACAGAGTTTACAACCAAGTTAACCACACACGGTTATCAGAATACAGAGTTATCCTTTAAATGAAAAAATATTGGTTACTCTACTTGTGCAATAGCTGTCTTTAATTATAAAGACTGGTCATAACTTTGTTACTATTTAAATTGATATTTAAGGCTTTCAATTTTTTTTAAGTAACAAACATGTCATACTCACCTGCTCTGTGCAGGGGGTTTGCACAGAGCAGCCCACATCCTCCTCTTCTCAGGTCCCTCACCGGCGCTCCTGGCCCCTCCCTCCTGCCGAGTGCCTCCAGAGCATGCAGGTTGCAATGGTGGCACACAAGCAGGCTCATTCCCAAGCAGTGGCTGCCCATTCACACATAGAGCTGTGGCTCGGCCCTGCCCCCGCTCCCTTATTGGCTCACTGTCTGTGATTGACAGCAGCAGAAGCCAATGGCTCCTGCTGTTGTCTCAGCCAATGAGGAGGGAGAGTCCTCAGAGAGCCAAGGATCTTGTGCACATTGCTGGATCGAGATGGGGCTCATGTAACTATTGAGGGGGGGGGGGCTGGGGGTGCTACTGCACAGAGAAGGTTTTTTACCTTCATGCATAAAATGCATAAAGATAAAAAACCTTGAGGCTTCAGAACCACGTTAAGATAAATAGAGTTAATATACACATAGTTGTTTTTTTTGAGGAGACACTATGCTTTTATTTGCCATTATTGTTTTTTCAAATATTTCATTTTCCATGGAATCTATGAACAAAAAGACAATGCATTTATTTTTCTGGTTTCACCAGTATTAGTTTTAAAAACAGCAAATTTTATCTGAAAAAAAAAGGTATACATTTTATTATATAGTTTGTCTCAATTACAACTAAACGAAAAGGATGTTTTGGTACAAAGAATGGCAAAGTTTTATTTGCAAATAAATAAAAGGCATTTTTCTTTTCAATTGAGCCCATTTCCTTGCTATGTGACACTGACAAACAGAACAATCAAAAAGAATGAAAATAAAAAAGTAAATATGGCACAAAAAAAAAATAGAAATGAAAAAAATCAGCAAATAAATAATAGCTAAGTAGAAGAAGGAATTAATTAGGGCAGAATAAGGTTAACTAGAATATTACGTTTTTATTAAAAAACCTAATTTGTAAGGTTTCTTTACATGATGTCATATGCACACCTTTGATCTACAGTACATATTAATGAAATGGTATACAGTATACAACGAAACAATATATTGTGTCATTGTATTTACTCAGTCACACATTTAGACTATCTGCATGTGTCACTTTGCAGAGGAGCTGCAGCCACTCCTGCTGTATAATACAAAGTAATTAATGGCTGTCATTTTGACAGCTGGTAATTGCTGGTAATAGTGGCAGGGGCAGCGGTGGAAGGTGGAGTGGATTTGGATGTTCGAGATGTGTCTTAAAACTTTGTTGAAGCTCTTTAGACTGTATCTCTAATGTTCTAAATCCTAGCATGATTAAAGTCAGTATAGAGTATAGACCCTTGTTATATAGCAACTCTGCAGCAGGTAAATTAATTTCACAGCAGTCTGATAGAAGTATAAAAACTGTCCCTTTTGGCTGCTGGTGACTAGCTTTTCCTTCTGTTACATTTGCCTATCCCATTTTCTGTTTGTCACAAATATGACTCACCAATTCCAGGAATTTATCTGAGAATATTTTTTCATTCAATACTATGGTTATATGCCCGAAATGTAAATCAACAGCAGGCATTATTTGCATTACAGTATGAAGCACAAAGCAATCCATGAGCCATGCAAAAATATTACCACTTTTTTTTTTTTTTATTCATTTCAAATCCGTATGCCTTTTCACATAACCCATAAATAGTTGGTAATGGTGCATCTTTAAACATGTTAATGTAATAGTGGCTTAATCATTTTCTGTCTGTTAAATTCAGGGCGATACTGGACCTCAAGGATTTCCAGGAACCCCAGGTGATGCAGGACAGAAAGGAGATAAGGTATTTTCAATTTTGTGCTGATTTAATCAGGACATTAATTATTTGCAGGTTTATTTCCAGCAAAATATGTCAAAGTAATGTGTGATTTTGCAACTGTAGTTTGTCTTTATAGCATATTCACTGCAAGTGTGTCATTTGAAGGCGTGATGATTATAACTGTACTTTACACATAGGGTTTTCTTTTTGCAAAAGATACATAAGCACTGCGTTTTGCTCAGCCCACACTGGTGCTTAAAAGGGAACTAAACAGTATCTGACCACCACATATTGAAAACACTATTAAAAATGGTTGTAACTCAAAAAAAAAAAAGAGCTCCTCTTCCCTTATAGCAGATTAAACAGGACAGTGCTCGTGCAATCTAATCCGCCCCTTTCTAAGCTTTGTGGTATTATGAATTTGTGATTCCTTGGCCATTTTTCAGAGAATATGAATGATAACACAAAAACTTTTCTTTTACTCATGGTTAGTGTTTGGCCATTTATTATCAATCAACTGTGTTTACTCTTTTTAAATCATAATCACAACAGAAACTACCCAAATAACCCTGATCAAAAGTTTACATACCCAAGTTCTTAATACGGTGTATTGCCCCCTTTCACATCAATGACAGCTTGAAGTCTTTTGTGGTATTTGTGGATGAGGCTCTTTATCTTCTCAGATGGTAAAGCTAGCCATTCCTCTTGGCAAAAAGCCTCCTGTTCCTGTAAATTTTTGGGCTGTCTTGCATGAACTGCACGTTTGAGATCTCCCCAGAGTGGCTCAATGATATGGTGAGGAGACTGAGATGGCCACTCCAGAACCTTCACTTTATTCTGCTGTAGCCAATGACAGGTCGACTTGGCCTTGTGTTTTAGATCATTGTCATGTTAGAATGTCCAAGTACGTCCCATGCCCAGCTTCTTGGCTGAATGCAATTGTTCCTCCAGTATTTTTGATAACATACTGCATTCATCTTGCCATCAATTTTGACCAAGTTTCCTGCGCCTTTGTAGCTCACAAAACATCAGTGATCCACCTCCGTGTTTCACAGTGGGAATGGTGTACCTTTCATCATAGGCCTTGTTGACTCCTCTCCAAATGTAGTGTTTATGGTTGTGGCCAAAAAGCTAAATTTTGGTCTCATCACTCCAAATGACTTTGTGCCAGAAGGTTTGAGGCTTGTCTCTGTGCTGTTTGGTGTATTGTAAGTGGGATACTTCTTGGCATTTGCGTAGTAATGGCTTTCTTCTGGCGACTCAACCATGCAGCCCATCTTTCTTCAAGTGCCTCCTTATTGTACATCTTGAAACAGCCAGACCATATATTTTCAGAGAGTCCTGTATTTCACCTGAAGTTATTTGTGGGTTATTCTTTGCATCCCGAACAATTTTCCTGGCAGTTGTGGCTGAAATTTTAGTTGGTCTACCTGACCGTGGTTTGGTTCACTGCTGATTGGCATTCTCAATTCCTTGGATATCTTTTTATATCCCTTTCCTGTTTTATAAAGTTCAACTACCTTTTCCCGCAGATCCTTTGAAAATTCTTTTGCTTTCCCCACGACTCAGAATCCAGAAACCTCAGTGCAGCACTGGATGAAAAATGCAAGGATCTGTCAGGGGTCCAGAAACTCATTGACGTTTCATACACACACACTAATTACAAGCAAGCAGATCACAGGTTGAGGATGGTTTCCTTTAATAGCCATTCAAACCCCTTTGTGTAAACTTGTGTGCTTGTTATCAGGCCAAAATCACCAGGGTATGTAAACTTTTGATCAGGGTCATTTGGGTAGTTTCTGTTGTGATTATGATTTAAAAAGAATAAACACAGTTGATTGATAATAAATGGGTTCAGCCAAACACTAACCATGGGTGAAAGAAAAGTTTTTGTGTTATCATTCATATTCTCTGAAAAATGGCCAAGAAATCATAAATTCTGCCAGGGTATGTAAACTTATGAGCACAACTGTAGCTGGCAGTAAAAGTAAAGAACAGCTCCTCTGTTATAGTAATCTCTCCTACACTGTGTAAATGTTTTTGTAAAATTAAGTCTGCAAACACCTTATCTTTGATCTCTTCTGGCCAGCCGGTCACAGTGGTCACGTGACCTTCTCAGCTGACGTCGGAGGGGGAACTCGACCTCTCCCTCTGTAGCCCATAGATCAGAGAAATAGAGGAGCCGGAGATCACATGACCGGCCAAAAAAGAGTAAGGTATTTAAAGGCATTGTTTTAAAAAAGCAATTACACAGTGTAGGAGAGATTAAAAGAACAGATTTGCTGGCTGTAAATTCTTTACCTTTACAACCACTTTAATTCTTTTTTGATATTCAAAACAAATGTACCCATCCATCTCTGTCTCCATGCTTTATTTTGTTAAGAAAACACTTTGAAAAACACCCCATATCATATCTAGCTTCAGCCATCTTGAGTAAAGGCAGATGATTCTTGTAGTATTAACTTTCTGAAACCCATCTGCCCTTAGCTCAGATATGAGCAGGCAGGAGGGTGTGCATATGTAAGAAAGCCCCTCACTCCTTTTTTCTTAATTTGTCTAAATGTTGGTTATAAAGAATATAATACATCTAGCTAAATAAATTCTTATAAATGTAAATACTTTAGATGAGATGAAAGCCAATTTATTTTCTCATTTATGAAGAATAGGCTTCCTTTTTGTCCTCAGTTAGCGGCAGGTAGATTAGTTTCCACATAGCAATCATGCTTATAAAAAAACTGTATTATAAATTGGTGAAAAAAGCATTCTTCATTATATTTCAAGTTTTGCCATCAGCATTTTCATTGACATTGAATTTTGTTGGTGAAAAGCGTAGCATTTAAATCCTTAAAAGGTAAGTCCATATTTCTGACCATATTTCATGTTACACCCATATTTTTACGTGGTCACAGTTCGCCCACACAGGAATCTGTGAATGAAAAAAAAAAAGCAACTATCTCTAATCTGCCTCTACAGCATAGGGATTCATACTTCCTAATAGAGCAAAAGTGGGGTGACACCACCGTACTTGCAGTCCATTGATCCTTTTTTCAGCCCTGTAACTAAAGGTCCGTACCTTGGTACAAATCTGTGGCTGGTCTGCAGCCAGAGCACTGCACCCCTTTATATTAATCAATATGGGTGCATTTATTATTTTTTTGTAAAAGGTAGAATTAACAACCAGCAAGAAACCGCCTTGCATTTTTTGTCTGTTCCAAACCAATGAAAAGCTGGCATAGATTATTGCACTATACCTATTTTCTTTGATCTGTGAATAATCATAAGAATTGCAAGCAATAATAAACATATGTGTTCCTCTTTTCTCAGGGTGATCCAGGGGTTGGACTTAGAGGACCTCCAGGCCTACCTGGACCCCCAGGCCCACCTGGCCCAGGTACCAAAATGGATAAATTGGTAAGAAGTGCGACATATTTCCTATCTACATATATGGAATTTTGTAGGTCAATTTCTACATCCTTTCATAAAGTAATGCTACCTTTTTGGCGTGGATAATCCCTGCTATGGCAGCCATGTAAACTCACCTGCTTCTGATTTATAGATATTTATATCATGCATCCCCACCCTTATAAAAAAATAAATCTTTTTATAAGTGCTCTGGGGAAAAAATAATTATGTATTACAATGACATGTTTTTTAGCATTCATGCTTGTTATAGCAAAACAAAACAAAACAAAACAAAACAAAACAAAACAAAACAAAACAAAAAAAAAAAATATATATATATATATATATATATATATATATATATATATATATATATATATATATATATATATATATACCGCATTTATAGTTTTTGCTATAAAACTAAACTGTCACACAACTTGATAAGAAAATACTTTTTTTCACTTTTATTGAATGGACTAGATGCACTTTTTCAACCAGATATCTATGAATACTTGGTTTTATTTATTTTTTTTTTTTTCCGTAAAATATAATTTTGAGATGTCATACATGTTATTCAATTTGTACGTGTGAATCTGAATGATCTTTTTCTTGTATTTCAGACATTTATTGATATGGAGGGTTCTGGCTATGGCCCAGATCTGGAAAACTTTAGAGTAAGTTACCGTTCAGATCACAACAAATATTTTTTTTTTCCCATGTGAACGTTAAGAGGCTTATTTAATAAGGCAAAAAAAGCATTCAAATCAAAGTAATGTATAGCAACCAAACAAAAGTAATCTTTCGGTTGTACAGTAACCTGAAATCAGATTGATTGTTATTCTTTACGTGATCATTGCTGTTTGTAATAACAAAAGAAAGCCTTTAGTATGCGAAACATGGAACTTGTCATTGTTGATATCCAAAATTTCTAGTTATATGGCTGTTTTGTTCCCTGTAATATTCAGTCATCACTCTACGTATGGCTGTACAGGTTAAACTGTTTCACCAATCAGCCTCTCATTCATCGGCCATACAAGGTTCGAAACTCGACCGGTTCAGCAGGAACTAGCTGAGATTTAAACCGTTAATGAGTTGGCTGAATGTACGAAATTGATCGATCGATCAACTTGGGTACAACCAGCCTGCCAGGTTCTCTTGGAATTATTAGTAGCGGCTGCTATAGCCGCTAGCAATAATCACTGGCATCTCCCGGCGGGCTTCCCCCACCCACCCTGCCCCCCTTGCCAGAAGAAGTCAATTGCTGATTCCCCTGTCAACACTGTCCATGTTACTGGGGGTATTGTGGTTTCAGAAAAGTAAAATTATATCCTACAAAGTTTCAAAAGCACTACATACACCTTGTTGTCTCCAACCAAAAAATGACAAGCATTGTAGGACTCCTGCAGACATACTATCATTCTCTTTTGCTCATTCAGTTACCTCCCTCTGGAAATCAGCTTGTGGAGTGTCAGAGCTGTTTTTACGCCAATATAAGACCAACACTGTAAGCATGTGCACAATGTATAAACATCCACATTCAACCAGTGTGAACATATAGACGTATGTAGAATTGTTAAATATGAATGAAAGTCATGCTGTCACCTCATATCTATGGCTACCCTAAGTTTGTTGGACAAAGTCATAGATATCTTATTTTGAGTTAGAATGTAGCCAGATGAAAAACTGCAATAATATGTTATGTCTATGTAAATTGTAAAAGCAAGTCCTGATATGTTCCTAAACTTGTCTTCTTGTTTCTTTTATATCTGATTTACAGGGACCATCTGGTTTGCCTGGTCCACCTGGCCCTCCTGGAGTACCTGGATTACCAGGGGTACCAGGAACCTTTGGTGGAAACAGCACTGGAATCCCAGGACCCCCTGGTCTGCCCGGTAGACCTGGACAAGATGGACTGGCTGGACCCCCTGGCCCACCGGTAAGGTTACATAATGTTCTGATATTTTACTGGTTGTGCTGTGGTCTGTACAGCTGGGCAGGTTTTTGCCCTTTGTGTGGGCATCGGGTAAACCTTCCAAATGACCCTGTTTTGATGGAATGCATTTTTGAAAAATGAGGCACAGGGCTTGGAAAAAAGTGTACATCATAATTAGCTTTTAATTGTATAATGGTTTGAGCGAAATGGAGACAGGGTGGTCTTAAACAGCTATTGCATAGAGCAAAGCAGCTAATTTATGGCCGAGTAGCTGTTAGTCATACTTAAGGCAACCATGGACAGATACAAAGGCTTGACACTTCTTAAAATTAGCTTACATACGACATCCATTTTTTGACTAGACCAACATACAGGTATTTGTTTTCTGGCAGTTAGTTTAGTGACAACATTGTGATGTCTCTAGTTCCTAGTAAACTGTGCCCCTTGACAAGGAGGCCTAGCCAATGCTATTGCAGCTAGTACTGTGCATGAGTAACAGGTGCACTTAAACCACTTTTAGATTTACATGTTCTACATAGTTCCAGACTGACACATAATGATAAGTTTACTAAAGGCAAATATGCCTTTTCACTATGGAAGCTCTGCTGACTTCCATCATCCAGTCATGTGCAAGCAAAAAAAACTTTTTCTGATTGATTATTCAGTTGAATTTAGTGGGACAAGCAAAGTGTAGTAACCCAGAACAATTCATCTTTTGCTGATTTGACAGTAAACAGAAATCAGTTTTCTACACTTTGTGCAGTCCTTGTTTACAGGTTTATTCAATAAATCCAAAAGTGTTTTTATAATTTAGTCCTCAAATTACCTATGGGCAACCCATTACTGGAGGTTCACTTTTAGAATAAATAATCGTTTTCATTTTTACAATTTGAAATTCAATTTTCAAACGCTAAAATGATAAATCTTTACTTATTCACTAGCTTATCTGTAGTTTAAGAGCTTATGTTTACAGAATGTTTGAAAGCATACATTTTTTTTCTGTAGGGTCCCCCTGGAAAAGATGGAAACCCAGGGACCTCTGGACTTACTGGAGAGAGGGTGAGAAATATATTTTAGATAAAATGTTTAATGTTAGTACATTTGTATACCATATTCTTTTTATTTACATTTTTTAACCGATAAGAGACAATAAACTGGTGGATAGTCTGCTTACATCTACCTAAAACATACATATTTTGAGTGAATGGCACAGTTAAAGCCTAGTTCCAAGATAACGTTAACAATATTTTTTTTGTATATTTTTAAATTAACATTTGAAGTGTGGGAGAAGGGTACAGAAAGGGAAAAAAAGGTGAAGGTTACACATGTCAAAATGACATTTGCATTAGGTAGATAGGTGTAGTCAAACAGAAATATACATCCTTTCATACAGAGGACGAATGTTGGCACATAACAAAGGGAAGTTATTGGGAAGGGATGGCATAGACAGCAATAAAATATTGTCAGAACATCTAACGTTCCTCTTTTCTGCTAAAACATGTTTTGAAGTTTTTTTTGATGTCCCATTGGAGAGACTTCCCATCACTTCCTCTCCTTGCAGGAAATTAGGTTAAATCTTATTATTAGGAACATAGACATTAATAAAAAAAAATAATATGGAGGTTCTAACCCTTCCCCTTTTGTTCAACGTTAAATCTAACTTTTATTAAATAGTATCACACATACAGAAGGAAGCATACCTTACTGATGTAAATTTTCATTGTTTAGGGTGCTGATGGTGATATCGGACTTCCAGGAGCGCCTGGGTCTAAAGTAAGTTAAACTTTCGTAAATTTTTCTATTGTTAATGTTTCTTTAAAACATGTTCTCAGAAATAATTTCACTATCTCGCAGAGCACCTTATCTCCAATCCCCTCTTATTTGAGGGAGATTCTGTCTCGTATCTCCTATGATGTAGTCTCGCAGGTAACAATTGGTGAACTCCCAGCATGCATTGTAAAATGATGCTGTGTTTGGCTGTTCCAGCATGTAGTGTAGGAAACTTAACTCAACGCTTACCAAGCATGTAAAAAAAAAAACCTCTGGTGTATGTTGCTAAAGACCGGTGTTGTTGCTGTGTTAAAGTGGAACTAAAGGTAGGAATACTCACCTTTGCTGCAATGGTTGGATGCCCACGAGGTCCCTCGTTGGTGTGAGAATCTTTTTCCCAGCTTCTTCCGGGTGCTGGGCTTTGGCCATCTAGATTGGCCAGTTCGGGATGATGTCACTCTTGAGCATGCACGTGAATTTGTTCATCCTGGTACCCTGGCACTGTGCTGGAAATGTAAATGGAGCTGCACATGCACAGCTCCATGTACACTCTACAGAGGATTGTAAACAGAAAGGTAAGTGTACTTTATTTTGCAAAAAAAATAAAACAAAAATAAATCTTCTGCAATAAAGTCTGCTTGTTCATATTTTTTTTTATGTTAGGCTTTAGTTCCACTTTAAGTATGACAAAGACAGGCTTATACAATTGAGAGTTGCAAAGGGGAAAAACTTTATGATGTGCAAACTGTGATGACCTTTAGCAGCCAATCCAGTTGTACTTCACTGCAATCAGATCAGTTAAGCAGTGATTTCTGATTGGTTATGCATGTTGTACATCATCACTATTCTTTGTACTTCATGAATAAGTCTGTCACAAAGCATGCAGTGAAAAGGAGTGCAGTCTTTGTCCTCCATAATATGTAGTGCAGTACTGTATATTGTTGTTTGTAATGTGGTCCCTTCAGGAATGGCCGGTAGTTGTGTGTGATACAGAGGGAGTGGTTATATATTTTCACAGCATGGACTGGAAAGGTTATGTCAAATTGGATTACTAATATTTTCATGTGCAGAAACACTATACACAATGCATTGTGTATTCTCATTGTGTGTACAAGGCTTTAAAGTGGTTGTAAAGGCAGGAGGTTTTTTGTCTTCATGCATTCTATGCGTTCTATGCACGAGGATAAAAAAACATTCTGTGTGCAGCAGCCTCCCCTCAGACTTACCTGAGCCTCTTCTAGATTTAGCGATGTTGTAGGATTGTCTCGGCTGCCTGGGACTCCCTTCCTCATTGGCTTAGACAGTAGCGCTGTGGGGGCACTCAACAGGAGGGAGGGTCCAGGAGCACCGAAGAAGGACCGGAGAAGAGGAGGACCTGGGCTGCTCTGTGCAAATTCACTGCAGGGGACAGGTAAGTATAACATGTTTATTATTTTAACTAAAAAATAACAGAGACTTTACAATCACTTTAAAGTATTTTTACTTAAAAACCCTAAAACCCACAGTAAAACAGCTGATAAAACATCTGTGTAGAAACATGCAAACATAAAAATCCAAATAAATTGACCCAAATCAATTAAAATACAGCACCCCCCCCCCCCCCACTATGTACTGCAGCCTTTTAGCATACAGTGCCTCACCTGCATTGGGCTAGTGGATGAGTTTTTTTGACCAAGCGTTTTATAACTATATATATGACTGCACTAAAGACCCTAGGTACAAGCAGTAAAGGAGGCTTTGGATAGTGGTCCCTGGACAACATATAGAAATGTCTTCTGAAGGAGAAATTACTTCTGGGTACAGGAAAATGTTATAAAAAACACACATATCATTCTTTATATTTGGGGAGGTACTGCTCTTCTGCTTCCTGCCATTGCCATCTTAACAGCGTAGCTGTTCTATAATTATGTGTACTAAAGCTGACCCAGATCTCACAACAAAGGAAATGTTTTTTGTGATTAACGAAATTCATTCCAAATTGTCTGTCTGTGTCATGTCTAATAAAGTTTTAACTTTTGAAGCTATAAATATGTATAAAGCATCCAATAGTATTATTATATAAGAAGCATGCCCTGTAGCTTCAATGGTCCCATTATAACACAGTAGACCTTATATGATATTTAGACCTTCCAAGCACCAATCCTTGTTCTATTAGTATAGGGGAATGATGGATTTGTGCAAAGAAACCTTGGTTCCTCCTGCCACTTTAATTATCACATTAAATGTTTAGGGAAATATGGCACTGATAAAATTATTTTACAGTACATATAGAAGAGCATCAATTATATATATAAAAAAAAGTATGACTTTTTTTGTCATCAACCTAAGCAGTCATAAATCCAACATAAAGAGAGTTGTAGAGACATATATTATTTTTGGATTTGGTGCCCTACCTGTGGCTAGTCCATTTTCATGTGTATACAATTACAACTGACATGGAATTTTATAGATAGGCAACTCCTATCCTCATATTGATTAGTGGTTCCAAATTATTATTAACTACTGCAGTAGGGAACAGAAACAAAATATACACTCCGCATCTTTCCAAATAACTGTTCTGCTTTATTATGACGCAATTGAAGGTTTTTATACACATGATTACGTAGGTATCACATTCATATTACAATATTTATGGTAACAAGGGGCGTAACATAGGCAGAATAAATCTAATCAGGACTCGAAAGAATGCAAACATGTAATGAAAACATTATTAGTGCTGTGTGCACAGATAGGGCAGTGTGCAATACATACAAAATAAAATACAATTATATACAGAACTTACAAATTTCCTTTACACAACCATAACATAACTTTTGTCCTAGCTTGAAATATAATGTATTATATTTGATTTCTCCTAACTACAGGGAAGCACAGGAGAACCTGGTATTCCTGGAACTCCTGGAGAAATGGGATTAGCTGGACTTCCTGGACCAATCGGACCCCGTGGATTGCCTGGACCCCCAGGTCCACCTGGCCCTTCTGGACGTGGAACTGCTGATGGATTTGTACGTTTTTGTTTTGGTTTAAGTGCTTTATGTTATTGGTGATTTGTGCTACACATTTGTAAATTATGTAAAAGGCTAATTTCAACTTTGAGGAAAAGAATGAATCAATGAATGCACATATTTTTGCAGGACATTTTTTTTCCACCCAGGAGCCTGCAAAACATTGCACCCATGATAAGAGGATCATGAGTACAATGTCAGGCTCCTGAAGACAAGAGCTTCTGCTGGAAAGCTGGAGGACTTGTTAAGAATGGACTACGAGCATGCAAAACAGCACGGTTGCAGTCCATTGAAACTATAGGTTCATCTGCCGTGGTGGAAGATGGGTCTTGTAGTTTATTTTTTTAACATGAATTACGCATCTGTGCAGGTGGAGCCCCGCAGAGCCATGACGATTTTAAAAGTGGCAGAAGCTGCATGGGTAGAGAACCAGTGCCTGGGGGGGGATCAGTTGATGAGAAGGATCATGAGCTGGAACATGTCACATGTTACACCTTAAATATGGATTTAACATTTAACATGTTTCAAGAGATGAACTTATCCTTTAATAATAAAAATAAGTTGGCAGTGCATCTGCTGGAGGCTCTTCATATTCTCCTAAGATATTATTATGTCCACTCACTGTTTTAGTTAAAAAACTCACCTTGGCACTGTTGCAAAATGTCCACTAAGAGTTCATAACCATTTGATTAGCATATCTAGCAGCCCCAAAATGATAGGTGTAGGTAAACGATAACTAAGCTTATCCAATAACATCGTGCAACCAGTGATAGAATGTGACATTTCAGGTCAGGTGATGGAATGCATTTCCAATCAAAAAGGAAGATAGAACGATACTATTATGCCAATATGGCAAGTATCAAACAAAAAGAGAAAATCCCCTAAGGTGGACTTTAAAGGCACACTGAATTTTTTGAAAATTAAAGTATTGAAAGTCTTATAATACAAAAAATTATTTATTCATAGTTACACATGATAGCTAAAATATGGAATGCATAAACAGTTCATAAAATTGTTACCATATGTTAACAAGACACATATATGAAGTCCTCTTGCATCCAATGCGTTTCGGAGTACAGTTTTCTCCTTTTTCAGGGGTGTATGAAGAGGAAAGTATATCTATAACATAGTTGAAAAACAGTCAATATCTAATAGTACAATATTACAATAAGAAAAACACCTGTAAGGGTAATTGGCGAGTACACTTACATGTGTTATTAGGTGACAGAATGAATGCAACACTCCACTGAGTTATGTTTTAAAAACAGAAAAGATGTATATGTCGGTAACAGCTGGAACTGCTGGTTCTCTACTTCAAAAACATAGACATCAAAAAGAGGCTTTGTGAGGCTATATGAAATCACCCAGAGAGCCGACTCATCGCTCCCTCCAGATCCCACAGAAGGGGAGTGGCCAGAAGAATTCACTGGGGCCAAAGGTGGAGAGATCCTGCAACAAAAGGCATAAATTATTCTAAAATGTTCGACCAGGGTGAAGGAAAAGTTTCTATTTTAGGCAAGATGATGTCGCTCTATATATTCTTTTAGCTGGCATCATCTTGTCTAAAATAGAAACCTTTCCTTCACCCTGGTCGAACGCCAACGGCAATATTCAGGTAAAAGATAACATCCAAAATAAGACTATAGAGATGAACACACAAATAGTCACAGCAATATATCTTTGTCCTTGACCAACACTACATTTTAGAATCATTTATACCTTTTGTTGCAGGATCTCTCCACTTTTGGTCCCAGTGAATATGACTGTTTTTCAACTATGTTATAGATAGACTTTCCTTTTCATACATCCCTGAAGAAGGAGAAAATTGTACTCCGAAACCCATTGGGTGCAAGAGGACTTCATATATGTCTTGTTAAAATATGGTGACAATGTTATGAACTGTTTATGCATTCCATATTTTAGCTATCATGTGTAACTATTAATAAATTAATTTCTGTGCTCTAATACTTTCAATACTCTTTAATTTTCAAAAAATGAGTGTGCCTTTAAAGTCCACCTTAGGAGATTTTCTCTTTTCGTGCATTTCCAATCAATGCAGTATATAGTATGTATACATACTGGCTTCCTTTTGTGCCAAGTGATGGACTTTGAAATTAGAACATATAAAATTATTATAATGTTAATATTATCTGAGGAGGTGTGGACAAAATTATGTACAAAAATTATATCAGTGCAATACCAGGCTGAACTCTTCCAAATCTTTTGGAATTTTTTTCTTTAATTGGCATTATATTGTAATTGTCAGTTGTATTGACTTATACCATTTTGTAGTACTTATAATCTTTCCTTCCGTGTTACTTATCTTTTGTTTAGGATGACATGGAAGGTTCGGGTATTGCTATTGGTGGCCGAGCTATACAGGTAATACAATCTCTATAGTAGCTAATGGTTCAACGAGATACTATATGAACACCAGAAATGGTCAGAAGCCATTGTAATTGGCAACACTACTAAAAAAATAGAAAGTGCACCAGCATGGTGTGAAATCTTCACTAAAACTTTATTGTTTAAGATAAAAATATCTTATACTCATAAAGGTACTTGGTGAAATAGCATATATCATAAAATCATACAAGGTAAAATCTGCTCTAACAATGGATAGGAACATCAACCGTTGATCCCAAAAGAGTCACTGCTTCTTGTGTGGGTCTTGGCTGACGTGTGTGGGGGGCTGTCGTTTTTAAGGAGAGAACTGAGATTTGTATTTTGAGTGCTGAAATGTTAGGGGTTTTCAGGGACCTTCTAGCACATTACGAAAGTGCATAAATAGCCTTTTTTTTTTTTGGGGATAGAGTAGGGAGGGTTTAACCCTTTTACTGGCAGAGTGTTTTTTTTGCGGGTTCTTTGTTACACATTTAAAAAATAATTTTAGGTGTGAAAATTAGTTAAAACCGTCAAACATATATTTTTTGAAAGCAGACACCCTAGAGAATAAAATAGTTGTTTATCAGACATGATTTTTTAGTAAAACATACAATATTGTATATTTTATGGCACACAGGCACAATATGCTACCCATGTTTTGGTCAAATATAAAAGATGAGGTTATGCCGAGTAAATTGATACCCAACAAGTCAAACTTAAAAAGTGCATACACCCGCAAAATAACGAGCTTCATTACCCTTTAACCGCTTCCCGACCGGCTCCCGACGATATACGTCGGCAGAATGGCACGGCTGGGCAAATCGACGTACCTGTACGTCCATTTGACTTCCCCGCCGTGCCATTGCGTGCGCGCCACCGGCGGCACGCGCACGCCGGCCGGGAGCTCCGTGAGTCGGGTCGCGGGTCCCGCGGACTCGATTGCCGCGGGGATACCCGCGATCGCCTCACGGAGAGGACGAACGGGGAGATGCTGATGTAAACAGCATCTCCCCATTCTGCCTAGTGACAAGTGTCGCTGATCACTGCTGTCATCGGGAGCAGTGATCAGTCTAGTGACACATACAGCCCCTCCCCCCTACAGTTAGAAAACACTCCCCTAGTACTGATTAACCCCTCCCCGCCCCCTGGTGGTTAACCCCTTCACTGCCAGTGTCATTTACACAGTAATCAGTGCATTTTTAATTGCACTGATTGCTGTATAAATGACAATGATCCCAAAAATGTGTCAAAAATGTCCGATGTGTCCGCCATAACGTCATAGTCACAATAAAAATCGCTGATCGCCGCCATTACTAGTAAAAAAAAAATTATTAATAAAAATGCCATAAAACTATCCCCTATTTAGTAAACGCTATAACTTTTGCGCAAACCAATAACGCTTAATAAACGCTTATTGCGATTTTTTTTTACCAAAAATATGTAGAAGAATACGTATCGGCCTAAACTGAGGAAAAAAAAAGTTTTTTTATATATTTTTGGGGGATATTTATTATAGCAAAATGTAAAAAATAATGCGTTTTTTTCAAAATTGTCGCTCTTATTTTGTTTATAGCGCAAAAAATAAAAATCGCAGAGGTGATTAAATACCACCAAAAGAAAGCTCTATTTGTGGGAAAAAAAGGCCGTCAATTTTGTTTGGGATCCACGTCGCACGACCGCGCAATTGTCAGTTAAAGCGACGCAGTGCCGAATCGCAAAAAGTGCTCTGGTCTGGAAGGGGGTAAATCCTTCCGGGGCTGAAGCGGTTAATGTATTTTCCATAAATGACACTTTAAAGGCCCCTACAGGTCATCACTTTAGTGTTAACTGTGAATATTGGCCCTAGAATTATTGCTCTCACTTCAGCATGCACGGAAAAATGTAACGTATGTAGGGTGACCACCCTTTTCATATGTAGTTGCCCCCCCTATGGGTGTGTTTACGTTCACCTGTATGCATACTGGAGAGTTTCCCCCTTCACTTCTTGTCTTGGATATGCAATGGGAACTGAGAGGAAAGGTCACAAGGGTTCCTTCTTGAGCAGCCCAAAGATGAGTCATTTTTTTTTCCTTTAACCAGTGGGTTACATGAGAAAAGGACGTGATTCCTCCATCCACATCTACATTTGAGGTGGATGGGGGAATCCTCCCTACTGAGCCTTTGTATTCTGACAGCAGGGACACTTCCCTGCCACCAGAATAAACTCATCAGCACTCTCAGCTATAGCCGGTGGTGCTGATCGAGCAAAAAAAATCTGTCAGGGCGGTTGTACAGAAGTTGATTAATAGATCGTACATGGAACAAAATTTGTCCAGTCTTTGCTACACCAGATGAATTTTGATCTATTTATGGCCGGCTTTAGACAGTTGTGACCAGATCAGGTGTGAAAGATTTACTCCCACCTCTTGTTCTGGTGACATCTCTAACATTTTGGTTGTCCGCTAGCTTTCCGCCTCAGTGAGAATGATCACCAAGACAAATAGAGAGAATCTACCCTGCAGGGACACAGACAGCAATAAAAATATAAGAGTAGCTGAAATTTTGCTCTACTGTACCCGAAATAATAAAAAAAAAATGCTGCACATACACTTTAAACACCTAAAAAAAGTGATATGCCCCGTACACACAGTCGGACTTTGTTCGGACATTCTGACAACAAAATCCATGGATTTTTTCTGACTGATGTTGGCTCAAACTTGTCTTGCATACACACGGTCACACAAAGTTGGTCGGAAATTCCAAACGTCAAGAACACGGTGACGTACAACACGTACGACGAGCCAAGAAAAATGAAATTCAATAGCCAGTGCTGCTCTTCTGCTTGATTCCGAGCATGCGTGGCACTTTGTGCGTCAGAATTGTGTACACACGATCGGAATTTCCGACAACGGATTTTGTTGTCGGAAAATTTTATAGCAAGCTCTCAAACTTTGTGTGTCGGAAATTCCTATGGAAAATGTGTGATGGAGCCTACACACGGTTGGAATTTCCGACAACAAGGTCCTATCACACATTTTCTATCGGAAAATCCGACCGTCTGTACAGGGCATTAGGTTTACTTCCAGTATTTATTTTTGGACTGGGACTTTCATTATCTGAGAATGCTTCATTGCACTGATCACTTTCAGCACCAATGGTGTCTAATTTCCCTGATACATTGCACAAACATACACTAAACTAGTTTTATCTTACAACAAAAACTCTCTCAATCGAACGTCATCAGAAAAAACACAAACATGGACATTTCAGGATCACCAGGTGCAAATTTTAACCCCTAGACGCCGACAGTACACAAATATGCAGCTTCTCGGTGGGTGGGCCTTGGTATATTTGCATACCAATTGGCAGACACATCTGTGCTGAGATCAAGTGCCTTGTGTGCTCCCGGAACAGTTACCGGCAGCTAATGGAAAGCTTCCAATTGCTTTTTGCGATCAGGAGCATTCCGATCATGTGATCGCTGTGACAGCCAATCATGGCGGTCCCATGATCATAAACCTGCCCCCCGGCATCTGAAACCTCTTAAAGGGCCAGGAAGCACCAACACAAAGGAGTTAAAGGTGGTAACTTAAGGATTTGGACTTTTCAAAATGGAGGTACATTCTGTGTCTTTATAACTAGACCCAACACTATAAAGAAGTGAAGCTGACTTTCAGCAAACATTCAGATTCAGAATACTTTATGAATCCCAAGGGTAGCGAATCAATCACTGTCATTTAAAGTGATTGTAAACCCTTACATATACCCATTGAATGGACAAACCTAAGATGATACACAGAGATGAAACAAATCCTCCTACATAGGCTGTACGTGTTTATCTACAGCCCTTGCTTCTCTACAGCATCATAAAACACACAGATCAAAGGCTTTTTCTCACCTACAGCAGACAGGAGGGTGGGGATCTGATGTCACACACGGGACATTATAGAGAAGGGAGCTGAGTGTAATCTAAGACCTGAGTGGAGGGAATAGACACACACTCCTCTGCACAGTTTCATAGGAAAACATGCACGGCTGAGGCTGTCAATCACCTCCTGTGTGCTGGAGGGGGAAGAGGCCGTCCCCCAGGATTCTGTGGTATCAGGATAACCTGTCAGAAGTGGGTAATGCAGATAGTAAAAGGAAGAGAGAGGAGACAGAGATCACACTTAGTGCTTTGGATTGAGGCAAGTACACACCAGAGAGGGATATGCTCTGTTCATTTTAATTTCAGAGGTTTACAACCACTTTAAAATGCATGCACCTGAAAGATTCACTAGCAGAGAATGTATGGGGAATGTCATATTAACAGCTTTATAAAAATGATTAGTATTGGATGCATCCACATTATCTACTTGTTAGCTTCCATTGCTAATTTGTATTATTTGCAGGCCAGAGTGCCCTCATTGCTGCTGCCTTTCATACAAAATGAATGCTTTAGAGAAAATGGAAAGGCAGATTGTTACATTGTAATTGAATCTAAACGCTATAATATTATTAGCAGGGAAAGTGAAATGGAATCTGAAGTTAGTGTTTCTTAAAGGCTTATAAATACTAAAAAAAAAGTTTAAAGTAGGAATAAAGCCAAACTTTTTTGGATTGAGTTATATGTAAGGAGGTTATAACCCCTGTCATTTTCTTACCATCTGTATCCTGTTGGGGAGATTTCCCTTCATCTCTTGTCCCATAACCACAGTGGGAAATGAGAGAAAATCCCTCCAAATTGAGGGAATTCCTGGTTTCCATCAGAACTAATGTCCCCAGTGGAAGATTTCCCCTCTTTTCCAGTTATGGTGACAACTCAAAATTTAGATTTTTTGTTCTTTTTTACTCTCGGTGATAATGGTTACCAGGTCATAGAGAGTATGAATCTCTGAACGGAGACATAGCAATAAAAACTGATAGGTGTTCTAAAGTTTGGGCAACTGTTTGGGCAATTTAATTCCTTAGACCTACTATGGATTTATTGGACCTAATAAGATTTTGTATATGATTGCTGTACTGCATGTAGGCCTTATTTGACCTAATATGATTTTGTATAGGACTGTTTTACTGCATGTACAGTGGATATAAAAAGTCTACACACCCCTGTTAAATAGTCAGGTTTCTGTGATGTAAAAAAAATGAGACAAACATAAATCATTTCAGAACTTTTTCCACCTTTAATTTAACCTATAAACTGTACAACTCAATTGAACAACAAACTAAAATCGTTAAGGTTGCATAAGTGTGCACACCCTTATTACTTTGTTGAAGCACCTTTTGATTTTATTACAACACTCAGTCTTTTTGAGTATGATTCTATCAGCATGGCAAATTTTGACTTGGCAATATTTGCCCATTCTTCTTTGCAAAAACACTCCAAATCTGTCAGATTGCAAAGGGCATCTCCTGTGCACAGCCCTCTTCAGATCACCCCACAGATTTTCAATCGGATTCTGGTCTCGGCTCTGGCTGGGCCATTCTAAAACTTTAATCTTCTTCTGGTGAAGCCATTCCTTTGTTGATTTGGATGTATGCTTTGGGTCACTGTCATGCTGAAAGATGAAGTTCCTCTTCATGTTCAGCTTTCTAGCAGAAGCCTGAAAGTTTTGTGCCAATATTGACTGGTATTTGGAACTGTTCATAATTCCCTCTACCTTGACTAAGGCCCTTGTTCCAGCTGAAGAAAAACAGCCCCAAAGCATGATGCTGCTACCACCATGATTCACTGTGGGTATGGTGTTCTTTTGGTAATGCGCAGTATTGTATTTGCAACAAAAATATCTTTTGGAATTATGGCCAAAAAGTTAAACCTTGCTTTCATCAGACCATAACACATTTTCCCACATGCTTAGGGAGACTTCAGATGTGTTCTTGCAACATTTAGCCGGGCTTGGATGATTTTCTTCGTAAGAAAAGGCTTGCGTATTTCCACTCCACCCCATAGCCCAGACATATAAAGAATACGGGACATTGTTGTCTCATGTACCACTCAGCCAGTACTTGCCAGATATTCCTGCAGCTCCTTTAATGCTGCTATAAGCCTCTTGGCAGCCTCCCTGACCAGATTTCTTCTCGTCTTTTCATCAATTTTGGAGGGACGTTCAGTTCTTGGTAATCTCACTGTTGTGCTAAATTTTCTCCACTTGATGATGACTGTCTTCACTGTGTTCCATGGTATATCTAATGCCTTGGAAATCCTTTTGTACCCGTCTCCTGACTGATGCCTTTTAACAATGATATCCCTCTGATGCTTTGGAAGCTCTCTGCGGACTATGGCTTTTGCTGTAGGATGAGACTAATGCCCCGTACACATGGTCGGACATTGATCGGACATTCCGACAACAAAATCCTAGGATTTTTTCCGACGGATGTTGGTCCAAACTTGTCTTGCATACACACGGTCACACAAAGTTGTCGGAAAATCCGATCATTCTGAACGCGGTGACGTAAAACACGTACGTCGGGACTATAAACGGGGCAGTAGCCAATAGCTTTCATCTCTTTATTTTTTCTGAGCATGCGTGGCAATTTTATAGCCTGCTCTCAAACTTTGTGTGTCGGAAAATCCGATGGAAAATGTGTGATGGAGCCCACGCACGGTCGGAATTTCCGACAACAAGGTCCTATCACACATTTTCCGTCGGAAAATCCGACCGTGTGTACGGGGCATAAGAAAATGTCAGGAAAGACCTACTAGAATAACTGAACTTTATTTGGGGTAAATCAGAGGCACTTTAAATGATAACACATCACATTCAAACTTATGTTAGATAGGAGTCAGTACGACTCCTATTTAACATGAATTTGAATGTGATTGCTTAATTCTGAACACAGCTACATCCCCAGTTATTTGAGGGTGTGCACACTAATGCAACCAGATTATTTTAGTTTTTTATTTTACTTCCCCCCCTAAAAGATTTCAGTTTGTTTTTCAATTGAGTTTTACAGTTTATAGGTCAAATTAAAGGTGGAAAAAGTTCTGAAATTATTTATCTTTGTCTCCTTTTTTTACATTACAGAAACCTGACATTTTACCAGGGGTAAGAGAGGAAGGAGTGTAGACTTTTTACCCTGTTTCCCCGAAAATAAGACCTAGCGTGATTGTCAGTGATGACTGCCATATAAGCCCTACCCCCCCAAAAAAGCCCTACCCTGTTTCCCCAAAAATAAGCCCTACCCTGAAAATAGGACCTACAAGGACTTTAACTAGGGCTTATTTAGGGGGTAGGGCTTATATTGCAGCCATCACCGACAATCACGCTAGGTCTTATTTTCGGGGAAACAGGGTATATACGCTGTAGGCCTTGCATGTCATAAGTGTCTAAAAGGAAAAGATCTGTGATGCTCATTCATATCTTTCTTATCATTTCCTAAGCTGCAGTGGAAAAATAAGAGCTGCTATCTGACCAGCTTCTGTCGGACAAGCATGCTTGAAAACCAGCATCTGACCGACTCCCAATTAGCGCTCTTAGCCAATGGCTGAAAGCACTGAGCGGAGTGTTCTGATGGGGGGCAGTCCCCCTTTCAGAACACAACAGCTCAGCGGGGGAGATCGCTGTTCTAACCTGGCATGGTTAGTACAGCGGCTCTGACCAGATTTGTCAGTACACACTAATAGTGTGTACCCAGCTTTAAATTGCCTTATATTTTCTAGAGACACAAAGACATTTTGGCTGCTTACAGTCAACAGTACAACTTTCATTTTGCCTGTTAAGAAATATGGAGATCTGCCATAGCTAACTTTTCCTTCTGAATGTGCTTGTTGCCTGGCTTTGACACTGATCCACTATCCACATTATTTTCTAGGACACTAACCGGGAACTGGTAAATATATGAGGAGTTATCACTCCTGGTTCCATGCTTGCTCCGGGTTTGGTGGCATAGAAAATACTGAAGTCAAATACAGCCAGGCAGCTAGCATTATAAGCCATCAGCAATGGCAGCCCCTATATATATATATATATATATATATATATATATATATATATATATATATATATATATATATATATATATATCTCAGCACAGGTTTTCTTTCAATTTGAATGGAAATGTTTGTATTGTGTGGAATTCATCTTTGATGAAGATATGATGTTGGAAAATTATGATAGATTTTGTTAATCTTAGGCAATTTTTGATAAGCCATGTTTTGTTCTTCATATGATCTAACATGCTTCTCCAAACTTTCATTTATCAGGGAAGGCCTGGAATTCCTGGGGAAAAGGTCAGAATTATTTTCTCATTACTCAGTATGTGAGGAATGTGTGAACATTGTGGGGAGTGATTTGGCCAGTCTGTGTTCAATTTGAGTACACACAGCTGCTTTTTCAAAGTTCAATATGTTTACTATTGATCAAGGCCGAGTCCGCAGGGCAGGGTGATGTGAGCCTGATAGGCACTTTATAGCAATGACCTTTATTGGGTAGACACATAATATGTGAGTCATTTTTATACTCTTTTTGCCACAGGGAGATGCAGGATTTCCAGGACTTCCAGGACCAAAGGTAATGAGCTCATTATGACAACATATCATTAAAAGATAGTGGCTATTTAGATTTTGTTTTTGTCATACATATAAACTGTTAAAGCTTAATCTACTTATTTTTACCTTCCCTGGTTCCCTCCCCCTCTTCATTGATATGCTAAAAAAAAATGTACATACCTTATTCTAAACCTACTGATACTAAAGCCTAATTTTTTCTCTTTAAAAATAACAAACATGTTATACTCAGCGCCCAGATCCTCCTCTTCTCGGGTTCCTTGCTGGCACTCTTGGCCCTTCCCTCCTGCCCCCACAGCAAGCAGCTTGCTATGGGGGCACCTGAGCTGAGCCGCAGTTCTGTGGGTCCATGCAGACATAGAGCCGCGGTTCTGTCCCGCCCCCTCTCTCTCCTGATTGGCTAACTGACTCTGATTGACAGCAGCAGAAGCCAGTGGCGCTGCTGCTGTGTCTCAGCCAATCATGACGGAAAGTCCAGTATGGCCGAGGCACTCGTGTACATAGCTGGATAGAGATGGGGCTCAGGAAAGTATTAGGGGGGCTTATGGGAGCTGCTGCACAAAAAAGGTCTTTTTATCTTAATGCATAGAATGCATTAAGATAAAAAAACCTTATGCCTTTAGAATCACTGAGTCAGCCATACTTACATAGAAATTCAGCTTGTTCAGGAGGGACTGGCTTAATTTCAATCCATGCATGGGCAGGCTGCTTGTACCCAAGTCGTTCCATCGATCGAAGTGGGCACCGACAGCCTTTTGGATTTTTGGCAGTAATCAATGTGTTCTGCAGGCCGTGAAGGCTCCCTGAGCCCCATTACCGACAAAACACAATAGTGTTGTGGGAGGCATCCCCCCCATCAGCACTGAATGTGTTGATGGGGAAACCTAGTAGCATAAGAAAAGAAAATCAAGTCATCTATGGCCTGCTTTGGTGTTGTTGTCAGTGGGTCACTGCGCTTCTATATGCAATGCAGGCAGATATGGTGCGTGTGCAAGGCGCTGTATGTAGCTTTCTGATCTCATCTTCTCTCAAGAACCCTAAGCCCTGATGCAAGCAATGGGCGAGCTCTTGGGAAGAGTTGTGCAAATATCAAAATGCCTTAATGGGTGCATATCAGTCTGGAGGAACAGGCATGCTAGGCAGACTGTATTTGCATACAGACAGCCCTAGATAATGCCCACATGTGATGCTGATCCTCCATGGTTGAAAAAACTGAAATTCTTGGGAGGAAAGAGCTATATGATTCTAGGTAGCCTCCAGTCAGGAAATGAGCCAAGCTCTATCTATCAGACTGCAGCTTTTAATGCACACTGTGTAGAGCTCACATTGTGCAATGAAAGACTGAAGGTGAGGCTCTAAAGTGTATATCAAGCCAGGACGACCTGGGCTTACAGGAGATGGGTTAAATGATGCTGGCTGTTCGACTGAGGACATCTAGTGGCAACAAAAGGTATTTTGACAGATATTTCTGATTTGTACTGAATATTGCAGCAAAAGATTTATTTTATCTTTTATTGGGCTATTTATTTTTATCTTGATACGTTTGGCTGGAGTTTTGCTTTAAAAATGCCCATTCCAGGCTGGTATCATTGGGAAAAGAAGTGAACCCATCAAAATCTGAGTGAATAAATCGAAATCATTAATCAATAAAGCAATGTTATCAGTGTCATCCTTTCCTAATGGTTACAGTGATCAGGTCTTTTATTAGCATGGCCATTGTACGGGAGTTGATGAGAAATGGAGTCATGTGATAATAAGTAATGTATTGGTGCTTGCTTCTAATGAGATCTAACTCTTGCTTGTATCAGGGGGATCGAGGAATTCCTGGTTTGGATGGAAGACCTGGACTGGATGGATTCCCTGGTCCTGAGGTAAATGCTGGAATATCATTACAGAAATCGACCTCCTTTATATGTTCTTCATTATCTTTATCTACAGTGATTCTGTCACAGTGGGGACCTTCGCGAAAGTAATGTGTCTCTTTGTAACATTGCTGTAAATAGATGCCAATAATCAAAAGGACATATATAATGCTGCTTATCACATACAATTCCTCAGTTCATTTTCTGTCTCCTAACTTGTATTATTTATTTTATTTTTTATTTATTATTGGGTTTTCATGTGCTCATACCTACCTATTCCTCTTGCATTCATTTTCTTAAAACTTTCATGTTGTCTGCCATTTATTCTTCATTTGTATCATATCATTGTATATTTGTCGATTTTCCTCCTTAGAATGTTATATTCCCAGTCTTACTTAGTTTGCCCAATTTAAACCTATAAACTATTTAAAGAACTTCAATTTCAATAACATATTCTTTCTTCAAAGGGTCAAAAGGGAAACAAAGGTGATCAAGGAGAACGGGTAAGCTTCAGCAGATCCATCTTCTTTCTTCTGAGCCTAGCTAAACAAGTAACAACAGTAAGGCTCTGTTCACATCTAGGTGTTTTTTTGGGCGTTTTTCTGCTGTAAGCCTCAGCTCTAAAAACTCCCAAGAAGACAAATCCCATTCATTTCAATGGCCCCTGTTCACCTCTGAGCGTTCTGTCGCCTGAAGCCAAACGCCTGTCGCTCAAAAAAGTACAGGAGCTTCTTTTTTGGCAGATTACAGGCGTTTTACTCCTTTCACATTGATGATTTTTTCACCTTGAAAACTCCTGTACAAAAACGCTGCAAAAACGCCTGTAAAATAGCAATGCCTAGATGTGAACAGAGCCTAAAGGTCCTTAAAGTGGAATCTGTGCACAAAAAGTCAAGTACGGGCCAGGGGCGAATAACCAACGTTGCCTCCCCGTAAGATGGTTTCAGCCTTATTCTGCATTGTGTTAGTAGCCATCTTGGCAGTGAAGACGGGCTTGCTTCTTCATCCTCATGTCATACCACCCCACCCCATCCCAATGATTGATGAACTGATGGTGGTGGAAAGGATCATCTGATGGCAGGAGAAGTGGAGGATACACAAACAGCAGTAGCACAGGTGGGAGGAAGCATTTGACAGGCAGCAGGCGTGATGGAGGAAACACAGACCCACAAAATTAATGAAGTAGAGGGCAGGGGGATGTTTGCACTCGAGTTTACTGTCCAGCAGGCCTTCAGAAGAACTCAATGATATTAGTGACATGACCAACCAACAGACACTCCAAATCCCAGGAACAGCAATAATAAGAGGCAGGAGTGGGCAGGTTATGTATGCCTTAGATACGCTCATAATACAGATATACAGCTATGAGGGTAGGGGAAGAGCAGTGCTGAGACAGTGTCACAATTACTCCAACTAGATATTAAACTAAGACAGTATGAGTATGGGTCCTCTTTAAGGCTTAACTAAACTACTCAATACTTACCTTTGCTTCAAGTGTCTGACCCATGGGAACCCCCTTCTGGCACCAGCTTCTTCTGGGTGCCAGTCTTTGGCCCCTTTGATTGGCCAGTACAGGATGACATCACTCCCATGCATGAGCAGACTTCAGTCATTCTGGAACACAGGCACTGTTCCAGAATGAAAACTGAGCATACGCAGCTCAGTATACATTCTACAGAAGACTGTGAATATGCAGACAAGTATATTTTATTGAAGAAGAGACACTGCCTGCCTGCTTACAGTTTATTATTGGACTTTAGCTTCAAAATAGAACTATAGACAAAACCTTTTTTTTTTCATTTTAGATACAGTAGGGGAGGGTTATAACTAGGGTTGCACCAATACCACTTTTTTAAGACTGAGTACTGATACTTTTTTTCAAGTACTCGCCGATACCAATTACCGATACTTTTTTTAATGTCATGTGACAGTGGCACGTGTCAGTCCTTTTTTTTTTTTTTTTACAGACTCTGGATGTCTCCCCTTTGAGACAGGGAAAGGGACTGAGGACACAGATTAGCTAGTCCCTTTCTCTGCAGCCTCAGTTGCACTAAAAATGAATGAACAGGAGACAGAGGCTCCTCTTCATTCATACACTGAAGCATCGTAAACACAAGTTACAATGTTTCAGCTATGATGAATGGACAGAGGCAGTGATCACTGACTCTGTTAATTCAGAAAAGGAAGGAGGTGGTAAATGACAGATTAACTGGCTCCTTTCTCCGCTCTCTATCCTGAAAGATCCAGGGCAGAGGGAGACCGTTGAAGGAGCCGGAGGGCCATGGAGGACACAGTTGGACACAGAGGAGGACAGGGGGGGACCGGAGGAGGAGCCGGAAAGGACACAGGGGGACCCAGAGGAGGACATCGGGGGACTGAAGGAGGACATAGGGGGACCAGGGGGACATGGAGGAGGACAAGGGGGACCGGTGGAGGAGCTGGAGAGCCAGGAAGGATGCAGGAGGACCCAGAGGAGGACATGGGGGGACTGAAGGAGGACATAGGGGGAACGGAGGAGGACATGGGGGGACCATGGGAGGAGCCGGAGAGCCTGGAAGGATGCAGGGGGACCCAGAGGATGACACAGAGGGGGACACAGAGGATAAAATGGATCGGGATATGGAGAGCCAGGGAGGACACCGGGGGACCCCGGAGGAGGACACAGGGAACACAGAATGGGACAGCCGGGGGTGATCGGTGCAGCAGTGGGGGCAGTTACAAGCACCAATCTCCCTGACAGCCATGGGAAGGAGAGAAGGAGAATAGACTGTCAGAAAAGCTATACAGGGAGATCAGTGCTTGTAACTCCCCCCACCGCTGCACCGATCACCCCTGAGGCTGCCTAAGTATCGGGTCAAGCATCAGAGCATTTACACGAGTACAAGTACTCGTGCAAATGTTCGGTTTCAACATCAATACCGATACTAGTATCGGTATCGGTGCAACCCTAGTTATAACCCCTGTTGGTTTATTTTTTTGCCATCTGTGCCCCACTGGCGAGATTAACCTTCACTTCCTGTCTCATTGCCAAAACAGGAAGTGAGAGGAAATCCCTTAAAATTAAGGGAATTCCTCGGGAACCCTCAGGCCTTCAGAACCAGCGTCCCCCATTGGAAAATTTCCCCTCTATTACTTTTCTGGGAACAACCCTAAATCTTGAATTTTCTTTCACTTTCAATGCTATTGATAAACAGGAAAAATAGAGAGGGTAACTCTCCATAATGGTGGTACAGACAGTGATAAAAATGGACAAGTGTTCTAATCCCTCTCTACTCTATCCAAAACAAAAAAAACTTTTGTCTTTAGTTAAACTTTAAAGTTTAGCGTGCAGGAAATGAGGGAAACACACATAAGAAGCTGTAGGATGCTGGTATCTTTCAGCTGTAGAAAATAGATCCTTAACCACTGTGCTCCTGGGTCACAATGAAATGATAAACTGCATTAGGTATATTTGGGACACTGGAAATTATTTGTTAATAATACCTAAATATTTGAATGGATTTATAGAACACTCCATGGTTATTGGAGATGTTTAAAACAGCAAGTGTTCAGACTGGTTGCAACACAACAACATTATATGGATCCAAGAGCTTTGAGCCACAGCTTAATGACTACTGCAGCAGAATGAAAGTTAGAGTAACCTTTATAGTGACCCATAGTGCAAATGCAGTAGAATTTAGTTTTATCTTTTTCAGATGATTGCAAGGTTTTGGTTACACTAATGTATTACAATGCTTGTTGTAGGGAGAGCCAGGCCGTGATGGAATTGGAATTCCTGGACCTCCCGGACCTCCTGGGCAAATCATTTACAGATCATCTGATGGCACAGTAAGCTGAATTGTTTGATTCTATTGTGATGTATTATTTATATTGTGCATGTATCTTTTTTCCACCTATTTATATTTGTGTTTGTACTATAAATATACTGTATATGTTTCTCAAGTGATTTCATGTTATGTCTTCCATTCCAGGATATCATTGGTGGAATAGGACAGGTGAGGATGTCTGAAATGTAACTTTTGCATGGTACATAGGGAGGACTACATATTACTAAGTCACGTTAGGTGGTTTCATGCCATTTACATAAAATGGGTGGGCAATGTGTAATGTAAATCTTAAAAAAAATATTGACTTCATTCATACAAATATATGCTCCAAGTGTGTGTGGCCTTTAGAAAATTAGAGGCAACATAAATCATACCGAAGCCACATAGATTAATCATCCAAACACTCCAATATGTTTTTAAATAATTGAAATCCTTAAAGCCCAAGTCTGGGAAACTAAAATGATCCCTAGCAGTGGACCGTCCCTCAGCATCATCACATCTAATGCAGGACTATAGGCCCGCTTGGGACCAGTCGAGGAGTGGAGGATCAGGAAAGTATTTTTTTTTCTATCCCCTAGACCTAAACAAGCAATTACCCTTGCATCCCCACTGCAAGGGATAGTTTTAAAGTTTCCTTGAGTTGGGCTTTAATGATCTCTATTAGGTGATTAATAATAGCTAAAGCCTCGTACACACGGTACGATTGTTGGCCAACTGAGCGTCTGATTTTTGTCAAAAGGGCGTGTGTCAGGATCTTGTCTTGCATACTAACGGTACACAATTGTCGTGCCACAAACACAAACGTAGTTACGTACTACGAGGAATTTCAGCTCTTGAGCGCCACCCTTTGGGCCTCTTCTGCTAATTTCATGTTTGGTGAGCATTGATTCCGAGCATACGTGTTTGTACTTTTAACTTTGGTGTGACGGATTTGTGTACTGACCATATGAAAAACTGAGATCAAACCGTTCCTTGCCGAAAATTTACTAGCCTGTCATCCAACATTTGTTGGCTACACATTGGACAATTGTCAAAAGGAGCGTACTAACGGTAAGATTTTAGGACAACAGTCTGTCAACAGACAATCAAAAAAATGGGTAGTGGCGCTGCTAAACAGTATGAGATTTAATACCTTAGTCCATCAATAAGTCCTTGAAGTGGATACTCGGTATATGTGGAGGGGGAGAGATGAAGAGGGGAGACCTGTATAGATTACTTTAGCAGTCCAAAACAACCTTGGCAGCCTTTTAGGGGGGAGTTGAAAGCAGACTCCAGATATGCAAATGACAAGAGAAACACAGGCGCCTCTAGGTTAGAACTGTAAACATTTTATTGAGATACAGGTGCATTATCCACTTACATGGAGGTTAAAGAAGTAAGGCATGAGTCTATCCACACTGGCATGGCGCTCACTGCTGAGCAGCGTTCTGAACAGCTGATTTTTCTGCCTGGTGGGGAGAAATCCTAGCCAGCAGGATCTCTGGGACCACGGCGATAAAACCAAGGCTTGGATTAGGTCGATGGTGTGGGCTGGAACGCGGCGCCGGGCGTGATGACGACACTGGTGGGTTGCAACGGCATTTGGGAGCATGCGCACTGGTAGATGGGACTCAGAGCATGCTCCTTTGTCAAGCTAGTGAGACTTTGACTGATAACAGCCTTAAGTCTCACAGCCAATTCCAAGGCATATATAAGTTTCAGATAGATGTTATACACATCCATTATGCATGTTATACAATATCCATTGAGTATGTCTCTTCTGATTGTGTATTGACTATGTTTCCAGGGTACTAGAGGATACAAAGGAGAGACAGGGGAACAGGGTTACCCAGGACTGCCTGGACAGAAGGTAAGCATTTGTTTAAGAATAGGCAAATTTTTGAGCACGCATTTGCTGATTAAGAAAAAGCAAAACATTGACGTCCTACAACTGAATTCTCCAAATTTGCCATAGGCCACCACACTGCAACACAGTAATCATTGTACCCCCTGTTGCAGACTCAAGATCCACACTTACCCAGTGCTGAATGTTGCAGCTTGACCAGAGCCCCAGCAATTTTTTCACTCTCAAATCCATCCTTCTTTACTGCTTTTCTGCAAATGTGCAAAAATACAATACACAGAATGAGATTGTGGGTGGCCATCTTTAAACAGTAATTTCTATTAATGAAATGGTACCCTAAAAAAACTCAAAACAATGCATTCAATGGTAATCTTGTAACAAAAATACAGAATACATTTCTCATATCCAGAAGCGGTTGGTGCAACTTATCCAACATTTTTCCAACTACTTTTAAATAAATATTGTTGTGCTTTTATCATGTTGCAGTAATGGAATAGATGGTATTAGTTGTAAAATAAATCAAATAAAATATTAAACTAATTCTTTTACTTTAGGGAGATAAGGGAGAGGCAGGAAGGATCCTGGGCCCTGATGGTACACCACTTACTGGAGGAGGGAAGGTAAGATGGAGTTGGATTGTGTAAGCCGGAGAGTTATGCATTATAGAAAAGGAAACATAAGTGAGAGTAGGTAGAGACAGCCTTCAGCAGGTTCATAACTGTGTGTGATCAAGGCCTCAAAACAAAACCCTTATTTATATATTCATTTTATCCAAGATTGTTTGCCAAATGTTGTTGCTCCCTGTATAAATCACTATGTATCCCCTGGCCTTCTGTGGTCTATAGCAATCACATAATCTAATATGGCTACAGTTTCTCCCTTGGCCTTCAGTGCAAAGAAGACAAATTATCTGGAGACTGTTAAATATCATGGAGATAGTTAGATACATTCGAGTAATTTATTGCAACCCCAGTGAAGCTTACAGTGTAATGTCTCTTCTACTGTCACACATTAGGGTATATTTATATACTGGATTTCTTCAATGTTTTTAAATTCTTTACTTGCATAATATCTCTTTGCGGTATATATCCAAATATATACTCTGAATATCTGTACAGCAGTACTACAAGTTAGCCCATACTTTGATGTATAAACGTGTGCTTGTATTCCAGGGTGATATGGGACCAAGAGGCCCTGTTGGACCTATGGGACCAATGGTAAGTGCATATATTCTAAACATAGGAAAAAGAGTGGTGGTTAGAAGGAGAAATAGTAGGTTTAAAATGTCTGTGATACATTCTTGTGTCACCAGGGACCTTCTGGACAGAAAGGAGAAATTGGATTTCCTGGAAGACCTGTGAGTATAATATGCAATACAGTAATTATACCTTTTAGGTTTGGTTCTTGCCATGAATATTTTATTAATTTCCTTTCTCATGCCTGTTTTTTTTTCGTTCATTTTCATTTCTAAGTTTTTATATCAATAAAATCCTATGTTCTTTAATTAAATAAAAACATAGTTCCCCTCTCTATATGGTTATCTTTTTTCCATCACGTGGTCCATCTTACTCCACAATCTCTATTCTGCCTTAAAGGGGTTGTAAAGGCAGACATTTTTTTTTATCTTAATGCATTCTATGCATTAAGATAAAAAGCCTTCTGTGTGCAGAAGCCCCCCCTCAGCCCCTCTAACACTTACCTGAGGTCCCTCTCTGTCCAGCAATGTCCATAAGTGTCTCAGCCGTCCAGATTCTCCTTCCTGATTGGCTGAGACACTCAATTAAAGTCAGCTAGCTAATCAGGGGAGAGAGGGGGCCGGGTTGGGACTCCATGTCTGAATGGACACAGGGAGCTGTGACTTGGCTCAGGTGCATCATTAGCAAGCTGCATGCTGCGGGGGCACTGAACAGGAGGAAGGGGCCAGCGGCACAGAAGAGGGACCCGAGAAGAGGAGGATCTGGGTTGTCCTGTGCAAATCCACTGAAACAGAGCAGGTAAGTATAATGTGTGTTATTTTTATAGGAAAAAAAAATGAGACTTCACAATCACTTTATTTTCCCTTCTGTTTTGCTTATATCTTTTTTGTAGCCCTTGGCCTCTCATTTCTGTTTTTTCAGTCCATCACCTCTTTTGCTTTTTATTACCATGTACATTCACTTTTTCAACCCATATTTTTTTTTCCGTTGTCAATTCCCTTAGCTACTTTATTTTTTAATGCACTTCATTATATCTTCTACACCAAATTTTCTCTACTTCTACTGCATATTTATTTTCTTATCCTTATTTGTTCCCTCTTTTCACATTTTTCAATCAATCTCCTTTTTAGAAATGTTAGCTAAAAGCTATTGGGGTTGATTTACCAAAGGCAAATCCACTTTCCACTACAAGTGCACTGCAAGTGGACTTGGAAGTGCTGTCACTGTAGATCTGAGGGGAAGAAATGAAACTGAAATGAACTGAAATGAGTGGAAGCTCTGCTGATTTTATCATCCAATCATGTACAAGCAAAAATGCTGTTTTTCATTTTCCTTGCCTGTCCCCTTCAGATCTACAGCGACTGCACTTCCAAGTGCACTTGTAGTGCAAAGTGGATTTGCCTTTAGTAAATGAACCCCCCTGTCATTAAATATAAGCATAAAGCCGGGTTCACACTCTCTATGGAGCCGGTTTACATATCTCCGATGCAAATATGCACAGGAGCCCTGTGCATCTTCTGGTCTGTTTTAGGCCCAAAATTTGGGCTGAAATCGGATCTGAAACGCTGAACCAGGACACACAGGACCCCTGCTGGGAGCCGCATCAGCATTAGGTGTGAACCGAGCCTTAGATAGGTATTAAAGTTAATGTTAGACCAACCTCTTAAAGTTCAAAAAGCATTAGAGAAAGCCTCAACATAAACTCAACCCTAATGCCGCGTACACACGGTCGGACTTTTCGACCTGACTGGTCCGATGGACGTCGACGGACCAAATCCGGGCGGAAAAATCCGATCGTGTGTGGGCTTCACCGGACCTTCAGTGGACTTTTCCAGTCGCAAATTTGACGGACTTTAGATTTGGAACTTGCTTCAAATCTTTATGTCGTAACTCCGCCGGACTCAGAAATCCGCTCGTCTGTATGCTAGTCCGACGGACAAAAACCCACTCTAGGGCAGCTATTGGCTACTGGCTATCAACTTCTTTATTTTAGTCCGGTGTACGTCATCACGTACGAATCCGTCGGACTTTGGTGTGATCGTGTGTAGGCAAGTCCGTTCGTTAGAAAGTCCGTCGGAAGTCCGTCAAAAGTCCGTCGAAAATACGCTGGAAAGTCTGTCGGACCAGTCCAGACGAAAAGTCCGACCGTGTGTACGCGGCAAAAGTGATAACAATTCTAAATGGATTTTATAAGGTAGACTTCTGGAACTTACTGCCAGATTAGACTGTCAAAAGCAGATAATTGCCCCATCTCCACCAGAATAATGCCTTTGACCATTACCACTGATTTACTAAGTGTCTGTGTTTGCACTTTATGCTTACTTATATGGTGTTGTCCTCCCAATGTCTAAAACAGACAAACAAAAAAAAACACAAGTTATTTATGCTTTTTGTTTTTCAGGGTCGTCCTGGTGTGAATGGACTTAAGGGAGAGAAGGGAGAAAGTGCTGATCCTTCTGGCTATGGAATTAGAGTAAGTTTTCTATATTGATGAGCCAGTTAAAGAAGACTATTTGACTTACTTAGACCTGTTTCATTTTTCATAACAAATGTCATTTTTTTTTTTAATTTAGGGGCCACCAGGTCCTCCCGGCCCTCCTGGTCCTCCAGGGCAAGCAGTAAGTTTTGTTATTATCTTACCCTGCTATATTATAAGACATCCAGGCTAAAACCTCGTACACACGGTATGATTGTTGGCCAACTGAGCGTCTGATTTTTGTCAAAAGGGCGTGTGGCAGGATCTTGTCTTGCATACTAATGGTACACAATTGTTGTGCAACAAACACGAATGTAGTAACATACTACGAAGAATCTAAGTTCTTGAGTGCCACCCTTTGGGCCCCTTCTGCTAATTTCGTGTTTGGTGAGCATTGATTCCTAGCATGCGTGTTTGTACTTTCTACTTTTGTATGACGGATTTGTGTACTGACCATACGAAAATCAGACATCAAACTGTTGTCCGACAAAAATTTACTAGCCTGTCATCCAACATTTGTTGGCCGAAAGTTGGACAACACTTGTCAAAAGGAGCGCACTAAGGGTAAGATTTTAGGACAACAGTCTGTCAACAGACAATTCTCTGCCAAAAATCGTATCGTGTGTACGAGGCTTTGGAGAGAGTTTCCAAGAAACATGTAAATTGTCTATCCCAGCCTTTGACCTCTGACTTTGCTTGCTGGTATTTATAGGGGGTTATTTACGAAAGGCAAATCCACTTTGCACTACAAGTGCACTTTCAAGTGCAGTCGCTGTAAATCTGAGGGGTAGCTCTGAAATGAGGGGAAGCTCTGCTGGTTTTATCATCCAATCATGTGCAAGCTAAAATGCTGTTTTTTATTTTCCTTGCATGTCCCCCTCAGATCTACAGCGACTGCACTTCCAAGTGCACTTGTAGTGCAAAGTGGATTTGCCTTTAGTAAATAACCCCCATAATGTATGGTGCTCTAATGTCAGATCATTGAAATGTGATGATTCTTACAGGAATATGTAATATTATATGGTTGCACAACAATACTATATTTGGTAGTATTACATGTATTATAAGCCTCATACAATATGGTTTAGTGTCTTGTTATGAAGATCGTTAAAGTGGCTGTCCATTCTTTATAATGATACATCAGGATTTTGAGATAAGTCTAAGCCTCCGTCAATTATCTCTGAAGTTTTAATAAAACTATTAATGCATAGGTTGATTTGTTTGTGACATCTGCAGCACAGACAAGCCTTGAACCAATTGTTAATTATATATTGTACATGTAAATAAATTTTCATTATTAAAACCTTTTTTTCAGGTGTATGGTGATCCACGTGCTGCTGGGCCTCAAGGATATCCAGGTTTGTCATTCTACATTTACTGTACTTGACATTACTGCATTTTGTCACTACAGTTTAATTCCTATTTATAAAGCTTTAACCTTTATTTAATAGAGTTAATTGTTATTATAGGTCAGAAAGGCGAGAGAGGACTTCCAGGAGCAAAAGGTGATCAAGGAGACGTTGGCCCTGCTGGACCACCAGGTAATAACAAACACGTAGTAACAATTGTGAGAAAGACAGGATGTACAATTTCAACCCATGGAAGCTGTAAAAAAAAAACTTAACAGTGGCATCTTATTTGAGCTGAAGCATTCTTAGTGAAAAGTGATCATAGATGACATTCAGATGATTCCCTTGCTTTTAACAGTGAGAGAATGGTAGTTTTTTAAACTCAAGCTTATTGTTTTCTAGACTGCTGTTGACCAGTGATTCTCAAACTATGGTCTACAAGCAAAGATTATGTTTTTCCTAGTCACTTTTCGTACTCTTCTGGTGTCATTGGGCAATGGACTGAGTGTACAGAGCAAAAGATTCCTGTGCCCTTTCCCAATCCCTTTGCCTGGCTTGTGATACTAGCGTGAAAAAAGGGGATTGATTTTGATGGTGGGAATGTGAGTGAGAAAAGGCACTGAGCAGTTGGACGCAAGAGTTGAAAAGAAGCCAAACACTGAATAAAATAAGGTAGTTAAGCAAAGAGGAAAAAGCCAATCTCCATAGTAGACCAAGCTATGCAATGCAACTAAAGCCTCGTACACACGATCAAATTTTCAGACGAGCGTTCGTCTGTTTTTTGTTGCATGCTAGTCTCATATCGAAAGTGAAAAGGTTACTCACCATACAAAAATTCTCGTACGACAGAATTTAACTTCAGAAATTCCATAATGTGTTGATCAGTTTTGTATGTATTCTTTCATTTCTGAGCATGCGTAGTCTTGCTCTTACAATTTTTTTTTGGACGAAAACTGTACTAGCTAAACGAAAATCAGACGTGTGTTCACGTACGGTTAACATTTTATAGTCTGCACATCCAGCTTTTGTCGTACGGCTGTCGAAAGCGCCATACTAACGATCTGAAAAAAGGCAGATCGTTCGTCGGACGAAATTTTATTTCTGGCTTCCGTATCGTGTGTACGGGCCTTACAATACACTGAGATCAGCAGAGCAGAATTAAAACTAGCATAGCAATACAAAACAAGAAACTGTAAAGAGTACATAATAAAACAAAGCTATAGTGAGACACCAGAAGGAAGCGGCGACGACGCATCCATTGATGAATAGCGTGCAGAGAAACTTTGCAAAAGAATGTCAAATCTTCTTTTAGGTGATGATTCTTCAGGATGAGAAGATTTTTCAATTCACTTTACCATGGGGATAAAATGTTTTATTTTAGCTGTGTGACTGTAATTTTAAAGTTTCATTAGACTTAGCTGTAAAAAGCTTTGATTGATTACTTCTATGGCAACTGGCCATGGATGACTTGGTGCAAAATATAATGTTACTTTTTTTTTGTTAACAAAACATGGCAGCTTAAAGTGGACTTCCGCCTAAAAAAAAAAATTTAAAGCCAGCAGCTACAAATACCGCAGCTGCTGACTTTTAAAATAAGGACACCTACCTGTCCATGGCGCCCGCGATATACTCACCCGAAGACGACCCGTCCCTTGGATCTGGGTGGAGGCTCCGGCATTGCTAGTAAGGGAATCAGGAAGTGAAGCCTTGCGGCCTCACAGCCTGGTTTCCTACTGCACATGCGCAAGTGGCGCTGCGCGTGGTCCCTGTTGTCTTCTGGGATCTCTTTGTCTCCCAGAAGACAGCGGGGCGGGGCAGAGGAGGAGCCGAAATGACGTAGATCGCCTCAGATACTGCGGCAATCGTTTACTGGAAGTGGGAGCAAATACCTGTATTAGACAGGTATTTGCTCCCCCCTGAAAGGTGCCAAATGTGACGCCAGAGGTGGGGGAGGAATCCGGACAGCGGAAGTTCCATTTTTGGGTGAAACTCTGCTTTAAAATATACCATACTATCATCCTAGGAGGCAAAATTACAGACTTTGGGGTTGATTTACTAAAACTGGTGCACACAAAATCTGGTGAAGCTCTGCATAGAAAACGACCTTCTTCTAGAGCTGCATCAGATTTTGCACTCTGCGGCTTTAGTAAATCAACCCTATTGCATCCCCTTTTGCCTTCACAATAGCCCATGTCTAACATCCCAGATTTCTATGCAAGTAGGGCTAAATATGCACCTTGCTCACTCCGCAAAGTGATAGTGCTTGGACCTGTTTCAGAAGGTTGCCTAAACACCATGAATTGCCTCGTGCTTGAAGTGTGCTTGTCCATCTTGTACATGTATGTAGCTGTGTATAATAGTGCTGGTCAGCGTTCTTGATATAGGGGGCTTTGAGCGTGCTAGTGTGCTAATGCGTTTGTGTAGACCAGTGTTTCTCAACTCCAGTCCTCAAGGCACACCAACAGGTCGTGTTTTCAGGATTTCCCTCAGATGAAAAAACTGTGGTAATTACTAAGGCAGTGAAACTGATCAACTCACCTGTGCAAAATAATGGTGAGCCTGAAAACATGACCTGTTGGGGCGCCTTGAGGACTGGAGTTGAGAAACACTGGTGTAGACTGTGAACATGCTATAGCATAGCTCCCAACTGTCCCTGATTTTGAGGGACTGTCTCTGATTTGGAGCAATGTCTCTTTGTCCCTCATTTTGGTCTGATCCATATAGTTGTATATAAAATGCACTTTTATCTTTCAAAAAGTGTTTCCTGGTGCTAAACTTTCATCCAAATTCTAAATTGGTGCATTTGTAAAATTTAAAAGCCAATATAAAGGAATAGTAGTGGTAAAAAAAAAGCCCTCGTGGATTTAATTAACCTTTAGTCTTGGTTAATTCTCCTTTAAGAGGGTGTGGCAGGGGGCGTGTCCTATGCCTACATACGTTTGCTAGTAGGTGTCCCTCATTCCCATCTCAAAAAGTTGAGAGGTATGCTATAGTAGTTGTTGGGAACCGGGGACATGCTTCAGGAAGTTGTTATAGACTTGAGACACATGAGACTGATAGATATCACTGCTATTTTAGGGCATTTGGAAAACACAGATTAATGTAAATAAGGTTTCTGAGGGCTGCACAAAAAGTGTCAAAGAGCCACATGTTGTGCATTAGGGGTGTAGAGGTTTTTGCCTTATAGTGCCTGCAGTACAATGTTACTTGGCTTGCAGAGTTGATAGCACAGGTTCCCTTAGAAGTTTATTCATAGGACTAAAAACACATTAAAGTAGAACTATAGTCAAGACTTTTTTTTCATTTATATAATAGAGTAAGGGATTTATGACCCCTTTTAATTCTTCTGCCATCTGTGTCCCATTAGGGAGATTTGCCTTCCTTCCGGTCCCATAGCAAAACAAAAAAAGAAATGAGAGGAAATCCCTGCAAATTAAGGGAATTCCAGATCTAGTGTCTCCATTGGAAGTTCTCCTCTCTATTACTATTCTGGGGACCACACAAATTTTGTGATTTTCTTTTGATGATAGTGGTAAACAGGACAAATAGAGAGGATTAATCTCCCTAACAGGGGCACAGACAGCAATAAAAACTGACAAAAACGACCAAACTGGAATGTCTGTTTAAGATGTGATGGAAAATAATTTGGATTTCTCTCACCAAAATGATATCTATGTTTTCAGGAACATTCCCATATGATTTCAGTGCCTTTGGAAGGGTGAGTATAGTTGTATGTGTTAGGAAACACCCATTTAGGATTATCCATTAATGCAGCTTGGCTGAAGGGTATTAGCTGTGGGCATTTGTAAAATGGTTAGTATCTAATTTGAACTAAAGGGTAGATATAACTTATTAAAATGGGATACCCTTCTTTAAATGGCCAAGAACTCTATTAGACATTGCATTTTATTATTAAGCTACTAGTGTAAATTTTCTCATAAATTAGATTATTAATATATTTGTGCAAAGTAATGTGTGTTTGTTTCACCCAGTCAGTTGGACTGTCTGTGTTTCCACTTCTATTTTACCCTATTTATTTGAGAACTTTAGTTTACTGCTTTGTTGAGCCTGTAATAAATCATGGTGTCAAGGCTAAATAGTAATTTTAGAGTCCCTATAGCAAGTAAATGTGTATTTTGTCCTCTCTAATAAAGTATTTTTGCTTCCTTTACTAAGGGGGAGAAAGGAGAAAAAGGAGAACCTGGCTTTGGCGATGGTCGAGGAATTCCAGGACCTCCCGGCAACCCCGGATATCCTGGATTGCCAGTAAGTGAACAGTGTGGACTCTATTATGTGTTAGCTATACTTGTCATATGCCCCTAATTTGGCAGACAGTCACAATTTTTTTGAAACCATGAAAAAAGGAGAGTTCACATAAGTAGTTGTAGCTTTGGCAATATATGGGCAGACTAGGGCTAAATATGCATGTGTCTGGAATACAGTGACGGCCCGTCCATTAGGGGCGCCTGGGTGCCGCCCTCTCTCTCCACGCCACCCCCCTATATGATAATGGATAGATTCCTGCATTGCATGAATCTATACATGGCCGCTGCGACTGCCCCCTATTCAAGCATCCGGCCCCTTTCTGGCCTGAATTCCAGCAGTGGGGTGTTTTTTTGAAGCAGCTGATTAGAGCCATTGGCTCTAATAGACTTCAAAATAAAGTGGACTCATGGCGCAGACCATTGCGCTACAAGCCCACCCAAGTGTTACAACAGCGAATGTTCGCTGCTGTAACACTGATCCTCAATCCGGCCAATCAGAAGCAGGTCTGAGACCCGTTTTCTGATTGGCCAAAAAGAGAAGAGCTCCAATTGGCCGCCGAGAAGGATGGAGGAGCCGTCGCCTGTGGAGAGAAGGAGAACTGGAGAGCTGCCACCATGAGCCCGGGAGAAGCGCTGCCTAGATGGGGTAAGTGTATTAGACCCAGCTGACCGGCCGATGGACAGACGGACGGGGGGTGTTACTGTTTGCCGCCGCCCCCCCCAAAGAAAACCACCAGCTACCACTGCTGGAATATAACTTATAACATTCCAGTTTTAGATTTGAAAGATTTTGGCAGCATATTAACATCCACATTCATCAAATACATTATCACAGTTTGTTATTCTTTATGTGGTATGATATATTTCACATATCTAGCATGATTTCACTGTACACCCACAATATATATATATATATATTCATACATTTGTCACACATTCTTTGTATAGGGTGCTAAAGGAGACAGCATTCAAGGTCCTCCCGGCCCACGTGGCCCACCAGGAGCTGCTGGTGTAGGATATGAAGGAAGACAAGGACCACCTGGGCCACCAGGACCTCCAGGTCCTCCTGCACAACAGGTATACCCTGGACCTGGACCCAATAGACCAGGTTAGTATTGAACAAGCACAAAAAAAAATGGCTATTTGATTAACAGATGAGGAACTGTAACTTTACAAGCAACACAAATGAGTGCAAAATATTGTTTTCATTTATTGCAGTTCTAAGCGTTCCAGGACCACCAGGACCCCCTGGGCCACCTGGACCCCAAGGAGGATCAGGAGGATATTCTTCGGTGAGAACTAAAAACTGCTTCACCATTGATCTCATAAAACAGTTATTTGACCTAAGATGGAAAAGTAATATTTGATATCAGTTATGATGCAAAAAGTGTTGCAACCTATTGAAACCAAATAGCAATCAGTCAGTAATTAGTTTATGCAAAGATAATTTCTATGTGTGAAATTAAAGCCTGAGAGTAGCCAAAAGAAAAAAAATCAGCACAAGGGATATAACCTAAAGTCAGTAGGATGTGTCCTTGTGCCGGTACCTTTTATTTTAGTTGAAATTCCCCTCCCCACCCCATCCCTGCCACCATTATTTTACCAGTGCAACAACTGTTAATGCAACTAGGTGGCTGTCACAGATCTTTATCAAGTTAGCCTGACTATGCCAACTCTTTTTGCCCAGTTCTACCATTCATAGAAGCCGTACTACAGTTTTTTTGAATGAAATGTGATGTATGACTAGAGGGGGCGGACCTATACATCATCCTCCCATCCTCCATCATAGGTCCTATTTCATTCATAGAAGCTGTAGTGCATGAAGCAGCTGGGCTGAAAGAGCAGCCATAGTCAGGCTTTCTTAATGAGAGCTTCAGACAGCCCCTTAATCCCATTAATCAGTGGTAAGATGACATTTGGAGCTTCGGCATTGATTGATCAAAGCCCTTTAATCCTCATCTATATATGCCACAATTTTTTCACAAAAGTGACAAATTGTTAAGATATTAACACCCACTATCTACATCTTGAAGTATGTCTTATATGTAGAAATAATGCTGTGCTATTTGTTTTTAAATGCCCTCTTTCTTGTTCCATTAGGCCACAGTATTGCAGACGTATCAGACAATGATTAATCTGCGGCAGTCCTTGCAGGAAGGGACCATTGTACTAGTGCTGGAACAAGCAGATCTGTATGTACGAGTCAGAGATGGCTTCAGAAAGATTCTTGTGAGTATCAGTGTTTTGTATTAAAATCAAATGTTGAAGAGTTTATTTACCATTCTTTGACCAAATCCTATCTATTGTTGAACTCAAGTATCGACATTCTGAAGAAACAGAGACCGAGCTTGCTCGGGAGGACGTCCATGGACGCCCTCCCGGCAATTAAGGCCCGCGCTGCAGCCGTATTTCGGCTATAACGCGGGTGGCAAGTAGTTAACAGTGGTCTGAGGAGGAACTGTGGTTATTGCCCATAGAAACCTTTATTATTCCAGTGCCTTATGGGAGAATCTCATTGGCTGGTAGGTCCAACAAAAACAGCTCTCCTTTATGACAATATGGTATATCAACTGTAAACAGTCATTTACTCCGAAAGTAATCTGACTGGACACAAAAATGTACGGTACATAAAAAAGCTAATGCAAGCAAAAATTTACTTTTGAGTAAATAATATATTGTTGTCTTATTTAAAAAACAGTTTTTCAGAATAAATCCGTTTGTGTGTTGGTGATCATTGAAATCATGGATTTTGCTTTTATGTCACTTAAAAGGACTATAATAGTTTTGGGTCAGTTTATTTTACTTTTTTTAATTTACAGGCTTTTTTATTTAGAGGAACTGATGTTTCATATTTAATGTGTTAAATCATTCTTTTACAATTACACAATTAAACATGATAAAGGATTCCCAGACCACTATGAGTTAGCTAAAGACAGCACACAGCAGGGGCTGCCTGCTGGCTAATTTTGTCTAATGTTTAACTTTGGGCGGAATTGTGTAATTAGGGACAGTCTGTGCTGAAGAATCATTTAGTTTTATTTGCAAATTGCTACCTGCAGGCTAAGAAAACAGAATATTAACCACTTTCCACCCAGGCCAATTCTGAAATTTTTCTCCTACATGTAAAAATCATATTTTTTTGCTAGCAAATAAGTCAGAACCCCAAACATTATATAGGTGCTGGGCTTTCTCAGTGCAGTACAGGAGAGGTCTTGGAAGTAGACCAAGCAGATCTGGGCTCCCCTGAGTCTTCAGAGCTGCTTTACACAGCCCTGTAACAGCTTATGAGCAATGTCCAGCCAGAGGATTTCTGGGGTTTCCCACTTTCTTGTTGTAATTGGTAATCGTCTATAATGTGACGTCAATTCATGTTTTCTAAACAGACCTGCAATTTTTTGCACTTCTGTGATTCCATTAACAATGTGTATCCTGTGTAAAACATTTTCATGTCCGTACATTGCAGTATTTGGAAATATGCACTTTAATTTAATCTGGGAATATGTATATGGTATTTTAGACTTTAATAATAATGCTTACATTTGTGTCTTCTAGCTTGGAGAATACGTAACTGGCAATGGTCAGGTAGGTCTCATTCCTTTCATGTTAGTTCCTAATTCTTTAGTTATCTGTGACTGGTTAATGAGTGGAACGTTTTTTCTACAGGGTAATGAAATTGCTGTGAAAGAGCCTCCTGTGGTCATTTATCCTTCTGGTAATAGAGACTCAGGATCCTATCAGTCTACAGATGAGTATGAGCCTTCCAGAATTGAAAGACCACCACCAGTTAATCCCCGTCCTCCGCAGCCACCACCTCCAGTGTTCCCCAAGCCAGAGCCAGAGGCTAATGTTCCTGTACATACACACCAGGAGTACCAGGCAGCGGTACGAACAAGCTGGAAACTGTCACATTCTATTCAGGTTTTTTTTGGTTTGTATATTTACATGTCACATTTCCCATTGCAGTTACACTTAGTGGCTCTGAATGCACCTCTAACTGGCAGCATGCGCTCCATACGTGGCGTGGACTTCCAGTGCTTTGAACAAGCCCGCAAAGCTGGACTTCACGGGACATTCCGAGCGTTCCTTTCTTCGCGTCTTCAGGATCTGTACAGTATTGTTCGCAAAGCTGACAGGCTGTCTGTGCCAATCGTTAATCTCAGGGTGAGTCTGGCTGTATGTGGTAGCAGCCCATGAATTTGATTGAAGTGAAGCAAACTTTGTATGTAGTGACAGCTCAATCATAACTGTACCTCTCTGACAAATTTCCCATTAAAAGGCAAGGGAGAGGATCATTAAAGGGTATGCCCAGGTATTACTTAAACCTTCCTCTCTCTCTCTCTAGAGTTGTGGTTCTACATCTTTTTAAGACCAGGGCCTGGTATATTTTTCTAAAACCTCCCAGGTCATAACAGTAAGAAAAGAAAATAAAGCTTATACACACACACTATAAAATTATGGGAATGCAAAACATGCATTGAAATGATGGAAGGCTCTGGAGGGGACCGAGTGTTGGCCCTGTAGGATGTATTTTCTGGAGGGGGCAGGGGGCACAGTGGGACACTGTTGGAGGTTATGGGTGTTGTGGAGGGCTAGAGGGTCTTCAGCAGGATGCACACACTGTGTGAGGTTGGTGTGGGGGACACTGTGGAGCCTGAGCGCTCTTTGGGGACGCTGTGGGCCACTGTGGGAGGTTGTAGGGGGTATTGTGGAAGCTGAGAAGCACTGTGTAAGGTTAACAGATTTGCAGCTGGTTGGAGATCCAGGAGAAATTATTGAGTACCACTGCTGTAGAACATGTCCCAGAATTATTTTTGTATGTTCTTTTCTATCAAGTAAAAGCTTAAATTACTCCATTACATTATTACCAGGCTTGTAAAATTCTTCCAGGGACAGCTGCTGGGAAGTCAGTTCCTACTAAAGTAGGCAGGCCCCCAGAACTACATCTTACCAGAGAACTTTCCCTACACACTGTGTAGCCAGGCTCTTGGGAGACGAGGCATCAACATTGTTTTGATGGGAAAGAAATCAATGTATGCATGAAGTGGGACAGTGAGGGATAAGGACAGACATAATTTTGTAGTCCAGCAGCGGAGAACTGGGTAAGACTGACAACTATCCTTGGGATTTCAGAGCAGTAAAGGCACTGTGTTTGCAGACCAAACAGGAATTTAGGAGCGCACTAATTTCCTGCAGGTAGTTTTCTGTACTTGCAGCATTTAAGAGGGATAAAACATGAGGAAATGTGCATGTATTGCAGAGATGTAAGAATATCTTTTTTTCTTGCCCTGACATACACTTCAATTTGCTTAACTGTTTGTATAAGAGTCCTTTCACACGGGCTTGTCTGTGTACGGACTCCTCTTTGCTCAGCAGGGATTGGTCTGCTGATCCCCACTGAGCAGACGGATGACAGGTCCGTCTCCGCTCACTGTGCGGTGATGGACCTGTCAAAGCCCCGCTGTCCTTTATGGAGATCAGATAAAAACAGATCGCCTGTCCGTTTTCATCCGATCCGGTTCTCCAGACGGATGGAAAATAAGTTTTCCATCCATCTGGATTTCATGGACAGGATCAGATATCAGCGGATGTCAGCGGACATGTCACCGCCGACATCTGCCGCTTCATAGGGTTGAATGGAGCGCCCGATCAGGTCCGCTTGTAAAACTGACAGGCGGACCTGATCGGAAAGCCCTTGTGAAAGGGGCCTTATAGTGTTTTTTTTAATGGGCTGTGCATGCCTATGAATGAACTACTGTGACCACTAGACATGTGCATTCGTTTTCGTCCGAATGCATTTTCGTCCGAATTTCAGGTATTTTCGTTATTATTTTAACAAACGATAACGAAAGTGCAGAGTCCGAAAAACGAAAGATCCGATATAAACAAATGCTTTATTTTCGTTTTCGTTGCTACAACAGTTCGATATAGATAGGAGAATCGACATGATGATGACAATAACAATCTGTGTCCATCAAACCTGTGGTCGAATGTGCCTAACCTTAGCTCTATTAGTCCAAGATTATTCTACATAGAGAGAAAAGATTCGACGTAGAGAGAAAAGATTCGACGTAGGGGAGGAAAGATTCGACATAGGGGAGGAAAGATTCGACGTAGGGGAGAAAAGATTCGACGTAGGGGAGAAAAGATTCGACGTAGTGGAGAAAAGATTCGACGTAGGGGAGGAAAGATTCGACGTAGGGGAGAAAAGATTCGACGTAGGGGAGAAAAGATAAATAAAAATGATGATGATGAATGTTATTGGCTGATTGTAACCAAAGAGGAGGAGCAGTAAAATAGCTAGAACTAAGTACACACGGCATTGTACAGTTTAGCTGCTCTGTCGAATGTTCAAAGAAGATTCGACGGAGCAGCTAAACTGTACAATGCCGTGTGTACTTAGTTCTAGCCTTCAATGACAGATTCGACCTTAATTTGGATTTTCGGACGAATGCAATTTTTAACGAAAAACGAAATAAATAAAAACGAATTTCGGGAGTAACTAAATAAATTTATTTTTCAGACGAAAACGAAATTCCGAAACGAAATATTTCAGTGTGCACATGTCTAGTGACCACTGGCTTCAGTTCGACTCAAAGTATTGGAGCCTGAAATTAAGCATGACAACCAGGCAACTAGCATTGTTCAAAAAGTGATCAGACCAGAAAGTGACATCAAAACCCTATATTGCTCGTATGAAGGGTTTCCTTTACGTGAAACATTTATTTGTTTACATTTTCAATACTATTTCGTGTATTATAGGATGAACCACTGTTTGACAACTGGGAGGCCCTTTTTGGCTCAGAAGGACAGATGAATCGTGGAGCTCGCATTTACTCATTTGAGGGAAGGGATGTTGCAACAGATTCTACTTGGTGAGTCAAACGCCTATTTCCTAATGCAGGATACCTGTGTTCTGCACATTCATTCCTGAATGCGAGGGCCACTCAGTTCTGTGTTTAGCCCCGGCCAGCCACAGCCTCCCATAGACTTTGACAGATTGCAGGCAGTAAGGCTGGATGCTGCACCTGTCCTATCCCGGTACATAAATGCCAGGAGGGATTTATGAAACCAAAAAAAAAATGCCAGCAAGGGCCGTATATTAGCTAGATGTTTGTAGATATAGAATCCTATAGGCTACCACTTATTATAAGAGATAGGAAGCAGCTGCTCTCAACTTATTAATGTGTCCCCACATCTAAAATACAATTGTTTACAAATGTGAAGTGGTGCTATGCTTCAAAAATGAAAAGAATTTTAAAACTAAAGAATTGCAAACAGTAATATTACATGTATCTGATATCTCAAGGTAGATATTGAACAATGTGAATAATACTAATAATAATTTTTTATCTACTGAGTTTGTACTCAGTAATAAAATAAATATTCTTATCTCTGATCCAACAATAAAATAATACCTCTACTGGGTATTGTAACCAAAAACAGTGCTACAAAAAATGCAAAATTGTGCAAATGAGCAAAAATAGATTAAACATCAATACAGTGATAAAGTGAGAAAAACCATACAATTTGGTGACTTTTTATATAATAGTGTCCATTCCAGAATAAAATCAATGTGTGCGGTGATATCTGTTGTGTAAATGTCATCAAATTCTTTAGTGATGTGATCACTCTCCCTTGCACCTCAATCCACACAGGGGTTGATTTACTAAAATTGGAGAATGCAAAATTCGGTGCAGCTGTGCATGATAGCCAATCAGCTTCTAACTTCAGCTTGTTCAATTAAGCTGTAACAAAGTAAAATGGAAGCTGATTGGTTTTTATGCAGAGCTGCATTAGCGTTTGCACTCTCCAGTTTTAGTAAATCAACCCCATGGTGTGCTAGCAGCTCGCCTCATTCCCTAGAACAGCGAATGTACTTCCAAGTGCACTTGTAGTGCAAAGTGAATTTGCCTTTAGTAAATAACCCCCACAGTGTGGATTGAGGTGCAAGGGAGAGTGATTACATCACTGAGGAATTTGACGACATTTGCACAACGGATATCACCGGACACACTGAGTTTATTCTGGAATGGACACTATTATATGAAAATCAAGTCACCAAATTGTCTTATCTTATCAGTACATGTACACAGGGTCATTTATAGTCGTTTCTAGGCAGTTGAGTCTAGAGGCATTTTTCAGAACGCAAAAAAATGCGATCAGAAGCTGAGTTTAGAGGCATTTCAAGCTCCAAGCGCTTCTAAGTGCGGTAACGCGCGTTTAGCTGCATTTCGTTTATAGGCGTACAGACGCTATTTTAAAACACTTCTAAATACAAACGTAGCAAAACGCTGCTAAACGCGGCATGTAAACGTGGCAAAAGGGACGTTTTATATGTGGGTTACTATCTGTCAAGTTAAATCGTTCAGGAGAGGTTCTAAAAACGTCCCATATACATGAAGCCTTAGTGTAAGTTTACTTTGCAGTCATTAATAGATGTTCTATTATTTCATGTTTCTTGCTTTTAGGTATATGTGTACATGTAGACTTAAGCATTAAATCTCAGATAAACTTCAACATGCTGATGCAATTCCAAATAGTAATTTTCAATATTTTTAAATCTCCAGACTTCATTAAATAAATACCTAATGATCCTGTCATAAAGCAGACACTTCCTGTTATAGGGTGACAGTGCCCTGTCCATGCCACAAATATGCCCCTGTGTGTTGTCACTGTGTCATTAAAGCCAACCATAGATGGATCAAAATTTTGCTGGTTTAAAAGGAACTATCTATGGGCAGACTGGTTGTACTTAAGTTGATCTATTGATCAATTGCAGTTCAGCCTGCCTGCCAGGTTTGTTTCATACGATCACTGTTGGCGGCTTCCAGAAATGATCAGTGTATTCTGACAGAGGGTAAAGCTCCCACTGTCAGAATACAATAACACAGCAGGAGGGATTCCTCCATCAACACTGACTGTATTGATGGGGGAATCGAGCAATTTTCTTTTCTTCAGCTAGTGGTTGAAGGAAAAAAAATTGAATAATCTATGGCCAGCCTAGGGCTTCTGATGAAGACTACAAGTGGCCATTTTAACACAAATTATGCAGGCATAAGCCACCCTTATCACCTTTAGGAAACCCACTCTGAGATATGCCATAGAGTTGGCGCTGGAGTGCTTGTAGACAGAAAGTGGCTGCAAATGTACTAGATCAGCATAATCAGGATATCAGGATAAAAACATGATGAAAACAAGTCAGAAAAATATATGTCATTTACTTAGGATTTGCATCTACATTAAGTATCACATTTCTTGTTCTTATACACTAGGCCACAGAAGATGATCTGGCATGGATCCGACACCAAGGGCCGGCGTCTAACAGAGAGCTACTGTGAGACCTGGCGCACAGATGAAGGCATAGTCACTGGCCAGGCTTCCTCTGTCACAAACGGGAAACTTCTAGAGCAGCGTCCTCAGAGCTGCAATAAGAACTTCATTGTCTTGTGCATTGAAAACAGCTTCATGCCCGCTGGCCAGAAGTAGGCGCACGCTGAGCAGTCAGAGTGGTGCTGATGCTGACAGAGGCTGCACGCGGACTTCCTGAGATTCCTTCTTGCGTCCAGAGACCAAAGAGTGTGTGAAGCTGCTCTTCTGTGAACATTCATGTGCAGCGTTACTGTCCCCTGCCTTCATGAGGCCACATCACTAGGATACACTGTCTGAGCTATTCCCTGCCTCAGCTTGGCAACAGAACTTTTAAGAAATTTCCAGTTTTTACATCCTGAAAGAGGCTGCAAATCCGAAACCGCTATGAAAACCCAGCTGATAAAACATTGACCCTATCTGTGCCCTTTCTACTGAAAGCCCCATCTTGCCCAGAGCCAGTGGTGGCCTGTAAACAAACTGTCCTAAGAAGAACCGGCCTGCGAGCAGACATATAAAGGATGCAGAGCTCATTGACGCATCCAAGTTGGAATAGCCTTTATTTTATTCTGTAATATTTAACCACTTGTAGTTACAGAGACACATGCATATCCCTTCATTAATCTCTTGTGAATGTCTGTTTCCTAGGTCTCTCTATGTCAAACATCTGGTGATTACCACTATATTTATTAGAGTACAGCTTCCTAGGAAACTTTTATGGTTGTGTACCTACAGGACCCAGTATTTACTGAGCAGCCTTCAGACTTAAGAGTGCTTCTAAAATGTTGTCTTTAGGTTGGTTATTGCAGTAAATGCTATTTTCACTATACGGAGGCTTCTCTATACTTGGCCTTTGTAGCCCGATGAGGGTACTTTGGACCTTTATATTTGTTATTCAGGATGTATGTGTTGGAAATCACTGTTATATATATATTTTCCTAAACATGTTTCAGAATGAGATGAATAGAAAGAGAAGCACGTTAGCCTGAGATTTCTCCAGCTCATACCAATTGGTATGGATAGAGCAGGGAATCGTTAAAACCGTTGTCTTTTTTGTCATCTATATTCCATTGGGGAGATTTTTCCTCACTTCCTGGCCTGTAGCCACAGCAAGAATTGAGATAAGGGCAATTACCTCTCAGACATCACAAGTGTCCCCAGTGGAATATTTCCCCTCTATTACTGTTCTATTGGCAAGTCAAAATGTTGGATTTCCCACCATTTTCTTTTCCAATGGTCACCAAAAAAATAGGGGTTACTCTCTCCAGTGGAAACACAGACCGCAATAATAACCAACTAGAGGTTCTAATTCTTCTCTACTCTATCCAAGCCAGAAAACAAAATATGGGTTTACATATACTTGGCCCCTTAATAAAGTTAGGTAGTATTCTGCAAATTAATCAATTCACTAAGCTATATGCCATAGGTGTTATTTACCATAATAATTGTGACTGTTAGTTTCAGCTGCCATTGCTGATGGTAATGGTAAAAAACAAAGATTGTTTTAGCCAAAGCTGTGCTATGGTGGGCTCATGGCAAAAGGTGCCTCCCTGCACCTCAAAGGAACATCCTGCTGTGATTCAAAATAGGAACATTAATTTTATCCAAATTTTTTTCACAGTTGCTAATGCTACCTGCATACATCACTCTGTAGCCAGCTAGGTCGGAGCCCTTGTGTGCATCCAGGCCCCATAGACATCACATGTTCTGCTATATCTATAGTTCTGCCCTTGTTTTGGCTTAGTGCATTGAGCCTTATATCTTAAACAAACTTTTGCTGCACTACCACATTGAACCACTAGGAGGAGCCATCATACCTCAATAATCCTGCCTGACGTTAGCTGCAAGAAACACTTTAAAAAAAAGTATTTAGGTCAGTTTTGCTAAAACCCTTCCAGTGAAAATGTAGCACTGGTCCAGTTAAAGCGCCCATGAATACACGCCCTTTATTGTGTGCACTAAACCAATTACTTTCTAATACAGAGCAAGCCCAACTATCAGTGCTGTCACTGTTTACAAGGTAACTGCATTAATACACATGCAGATAACCAGCTGTAATAGAACTATGCCACACCAATTATTTTAATGCCTTCTACTTTGCTACAATGCTAGAAAAAGATTGTTTCTAAAAGTAAGCTACAGAGGATAGCAGAGATCAGGTTTGTGAGGTGTTCCCCTTTAAGGACTGGTAGAAAACACATCTACAAGGAATCTAAGGGCTTCTATTACTAACCTTTCTGAAAATGCTAGTTTCCTGGCCGTTAACCTGACCTACTAATTTCAATTTGTTGAGTCACTGATCAAGGACAAGTATGAATGTCAAGAAAGTCAGAAGTCTTTATCACGATATTTATTTTGGGTCAGGGACTAAAAGTATGGAAGCAAGAAGGGCCGGCCCGGCAACTAGCATATGCAATAAGAGAAGGCAGCAATTGCAGCCTCTGTGTTTCTTTTAAACCTTAATGGATTATGATTAATTTACCTGTATAAGAGGTATGGTTATTGTAATACATCTAGTGGTCTCAAAAGCCATCTCTCTAAGATAGAGCTTATTTAGGACCATCAAGGTTTTGCTGTGTGCTGTCAGGTAAGGGGAGGGGCTGTGACAACCCTGTGACAAAACAATAACATAAACCAAGACTGTCTTGCTTTTCATTGTTTGGTTCGTAAAGAACCTTTAAGATCTGAAGAATAGGCATCCGTTTTTTTCTGCTGAATTCCTCCCACAGTTATGTTTTATAATTGGGTGAAACTGGCCTTTAAACCGCATTGTTACCTGTATTTAAAGCAAGGTGCTGCATTTCAAGACCTGTTTGCTGCTGGTTGTATGTATGTGTTAAGGGCTGCAATCTGGTTGTTAGAGTGCCTTAGCAGTGTACACTGTCATTGTAAGCTTTGTGCAGCTGGGCATTTTTTCTAAAAGGTGCTAAAAATCTTTATTTTTTTAAATGCTTTTAGAATATTTTAAGACAGGAAACAGATGGAAGTTGTCTACCATAATCTTTGTATTTTAAAGAAGAAAATCAAGCCTGTGGATGTTTCAAGTTCATGTCTATAAATACTTCCTAGGACTAATGTGTGGTGTGGTCTTTCTTTATAGTGAGGGCAATTGGGAAAAGTATGCGCTAAGGTCAGCCATTTGTATCCAGAACCAATAATTAGCCCCATCACTAGAATGCATTTTGTAGAAAAGTGAGCATGATAAAAAAAACCTTCTGGTAGACCTGCTATGCGAATTTCTATTTACTGCTCTTGGCTTTTTGCTGCATTACAGAAACATAAAAAAGAACCACTTTCTATAGCTTTAGCCAAATCCTGGCTGCAACACCATTATGCTTTGTATTTTAAGCACAAGTAGCCGATAAGAGAATAGAATAAACAAGGAGATTTCCTAATCTTCACATGCTTCTTGCACAGCTAGGAGTTGATTAGGATGGTACAATGACCTTTGGAGCTCACAAATAATTAAAAAGAGAAAAATGTGCCCTGGCTTTCATACAGAATATCTGTGTACACCAGATATATCCAAGCATGCCCATAGTTTATTGAACTGATTATTAATTTGACTGTCTTTTCCAATTATCAGTCCATTTCCTCTGCCATTTGGATTTCTTTAAGACCAGGGGTCTCACACTGGCGGCCCTCCAGCTGTTGCAAAACTACAAGTCCCATGAGGCATTGCAAGGCTGACAGTCACAAGCATGACTCCCACAGGCAGAGGCATGATGGGACTTGTAGTTTTGCAACAGCTGGAGGGCCGCCAGTTTGAGCCCCCTGTTTTAGACCGTTTCTAAAAAGCTGACTTGCAGATGAAAGTGTCTAGATGAGATGAACAATTCTGAATGTTTTTAAGCCAGTTGTGTTTATAGAGCAACTGATTCAGAAATGACTGGCTCTTGTTTTTTTCTTTACTTCTGAAAATGATCAGATTTTTCAGCTTGTGCTGCATTGTACAACCATTGCGGGTATCCAGTCAAAAAAAACAATGAGTAGATCACATTTAAAAAATTGTGTATGATCAGCATTCAGGCCAACCTTAAAGTGTTACTAAACCCAGAACTTGCATTCACTCGATCTGGTCTCCCACAGTACACAGAACATGGAGGTGAAATTATTTTAGTAAATCTAAAATGCTTAAAGGGGTTGTAAACCTCATGTTTTTTCACTTTAATGCATCCTAAGGTGAAAATTATTAAGGTGAAAAACACCTGGCAGTCACTGGACCCCCAGCCCCCCCCCCCCCGTTTTACTTACCTGAGCCCCTTCATCTCTTCGGCGAGGTCCCAGCTCCTGATTGGATAGATTGATAGCAGCGCAGCTGCAAGGTAACCCCCTTGGGAGAGTGCTTCTCCTAGGGGGTTACCTGATGTGGGGAGGAGCCACGAGAGCCACCGGGGGACCCCAAAAGAGGATGTTTGGGGCCACTCTGTGCAAAACGAGCTGCACAGTGGAGGTAATTTTGACATGTTTGTTATTTAAAAAAAAAAAAGATCCTTTACAATCACTTTAATACCTTTTCTCATCAGCAGTATATAACAGTCTTGTGACTTCTATCAATGTCTGGTTAAAACTTAGAAGGAGTTTTCATTTTCCTCTGACTGTCCTATGAGGCTGCAGGACCCCGGACACGGTCTAGACAGTGCTGATTGGCCCTGTGCTGATCACATGCACTCTCCCAAGGAAAACAAAACAAAAAAAACACCAACTTCTTCTCTAACTTCTTGTTTTGGTTATGGGACAGGAAGTTAAAGGAAAATCCCCCCATTTACTCTATCCAAAATGAAAAATATAGTTTTGCCTTTAATTGTACTTTAAGTGTCACTGAGATTTTCTATGTACATTCCATGCAGAGAACATGTAAGAGTAAAGAGTGACTGTAAAAAAAATCTGAGAACTTGAATTCAGTTTTGTGCAAACCAATCCAATCCAGAATCCAGCTAACAAATCTCCAAGGCAAACCCGCTGGGGGTCAACAAATAGTGAGACACGGGGAAATAAAAATGACAGGGGTGCTTCTAAGAGCAGCAGTAGGGTATGCTTCCAATGGCCAGATCAAGATTCAGCATTCAGTGTGGGGATCTCTTAGAGCAGTGGGTATTTTTAGTCAGAGCTTAAAAGGGTAAGTACACCTTTACAGAAAAATCTTTAAGGTGAACTTACACAGGGCCCCTTCTCACACACCCCCCCTCCCCCCACCTGGAGCGTGGCGATCACCTGCTAGGAGACATCAGGTCGCTGCCTCACTTGTCCGGGGCTTAGAAATCCCCCGCAGCTTAATTTTCAAAATGTACCTCGTAAGGAGGTACATTTAGGAGCATTCTAATTGGTCGGCGCCGTCACATGGGCAGTGCTGACCAATCAGAGCCCGCTTAGCCTGTCCTGTCACCGCGGGCGAAAAGGAGAGAAATCTGCAAGAATTTCAAATCCCCGGACTGGTACAGCGGCGATACGATCTGCGGGGGATCGCCGGACTCCAGGCTAGCGGGACGGGGTGCAATAGGAAGGGGGTCCAGTGTAAGTTTACCTTACAGATTTTCTGTAAGGCTACTATCAGACTGGGGCGTTGGCGGTAACCGTCATTTTAGCAGCAAACCCCCACTAGCGGCCGAAAAAGGGTTAAAACTGCCGGCATAGCGCTGCTTTCAATGGGAAGGGGCGCTTTAGGAGCAGTGCAAAGATGTGGCTTGCAGGACTTTTTGTACCGTCCTGCAAGCGCACTGCTCCAGTGTGAAAGCCCGACACAGGAGAGGCTCTTTACAGGCGCTATGCAGGCACTATTTTTAGCACTGTAGCGCCTCAGTGTGAAAGTGCTCTAAAAGTGAACTTACACTTTAAGCAGTGTAGGGGTAATGATTAAGCAGCTGTCACTGAATTGGTGGCCAAAGGTCAGCTCTTTACTCAAGCAGGGACTGGGGGGAGATTAAGGCCGGGTTCACACTGGTGCGACACAACAGCCGTCCTACTTTGGATCCGACTTTGCCCTGCAACTTGAAGCTGACATACATCCGACTTTCAATGAACGGGGATCCGACTTGGGTCCCCGCCAATACCAGGCACTGTGTTTGGTATGAATCTTGAGGGGGAACTCCACACCAAATTTTAAATAAAAAAACGTCATGGGTTCCCCCTCCAAAAGCATACCATTTGGTTTGGATTTTAAGGGGCACACACTACGCCGAAAAAAACGGCATGGGGGGTCCACCTAAAATCCATACCAGACCCTTATCCGAGCACACAGCCCAGCCGGTCAGGAAAGGGGGTGGGGACGAGCGAGCGCCCCCCCCCTTCCTGAACTGTACCAGGCCGCATGCCCTCAACATGGGGGGGTGGGTGCTTTGGGGTGGGGGGGCGCCCTGCGCCCCCCCACCCCAAAGCACCTTGTCCCCATGTTGATGAGGACAAGGGCCTCTTCCCGACAACCCTGGCCATTGGTTGTCGGGGTCTGCGGGCGGGGGGCTTATCGGAATCCGGGAGCCCCCAGATCCCACCCCCACCCTATGTGAATGAATATGGGGTGCATCATACCCCTACCCAAAAAGTGTCACTAAAAAAAAACCACACACTAGACAGGTTTTTAAAGTAATTTATTAGGCAGCTCTGGGGGTCTTCTTCCGCCTTCGGGGCTCTCTTCCTTCTTCTCCGCGGTCTCTTCTTCTCTGCGCTTTCCAGTTCTTCTCCCATTCTCTGCTATCTTCTGCTCTTTTGCCGGGCTCCTCCGCTATCTTCTGCCCACAGTTTTGCTAGCGGTGGCCCAGTCTTCTCCGCCATCTTCTTCCCTCTTCTCTTCTTCCGATGTTGACACGGCGCTCTCTCCCGCTGTAATGCCGTGTGCGCGGTGTGCAATGACTTATATAGGGATGGGGCGACTGTGACGTAATAAGGGGCGGGGTCACCGGGTACCACACCCCATTTCTATATAAGTCGTTGCGCACCGCGCACACGGCATTACAGTGGGAGAGAGCGTTGAGTCAACATCGGAAAAAGAGAAGAGGGAAGAAGACGGCGGAGAAGACTGGGCCACCGCTAGTAAAAGAGCAGGCAAAAGAGCAGAAGATAGTGGAGGATAGCGGAGGATTCCGATAAGCCCCCCACCCGCAGACCCTGACAACCAACGGCCAGGGTTGCCGGAAAGAGGCCCTTGTCCTCATGAACATGGGGACAAGGTGCTTTTGGGTGGGGGGCCGCAGGGCGCCCCCCTGCCCCAAAGCACCCACCCCCCATGTTGAGGGCATGCGGCCTGGTACAGTTCAGGAGGGGGGGGGCGCTCGCTCCTCCCCACACCCTTTCCTGACTGGCTGGGCTGCCTGCTCGGATAAGGGTCTGGTATGGATTTGGGGGTGACCCCCACGCCGTTTTTTCGGCGTAGGGGGTTCCCCTTGGAATCCATACCAGACCCAAGGGCCTGGTATGCTCTTGGAGGGGGAACCCATGCCAGTTTTTTATTTAAAATTTGGCGCGGAGTTCCCTCTCAAGATCATCTGAGCACAAGTCGCATGCCAAAGTCGGATCATGCAAGACGGCGAGCCGACTTTGATCCGACTTCAGTGATAGTCAATGGGCTGAAGTAGGATCAAAGTCGGACCAAAGTAGTACAGGGAGCATTTCTAAAGTCGGAAGGACTTGTGTCGGACCAGTTAGAACGGCTCCCATAGGGAAACATTAAATTTCACACGTCATGCGACATGAGCTCCCAATGTCGGAGTGTATGTCGGACCAGTGGTCCGACAAATGCTCCGACATTGGGAGCTCATGTCGCATGATGTGTGAAAATCAATGTTTCCCTATGGGAGCCGTCTTACCTGGTCCGATACAAGTCGGTCCGACTTTGAAAATGCTCCCTGTACTACTTTGGTCCGACTTTGATCCTACTTCAGCCCATTGACTATCATTGAAGTCGGATCAAAGTCAGGTCCTTGTCCTAACCATCTGACTTTGGCATCCGACATTGTGTTATTTCCTGACCCCTGCTGTAGCCCCTCCCATTGTGTGTTATTTTTGATTGGTCAAAGGACAAGTGTACTATTTGAAAAGTCGGATCAAAGTAGTATCCTGTTCATGAAAGTCAGATGGATGTAGGACCAATGTAGGATCAATGTAGGACCAATGTAGGACTGATGTCGCAGAGCAAAGTAGGATGAAAGTCGTACTACTGTCGTGTAGTATAGTGTGAACCCAGCCTGCATTAAGGTGAAAAACCGTGAGGCTTTACAACCCCTTTAATCTGTACCAGAATGATGGGAAGAAAAAGTGTGGAGAAGGCTTGGGTTCATGATCCAAAGCACACAACGTCATCTGTAAAACATGGTGGAGGCAATGTGAAGACATGGGCATGCATGGCTATCAGTGGCACTGGGTCATTGGTGTTTATTGATGATGTGACAGAAGCAGCTGAATAAATTCTGCAGTGTTTAGAGATATACTGTCAGCTTGGATTCAGCAAAGTTGATTGGACGGCGCTTCACAGTACAGATGGACAATGATCCAAAACACACTGCAAAAAGCAATCCAGGAGCTTTAGAAGCAAAAGAAGTGGAATATTCTGTAATGGCCGAGTCAATCACCTAAACTCAACCCAATTGATCATGCATTTCACTTGCTGAAGGCAAAACTAAAGGCAGAAAGACCCACTAAGAACAACTTCAGACAGCTGCAGTTAGAGCCTGGCAAAGCATCAGAAAGGAGGAAACCCAGTCTTTGGTAATGTCCATGGATTCCAGACTTCAGGCTGGGTTCACACTAGTGTGAATTGGATGTGGGTTTCCCCGCTTACAAATCGCATGTCAGGAGACTGTGACCAGCTCTCAATGGAACCGGTTCAGACAGCTCCGGGATGGCTGCGGAGCAGAAAAGTCCTGTGCGTCTTCTGGTCTGTTTCAGGTCCGAATACAGCCAAAAATTCGGGCCCGATTTGTCCCTGAAACGGAGAACAGGGACGCACCACACCCCTGCTGTGAGCAGCTCCGCACAGCAGTGTGAACCCAGCCTTAGGCAGTCATTGCCAGTAAAGGATTCTCAACAAAATATTAAAAATTAACATTTTATTTATGATTATATTAACTTCTCCAATTACATTTGGGCCCCTGAAAATGGGGGAACTGTGTATAAAAATGGTTGCAGTTCCTAAAATTTGTACTTGATATTTATGTTCAACCCCTTGAATTAAAGCTGAAAGTCCGCACTTCAAATTTATTTGGATTGTTTCCTTTTAATTGTATTCAGGTGGCATACAGAGCCAAAAGTACGAAAATTGTGCCTGTGCCCAAATATATATGGACCTAACTGCATATGCAATAAAGTCCAGCAGTCTGTCCAACGTGTCCCAGACATAAGGTTTTGAACTGAGTGAACATCATTTGTCAATGGATACTCTGCAACTTTTGCAAACACTTTCTTGCCCCTTCCCTCTTGACGTTAAGGAAGTTCATCTACCCACTTCCCTTTTCCCTATGCATGAATGTGTAGATCTAAAAGTGTCCGTTAATGGAAACATTGTTAACAAAATTATGTTTTAGCAGCTGGATATCTCCTGTACTAATCACCCTCTGAGTTTGACGGGTAGCTTAATTTGGAAGAAAAACCTAATACTATTTTTAAAAACATTCTCTCCTCCCCCTACCTATTCTGCAAACCCTGTGTAAAAAAGATCTGTGTATTTACCACTTTGTATTCCCCTCTGGTCACATAATCCTGCAGCTCTGGCTCTCGTGTCAGTGAGCAGCGTTTCAGGGGAGTGGAAGGAGCACCCTCAATAGCTGGGCCATGGGTGATGTCATGGCTCCTGGAATTCACAGCTGTAGGCCAGTTCTCCCTTGCACAGGGCAAAGCCAAAGCTACAGAATCATATAACTGGACTGGATTAAAAAGCGGTCCTTTAACCACTTCCTGTCCAGCCCGCACGTCCTCCCAAAATGGGTGCTCAAACGCAGCCTCAGAGCCATGCAGCAGCTTGATCCGTGATGTTTTTTTTTTCACCAGACAAAGCAAATCACAGATCTGGGTACAGGGCCATTGTGATTTTCCCTGTACCATGTGATCTCTGTGACCAATCTTAGTCAGCAGTAATAAAACAAGAGTGTCATTCATGACGCCTTTGTTTACTACTGTGTGATCTCTGTAAAATGGTCACAGCACTCACATTTTACAGGGCCAATCACAGTGGCCCTGTACCATGAAATAGCTGTAACCAATCACAGCAGTAAACAATGGTATCATGAATTACATCCTTGTTTACCACTGCTGACTCTGATCACTGTGATTGGTCACAATGATCACATGGTACAGGGCAAATGAATGAATGATGCCAAACACATAGACATTATTTGCTTATGGTCATGGCTGCATAAACAATAGAAATAATTTGCTTATACAGTCATCATAGCTACATAAGTAAGCACAGTGTGAAAAAAAATACTGTTCCCCCAGAGGAGTACAGTGACTATGGTAACATTGTACTGCTCTGGCTTATAGGAATGGAGGCTGCCATAGGTGATGCAACACTAAGCTATATTCCATGGCCACTCATACAGGGGGGTACATTACAGTATAGCACATTGGTTTTGACACAATTGGTTGATTTGTGTGATACACAAGATGCAATGTCCAGTACATAATCAGTCCAGGCAGTGAAAAAGTCTCACATGTGGTATCACTATATTCGGGAGGAGTAGCAGAATACGTTTTGGGTTGTAAGTAGGCTCATGCTGTTATGCTGTTATAAATAATTATTTTCCCCACTGTGTATATTTACATTTCCTTTCAACATTTTCCAAAAACATGTTAAAAAAAAAAAAAAGTCTGCAAAAGACTAACCACTGCACTTAACCACTGCACTTAAAAAAATACTTTGGGGTGTTTCCACTGTCCTAGTGCTCCAGGGCCTCCAAAAATGTGATAGGTAGTCAGGAAATTAGATTTGTAATGTATGTCCCTAGAAAGCTTTAAGGTGCTCCACTATGTGACTAGGCTGTGAAAAAGTCCCTCTTATTAAGTGACAACTTTGTGTAAAAAAAAAAATTATTTCCATTTTCTTTCCTGCATTTTCCAAAAACTTATAGCAAAAAAATGACAAATTTTCAAAAGACTCATTACGCCTTTCAGATAATACTTTGGGAGTGTTTGCTTTCCAATCATTTTGTTTCCACTGTCCTGGTGCTCCAGGACCTCCAAAATTGTGATAGGTAGTCAAGAAATTAGTCCCTTTGTGTTGCTAGGCTGTGAAAAAGTTTCACACATGTGGTATCCCCATACTCAGGAGGAATAGCAGAATGTGTTGGGGTGTAATATGAAAGTATGGCTATGCTGTGTGTGAGAAAACTTGAAATGACAACTTTGTGAAAAACAGAAAAAAAAAATTATTTAATTTCTTAATCCCCCCCCAAAAAAAGATGTGAAAAAAATGAACTTCAAAAAAACTCAGCATGCCTACCCTGGACTGTCTATTTTTCAAAAAAGGGGCATTTAGGGGTATTTGTACTGTCCTGGCATTTTAGCTCCTCAAGAAAGGATAGTCAGTCAGCACTGATCAATTTTCGAATATACAAGGGGCGTTTCAAGTCAAACCAGGACTTTTGAGTTTATATAATAAAAGAACAAATTTCAGGGAGTGGAAACTGCATTTTTTTTTTCGACATACGCCCCTGCTAGATTTAAAAAACTTACCCCAGTGTTTAACTAATGCCTGGAAAGCTTTGGCATAGAAAGACTTTGTCATCAGTGCTGAAATGCTAACCTCTGAAGGTGTCACGTACCTGGTGATGGAGCCTGATATGCAGAGGACAGCCTCTCTTACAACTCTGACTTGGAGCCCCTGATAGAGCTGACAGGAAGCACCGAGATGCAGAGTCGCACGAGTGCCTGGCGGGATCGCTGAACCTGGAGCTGGATCGGAGCACTCGGCTGGGCTGTAGAGGTGTCTGTAGGAATCCCAGAGCAGTGGTAGGCAGGTAGCTGGAGCGAGTAGACAACCGGTCCCCACAGGCAGAAGTGCAGGTGTAGCAGAAAGGATGGTGGTACCCTCGAGGCTGAAGAGAAGGCAGGTACAGGCAGGCCGGGTCAAACACAAACGGGCACGTCAGGAACAGGGGCTGAAGCGGAAGCAGAATCAGATTACAGGCCGGGTCGTCAGCAGACTGGCAGCGAAGTGGCAGAAGGAGCAGGCAGATGCAGAGTAGAGGACAAGCCAGGGTCGGATGCAGGCAGGAAACAGGAACGTCAGGAAGCAAGCCGGGTCACAACAGGAACGGAAGTCAGGTAGGTAATTGCAGGATACACAGGGAACGCTGTAGAGCAGACAGGACTGAGTCTGGAAACTGACTGAGTTTAAGTAGCCTGTTTGCGTGTCAAAAGCTGTCACAGGGTGTGTGTGTGCACCAATGGCATTCTGACAGGGGCAGAGGTAACAGGTCATCTTCTTCGGCAGTCATCTTGGGTGCTGGCATGCCCTTCCTGACAGGCAGAGGTAACAGGTCGTCTTCTTCAGCAGCCATCTTGGGTGCTGGCATGCCCTTCCTGACAGAAGGATTTGTGACAGGTTATGCGTCGATAATTCAGGATCAGTCGTGTGAATGACTCACACGGGACAGAGGCTTTTGGAGGGGACTGAATGCTAGCCTCTTGCCTACTGACTATGGGCCCTGGCATTTGAGGGAGCTACAAGCATTTAGGAAGATATTCTGTTATGTAATGCAAAAGGACATTATGGTCTCTGCCAGCTTGGGACTCAGTGGACAGATGTATGTGAAAGGAATGCTGATTAATGAGATCTGGAATGACCGGGTCTATCAACCAATAGTTTGTCTCATTTTGTTGTGTACTCGTTGCTGGGTCATTTGGAGTGTGGCTGTATTCCAATGTTCTATTGTGTCCGTCTGCCTTGGATATTATGGGATGTGTATGTAAATTAGCTGTGAGATTGGTTGGGGCGAATTCCTCCAACAAATCTCACTACTGATTGGACAGTCTACCCCGAATGCAAAGGGAGCGGGGGGGGGGGGTTGTGCAGAGTATTACCTGTGTACCTGTGTTTTCAATAAACAGTCCATGTTCAGCAACCAAACAAGTAAACGAGTATTGTCTTTTTTGGGGTTGTTAGCGGTTGGAATATCTGATATCTATATTCAGACTGGGAGGAAGCGGTATATGACAAAAGCACTCAAGCGGAGTGTGGAACATTTCGTTACAAGTCATTCACAGGAATGACTGCTGTGGGCTTTGAACCATCACTGACGGACGTACGGCCATCTTTAAAACGTTTACACCATTCACATGTCTTACTTCACATCACCGTACTGTGCTTGAAGTCTTCTGTAGATATCCATGGGTTTTACGCCTTCGTTCACAAGAAACGTCATCACCACACGCTGTTCCATGCACGCACTAACACTGTTTTTTGCCATCTTGATTAACAGTCTTTAGCCTGGCCCACGACATGTGTGCCGCCTATCAGTAATAGGATACACTTGCCACATACTACTGTGTGCTGTACCGCCACGCTAGCATCCCTTTTTACCTGTAAATTTAAAGGTCCAGGTTTGACTTGAATGCCCCTTGTATATACACCATAGCTTGTAGACGCTAACTTTCACACAAAATAAATATACACTGAACTGTTATTTTTACCAAAAAATTATAGCAGAAAAAAAATAGGCCCAAATTTCTGAATAAAAATCGTTTATTTGTAAAATGTTAACAGAAACTAAGAAAAATGTTTTGTTTTGTTTTTTTTCCCCCAAAACGTGCAGCCTTTTTCGTTTATATAGCAAAAAATAAAAAACCCAATGGTGATTAAATATCACCAAAAGAAAACTATCTGTTGCAAAAAAATCATTTGGTTACAGTGTTGCAAGCCTAAATAATTCTCAAAGTGTAACAGCACTGAAACCCGAAAAATGGCCTTGGCAGCAGGGGGGGTGAAACATTCCAGCCTTGCAGGGGGTAAGGACAAATAGGATTTTTTCGTCATAATTTAAAAATGTAAAAATCCTTTTCTTTGTATACATTCTTTGAATACATCACGGGACACAGGCTATTATTCATTACCTACTGGGTTGTACGCCATCTCGAGGTGAATGGACACTGACAGACAAAGTCTTAGACAGACACTCCGTCCCTGCATAACCCCTCCCATACAAGAAGTACTTCAGTTTTGTAGCAAGCATTGAATCCTCAAAAGAAGGGAGGGACCTCTGTGTCCCGTGATGTATTCAAAGAAAGGGATTTTACATGTACAGTAAGTATGACAAAAAATTCCTATTTTCTTTATCATACATCACGGGACACAGAGTTATGCTATTATTCATTACCTACTGGGACATCCCAGAGCAAAAGCCTTGAGGGGAGGGAAACACCCTGCCAAAACAAAAAATAGCCATCAGACTTTAAACAGCAGTCTGTAGTACACTATGGCCGAAAGCAGAATCTTCAGCTGCTCTAACGTCTACCTGATAAAATCTTGTGAACCTGTGCACTGAAGACCAGGTAGCAAATCTGAGCCACAGATACCTGATGGCAAAAAGCCCAGGAGGTTCCTACACCCCTGGTAAAATGAGCTCTCACCCTGAAGGGAGGAGACCCAATTGGCAATGGAAGCTTTGCAAGCTGCCTACCCCTTGTTGGGTCCTTCTGGTAAAACAAAAAAGGAGTCTGGTCCTGGGGTCTCTACAGATATAGACAAATAAATTCTGACTGCCCGGACAACATCCAAGCAATGCAGTCATCTCTTTTCCGCTGAACGTGGCTGAGAGAAAAAAGAAGGCAAAACAATGTCCAGATTTAAATGAAAGGCTGACACCACCTTTGGCAAGAAGGATGGAATAGGATGCAACACTACCTTGTTGTGGAGAAGAATTTAGGTATGGTTCCTTACATGAAAGGGTCGCCAATTCCAACACCCTTCTAGCCGTGGTGATAGCCATCATGAAGTTTAGCTTGTGTGACAGCAAGACTAATGGAATTTCCTTGATAGGCTCAAATGGTTATTTATGTAACACAGACAGCACCAAATTTAAGTCCCAAGGACACAGGTGACCTAATGGGGGGGAAGAAAACCAGTTGCTCCCTACATAAAGTTCGCACCAGCGAATGGGAGGCTAAAGGTCTTTGGAAGAATACCGACAGGGCCGAAATCTGACCTCGGATTGTACTCAAAGCCAATCAGATTTCCACAGCCGACTGTAGAAAAGAGAGAATTCTCCCAATCACATATTTTCGGGGATGCCATTTTCTGGCTTCACACCAAGCAATACAAGTCTTCCAAAACTTATGGTAGATCTTCTAGTGACCGCTTTCCTAGCATTCACTAGGGTAGACACCGCTGGTCCCGAGATGCCATGATCCTTCATCAGCCTGGCTTCAATAGCCACGCCGTCATATTTATTGTAAATTGGGGTGGAATATAGGACCTTGAGACAGTAGATCGGGGTGACGCAAAAGCGTCCATGGCCCGTCTTATGCCAATCTCACAATCTCTGGGAACCAGGGTCTTCTGGGCCAGGCTCAGGCCACCAGAATTACTGGAACCCCCTGTGACAGTACCAGTCCCATTTAGTCTCTGTCCTTGTTTCCCTGGATTAACTGTTACCTGAACCAGCCAAGTTATCTATGTTATGTGGTTGTACAGGACTATTTCTAGGTATATTTGCCTGATGTGCCCTGGTCATTCCTTGTGACACTGACATTGGAAATAACATGGTTTTCACTGACCATACAGCACTTTGTTACCCAGGTTTAAGTGTGTCCCATATTCCTAAAGTTACAGGGCAGTCACACTTCTCCCAGCCAGGCTTGTGGAACTATTATCGACCACTATTGTTACCACGCCCAGATCCTTTGTATTGATTGAATTATGTGCATCTTGCAGGAAGAATGGGGGCAGGGCAGACAGGAGAGGGGGGATTCCTCCAACAGCCTCCCTACTGATAAGGTGGTCTATTGTTTAAAATGTTTGTTTTACCTGTGTGTCCCTTATAACTGATTGCAGTTTACCCCACCCTGAATCAAAGGGTGGGGGGTGGGGGGGTTTCCCTGAGTGTATCTGTTGTTACAAGTTTTTGAATAAACAGTTTGGTGTTTTTCACCCTAGAGTGAGTCGCGCGTAATGACTGGGTGAGGTGAGCTGTCTTGGGATAGTGCTGGTTCTGGACAAAGGAAGCATTTACGGTGGACATAGTCCTGTTGAGGACAGGGGTCCGTCACAATTGGTGGCAGCGGTGGGATTGTGCTTCCTTGCTATGAACACATCCAAAACTACCACCGGGATCTATCCCTCATTATCGGAATGCAGGCAACCCAGAGGTGAATAGAACATTGCTACAACAAAACTTAAAAGAACATTTCATATGAACATGCTGAAACCTTATAAGGAAAGAGAGGAAGCAGTTGCCGCTATATGCACCCCGGAGATGGAGGAAGAGAATCTTTCATTCCTGGGACTGCCGAGGAGGTAGAGTCTGAGGCAGGAATAGCTAAGAGGCGATTAGGAGAGGGGCTGGAGCCATCACCCCCGAGAACAGGCCCAGCAGCTGCTCCATGAGCGCCGGGATATGTTCTTGTTCCGTCCAGGCTATACTTCAATAGCCGTACATCGGGTCGACACGCCGGAGCAAACCCCCTTGAGGCAAACGGCGTATCGCATCCCCGATGCTATACAAGAAGGGATTCGGAAGGAGATCCAGGATATGTTGGATCTCGGGGTCATAGAGCCTTCAGAAAGCCCTTGGGCATCTCCGGTGGTTTTAGTCCCCAAGAAATATGGCACTACCAGATTCTGTGTGGACTATAGCCGACTGAATGACCGGACGGTGACTGACGCCTACCCCATGTGGACAAACTATTAGACAGAATCGCCCAGGGATGCTTCCTCACTACCATTGATCTCTGCAAGGGCTTTTGGCAATTTCCCCTCGACCCAGAGGCCATCCCTAAATCTGCTTTTATCACTCCCTATGGTCTGTTCCAGTTTACGGTCATGCCATTTGGGATGAAAAACACACCCGCTACCTTCCAGCAGATGCTGAATGGGTTGCAGGATTTTACCTGCATCTATCTAGAGGACATTGCCATCTACAGTAACACCTGGGAAGAACACCTCCGGCACATAGGGATAGTGTTAGATCGGATAAAGTAGGGAAGGACTGACTGTTAAACCAGACAAATGTCACATCGGTATGTCCGAAGTTCAGTACCTGGGACACCAGGTGGGGTGTGGGAAACAGAGACCTAAGCCAGCTAAAGTTGAATATGTGGCCAATAGGCCCATGCCACGTACCAAGACACAAGTGTTAGCCTTTCTAGGTACCGCCAGGTAATATTGTAAGTTCATCCCTAATTATAGCTCCATTGCCAAGCCCCTGACTCGTAAAAGTCCTTCCCGACAAGTCTTGTGGTTCCCGGAGTGTGAAGCAGCTTTCCAACAACTTAGACAAGCGCTAATCCAGGCACCAGTATTAGCAGCTCCTGACCCCTCCAAATGTTTTATCGTCGATACAGACGCATCCATGTTCGGGCTGGGAGGGAATGACCATCCTGTGGCTTAAATCAGCTGCAAGCTCTTACCCCGAGAGGTTGCCTACCCTACTATAGAGAAAGAATGTTTGGCTTTAGTATGGGATTTGTGGAAATTTCAGCCCCATCTATACCGCCGATCCTTTACCATCCTTACGGATCACAATCCTTTGGTTTGGCTAAACCGAGTATCAGGGGGATAATGGACGAATGCTGCAGTGGAGTTTGGCCCTGCAGCCATACATCTTTACAAAGTGTAAATGCTAAGATCCTTCGCGCTAAGGTGAGATAAAGGTGAATGTGGTGACAATCACAAAATAAATCAAATAAATATAAACTTAAAGTGGGTGATATTTATGATGATATCTATACCGATTGCAGCGAAATCGACAAGTGTACACATGGCACTCGAAAGATAAATAGAGATAGAAAGATTTCGCGCATAAAATCTATCATAAAAACTATAATCACATCTGATAAACATAAAAATAATTAAAACATTAATGTGCAGGTGTGCAAGATAACAAATCTTAAATTCAACTCGGAGAAATAATATTGAAAAACATCAATCAGAAAAACTGTGTTAAAAATTCATAAATCCCAATGTTGGATCAAAAAAGGGGAAACTCCAATAGATGTGCAAAAATGTGCAATGAGTGTGCAAAACTGCAAAAAACCAGTGTAGGATGATTCAAATGGATAAATAAATCAATGGAAAAAGTTCATAAAAGTGACAATAAAAAGTTCATCAGAAATGGTGACCGCTGGGATAAAGATGCAAATGTAGGTAATAATAATGTTCTTCTTCATAAAACCACTGCTGGCTCACACAGGCTCTCTAAACTCTCACCTTAGACAAAAGAAATAGCAGGCATCGATGTATATCTTTCAATGTTGTACACTGTAGCATGCAGATATAATAATGACTGTGTTCCCCTCTGCTTCAGTCAGGCACCTATTAAAATACAAAGGGAATTTTTCCACCTAGGCTACACCAGCCCGGTGGGAGGAGGGGGAGGGGGAGGAGAGAGGAGGCCTCTGATGGTGTAGTATTTCAAATAAAATATTTATTAGGTAATAAAACGAGTGGTCTCTTACATAAAAACAAATCAATTTTGCATAAAACAGAAGGAGCGGCGTCCGAGGCGCCTCCTTACGTGACTTCCGGTAAAGTCTGCTCTCTGCCACGCCCTACGCGTTACGTCAGCGCTCGTGACTTCAACTGGGGAACCGGATTGGCCCGAGAGGGATGCTATTTGTATAATGAAACCGGAAGTAATGTAGCGGCCATTTTTATTATGGTAATGCTTTCTCTATGGGACAGCGGCCATCTTAGAGGTGGCAATTTGCACGGATCGCGGCCGTGACAAGGAGGAATGTAGCTGAAACTAAAATATAACTCTATCTCATATCGCAATTAATGCCAGTATTATGTTGCAAGATTTTAGACTAAAAATAAAAGTAACAACCATATCCTGAGGCTGATAAAGCTAAATAGTAATGAGTTACATGTAACTCGGCCATTTTCTTGTGGATGGCTAAACTACATAGCGGTGGCCATCTTTATGGTGGTTGACCCACCACAGACGGCGGCCATTTTTGGGTGGATAAAAATATATTTTATCACTATCTGTATTGAAGTGCCAACAAAAAATAATTAGTAATGTAGTTACATTAAGGTAATGGAATAATATGGATCTACATTGGGGTTTAAAGTAGGCACGTCAACTGTCAACCTCAATCACCAAGGAGGAGCCTCTTACATTATATTACAGTAAGTATGGCAATAAGTAGACTATTCAATTAGCGTCACACTGTAAAAATATGTAGATATCATGATCTCTAAAATAAGGCATAATAAGATAGTGAATAGGACCTTCTATAAAATATTAATCTTGATACACACAGTAATAAAATCTGAAAGACAGTGAAATAAATAGGTATTAAAATATTAAAAATTACTTAAGAAACAATTTAAATCGAACTCCACGTTCATACCTCTGGGGGTTAATGTACGTAAAGTATGTATCCAATATAATTCTTTTTGGCTAATACTTCTAATTTTATGGGTGCCTCTCCATGAACTTTTATATCTTTCTATCCCCCAAAATTGAAGATGTATAGGGTCCTTGTTGTGTACTGCTGCAAAATGTTTTGACACATTGTGTTTGGGATTTCCTTTTTTAATATTCTGTATGTGTTCTTTAACCCTAACTTCCCTTTGTATTTTAATAGGTGCCTGACTGAAGCAGAGGGGAACACAGTCATTATTATATCTGCATGCTACAGTGTACAACATTGAAAGATATACATCGATGCCTGCTATTTCTTTGTCTAAGGTGAGAGTTTAGGGAGCCTGTGTGAGCCGGCAGTGGTTTTATGAAGAAGAACATTATTATTACCTACATTTGCATCTTTATCCCAGCGGTCACCATTTCCGATGAACTTTTTATTGTCACTTTTATGAACTTTTTCCATTGATTTATTTATCCATTTGAATCATCCTACACTGTGGTTTTTTGCAGTTTTGCACACTTATTGCACATTTTTGCATTTTTGCACATCTATTGGAGTTTCCCCTTTTTTGATCCAACATTGGGATTTATGAATTTTTAACACAGTTTTTCTAAATGATGTTTTTCAATATTATTTCTCCGAATTGAATTTAAGATTTGTTATCTTGCACACCTGCACATTAATGTTTTAATTATTTTTATGTTCATCAGATGTGATTATAGTTTTTATGATAGATTTTATGTGCGAAATCTTTCTATCTCCATACATCTTTACAGTTCAGTATCGTCCAGGGAAACAGAACGCCAATGCTGATGGCTTGTCTCGGCAAACAGAGCTGGAATCGTGAGAGAGACTATGTGGACATCCCCAAGCGGGCCCGTTAGGATCATGCCGGGTCTGCCTACCATGAGATATGGGGGAGCATTGTGACAGTAATAGTCCCATTTAGACTCTATCCTTGTTTCCCTGGATTACCTGTTCCCTAAGCCAGCCAAGGTATCTATGTTATGTGCTTGTACAGGACTATTTCTGGCTATATTTGCCTAATGTGCCCTGGTCATTCCTTATGACACGGTCATTGGAAATAACACTTTTTTTACTGAACATACAGCACTTTGTTACCCAGATTTAGTGAGACTGGTGCCCCATATTCCTAAATTACAGGGCAGTCAGACTTCTCCCAGCCAGGCTTGTGGAACTATTATCGGCCACCATTGTTACCCCGTCCAGTTCCTTTGTATTATGTTTATCTTGCAAGAAGACTGAGGGCAGGGAGGAGGAATTCCTCCAACAGCCTCCCTGCTGATAAGGTGGTCTATTGTTCAAATGTTTGATTTACCTGTGTGTCCCTTATTGCTGACTGGACAGTTTACCCCACCCTGAAATGGGGGGGGGGGGGGGGGAGATTGTTCCTGAGTGCATCTGTTGTTTCATGTGTTTGAATAAACAGTTTGATGTTTTTCACCCTACATTGAGTTACGGCTGATGACTGGGTGAGCTAAGGGGTCTTGGATAGTGCTGGTCCTGGACAAAGGAAGCATTTACAGCGGACACAGTCCTGTTGAGGACGGAGGTCCATCACACCCCCTCTCCGAATCCTGCGCAACAAAATGTGGAAGGAGAGAGAATCGGGGGGGGGGGAGCATAAACCAGGGAGTACTGTCTCTATGGAACTACCAGAGCATCTGCTCCGATTGCCAGGGGATCCCTTGTTAGGGACACAAACTGATATAGCTTGTTGTTGAACCTGGAGGCAAATAGATCGACATCTGGCCATCTCCAACGCTGGCAAATTTCCGGGATCCACCCTTGGGCGGCTGAGATAATCTGCTTTCCGGTTCTCTACTCCCAGGAAATGGACCGCCGATAGAACCAGCACATGTCCCTCTGCCCAGGCTAGTATGTGGTTCACCTCTTTCTGAGCTGAACAACTCCTGGTACCGCCCTGGTGGTTTATATAGGCCACTGCAGTGGCATTGTCGGAAAGAACCCCGATAGGGCAGTCCTGAAGCTCCACTGTCCAGGACAGTAGGGCCAGACGTACTGCCCGCAAATCCAGGATGTTGATGGGCAGGCTCTGTTCTGCCTTTGACCATCTCTCCTGAGCTGGGAGCCCCTCTAGGGGCCAGGCTTTCTAAATACCACACTGTGCAGGCTATGTTCTGTTCTAGAGCCTGTAGGGAGTGAACCTAGAGCAGAAGGTCGTCCAGGTATCCAAGCACCCTTAAAAGACCCAGTATTGGTGCTAGGACCTTTGTGAACACCTGGGGTGCTGTGGCAAGCCCGAAGGGCAGAGCCACAAACTGAAAATTACGTTCCTCCACTGAAAATCGCAGGGACCTCCGATGAGGTGAAAGATGGGTACGTTTAAAGACGCGGCTTTTTCTTTTTTTTTTATCTCAAACAAGTTTTTTATTAAACAAGCATAATACATCTATTACTGGCTTCAGAGGAATACAATTTGTTATACATTCGCAAACCTTAATTCCACATAGGATACTGAAAGTTTCAAACGAACATGTGCAGTATAAACATCTACACCTTAGAGCAATAAACAGCATCATGTGACATATGTGCAGAGATCTAATTTGGATCTACACAAAGTTGTACAGACAGAGGCACAGTAAACCCCCCCCTCGTAAAGCGTGAGCCAGGGGCCCAACAAATGGTAATGCCATGTCATAGTGTTTATAGCAAACGGTCCAAAACTAGTTCTACTGGGGCCAACCCGGGTATGCTCAGCCATGGTTCCCATAGCTTGGCAAACTTTGCTGTATGTTGGTAGATATATTTTTGTAGCCTTAAAGTGTTATCCATTAATTCTATCCACTCCCGCACTGTAGGGGGTTCTGTTGAATTCCAGTGCCATAAAATAAGTTTCCGAGGCCTGAAAAAGGGCCCTAGTTATTGCCTGGAGACCTCCTCCACCAAGCCATCATCTATAATACCGAACAGACAATGTTTGGGATCCTTTTTAATCTGAACCTGGAAAACCCAGTTAATAACCCTTATAACCTCCGTCCAGTAAACATGTAATTTGGGGCAACGCCACAAAAGATGCATCAGGTCACCGTGATCCCACATGCGAGTACATGATGGATCATCGCGCACTCCTATTCTAACCAACTTGGCAGGAGTATAATGGACCCGCAAGAGTAAATACACAACTGGGACAGGCGCTGGGGAACATTTAAAGAACACTGTGAAACCACCAATAGCGCCTCCTCTCATTGTTCCTCCTCAAAGGGCCCAACATCCCGCTCCCACTGGGTCACTTTTTGGGTAGAATCCGGTAAGGACAGATTGAGTAGCATAGCGTAGCTGCAGGATATGAAGCCCTTTTAAGACGATACCTCTGACATGTAATTAAAAATAGAAGTAGTGTTTTGCATCCACATCATTTTGGGCCTTTATCGCATGCTGGAGTTGGAAGGAATAGAACTGCATGGACATGAGGAGCTGAAATTCTGTCTGAAGAGCAGCAAAGGCACGCAGCTCTCCATTACGGAATATTTGATACAAGTAATTAACCCCATATTGCTGCCATTTTTTACTATATTAAATTTCCCTATCTCAATGTACAGGTCGTTGTGCCATTTACGACTAAACTTAGTAAACCCAGTGACCTGTTGTAGTGTTCTGACTTTATTCCAAAAATTTTGCATTCATTTATATGTGGGATATAATTTGATTTACCGAACTGCAAGGCTTCCAATCCCCCGGCGACCCCAGTCCCAATCGCAAACTTAAGTTTAGCAATTGAGTCCGCTAAGGTCATCTTCGGGGCAGGGGCTGGGTTAATCGCTATGTGTTGTAGCTGGGAGGCCAGGTAGTACAGCCATGGATTTGGCAGTGCCAACCCACCTGCTTCCTTAGGCCGCTGAAGCTGTTCCAGTCTCACATTGTCCATAGAGGAGTGCCATATCAGAGATGGAAACAGAGTTAATAATTCGGAACCGTTTCAGTGGGATAACTAGCGGTGAATTATGTAACAGGTATAACATTTGGGGCATAACAATCATTTTTATAAGGTTGATCCTACCTACTGGTGACAATTTTAATCTGGACCATACCTTAATCCGATCGCAACTACGATTAAGTAAAAGGGCAAGGTTCAACCTAAGATAGTATAAAGGGTCTGGAGTGACCTGTATACCCAAATATATAATGTTCCTAGACACTGGAATATAAAGGATCGTTGTTAGTTGCTGGTCTGGGCTCTTATCAAGAAGAGTGAGGATTTAGTCCAGTTTACTACCAACCCAGAAGAATGACCAAAGGTTTGTACCACCCTCATAGCTTCATTGAATGACGTGGTATCCCCTAAAAGCAACATGGTATAGCAACTGGACCCAAGAAATAAATTCCTCTCGAAACCCACATTTTTTCAATATGGCCCACAATTATGTCCACCCAATGCTAGTGAAAGCCTTGTGGGCGTCTAAAGATAACAGCGCTCTATCCCCCCTGTTGTTGGCCTTTGACTGTACATTGAGAAAGAGTCTACGCAGGTTTATTGCCATAGATTTCTGGGGCATAAACCCTGCCTGATCAGAATGTATGATAGAGGATATCACCCCGTTCAGTCGCACAGCCAGGACCTTCGCCAGAATTTTCACATCCTTCTGTAAGAGGGATATAAGCCTATATGAACCTGGATCCAGTGGATCCTTACCTGGTTTGAAGAATAATACTATAATGGCTTTGGTCATGGACAAGGGAAGACTTTTGTTCTCCTTAGCTTCTTTGAACACGGCCAATGGCAGTAAGTCTGCAGGGAGTCTGCTGGGTAAGCCTGTTTAGATTGATATAGAGCGGAGTAGTAGGAGACCAACTCGGATATAATGAGGTCAGGTGCATTGCTCACTGCTCCCGCCTGGTTCCTTATTGCACTAATGGAAGTGGGTTGGTGCTGCAAATGGGCAATTTTGGCTAGCAGGTGATCAGTCCGTTCTCCCTCCTCATAGTATGCCAGTTTATTAAATAAGCAATTCCGCTCTGCCACGAGGTAGCAAGATGACTAAGTGCCTCACTAGCAGATAGTCATGAGTCTTTGCGTTCCTCTGTAGGATCAGAAATAAATTTCGCCTCCAGCTCGCTTCAAACCCTCCCTTTGGGCACAAGTGGCCTGCTTAATCATGTGAATTACTCTCATAAATGTACCTCGAAGGAAGGCCTTAAAGGTCTCCCACCCGCTCTCCATCCTAAGATGACCCCCATATATGCGCGGCACAGTGGTGGAGTGGATAGCACTTTCGCCTAGCAGTAAGAAGGGTCGCTGGTTCGAATCCCAACCGTGACACTACCTGTCTGGAGTTTGCATGTTCTGCCTGCGTGGGTTTCCTCCGGGTACTCCGGATTCCTCCCACACTCCAAAGACATGCTGGTAGGTTAATTGGATCCTGTCTAAATTGTCCTTAGTATGTATGAATGTGAGAGGGAGTATTACATAGCTCCCCTCTGCATCCAGCACACACTATCTCCTGGTAATCTAAAGAGTTGTGTATCAGTACACTTACACCCCTCGAGTAAGAGGTGTGAGTGGAATGATAGGACCACCCCACCCATGACAGTTCCAAGCAAGAAATGGCAGATAAGTATTTGCGTAGGAAGGTAAATACAATGGTGCGCTTCTGGGAGTCATGTATCCCTCTAGCATTCCATGATATCACCGGAACCATAGCCATCTTAAATACATTTATGTAAACATAGCAAGGTAACTAATGAGCACAATGTCCCACAGCAAATAGTCATGTAGATGCACAGATGCAAATTCTAACTGTGGAGAATTGTCCTGTAAAACGTGGTAAAGCTCTAAAGAAATGAAGTAAAATTAACAAAACAGAAGAATGGCATGCCACTACAAACTCAGGTAGTTCTGCCCATGGATTGTGCCCAAAAAGCAGACCAAGAATCAGAGGCTGCCATTCACCTGCCCCCAACCTGGTCCGGAGGGCCCAGCATCAGTATCTGTTACAGTCCCCGGCATTTCCCAAACTTTGGTAGGACAACCGGTCCTCTTCTTCATATGCTGGAGTAGGATCCAACAGGGCCCTATTCTGACCATAATGAAGGAGTAGGAAAAAAAATTTCACTAGGTAGAAAACTTTTGTAGAAAAACGCTCTTTGTGAACAAAAGGTATGTATGTTCCCATCGCATCACGTAGGCACAGAAGTAGAACAGTGTGATGAAGCCCAGCAAGCCTTCATGTGGAATTCCAAGGTGCATAGAATGGGCTCGGTCATCCTCCGCCGTCGGGCGCCTGGCCTGATGGAAACATTCTCGTTGGCATCCAACCATCCCGATGCATTTTCAAAGAAATGTGCTTGCCCCAGTGCTGTGATACGGAGCCTGGCAGGGTAAAGCATAGCGTATGGGGCCTGCAATTTTTGTAGACACCTTTTGACTTTGGCAAAGTGGGCCCTGCGTTTCTACATCCGAAGAAAAGTCAGGGTAGAAGAAGATCCGTACTCCATTAAACTGGATGCTTTGCTTTGCCCGAGCCAGTCGCAGAATAATATCCCTCTCTGTAGTGTAGAAGCCGAGCCAACATTGGTCTTGGTGGATGGCCAGGTGGAAGGGGCCGCAAGGGAACTCTATGTGCTCTTTCAATTGCAAACAACGTGGTAAAGGTCTTCTTCCCAAATATATCAATTAGCCACTGCTCCACTAAGTCCATGGGGTCTCTACCCTCCACTTTTTCAGGGAGACCCACATTGTTACGCCTCATTCAATTTGAGATCGTCAGCCCGCATATCAACTGTTTTAATCACCTGGTGTTAGCTTGTTTCCCTCTGACTAGACGCGGGAGCGTGTCCTCCAAGTCACTGATTCAGCTTTCAGCTGCAGTTGTTCTTTCCCTGATTTTTTGCAGGTCTTGTCTAATCAGGGTCACTTCCTCTTTCAGGCCGCCAAAACGATCTTGTAAAATGTTGACTGAAGCAGTAGATTTATTAACAGCCCGCAATATAGCAGCCAGGGTCAGCTGTCCAGTCTCCTCTGCGCCCTCCATCTCCTCAGCCTCAGAAGCGTGTGTCTCGGACTGTTGAAATGGCTGCCTGTGCCAGGTCTCCTTCCACCTCCTCATGCACGGTGTCCTCCCCCTCAGCCAAAGCATCTGGCTCTGCTGTATCAGCCAAGTCTGCCAGCCCACAGAGATTCTGGGCATAGTACCTCATGTCTCTGGGTTGGTCACCAGCAACCGTTTTAGGCGTTTACTCACTGTGTCCTTCTCCGTGCATGCCACGATGCGTTGGATCTCTGGCCGCTCGGTTCCCTACTTTTTTTCGGGTAACCATTATCTCGGCAGGACTCCAAACAGAGCAGGTAAGTCGGTGGGAGGTCCGGAACCCTCGGGTACCAAAGAATCAGTCCTGCGGAGCCGGGAACAGGATCAAATACAGGGTAACTGGTGGGAGCTCTGTGAAAAGTGGCTGCTCACATGCCGTTCCTGGCCACTCCCCCCAAATTTGCATCCTTGATATAAATGGAGGTTAACAAGTCTCCATTCTGGAGCAAGGCTACTATTGAAAAGGACAGACTCCATCCAAAAGGACTGGATTAATAGATGCTGGTTCAGGGATCTTAGATCCAAAATGGGACTTGTATCCCTATTTGGTTTTTGAACCCTGAACAGGTTTAAATAAAACCCTGCGCCCCTTTTGGATACAGGAACCTGTATAATCATTCCCTGATGCACTAAATGTTCTAGTGTCTGAAATAATAAGCTTCTCTTTGGAGGATCCGAGGGAACACTGGATCTTAGAAAACTGAGGGGGAAACCCTGTAATTCCAACTTGTAACCGCGGGTTACTGTCAAAGTGACCCAGTCGTCCTGAACCACTGTTCTCCAAAATGTTCGCAAAGTGCAGCAGCCTTCCCCCCACCCGATAGAGTGGGGGTGTCCCCTCAAAAGGGGGGTTTGGTGCCGGGTTTAGAAAGGTTTTGGACCCAGGGTTTCTTCTGGCCCTGTGGCTTGCCCCTGGCTTTAGCGACCTGTTGGCGGCGGAACTGCCTTGGCGCTGAGACACCTGAGTAAGCAGTCCCTGAGGTTTTAAACAAGGGATGCCTGGTCCTTCTCTTCACAGGAAGTAGAGAGCTCTTACCTCCAGAAATCTTTTGGATACAATTGTCCAAGTCATCCCAAAAACAAAACGTTCCCCATGGAAGGGGAACCCTGCCAATAACTTCTTACAAGGCAGCTCAGTTCTTAAGCCACAAAAGTCTGTGCATGTATACAGACAGGAGAGCCAAAAGAGAAACCTGCTGTATTGAATCCCTCAAGGCATCAGCAGCAAAACAGCGCTCAAGGTAGATCTGCTCTGCTTTCAGCAGGATCATCCTCTTGGTTAGACCTGTCAGGCTGTCTGACCTGATCCTTTAAAGGACTGTCAGACTCCAATTGCTGCGACAGCTGGCTGAATAGCTGAACTGGCCAAAGAAAAGGAAGCCTTTAATAGCGACTCCAGTTTCTTGTCAACAGGGTCCTTCAAACCATGTGCGTTATCCACCGGACAAGCTAAGTTCTTATTTAAGGAAGAGACTGTCACATCTACAGCTGGCATGCTCCACTTCTTAAACTTTTCCTCCATGGGTTATAAAAGAGAAAACCTCTTTAGGAGGAACAAAAATCCTGTCAGGATGTTCCCAATCGGCATACACCGCCTGTTCCCACAGTGGGTGCAAGGGGAAAGCCTGTGCGGCCTGAGGAGCCCTTAGGGACCCCAAAGAGGACCAGGGGGACTCAGAAACCTCAACAGGAGGTAACTTAAAGGCAGAATGAACCATATCGGTAAGAGTCTGGATCAAAAGCCTCTGCCAGGCCCTCCACAGAATCCTTGGCATTTAGCTCTTCCCCATCCTCAACCCATTCCTGCTCCAAGATAGAAGGCTCAGGGGAGGGGGATCAGTCATGCTTCTTTCTACCCTGCGAGACAAAGGCAATCATGTCAGCAATCCCTAGGGCTGAGGACAGATCATTACTAGGGATAAAGGCTGAAGCAGCAGCTTTGACTGTAGGCACAATACCAGACAGGCGCAGCGGCTCACATTGCCCAGAAGCCTCTGGTCTTTCAGGGGATACAACACAGTCTTTCAGGGTTTCGACTAAGCTCCTCAGTAGCTATGGACAACAAAGATGTGCCCCTCCCTGTAGTTGTTAGACATTTGTGAGCCACAAAAAAGGAGTATCTGGGTTTACAATTTTACCCCAGAAGGGATACCATTTAAATAGGGCTCACCAAGCCCCTATGAAACAATTCTGCTAAGAACCTTAGTCCGCCAACCAACACCTGGAGGACTCACGTGACCTAAGTAAGGAGGAACGAACTGCTGAAGTGAACTGGTTCAGAGTCTGCTGTGTGTCCCGCAGCTGTCCCTTGGAAGGGACCTTGAGTTTAAATTGGCTGGCTATGCGCCAGGATGCTCCGTGCATGCTGTGTGCACGCAAGCGGTCAGGGCAGACGTGCACAGCTGTGTACACATACGAAACTAATCTTCGTGCGCAATCCATAAAGCTACAGTGCCTGCACGGCAACGCATGCACACATAGTTCAAATAGTGGTAAAGCTGCGTGTACTATGGACACCACGGAATTCTCTGCGCCATGGCAAACCCGCAGACTCATCCATATAAAGCAGCCAAGACAACAAGACAAGGTACTTCTACACAAAACACAGCAGCTAGCCCAAAACTCCCCCTGCAGTCACTGCCACACAGGTGTACAGCCTCTAGCTAGTTTAAAAGATTTGTAACACTCCCTGGGGCACCCCACAATAAAAAAAATAAGGGGGTTTCACTTACCCATCCAGGTGCAGGGCAGCCTTAGAAACTAAGAGCCCAATTTTCACTCATCACGGCGGGTTCCGTCACTTGGGGACCTTCGAGGACTGGGTACGCTTTTCATGTTTTAGGGTCCACTACCTTGGACCTTTACAGCACCCTGCAGGAATGCCTTAGCTCTGTGGTGTCCAGGATTCCACTACCCAGGGTCCAGCGCCCAAGGTCGCATTACAGGCAAAACCTTGCAAGGATCCTTGCATCTCCTTTGCGAGGGCTGGGTACCATTTATTTAAGCATTTAAGCTTTTCTTCAAATGGATCAGATCGGCCCATCCCTTGATTCATTTAAGAAACATTTTGGGACTAAAGACCTGGAGCTCAGAGAGCTCAACCAACGTGCCCATCCACCTTGCAGACACTGGTAAAAAACTGAAGTACTTCCTGTATGGGTTATATAGGGGCAGACTTCTTATCTAAGACTTATCTAAGTCTTATCTAAGACTTCATTCATTCATTCATTATCTAAGACTTTGTCTACCAGTGTCCATTCACCTAGGGACGGCATATAACCTAGTAGGTAATTAACCACTTAGGGACCAGCCTCGTTTTGGATTTTAGGTGTTTACATGTTTAAAAGTTTTTTTTTGCTAGAAAATAGCTTAGAGCCCCAAAACATTATATATTGTTTTTTTTTCTAACACCCTAGAGAATAAAATGGCAGTCAATGCAATGCTTTTTTTTTTGCACCGTATTTACGCAGCGGTCTTACAAGCGCACTTTTTTTGGAAAAAATTAATTGTTTTGAATAAAAAAATAAGACAAAAGTAACGTTATCCCAATTTTTTTTTATATTGTGAAATATAATGTTACGCCAAGTAAATTGATACCAAACATGTCACGCTTCAAAATTGCGTCCGCTCGTGGAATGGCGTCAAACTTAAAATCTTCATAGGCGACGTTTAAAAAATTCTACAGGTTGCATGTATTGTGTTACAGAAGAGGTCTAGGGCTAGAATTATTGCTCTCACTCTACCAGTCGTGGCGATACCTCACCACCGTTTTCATATGCTGGCACTACTCACGTATGCGTTCGCTTCTGCGCGCGAGCTCGTCGGGAGGGGGGGGGGGTTAAAAATTTTTTTTTATTTATTTATTTTCCATGATTTTATTTCTGTTTACACTGTTTTGAAAAAAAAAAAAAAAAAACTGTCACTTTTATTCCTATTACAAGGAATGTAAACATCCCTTGTAATAGAAAAAACATGACAGGACCTCTTAAATATGAGATCTGGGGTCAAAAAGACCTCAGATCTCATAGTTACACTAAAATGCAATAAAAAAAAAAAAAAAAGTCATTTAAAAAATTACATTGAAAAAAATGTGCCTTTAAGAGGCGTGGGCGGAAGTGACGGCTAGCTGCTGCCATAACAACGATAAAGTTTGGGCGTACATCGGCGTGCGGATGTCGGCAAGTGGTTAATAATAGCCTAACTCTGTGTCCCCTGATGTATGATAAAGAAAAGTCACTTTAAGAGGACACTTCCTCCAACCTACAGCACAAAAAAAAACAAAAAAAAAACCACACACACACACACACGCACACACACACACACACACACCACAATGGGTTCCCTTGGGGTAAACCTGTCATGAAATAAAACCTAAAGAGGTGCAGTTTAGGTATGGCAATTTTTTACATAGTTACGTTGGTCCAGCATGTGCGTTACCCATGAAAGTGAAAAATCACTGTAGTAGGCAACGCCAATTCAGTGATTGCCACTGGAGTTCAGGTCCTTTGCAATGTGGCTGTCCTGCTGCTTATTAAACACAGGAGATCGCCTGTTCATCATGGTCACCATGTAGACAATGCATTGCATTTCTCAAAGAATGAAGTGTTTTGCAACTGAACAAAGTGGAGATTGTGATGTCACCATCCTGCCTCTCTACCTGGTTTAATCAGAAAACACTCTGCATGCATTGAGGAAATACAGTGTTCCCTTCTGTGTTCACAATACAGCAGGGAAGCTGCCCAGCGCAGTGCCTACTACAGTTATTCTGAGCTTCCATAGGGATCCTACAGGTACAGTCAGGTCCACAAATATTGGGACATTGACACAATTCTAATCTTTTTGGCTCTATACACCACCACAATGGATTTGAAATGAAACAAACAAGATGTGCTTTAACTGCAGACTTTCAGCTTTAATTTGAGGGTATTTACATCCAAATCAGGTGAATGGTGTAGGAGTTTGTATATGTGCCTCCTACTTTTTAAGGGACCAAAAGTAATGGGACAATTGGCTGCTTAGCTGTTCCATTGCCAGGTGTGCGTTATTCCCTCATTATCCCATTTACAAGGTGCAGATAAAAGGTTCAGAGTACATTTCAAGTGTGCCATTTGCATTTGGAATCTGTTGCCGTCAACTTTCAATATGAGATCCAAAGAGCTGTCACTATTAGTGAAGCAAGCCATCATTAGGCTGAAAAAACAAAACAAACCCATCAGAGAGATAGCAAAAATATTAGGTGTGGCCAAATCAACTGTTTGTAACATCCTTAAAAAGAAAGAATGCACCGGTGTGCTCAGCAACACCAAAAGACCCGGAAGACCACGGAAAACAACTGTGGTGGATGACTGAGGAATTCTTTCCCTGGTGAAGAAAACAACCTTCACAACAGTTGGCCAGATCAAGAACACTCTCCAGGAGGTAGGTGTATGTGTGTCAAAGTCAACAATCAAGAAAAGACTTCACCAGGGTGAATAGAGAAGGTTCACCACAAACCATTAGTGAGCCTCAAAAACAGGAAGGCCAGATTAGAGTTTGCCAAACAACATCTAAAAAAGCCTTCACAGTTCTGGAACAACATCCTATGGACAGATGAGACCAAGATAAACTTGTACCAGAATGATGGGAAGAGAAGAGTATGGAGAAGGAAAGGAACTGCTCATGATCCAAAGCATACCACCTCATCAGTGAAGCATGATGGTGGTAGTGCCATGGCGTGGGCATGTATGGCTGCCAATGGAACTGGTTCTCTTGTATTTATTGATGATGTGACTGCTGACAAAAGCAGCAGGATGAATTCTGAAGTGTTTCGGGCAATATTATCTGCTCATAATTCAGCAAAATACTTCAGAACTCATTGGACGGCGCTTCACAGTGCAGATGGACAACGACAATGACCCGAAGCATACTGCGAAAGCAACCAAAGAGTTTAAGGGAAAGAAATGGAATGTTATGCAATGGCCAAGTCAATCACCTGACCTGAATCCGATTGAGCATGCATTTCACCTGCTGAAGACAAAACTGAAGGGAAAATGGCCCAAGAACAAACAGGAGCTGAAGACAGTTGCAGTAGAGGCCTGGCAGAGCATCACCACGGATGAAACCCAGCGTCTGGTGATGTCTATGCATTCCAGACTTCAGGCTGTAATTGACTGCAAAGGAATTGCAACCAAGTATTAAAAATGAAAGTTTGATGGATGATTGTTAATCTGTCCAAGTACTTTTGGTCCCTTAAAAAGTGGGAGGCACATATACAAACTGTTGTAATTCCTACACCGTTCACCTGATTTGGATGTAAATACCCTCAATTAAAGCTGAAAGTCTGCAGTTAAAGCACATCTTGTTCGTTTTAAAGCCATTATGGTGGTGTATAGAGCCAAAAAAATTAGAATTGTGTCAATGTCCCAATGTCCTGACTGTATGGCATAAACATGCTTACATGGTTGGTCATCAGTTTTAATGTTGTGATGACCAACTAATTTTCTTACCTTCCGATTCACAAGTCTGGAATAAAATTTGTAGATATGGAAAGTCAGAGAAGTGTCAACATTTATCAGCACACATGTTCCGAGTCAGGCTGCAGGCCGTGCAGTATTTTACAGAGGGGGGGGGGGGGGGGAAGCATTAACGTGTACCGCTAAATAAGTTCAAAGTGCTAAATAACTGCAAGAAATCGATGAGGCAGCAGGAGGACTTCCACTCTCAGAGCCACCACTCATTCAGTGTTTGAAAACACTGATCCCTGCTTCTTACTGCAGGCCTTAGGATTATGCAATTTTCTTTCCTTCCACCATGCAGCGCTACTGTCTTCTACAGGCAGGAAGTCTTCCCTGCTAGCAGAACACAATTATTAGTGTTGCCAGCTATAGCAGGTGGCACTAATAATTCAGGACCCAACAGGCTGGTTGTACATCAGGATGTCCATACATGGATTGAAATTCCCCTGGTCCCTGTAGAACTGGCTGAATTTCAATTCATGAATGGATGGCTTTACGCCTTGAAAACTAGCTAATACAAATGTTGGGTGCAATTCAAGTAAAGTTCACATGCAATAACACACAAACAATTCCAACAAACCTCTCAGTTTTTTTTTATTTTTGGTCCAAGTGTTACAGAGGTATGAAGCAGTGTACACAGCACAGCTGTGTTTCCTTTATGGATCATCAAAATTCACTGTACATAAAGATTTAGAAAAACGAAGTGCACTTTTTACCCTGTAGAGGGAGCCTATCGCTCATTTACTCCTAGTATTTCTTACAATGCCCTACCAAATTGTATTTACAGAAATGACAGCTTATACTATTACTTCACAGTTCCTGGTTATGCCTGTGACCCTTATATGTGTCACAGTAGAATATACCATCAGCGTCAATCCAGTCTCTGCGTCAGCATGGAAGGAAACAAGGGGGACAGCTCAGCAAATAAAACAAACCAAAAAAAAAAAAACACGACAGAGGATCGAACTCATGGCCCTTCTGTCTAAAATGAAAAAAAAAAAAAGTTTTTGGCTGGAGTTGAGATTTAACAAAACAATGCAAAGTGCAGTAACCAAATGTGTAAGTGCATATCACACAGTCCTATTAAATAATTACATTAAGAAATCCAAGTAGTGCAATGATTAAAAACTACAGTGACTGAGCTCAATAAAAATAACGTTTGGATGAAAAAAAAACGACAGTGATTCAGAGGTTGTGAGGGAGAACTTGGTGAAAACAATCTGCTAAAATATGTGCAGTGAGAAGAAACTCTTTTCTAGATCTTATAGGCTTATTCTATTAAAGGTCTGTTCACATCATATATGAAAATCATCTGTTCCTTGGCAAACCAGAACCAAATTCCTGAGAGTCTTTAGCGGCACTTCACTGCATTAAACGCAATCACTTCTCACCTGTCCTCCAGGCAGCATCCACACTAAATGACTCAAGGCTATGCCCAATGAAGCGCTCCTGCATCGATGGATACTGCAAGAGGGAAAGATCGCACATCGTGCTTACAGTTTATAGCTTGATACTAGCACAGCCTGGTTTCTCTATTCCTAAACGTAACCCTGTTTGCAGCACAAGCTGGCTGTGCCCGGGCCAATACTGTCAAAGTCTACCTAAGTCTGACTATGAAGAGACTTTCATGCTTGGGACTCTTTGTTAGGAATGTTATTAGTTGCCCCCTTTTGTTCACCGGTTGTTTCTGGCTGGTCCTGGGCATCTGCTTTAGTGTTCTTGCTTCGGTTGTGTTGGATGATAACCCAGACAGATGCTCCAAGGTACACGACAGCCAGCACTGTAAAGTAGCCAAAATAAACATAAAACTGAGAGAAAAAAAAAAAAAAAAAAAAAAGTAAGTGTCAAAATGCTCCCCATACATTAAATCAATTTCAATGAAGGCAAAATACAATCAGAAACCTTGATTCGATGTGGCGTTCGCATACTGCACTGGTGCCATTTGCAGAGTCACTAAATAAAGTTATTTTGTGCACAGATCTTGGTATAATACTGAATGCTGCATAATCAAAAGGAAGCTCACTGGTGTTATAAAGAGCAGCCTGTCTGGTTAAAGTGTATTACCTTACAATGGAAAAAGAAAGGTTAGAATTGAACTTGCTCTGGGAAACTGGTTCATCCTCCTTTGTTCAGTTTTTATTCAAAAGCCCCATTGTGTATTTAGGACAGTTCACGCCACATGCAGTCCAGAGCATTTTTTTCTGCATCAAAATTGCATTGAAAGTAGGTTATATGGTTTCAAATGGCATAGTTCACACCAGTGCGGTCAGCTCCAGGGCTTTTCTGTTCCAGAAAAAAAGTAGAACACCACAAAAACACAGTCCGGATGTGTTCAAGATGCTTTTCAGCATATGCGTTTTTGATGCGTTCCAATGCATTTTCCCCCTCTTTTTTCTTCACCTTAAGGACATGTGTGTTCCAGCGCGTTTTTGGTGCAGTTAGGTGCGTTCGGTGTGGTTTTCTGCTATCCAGTACAGTTCAGAAAAAAAAATGCAGCATGTCCTACTTTTTTTTCCTGGAACTGGAACCCACTGGAACTGACAGCAATGGTGTGAACTATTCCATTAAAAACTATATAACCTACTATCCATGCGATTTTGATGCAAAAAAAAAAAAAAAAAACATACTGGACTGCATGTGGTGTGCACTGGCCCTTATGGAGGTTCTTAATTTATTAAATTTTTTGTTTAACATGTATACCAGCGGTATATGGCGGCAGGTTGGCACAGCTGCGCAAACCACCGTAGGTGTAGAACGCTCGAGCCGATACGCATGGCCAGCGGCCGCGATGTCCGCCGGCCACCCTCGATTGCTCCACAGAGATCCAGAACGGAGATCTGTCAATGTAAGCAGACACATTCCCGTTCTGACAGGGAAGAGAGAGATCTGCTGTTTCTAGTGATTAGGAATAGCGATCTCGCTCCTCCTCCAGTCAGTCCCATCCCCCCAGTTAGAAACACCTCCCAGGGAACACATTTAACCCCTTAATCAGCCCTAGTGTTTAACCCCGTCCCTGCCAGTGTCATTTATACAGTAATCAGTGCATTTTTATAGCACTGATCGCTGTATAAATGTCGCAGTCCTGCTAAAAAAAAAATCGCTGCTCACCACCATTACTAGTGAAAAAATATATAATAAAAATGGCATAAAATATATCCCCTATTTTGTAAACACTATAACTTTTGCACAAACCAATCAATATACGCTTATTGCGATATGCATAGCAGAATACATATTGGCCTAAACAGATGAAGAAATATGTTTTTTTTTAAAAAATTGGGGATATTTATTATAGCAAAAAAAAAAAAAAAAATTAATTGTTTTTCAAAATTGTCTGTTTTTTTGTGTGTTTATAGCGCAAAAAATAAAAAGTAGCGTTGATCAAATACCACCAAAACAAAGCTTTATTTGTGGGGAAAAAAAAAAGGACATAAATTTTGTTTGTGTACAACGTTGCATGACCACGCAGAGCTGGTTCTGGCAGTCTGCACAATAGAGCCCAATAGACTTCTATAGGGCCAGGAGATCGATAGGTCCTCCTAAGTCCACATCATATGGCCAGCAGTACAGATCAACCTATCAAGGCCTTATTCATATGGGCATACGGTTCCATGCAAAGGGCCGTATTTACCTGCACAAGAGGCACAGGTGTTTGATTCAGCTGGTTCAATGACATTCAGAGGACTGCACGGATCTCTCAGCAGTGTACGTCTGTTCGGGGCTGATTCACAGATCAGAACGCAGTCAGTCCCCATTCTGATCTGTGTATCAATACTGCACGGATGTACACTTGAGGATGTGTTTGAGGATGCCTGCAGCTGCCTGCTTGTCAATGATCTGAACAGGCTACTTGCATGGAACATCTGTACCTCCTGCTTGGGTAAGATGGCCCTTTGTATGGGTGTACAGAACATTATGCCTGCATGAATGTCAACATTTCATTCCAACGCAGTGTGTTACTGCATACATGTTAAAGTGGTTGTAAACCCTTTACAACCACTTTTTACTACAGGCAAGCCTATAATTAGGCATACCTGTAGCTACACTGGATATCTCCTAAACCTGCACAGTTTAGGAGATATCCCTGTATTTGCATGTGCCAACGTCATCGGGACATGCGCACTTAAGCAAACTGAAGCAATGGCACGTACGTGCCATTGCCCCAGCTAGACTGTGCCGTTACGGGCAGCTCCTGCGCGCATGCGCAGGAGTGATGTCATCGCGGCTCCGGCTAATCACAGCGCCGGAGCCACGATACCCGGAAGTAACCCCCAGGAGCGATGTCGGCCAGTCGGAGCGGTGAACGAGGACCGCTGCGGGAGGCTTTGATCTCAGGTAAGTAATTCATAATGAGCTAGTATGCTATGCACGGGCAGGCGAATCGCTGTCATGTTATGTCGCTCCCTCTGGTGGCCACTAGGGGCACACGCGCCCGCTGCTCGCCCCCGGAGCCGATGCGAGTGCCGGGCTCCCGCAATCGTTTGTGACACGGCGAGAACCGGGATCTTTGTGTGTAAACACAGAGATCCCGATTCTCTGAGGGGAGAGGACACAGATTGTGTGTTTACAAGGTATGAAGTTATGAACAGCGATCTGTCTTCTCCCCTAGACAGTCCCATCCCCCCTTCAGTTAGAACACTAACTATGGAACACAGTTAACCCCTTGATTGCCCCCTAGTGTTAACCCCTTCACTGCCAGTGACATTTGTACAGTAATCAATGCATTTTTATAGCACTGATCGCTGTATAGATGCCAATGGTGCCAAAAATGTGTCAAAATTGTCCGATGTGTCCGCCATAATGTCGCAGTCCCGATAAAATCGCAGATCGCCGCCATTACTAGTAAAAAAATAAAAAAAATAAAAATGCTAGAAATCTATCCTCTATGTTGCAGACGCTATAACTTTTGCGCAAACCAATCAATATATGCTTATTGCGATTTTTATTACCAAAAATATGTACAACACATATCAGCCTAAACAGAATTTTTTATTTTTTTTTTTAAATAAAAAAAAAAAAAAAAAAAAAAGGGAATATTTATTATAGCAAAAAGTACAAAATATTGTGTTTTTTTCAAAATTGTCGCTCTTTTTTTGTTTATAGTGCAACGAATAAAAACCGCAGAGGCGATCAAATACCACCAAAAGAAAGCTCTATTTGTGGGAAAAAAAAAAAAGGACGCCAATTTTGTTTAGGTACAACGTTGCACGACTGCGCAATTGTCAATTAAAGCGATGCAGTGCCGAATCGCAAAAAATGGCCCGGTCTTTCAGCAGCCAAATCTTCCGGGGCTGAAGCGGTTAATACGTGATAATATGTGGTATTATGCACGTTAAAGTTTGCTATATTAGAGCAGCCAGTTCAACATGAATAAGCTGTCGACCCACGGCAATGATAAAGCCAGACCTGCACTTTTTTTTTCCATCCCAGCCCACCACAACGCAAAGGCATGTTCCATTGTGGTGCATGTTCCCTGGCATCTACTATACTTATGCATTGGGGTGCTTTTCTAAGTGATTAGCGCCACAGTGCACCCAAGTTGAGATATTGTGAAAGAAAGGTAGGACCTTTGGAACCTTGCGCACTCTGGAACCAACCAAATACATTTCAATTTAAAATTAACTAAATAAAAGTGAGCAGCCCGTAGTGTAACCATAAAGTCCATAAAGTCAAAATGTGAAATGGAAATTAATAAATAAACTTCATACCATAATAGAACCAAATCGTGATATAAATTACTATTATGAACATATGCATGTGACAAATGATATAAAGGAACTTTATAAATACAACGATCAAATTATAATGGTAAAGTCCATGAACCACCACCAAACGATTCTTCACTCCAGTGCACAGTGAAAATAACAGTTCTGTGAAAAAAAAAAAAAAATCTAGGCGAACATCCTACTCACCGGATGGATCTGACACCCATGACAGATGTCAAATAAGCAGAGAATGTATATCACAATGTCCCCACCGAATGTAGGCTTCTCTCCCCAACAATGTGGCCAAACGAGATTTGTAAATCAGGAAGGGAAAGAAAAGCTGCTCATAGTGTAGCTTGTAGCCGTTTATTTGAAAATTAAGTTAATTCCATTAGGAACACATAAAATGGAGCCGGCTACAAGCTACAATATGAGGAGCTTTTCTTTCTTTTATTAACGATCCAGCATTAGTACAGCAATCTGCCCTGCTGTTCTATAGTGTTCTGAAAGGGGGATGGCCCCCTTGTTAGAACACTCCGGTTACCGCTCTCAGCCATTGGCATGGGCCAAATGTTAATATTACAATGTTAGTGCAGCGCAAATAATATATGAAAAAGTCCTAATAATCACATAAATAAAACAATTCGTCTTGATAGGCCACCGCTGATGTCGTTTCCACAGGCACCAATAATCGCCAAACCAGTAAATAAATGCGCTTACCGGACACAGGGACCCCTTAATTATAGGGGGTCATATGAGCCTGGGTTCCTTAGGAATTAAATAGCAACTTGGATCTCATGAGGACCCGATAATCAACATCCGCCGGTGGTCACACAGGGACTTGATCTGGTCAATAGCATCACTCTATGGGTTCCTTGATTAAATCCTCCAATATGATGATCATGAGGTGGTAACAAGTAAAAAACAGAAGAGAATCTTCTAAGTCTAACGTCTGCGTTTGGCAGTTTATTAAAAGATTATGACAAAAATAGATAAAATGTAAAACGCGCTGAGCAGCGCTGCTCGATAAAGAGAGCAATTCAAAAAAATCTTCACATGTAGACACAGACTGTTCGCGTCCGAACAGCTGAGAAGGCTGCAGGTGACGTCAAAGACAAAGCTCCGCCCCCGTACACGGCGTTACGTCCAACGGACTTCGTCAGTGAGGGTGGAGCTTGTTAGTCACCCTGGATGTTAATATAGCTGCCAAGTGTCTGCAGGGAGTGTCTGGTTCACGGAAATAGACTCCGCTCGCCATTTACAGGGAAAGCTATATGGAGACACCAACCCCGGACATGGCTATTGCTGAATTATAATGTCATTAATAATAAAAATAATATCTAATATACATAGAGCAATCCAGACTTAACTGTGGTTTGACAAAACCTTGTTCAGCTAGTATGTACCAACATTGTATTAAAACGAAAAATTCGATTTAGAGAAAATATTATAAATAAATAAATGTATAGTTTACTTATAAAACACCCGCAGCATTCTCTCACAAAGTATAAAATGTAATATACAATGTATAAAACATAAATATAAAATGTCAAACAATATCTATAATGTGGCAAAAATAAAATAAAAATATAAAAAATATGGACCACACACCACAAAAATGTAAAAATATAAACTAGGCATGGTAAAACAACCCGGGAATAGTTATTTACTTATCAGAGATAAAGCAGTTGAGATCAAACTCAACGTTTAACCCTCTTGGAACAGCTACTCGAATATCATGTATCCATAGGGATCCTCTCTGGCTAAGCTGCCTAATAAAATTGCCACCCCTCCAGTGTTTTGTCACTTTCTCTATCCCCCAAAATTGCAATTTTTTTGGATCTCTATTGTGACATAACCTGAAGTGCTTGGATACATAGTGTGTCTTAAGGCCTCTTTTGATGTTATTTACATGCCCACCAATGCGGACTCCCATAGGTCTGGAGGTTCTACCGACATACTGCAGTCCGCATTCACACTGTAGCATGTACACTACCCCTACAGTGTCACAGGTGATTAAATTCCTAATCTGATACGTTTTATCAGTGGCAGTAGCTAAAAATTCTTTCTTCCTTTTAACATTAAATTTGCATTGCTTAGAAGCTGGACACTTTCCACAAGCATAAAAACCAGACATGAAATTAAAAAGCCTGATTTCCTTAATCACAGGAGGGTCCACAACCCCAGGGGCTATGATATCCTTTGGGTGGGGGGTCTCCTGTAAATGAAACTAGGGTGAGTTGGGAGAGATGGGCCCACTCGGTGTTGCCATGGGGGCTCGGTTCGCGCCTAGTGTCGCGAACATTTTCATGGCACACTGGGAAGAGGAGTATGTCTTTGGTGGTAGACCGGCACAGTTGGTCTGCTACCAGAGATATATTGATGACCTATTCATGATATGGGAGGGAGATCTGATTAGCCTCCAATTATTCATGTCTAGGCTCAATGGCAATAATAAAAATATTCGCCTTTCTTGGAATGCTGATGCTTCCTGCATAGCCTTCCTTGACTTAGAGATTTTCAAATATAATGGTGCTTACAGAACCAGGAATTACTGTAAACCAACAGACCGGAATGGTTACATTCCTTTAGACAGTTGTCACCATAATTCATGGTTGCTCAACATACCTGGAGGGCAATTTTATTCGCCTTCGGCATAACCGCTTTCTCGACAGTGATTTTTTTCTCACAAGCCAATGCCATGGCGGAGAAGTTTGTACAAAAAGGTTATACTGAAGCACATATACCAGATGAATTGGCGAAAGTGGGCACAATGGACCGATCGATTCTAGTAGCAACAATAGGAGTGCCAACCAGGATGTTTCTCAATATAGGATCATCCTGGATTATAATATCCAATACAAAAAGGTGGAAAAAAAAATCATTCTAAAACACTGGGATATTCTAAAAAAGGACAATATACTAGGCCCAACTCGCCCTAGTTTAATTTACAGGAGACCCCCCACCCTAAGGGATATCATAGCCCCTGGGGTTGTGGACCCTCCTGTGATTAAGGAAAACAGGCTTTTTAATTTCATGTCAGGTTTTTATGCTTGTGGAAAGTGTCCAGCTTGTAAGCAATTCAAAATTAATGTTAAAAGGAAGAAAGAATTTTTAGCTACTGCCACTGATAAAACGTATCAGATTAGGAATTTAATCACCTGTGACACTGTAGGGGTAGTGTACATGCTACAGTGTGAATGCGGACTGCAGTATGTCGGTAGAACCTCCAGACCTATGGGAGTCCGCATTGGTGGGCATGTAAATAACATCAAAAGAGGCCTTAAGACACACTATGTATCCAAACACTTCAGGTTATGTCACATTAGAGATAAAAAAAAAAAATTGCAATTTTGGGGGATAGAGAAAGTGACAAAACACTGGAGGGGTGGCAATTTTATTAGGCAGCTTAGCCAGAGAGAATCCCTATGGATACATGAGACTCGACTAGCTGCTCCAAGAGGGTTAAACGTTAAGTTTGATCTCAACTGCTTTATCTCTGATAAGTAAATAACTATTCCCAGGTTGTTTTACCATGCCTAGTTTATAATTTTTACATTTTTGTGGTGTATGGTCCACATTTTATATATTTTATTTTATTTTTTGCCACATTATAGATATTGTTTGCCATTTTATATTTATGTTTTATACATTGTATATTCAGTATATTACATTTTATACTTTGTGAGAGAATGCTGCGGGTGTTTATAAGTAAACTATACATTTATTTATAATATTTTCTCTAAATCGAATTTTTCGTTTTAATACAATGTTGGTACATACTAGCTGAACTAGGATTTATCAAACCACAGTTAAGTCTGGATTGCTCTATGTATATTAGATATTATTTTTATTATTAATGACATTATAATTCAGCATTAGCCATGTCTGGGGTTGGTGTCTCCATATAGCTTTCCCTGTAAATGGCGAGCGGAATCTATTTCCGTGAACCAGACACTCCCTGCAGACACTCGGCAGCTATATTAACATCCAGGGTGACTAACAAGCTCCACCCTCGCTGACGAAGTCCGTTGGACGTAACGCCGCATACGGGGGCAGAGCTTTGCCTTTTACATCACCCGCATCCTTCTCAGCTGTTCGGACGCGAACAGTCTGTGTCTACATGTGAAGCTTTTTTTGAATTGCTCTCTCTTTATCGAGCAGAGCTACTCAGTGCGTTTTACATTTTATCTATTTCTGTCATAATCTTTGAATAAACTGCCAAACGGTATACACTTAGAAGATTCTCTTCTGTTTTTTACTTGTTACCACCTCATAATCATCATATTGGAGGATTTAATCAAAGAACCCATAGAGTGATGCTATTGACCAGATCAAGTCCCTGTGTGACCACCGGCGGATGTTGATTATCGGTGTCCTCATGAGATCCAAGTTGCTATTTAATTCCCAAGGAACCCAGGCTCATATGACCCCCTATAATTAAGGGGTCCACCGTGTATGGTAAGCGCATTTATTTACTGGTTTGGCGATTATTGGTGCCTGTGGAAACTACATCAGCAGTAGCCTATCAAGACGAATTGTTTTATTTATGTGATTATAAGGACTTTTTCATATATTATTTGCGCTGCACTAACCTTGTATTATTAATTGTTGTTCTAGGCTGGTGAATCCTATAGTGTTCAGCTTGCATTTACAGTTATTTACACCCATTATTGTTTGCGCTGATTGCCTTGAGTTTTTCACATGGGCCAAATGTTGACCTTTTTTGAACCAGCCGATGTCGCCCGACATTTGGCCCATGTGTGCTAAGCTTTAGAGAAATATCTATTCATAAGTAAAGTAACTATCTGGTTACACAATGTCTCAAGCTAAACTATGTTATTACTTTGTTGCACAACCACTTCTATATTACCTGGGGGTGTACGGAAAGTGCCAAGCCTCTTTTGTCAGCAATCACAAAAGTAATTATAGACTTCAAGACTGTAGCAAAGAAAGTGTTAACCCCAAACACCAATGCACAAAGTTCCTTGGACAAAGCGCTTGCAATCTGAAAGCTGAAACAAAGTATAAATTAACATTACAATGCCCATTAGTAGCTATAAAAAAAAACCCACAACAGGTCAACTTTCAACACACTCTAGCCAGACACAATCAAGGTACATATAAAAGGTGATTGTAAAGTCTTGTTTTTTTTTTTTTTAAATAACAAACATGTCATACTAACCTCCTCTGTGCAGCTGGTTTTGCACAGAACAGCCTGGATCCTCCTCTTCTCGGGTCCCTCTTCGCTGCTCCTGGGCCATCCCTTCTATCGAGTGCCCCCACAGCCAGCAGCTTCCTATGAGGGCACTGGAGCCAAGTCACAGCTCCGTGTGTCCATTCAGATACAAAGCCCAGACTCGGCTCCACCCCCTCTCTCCCCTGATTGGCTGAGACACAGCAGCGGGGCATTGGCTTTAGTGGCTGTCAATCAAAGTCAGTCAGCCAATCAGTAGCTGTGTCCTGGACGGCTTAGACATTTTTGGACATCGCTGTAGAGAGATGGGGCTAAGGTAAAAATATTAGGGGGTGCTGAGGAGGCTGCTACACACACAGAAGAAGGTTTTTTTTTATCTTCATGCATAGAATGCATGAAGATAAAAAACCTTCTGCATTTACAACCCCTTTAAAGTCAGGACAAAAATACAGGAGGCTATCATTTCTGACTTATAACCTAATCAGAGATGCACCGTTATAACTGGCCAAAAATAGGGTTATGGGCATTTTGTGTGATAATGACCACTATCGTTCAAATATGCACCAAGAACGGGGAAATGGAAACGCAAAGGACCAGTGCAAGAAATACATAGAATTTAAAGGGATGCATTTTTCTTACCGTATATACTCGAGTATAAGTCGTTCCGAGTATAAGTCGAGGCCCTAATTTACCACAAAAAAATGGGAAAAACTTATTGACCCGAGTATAAGACGAGGGTGAGAAATGCACAGCTACTGTAAGTGGAAAAAGAGGGTCAACAATGCCCATTTGCAGCCTCACTGTGCCCATTTGCAGCCATAGGTCCCCTGAACTTCAAACTCGGTAGTTAAGGGTTCCTAGATGCCCCCTAGCCGCAGCCAAAATTTGGGGTCTCTGAACCCAAAGGGTCCTGAAATGACATTTCAGCAGATGGACACAGTTGACCGAATTTGGGGCCCTGTATCTCAGGGCCACTTAGTGCTAAGAACCCCAAATTTAGTGTGCAAACCCAGTGGAACTAGCGCCATAAAATTTCCAAAGCTGGGGTTTCTAGCACCAAGTGGCCCCGAGATACAGGGCCCCAAAAATCAGTTCAGAAAATGTCAAGCACTTTTCTACAGCAGAGAATGACATTTTCCGAACCAGTTTGGGGGCCCCGTATCTCAGGGCCACTTAGTGCTAGGAAATTCAGCTTAGGATATGTTGTGGTACCAGTTCCACTGGGTTTGCGCACCAAATTTGGGGTTCCTAGCACCAAGTGGCCCTGAGATATGGGGCCCCAAAGTAGGTTCAGAAAATGTCAAGCACTTTTCTGCAGCAGAGAATGACATTTTCCAAACCGATTTTGGGGCCCCGTATCTCGGGGCCACTTAGTGCTAGGAACTTCAACTTTGGATATGTTATGGTACCAGGTCCACTGGGTTTGCACACCAAATTTGGAGTTCCTAGCACCAAGTGGCCCTGAGATACGGGGCCCCAAAGTCGGTTCGGAAAATGAATTTTTTTGCTGCAGAAAAGTGCTTGACTCGAGTATAAGTCGAGGGGGGCACTTTCAGCACTAAAAAATGTGCTGAAAAATTCGACTTATACTCGAGTATATACGGTAATTTTTTTTTTTTAAACGCAATAGCGCTTCAAAAGCAATTAATTAAAAAGTCGAATAGAATATATTCATATATACATTTTAAAAATGGTCCATTTTGGTTTTCCACCAAGTGCATCCTGAATTTTTGGTTTTGGTCCAAAATTTTCATTTCAGTGCACCATTAAACCGAATATATGTGTTAATACTTTGAGACACAAACCTGGGAACAAGTACACAAATCTGCAAAGTGACAGAAAAATAAAATCTTGTTCTCATCTGTGTACTCATGTTGATGTGATTAAAATCATGACAGCCAGGCAACTAGTATTTTTATAAGCAGAGAACAGCAATGGCAGCTTTTGAGCTTCATAAAATGTTTATCTTAAACAACCTTAGGACAGTTGCCAGAATTCGTATCGGTTCCAGTACTGTATTCTCTCTGTGCCTAATGCAATGTCACACGCAAGAAATTATATAACCTGAGGAACTTTCTGACTTTGGCACAAAGATCCTATCAGAATTTTGCAGACTTAAAGTATATTTAATAATATGAACGGTCAAAGTCTCTAAAGAGGAAAAGTGCCAATGTGACATGCATGTTAGCCTGGGACTTCCTCAGACAGCGGTAAGGCTCTAGGTTGCTAAATGTCAGGGTATCCAATCTAAACATAAAAGACACTTACATTGCGAGGGGAACCAGAAACTGGTAGGAACTCCGGAATAGAACATAAGCCACATAACACACCCAGATATTTGTAGTCGTGTTCATTAGTAGGAGAAGTCCAGCCTGCAAGGCAGTCACTGACCCGATGACCAATTCTGACCACAGACTCCAGCGAATCTTCACATAGCCAGCAGCAAAAGAGGTCACGGCTCCTGAAGACCAAGGACAAAGAAGTTACCAACTCTGCTACTTTCCATTCTATGCATCATCTTCTGCAACAAAACATGTACAGGTAAGCCAGATCCTCTGATTGATCAGCAATAGTAGACCTCATTTATTCTATTTTTCAATTTGCTAGAGTTTATTGCTAGTGGAAGGTGACAACTGTAGTCCTTATTAACCAGTTCTGGACCACCCACATACTGCCGCAGGGCAGCCTGGCTGCATGACACATAGCTGTACATTGTCCGTGCAACCTGGTCTGGGGCGCGCACGTCGCTGGTGACACACTTTCCAATGTGATTGGACACAGCGGCCACGTTGGCCGCCGGTCTCACGCGATTGCCCTGGCGAATGACAGAACGATGGTCCTCTGATGTAAACAAAGCAGACTGTCCTTCTGTCAGACAGGAACAGAGAGATCTGTGCTTTCTGCTAATCAGGAACAGAGATCTCTCTGTTCCTGCAGTGAGTCCATCCCCCACACAGTAAGCACGCTGAGGGAACATATTTAACCTTTTGATCGCCCCTGGTGTTAACCCCTTCCCTGCCAGTGTCATTTATACAGTGTCGGTGCATTTTTTTTTAGCACTGATCACTGTATTGGTGTCACTGATCCCCAAAAAGTGTCACTTGGTGTCAAATTTGTCCACCGCAATGTTGCATTCCCGCTACAAATCGCTGATCGCCACCATTACCAGTAAAATATATATATATATTTTTTTTTTTTTTTTACTTTCTGCTATAAAACATACTCAATAAAAAAATTTAAAAAAATCGAATTTCTTCATCAATTTAGGCTAATATGTATTCTGCTACATATTTTTGATAAAAAAAAATCCCAATTAGCATATATTGATTGGTTTGCGCAAAACTTATAATGTCTACAAACTATGGGATAGATTTTATATATATATATATATAAATAAATAAATAAAGGTGCAGCACATATAAATGTCCATTTCCAGGTAAAGGATGCAAAAACAGAAAGGTCCTATATGACTCCTTGTGCTTAAAATCCTGTAAAGGACAGAACACACCAAACTCCTTGTGAGAATGAGTGCAGCGCAAACAGTAAAATTCCAAAATGTTGGTGAACAAGTCACAGAATATAGTTTTTAAGACATGATGAGAAAAAGTCGCAGGCTGCGTATGAACGTGACCTGCTGCTGCTCTGCCGTCATCCCGATGTCATAGAAAACATTAAGGGACATAATCTAAGTGCTCTCTGTGTATAAGTGAACACGCTTTATTTTAACCACTTCAGCCCGGACCATTTGGCTGCCTAAAGACCAGAGGACTTTTTACAATTTGGCACTGCGCTGCTTTAACGGATGATTGCACGGTCATGCAATGCTGTACCCAAATGAAATTTGCGTCCTTTTCTTCCCACAAATAGAGCTTTCTTTTGATGGTATTTGATCACCTCTGCCGTTTTTATTTTTTGCGCTATAAAGGGAAAAAGACCGGAAATTTTGAAATATTTTCTACTTTTTGTTATAAAAAAAATCCAATAAACTCAATTTTAGTCATACATTTAGGCCAAAATGTATTCGGCCACATGTCTTTAGTAAAAAAAACGTCAATAAGCGTATATTTATTGGTTTGCGCAAAAGTTATAGCGTCTGCAAACTAGGCTACATTTTCTGGAATTTACACAGCTTTTAGTTTATGACTGCCTATGTCATTTCTTGAGGTGTTAAAATGGCAGGGCGGTACAAACCCCCCCCCCCCCCCAAATGACCCCATTTTGGAAAGTAGACACCCCAAGGAAATTGCTGAGAGGCATGTTGAGCCCATTGAATATTAATTTTTTTTGTCCCAAGTGATTGAATAATGACAAAAAAAAAAAAATACAAAAAGTTGTCACTAAATGATATATTACTCACACAGGCCATGGGCATATGTGGAATTGCTCCCCAAAATATATTCAGCTGCTTCTCCTGAGTACGGGGATACCACGTGTGGGACTTTTTGGGAGCCTAGCTGCGTACGGGGCCCTGAAAACCAATCACCGCCTTCAGGATTTCTAAGGGCGTACATTTTTTATTTTACTCCTCACTACCTATCACAGTTTTGAAGGCCATAAAATGCCCAGATGACACAACCCCCCCCCAAATGACCCCATTTTGGAAAGTAGACACCCCAAGCTATTTGGCATGTTGAGTCCATGGAATATTTTATATTTTGACACAAGTTGCGGGAATGTGACAATTTTTTTTTTTTTTGCACAAAGTTGTCACTAAATGATATATTGCTCACACAGGCCATGGGCATATGTGGAATTGCACCCCAAAATACGTTTAGCTGCTTCTCCTGAGTACAGGGATACCACATGTGTGAGACTTTTTGGGAGCCTAGCCGCATACGGGGCCCCCGAAAACCAATCACCGCCTTCAGGATTTCTAAGGGTGTAAATTTTTGATTTCACTCTTCACTGCCTATCAGTTTCGGAGGCCATGGAATGCCCAGGTGGTACAAAACCCCCCCAAATGACCCCATTTTGGAAAGTAGACACCCCAAGCTATTTGCGGAGAGGCATGGTGAGTATTTTGCAGCTCATTTGTTTTTGAAAATGAAGAAAGACAAGAAAAAAAAATTTTTTTATTTTTTCAATTTTCAAAACTTTGTGACAAAAAGTGGGGTCTGCAAAATACTCACTATACCTCTCAGCAAATAGCTTGGGGTGTCTACTTTCCAAAATGGGGTCATTTTGGGGGGGGGGGGGGTTGTGCCATCTGGGCATTTTATGGCCTTCAAAACTGTGATAGGTAGTGGGGAGTAAAATCTAAAATTTACGCCCTTAGAAAGCCTGAAGGCGGTGCTTGGTTTTCGGGGCCCCGTACGCGGCTTGGCTCCCAAAAAGTCTCACACATGTGGTATCCCCGTACTCAGGAGAAGCAACAGAATGCATTTTGGGGTGTAATTTCACATATTCCCATGGCATGTTTGAGCAATATATCATTTAGTGACAACTTTGTGCAAAAAAAAAAAAAAAATTGTCACTTTCCCGCAACTTGTGTCACAATATAAAATATTCCATGGACTCTACATGCCTCTCAGCAAATAGCTTGGGGTGTCTACTTTCCAAAATGGGGTCATTTGGGGGGGTTTTGAACTGTCCTGGCATTTTATGCACAACATTTAGAAGCTTATGTCACACATCACCCACTCTTCTAACCACTTGAAGACAAAGCCCTTCCTGACACTTTGTTTACATGAAAACATTTTTTTTGCAAGAAAATTACTTTGAACCCCCAAACATTATATATTTTTTTAAAGCAAATGCCCTACAGAATAAAATGGTGGGTGTTTCATTTTTTTTTTTTCACACAGTATTTGCGCAGCGATTTTTCAAACGCATTTTTTGGGGAAAAAACACACTTTTTAAATTTTAATGCACTAAAACACACTATATTGCCCAAATGTTTGATGAAATAAAAAAGATGATCTTAGGCCGAGTACATGGATACCAAACATGACGTGCTTTAAAATTGCGCACAAATGTGCAGTGGCAACAAAATAAATACATTTTTAAAAGCCTTTAAAAGCCTTTACAGGTTACCACTTTAGATTTACAGAGGAGGTCTACTGCTAAACTTACTGCCCTCGATCTGACCTTCGCGGCGATACCTCACATGCATGGTGCAATTGCTGTTTACATTTGACGCCAGACCGACGCTTGCGTGCGCGAGAGCAGGGGGGGACAGGGGTGCTTTTTTTTTTTTTTTTTTTCTTTATTATTTTTTTGCTTTTTTTATCTTATTTTTAAACTGTTCCTTTCATTTTTTTTTTTAATTATTTTTATTGTTATCTCAGGGAATGTAAATATCCCCTATGATAGCAATAGGTAGTGACAGGTACTCTTTTTTTGAAAAAATTGGGGTCTATTAGACCCTAGATCTCTCCTCTGCCCTCAAAGAATCTGACCACACCAAGATCGGTGTGATAAAATGCTTTCCCAATGGCGCTGTTTACATCCGGCGAAATCTAAGTCATAAAATGCTCGTAGCTTCCGGTTTCTTAGGCCATAGAGATGTTTGGAGCCACTCTGGTCTCTGATCAGCTCTATGGTCAGCTGGCTGAATCACCGGCTGCATTCTCAGGTTCCCTGTTGAGACAGGAGAGCCAGAGAAAAACACGGAAGACGGTGGGGGGGGGGGCATTCCTTCCCACTGCTTGTAAAAGCAGTCTAGAGGCTAATTAGCCGCTAGGATTGTTTTTACATGACAGCCGACCGCTGGCTGAAAAGAATGATACCAAGATGATACCTAAACCTGCAGGCAACATTCTGGTATAACCACTCAAAGTCGTGAATGGGGTACCTGAAGACAAAAAAATGGTTAACAATAAAACACAGTAAACAGTAAAGTATAAAAAATTGCATACCTGAAAAGGAAACATGATAAAACATAATAACAATAAAACATTGCAGAATAGAATACAGTAAAAAAGAGCAGAACAATAGAGAGAGAATAGAGAGAGAGAGAACAATAAAACAACTATTTTTTATTTTATTTTTTTTACACTGTTTTTGTAACTAACTTTTATAATGGTAACCGGTTCCAGGTTCGGGTCTCTCAAAATGCGATGGCATCTTGGGAGACCCTGTGAAAGTGTGCCTAGTCTGTGCAATGCTGTACCCTACGCTAATACTCAACTAGTGTATGGTAGCGTTCAAAACATTCACCAATGCAAAGACCAGGATTGTCAGGACAGGAGGGACAATAATAGCGGGTGTCATGCCTATATCCGCGCTTGCTGCAGACACAACATCTTTTTTGGGGGGGGTTTGTTGGGTAGGGGTACTCGGGAGGACATAAAGAAAATGCCTCTCATGCAGCCGACTGCATTTGATTGGGGATGTGAATGTGGGAAGTACGGGCGCTGCAGAAGTGGTGGGTTCCCAATTAGGATTGGTAAATGCAGCAGGAAGGGCACTATGGGCACGACGGGCCTGTGTTTGTCTTCTTGGTGGCAGCGAGACACTACTTGTGCTTGCCACCTCACCAGCTTGAACTGCACTTATGGGACTCGCCACATCACCAAGTGTTACTGCAGTGCTGGTTTGACTACGACCGGGGTGTACTACGCCGCTGGTGCTTGCCAGTTCACCAAAACACTACCAAAAAAACTGTTAGCGATCGCAGGGATCAGGCCTGACTCTGCGAACGCTGCAGTTATGCGTTTAGTGTTTTGTAAGTGTCAGTGATCGATTGATACTGCACTTGGGTGGGCTGGGCTGGGCTGGGCCAGGCGGAGGGGCAAAACGCAGTTTCTAGCAGGTATCTGTGCTGATCCCACTAACACTGCGTTTTTGGGAACCCTAAACTGCTGGGGACGCTAGTATAGATCTGATCGGATCAGATATTGATGCGTTCAGATACTATACCACTAAGGGAGGTGTACGCTGCGTGCGTGGGTGTTAGCGGTACTGGCGCTAACCTGACGCTGCTTGGGGCTGGTGCTTACCAGTTCACCAACATACTACCAAAAAAACTGTTAGCGATCGCAGGGATCAGGCCTGACTCTGCAAATGCTGCAGTTATGCGTTTAGTGTTTTGTAAGCGACAGTGATCGATCGATACTGCACTTGAGTAGGCTGCGCTGGGCTGGGCGGAGGGGGTAAAACGCAGGGGCTAGCAGGTATCTGGGCTGATCCCGCTAACACTGTGTTTTTGGGAACCCTAAACTGCTGGGGACGCTAGTATAGATCTGATCGGATCAGATATTGATGCGTTCAGATACTATACCACTAAGGGAGGCGTATGCTGCGTGCGTGGGTGTGAGCGGTACTGGCGCTAATCTGACGCTGCCTGGGGCGACGCATATCACCGCCGGACGATCAGGGGGTTAAACCTTTATTAGGTAATAAACGGCGGGTGCCCTGACACTATAAAAAATAAACGAACTAACCAGCGTCACCCGTAACAGTTATACGGTGATCAGTGGTGAAAGAGTTAACTAGGGGGCAATCAAGGGGTTAAAACCTTTATTAGGTAGTATATGGGGGTCCCTGTCACTATAAAACACTGACGGCGAACCTAAATATTTACGTCCCTAACCAGCGTCACCAGTGACACTAATACAGCGATCCGAAAAATGATCGCTTAGTGACACTGGCAATGGGGGGTGATCAAGGGGTTAAAACTTTATTAGGGGGGGTTAGGGGGGTACCCTAGACCTACAGGGGGCTAATACTAACTGCCCTACCACAGTAACTGTCACAAACTGACACCATGCAGTAATAAGAAAAAACAAAAAACAAAAACTGCTTGGTGTCAGTGTGACGGGGGGGGGGTGATTAGGGGGTGATCGGGGGGGGGGGAATCGAGGGGTAAAGGGGGGCGTTATGTGTGCCTGGCATGTTCTACTGTGATGTGTGTGTGTTGTGCACTCACATTTCAGTCTTCTCTCAGTGCCGGAACGGAAACTGCCAAGCTGAGGAGAGATGACATCACATCCCCTGCCTCTGTGTACTAAGAATGTCATTGGCTGGGAGCGATCGCGAGGGGGGGGGGGGCCACGATCGGATGGCCTCCCCCTCATCTCTGATCGCTGCCAGACCAAAGGCGACCGCCTCAGGCACCGGGGGGGGGGTCCGATGGGACTCCCCGCCCATGGGAAGGCAATCACGTACCAGGTACGTGATTTTGCCTGCCCGTGCCATTCTGCTGACGTATATCAGCGTGAGGCGGTCGTCAAGTGGTTAAAGTACACTTAAAATTTGTTTCGTCTTGTGTACAGCCTCTGATCTTATCGTATGGAACCGAGAGCTCCTCTCCTATTTTTTTACTAAGGCTGTACACAAGACGAAAACAAATTGTAAATGTAATTTCAAATAAAGTGTGCATAATATAATAATAATAATAATAATAATAATAATAATAGTACTGTAAATATCTCCTAAACGTGTGCCATGTAGGATATATTTACTGTATACTGCACCAATATCATCAGCGCATGCTCTCTGAAGAAACGGCCACCTGTGCCGTTTCTTCAGAAGACAGTGCCGTGAGTGGCGGCTTCCGCGCGCAGGTAAGTGTCACATTATGTGTTAGTATGCGATGCATACTAGCACATTATGCCCTTACTTTGCAGGGGAGGGAAAAGAAGAATTTTTTTTCAAGAGTTTACTTCTTCTTTAACAATCTGGCTGGCTGTTGAATTCTACATCTTGCACAGCCCAACCAGAAACTTACCAAGAAGTGTTGAGGCAGCATCAACACCCCCATTATATACCTTTCGGTTGTCTATGGTAGGGTGAATTTCATTCCACAGAATCTGAACATAGTACAGCATAAGATAGTAGCCGGCCGAGTTAAAAATCCACCAAAGAGACCAGAGGCGTAGTTGGGGGTGACGGAAAACTCCTTTGAGCTCGGAAAGCATTCGGATGAACACAGAGTCTCTCCATCTAGAGCACCAGCCACCAGCCTTGCCTTCAGGATTCATCTTTTGCAGCTCCGAATTGTTGATTCCATTCTCGTGCTTAGAGACACTTTTATTGAAGAAAAGGCTTTTTTTGGGGCGCTGCAGAAACAAGGTGAGTATCAGCCCAAATATCATGAAGCCAAGAGAAATATAGTTTAAAGTCTGAAAAGGGACACCACCCAATGTGACACAAAGCTGCCCCAGCACAGCACTGAGGAAGACCCCCAGGAGCACAGATGACCGGGAGAATCCTGCTGCCCTTTGGTACCTGGCAGGAGCTACCAATGAGAAGATGTATGATGAGTAGGCGACACGTGCTGCCATGGTGATGCCGTAGAAGAACTCCATAAACTGCATGGCGATGACATCAGTACCAAAGATAAGCAGCAACCATACCGAGATGTGACTGAGGCTTTGTAGGATCAACACTGGTTTATAACGTAGGTAATCAGTCAGCAGGAAAACCGGCACCAATACTGCCATGTATGAGTAACTCAGCACTGGGGTAATTTCATTGGTGACCTACAAGAACAAAAAGGAAGAAAAAAAGGTTAAAAACAAAATGCCGAGACTGGATAGAGTAGATTTAGGTGTAATAAATAGGACACAGGTCATAAAGAGGTGATATGGAAGAAGATTAAAGGGTTGCTAAACCCTCGTTTAAAATAAATAAAACATATCATACTTGCTTCCTCTGTGCAGTTGGTTTTGCACAGAGTGGCCCTGATCCTCCTCTTCTGGGGTCTCTCAGCAGCGTTGGTGGCTCTTCCTCTTCTCGAGTGCCCCATTAGAGAAGCACTCTCCGTGGGGACACCCGTGCGGGCGCGCTCCCAGGTCTTGCTGTGCCGATATCAATCTGTCCAATTAGGACACAAGACACTGGCCGTCGTGGGAATTGCGGTGCTCAGGGAAGTAAAAGGGGGGCTCGGGGTGGCTGCTGCATGACAGGAGGTTTTTCACCTTAGCATAGAATGCATTAAGGTGAAAAAACTTGAGGGTTTACAACACCTTTAAAGTGGATGCAAACCCGATTCATGAAATTTGAGCTGGGCACATATCTGTAGGGGTTTTTTTATCTCTCTTCAAAGCCCTATGTCCCATAGCTGTCTCCTGCTCCGTTCTTCTGTTATCAGCCTGATAACTTTTGACAAGCTCTCCGAGACGGGAGATAGAAGTGTGTGTCAGAGGAGGTTGCTATAAATTAGCAGACTGCTTAACTATTCATAGGCACGCTCTGCGTGTGTGGGCAGGGGGTGTGCGCCTTTCCTTCAATCAGCTGTCTCACAGTGTATAGCAATAACCCAACCCCTACAGATGAATGAGGAAGTGAAAAATCTAACAGGACGTGCACTTTCTAAACAGTATATAAAGCTGAAGCTAGCAGATATACATGTAAAACTTATGTAGGGAGATTTTTTTTCAGCTGTGTGCATCATCTGAGGCTGTTCACTTCACTGGGTATATGTGAGGATTTACATCCACTTTAATACTCTTTAAAGCCCTGCTAAAGCCACGTTTCTTCTTCTTTAGTTTCCAATAGAGTGGGGAAAAGTTTTTGTGATTTACTCCCTATTTCAGTGACACTCTGTCAATACAGGCACACACAGTGCAATCAGGACAGGAAGTAAGGGGGATCTCCATAGTGAAAGTAGAGATAGTAATAAAAAGCTTAAAAAAAAAAAAAAAAAAAACACCACACAAAAAACACACAAACACCTGAATCTAAACCATTACACTGAATTACAGGAGGTTTATTAAATACAAATCCACGTTTTACTTACTAGATAAAGTAGAATTCTGATTAGCTAGTCTTATGGCCCAGACATCCCTTCCAGCCAGCACTGCAGGTCCTGACCCCTCCCTGCAGACTGCAGCTATATAATACAGACTGACCCTGGACCAGCTCTAGTCTAAGACTTGAAAATGAAGGAGCAGCATCACATCAGTAAAGATAACCCTATGGTCCTGCCTCCTGTAATGCAGTACAGCCCTGACCTTTACCATTCGGTCTAAGTGCTGCAGTACAGAGGATTAAAAGGAAGAAGATATTAAGGCTCATTTACTTACACAAAAGTATGTTAAATGGTTTGTTTCTTATAATAAACTCGAGATCAGCTTTAACCATTTCAATACTGGGCACTTTTACCCCCTTCCTGCTCAGGCCAATTTTCAGCTTTCAGCTCTGTCACACTTCGAAAGACACGGTCGTGCAATGCTGTACACAAACACAATTTTTATAACAGATAGAGATTTCTTTAGGTGGTATTTAATCACCACTGAGATTTATTTTTTGCTATACAAATGAAAAAGGAAAAAAAAAAAGTTCTTTGTTTCTGTTATAAAATTGTATAAATAAGTAATTTTTCTCTTTTGCTGATGTGTGCTGATGCACTAATATGCAGCACTAATGGGCCTAAATCATTGCACAGTGCCGATCCCCTCTGTCAGGAAAGCCATTCATCGGTTCTCCTGTACTCACGTAGGGGAATGCTGGTACCCGAGCGGTTATGTAGTATCAAGAATTTTGGGCACTACTCAGGTTTCAAAGTTAATTGGCCCAAATCACATACAGTAAAACTTTGGATTGCAAGCATAATTAGTTCAGGAAGCATGCTTGTAATCGAAAACACTGATATATATCAAATCAAATTTCCCCATAAGAAATAATGGAAACTAAGATGATTCGTTCCACAACCATTTATTCACAATTCCTTCAGTTTATAGTCCATATAAAAAAATTATAGCAATGTAATAGGTTGTGTAACCATAAAATGTCCATCCACAAATGGCCGCCTCCACAACGGGAATAGAAGCAAAATCTAGCAGGAGCTACAGAATATAAAAGAGAAGAGAGGCGCCTCTAAGTGTAGCAATATGGTTACATTTAATGAAGGTACAACATTTAGCAACTCACATAGTTGATGATTAAAAGAGGCAAATCTAAGTATGCAGGCATCCGGGATAAAGATGTCCACATAGACCATCCTCCACACCGCCGGCTCTCACCGCTGTCAGTCTGCAATCGTGACCGGAAAGACTACCCTGCAGTAGAGCGATTTGAAATGGAGGCCTGAAAAGCTCGTGGAGTCCAGTGTGGAAGAGATGACATCGATGGTGGTGCAGAGGACGATCTATGTGGACAGCTTTACCCCGGATGCCTGCATT